>CM039674.1:34533911-35881744 GCA_022496015.1 Hordeum marinum
ACAAACTGGGACTAAAGGGGATCGCACCAAGCGAATGGTTGCCACCACCCCTTTAGCCCCGGTTCGTGGCGCAAACCGGGACTAAAGGGCACTAGAGAACCGGGACAAAAGCCCTGGCCTCACGAATCGGGACTGATGCAGCCTTTGGTCCCAGTTCGTAAGGGAACCGGGATTAATGCCCTTATCCCGGCCTCAACCGAAGCCCTGTTTTCAATTAGTGTTACATGAAGAGGGCGAATGTCGGCAGCTGGAATTCTGGACTGGAAAAGGAGCAAATCTGAGATACCTATTCTGCACAACTCCAAAAGTCCTGAAAATTGACGGAGAATATTTTTGGATTTAATAAAAAATACTGGCGCAAGAATCAACCAGAGGGGGGCCACCTGTAGGCCACAAGCCTACTAGGCGCGACCACCCCCTAGCCGCGCCTAGCAGGCTTGTGGGGCCCCTGTGGCTCCTCTGACGCCCATCTTCTCCTATATGTTGGGTTTTGACCTGGAAAAATTCAGAAAAGTGCTTTCAGGACGAAGCACCGCCGTCTCGTGGTGGAACTTGGACAAAACCAATCTAGAGCTCCGACAGGGTTGTTCTGCCGGGGAAGCTTCCCTTCCGGAGGGGCAAATCGACGCCATCGTCATCACCAACGATCCTCTCATCGAGAGGGGGTCAATCTCCATCAACATCTTCATCATCACTATCTCCTCTCCAAACCCTAGTTCATCTCTTGTATCCGATCTTTGTCTCAACACCTCAGATTGGTACCTGTGGGTTGCTGGTAGTGTTGATTACTCCTTGTAGTTGATGCTAGTTGGTTTACTTGGTGGAAGATCATATATTCAAATCCTTAATGATAATTAATACTCCTCTGATCTTGAACATGAATATGCTTTGTGAATAGTTACGTTTGTTCCTAAGGACATGGGATAAGTCTTGTTATAAGTAATCATGTGAATTTGGTATTTGTTCGATATTTTGATGAGATATATGTTGTCTCTCCTCTAGTGGTGTTATGTTAACGTCGACTACATAACACTTCACCATTAATTGGGCCTAGGGGAAGGCACTGGGAAGTAATAAGTAGATGATGAGTTTCTAGAGTGACAGAAGCTTAAACCCTAGTTTATGTGTTGCTTCGTAAGGGGCTGATTTGGATCCATATGTTTCATACTATGGTTAGATTTACCTTAATTCTTCTTTCGTAGTTGTGGATGCTTGCGAGAGGGGTTAATCATAAGTGGGAGGTTTGTCCAAGTAAGGGCAGCACCCAAGCACCGGTCCACCCACATATCAAATTATCAAAGTAACGAACGTGAGTCAAATGAGCATGATGAATACTAGCTTGACAGAAATTCCCATGTATCCTCGGGAGCGCTTTGCTTTATATAAGAGTTTGTCCAGGCATGTCCTTTGCTACAAAAAGGATTGGGCTACCTTGCTGCACCTTTGCTACACTTGTTAATTGTTACTCATTACGAATTATCTTATCACAAAACTATATGTTACCGATAATTTCAGTGCTTGCAGAGAATACCTTACTGGAAACTGCTTATCATTTCCTTCTACTCCTCGTTGGGTTCGACAATCTTACTTATCAAAAGGACTACGATAGATCCCCTATACTTGTGGGTCATCAGCCGTGTACGCAGGCGGGGCGCCGTACGGCGAAGGAGCCGACCAGGGCATCGGCCAATCTTGGACAAGGCCAGTCCAACGACCGTGTTGAGGAGCTGGTGGTGATGGAGCGGACGATGGCGAAGCTAGTGCAGTGCCCGTAGTGTGAGGTGCAGGAGGCCGGTAGATCGGATTCTTGCCCCGGTAGTTAGGGCTCAGGCGCCAGTCGAGGGCGGTCGAGGAGCAGCTGTCGGGCCTGCGGCAGTTTGGCGCGGGAGCCCAGGCGCGGGAGCCACGCCCACGGTAGGAGCGACATGAAACACCTGCGGTGGCCGTTGTGCCTTGCGAGCTTGGTTCTTCTCTTCTTACTGGAGGAGGGAGCGGACCTCCTTGAAAGTGGGGTAGGGCTTGAGCATGGGGATGAAGGACTGTGCTTCTCGAACTGCTCACTGAGGCCGACGAGGAGGGCGTTGATGAGGGTGCGATCATCGACGTGAGCACCGAGTTCACGGAGTTCGTCGCCGATGGCCTTGATCCGCTGGCAGAAGACGGTGACCGGGGCATCTCCCTGGACAGTCGTATGGAGCTCGGTGTTGAGGGCGTTGATGCGCGCGTCGGAGTTGTCCTGAAACAACTGCTGGAGGGAGGCCCAAAGCTCGGCAGAAGTGGCGTCGGAGGAGGAGACCAGATTGAAGAGCTCCGTGGAGATGCGGGTGTAAATCCACTGGATGATGGCGAGATCATCTTTCACCCAGCGTGGATCGGCGTGCTGCGGAGGGTGGGATGGGTCGATGTGGTGGTGGAGGCCGCAACGGCCGAGGTGGATGTTGAAGAGGTGGCGCCAATGGTAGTAGTTGTGGGTGCCGAGATCTAAGGTAATCGGGATGAAGGGGGAGACATGGGCGATGGTGTCGGCTAGGGAGATCATTGGGAGTTGAGGATAGTTTGGTTGGGTGGTTGTGGAGGAGGAAGAAGAAGGAGGGGCACCAGCGGCACGGAACTTGGCCATGGAGAAGAGGGGCCGAGTCGGCCGTGGCAGCGGCACGGCTGGCGATGCCATGCTAGGTGCGGAAAACCTAGGCGTATGATACCATGATAATTGGATAATTGAAGAATAATAAATGAGGCCTCAAAGGGCTGTTTATATAGATTATAAAACTTGGACTCCAAGACTAATAGAGATAGAATTACAACTGAAACCGGCCGGCCATAGTAACCGACCTATACTCTAATAGGTAGTGCAACTGAGAAGCAGTGATCTGAGTTGATTCTCTTGATTATGGAGTTCCCTCAAATGAAAATGTTTGACTTTTAAGAGTCTAACCTTATTTCAGGCCGAATTTACATAGGAAATGCCATCCCACTGTCGAACCTGCCTCCCCCTCGAGAAAATGATTGGACACGGCTTGCCCCATCTCCTCGCTCGATCCCCACCCATCGTCGAACGAATCGAGCAGTGAGCTAGGGTTCCTCGTCACGCCGCTCGTCCTCTTCTCCTCCCTTCAGACGAGCGACGTCTGGCCCTGCAGCAGCCGGCGAGAGCGGCCCGACGAGTCCAACCCGACGGGCCTTGCCGTCCTCCGCCCGACCTCCTCTGACCCTTGCCGAGCTCCTCCCGGCCTCCTCCGATCCCTGCCGAGCTCCGCCCTGTAACTCTCCGCCCAACCTCCTCCAACCCCGATGGTGACCCTCATCCCCACCACCTGCTAGCCACTCGTCTCCTTTGAATCTAGCCAGTTCGAGCCTCTCGTCAGTTCAAGGACATTAGAGTCATTTCAGCATACAACTCATCTCATAATCACTGACTACAATCTCAGAAAAGAACACGATGGTTGATTCTACATGATTTTGTGGAAAGCTGATTCCGTGAGAAGTTTTCCAAAAGCTAATTCTGGAGAAGCAAAAGCTAAAAAGAACTGGACCTAAGAGCATCTCCACCCTTCCCCAGGAGCACTTATTCAGCGCCGGCGGACATAAAAAGCCCCACTCGCACGCCCCAGAGCCTTACTTTTCGTCGGATTTGAGCAAAATTAGAGTCGGCGCTCCTAGGCCAAACGCAGACAACCGGGGGGCACTTGGGACGCCGGCATTAGTCTTTTGCATGGCTGACTGGGCCTGTTGGATCTCTTTGTCCTCTCTTTCTCTATCATGTGCATGCGACGGGACCACAGATGGGGCTAGACCAACATGCAGCATGCATCAATTAAAAGCAAGAAAATGACATAACGTGAGAAACCAGATAGGAATAAATAAGCCTCAAGCCCAAAACTTTCTCCGACTGACCACTCGCAGTGAAAAAAATGGACCTAAGAGGCCATACGGCTGGAGACGCCTGCTGGAACCCGCAGGTGAGCCGAACCCATCTAACAGTGGTAAAAAAAGAAAGATGGCGTGTCGTTGCAGCAGTGCCGTAGCTGCAGCCATAGCCAAAGCCTCGTAGCCTCGTAGGGGAGTGGCGACTTGACACTGTACGTTTCCTTCGCTAGGTAGGAACCAGCTCAGCTGGATAGTCAAAGATGGTCGTTGCAGACCATACGAGTTGCCGCCTTCGTTCGAAATTCTTAAATGGGTGTATGTAGAGGCATGTAGGGGGACTGCTCAAATAATCAATTTCCACTAACTCAAATTCTCGGAACATATATAACTATGGCAACCCATCAACGTTACATACTTACATGTAGTACTCTCTCCTATCCTTTTTATAGTGCATATAAAATTTTGGCTGAAGTCAATCTTCATAAACTTTGGCCAACTTTATAAAATAATATCAACATTCACAATTCAAAATTAATATCATTAAATGTTGCATGGACTTTATAAGTTTAGTAGAATTGTAAATTACACCACCGATACTAAAACTTGGCTGAAAAAGTCACTTTAGTGCTAGAAATAACTCATCTTAACACGCACCATGCATTTATTCATATTTAATAAATACGCAACAACTATATAATAGCCAAATACAATCAACTATATGTATTTTAGTTTTAATTCTCATATTATTAGTTGAAATACCAATGTCTTGTACTAACAAATCTCAATAAAAATTGTGTCCAATTCCCGCATCAATGCATATGGGGTATTATCAGTTAGTCAAAAAATCGACAGGAAACAATCTCGTCATAGTCATGTGGTGGTGATATGATGTACATGTTGGCTGCGCTTCAGTTGAAAATTCACTCGAAAACATTACCAAATAAATGGTCAAAAGGAATATTTAAAAGTTATTATATATAAGAGAATACATACAGAGCTAGGAGGGTAAAGGAATTGATGAATCTAAGTTTTCAGACCTTGAAGGTGCTTTTGCTACACCATCAACAGATCCGAAGTCGTCGAACTCAGATCGTCGCCCGCCATACCGGAGAAGGCCGGAGATCCTCGAAGATAAGCTGTGGTTGGATCGAATTGGTGTGAAGCGAAAGTCAGAAAGTGGAGTGGCTAGGGTTTCACCCCGATGCGAAAAGATTTGGGATATTTGTGGGGTCAGGGTGAGCCATCTTAGGCCGAAACCAACGTGACAGACATGTCCGGGCTTCCTCATATTTGCCTTTGATATGGGGTTCGATCGCATTTTCGTGACCGGGCCATCCGCCCACCGTATAAGGGTGGTTCAACTGGTCTGGCAAATAATTTACACATGAAAAAGGTTACGAATATATGGGTGCATAAAAAATAATAATCGCTTTGTTTACTTGCGATTCCGCTCACTTAATATTTTCTAAACAACAATGTGTAATATTCTCAGCAAATGCGCATGTTTCACTGACTCTAACAGTTTACCGCCACATTAATTAAATTTTCTTCATGACCTATAGTAACACCCAGATCACAAATGCAAATGAAAATTCTTGGATCACAAAAGTTATGGACCCTCACACACTAGGCATCGAATCCGACGGCCACAAGATAGTTTTCACCGTTGGAAATTCTTGGAGCACAAAAGTTACCTAGTCTGATGTTGAAGTACTACGAGTACTAACCTAAACCCTGGATTAGTAAAAATGTAGCGGACTAGTTTAAAAAAAAAATGTAGCGGACTAAGCGTCATCACTCATCAGGAGAGACATCCGGCGGGACGCGCCTGCCCCAGCCAGCAACTTGGGCGGCACCGCCAGGTACGCCAGCTCCTCGACGGCGACGGCGACGGGCGCCGTGCTGCTCGTCACCTCGATCTCCGCCATGACGGTGTCGCCCTTGCGGTTCGGCGCCGGCGCTGGCCCGTGCGCCCACACCTTGAGCGTGTACCGCGGCCACAGCATCGCCTCCGCCCTGACGCACACCGCCGACACGGCCGCGCCGGAGCCGAGCGCGCCGCCGACCAGGAGGAACGCGCGGCCGTCCTCGTCCCCGAGCAGCAGGCCCCGCGGCTCCAGCAACGCCGGCACCTGGAGCACGAGGACCTTGCCGTACTGCACCTTGTGCACGGGCATCGAGTGGAGGGTGGTCAGGTGGCCGAGCATCGCCGGCGCCGGGCCGGCGAAGCCGCAGCCGGGGACCGTGCAGTCGCAGGGCGCGTGCGGGCACTCGCCGCGGTGGCCGGCGAGCTCGTGGTAGGTGACGTAGCGCCGGCAGCCGTCGTGGTCGAGGCGACGACGGCGTCCATCGCCGCGTTCCGGGCGTCGAAGGCGCCGCCGCCGCATGATGCCGTTGCCTTGACCTCTGCGTGTGCGTGCTGATGAAAATGCAATGTTTAATATAAATGAAATGGTGTGCCATTGCCCAGACATATACTATGTGAATGCTCTTATCGATTATGAGGTTCTTTAGGCACACAACATTCCGCACAGATCCATTAAATGGTAAGTACTCCCCCCGTCTCACAACATAAGACGTTTTGCAAATTTAAACAACTTATAAAAATATCTTATATTATGAAATGAAGGGGTGTACTTTATACAAGAAGAATGGAGTTTCAAATGATATTGGACATGAGGATGAACAAATTAAGACACTAATATATCAAAGATTGTTTACCCAACATGGATGACAACTTAATAATCTCCGGATCGGTTCACCCTCTACGTCGACATAGGCGCCGTTTCGGTCTAATATGGCTTTAGTGTTGCCATTTTGTCGTTTTTATGTTTTTGTTAGACGGTTCGTTCATTGGCTGTATGCATCGTAGCTATGTAGAAGCTGGGTGTCGCTCTCTATGTTTTGTATTCGCTTGATGCTACAGTTTAAGTTAATAAAAACGCTCTTTATTGAAAATATATCAAAGATCGTATCACCCCAAGTTCCACAAACAAACAAGCCCCTTTCTATATTCAACAACCACATGCCCATATTACTCCTGTAAAAAAATATCATTTAAAAGTACCCAACAAATTAAATGGTTACGAACATTAGTTGAGCAAAGTTTGTCCACTACAGCCTATTTGTAATAAAAATAAGAAGTAGCCGCAGAAATGTATAAGGCTTGTAAGAACCTCTCAAGCACAGCGTTCTTGTGCTGCTCTTATGTTCAAGAGAGATGACTCTTGAACAGATGATACCATACCCATTAAATATGCCAAAGAAAACAGGTCCATGAATTATACTCCCTCCGTCCGGAAATACTTGTCCTAGTAATGGATGTATCTAGACTTATTTTAATTATAGATGCATCCATTTTATTCATTCCAGACTGAGGGAGTATCATCCAGTTGGATTAACTTGTTGAGGAATTGGAGAAAAGCAACACACAACCATTCGAAATGAGATCAGGTCCTTAGAGTCATGTTTGCACTGTTTGTACTACAGTTTTCCTCGAGTTTTCTTTTTCTTTTTTTTCCTTTTTTTCCCTTTCTTTCTTTGGTTTCATGGTTTCGTGTTTCTTTCTTCGGTTTCCTTTGTTTTTTTGTTTCTTTTGTTTCATCGTTTTCTTTTTCTTTTTAACACATGTCTACATTTATAGTAGAAACATTTTTTGCTGTACTTGTTTAGCATTTATCAAATACATGATTAACATTACTGCAAAATATATGTTTTCTTTTCTACTTTTTTCATACACATTGTACCTTTAGATCCATCTAAGATTTCGATTCCCAGTAAAAAAAAATATAGAATAGAAAAATATGGGACAAAAAATAAATCCACTCGGTTTCAGACTTGGTACAACCCAAAAACACCATTCCTTTTGGTTCGCACAACCAAAAAATTATTCTGAAGGTCTACAGGAAGATAAAAAAATAAGGGATTGTATCAAGAACTATATACAAAAGAATAGGAAAAAGGGCTCGAATAGAAAAATAGAATCAGACTCAAGTTCCGAAGTAATTACACATATTTTTTCTATACAACTCAAACATTTTATATATACATTTAACGTTTTTAAATATATGAATTCACATTTTAGAAAATACCTGTTTTGATTTTTTTTAATATGTGTCAAATATTTTTACAAATACACGTTGAAGTTTCTTTTGAACTATACAAACACTATTTTTATGTCCGATATTTGTTTTCATAAAATGTCACTAACATTTTGTTTGAAACACGTGAACACGTTTTTTTCTAAATGCAACATATATTTTTTTGAATAATCTTTTTTTCTGTATTAAACGAACATGTTTTTTACATTGTGTGTCATTTCTAAAAATGTCACGTACACATTTTTAAAACGCGAGAACATTTTTGAAGTTTTTCGTACTCTTTTTGAATTGCAGAAGCATTTTCTAAAAGTGTGGCGAATATTTTTTTGTACACTGCATTTACATTTTTACACTAAATTTACTAATTTATTTTCAAAATAAATGTAATGTCAGCGTAATGTCAGCGTGGCTGGACCATGTCGTAACTGGGCCGGCCCTCTACCAGCTAGCTGCAGGCGACGCGCGTGCCCGCCGTCGTCTCTCTGCCTGCCGCGCGACACGCCGCCGTCGCCGCCTCCAGCAGCCCCGTATCAGCACTCTCTTTCCACCGCCTGCGACGCCCCGTCGTTCCTCCCTCGCGCGCGGCGCCTGCGGCCTTCGACGCGACCCGTTCCCAGCCAGATCAGGCCAGCTCAGGCGGTGGTAGCAACAGCGGACGGAGGACGCTGCGCGGCTTGATTTGCCGAGCCGGCTTCGTCCTACGAGGCGGTACAAGGAAGAACGGCGGTTTCCTGCCACCTCCATCCATGGCTCCTCTTCCTCCCGCGCATCGGCCGGCGGGAGATCGCCTCCTCCCTCCCCGCACCATAGATAGGTATGCAACCTTGGTCAATTGATGCAGATAAATTGATATGCTGTGGGTATAATCTAGGGGAAGAATCTGTTTGTCAGTTTGTGCAATTAGAGCGCGCAGCTTGCTTGCTTTCTAGGAGCAGGAGGTGGATATTTGATCAGATCCTGTCTTTGGGGAAAGGAGATTCAGGGTTGGCAACAAGTGCTCTGCAAACAGCAAATTTTCTGCTTGGATGAACTGTTGTCTTCTCGTCTTACACATGAGAGTGAGTGAGAGGAAGGTTCGCTTGAACGTAGCCTCAATGCAATTAGTAGTAAGCAAGAAGCTCCAGCTCCATGCCCCAATCTGAATATTCAGCGACAACTGGATGTGGCTTTGTGTTCTTTTAGCAGGATGTCTGTACAAGTAAGCTGTGTATAAGTCCAAGTGACGGCTCATTTTTATTTATTTTGAGGACGAATGGGAGGTGCTCTGCCTTTGCATTATAGATAAACAAGAAGGTTGTGGGAAGCCTGTTCTGCGCCAACAGCCAGGTGAAGAATTTCACTTTTCCTTCAGACTTGATATGCCAGATTTTGTCCAGGGCAGGTCGGTTGATGGAGCCCAAGAGCTGAAGGCCGTATGCTGATGAGGCAGAGTAATGATTTGATGATGAGGTCTTCCAGCAGATTGCATCAGGTTCATCAGTGAGGTTGACTTGCTGAATATGTTGCAAAATGGGAAAAATAAGAAGTGAAGGTCTGTAGTTGTTGTCAGATGCTGCAGTCCTCTCATCCAGTTGCCATTGGCTAGTGCAGCTGCCACTGACGCGTTCTTCCTCCATGCAAGCTTGTATAGGTTGGGTGCAATGTTCTTGGGGGCTGAACCATTAATCCAGCAGGAGGACCAAAATTTGGTCGATCTTTCATTGCCAAGAGTGGTCGAAGTTGGCTGCTTTGATTTGCAACAAAGCTCTTATGTTGGATTTGCTCCAAGAAATGAGGAGACAAAGGGAATAATACCATGGGATTCGTGCGTCCTCAAGGAAGTGGGCCTGATTCATATGATTTATCTTCCAGGTACAACACCAATCCAGGGGTAGCGTCAAACTGTTGAGTGTGATTGTTTTGCTGTAACCTTGGCACGGGTTGAATAAGTTTTTGGTAAGTGCTGTTAAGTTCATTCCTGCTCTGCTATTTGTTATGGTGCTGATAACATATATACCCACACTTCACTGTAAAAGATATTAACTAAATTCAGATTTGTTCCTACAGTAAGTGTGGGTTTACAACTGTGATCATAAATCATATTCCTACCAGTGTATCTATTTTCCTCTATCTATATTCCTACCGAGCATCTGTATAACTTAGCTTGTCCCCTTTTAGGGGCTGCAAGCTAGGCCTATCCAGAATAGGTATGACTTCCAAGAAGCCCAGAAGTTCAATACACGCACATCACTAAGGTGAACACATATGGATAAATACAAAGGCATATGGTTCTTATGTAGAACAAAATGTTGCACTCACGTTATTCAAAACAATACTAATGCAAGGACCATCTAAACAAGTCATTTTTCAAGGAAAAGAACAGCAAAGAAATGCACCATTGAAAAGTAGTAACATTATACCAGGTGGAGTAGACAAATTGGCTGGCATGGTTGGTCCAAAGGTGACAGATAATGGACCTTATTAACGAGCATGTTACACTAGGGAGGTAGATAAGACGACAACGACGAAGCTGCAACCGGATGACGTGATAGAAACATGTTATAGGTTGGTTGACGGGCCGCCTTTCTGTGACTCAGGGACATCACCTTTATTACCTTTAAACTGGGTGGGTTTGCTTGAGCCATCCGATTTGCTGTTATTTCTGTTGTTTTTCACCTGAGTGGAGGTTTGTTCCTGAGACTCTACTAAATCTTGTCCTTGAGTTCTCCCAGGTTTCTCGGTTCCAGACATCGGCGGTGCAGCTTCAGAACCTTGCTTCCTAATGTCTTGCGGTGATGTAATGGACTTGTCACTTTGCAGCTGCTGTTGTCTCATGCTCTTCTCGGGGACTGATGTTGGCATTTCTCTGGATGTTTCTGAGCTGCGATATAATGTTTCATCTGTTTGCTTGCTACTATCCTTGGAAGATATCGGCTTACTCCCAGAACTATTGGGAGTTCTCCCACCAGGGTGCACATCAGGTGCCACTCTGGCGGTTTGACGGGCTTCATCAATACCAGTCTTCTCGTTCCTTCTATCAGCAAAAGAAGATGCTGGCGGAGCTTGGTCTGAAAGTTGGTCTGCAATATGATACCAATAAGCCGACGATCAGTCCACAGATCACGATCAGTCCAATATGATACAAATATTGGTTAATTTAGAGGATTTCTCTCATTAGCACAGGGCTCAGGGATATGAAACATGGTTTTAGACTGTGAATCAGCTATTCTAATTGGGACTGAGCTATAGTCTATAACTGCTACTGGTCAAATGTTAAGCATTCTAATAAATATGCGATATGATAAAGGTTCTATGAGGGTTCAGAAGGCTGAACTGTCGAATAAAAGCAGCTTTTTCGTATCATGTATTGGGTGTGTATGAGATGGTTGGTGCATGAAACTCATGCTAATATTTGGAACTAGTATTTTCTGGAAGACCTTTGGTGCCTGGTTTGAGGTAACCTTTGGTGCCTGGTTTGAGGTAACTACCGCTGCCATATTTGCTAGTCAGTACTTTACCTGCTGTGGTAGCCGTTTGAGGTTGAGTTTCAGGAGTTGATGCTTGTCTCTTTGGTGTAGTAGATATACCTCTTGTATTGGCAATTGAGGGTTTGAGTGCCTCTTTTTCCCCAGGAGCATCAGATGCTGGTGCTTGCAGTGGTGCAGGTGTTGCACTTTCATCAGCTGTGACTGGAATGCGAGGCTCTCTTGCGCCAGCTGCCTGTACTGGAGGGGGTCGCATATCCGTCGACTGCGGTTCGAGTGCTGCTGGATCACTTTGCTCAAGCATTTTTCTGAGCCTCTTAGTTGAGAACCGGTCATCTTCATTGGTGGCACCCTCTTTCGTTGGTGCCGAGTCAGATACATTCAGATCAGCTGGCGGTGCTTGAGGGGTATTTGGAGAACCTGTTGGTAGTTCCCTGGTTGGTGCTGCTGCAGCCCTCTTCTGATCAGTCTCTCTGCCTTCTTTAGTGCTGTCTTTGGCACCGCGGCTTCTAGCTTGTGGCGCAGTTTCATTCTGAATGTCTCTGAATGCCACATGCTTTGGCAAATGAGCAGCGTCTTTTTGATCAGCTGCTGCGGCCTTCTTCGCTTGCTCAGAGGGCTGTTGTGCATATGGAGTTTTGTCGGTGGGTTTGTCGGTATCAGTTCTCTGAGACATTTTGGTGGTGCTACGAGGGGCTGCTGGGGTAAAGAAGTTGCTGGTGGTGCTTTGAACACTGCTAGGTGGTTTCTTCTGGGTGGTGGGATTTCGTGCTGGTGTTTTCTCGGTGGTAGGAAAGAAGTTACTTTCTTTGATCTGGCCAGGTGAATTTTGGCCATGAGAGGTTGTTTCTGGGCGAAGAGGCTCAACTGTGAAAGATGAGGATGACATAGTACCGCCGCGGGGCGGCGGAACCAGGATTGTCTGTGACTCCGTGCCTGCCTGCTTCCGAGGGTCGATGCGGATGATGCGGCCGGTATATGTCGCCGGCGGTTCCGGGCCTTCCGTCTGCCACTGCCACTGCTGCTCCAGCTGCTGCTGCTGCTGCTGCTGCTGCTCAAGTTCCTCCATCTGGTACTGCTCCTCCACATCCTGCATATCCCTCATCACCTGCTGCCAAGAGTCCCGTGCAGAGATGGCATTCCACCACCTCTGCACGTTCTTCCTCGAGTCATACAGGTAGGCGAACTCGTCGGACGTCACTATGTGGTGGGTGTTCGGCAGGTGAACAAGGTCGGCGAGAGTGAACTTGTTCCCCGCAAGGAACTCGCTCTCGCCGAGCCTTTGCTCGTAAACCTCCAGGACCTCCTCCAGCTTCCGCTTCTCCCTGTCGATGATGTCACTCGTGTCCTCGTCGGGGAAAGGGAAGGCCAGGTGGCAGAACAATGCCCGGCTCGGAGGGTCGAAGGCGTGCTCCTCGTGCCGGAGCCATTGCTCGATGGAAGCCCTCTCGAGGACGTCCTTCCCCAGGAGGAAAGGATACCCGCGCTGCTCGTAGGTCTCTGCTATGTAGCGGCAGATTGCTCTTGACTCTGCAGTTCGGAAGATGGATTAGTGCTGTATTCTGAATTTCTGATCGAAGTTGCATCATTTGTTATTCTGGTTACTGAGTATCTATTAGAGAAGTCCTGCATAAACTTCACAGTAACAATTGAGATGGTGTACTTATAAATTCTTAGGATTAAGACACGGAAAGCACATCATTTTAGGCTTACTAGCAAAATTGCAAAACCATGATATTCTTGTATTTGAAATGTTAATTATTTTTCCAGTGTTTCTACTAAAGAGCTTCATGAAGCTTTGTTGATTAAATAATAACGTTACCATAATCGTTTGGAAGAAGCATTGACACACACTCTAGGAACCTATTAATTATAATATCTCCTACTACATCCTGCATCACTGGTTTAGATATTGATGAGCAGGAATACACTTGTATGCACAAACTATTGATGTGGAGGAAATCTATTTCACTCCAACTTGCACACAGAAATATATAAGCAGCTAAACATGTTATATTGTCAGCCATGAACCCGCTGTCAAAACCTTTTTAGATCTCAAACTATTGTTTGTTATGTCTATTCTATTTGTTTTTGCAGGGCAGATTCACAAGGTATAACCTGAATTTATCTCACTGGGTTCAGGTGAGTGTTGTTACATCAACCTATCCTAGCTACAGTACAAGGCATGCATGCATGTAGGCTATATGTCATTCGAGAGCGTGCATATAACTTGTAAACAAACCAATTTTCCTGTAACCAAGCATGCTTAGCAACTAATCACAGAGTGCATCTCAACGGATTAAAATGGCTGAACTATGTAACAGGCAGTGTTACCTTGTCGAAATGTGGGTCCGTCGTAGAATGGAACCGGAACACTCCTCATTGACTGCAGAGGCAGAGAATAAAAAAACAGAACTTGATATGAGATCAACCTGCAGAGACTCAAGAAACTGCTGCTTCTACAATCTGGGTATTCCACAAAAACCAAGACAGCAAGTACCTGGAGCCTGAGTATGTCTTTGTACGAATCTTTGACGGTTTCAAACTCGATGTTTTTCTCGTACAGGCAAGCAAGCACCCTGGACACGTCGGGCAGGATCATGGACTTCTCATGGTACACCTTCACAGCAGGAGCTCCCGCGCCGGTGCCGAGCCCCGCCATGGTGGCCAGAGCTCAATCTCCTCTGGTTGAAGAAGCGAAGCCTGAGCCGTATGCAAGTGAGTATCTCAAGCCCACCTCCATTTTTTTTAATATAAGAAGGTCATCTGCCTCCATGAGGAAGCAAAGAGAAGATGCTTAAAGTGAGGGCCAAGGGGGGTGAGTGTATGGGACGATGGAATTAGATAGAGGCAGAGATGATAAAGCAAAGGAAAAAAGACAGAGAGAACAAAGGAGAGATGAAAGCAAAAGGTAAAGTGAGGTAAATCTGGAGGGTTTTGATATCCGATGGTGTGTTCTTTAGGCGTTGCCATCATGAGGTCACATCGGCAATGCGAATGGCACCGCCTATTTAAAGGAAAAAAAGGGTGAAAAACCAAAGTCGAAAGCCATTTCTTGGACACTGCCTCTTTTAGTAACCAATAGATCGACGGGGAACGCCTCAAATGAAGTAACGGACACTGTTCTGTTGGCTCGGTTGTGGCCCGCTTTATTCATTTCTTGGCCCTTTAACCAAAGGAGATGCGGGGTGCTGGTACGGGAGCACGGAGATTTTGTGTAGGAATGCAAGTTTAGCATCGGATCTGTATGGCACCTTGGTTGTACCAGCCTACTACCAGTCTACCAGACAAACGGGATGAGTGATGGGCATCCAGGGACCAGGGTGCCTTTGTTGTTTGTACCACCAGCCTGGCCGACATGGGACTTCAGAGTTCAGACAGAGGATACCTCGGTAAATTGCCGATCGCAGGCCATCTAGGAAGCGTAGGTGTGTTGCCCGTTGGGGTTTCCTTTTCAGAACGGTGCGTAGTACTCCCTCCATCTGGAAATATTTGTCGGAGGAATGGATGTATCTAGACGTATTTTAGTTCTAGACACACCCATTTCTATACAATTCTCCAACAAGTACTCCCTCCGTTTGGAAATACTTGTCATAGCAATGGATGTATCTAGATGTATTTTAGTTCTAGATACATCCATTCTTATTCATTTATGCGACAAGTAATTCCGGACGGAGGGAGTATATCCGGAGAGAGGGAGTATAAAGTCAATGCTTGTGCAGCAATGTAGGTAGAATCATGTGTTGTCGAAGTGCGTGCGTTTTTTGTGGAGTGAATTGGGCATTGAGTATCATGCTTCTTTTTTGTGGAGTAGAATTGGAGTGAGTTAGAATAAAATGAAGCATAACACAATGTTGTTTAAGCAAAGTATTAAGCACTCAGAAAGTTTGCAGTACTGCTGGAGTGATGAGGTTCAAAGATGATATTAAGCACACAGATGATATTACTTTTCCTTATTTTTTCATGATTTAACATCTGGAGGCTGAGCTTTTGTTTTCCTCTATCTATGTCCCTGCACAATGTGGTATACAGCATGTCTTTCTTCTGGTCTGGCTGCATCTCAAGTTTCTGTTATGAGCTCAAGCTCTCTTGTAGATTCTGAGTGGGCACTCTTTTGTACCTGTCGTGGATTTGATATACGTGTGTCACGTCTGCAGAATTCTTTGAACTCTCACCTTGTGACCTGGCACTCTTCAGCATTGAGTGTTATCATCTTACAGTAGTTGTGTATGCATTGTGTTGTGAGTGTATATCTCAGGAAATAATTTGAAGTTCGTAGCACATCATGTTGAATGTCTCACGGGAACTGAATATCTGTCCCATTTTAAATATATCTCTATAACCCCCCTGAATATGCTATGGAGGAACATTGAGTAGATCACATGACAGCTTCATCTCTTTGGAATACCTTCTTATTTTGTTTTTAAAAAATGTTACATTCTTTGATCCACATGTAATGCATGATGTAAATGCCGTATTCGGCGAGATTTCAGAACCAGGGAACTTTGTGAGACATGTAAATCCGTTAATTGCCCCCATTGAAGTACTTACCATTGTAAACCAAAGTGTACTGCAAGCTGTTGAACCGTTGAAGGAACTGTTGGCTGGCATGATTGGGGGTCAGTTACAGGATAACAGGAGAGGGGATGCACTCATGTTGGAAGCAGGGAGAGATGATGATGATGATGATACTAAAGACACATAACCGGGAGATAGATAACGAAAAAAAAGTATCTGTGTCCGACATGCAAGTGACCCGGATACCGACAAGAACGTAATTTTCTTCAACCGTATCCCTCGTTCTTCACCTTAATTTCTTTTAGTGCCTGACAAAGATATTTTGTGTGCAGTTTCTTCCCCATAGAATGTGCTCACATACAGATATTTTCCCTAGCTTGGCTACAAGAATAGAGGAATCTGTTCTCCTCTTAAACCTCCCCCCCCCCCCCCCCCCCCCACAGAGCACATTCATTTTCGTTGCCTTAGGTGGCTCCCCATGTCTCGTTGTTCCATACATGCATACAATGTTGGTTTGTCTGGTTCTACAGAAAACGCACACGCTGCTTAACTATTGAAATGCCAAACTCTTATAAACCTCTTGTTACCAAAACTAATTAGGAAACAAAAATCAATCAAGTCGTTGTAGTATAGTGGTAAGTATTCCCTGTCACGCGGGTTCGATCCCCGGCAATGGCGCATTTTTTTTGTTTGACCTATTTATTTTTCCTTCAGCAAAGAAATAAGTTACTGAACCTCACCCTCCTCTGTACCACACGTCTACACGCACGCATGCCGGTCCAACTTTGCTCAACAATGCAACGGCGAATTTTTGGTCAGTTCAGGACATTGAAATTTTGCTTCAGCGAAGAAAGAAATTACGCACGAACGCACGCACGCCAATCTGCATTCCGAATTTTTTTTAAGCTCTCATCGTTGCTCTAGCCCGAGCACACAGCTGGGATGTCTACCGAACTCGGCCGCGTTACGGAAATGCAGCTCACCAACGCGAGGCTGCCGCTGGGCACCGGGTGGGCGGGGAGAAAAAAGACGCGCGCATTAGTCCCACCTCGGCAACCGAAAGAGGTTTGCACCGCTTTATAAGCCCTGACCGAGCAAGCCTATCTTCCTTTTGGTGACATTCGATAAAATTAGAACGATATAGAAAAGATTAGCATGGCCCCTGCGCAAGGATGACATGCACAAATCGAGAAATGGTCCAATTTTTTTAAGTTTTTTCATGCAGGTCCCTGGGTTCACTTACATATACGCCCCTCAAACCTTACTTTCGCACCCCTCGTTTCATTTCGCAGATTACAAACATGTCCTTTCTTTGTTGATTTCTACCCTTTCGTGCGTACACTGTCTTCAGAATACTGCTACACCAGATCATATTTTTCTTACAAAATAGGACCCAAATTTATTGTAATCATTGACCGTTTATTTTTCAACACAACCTTCTTAGAGCTTCGCTAATGAACTGGCCCTTCACTTTTCTTTTAAGATAGAAGTATAAGTTCTCCACTTTTCATTTGAGATGGATGTGTATGTGCAGTGTTGTTTTCTTATTTGTAGGATTTATTTGTTACTGTACTTGCTTATTTAACGACAATTTTATATTTTCATGTTGTTGATTTTTTGATTTAGTGGAGGTGACCGCGCCGTGAGATTCAAAGAAAGCATAGACATGCCTGAAGAGCATACGTTTTTCACTTGTAGATGACATGGAACTTGAGAAATGATATGATTTTTAACTGGCACAAATTCAATAACTTCTTGCAGGTTATCTACAGAGCTTCCGTTTGGATCTGTACGCGATCGTTACTCACACCTGTGGAGTCCAGGGAGATTATGGTTATTGGGTGCAACCGGTGAGAGATGGTAGTAGTCCTAGATGATCAACACGAATAACCAAGTTGTAGTCGAAGATGAAAAGAAATGGTGTTCCATCTATGACACATGGGATTAACATCTCAAAACTAAGAGTTCTGTGTTTCAGGAAGCTTAGGAGTTGGCAAAATATGACAAAATTGTGATATCATATCTCTTACTGTTGGTAGACGCTAAAAATATTATAGCTGTTAACCGGCAACCAGTTAAGCAACATAGTAGATGATGAAGAAAATGGAGAAAAAACAACACAAACGGGTTAAAAATTATATTAGTGAAATACGAATAATTTTCAAATTTTGTTTAACACGGTTAGGTCAACATTTTTTTCGTGAATCATATATACCCACTTTTCCTAAATGTTAGACATTTTGGCAGTTCAATTAAACTGCCAAAAGATCGTATATTTAAAAATAGAGATATTACTTTATTGAGTTAAAGAACGGAAATGCAATCATTTTGCAGACAGTTCGCTACAATGGATTGAAATTAAACCAAAGACATCTTCTACTACTGACGTGCTTGCCTCGCACATAGTTCGACCTCCTCATTAACTTCCTGCCCAACATGGCAAAGAGTAATGTTTGCAAAATTCCCGTTTAGATCCTTGATCTTCGGAAGGATGCCCAAAAAAGTTTTAAACGCTCATACATTACCAGGTTAATGATTGTTTCATAACTAGGGCACACACACTAGCTAGTTAGAATTAAAATAGTTCATCCGTGTTATCTGCATGTCACTGGTCGAATTATTTTCAGTTCGAACATAAATAAAGTAGTTTGCCATAGTTTAGAATTATACCATAGTGGTTGGCATCCGTACAACATGTTTTTTTAAATGTTTCCGTTGTTTTTCATCCCTTGTCCGTAAATATTTACAATGCTTGAAATATATATATATATATTTATGACATTTTTCCTCCAAAGAATGTGCTCGTCTAAAATATTTCATTAGATTTGCTGCAAGATGGATAGAGGAACTTGTCCTTCCCTCAAAAAACCTTCCTGCCTTGAGAACTCCATTCATCTTTATTGTCTTTGATGTCTCATGATAAATCGTGTCTTGTAGATTGAGGAACTCTTTGATGGCTCCACAAGCATACAATTTTTATTTGATTCTAAAGAACACAGACATCTCTGCTTAACTCTTCGCCTCTATGAGATTCTTCTCCAGTTGGATGTTAAGTGCAAGATATTACACAAACTCTTCACAATGCCTCACTAAGAAAGATGACTTTGCATTTTTTATATCAATAAAGTCATTGTAGTATAGTGGTAGGTACAAGGGTTCTCTCCATGGCAACACGGTTGTTTTTTGATAATTTTCACCCCTGACTTGACATCGATATCTTTAATGTCCGTTTAGGGGCCAAGGAGAAAGGAAGACTTCTGTCCAAGATGACTCACCATGAATCACAAGTAGAGCTGAGGTGGCATTTCTGACATGTGGCCTCACAACTATACTTGGGATACCCGGCCCGACCCGACCCGACACGATGGTGCCAGGGGAGCGGGTCTCAGCCTAGGTTTTAAGCCCGAAGGCCGAGCTGAGCCCGGACCCGTCATATTTGTAGTTTAGCAAGGAGGCCCGACCCGAGGCCTGACGGGCTTTTACGCTGATGGGTCGGGCTTGGGCCTGATATCTAGGCCCGACACCAGGGCCGGGTTGGGCCTTTTTTTTGGTTCGGGCTTGGTTAGGCCTGGCACGAAGCCCGACCCGACCCAAATAATGGCTAGGCATAGTCACAACTCACAACCAAACTTCAGTAACAAATACTCCGAAACGCTTGTAGAGCAGACACCTTATCTCCCACTTAGACCTATTCATGAACAACCCGACAAGGAGGTCCGAACCCGAAGCCCGACACTCGGGCCTGGCTCAGGCTCCACTTTCTTGCGAGAAGCCCGGCCCGTAAGGCCAAATAAAATCCGAAATATACATATAAACAATTTTTATTCCAAATATAGATACAATAAATTAATATAATATCTCAAATAGGAATAATTTAATAAAACATATCACTGTTCACGTGCTTTGGGCCTGGCCGGGTCGGGCTCGGGCTTGAGATTTTTTCTTTGGGCTTTGCCAAGCTGTGTCCGAATCTGACCCAGCCCAACAAATGATCAGGTTTACTCCCACTGTCCAAGTCATGTCGGTCTTCAGGTGCAGGAGGCCTCCTTATCTTCATGCATGCCGTGAGGAGATAAATCCTTCAGAAAAGAAAGAACTGAACACTCTAATTCTTCGCCTGAAATAACAATCAATTTTTGGTTCATTTAGGCACTAAAAATCAGTTATGAAGTATCTTATACTGCCTCTGTCTTATAATATAAAAACATTTTTAACACTAAATATAATGTCCCATAATTTAAGAGCGTTTTCGACACTAAATATAGTATCAAAAACGTTCTTATATTATGAGAAGAAGGGAGTGTTCCCTAAAAAGAAATCAATATATTAGTGTACAACAAGAGACACTTTTCTTGTGTGCATGTGTAGGAACTTAGAGCATCTACAACCAGATCCCCTATATGCTTCTCAAACGTCCGAAACACCCTGCCGGTCATTGGCCGGTCACAAAAATGCAATCCAACCGGACTTTTCAAATCTGTCTCAAACGTCCAGACTGACCGGTACCCCTTATATCCTTTTCAAATATGAGGACGATATGAGGGCTCGTGGTCGTGGCCGCACCTGTGCATGCTCAGGCAGTCCGTCGCGTAGGACGTGACCCCACTCCAGACCACTTTTTTTCTTTTCTTATTCATTATTTTTTCTTTTTTTCTTCTTCATCAATCACGTGCAAGTGACCGGACATATGAAAAAATAATGAAAAGTGTTACTGTGCGAACCAAATTATAGGGCTCAAAACAGACACGGCCGGTCACTGACTAGACGCGTGGACAGACGTTTAAGGAGTCAGATTTACTAGCTCCGGCTGTAGATGCTCTTAAACAGGAACATGTGACAAGTCATAATCAGCCCAAATCAATTTCGGCGGACACCGAAAACGCTGTCCATTTCAACAGTTTGAGGACCTGACGTGAAGAGGTGACAGCAGAGGCATGAAAACGACCCATATTGATATTGGGCATGGACGCGTGAACCTTGCATGCACGCGCACCTCCACCAGTCCACTTTAGATGGCCAAGAAGAAGAAGAGTAAGGCCAATTCTTTTTTAGCTTATTTTAGCTTATTGTCAAAATAAGCTAGAAGCATAAAAGAACTCGTTTTTGATAAGCTAGTTTAGCTTATTTTCATCGGAGTCCCTTTGCAATGGAAAAAAGCTGGGGGATGAGTAGTTTCGCGCAGAAGCTCACTTAGAATCGAGCCCAACCCCTCGTCCCACCACCGATCCCAACCTCTCGTCCCACCATCGAGTCCAACCCCTCGTCCCACCATCGAGCCCAACTTTTCACTAATCATACCATATATAAGCTGAAAAAAAGGCACCGAAAAAAACTGGCTAGCTTATTATTTGGAGCTTATTTTTACAGGAGCTTATTTGGAGCTTATTTTCACAGGAACTTATTTAGAGCTTATTTTCACAGGAGCTTATTTCCACAGGAGGGCTCAAAAGAGCTAGCCCTAAAATGGATGCCCAGAACAAGGAGGTGGCCGCCCTGGTGACCAAGATCACCGGCCTCCACGCCGCCATCGCCAAGCTGCCGTCGCTCAGCCCATCCCCGGCCGTCGACGCGCTCTTCACCGAGCTGGTCACCGCGTGCGTTCCCCGGAGCCCCGTGGACATGAACAAGCTCGGCCCGAAGGCGCAGCAGATGCGGGAGGGCCTCATCCGCCTCTGCTCCGAGGCCGAGGGGAAGCTGGAGGCGCACTACGCTGACATGCTCGCCGCCTTAGACGACAACCCGCTCGACCACCTCGTCGTCTTCCCCTACTATAGCAACTACGTCAACCTCAGCAAGCTCGAGTACGAGCTCCTGGCCCGCTACGTGCCC
This sequence comes from Hordeum marinum, assembly GCA_022496015.1. NCBI lineage: Eukaryota > Viridiplantae > Streptophyta > Magnoliopsida > Poales > Poaceae > Hordeum > Hordeum marinum. Next base: position 34,555,690 of record CM039674.1, read on the forward strand.
GGCGGCGTCGCCCCGGCCCGCGTCACCTTCATCGGCTCTGGCCCGCTCCCCTTCGGCTCCTACGTCCTCGCCACGGCGCCGCGCGCCACCTGCCCGACGCCGTGTTCGACAACTACGACCAGTGCGGTGCCGCCAACAAGCGCGCCGGCAGGCTGTTCCGCGCGGACACGGGTGTGGGCGCCCGCATGTCGTTCCACACGGCCGACATCGCGGACCTCGCCGGCGAGCTCGCCGCGTACGACGTCGTCTTCCTGGCGGCGCTCGTGGGCATGGCCGCCAAGGACAAGGCCAGGGTGATCGCACACCTCGGCGCGCACATGGCGGACGGGGCGGCCCTCGTCGTGCGCAGCGCGCACGGGGCGCGCGGGTTCCTGTACCCGATCGTGGACCCCAAGACATCGGGCATGGTGGGTTCGAGGTGCTGGCCATGTGCCACCCTGACGACGACGTGGTGAACTTCGTCATCATCGCGCAGAAGTCCAAAGGCCGTGCATGACCATGGACTTCGCGGCGGCCGTGCCGGTGGTGGGCAGTATGCGCGTGGCGCGGTGCCGGTGGTCAACCCGCCATGCAGGTTCGGCGAGATGGTGGCGGACGTGAACCAGAAGAGAGAGGAGTTCGCCAACGCCGAAGTGGCCTTTTCATCGATCACCGCGAGGGACGAGTGGGCGTGTGCATGCGTGGTCATCACCCATACCTCGCTGCTAGTTAAATAATCTGAGATGCTTCATCGATCTACCGAGTACCAAGCAATAACACGAGGCACACCATCGAAATTTGTTAACGAGGTTTACCATCAGGGCTACATCTTCGGGGCCTGACTACGGACGCTCCTCCCATGACACCGTCACAATACCGCACCTTGATCGCCCGGGTACCGGTACACGCCGCCGGCTCCCCCGCGTACCTGTGCTATTATGTTGGCATATGTTACATCGTGTGTCTACCTTCTCATTATATAAAAGGCGTAGGATACAAGTGTCGTATTAGGACACGACTCCATATCATGTCTAAACACAATACTACTCAGAGTCCAACTGTAACTTAACTTGTACACTAATATTAGATACAACTCTAACATTGCTAGATCGCTTGCAGTCAATCGGTACGCGGTAATTATCCTACTACTACATATTTACAGAGAGAGTGCTTAATAGCTTATGCATCTAAAATCTTGTTTTGTTTGTATCCAATAATGTATGTTATTTACACGTGAACGTCATGTACACCTTGTATGTGTAAGTGTTGATACTGATGAATTTGGGTGCACAAATAGTATGATGGTTTCGATGATGTACTCGTATGGGAGCACCCTTGTTCGATTGCCAATTTGGGAAACAGCATGAGTGAGAATGCCAATCGTGAGCTAGAGGACACGTCAATGAGTGTACAATAGTTAGGTCTCGAACTTGGGGTTTGTGCTCCCATGATGCTGTGGTGTCCGGCTCCGGCAAGTCAAACATCGTCGTAATCATTTACCCCGAGGATGATGTTAGTGGGGCACCCTCCATGTCGCCGCGGGAGCTTCCGTGCTTTGCAGCTATGGTGATGACACCACCTCGCCCCCATACTGAGCCTAAGGATCACCAAGTACACCCCCATGTTGTGTCCTCCGCTAACGCTCCTGGGCGAGCAGGAGTCCTGTGCGTGAACCTGGGTGGCGACGGTGGAAACCAGAACGCTATGACAGGTGCCCGAGTGGCAGAACTTTGTCAGACAGGAGGTGGAATGGTTGCATAAGGCTGGAGTCGTTAGGGAAGTGATTCACCCTGGCTGGACCGCTAACCCAGTAGTGGTTCCATAGGCTAATGGGAAGATGCAGATGTGCATCGATTTCAGCGATCTTAACAAGGAATGTGTCAAGGATCTATACCCCTTTATCTCACATCAATCACATTGTTGATTCCACGGCGAAGGAGGACGAGGAGAAAACGGTGTTCATTACACTTGTTGAGACGTTCCGTTACGCCAGCATGCCCTTTTGCGTGAAGAACACCAGAACAACCTACCAGAAGCAATGTACATTGCATTGAATTCGTAGGTAGGAAGGAATGTCGAAGCTTACATCGATGATCTTGTCGTTAAAACCCACGACAAAGTCAACCCCTGTTGGAAGATCTAGCAGAAACCTTCAACAGTCAACACAGGATACATATGAAGCTCAATCCTTAGAAAAGTGTTTTCGGAGTCCCATCTAGGAAGCTCCTTCGGTTCTTGGTCTCGATCCAAAGAATCAAGATCAACGTGAAAAAAAATCAGAGTTATCCAAGATATACGACCCCCGGCGTGCATGAAGGACGTCCAGCGCTTGGCCGGTTGCATTGAAGCCTTGGGCAAGTCCGTCTCCAAGTTTGGAGATAGAGGAATTGTTCCTTTAATAATGACAAATATATTTTTGTACATCCCTTTTCCCCAAAAATTGTGCTCATCTAAGATACTTTGCCTAGAGGAATTGCTCTTCCCTTAAACCTCCATCCTGAGAGAACATTCATTTCCACTGCCTTTGATGGCTCATATGTCTCATTGTTTTTATACATGCATACAATTTTTTATCTGGTTCTCCAGAAAACGCATACGTAGTAATGGTATGCAAGATATTAGACAGGGCTCTTCAAACAACATTATTAAAATGGAACAATTTGCAATTTTGGCTAGTTAAGTCATTGTAGTATAGTGGTAAGTATTCCCGCCTGCCACACGGGTGACCCGGGTTCGGGTTCGATCCCCGGCAACGGAGCACTAGTTTTTGATAATTTTCATCCTAACTTGACAGCGATCCCTATCTTTAATGTGTTTTTCACACCGCAAGGAGCTCATCAAAGATATTCCCCTTCCTCGGTTGTGCTACAAGAAAAGAAAGCGCTTGTTCTTCCCTTTATCCTCTTTTCTCTTCAGCAGCACGAGACCTCCTTATTTACCTTCATGTCATGAGTAGATCGATGCATCGGAACAGAAGAACCGAACACTCTGTTCTTCGCCTTGGTTGCCTATGTATATATGCATCACATACATATTCAATACACAAAAGCATGAATTAATTAGTATCTCATTGCACGCATGAACCCGAATCCACAGAAACGAAAACGACATGGACAAGCTACATTATTTTCAAATATATATGTGCATACCTCCTTGTGCCAGTAGGTGCGCAGTGTGATGATCATGAGCAGCAAGACCTGCAGCAGAACACCGCAGATGATCCCCATCCAAAGGCCCTGCACATACGTTATTATGATCCACGCTATCAGCATTGCATCCAAGGTAAAAGTTGGCCAAAACCAAACCAATAGATAGATAGAAAAGGAAAGCACCATCCCGCCGACATGCAGCACGAAGGCTATGAGGTAGGCCGCCGGCACGCCGACGACGTAGAACGCGCCGAGGTTGATCAAGGCACACATCTTCTGCCAGCCACAGCCTCTAGCCACACCTCACTAGTGAAAAAGACCCATTTGTCCCGGTTCGTAAGACCCATTTGTCCCGGTTCAGGAACCGGGACTAAAGGGTCGGGACTAAAGCCCACGACCTTTAGTCCCGGTTGGCTTACGAACCGGGACAGATGGGGCTACACGTGGCCGCCCAGCCGAGTCTAGGCAGGAGGGCCTTTCGTCCCGGTTGGTTACACCAACCGGGACTAAAGAGCCTCCACACGACAGCAGCTCAGGAGCTGTTTTTTTTTAAAGAGGGGGGATTTTGAGGGTTTTGGAGGGTTAATTTAGGGGTTTCATATATTTTGTTAGATAGCTAATAGAGAGAAGTGATCTCTCTTATCTCCGTGCTTGGTCACGACGCTACGTACTATACTTATAGATAGAACACATAACACAATTTAATCATCATTTTCGCCAATGAGACATCATATAACAAGTTGGTCACTAGTCATAATCATAACTCCTCCTCCTCCTCCTCATCATCATCAACTCTAACACATAATCAATGAGACATTATATGCTACAACATATAATAACACAGTGTACCTAGGATCTACGTATTCCTATCTCGTAGGACCTATTCTACCTTCTCTTAGGTACAATATCATAAAACAAGATAGACCCTGACTCTCCATTATGGAGAACGGAGATCATCCCGTCTCTCATTCTTGGCCTACGCATAATGTTGCTTCCAAGTAGCTCTCTACGATTGAGCATACATTTTTTCCAATTTTTGATTGTCATGACTCCATCGGTTTTAGAAATCCGGTATGGACAGGAGTGATGCGTAGGCTGACCTGACCGTGGTGGCCCTAAGCTCGTAACAACAACGCGACCTCTCGGAAACATCAGATGAGGCACACAATCCTCCGGGATTTTCTGTTGAAAAACATAGTAATAACTTTGTAGTTAGCAATGTAGTTTAGTTTTAGAAGAATTTTTGCAAAAGATGCACGGCTGTCGTAATAGTAGAATTAAAATCTTAACATGCAATCTTCATGGATGTTACCGTAGTTCACCACGTGCACTAGTGGCACGTACTGACCATAATGTGCAGGAGTTTGATAATACCTATTGTAATTCTCAAGATGACTAAGAAATGCGGTAAGATGATATTTCTCCTTATAAGTTAATTCTGCTTCACCACTGTAGTAGTAGGTTCTGTCTACCATCTTTCGTACATTTTTTGAAGAATAAAAATAAGCTGTCAATGCAAATAAGTTGTCAACTATTTTTAAATAAACAATATAAATTACTTAATAAATATGGTTGAGAAACTCACATAATGATAGAACTAGATGCATCTGCATATCGACCCAGATGTCGATATTACCTTCAATTTCATCTTCCGGACGAATATCAAAGGTGATAAGCATATTAGGCTCAAATGTATAAGCCTTGCATAGCGCTTGCTAATTTTTGCATTCAAAATAGCAATAGGTATCTACATGGTACAATTTTACCGTAAAAGTAAAACCATAATCGGTCCTCAAGTGAACTATCTTTACCTCCATATCTTTTTCAGTATTGAAACCAATCTTATCCAAGACAGCAATTCTTGCATGACAGGGGATACGCTAGTAGAACAATAAAAAATTAAAATTAATTATAGGTTGAAACAAAAGAGGCAGAAGTCATGCTTAATAACGAAAAAAGACTTGTCATTCTGACTTATTGTATCCACTTCGAAGGTCTCATCCAGCATGATGCTGAAGCGCCTACCATCAACTAGGAAAGTCTTGTCACACAGGTCGCGCTCGTCTTTGCAGTATTCGCACATACCGAATTCACTTTCGTCGTCAGACATTTCCTATGTCATAGTTAAAACATTTAAAATCGATCGAAGGAAACTACGAGAAAACTGATCAACACACAGATCACTATTACTCAATATGCAACGGGTTGACTTTAAGTCTGTCGAGTCTTTCCTTCCTAAACTCTCATCTCACGTATATGGTGGGCACTCCCTCTGATATTGCGACCGTGGGTGATGGTGGCTCCTCCATTCGTCCCCGAGTGCATTACAGCAAGATGTCTAGCACACGGGAACGAAGGAGAAGCGACCCCCACGACTACAATGTGTTGGTGCGCTCCCTCTCACACTGATATGATGGTGTATATATGTTGGTGGGCACTCTCTCACAGTAATAGTTCGACCGCCAGTGATGGACGCCCCACCTCTTCTCTTCTTGCGCAATATATCGACGAGTATATCACAAAGAAGAGAAGAAAGATGAGGCGCCCCCCACGACAACAGTCGGGATTCCTCCATCAAGAACACACATGAAAGTCACACAAGGAGCAACGACAGACCGAAAGTCACACACGCATTATACCGATAAAATATCACAAATACATTAATATTTATAATAAACTCGAATATAATATCACTAATACATCATTCCGAATAATCCAGTTAATGCATCATCAAATATTAACTAATACATCTCGAATATTATCATATAAGATCACTAATACAGATCGAATATCCTAGAATTCAAAGTGGAGGATGGTGAACTGGGTTCACTAGCGGTCTCTAAGTCGCCGGCGGTGGACACCCAAAGATAAGGAACCATCACGGGATCATAACTCAAGTGAGATCCCTGAAGGATCTGCCAGGTATTGTCGAACCGGGTGTCCAACGCCACCATGTAGCGACGGACGTGCTCGTCCTCCTCCCTGACACGACGACGTACCACCTCCACGGGTGCCCGCTCCCTCCGCATCGAAAGTGGCCCGCATGACCGCCACCACAGAAGGTCCGGGTCGACGACGATACCTGCATTCCTCACCAACCTCCGAGCCCGGGAAGGTAGCACCTCCCAGTGCCAGCCCGGTGGAGCCCAGTCCCGGACATGACGCCTATCAAGTAGGCTCTCGCGGACTACTCGACGATGAGGATGCGGGCCGGGCATCGTCGACAAATTTCTATGAGAACGTTTTCTTATCGTTTATTCACTAATTTTTCATAAAATCCAATTTTTTTCATCATTAACATACTAATCTAACATAAACATTCATCATAAACATACTAATCTAACATAAACATTCATCATAAACATATTAATCTAACATAAACATTCATCATAAACATACTAATCTAACATAAACATTCATCATTAACATTCATCATAAAAAAATTCTATAATCTAACATACACATACTAATCTAACATAAACATTCATCATATAAAAAAATCAACATATATTTTTAAAAAAATTGCAAGGAGCCGGGGCGGCGACGGGTGCGGGGCGGCGACGGGGCGGTGACAGGAGCGGGGCGGTGACGGGGACGGGGCAGCGACGAGGGAGGGGCGGCGACGGGGGCGGCAAGGGAGGGGCGGTGGGGGCGGCGACGCGGGCGGGGCGGTGACGGGAGCGGGGCGGGAACGGGGACGGCGGGGGAGGGGCGGTGGGGGCGGCGACGCGGGCGGGGCGGTGACGGGAGCGGGGCAGGAACGGGGACGGCGGGGGCGGCGATGCGGGCGTGGCAGAGACGTGGGCGACGGAAGAGGCGGCGGCAGGGGCGGCGATGAGGGCGCGGTGACGACAGCTGAGGCAACGGGGACGGGGCGACGACGAGGAGGATGACGACAGCGGGGGCGGCGCCAGGAAGGCGACGAGGGCGGCGGAGACAGCAACGGGAAGACGAGGAGGGCAATGAAAACTGCGAGATTTCCTAAGTGCGTCTTATATAAAAGAAGCATTGGTCCCGGTTGGTGGCACCAACCGGGACCACTGGTCCCTTTTAGTCGGTCGGCATGGAAGCAACAGATGTTTAGTCCCACCTTGCTAGTCGAGGGGAGGCAGCACCTGTTTATAAGCCCCGATGCGCTTAACCTGTCACGCTCCTCTCATAGTGAAAATAGATGCCTTATACACGAAATTTGACCTAAATTCAAAATGCTAGTTAGGTGCCTAACTAGCACCTTGAATTTAGGTTGAATTTTAGTGTAAGCGCATCTATTTTCACTTTTGCTATTTTTTATGTTATTTCTTTGCTATTTTTCCTACTATTTAATATTACTTTGTTTTAACATTATATTCAATTTGGTAATTTTTAGATTTTATATAATTTTAGCTTCAAAAATAGTAGAGTTTATAATTTTAGTTATTGATTTTTTTTGAGCTAAATGACCCTGAAATTGAAAAGCATTACAAATGAACTCTGGAAAGGTTGAAAGTTGGCATGATATCCTCATTTCATCCACATAGCATGTGCTAAAAAGTTTAGAGGGTTACGACAAAAGCTGGATGCACTTCATGTATAAAACGGACAGTGTCTTTCGAAGTATCAGGGTTCCGGACTGAAACTCGTCGGTTACAAAAGGCATTTCATTTTCTTGAACTTATTTGAACTCCAGGTTTTTTGTGTGTTTAAAATGCACCATTCAAAGACACATCATCAATTTTCAACCCTTCCCGACATCATTTGTTATTTTTCATGTAGTTATTTTTTTGAGCTAAATGACCCTGAAATTGAAAAGCACTACAAATGAACTTTAAAAAGGTTGAAAATTGGCATGATATCATCATTTCACCCACATAGCATGTGCTAAAAAATTGAGAGGGTTACGACAAAAGCTGGATGCAATTCGTGTACAAAACGGACAGTCTCTTTCGAAATATCAGGGTTCCGGACGGGAACTCATCGGTTACAAAAGACATTTCATTTTCTTGAACTTATTTGAACTCCAGGCTTTTTATGTGTTCAAAATGCATCATTCAAAGCCACATCATCAATTGTCAACCCTTCCCGACATCATTTGGTATTTTTCATACAGTTATTTTTTTTAAGCTAAATGACCCTGAAATTGAAAAACACTACAAATGAACTCTGAAAAGGTTGAAAGTTGACATGGTATCATCATTTCATCCACATAGCATGCGCTAATAAGTTGAGAAGGTTACGGCAAAAGCTGAATGCACTTCGTGTACAAAACGGACAGTCTCTTTCGAAGTATCAGGGTTCCGGACGGAAACTCATCGGTTACAAAAGACATTTCATTTTCATGAACTTATTTGAACTCTAGATTTTTTGTGTGTTAAAAATTATGCAGACGCTTAATATACTCGAAGGTGCGTCGGTCACCGTACATCCATTGCCGGTTCATCTGCGTGCGTTATATAATAAAATGTATTAAAACCATTACAACATATCATGAATAGAGAAGTGTCCAAATTAATAGAAATTCATCATCACATTAAAACCAAAGTACAATAATGACCAAAATAAACACGTATAGTTCATACATAGTTGTCATTATTAAACAACATATAGCTCTCTAGAGCATCTAATTAAAACATACAATGAAAATACATAAAAAATTTAAATGCAACAAGAAATGCAATCATAACCGCTACTAAGGTACCAATTGATCCAACGGCATCATGATACCAAGCCTCAGTATGAATGACATATTTTCTAATCTTTCTAAGCTTCAAACGCATTGCATCCATCTTGGTCTTGTGATCGTCGACGATATCGGTAACATGCAACTCCAATCCCATCTTGTCATCTTCAGTTCTTTTCAATTTTTCTTTCAAATGATCGATTTCTTTTCCAGCTTCTGTTAACTTCTCGAGCAGAATTGCATAGTCAATTGGAATTTCTGGTTCAACTACTTCCTCTAGATAAAAACATCTACGTCAAGTTGGTGGCATAATTAATTGTCATAGACATTAGATATGTGAAATAGTTATATAAAAGATAATATACCACATCTGAATCATAGACTGGACGAGGACCGACGTGGGCGGATACCATAACCATGACACTATATAATAACAAACAATAATAAAAGTAAGAAAATCATATGAGTAAGTATATTTTCTTTTAGCAAGAAGATAAGATCAAGAGGCTCACCACGCGTGGGCGATCGACGGCGGGCGATCGACGACGATTTTAGGATGGGGACGGGATAGGACGGACCGCCAAACCTAGACAAATCTTGACGAAAATGAAGTTTGGACAAGGAGCTTCGAGAGGAGAAAGCTTAAGTTTGGCTTGAGCATTTCATCAAACACCTCATCTGCATAGGAGATGAGCTAGAGCACCATAAAGCTCTCCCTCGCCGGCATGAAAAACAGAGCAAAGTGGAGTGCTCTGCTCGCTGGCAAGGGGGTATATATAGGCATCTCATTGGTCCCGGTGCGTGGTTCGATCCGGGACCAAAGGACCCTCTTTGGTTCCGGATCCAGCCACGAACCGGGACCAATGGTTGTGGGCCAAGAGCGAGGCACATTGGTCCCGGTTCGTGTCTGGAACCAGGACCAAAAGTTCCAGACGAACCGAGACCAATGTCCCACGTGGCCCGTCCGGCCCCCTGGCCTCACGAACCGGGACTGTTGCCCCCATTGGTCCCGGTTCATGACTGAACCGGGACTAATGTGCAGGTCCGGCCCGAACCAATGCCCTGTTTTCTACGGGTGCCTGTATATATACACTCCAGATGTATTGTCATCATATACACATGTGACGTATAGCTAGCAACTGATATCCATGTACGGTGATGTACGTACCTGAGAGAACACACTGAATCCCATCGAAGAAGTTGGCCACCAAGATGAGCAGCAGCATCCTGGCAACGTATGCCACGACCTCCTCCTCGCTGCTGTAAGCGTGGCCCCAGACGTAGCGCACACGGACCACCACCATCTCCATGACGATTCCTTCCGAGATGGCCAAGAACACCTCGACGTGCACGGCGAGGCGTGCTGCCCGTGGCCACCCTGTCCCGAGCTCGTTCGAGACACGGGTGCTGCATGCACGAAGCACGAACTCATGTGCTCCTATGCATATTTTGCATCGTGAAGGAGCATTGACATTTTGCTTCGAGTGTTGTGCCAACAACGTTTTTATATTATGAGACAAAGGGAGTATATATTTGGTTACCTTATGGCGGCACCAAGGCCGTAAGGAATCATGAAGAGACAGTTCGCCGTGTTGAGTCTGTCATCACCAAAAGAATTGCAGGACACAAAATGTTTGTGAAGCCACGAAGCAAATCGATCGACACAAAAAAAGAATCACGGAAATGTGCTTGTCTTACGTGATAGATAGGGCGGATGTTTCCAGCTTGGGGTTTGGAAGAAGCCCTGAAAGAAGCACAAGGATTTCGAACGACCACCATTCCAAGCTGCCATGCCATGCGAATATCAAATTATCGATGCACCGAACGACGAACGACGATCGCAACGTCTAGTTAAGAACTCCAGATGTCACTCACCAGAGCAGCCGCGCGCCCCCATGGAAGGTCTCCATGGAGAACCCGGCCCACGTCTGCTTGCAAGAGCTCGACGCCCTCAAGTACACGGCCAGTACGATCACATACCCAGTAAGACACGGCGGTGCTAAGGGCCGCGCCCTTGCTGCCCATCCCGGCAACGTGCACCAGCAGCCAGCAGACGAGCAGATGGAACATGGCGGCCGCGCCGGCGCTCGCCATGACCGGGAGCACGATGTTCTGCGACTGCAAGAACCGGACGTGGCACTGCAATAGTCCATAGCCGAAGAGGCCCGGGATCATCCACCGGGCGTACGTGCCTGCCTCCATGGCGATGTCCGGGTCCTGGCCGAACAGGAGCATGATCTGGCCAGCGTAGAACCACACGACGGCGACAGGGATGCTTACGACAGTGAGTAGCAGCATGGCGCGTTGCTTGTATATGCCGAGGAGGTGGTATTGCCCGGCGCCAAATGCTTGACCGCATAGAGTATCCAGAGCATTGGCCATGCCTGTCTGATCAGGAAGAAGAATGCCATTTATGAAACCGGAAGTTTGACAATAAACACAAGGGCCGGCTAGGGTCAGGTTGACTGGATTTAGAATTTAGGTTAGTTGGTTTTTGATCTGCCATTCATTCCAGATCAAGCAGACAGAAAAGCACTTGGCCCTTTGCAAACATAAAACAGAAGACCACCAAATTCTAGGATTTGATCTCAAACATAACAGAAATCAACCCAATAACTGGTAAGAAACAAGACTGAATAAATAAAAAGAAAACAAAAATCGTGTTTTCTAGAATTAGTGGCATTAGTATTACCCTTTAAAAAGAAAGGAAAGAAAATAAATAAATAAATAATGATAAATTTTGCACACAATTTAAACATAAATTATTATTTTTATAGTAATATGCAAGAATAATCTTATAATAGTGCAGTTTTCACAAAAGAAATATAAGAAGAAGCAAATTAGTGGCATTGATATGACCCCTTGGGATGAAATAAAATGAAAAACAAAACTTTAAAAATCTTACTTACAACTTCGCATTAAATTGCACTTTTGTAATATGTAAAGAATAAGCATTTCCCGCAATCTAGTGTAATCTACAAATATATCGTATATTACTTGTGTGTATACATTTACACCCACCCAAAATCGCATAAAAACATAATTTTAAAAACAAAACCCGACTGAAGAAGAAAAAATAAAAAATAAAAATGCATAAAAATGAAAGAAATAAGACAGTCAATGGGTGGTGGGCTTCAACCCAATAAGATAATCAACTGATCCATAAAGGGGCAATTCGAAAATTCAATCAAAGAAGCCATGAAAACAACATAACCAAAGAGAAAAAGACAGCACAAATCTTGACAAAATAATCGACAGTCAAACATGGACTTATCCAATTAGAAAAAAACAACTTACATATGGTTAAAGTGTAAAGATGAACATATTTGAAAAAAAAATCATATTAATGTAAGAGGATTCTGGTGGTGGCGCAAGTGCACAAGGAAATAACCGACAGGTTTGTGAGGGCATAGGTGGCATCCAACAGGTAATGGTGACAAAAATAAATGGATACCCATGGCGCGAGGGAGCACAACTTTTACTACAATATATGAAGTGGGGTGGTTGGATGTGGATCCACAGGTCTAAAAGCTAACTGAGATAGAGAAACATGTCTAAGCACCTTAGGAATATTGTAAATTTGCATATAGCTCAGTCATATCCCCTACAATGTTTCACAAATTCATGAAGATGAAGCGCCAAGCTAGCGAAATGCTACTTACCAGCAAGCTGAATCCGGTGACGGTGGCGAAGGAGGTGGCCATGGACGCGCCGGCGAGGGGCAGCTCGCCGAGGTGTCCGACGAACATGACGGAGATGGTCTGTATCAGGTTCTGCATCAGGTTGCCGACGATGAGCGCGCCGGCGAGCCACAGCTGCCGCCTCACCTCGTCTCCCACCACCAAGCTCTCCCCTCCTGGCTCCTTGCAGTCCCGGCCCCTCCTGGGCACCGGCAGGAGAGCTTCCTCGGCGCTTGCCTCGCCCACGTCGCCTTCCTCATCCTCTTCCCCGGGCAGTCCTCTCGTCGTCGGTCCGCGTGTGTTGTGACGCCGAGGTTGGGGAAGGTGCGGCCGTCCGTCGGGGGCCTGGCACATCTCGCCGCTGGAGGGGACGGGGAGGCGTCGGCCGGCCTTGAGCTCGTCGAGCTCGCGGGGAGAGGCCGAGGCCGCCGTCGACCTTGGCGACGGGAGCAGTTGGACAGAGGCCGCCTGGGCCCTTAGCTCCATCTCGGCCATCCCCGGAGGAGATGGACGGGAGTCCGAGCTCAAACCGAAGCGCCGCCCATGGCCTTCGCGGCGGAGGGGCGGAAACGGGCCACGTGGGTTGACGAGGTGGGTGCCTCTGGTGGCGTCGCTGCTCATCACATGCCCTCATCGATCCATTTTGTGTCAAGGAAGACCGTTAACGGGCGTGCGTTTGCGTTGTGTTGTATACCATGATCGATCTGGGTCGGGTTTCTCGGTTGTGGCCATGCCCCAGCGGCTGAGTGCTCGAGGTGGCCGAGGAACGCCTCTGCGACGACAACTCTAGCGACTAAACTTATACTCTGGTTCGATATTCGTCCAGGGTGCCCCATGTGACTGGTTTAAATATTGACTCTGCGTGCCAAATTTGGATTTTCAACGACATACGAGCCTTATTCTTCACGAGGGCGATGTTAAACGGGAGCAGCAGCTTTCATCTAGACCAGCCGCTCCGTCAGGCCACATTCATGTCCCTCCCTTGAAGAACCAAGTGGTCTCCCAAGTTGCCTGCCCGATTTCGACAGCACTCACCGGCCCATTCCATGTGCTAGTACATTAATCTTTCTAAAATAAATAAAAAGTCCATATTCAGTTGAGGTCTTTAATGGACGTTGTGATAGCAGATTTTGATCTGATCAATAATTTCTCAAAGCTCTTTCATTTAATTAATTAATTTATACTTCTATAACACTATACTTCTTAGTTTTAGCGAGTCCACGTTCAATCGAGGTCTTGAAGATTATAATTAAAAATGGGTCACCCGATTTTGACCGGGTCAATGATTTCTCAAAACTCACTCATTCGATTCTTTAGACAAATACACTATGCTTTCTAATGGGTTTGATTTATGATTTTGACCGAACTAACAGTTTTTTGAATCAAAAGCAACCTGCCTATAAAAACATATCAATCATGCCCATGCAATCGTCGACGTAATTTTTTTTCCACATATATAATATTAGTTAACATATAATATAGAATCACACCATGAAAGATCCATCAAAATACCGAACTATAAATAAAAATAAAACACACCATGTCATCTTCCCCCCACCCCCCCACACACACATCAAACGAAATATTCCATTAGTTTCAAAATATATAAGGGGTGTTAGTTTTTTGGAAAGTAATATTCTTCAACTCTAACCCAGTTGAGAGCAAAAATATCAACATCCAGAATATTAAATAAAAAATATGAAAATTCATTTAACGGTGAATCTAATCACAACAATATGATATTATGAATTTTGATACATTTATCTACAAATTTAATTAAATTTAAAGTGTTTGACATTTTAAAAAAGCAATACGCATCGTATTTTGAAAGGGAGGAATTAGATTTTTTTTAATCTAACAAGGCAGCAAAGCGCGCCCAGTCCTTCTACTTCCACTCCATTCCCCGGCCAGGGCCTTGGGTGTGATGTAAATCCAACTCTGCTCGATCAATCATTCTCTTGAGATTTCAGAAGTCAAACCTGAACATCGGCCCTATTGTCAAGTAAGATAAGATGTGAGCTACAAGGATCTGACAAGCAAGCACAGATGCAAGTCAAAGCCACCTCATGCTGTGAATTCGAAGAAACGTTGGGCACGGAGTCTACCGATCTGTCTGCCCGCGTCTCCGTGAGACCGAATCCGCTGTTTGACGTTACATGGAAAAAGTAGCAGCAGGGATCACATGTTTTATACGAAGCGATGACATCGATACGACGATACGGATATGGCGATACGGGATACGACAATTTCTAAAGACAGCAATACGACAATAAGGCAAGCATAAATAAACAATAATAAAATATACGTAATAAGAACTAATATAATGAAACGTGTGAGATGAGATCAAAATACTGCTTCACTGGTTGCCTAATTTCTTTCACGTCTCGTTGTTCTTATTTTAAAAATCTTACCATCATCGAAGGGGTAACACGGTTACGAACTGCTCTAACCCAATTCTTTTCTTGATAACAATTTACAGATCAAAATACTGCCCCACTATTCTTCTCCCAACGTTTTAATAGTTTTTTCTTGATAACAATATTGAGAGCACATTTTTTTAGTTCCTTTTTCTCGTAACTATAAATAGAAACTATTACCTATGAACATGATGATAATTAAAATTAACAAGCAATACACATCAATAATGATCAAATGATGATAAAGAAAACTAAAAGATGTCATGGTATATACTTGTATCTTCTTCCCTAACAATAGGAGGCAACAGCCTACAAATATCAAAAAGCAGCAAGCCAACGATAACAACAAATAATTTTATCCAACAAGCAACATCCTTAACAAACACTTTTATCCAACCATTACATTAGTACATCACATATTAACTACCTACAAGAACGAATCAACGATACATCAAGACAGGAGCAATATTGAACGACGCTACTTCGGGATACCTGTATCGGAATTTTTTTTCTTTTATTTTAAAATTAAAAAAGCGATACTTGGAGATATCCGTATCGAAGCCGTATCTGGTGTATCGGAGTATCGACGAAGTATTATACAACTATACACAGATTTTTGAAACACCGGTGCTTCGTAGGTTTTACGTTGCATGGGAAAAAAATACAGTACATAGCAAGAAGTGGCGCCGTCGAGGAAGATAATCTGGTGAGCTGAACCTGAACCTCATCGTCCTGTGTGCCACACCACACGCACGCACGCGAACGGTGCGACGAATCCTCCGTCCATTGGCCTGCCTCTGCCTACGGCCCTGCACAGCACATGGCATGTCGCCGCGCTTCCGGTTTGCACGGCGATGGCGACGACGAACGGCAGCAGTGACCAGTTCCATCAGGCCACAGTGCCTTGGCGCGGTTTACAGGAGGAGAGGACCCAACCATATGGCATGGCCTGCCGACCAAGTTGCGTGCCCCATTTCGGCAGCATGCACCCCCTCCCTGGCGAGTGGCGACGTCTCCACCCGAACCAGATCCAACATTTGCTCGATCAACCATGCCATGCCACTTGTCTTCTCCGATTCGCCGACGTTGATGCTGAAAGAGATAATCCAAGGGACAGCGGGATCGATCAGTTTCACCTTCTGTCGTCGTCGGTCACCTCTCTCGAATCAGTCAGGGGTTGCTGCAGCCTAATCTGTTTTCAAAGCCTCTTTCGTTCTCGCTAAACTCAACCTGAATCTTTTCGGCGAAAGAACTCAGCCTAAATGTCAGTGCTACTTGTCGTGATATTTTCATGACAGATGTCATGGAGTGACTTATAAACAGTGGTTGGGGCCAAAGAGCGTCAGTGGGTTTCGGAGACGAGATTGGGGACAAAAGGTACGGGACACACAATGTCCCCAGGTCCGGGGTCCTTCGTGGAAGGTAAATACCCTTAGTATTGTCGGATCAAGTATAAGATGATAGTACAATGGTACTCCTTGAGCTGTTTGTCGGAGGAGGAAGAAGGAGCTAGCTTGCTCTCTCTCTGCCTCTTCTATGGGTGTGTGTGATCGTGGGGGACGAAGCAACTAACCAGAAGATGAGCCCCCCGAGCTAGGAGGGGGGCTTGGGGGGGGGGGGGGGGTTATAGGCCAACCCCCGGCTTACGATATGCAATGATATTAGGGGTGGGCCCCGGTCGACAGCCTCTCAAGCCGGCCGTGGGGCCCGTCGGCTAGGCGGTCTTGTCGCCTATAGGGCCTCGTCGACGTGGGGCCCTGTCGGCTGGCCACCACGGTAGCCACGCGTCAACAACATCATGGAGTGGTTGACACTATGCAGCCACAGTGTTGCGTCGCCCAGTCGCAGTCGGCTCCGGTCAGCGGTACGGCCGCCTCCACTGTAGCCACGCATACCCCGGTCAGCGATATCGGGGCCAGTGTATCCACGCCTCACCGTCGTGGTGAGATCTTGTCATACGGAGTGATGGGACGGACGCTGACCCGCTGGTTGGCGGATCGCCTCAGAGCCGGATTGCGTCGTGGGAGCTGGCCAGGGCGAGTTGGGCAAAAGGGCCGCAGGTGGCAAGCCGGCCTTTAGGGGCACAGGCGGCCCCAATATTTTGAAAAAGGGATAAGTGCACTTGAGCCTACCTAGGGGTCATCCCCCAGATAGTAGTCCCCGAAGCCGAGGAGGCCCGCCGGCCCGAGGCAGCGGACCTCGACGACTTGTCTTTTGTGAGGTTTGATGTAGTGGGCTGAGAGCCTGGCGGTCCGGCTGCACTCCAAGCCGGGAGCCCGAGCAGGACATGTCGGCGGAGGGAACGAAAAGGACTGCCCAGCTCGTGCCAGTCGACGTGAAGCGACGAGCCCGCCGCAGGGCCGTCACGTGCCGCTCGCTGGAGGGCCGGAGCCTGTTGGGCCACGCGCATGATAGGACGGGGCAGTAGACCGGACCCACCAGACCGCAGCCTCGGCCCGTGTGCGGGATCCTTTGTGGCCGAACCTGACGGTTAAACTTTGATGTGTTCTTAAGTTTGTTCTGCTTTCTCTATTTTTGTGCCTCTGGTGATCTCACCACATCGAGGAGGAGGTTACCACACTATTGTCCTGGATGTAACCAAACAACCGGACTCGTGTTTCGCATCAAACAAGGCCATAACCAAACAACATGCCTTCCGTTTCGACACATGCAGGCTAGAAGAGATGCAGACAACCAATCAACACATAGATGTAGGTTTTTTGCCTGCATATGCTCAGCCAGGCCCAACTTGAATAAGTATACAAAGTACCAAAATCGATGCAGGTAACCAAACGCGTCCAAAGTTCACCAACTTTCTCTTTCCATCTCACTCCTCTTGGATGCACATGGTTGGTTTATCAATCTGACACTTTAACTGTTACTGTTATTTTTGGAGAGTTGGTTCCTTTCAAAGCTCTAAGGTAGAAAATGTTTGCTTTTGTTGTCAATGCAAACGTCAAAAACTAACCGTGGCCGCAATTGACGCGATAGACTTTCCGGTTACGGGTATGAGAAGTGCAGACGCAAGTTAAGCTGTTAAAAGTTACCTCAGATTGTCAAGACGCGGGAATGTTGGGCATGGGGATTACAGATCCGCCTGCGTCTCCGCGAGGCTGAAGCTGTTGTAAAATGAGAGCAAAAGTAGAAGAAACACATGTTTCAAGGTAAGAATATTGTCAACGTAAACCATGATTTCCATTTTGATTTGGTCACGTCTCTATCGATAATTTGGAAAAGAATGCATTGCTACATGATACATCAGAAAGAAAAGAATGGTAGTATACATGCGACAAGGAAAGGCAGCAAGCAAGAAATGCTGCTTCAAGCAGCAGCAACCACAACACCACATCCATCCATCACACCCAAACGCTTCTAATGACACACAACAGTGCCTTACCTTACCTCCATCATGACCATCACCATCACCATCACCATCATCATCATCACCATCATCATCATCATCAAAGAGCTGAGCTGTGTGAGTTTTGTGTTTCTGCACTGCAACTTGCAGAAAAGGTGAGGCATAAAAGCACAAGCACCCAGCACACAAGTTGGCCGAAAAACAAAACATTTTGTGCCCCGGTGCCGCTCCATGTGCCATTCTCTACTGCTTGTCGCAGCGAGCGGCTAAATTTTGTGTTTTGACCCTTTTATGAAAACTGATTCAAATCTGACCCTAGTTTATAAAAAAATCGGGATTTGACCCTTTTCCAACCGTCGGGATCCATGACGATAGGGTCGAACAACCTACCAGCAAAACCCTAGTGGTAGGCGTGCACGTCTTGCCGTAAAATTTTCCTAAGTATCAGATACAATACTTGTTTGCACCTACCCCGGGCACCTCAACGATAGGGTTGTTCAGGCTACCGCCAACCTATTTGACGATAGGGGTGCGTCACGCTGACGTGGATAAGTTTCCTACTGTCAGGGACCTCGTCGGTTATACCCCACCACCATGCATGGACCCTGACGGTAGAAAATGGGTGAGATCCCAATTTTTTTACAAATCAGAGTGAAATCTCGATTAACTTTTGTAAATGGATCAAAACACGAAATTTTGCCACAGCGAGGGGTCTGCCTCCCTCATATCTCTGGATGCCCTGCCTTTTCTCAATGAGGGAAATATGAACAGGGCCAAAGAGGAGTCAGGGAAAAAGATTTGCATAAGTTGATGGAGAAAGGAGGCAGCCAAAGCATGAGATGCCAAAGCTAGTGCAAGTCTGACTCATTTCCAATTCCATTGCTTGGTGGATCCAGCATCATCATCATCAGTAGTAATACAGATCTATGCAAGAGAAGAATTTCCTATTTTTTAAAGTACTTAATTGCGGACAAACAATGCAAAGGTCAATCCACAAGGTTGGAAATTAAAAATGGAGCTGCAATCAAGCAAAAAATTGACCAGATGAGCAAGACAAGTACATGCTGGATGACTCATTCTGGTTTATCCAAAAAAAATTACACTCGCAAACACCGGACGGCGCAAGCACCGAGACGGATTATATATGCTTGAAATTGTATGAATGATAGATGTGGATAGCTATGTATGTGTGAGATGCTCCGTTAGTAAGGTTTCCAATAACATGAGAGCTGACCAGAATTCAGGATCCGTAAAGATTGAAAATTAAGTTCACTTGACAATATAGATGATCAGTACTGGGCACTAGTATCCTTGTCTGTCTCAAGATACTACAGCATCAAGCAGGTTCTTGACATCCTTTGCCCCTTACATTCTGAATATCAACACCAACAATTATGGACTACTATGTTCTGAAAAATCCCCATTATCAATTACTTACTTCAATAATAATACAGGCAGTGAAGCTACAGCAAGAGCCATATTACACTAGACTTCTGATCCGTGGCGTGGAAATGGATCGAACGGTCGCATCTTCTTTCTTCTAATACAACATACTCCGGTTGGTGTCGGCTGGCAGCAAGAACTGCCTTGTTGCCGCAATGAACCCGTGCGCTGCACTGGTTGATCATCGATTACTGGGACGGCGAGGGAGGCTGGTCGTCGGCCAGGTGAACTGTGGTAATGTCGTGGACGCTCGACCTCCTCGCCGCCCCCGAGCTGAGCCTGATAAAGTACTTCTGCGCGTGGCTGGCCACCTGCGTCGGCGTCCTCGTCTGCACGAAGTTGCGGGATATGTTCCTCCAATCCCCTCTTCCGTACTGCTTGAGGCCTAAGAGGAACAACCTGGCCAGAGAACAAAGCATCATCAGCTTCAGCAACCAGTATGGATCATGAATTCTTGGTGCATGGCCATCACACATGATGCTACATGACAGCCCCAATTCCTAGTCAACAAAAACAAATCACTTTCAAATTGAGGTTATTCTTCCTCTCCTGTTATAAATACCTCAACTCCTAGTGAACAAAGGCAATTAGTTCAGTTTCAGAATTCAGATAGCAGTTCTTCCATGGTTGGATTGAATAATTCTTCCAATTTGCACAAGCTTTAAATGCTGGCATAGCCATCAGATGATGTAAATCCTATTGATTGATGGTGAATTCAAGAAAGAAAATTTATATCACTGACTAGTCTTGTGCTTGACATGGATAGAGAGCAGAGCGATCACTATCACCACTCACAGGTCATTGAGATGAGAAGAACACTATGATATGGAGTTAGTAGTACTCACCTATGCTCGTCCTCGCTCCACGGCACCCCCATCCTCCTCCCCTGACCCGGCGTCCGCACGCCGTGCCAGTTTCCGCAGCCGCCGCCGAACCGCCGTCGGGCCTGGACGGAGATGGCGTGCACGCGGCGGAAGCCGCCGAGCAAGGGCACGACGGCGCGGAGCAGCTGTTCGGAGAAGCCGAGGCCGGCCCACTCCCGCACGCACGCCGCCTCCCACAGCCGCTCGTCCTGCGCGAGGGTCCGCCAGCCCCGGCTCACGCACGCCGCGGCGGCCAGCGTCGGCGCCTCCGCCCGCCGCAGCACCTCGAACACCGCGTCCTCCCCCAGGTCCGGCACCTGTCTCGGCTGCTCCGGTGGAGGCTGGGTCGAGCTGGAGGTCCGCCGCTGCTTCTTGTTGGCTGGCTCGCTGGAGTCGCCACCGGCAGAAGAAGCGGGGGGAGGAGCCCAGGGATCACGAGCAGCCGAGGAATCGGAAGGGCGCTTCATGGCGGGGCGGAGGGATGGATCTGACGAGGAGAGATCCACAAAAATCTGATCTTGACGAGGATAGAGGAGATGAACAGGATAACAGGACAATTTACTGGAAATTAAACAACTGAAATAAGTACAACAAGATAAGAACAGGATAAAGTTTGGGCTTTTGATTTCTGTGCTTAATGATACTACAAGGATAACGTTTATATAGAGTCTGGGTCACATCGCATGAGAAATGACGCTAATGCCCTTAAGAGCAAGACGACCAAAACGGACGGTTGATTTGTCCGCCTTTTATCCGTTTGGGTCGGCCCGGCGGACATCAACATCCGCTTTCACGTTTGAGTCGACGTGTGCGTCCAACGTTGACCAATTTTTTTTAATACATTTTGAAAATTAAAACCAACATTAATTAAACATTAAGTCGGCCACGAAGGCCGACGATAGTCCATGCGTCCACATAAAACATTAAAAAAAACTAAACTATGAGGCGGCGCGTTGTCCTAGGCGTCTTCGTCGGCGACGGGGCCGGTGAGGTCGATGAGCGTCGGCGCAGGGCCGGCCCACGGGAACGTTGTGTTTTAGAGGGCGTTGATGTTTGGTGTGGGCTGTGTCGCCGCTGCATGTGTCTCGTGCGCTCCTCTGCCTCGCGCTGCTCCGCCTCGGCCTCGTGCTCGAGTTTCTTGAGGTATTCGCCGTGGCGGCCCTCCTCGTCCAACCGTCGCTGGCGCCATTCTTCGAGGTACGCAGCCTCATCCTTCGGCATCGCCCCCATCTAGACCGGCGGAGCACTGACCCACTCGCGGACAATCTCGATCCACTTGTAGCGCTTGATGGGGGTCGGCTCCGTCTCCGGCTCGGCCTTGACGGGGGAATGCGGGCCACCGGCAGCACGACCCATTTGAAATCAATATCTTTCTTCATACATGAAACAACACAAGAAGTATCGAGCATGGATCGATCAATACGAGAAAGCCGAACATAAAAATTCTGAATAATAATTTCTCTCGAGAGCTCATGATTGGGGCATGAATATAACATTGACTTAAGCCTCCCCCAAGATTGAGCGTTTCTTTTTCCTTCACGAGGCCAGAAGTTACAAATATAATTTTGATCACGATGAACTAGCTGCATTGAGTAGAACTTCTGATGAAATTCCATTTTCAATCAGTTGTAGCTCCATGATCCAATATCATCACATAGCCTATATCATGTCAATACCTTCTCCTTCAAAGATAAAGGAAAGATCTTCTTCTTAACGTGATCCTCGAGCAGACCTGCAAGCTTAAATAATCCACAAACTGCATCCACATAGATTAGATGTAAATCAGGATGTAGTGTTCCATCTCCTGCCTAAGGATTAACCAACAGTTTCTCTATCATACCCAAAGAAATTTCATAATAAATATTTTCAGTAGGTTCAGTAGGTTGAGGGACAACTCTTTGTGTTTCCGGTCGAGGTGAAGATACCCCGAACAAGTCTCTCAAAGGATTACTTTCCATAGTAACAAGTAACCGTAAATTTCAGCACCCTATATAAAAAATTTCTTACCAAAGGCACTTCACTCCCCGGCAATGGCGCCAGAAAAGAGTCTTGATGACCCACAAGTATAGGGTATCTATCGTAGTCCTTTCGATAAGTAAGAGTGTCAAACCCAACGAGGAGCAGAAGGAAATGACAAGCGCTTTCCAGTAAGGTATTCTCTGCAAGCACTGAAATTATCGGTAACAGATAGTTTTATGATAAGATAATTTGTAACGAGTAACAAGTAACAAGTGTAGCAAAGGTGTAGAAAGGTAGCCCAATCCTTTTTGTAGCAAAGGACAGGCCTGGACAAACTCGTATATACAACAAATCGCTTCCGAGGACACATGGGAGTTTCTGTCAAGCTAGTTTTCATCATGCTCATTTGATTCGCGTTCGTTACTTTGATAATTTGATATGTGGGTGGACCGGTGCTTGGGTGCTGCCCTTACTTAGACAAACCTCCCACTTATGACTAACCCCTATCGCAAGCATCCGCAACTATGAAAGAAGAATTAAGGTAAACCTAACCATAGCATGAAACATATGGATCCAAATCAGCCCCTTACGAAGCAACGCATAAACTAGGGTTTAAGCTTCTGTCACCGTAGCAACCCATCATCTACTTATTACTTCCCAATGCCTTCCCCTAGGCCCAAATAATGGTGAAATGTTATGTAGTTGACCTTCACATAACACCACTAGAGAAGAGACAACATACATCTCATCAAAATATCGAACGAATACCAAATTGACATGATTACTTATAACAAGACTTATCCCATGTCCTGAGGAACAAACATAACTACTCACAAAACATGTTCATGTGCATAATCAGAGGAGTATTAATTATCATAAAGGATCTGAACATATGATCTTCCACCAAGTAAACCAACTAGCATCAACTATAAGGAGTAATCAACACTACTAGCAACCCACAGGTACCAATCTGAGGTTTGAGACAAAGATCGGATACAAGAGATGAACTAGGGTTTGGAGAGGAGATGATGCTGGTGAAGATGTTTATGGAGATTGAACCCCTCTCAATGAGAGGATCGTTGGTGATGACGATGACTTTGATTCCCCCCTCCGGGAGGGAAGTTTCGCCAGCAGAACAACCCTGCCAGAGCTCTAGATTGGTTCTGCCCAAGTTCCACCTCGAGGCGGAGGCGCTTCGTCCCGAAAGGTCTCTCTTGATTTTTTTTCCAAGTCAAAACCCAACATATAGGAGAAGATGGGCGTCGGGGGCCAACCAAGTGGGCCACAAGCCTGCTAGGCGCGACTAGGGGGGTGGTCGCGCCTGGTAGGCTTGTCACCTCCTGGTGGCCCCCCTCTGGTATCTGTTTCACCCAGTATTTTTTATATATTCCAAAATAATTCTTCATAAATTTTCAGGACTTTTGGAGTTGTATAGAATAGGTATCTCAGATTTCCTCCTTTCCCAGTACAGAATTCCAGCTGCCGGCATTCTCCCTCTTCATGTAAACCTTCTAAAATAAGAGAGAAAAGGCATAAGGATTGTACCATAACGTGTAATAATAGCCCATAATGCAATAAATATCAATATAAATGCATGACGCAAAATGGACATATCAACTCACCCAAGCTTAGTGTTGGAAATATGCCCTAGAGGCAATAAATAAAGTGTTTATTATTGTATTTCCTTGTTCATGATAATCGTTTATTATCCATGCTATAATTGTATTAATTGGAAACATGGATACATGTGTGGATACATAGACAAACACAATGTCCCTAGTATGCCTCTAGTGAACTAGCTCGTTGATTGAAAGATGGTTAAGGTTTCCTAGCCATGGACATGAGATGTCATTTGATAACGGGATCACATCATTAGGAGAATGATGTGATGGACAAGACCCAAACTACAAACGTAGCTTATGATCGTGTCAGTTTATTTCTACTGTTTTCTGCATGTCAAGTATATGTTCCTATGACCATGAGATCAAGCGAACTCACAGATATCAGAGGAGTACCTTGTGTGTATCAAACGTCGCAATGTGACTGGGTGACTATAAAGGTGCTCTACAGGTGTCTCCGAGGGTGTCTGTTGAGTTGGCATGGATCAAGACTGGGATTTGTTACTCCGTGTGACGGAGAGGTATCTCAAGGCCCACTCGGTAATACAA
Source organism: Hordeum marinum (assembly GCA_022496015.1). Lineage (NCBI taxonomy): Eukaryota > Viridiplantae > Streptophyta > Magnoliopsida > Poales > Poaceae > Hordeum > Hordeum marinum. Next base: position 34,580,365 of record CM039674.1, read on the forward strand.
CATCACAATAAGCCTTGCAAGCAATGTGACTAAGTGTTGGTCACGGGATCTTGTATTATAGAACGAGTAAAGAGACTTGCCAGTAACGAGGTTGAACTAGGTATGGAGATACCGATGATCGAATCTCGGGCAAGTAACATACCGAAGAACAAAGGGAACATCATACGGGATTAACTAAATCCTTGACATAGAGGTTCGACCGATAAAAGATCTTCGTAGAATATGTAGGAACCAATGTGGAAATCCAGGTCCCGCCATTGGTTATTGACCGTAGAGGTGTCTCGGTCATGTCTACATAGTTCTCGAACCCGCAGGGTCTGCACACTTAAGGTCTGGTGACGTTTCGGTAGTATAGAGTTATGTATGGTGGTGACCGAAGTTTGTTTAGAGTCTCGGATGATATCCTGGACGTCACGAGGAGCTCCGGAATGGTCCGAAGGTAAAGATTCATATATAGGAAGTCCTGTTTTGGTCGCCGGAAAAGTTCCGGGCTTATCGGTAGTGTACCGGGAGACCTCCGGGAGGGGTATTTCGACCCAAGAGGCTTCATGGGCTGTGGGAGAGTGAATATCAGCCCTTAGTGGGCTGGTGGAAACTCCCACACAAGGCCCATGTGGCTGGAGAAGAAAACCCAAAAGGAAAAAGGTGGAAAAAGGCAAAAAAAGGAAAAAAAGGATGAATCCTAATCCTACTAGGAGTGGAGGAGGTGGACTCCTCCCCTCCTAGTTCGGCCGAAGCCTAGGAGGCTTGGAGGCCAAGCTGCCTCCTATCCTCCTCTCCTCCTATATATACTGGTGGTATTGAGGGTTTTTGCACTAGATTTTCAGCCACGTGCTACCTGTTCCTCCAGTGCATAGTTTCTCCTCTAGATCGGTTTTCTGCAGTGCTTAGGCGAAGCCCTGCCGGAATTGCTCCACCACCATCGCCGGAGCGCCGTCAGGCTGCCGGAGAACTCTTCTTCCTCTCCACTCCTTCTTGTTGGATCAAGACGGTGGAGATCGTCATCAAGCTGTACGCGTGCTGAACGCGGAGGTGCCGTCCGTTCGGTGCTAAATCGGAATGATCGTGATCAAGTTCGTGAGCTGGATCGTGATCAAGTTCGTGGGACGGATCGTGATCGGATCGCGGGATGGATCGTGATTGGATCGCGGGATGCACGACGATTTGGATCGCGAAGACGTTCGACTACACCAACCGCGTTTCTTAACGCTTCCCGCTTAGCGATCTACAAGGGTATGTAGATCCACTCTCCCTCTCGTAGATGCTCATCACCATGGATAGATCTTCGTGTGCGTAGGAAAAATTTTGTTTCCCATGTAACGTTCCCCAACAGTGGCATCATGAGCTAGGTCTATGTGTAGATGAGATCTCGAGTAGAACACAAAAGGTTTGTGGGCGTTGATGCTTAGATTGCTTCCTCCCTTGGTCAGATTTTGGTTCAGTGGTATTGTGAGATGAAGCGTCCCGGACCAACATTACTCGTACGCTTATGAGAGACCGGTTCCCTCGACTCATCTTGTTGCCTAGATGGCTTGCGGGTGGCAGTTTCTCTCACTTTAGTTGGATCGGATTCAACAAAGGTGGTCCTTGAGAAGGTTGAAAAACGAATTATGTATCACCGTTGTGGTTTATGCGTAGGTGAGAATCGTTCTTCCTAGAAACCCGTAGCAGCCACATAAAACATGCAACAACAATTAGAGGACGTCTAACTTGTTTTTGCAGGGTATGTTGTGATGTGATATGGCCAATTACATGATGTGATATATGTGATGTATGATATGATCATGTGATGTATAGAATTTCACGACTTGCATGTCGATGAGTACGGCAACCGGCAGGAGCCATAAGGTTGTCTTTAATTATTGTATGACCTGCGTGTCAATCATTAAGCGCTATGTAATGCTTTACTTTATCGCTAAACGGTAGCAATAGTAGTAGAAGCATGCAGGGCGTGACAACCTCGATGGCGACACGTTGATGGAGATCAAGATGATGGAGATCATGGTGTCGTGCCGGTGATGATGAAGCTCATGCCGGTGCTTTCAAGATGGAGATCTAAAGCACAAGTTCATGGCGATATCATGTCACTTATGAATTGCATGTGATGTTAATCCTTTTATGCACCTTGTTATGCTTAGTACGACGGTAGCATTATAAGGTGATCCCTCACTTAAATTTCAAGATAAAATTGTGTTCTCCCCGAGTGTGCACCGTTGCGAAAGTTCGTCGTGTTGAGACACCACGTGATGATCGGGTGTGATAGACTCTACGTTCACATACAACGGGTGCAAGCCAGTGTTGCACGCGCAGAACGCTCGGGTTAAACTTGACGAGCCTAGCATGTACAGACATGGCCTCGAAACACAAGACACCGAAAGGTCGAACATGAGTCATATAGTAGATATGATGAACATAATGATGTTCACCATTGAAGCCACCTCAACTCACATGATGATCGGACTTGAGTTGGTGGATTTGGATCATGTGACACTCAGATGACCTGAGGGATGTCAATTTGGGTGGGAGCTTTAGTAATTTGATTAACTAAACTCATTATCTTGAACAATAATCTAAGTGAACTTTGCATATTTATGTTGTAGATCAATGGCTCGTGCAGTAGCACCCCTGAATTTTAATGCGTTCCTAGAGAAAGCTAAACTGAAAGATGATGGAAGTAACTTTGTTGACTGGGCCCGTAATCTGAGGATTATCCTCATGGCTTCCCAGAAATCATATGTCCTTGATGCACCGCTTGGTGACCAACCAGAAGACATGACCTCTGAAGACGTTAAGAACGCTTGGGAGGCACGTACTGGAGATTACTCAATAGTTCAGTGTGCAATATTGTATGGCTTAGAACCGGGACTTCAAAGACGTTTTGAACGTCATGGAGCATATGAGATGTTCCAGGAGTTGAAGTTTATCTTTCAGAAGAACACCCGGATCGAGAGGTATGAAACCTCCGATAAGTTCTATGCTTGCAAGACGGAGGAGAATGGGTCTATCAGTGAACATATACTCAGAATGTCTGGATATTCAACTCGTCTAGCAGAGTTGGGAATTGCCCTTCCGCTAGAGGCGATCACTGACAGAGTTCTTCAATCACTGCCACCTAGTTACATGCACGGGGTGAACAAGTCAGTCGCCGAGCTGTTTGCGATGCTAAAAGTCGCTGAGTCTGAAATCCAGAAAGAACATCAAGTGTTGATGGTCAATAAAACCACTAGTTTCAAGAAAAATGGCAAAGTCAAGGGCAAGGGAAAGAAGGGTAAAACCAAGAAGGATGGCAAAGCAGTTGCTACTCCTACAAAGAAGCCCAAGCATGGACCCAAGCCACAAACTAAGTGCTTTCATTACAAAGGAACTGGTCACTGGAAGCGGAACTGCCCCAGGTACCTAGCTGACAAGAAGGCGGCCAACGACAAACAAGGTATATATGACATACATGTTATTGATGTGTACCTTACTAGCTCTCGTAGTAGTGCCTGGGTATTTGATACCGGTTCGCTTGCTCACATTTGCAACTCAAAGCAGGAACTACGGAATAAACGAAGGCTGGCAAAGGACGAAGTGACGATGCGCGTGGGAAATGGTTCCAAGGTTGATGTGATCTCCGTCGGCACGCTCTCTCTTCGATTACCATCGGGATTAGTGATGAACCTGAATAATTGTTATTTAGTGCCTGCGTTAAGCATGAACATTATATCTGGATCTTGTTTATTGCAAGACGGTTACTCATTTAAATCAGAGAATAAAGGTTGTTCTATTTATATGATTAATATCTTTTATGGTCATGCACCCAATGTTAGGGGTTTATTCATATTGAATCTTGATAGTGGTGACACACATGTTCATAACATTGATGCCAAAAGATGTAGAATTGATAATGATAGTACCACTTTCTTGTGGCACTGCCGTTTAGGTCATATTGGTGTAAAACGCATGAGGAAGCTCCATGCTGATGGACTTTTGGAGTCACTTGATTTTGAATCACTTGACACATGTGAACCATGTCTCATGGGCAAGATGACTAAAACGCCATTCTCTGGAACAATGGAACGGGCGAGTGACTTATTGGAAATCATACACACTGATGTGTGCGGTCCAATGAATGTTATAGCGCGTGGTGGATATCGTTATTTTCTCACCTTCACCGATGACTTAAGTAGATATGGGTATATTTACTTAATGAAACACAAGTCTGAAACGTTTGAAAAGTTCAAGCAATTTTAGAGTGAAGTTGAGAATCATCATAACAAGAAAATTAAGTTCCTGCGATCTAATCGAGGAGGTGAATATCTGAGTTATGAGTTTGGCAGTCACTTAAGACAGTGTGGAATTGTTTCACAGTTGACACCACCCAGAACACCACAACGTAATGGTGTGTCCGAACGTCGTAATCGAACCTTATTAGATATGGTGCGTTCTATGATGTCTCTTGCTGATTTGCCACTATCGTTTTGGGGTTATGCATTAGAGACAACTGCATTCACTTTAAATAGGGCACCATCTAAATCCGTTGAGACGACGCCATATGAACTATGGTTTGGCAAGAAGCCAAAGTTGTCGTTTCTTAAAAGTTTGGGGATGTGATGCTTATGTCAAAAAGCTTGAGCCTGAAAAGCTGGAACCCAAAGCAAAGAAATGCGTCTTCATAGGATACCCGAAAGAGACTGTCGGGTATACCTTCTATCTCAGATCCGAAGGCAAACTGTTTGTCGCTAAAAACGGAACATTTCTTGAGAAAGTGTTTCTCTCGAAAGAATTGAGTGGGAGGGAAATAGAGCTTGATGAGGGTATTGAACCTTTACTTCAACCAGAAAGTAGCGCAGCACAGAAAGATGTTTCTGTGGAACCTATGACGGTAGAAGAGGAAGTTAATGATGATGATCATGAAGCTTCGGATCAAGCAGCTATTGAACCTCGTAGGTCGACAAGGCCGCGTACTACCCCTGAGTGGTACGGCAACCCTGTCTTGGAGGTCATGTTGTTGGACAACAATGAACCTACGAGCTATGAAGGAGTAGTGATGGGCCCGGATTCCGAGAAATGGTTAGAGGCCATGAAATCCGAGATGGGATCCATGTATGAAAACAAAGTATGGACTTTGGAAGTATTACCTGAAGGGCGAAAGGCCATTCAGAACAAATGGATCTTTAAGAAAAAGACAGACGTGGATGGTAATGTAACCGTCTATAAAGCTCGACTTGTGGCAAAGGGTTTTTCACAAGTTCAAGGAGTTGACTACGATGAGACTTTCTCACCCGTAGCGATGCTTAAGTCTGTCAGAATCATGTTAGCAATAGCAGCCTATTTCGACTATGAAATTTGGCAGATGGATGTAAAAACAGCGTTCCTCAACGGTTTCCTTGAGGAAGAGTTGTATATGATGCAACCCGAAGGTTTTGTCAATCCAGAGAATGCTAACAAAGTTTGCAAACTCCAGCGATCCATTTATGGACTGGTGCAAGCATCTCGAAGTCGGAATAAGCGCTTTGATGAGGTGATCAAAGCATTTGAGTTTATACAAGTTTACGGAGAAGCTTGTATTTACAAGAAAGTGAGTGGGAGCTCTATAACGTTTCTAGTATTATATGTGGATGACATATTGCTGATTGGAAACAATATAGAAATGCTGGAAAGCATGAAGGAATATTTGAATAAGAGTTTTTCAATGAAGGACCTAGGAGAAGCTGCTTTCATATTAGGTATTAAAATCTATAGAGATAGATCGAGACGCTTAATAGCACTTTCACAGAGCACATACCTTGATAAAGTTTTGAAGAAGTTCAAAATGGAACAGTCCAAAAAGGGGTTCTTGCCTGTATTACAAGGTGTGAAGTTGAGTAAGACTCAATGCCCAGTAACCGCAGAAGATAGAGAAAAGATGAGTGTCATCCCCTATGCTTCAGCCATAGGCTCTATCATGTATGCAATGCTGTGCACAAGACCTGATGTCAGCCTTGCCATAAGTATGGCCGGAAGGTTTCAAAGTGATCCTGGAATGGAGCACTGGCAAGCGGTCAAGAATATCCTTAAGTACCTGAAAAGGACTAAGGAAATGTTTCTCGTTTATGGAGGTGATGAAGAGCTCGTCGTAAAGGGTTACGTCGATGCAAGCTTTGACACTGATCCGGACGACTCTAAGTCGCAAACCGGATACATACTTATTCTTAACGAGGGAGCGGTAAGCTGGTGCAGTTCCAAGCAAAGCGTGGTAGCTGATTCTACGTGCGAAGCGGAATACATCGCAGCCTCGAAGGCGGCGAAGGAAGGTGTCTGGATGAAGCAGTTCATGACAGATCTTGGAGTAGTGCCCAGTGCACTGACTCCAATGAACACAACACTGGTGCCATTGCTCTGGCCAAGGAACCAAGGTTTCACAAGAGGACCAGACACATAAAGCGACGCTTCAACTCCATCCGCGATTACATCTTGGAGAAAGACATAAATATTTGCAAAGTGCACACGGATCTGAAATTTGCAGACCCGTTGACTAAACCTCTTCCAAGGGCTAAACATGATCAACACCAGAACTGCATGGGTGTTCGATTCATTACAATGTAAATCACATAGTGATGTGAACTAGATTATTGACTCTAGTGCAAATGGGAGACTGCTGGAAATATGCCCTAGAGGCAATAAATAAAGTGTTTATTATTGTATTTCCTTGTTCATGATAATTGTTTATTATCCATGCTATAATTGTATTAATTGGAAACATGGATAAATGTGTGGATACATAGACAAACACAATGTCCCTAGTATGCCTCTAGTGAACTAGCTCGTTGATTGAAAGATGGTTAAGGTTTCCTAGCCATGGACATGAGATGTCATTTGATAACGGGATCACATCATTAGGAGAATGATGTGATGGACAAGACCCAAACTACAAACGTAGCTTATGACCGTGTCAGTTTATTTCTACTGTTTTCTGCATGTCAAGTATATGTTCCTATGACCATGAGATCATGCAAACTCACAGATATCGAAGGAGTACCTTGTGTGTATCAAACGTCGCAACGTAACTGGGTGACTATAAAGGTGCTCTACAGGTGTCTCCGAGGGTGTCTGTTGAGTTGGCATGGATCCAGACTAGGTATTGTTACTCCGTGTGACGGAGAGGTATCTCAGGGCCCACTCGGTAATACAACATCACAATAAGCCTTGCATGCAATGTGACTAAGTGTTGGTCACGGGATCTTGTATTATGGAACGAGTAAAGAGACTTGCCAGTAACGAGGTTGAACTAGGTATGGAGATACCGATGATCGAACCTCGGGCAAGTAACATACCGAAGAACAAAGGGAACATCATACGAGATTAACTGAATCCTTGACATAGAGGTTCGACCGATAAAAGATCTTCGTAGAATATGTAGGAACCAATGTGGACATCCAGGTCCCGCCATTGGTTATTGACCGTAGAGGTGTCTCGGTCATGTCTACATAGTTCTCGAACCCGTAGGGTCTGCACACTTAAGGTTTGGTGACGTTTCGGTAGTATAGAGTTATGTATGGTGGTGACCGAAGTTTGTTCAGAGTCCCGGATGAGATCCTGGAAGTCACGAGGAGATCCGGAATGGTCGAAAGGTAAAGATTCATATATAGGAAGTCCTGTTTTGGTCGCCGAAAAAGTTCCGGGCTTATCGGTAGTGTACCGGGAGTGCCAGTAGTGTACCTGGAGACCTCCGGGAGGGGTATTTCGACCCAAGAGGCTTCATGGGCTGTGGAAGAGTGAATATAATCCCTTAGTGGGCTGGTGGAAACTCCCACACAAGGCCCATGTGGCTGGAGAAGAAAACCCAAAAGGAAAAAGGTGGAAAAAGGCAAAAAAGGAAAAAAGAGGATGAATCCTAATCGTACTAGGAGTGGAGGAGGTGGACTCCTCCTCTCCTAGTTCGATCGAAGCCTAGGAGGCTTGGAGGCCAAGCTGCCTCCTCTCCTCCTCTCCTCCTATATATACTGGTGGTATTGAGGGGTTTTGCACTAGATTTTCAGCCACGTGCTACCCATTCCTCCAGTGCATAGTTTCTCCTCTAGATCGGTTTTCTGCAGTGCTTAGGCGAAGCCCTGCCAGAATTGCTCCACCACCATCGCGGGAGTGCCTTCAGGCTGCCGGAGAACTCTTCTTCCTCTCCACTCCTTCTTGCTGGATCAATACGGTGGAGATCGTCATCAAGCTGTACGTGTGCTGAACGCGGAGGTGCCGTCCGTTCGGTGCTAGATCGGAAGGATCGTGATCAAGTTCGTGAGACGGATCATGATCAAGTTCGTGGGACGGATCGTGATCGGATTGCGGGACGGATCGTGATTGGATCACGGGACGGATCATGATTGGATTGTGGGACGCACGGCGATTTGGATCGCGAAGACGTTCGACTACACCAACCGCGTTTCTTAACACTTCCCGCTTAGCGATCTACAAGGGTATGTAGATCCACTCTCCCTCTCGTAGATGCTCATCACCATGGATAGATCTTCGTGTGCGTAGGAAATTTTTTGTTACCCATGCAACGTTCCCCAACGCTTAGACCTCGCTTGCTCTCAAGCGAAAGCCGAGATCGATAAATATGTCCACATGTTTAGAGATAGAAGTGTCGATAAAATAAAATACGTACATGAGGGCATCATGAACATCTTTAGAACACCAATACTTATTGTGTAAGATCTCTTATGCTATAGTAATAATTCATTCAGAAGATAAAGTATGAACCAAGAACTCTATTGACAAGCAACAAACTATGATCTTAGTCATTGAAGCAATTGGCAATTTATCATAACATCGGAAAGTGTAAATATAAGAGCTTGTAAAGCAAATCCACATACGTAATCATCTTCTAGTCTTTCATAATTGCTAACACTCACGTGGTACCCACGAGATCAAAGCTTCAATCAGACACAGAGAAAGATAGGGGCTTATAGTTTTGCCTCCCAACTATTCACCTCAAGGGTGATGTCAATAATAATAACTCATGATTACCCACATCTGAGTGGATATATGCGTCTAGATCATTCCCAACACATAATGCTTGCCAAGAGAGAGGCGAAATATAGGAAGTGGTGAGGATCACCATGACTCTTGCATAAAGGTAAGTACTTAAAAAGTAGAAGTAAAAGAGAGGCCCTTCGTAGAGGGAAGCAGAGGTTGTCATGCACTTTTTGTTTTTCAATGCACAAACCCTTAGTGTAGAGGAACATCGCGTTGTATTGCCCTTTTTGATAGCAACCTTTATTATGAAGTCTGTCACTTTTATTTCTTTACTATCACAAGTTCGTACAATGCTTATTTACCTTACAATAAAAGATCACACATATTTAGGAGCATTTTTTATTGCCTTTTGCATCGATGACAACTTACTTGAAGGATCTTATTCAATCCATAGGTAGGTATGGTGGACTCTCATGGAAAAACTGGGTTGAGGTGTTTGGATGCACAAGTAGTATCTCTACTTGGTGCAGAAGTTTTGGCTAATATGAGGTGGAAGCAAGCACTACATGTTGAAGTATCTAAAACCATATAACTTCTATCCGGAGGCAAACAAACATATCCCATTATGTTGTCTTCCTTGTCCAACATCAACTTCTTGGCATGTAATATTTTAATGAGTGGTCACAATCATACAAGATGTCCAAGATAATGTATTTATATGTGAATCTCTATTTCTTTATCACTTCCTTTCCAATTGCACCAATGACCAATTACTATGTTTGTTAACTCCCAACAAATTTCAATCGACATACTTTTTATATGTGAAGTCATCACTCCCCATAATATCCTTATGCATACTCTTTGCTTTTATTCCATTATTCTTTATTCATTACTCTCAAGAGCATAGTAATCTAGCAAAGCCCTCTCATCAAAACTACTTTTTATTATATAATTCTCGGACTTGCTTACATAAGGGGAGCAAAAGCAAAAACTAAAAGGTAGATCATACTAAAACTTTTATTCTACTAGATCAAAACAAAATCAAAAAGGATCGAACAAGAAAAATAAGAAGAAAAAAAGGAAGAAAGGTGTGATGGTGTTACGATACTGGGGTGCCTCCCCCAAGCTTGGCACAAGCCAAGGGGAGTGCCCATACCATGTGCTCAGGTGTCCTTCTTCGGAAGTGATGGTGTGATGTTCTTGGCGATGATACCCTTCAGAATGTGATTCTCCTCTTCAAGCTTATTATTTTGCTGCCTGAGATCCATTACTTCCTTGTGCAGTTTTCCATTGACAGTTAGAGATCCCTTCACCCAGGGATGCTTCATTGCTGCAGGTAAAAATACAACACTCTTTTTCAAGTTCTCATAAGTAAGGAATTTAGCATTGGGAGGAATGACCGAATTCGGGATTGCTGCGATCGGAAGTTCCTCCAACATGGCTCCAGGTTGTGGATGAGAGTTAACTTCTTGGTCTTCCTCCATGTCATCCACCCTTTTTAAGTCAGCATCCATATCCTCCTCCGTGGTTCGCCCAAAGTGGTTAGCATCAATGTATGTCTCGGGCTCCTGTGCCGGGTGAGAAACACGACTCTCCCCGGTCGACTCTTGGGACGACATCTTTCTCTAAATCTTCTGCAAAAACAACTCAAAAAGAAAACATGAGGTATTGTCATGATACGAAAGTTGAAACCTTTGGGAGATTATATAATGAATTGTTGTCGATCCGAAGGGGTGTTCCACAAGAAAACTGAGTCCGAGGGGCGCACGGGGTGGTGACAAGCCCCCTAGGCGCGGCCAGGGGGTGACCGCGCCTAGCAGGCTTGTCGCCTCCCCGTGCGTCCTTCGGACTACTTTTTATTTTATTAATTTTTAAGTATTACAAAATTGAGTAAAATTGCTATTGGGAAAGTTTTGGAGTCGGTTTACTTACCGTACCACGTACCTATTCCTATACGGAGTGTGAAACATTCTGGTAGGTCTCCCTAATATGCTCTTCTGGAGTTATGGTATTGATAACATTGGTCTCAACATTAATGGGAGTACCTGAAATATAATGTTTGATTCTTTGCCCGTTTACCACCTTCGGATTTGTGCCTTCGGCGTTGTTGATCTTGATGGCACCAGGACAATATACTTCCTCGACGATATAAGGCCCTTCCCATTTGGAGAGAAGCTTTCCTGCAAAAAATCTTAAATGAGAATTGTATAGCAAGACATGGTCACCTACATTGAATTCACGCTTTTGTATCCTTTTATCATGCTATCTCTTAACTTTTTCTTTAAACAACTTGGCATTCTCATAGGCCTGGGTTCTCCATTCATCAAGTGAGCTAATGTCAAATAACCTCCTCTCACCAGCAAGTTTGAAATCATAGTTGAGCTCTTTGATTGCCCATTCAGCTTTGTGCTCTAGCTCTAGAGGTAAGTGACATGCTTTACCATAAACCATTTTATACAGAGACATACCCATAGGATTCTTGTAAGCAGTTCTATAAGCCCATAATGCATCGTCAAGTTTCTTAGACCAATTCTTCTTAGATCTATTAACCGTCTTTTGCAAGATCAATTTAATTTCTCTATTGCTTAATTTTACTTGACCACTAGACCGAGGCTGATAAGGGGATGCAACTCTATGGTTAACATCATACTTAGCAAGCAATTTACGGAAAGCACCATGAATAAAATGTGAACCACCATCAGTCATTAAATATCTTGGGACTCCAAATCTAGGGAAAATAACTTCTTTAAGCATCTTAATAGAGGTGCTATGATCAACATTACTAGTTGGAATAGATTCTACCCACTTAGTAACATAATCAACAACAACTAAAATATGAGTATACCCGTTGGACGTTAGAAAAGGCCCCATATAATCAGAACCCCAAACATCAAATGGTTCAATAACAAGAGAGTAATTCATAGGCATTTCCTGACGTCTACTACTATTGTCAATTCTTGGACATTCATCACATGACAAGACAAACTTACGAGCATCCTTGAAGAGAGTAGGCCAATAAAAACTAGATTGTAATACCTTATGTGCAGTTCTATCTCTAGCGTGGTGTCCTCCGTAGACCTCGGAATGACACTTCCGTAGGATCTGTTCCTGTTCATGCTCAGGTACACAACGTCTAATAACACTATCTACTCCTTGTTTATAAAGGTGTGGGTCATCCCAGAAGTAATGTCTTAAATCATAGAGGAACCTTTTATTTTGTTGGTACGTGAAACTAGGAGGTATAAATTTAGCGACAATGTAATTAGCATAATTAGCATACCAAGGAGCATTACGCTAAGTATTTATGATAGCTAATTGTTCATCATGAAAGCTATCATCAATAGGTAGTGGGACATCAAGAACATTCTCTAACCTTGACAAGTTATCTGCTACGAGGTTATTAGCACCCTTTTTGTCAACAATATGCAAATAAAATTCTTGTAACAGAAGAACCCATCTGATAAGTCCAGGTTTAGCATCCTTCTTTTCCATAAGATATTTAATAACAACATGATCAGTGTGAAAAGTTATTTTAGAATCAACAATATAAGGTCTAAATTTATCACAAGCGAACACAACTGCTAAAAATTCTTTTTTAGTGGTAGCATAGTTTCTTTGAGCACTGTCTAGAGTTTTGCTAGCATAATGAATAACATTTAATTTCTTCTCAACTCTTTGTCCTAGGACAGCACCACCGACATAATCACTAGCATCACACATAATTTCAAAGGGCAGATTCCAATCAGGTGGTTGAACAACAGGTGCGGAAATCAAAGCATTCTTAAGAATTTCGAAAGCTTCTACACAATCATCATCAAAAACAAATGGAACATCTTTTTGCAAAAGATTAGTGAGAGGCCTAGAGATCTTATAGAAGTCTTTAATAAATCTCCTATAGAAATTAGCATGACCAAGGAAACTTCTTATACCTCGAATATCCGTAGGACACGTCATTTTTCAATAGCATCAACTTTAGCCTTGTCAAATTCAATACCTATTTCAGAAATTTTATGTCCCAATATAATGCCTTCATTCACCATAAACCGACACTTCTCCCAATTCAAGATAAGATTAGTTTCTTCACATCTCTGCAAAATTCGACCAAGGTTGCTCAAACAATCATCAAAAGAAGATCCATAAACAGAAAAATCATCCATGAAAACCTCAACAATCCTTTCAAAAAAATAAGAGAATATAGTAGTCATGCATCTTTGAAAGGTAGCGGGTGCATTGCATAAACCAACAGACATACGTCTATAAGCAAAGGTACCAAAAGAGCAGGTAAAGGTGGTCTTCTCTTGGTCCTCTTTTGACACAGGTATTTGTTGGAAATACGCCCTAGAGGCAATAAATAAAGTGTTTATTATTATATTTCCTTGTTCATGATAATCTTTTATTGTCCATGCTATAATTGTGTTGATTGGAAACTAAATACATGTGTGGGCATATAGACAAACATTGTGTCCCTAGTGTGCCTCTAGCGGCTAGTTCGTTGATTAAATATGGTTAAGGTTTCCTGGCCATGGACATGAGATGTCATTTGATATCGGGATCACATCATTAGGAGAATGATGTGATGGACAAGACCCAAACTATGAACGTAGCATATGATCATGTCGGTTTATTGCTACTGTTTTCTGCATGTCAAGTATATGTTCCTACGACCATGAGATCATGCAACTCACTAACACCGGAGGAGTGCCTTGTGTGTATCAAATGTCGCAACATAACTGGGTGACTATAAAGGTGCTCTACAAGTATCTTCGAGGGTGTCTGTTGAGTTGGCATGGATCAATACTAGGATTTGTTACTCCGTGTGACGGAGAGGTATCTCGGGGCACACTCGATAATACAACATCACAACAAGCGTTGCAAGCAATGTGACTAAGTGTTAGTCACGGGATCTTGTATTACGGAACGAGTAAAGAGACTTTCCGGTAATGAGATTGAACTAGGTATAAAGATACCGACAATCGAATCTCGGGCAAGTAACATACCGAAGAACAAAGGGAACAACATATGGGATTGTCTGGATCCTTGACATAGAGGTTTGACCGATAAAGATCTTCGTAGAATATGTAGGAACCAATATGGGCATCCAAGTCCCGCTATTGGTTATTGACCATAGATGTGTCTCAGTCATGTCTACATGGTTCTCGAACCCGTAGGGTCTGCACACTTAAGGTTTGGTGACGTTTCGGTATAGATGAGTTATGTGAGTTGGTGACTGAAGATTGTTTGGAGTCCCAGATGAGATCCTAGACGTCACGAGGAGTTCCAGATTGGTCCGGAGGTAAAGATTCATATATGGGAAGTTGGTGTTTGAGTCCTGGAAAAGTTCCGTGACCTGCAAGTGGTGTGATAGAGTGCCGGAAGTGTTCCTAGTGGTCCACCAGGTGGGCCCATCTACTCCAAAGGGCCACATGGGCTGTGAGAGGGTGCGAGCCAGCCCCTGGTGGGCAAGCCGCACCTCCCACCACAAGGCTCATGCGGCTAGAGGCTCGGGCTGGGCCAAAAGGGTGGGCTAGCCACCAAACCTTGTAGCCAAGCCACCCTCACCGCCGCCCCACCTCCTTGGCCGCCACACCAAACCCTAGGGGAAACCCTAGGGCAGACAGCCTCCTCCTCTTCCCCTATATATATGTGAGAGGGATGAGGGCATACACACCCTAAGTCACGACGCAGACCTTCCTCCCTCTCCGATAGCCTCTCCTCTAGATCGATTCCACGATGCTTGGTGAAGCTCTACCGGATCAGCTCCACCACCACCACCGTCAGGCCGTCGTGCTGTCAGTAAACCCATCTACCTCTCTGCTCCCACTTGCTGGATCAAGAAAGCGGAGATGTTCATCGAGCTGCACATGTGCTGAACGCGGAGGTGTCGTCCGTTCGGCACTTGATTGGGAGTTCGTGGGACGGCTTGCGATTTGGATCACGGAGACATACCACTACATCAACCGCGTTCTTTAACACTTACGCTTAGTGATCTACAAGGGTACGTAGATCCAATCTCTCCTCTCATAGACGCTCATCTCCTAGATTGATCTTGGTGAAGCGTAGGAATTTTTTTGTTTCCCATGCAATGTTCCCCAACAGTGGCATCATGAGCTAGGTCTATGCGTAGATGAGATCTTGAGTAGAACACAAAGAGTTTGTGGTCGGTGATATTCAGATTACTTCCTTCCTTAGTCTTTTCTTGGTTCAGCGGTATTGTGGGATGAAGCGGCTCGGACCGACTTTACTCGTACGCTTACGAGAGACCATGTTCCATCGACTGACATGTGACTTCATCGCATAAAGATGGCTGGCAGGTGTCTGTCTCTCCCACTTTAGTTGGATCGGATTTGATTAAGGTGGTCCTTGTAGAAGGTTGAAAAGCAATGTTCATATCACCGTTGTGGTTTTGTGTAGGTAAGAATCGTTCTTGCTAGATACCCATAGCAGCCACTTAAAACATGCAACAACAATTAGAGGACGTCTAACTTGTTTTTGCAGGGTATGTTGTGATGTGATATGGCCAATTACATGATGTGATATATGTGATGTATGATATGATCATGTTTTTGTATAGAATATCACAACTTGCATGTCGATGAGTACGGCAACCGGCAGGAGCCATAGGGTTCTCTTTGATTATTGTATGACATGTGTGTCAATCTTTAAGTGATATGTAATGCTTTACTTCATCGCTAATCGGTAGCAATAGTAGTAAGATTATGGTGGGCGCGACAACCCCAATGACGACACAATGATGGAGATCATGATGATGGATATCATGGTGTCATGCCGGTGACGATGGAGATCATGCCAGTGCTTTGGAAATGGAGATCAAAAGCACAAGTTCATGGCCATATCATGTCACTTATGATTTGCATGTGATGTTAATCTTTTTACGCACCTTGTTTTGCTTAGGACGACGGTAGCATTATAAGGTGATCCCTCACCTAAATTTCAAGATGAACAGTGTTCTCCCTGAGTGTGCACCGTTGCAAAAGTTCATCGTGTTGAGACACCACGTGATGATCGGGTCCGATAGACTCTATGTTCGCATACAACGGGTGTAAGCCAGTGTTGCACATGCAGAACACTCGGGTTAAACTTGACGAGCCTAGCATGGACAGACATGGCCTCGGAACACAAGAGACCAAAAGGTCAAGCATGAGTCATATAGTAGATATGATCAACATGATGATGTTCACCATTGAAACCACCTTAACTCACGTGATGATCGGACTTGAGTTGGTGAATATGGATCATGTGTCACTCAGATAACTTGAGGGATGTCAATTTGAGTGGGAGCTGTAGTAATTAGATTAACTAAACTCATTATCTTGAACGATAGTCTTAGTAACCTTTGCTTATTTATGTTGTAGATCAATGGCTTGCGTAGTAGCACCCCTGAATTTTAATGCGTTCCTAGAGAAAGCTAAGTTGAAAGATGATGGAAGTAACTTTGTTGACTGGGCCCATAATCTAAGGATTATCCTCACGACTTCCTAGAAGGCTTATGTCCTTGATGCACCGCTTGGTGACCCACCCGCCCCCGTGTCATCCGAAGACGTTAAGAACGCTTAGCAGGCACGTTCTGGCGATTACTCAATGGTTCAATGTGCAATGTTGTATGGCTTAGAACCGGGACTTCAAAGACGTTTTGAATGTCATGGATCATATGAGATGTTCCAAGAGTTGGAGTTTATCTTTAAGAAGAATGCTTGGATCAAGAGGTATGAGACCTCCGATAAGTTCTATGCTTGCAAGATGGAGGAGAATGGGTCTATTAGTGAACATATACTCAGAATGTCTGGGTATTCAACCTGTCTGGAGGAGTTGGGGATGCCCCTTCTGTCGGAGGCGGCCACTGACAGAGTTCTTCATCATTGCGACCTAGCTACAAGAGATTCGTGTTGAACTATAACATGCATGGGATGAACAAGTCAGTCACCGAGATGTTTGCGATGCTGAAAGTCACTGAGTCTGAAATCCAGAAAGAACATCAAGTGTTGATGGTCAATAAAACCACTAGTTTCAAGAAGCATGGCAAGGGCAAGAAGGGTAACTCCAACAAGGGTGGCAAACCAGTTGCTCCTCCCATGAAGAAACCCAAGGCTGGACCCAAGCCAAAAACTGAGTGCTTTCATTGCAAGGGAACTGGTCACTGGAAGCGGAACTGCCCCAAGTACCTAGCCGACAAGAAGGCAGCCAACACCAAACGAGGTATATATGATATACATGTTATTGATTTGTACCTTACTAGCTCTCGTTGTAGTGCCTGGGTATTTGATATCGGTTTTGTTGCTCACATTTGCAACTCAAAGCAGGACCTACGAAATAGACGGAGGCTGGCTAAGGACGAAGTGACGATGCGCGTGGGAAATGGTTCCAAGGTTGATGTGATTGCCGTCGGCACGCTCGCTCTTCGACTACCATCGGGATTAGTGATGAACCTGAATAATTGTTGTTTAGTGCCTGCATTAAGCATGAACATTATATCTGGATCTTGTTTATTGCGAGATGGTTACTCATTTAAATCAGAGAATAATGGTTGTTCTATTTATATGAGTAATATCTTTTATGCTCATGCACCCAATGTGAGGGGTTTATTCTTATTGAATCTCGATAGTGATGATACACATGTTCATAGCATTGGTGCCAAAAGATGTAGAGTTGATAATGATAGTACCACTTTCTTGTGGCACTGCCGTTTGGGTCATATTGGTGTAAAACGCATGAGGAAACTCCATGTTGATGGACTTTTGGAGTCACTTCATTTTGAATCACTTGACACATGTGAACCATGCCTCATGGGAAAGATGACTAAAACGATGTTCTCTGGAACAATGGAACGGGCGAGTGATTTGTTGGAAATCATACATACTGATGTGTGCGGTCCGATGAACATTGAGGCGCATGGTGGATATCGTTATTTTCTCACCTTCACTGATGAATTAAGTAGATATGGGTATATTTACTTAATGAAACATAAGTCTGAAACGTTTGAAAAGTTCAAGCAATTTCAGAGTGAAGTTTAGAATCATCGTAACAAGAATTTTAAATTCCTGCGATCTCATCGAGAAGGAGAATATCTGAGTTATGAGTTTGGCAGTCACTTAAGATAGTGTGGAATTGTTTCACAATTAACACCGCCTGGAACACCACAACGTAATGGTGCGTCCGAACATCGTAATCGAACCTTATTAGATATGGTGCGTTCTATGATGTCTCTTGCGGATTTGCCACTATCGTTTTGGGGTTATGCATTAGAGACAGTTGCATTCACTTTAAATAGGGCACCATCGAAATCTGTTGTGACGACGCCATGTGAACTGTGGTTTGGCAAGAAGCCAAAGTTGTCGTTTCTTAAAGTTTGGGGTTGTGATGCTTATGTCAAAAACCTTCAGCCTGAAAAGCTGGAACCCAAAGTGGAGAAATGCATCTTCATAGGATACCCAAAAGAGACAGTTAGGTATACCTTCTATATCATATCCGAAGGCAAAGTGTTTCTCGCCAAGAATGGAACATTTCTTGAGAAAGAGTTTCTCTCGAAAGAATTGAGTGGGAGGAAGGTAGAACTTGATGAGGTTATTGAACCTTCACTTCAAACAGAGAGTAGTGCAACATAGAAAGATGTTTCTGTGGAGTCAACAATGGTTGAAGAGGAAGTTAATGATGATGATCATGAAACTTCAGGTCAAGTTGCTATTGAACCTCGTAGGTCGACAAGGGCATGTACTGCTCCTGACTAGTATGGCAACCCTATCTTCGAGGTCATGTTGTTAGACAACAATGAACCTAGGAGCTATGGAGGAGCGATGATGGGCCCGGATTCCGATAAATGGTTAGAGGCCATGAAATCCGAGATGAGATCCATGTATGAAAACAAAGTATGGACTTTGGAACTATTACCTGAAGGGCGAAAGGCCATTCAGAATAAATGGATCTTTAAGAAGAAGACAGACGTGGACGGTAATGTCACCGTTTATAAAGCTCGACTTGTGGCAAAGGGTTTTTCACAAGTTTAAGGAGTTGACTACGATGAGACCTTCTCACCCATAGTGATGCTTAAGTCCTTCAGAATCATGTTAGCAATAGCTACATATTTCGACTATGAAATTTGGCAGTTGGATGTCAAAACAGCATTCCTTATTGGTTTCCTTGAGGAAGATTAGTATATGATGCAACCGGAATGTTTTGTCGATCCAGATAATGCTGACAAAATTTGCAAACTCCAGCGATCAATTTATGGGTTGGTGCAAGCATCTCGGAGTTGGAATAAGCATTTTGATGAGGTGATTAAAGCGTTTGGGTTTATGCAAGTTTACGGAGAAGCTTGTATTTACAAGAAAGTGAGTGGGAGCTCTGTAGCGTTTCTAATATTATATGTGGATGGCATATTGCTGATTGGAAACAATATAGAAATGCTGGAAAGCATGAAGGAATATTTGAGCAAGAGTTTTTCAATGAAGGACCTAGGAGAAGCTGCTTTCATATTAGGCACTAAGATCTATAGAGATAGACCGAGACGCTTAATAGCACTTTCACAGAGCACATAACTTGATAAAGTTTTGAAGAAGTTCAAAATGGATCAGTCCAAGAAGGGGTTCTTGCCTGTGTTACAAGGTGAGAAGTTGAGGAAGACTCAATGCCTAGTGACTGCAGAAGATAGAGAAAAGATGAGTGTCATCCCCTATGCTTCAGCCATAGGCTCTATCATGTATGCAATGCTGTGCACAAGACCCTATGTCAGCCTTGTCATAAGTATGGTCGGAAGGTTTCAAAGTGATCCTGGAATGGAGAACTGGGCAGCGGTCAAGAATATCCTTAAGTACCTGAAAAGGACTAAGGAAATGTTTCTCGTTTATGGAGGTGATGAAGAGCTCGTCGTAAAGGGTTACGTCGATGCAAGCTTTGACAATGATTCGGATGATTCTAAGTCACAAACCGGATACATATTTATCCTCAACGGGGGAGCGGTAAGCTGGTGCAGTTCCAAGCAAAGCGTGGTAGCCGATTCTACGTGCGAAGCGGAGTACATCGCAGCCTCGGAGGCAGCGAAGGAAGGTGTCTGGATGAAGCAGTTCATGACAGATCTTGGAGTAGTGCCCAGTGCACTGAATCCAATGAACCTGTTCTGTGACAACACTGGTGCCATTGCTCTAGCCAAGGAACCTAGGTTTCACAAGAGGACCAGACACATAAAGCGAAGCTTCAATTCCGTCTGCAATTACATCGAGGAAATGGACATAAATATTTGCAAAGTGCACACGGATCTGAATGTTGCAGACCCGTTGACTAAACCTCTTCCAAGGGCTAAACATGATCAACACCAGAACTGCATGGGTGTTTGATTCATTACAATGTAAATCACATAGTGATGTGAACTAGATTATTGACTCTAGTGCAAGTGGAAGACTGTTGGGAATATGCCCTAGAGTCAATAAATAAAGTGTTTATTATTATATTTCCTTGTTCATGATAATCGTTTATTATCCATGCTATGATTGTATTGATTGGAAACACATTACATGTGTTGGTAAATAGACAACACTTTGTCCCTAGTATGCCTCTAGTGAACTAGCTCGTTGGTCAAAGATGGTCAAGGTTTCCTAGCCATTGACATGTGATGTCATTTGATAACGGGATCACATCATTAGGAGAATGATGTGATGGACAAGACCCAAACTACAAACGAAGCATATGATCATGTCAGTTTATTGCTACTGCTTTCTGAATGTCAAGTATATGTTTCTATGACCATGAGATCATGCAACTCACAGACACCGAAAGAGTGACTTGTGCGTATCAAACGTCGCAACATAACTGGGTGACTATAAAGGTGCTCTACAGGTATCTCCAAGGGTGTCTGTTGGGTTGGCATGGATCAAGACTGGGATTTGTTACTCCGTGTGACGGAGAGGTATCTCAGGGCTCACTCGGTAATACAACATCATAATAAGAATTGCAAGCAATGTGACTAAGTGTTAGTCACGTGATCTTGTATTATGGAACGAGTAAAGAGACTTGCCGGTAACGAGGTTGAACTTAGGTATGGAGATACCGACGATCGAATCTCAGGCAAGTAACATACTAAAGAACAAAGGGAACATCATACGGGATTAACTGAGTCCTTGACAGAGATGTTCGACCGATGTCGGAGATATACCCCGCGGTATGAGCCGGCCTGGCGACTCACAGGAGACCCGTTAAAGACATGACATCTTATTAATGACCCGCAGGCGGGTCGCAGGGTGACCAAGCCCAAGACCCGGCGGGTGAGCCGGCGCCTGGCGGCTCACAAGAGAAGGCCCGAAGAGAGAAGGATTCCCTTAAAGGAAATAAGACCCGGAGTAGGATTCGTGAGCGGCTAGTCCTAATCCTACTCCTAGTAGACTCTATTTGTAAGCCTACCCTCTCCACCTATATAAGGAGGGGTAGAGCACCCCTAGAGAGAAGATTCAGAAGTCCACAAGTTTAGACAACACAAGAGGTTAGGTTAAGACAGATTAGACGCCTCAATAGACACTTTAGAGGCTAGACAAACACCCTTGTAACCAAGAGGTTCTCCTCATCATCAATACCAGACAAGCAGGATGTAGGCTTTTACCTCCATCAAAGGGGCCGAACCTGGGTAAACCGCCTTGCGTCTCTCGATTCCGACCAACCCCTTCAAGCCGCCACATAGTTGCGACGCCCCGAACCTAAGCCCGTAACCCGGACATCTGCTGTGACAAATCCACGACAGTTGGCGCCCAACGTGGGGCACGCGCACGGTGGTGTTATGATTCTTGGAGGGAGCTCTTTAAGGGGTCGATGAGCTCGTGATGTACGGATGAAGAAGAGTCAGTGATCCATCAACTAGACGTCAGATCGATTTTAGGAGTATCCCTACGTGAAGACGAGACTGTCGACAAGATCTTTGTGTTGGGAGACGTAGTAGTAAATCAAAAATTTCCTACGCGTTCACCAAGATCCATCTATGGAGAAACCAGCAACGAGCAAGGGAGAGATTGGATCTTCATACCTTTGAAGATCGCTAAGCGGAAGCGTTACAAGAACGTGGTTGATGGAGTCGTACTCGCAGCGATTCAGATCGCGGTAGATCCGATCAAGTGCCGAACGGACGGCACCTCCGCGTTCAACACATGTGCAGCCCGGTGACGTCTCCAACACCTTGATCCAGCAAGGAGGAAGGAGAGGTTGGGGAAGGGCTCCAACAGCAGCACGACGGCGTGGTGGTGGTGGAGTAGCAAGGTATTCCGACAGGGCTTCGCCTAAGCGCTGCGGAGGAGGAAGAAGAGAGGTAGGGCTTCGCCGTGAGAGAGAGAGATCAAATCCTATCTCAAAACATCCAAAACCTCAAGTATATATAGGAGGAGGGACGTGGAGGTCTGGCTTGGCCTCTACTCCAAAGAGGAGATGGCCGGCCGAATTAAAGGGAGAGTCCACCTCCCACAAGGGAGGTGGATCTCCTCCTTTTAAATCCTTTTTGCCTTATCTCCTTATCTCCAGCCGCATGGGCCTTTAGCAAAAGTCTTGCCCAGCCCAATAAGGGCTGGCACACTTTATCTAACAGCCCATGTGGTCCTTTGGTCGTCACACCCCTCCCGGGGGTCCTCCGGCACCCTCCCGGCACTCCCGGTACACTACCGATGAGCCCGAAAACTTTCCGGTGACCAAAACTGGACTTCCCATATATCAATCTTTACCTCCGGACCATTCCGGAGCTCCTCGTGACGTCCGAGATCTCATCCGGGACTCCGAACAACCTTCGGTAATCACGTATACCTTTTCCCTATAACCCTAGCATCATCGAACCTTAAGTGTGTAGACCCTACGGGTTCGGGAGACACGTAGACATGACCGAGACACCTCTCCGGCCAATAACCAACAGCGGGATCTGGATACCCATGTTGGCTCCCACGTACTCCATGATGATCTCATCGGATGAACCACGATGTCAGGAATTCAATCAATCCCGTATACAATTCCCTTTGTCTATCGGTATGGTACTTGCCCGAGATTCGATCGTCGGTATCCCCATACCTTGTTCAATCTCGTTACCGGCAAGTCTCTTTACTCGTTCCGTAATACATCATCCCGTGACTAACTCCTTAGTCACATTGAGCTCATAATGATGATGTCTTACCGAGTGGGCCCAGAGATACCTCTCCGTCACACGGAGTGACAAATCCCAGTCTCGATTCGTGTCAACCCAACAGACACTTTCGGAGATACCCGTAGCGTACCTTTATAGCCACCCAGTTACGTTGTGACGTTTGGCACACCCAAAGCATTCCTACGGTATCCGGGAGTTACACAATCTCATGGTCTAAGGAAATGATACTTGACATTGAAAAGCTTTAGCAAACGAACTACACGATCTTTGTGCTATGCTTAGGATTGGGTCTTGTCCATCACATCATTCTCCTAATGATGTGATCCCGTTATCAACGACATCCAATGTCCATGGCCATGAAACCGTGACCATCTATTGATCAACGAGCTAGTCAACTAGAGGCTCACTAGGGACATGTTGTGGTCTATGTATTCACACATGTATTATGGTTTCCGGTTAACACAATTATAGCATGAACAATAGACAATTATCATGAACAAGGAAATACAATAATAACCATTTTATTATTGCCTCTAGGGCATATTTCCAACAGTCTCCCACTTGCACTAGAGTCAATAATCTAGTTCACATCACCATGTGATTAACACTTACATCACCATGTGATCATATCATCATGTGATTAACACCCAATAAGTTCTGGGGTTTGTTCATGTTCTGCTCGTGAAAGAGGTTTTTAGTCAGCGGGTCTGCGACATTCAGATCCGTGTGTACCTTTGCAAACTTTCCATTTCATATTTGTAGATACTGCTCACACGCTCCACTTGGAGCTATTCCAAATGGCTGCTCCACTATACGTAGCTGGATTTCTACTAAGAGTCATCCGTATTGGTTTTAAAGCTTGCATCATCGTAACACTTTACGATGAACTCTTTATCACCTCCATAATCGAGAAATATTTCCTTAGTTCTCAAGTTACTAAGGCTAACTTTGACCGCTGTCTAGTGATCCACTCTTGGATTACTCTTGTACCCCTTGACAGACTCATGGCAAGGCACACACAGGTGCGGTACACAGCATGGCATACTATATAGAGCCTATGGCTAAAGCATAGGAGATGACACTCATCTCTTCTTTATCTTCTGCCGTGGTCGGGTATTGAGTCTTACTCAATTTCACACCTTACAATACAGTCAAGAACTCCTTCTTTGACCCATCTATTTTGAACTCCTTCAAAAACTTGTCAAGGTATGTCTTCGTCGAAAAAACTTATCAAGCGAATAGATCTATCCCTATAGATGTTGATGCTTAATAAAATAGTAGCTTTATCTGGGTCTTCCTTTGAAAAAAAAAACTTTTCAAACAACCCTTCATGCTCTTCCAGAAATTCTACATCATTTCCGATCAATAATATGTCAACTACATATTCTTATAAGAAATTCCATAGTGCTCCCACTCACTTTCTTGCAAATACAAGTTTCTCATAAACATTGTATAAACTTAAACACTTTGATCACCTCATCAAAGCATATATTCCAACTCCGAGATGCTTGCTCCAGTCCATAGAAGGATCGCTGGAGTTTGCATATTATTAGCATCCTTAGGATTGACAAAACCTTCTGGTTGTATCACATACAACTCTTCCTCACAGAAACCATTACGGAAACCTTGTTTTGTCATCCATCTGCCAGATTTCATAATCGAAAAATGCGGCAACTGCTAACAAAATTTAAATAGACTTTTAGCATCGCTACAGATGAGACAATCTCATTGCAGTCAACTCCTTGAACTTGGCGGAAACTTCTTTGCGACAAGTCGAGCTTTATAAACGGTGACATTTCACCATTAGCGTCTATGTTTATCTCAAAGGTCCATTTGTACTCAATGACCCGCCATTCAACAGGCAAGTCTACCAAAGTCCATACTTGGTTTTCATACATGGATCCTTTCTCGGATTTCATGGCTCCTAGCCATTTGTTGGAATCCGGGCCCACCATCGCTTCTCCATAGTTCGTAGGTTCATCGCTGTCCAACAACATGATTTCCAAGACAGGGTTGTCGTACTACTCAGGAGCAGTACGCGTCCTTGTCGACCTACGAGGTTTGATAGTGACTTGATCCGAAGCTTCATGATCATCATCATTAACTTCCTTTTCAACTGAGTAGGCTCTACAGAAACATCTTTCTGTGTTGCGCTATTCTCTGGATGAAACAAAGGTTCAACAACCTTATCAAGTTCTATCTTCCTCCCACTCAATTCTTTCGAGAGAAACTCTTTCTCAAGAAAGGACCCGTTCTTAGCTACAAATACCTTTTGCGCTTGGATCTGAGATAGAAGGTATACCCAATGTCTCATTAGGGTATTCTATGAAGATGCATTTGTCTGCTTTGGGTTCGAGCTCGCTAGGTGAAAAACCCATTTTCACATAAGCGTCGCAGCCCCAAACATTAAGAAATGACAGCTTAGGCTTCTATCAAACCATAATTCTCACGGTGTCATCTCAACAGACTTAGATGGTGCCCTGTTAAAGTGAATGGATTTGTCTTTAATGCATAACCCCATAACGATAGTGGTAAAACGATAAGAGACATCATAGTACTCACTATATCCAATAGAGCACGACTACGACGTTCGAACACACCATCACACTATGGTGTTCCAGGAGGCGTGAGCTGTGAAACAATTTCCACATTGTCTAAAATTGCATACCAAACTCGTAACTTAGATATTCACCTCCATGATCATATCATAGACATTTATCTTCTTGTCACGATGATCTTTAACTTCACTCTGAAACTCCTTGAACCTTTCAAACATTTCAGATTCGTGTTTCATTAAGTAAATATCCCCATATTTACTCAAATCATCAGTGAAGGTAAAGAAAAACAACGATATCCACTGTGTGTTTCAACACTCATTGGACCACATACATCAACATGTATTAATTCCAATAAGCCACTTGCCCGCTCCATCATATTGGATGACGGGGTCTCAGTCATCTTGCCCAAGAGGCATGGCTCGCATGTCTCAACCGATTCGAAATCGAGTGAGTCAAAAAACATCCATCATCATGGAGTTTCTTCATGCGATTTATACCAATATGACATTACGTGGCAGTGCCACAAGCATGTGGTACTATCATTATTAACTTTGTATCTTTTGGTACCAATGTTATGAATATGTGTACTACTACGATCATGATTCGATAAACCATTTCGAGTGGGTGCATGACCATTGAAGGCATTATCCATGTAAACAGAATAACCATTATTCTCTAACTTATATGAATAACCGTATCGCACTAATCATGATCTAATCACGTTTATGCTCAACGCAAACACCAAATAACATTTATTTAGGTTTATCACAAATCCTGAAGGTAGAGAGAGCGTGCGATGGTGATCACATCAATCTTGGAAATACTTCCAACACACATCGTCACCTTTCACCTAGCTAGTCTCCATTTACTCCGTAGCTTTTATTTCGAGTTGCTAACACTTAGCAACCGAACCGGTATCTAATACCCAGGTGCTACTAGGAGTACCAGAAAGGTACACATCACTAACACGTATATCAAATATACTTCCATTGACATTACCAGCCTTCTTATATACCAATCATCTAGGGTTTTTCCGCTTCAGCGAACATTCTCCTCATAACAGAAGCACTTAGTCTCGGGTTCGGGCTCAACCTTGGGTTTCTTCACTAGAGCAACAACTGGCTTGCCATTCCTGAAGTTTTTCCCTTCTTGCCCTTGCGCCTTTTGAAACTAGTGGTTTTCACTTAACCATCAACACTTGATGCTCCTTATTGATTTCTACCTTCGTGGTGTCAAACATCACGAACAACTCAGGGATCATCTTATCCATCCCTGGCATGTTATAGTTCATCACGAAGCTCTAGTAGCTTGGTGGCAGTGACTTGGAGAACTGCATTAATCACTATCTCATCTGGAAGATTAACTCCCACTTGATTCAAGTGATTGTAGCACCCAGACAATCTGAGAACACGCTCACCGATTAAGCTATTCTCCTTTATCTTGCAGGCAAAGAATCTTGTTGGAGGTCTCATACCTCTCAACATAGGCACGAGCTTGAGATCACAATCTCAGCTCCTAGAACATCTCATATGTTCTGTGACGTTCAAAACATTTTGAAGCCTCAATTCTAAGCCGTAATGCATGACGCACTGAACTATCACGTAGTCATCAAAAAGTGCCTGTCATATGTTCACAACATCTACAGACAACGCTTGAGGGAGTGATGCAGTTAGCGGTACATCAAAAACATAAGCTTTCTGTGCAGCAATGAGGACAATCCTCAGATCACGGACCCAGTCCGCATTATTGCTACCATCAACTTTCAACTTACTTTTCTCTAGGATTGTATCAATAAAACTGGGGAGCTACAGCGCGAGCTATCTACGACATAATTTGCAAGGACATTTTTAGACTAAGTTCATGATAATTAAGTTCATTTAATCAAATTATTAATGAACTCCCACTTAGATAGACATCTCTCTAGTCTTCCAAGTGATACATGATCCATGTCAACTAGCCCGTGTCCGATCATCACGTGAGACGGACTAGTCATCCATGGTGAACATCTCTATGTTGATCGTATCTTCTATACGACTCATGTTCGACCTTTCGGTCTTCCGTGTTCCGAGGCCATGTCTGTACATGCTAGGCTCGTCAAGTCAACCTAAGTGTTTCGCATGTGTAAATCTGGCTTACACCCGTTGTATGCGAACGATAGAACCTATCACACCCGATCATCACGTGGTGCTTCGGAACGACGATCCTTAGCAACGGTGCACAGTTAGGGTGAACACCTTTCTTGAAATTTTATTGAGAGATCATCTTATTTACTACCGTCGTTCTATGCAAATAAGATGTAAACATGATAAACATCACATGCAATCAATATAGTGACATGATATGGCCAATATCATCTTGCTCCTTTGATCTCCATCTTCGGGGCACCATGATCATCACTGTCACCGGCACGACACCATGATCTCCATCATCATGATCTCCATCATTGTGTCTTCATGAAGTTGTCTCGCCAAATATTACTTCTACTACTACAGCTAACGTTTAGCAATAAAGTAAAGTAATTACATGGCGTTTATGATTGACACGCAGGTCATACAATGATATAAGACAACTCCTATGGCTCCTGCCGGTTGTCATAGTCATCGACATGCAAGTCGTGAACCCTATTACAAGAACATGATCAATCTCATACATCACAATGCATCACATCACATCCTTTTGGCCATATCACATCACACGGCATATGCTGCAAAAACAAGTTAGACGTCCTCTAATTTGTAGTTGCAAGTTTTTACGTGGTTGCTATAGGTTTCTAGCAAGAACGTTTCTTACCTACATCAAAACCACAACGTGATATGCCAATTGCTATTTACCCTTCATAAGGACCCTTTTCATCGAATCCAATCCGACTAAGGTGGGAGAGACAGACACCCGCTAGCCACCTTATGCAACTAGTGCATGTCAGGCGGTGGAACCGGTCTCACGTAAGCGTACGTGTAAGGTTGGTCCGGTCCGCTTCATCCCACAATACCGTCGAATCAAGATAAGACTAGTAACGGCAAGCATATTAACAAAATCGACGCCCACAACTGCTTTGTGTTCTACTCGTGCATGGATTCTACGCATAGACCTAGCTCATGATGCCACTGTTGGGAGACGTAGTAGTAAATCAAAAATTTCCTACGCGTTCACCAAGATCCATCTATGGAGAAACCAGCAACGAGCAAGGGAGAGATTGGATCTTCATACCTTTGAAGATCGCTAAGCGGAAGCGTTACAAGAACGCGGTTGATGGAGTCGTACTCGCAGCGATTCAGATCGCGGTAGATCCGATCAAGTGCCGAACGGACGGCACCTCCGCGTTCAACACATGTGCAGCCCGGTGACGTCTCCAACACCTTGATCCAGCAAGGAGGAAGGAGAGGTTGGGGAAGGGCTCCAACAGCAGCACGACGGCGTGGTGGTGGTGGAGTAGCAAGGTATTCCGACAGGGCTTCGCCTAAGCGCTGCGGAGGAGGAAGAAGAGAGGTAGGGCTTCGCCGTGAGAGAGAGAGATCAAATCCTATCTCAAAACATCCAAAACCTCAAGTATATATAGGAGGAGGGACGTGGAGGGCTGGCTTGGCCTCTACTCCAAAGAGGAGATGGCCGGCCGAATTAAAGGGAGAGTCCACCTCCCACAAGGGAGGTGGATCTCCTCCTTTTAAGTCCTTTTTGCCTTATCTCCTTATCTCCAGCCGCATGGGCCTTTAGCAAAAGTCTTGCCCAGCCCAATAAGGGCTGGCACACTTTATCTAACAGCCCATGTGGTCCTTTGGTCGTCACACCCCTCCCGGGGGTCCTCCGGCACCCTCCCGGCACTCCCGGTACACTACCGATGAGCCCGAAAACTTTCCGGTGACCAAAACTGGACTTCCCATATATCAATCTTTACCTCCGGACCATTCCGGAGCTCCTCGTGACGTCCGAGATCTCATCCGGGACTCCGAACAACCTTCGGTAATCACGTATACCTTTTCCCTATAACCCTAGCATCATCGAACCTTAAGTGTGTAGACCCTACGGGTTCGGGAGACACGTAGACATGACCGAGACACCTCTCCGGCCAATAACCAACAGTGGGATCTGGATACCCATGTTGGCTCCCACGTACTCCACGATGATCTCATCGGATGAACCACGATGTCAGGAATTCAATCAATCCCGTATACAATTCCCTTTGTCTATCGGTATGGTACTTGCCCGAGATTCAATCGTCGGTATCCCCATACCTTGTTCAATCTCGTTACCGGCAAGTCTCTTTACTCGTTCCATAATACATCATCCCGTGACTAACTCCTTAGTCACATTGAGCTCATAATGATGATGTCTTACCGAGTGGGCCCAGAGATACCTCTCCGTCACACGGAGTGACAAATCCCAGTCTCGATTCGTGTCAACCCAACAGACACTTTCGGAGATACCCGTAGCGTACCTTTATAGCCACCCAGTTACGTTGTGACGTTTGGCACACCCAAAGCATTCCTACGGTATCCGGGAGTTACACAATCTCATGGTCTAAGGAAATGATACTTGACATTGAAAAGCTTTAGCAAACGAACTACACGATCTTTGTGCTATGCTTAGGATTGGGTCTTGTCCATCACATCATTCTCCTAATGATGTGATCCCTTTATCAACGACATCCAATGTCCATGGCCATGAAACCGTGACCATCTATTGATCAACGAGCTAGTCAACTAGAGGCTCACTAGGGACAAGTTGTGGTCTATGTATTCACACATGTATTATGGTTTCCGGTTAACACAATTATAGCATGAACAATAGACAATTATCATGAACAAGGAAATACAATAATAACCATTTTATTATTGCCTCTAGGGTATATTTCCAACACTTTGCTGCAGTAGCCGTTGTATAATCTGGTGAGCTGTTGTTGCTACTCCACGTAGAAGATGTTCAAGTCCAAAAGAGACTAGAGGCACCCAACACGTGTCACCTATAATCATCTGCTCATATGGCGGCGATCAAAAGAACTACCCCCCCACACACGCGTATCAAATTCGAGGTTCAAGAATTGGAAGCAGCTAGGTCTAGTTCCATTGACAAGCATGCAATCGGAAGCAACACGTATCAAGGAAAGTGCTACCAAAGGAAGAAGAAAGATGGTGGCTGTTTTGGGACATGGTGGGCTCGGACTGATGTAGCAGCTAAAAAAGTACTATTCTGACTCTAATACAGATCAGGTCAAAAGAAAACCAAGACAGACAAAATTTGCATCACATCGAGGCATCGGCAGTTCCGCCGAGTCACGGTGGTCGCTACTACTACTCAGATATGCTGGATAATACAAAGAAAAGCCGCTGCAGCAGACACATCAAATCCATCAACCGTCATGTTATCCATCTACTAGGACATTAATTCAAAAAACAAAAAAAATAGAAGAAAGACAAAGGAGTAGCCGCGGACTCGGTCTCTTCCGTGATGGCCCGCCTCCGCCATGACTCTTCTCCGCCTCGGCTCGCCTCTCCTGTTACCACCGTGCCCTGGCCAGCTCCACCATGCCTCACCTCCATCGTGATTTGGCCTCGAGTTGCCCTCGCCCATGCCTGACTCGCCACCGCATCACCTCGCCGGCCCGCATCCACAGTCGGCCTACCTCCACCACCTTAGCCTTGCGCGTGCCTGAGCAGGCCAGCTCCGCCTTGCCTCTACCATCCGCCGCACCTCACCGCTGCACGCGCCTCGCCAACCCGCCTCCACAGCCGTGCCTCACCTCGCTGGCATCGAAATCCGACTCTGAATCGCCGTCGCACCATGGCCTCGCCACCCCTCTACAGTCGCGCTCCGCCTCCGCACACTTGCCACAGCCATGGCTCGTTAGCAGCCACCCATCCCCGCGGCGTCTTGCCATCACCCGCCGCCTTGCCCATGTGCTTCATCCACTGCGGCCTCGAGTTACTGCGGCCGCCTCACAGCTGCTACGGCCAGCCGGCTCGGCCTAACCACCGCTACGCTTGCCCTCCCCCTCGCTTCCTAGCTTCTGTCGCGAAGGAAAGGAGGGGATGAGACGGTTAAGAAAAGGAGGTGGATAAGGTTAAAAAAAGGGGGGAGCTCGGATGTGCATCCATTTCATCTAGTTACTTCCGTTGTTATCCGATGCCGGTGTCCGTATTATTCTAACAAAAAATCCAGGACAATTGTTCGTGTGGCATGATACCGCAGAGTTAGAGCGCACACCAATGTGTTGCATTGCTCAATGGGCGCACGTGAGTCGCTGTCCCCACAGATGGTCTACATCAATTTGCTGGTACCGCGTGCGTTCACCGGCCAGTATGAGCTGCCGAATGAGTGCGGCAAGCCGCCGTACCCGCATTATGGTCTTCACCAACAAACGATGTGGCCGTCCCTCGCCACTGCGCCGGTTTACAAGACGTGGCCATCTCTCGCCACCGCTTCGACATACAACGCCGTGGCCGTCTCTCACCACAGCGCCGGCTTACAACACTGTGGCCATCTATCGCCATCGCTCCGGCTTAGAACGTCGTGGCTGTCTCTCACCACAGCGCCGACTTACAACGTTGTGACGTCTTTGACAACAGCACCGGCTTACAATGCCGCGGGTGTTTCTACGTCTACATCAACATGCCAGTAGCTACATACACCAGTACGAGCCGCCCAATGGACGGGTGCACAAGTCGCCGCCACTGCAATTTGGTTCGCTTCAATAAACAGCCGGAACAAACCATCGACCGGATCATTAAAACAATTCATATGAGATAATCTACAACTCGCGACGGCCAATCACAACTTTCGGTGGAGATTCTCAAGGCGCCTCTTCGAGTCAACTTAAGACTCAGGGGCTACAGGCATGGCGAGACACATTTGGTCGTTTTCAACGAGAACCCCGGGTCTTTGCAAGAGAAAATCCAATCCTGGGGGCTAATACATTACTGACGGAAGATTAAAGTTGCCCAAGAGGACGAACCGCCGTGATGCACCATTCAAACATAGGTGCCCGGATTTATTGGGTCATCACTTGGGGCTTCTGCCATTTCTATATAAAAGATGGCGGTTTACAAGATGGCGACTTACAAGAAGAGTTCAAAAATGTTCCGGTTGATACATCAACTGAGATCGGCGAACGGCGGCTTCTTACCTCCGGGTACAGCTTCTAACGCCTCTTAGCCGGCCGTAGAGGCACACAATTTCGGCTCAGAAAAAAGAGTTGCGGCGAGGGCGGCTTCCTACCTTTAGCCGGTACAGCTTCTAACGCCTATCCGCCGGTGCTTTGCGTCGTAATTGCTGAAAAGGGGGCTTCTTACCTACGGGTACCGCTTCTAACACCCAATAGGCTGACTGCATGCCAAATCTCCGGCTAAAAACATGCTTAGCCATGGTTATGAGAGGTTTTTTACCGACGGGTAGCTAACATCTCATGACCCGCCGAACTCTTACCAGTTACTCTCACCTAGAGACCCTGAACCGCTCAAAGAAATTGACGGCCACTCTCGATAGAGACCCTACAATGGTTAAAGTTAAAACGGCTTGACCCGCCAGTTACTCTCGCCTAGAGACCCTAAACTGCTCAAAGAAATTGACAGCCACTCTCGATAGAGACCCTGCACTGGTTAAAGTTAAAACCGGCTTAGAAAAATGAGTCGCGGCACTAGGCTTTATGCCACAAAATTCCGGCTCAGGAAAATGAGTCACGGCGAGGGCGGCTTCCTATCTTCGGGTACAACTTCTAACGCCTATCCTCCGGCTTTATGCCAAAAAATGTTGACAAGTTAACATTACATCATACATTGCATCTTGCATCATACATTGCATCATACATTGCATCATATATTTCATCATATTCACATGTCATGCCGGCTTATCAAGCCGGGTCAGAGCCATATTATGAAAGAAGCAGCAATGTTATGAAAGATATAACATCTCCGGGTTGTGCTTTTTCAAGCTGCCCTTACAGCAACACAGAACATATTCTGTCATGTTTTTGCAGGTCTTGTTTATTAAAGATGAGCCGCCGTTATATTGGAAAGTTGATTATTCTTGAAGAACCGTCCTATCAGATATAATGTCGTGTCATCTAATTGGCTGGTCCTTGGATTTCTTCAATTGTGCATTGTAGTAATCTACAACACTCATGGATTTCTTCAAATATATATATTGCCGGGTTGCATCGCAACCACGAGCAGGGATTTCATGTCAAAGACAAAGGAGTTATTTCAGGATATTCACTCCGGATTATATTACAACTACGGTCAAAGATTCATTCAGACGAAGAGTCATATTATTCTCACATGGTCCCGAGTCGCCGCAGGCAGACAACCCGGCACTTGGGGGCTACATTGTTCAAGGCCAGTTTATATCAAATACGCAAGTCCCCTATCGCTGCAAGCACGCACCACAACACTTGGGGGCTAATGCAAGCCGGTTTTCAAATCATTACATCGTCAGTAGGACCATGTTATTTCAAGGAGATGAGCGGGCTTTTCTATATTTTTCAAAGTCCCAGCCCAGTAATTCTTACTGACCTGGCACTTGGGGACTACACCGCTCAGATCAATTTTTCAAAGTCCCAAGTCGCTGCAGGCATGCGAATCGGCACTTGGGGGCTATAGTATTCAGCTGTTTAAACAGATTATGAGGTTCAAATTGAAGACCCGGCACATCACATTCTGATGAGCCGGCCCTTGGGGGCTACACCCGGTGCGTCACATTCTGATGAGCCGGCCCTTGGGGGCTACACCCGCCGAAGCTTTCTGATGAGCCGACCCTTGGGGGCTACACCCGCCGAAGCTTTATAAGGTATAAGGCAATTATAAGTCCCAGGCTGCTGCAGGCAGAACAACCCGGCCCTTGGGGGCTACACAGTCCAAAATATCATTGCAAAGCACCAAGTTATCATGGATAATTTCGGAGCTTGGGGGCTACAGGTAATATGGACATATCAAAAACCTTGAGGAGAATTTTCAAGATGTTAATTATGGAGTTCAGTTGTTAGACCCGGCGTTACCAACATTGATGACCCGGCATCATCAAAAGATCATAACCCGCTAGATTTTATAAGCCGCCCTGCTTCACAACAATGGAAGTCCGGTTTTACATCAAATGGATTTTTCATCCCAATATTTTTATCAAGTCATCTGGATTCTAGTTATTTGACCCGGTGTCATCCAACGATAATGACTCGGCATCATCAATGATTATGACCCAGCGAAGATGATCCGCCAAGAGTATTGGAAGCCGACTCAATGGTATATGGGTGTTCTATTCTCAATATTTTTCAAAGGACATTGACAAGCAAGATGATTATCAAGACGACTCATTCATATGCAGAAAATACCCGGATTTCTGAGAAGCCATTTTATAAGCCGGCCAAAGGACCAAAGACGGCCACTTAACATATTTGTAACTCTTATTTCAGGAGCTTACCATGAATAAATTCAAGCTAACCTGGGGGCTAATGTCGGGGATATACCCCGCGGTATGACCCGGCCTGGCGACTCACAGAAGACCCGTTAAAGACATGACATCTTATTAATGACCCGGTAGGCGGCCAGTGTGACCAAGCCCAAGACCCGGTGGGTGAGCCGGCGCCTGGCGGCTCACAAGAGAAGGCCCGAAGAGAGAAGGATTCCCTTAAAGGAAATAAGACCCGGAGTAGGATTCGTGAGAGGCTAGTCCTAATCCTACTCCTAGTAGACTCTATTTGTAAGCCTACCCTCTCCACCTATATAAGGAGGGGTAGAGCACCCCTAGAGAGAAGATTCAGAAGTCCACAAGTTTAGAGAACACAAGAGGTTAGGTTAAGACAGATTAGACGCCTCAATAGACAGTTTAGAGGCTAGACAAACACCCTTGTAACCAAGAGGTTCTCCTCATCGGTAGTGTACCGGGAGACCATCAGGCTGCATGGGCTGTGGGAGAGTGAATACCAACCCTTAGTGGTCTGGTGGAAGTCCCACACAAGTCCCATGCAGCTGGGAAGAAAAGCCCAAACAGAAAAAGGTGGAAAAAGGCAAAAAAGGCCAAAATAAGGAGGAGTCCTAGTCCTACTAGGATTGGAGGAGAAATCCTCCTCTCCTCTTGGTTCGGCCAACGCCTAGATGGCTTGGCCCTTGGGCCAAGGCTCCTCCTCTCTTCCTCTTATATATACTAGAGGTTTTATGGTTTTTGCACTTGATTTTAGCCACGTGCTACCCATTCCTCTAGTGCATAGTTTCTCCTCTAGATCGGTTTTCTGTAGTGCTTAGGCGAAGCCCTGCCGGAATTGCTCCACTACCATCGCGGCAGCGCCGTCACGCTGCTGGAGAACTCATCTACCTCTTCGCTCCCTCTTGCTGGATCAAGAAGGCAGAGATCGTCATCAAGCTGTACGTGTGTTGAACGCGGAGGTGCCGTCCATTCGGTGCTTGATCGGGACGGATCGTGATTGGATCGCGGGACGCTCGGCGATTTGGATCGCGAAGACGTTCGACTACACCAACCGCGTTTCCTAACGCTTCCCGCTTAGCGATCTAAAAGGGTATGTAGATCCACTCTCTCTCTTGTAGATGCTCATCACCATGGATAGGTCTTGCGTGAGCATAGGAAATTTTTTGTTTCCCACGCGACGTTCCCCAACACTTTCAACTTACCTTTCTCTAGGAACGCATTAAAATTCAGGGGTGTCACCAGCCGGTACTAAAGATGTCCTACATATACGCTTCGTCCATAGCCGATCGAAGGGGCTCTCATTTCTCTGTTTTCTCCCCTGTTGTTCTTCTTGCTCGAATCTCATCCTCCATTTCGCCAAGGATTTGTCAAGATTTAAAGGCACCCCATCTATCCAAGTGTTCATAAAGGTTAGCAACTTTGCTCCTTCATCTCTCATTGCTAATTAGCTTGTGGTATGCTCAAAGATATGTGTTTTGTGGGTTTTAGCTGGGTTTTGGAGGAGTGATATCATTATGTGGGAGTTTATTTGATTTATATGTAATTTGAGCTCAAATTAACTTGTTAGGTTGCATATGTGTAGGTGTGGTTTATTTGGTGCCTTCCCATCCCTGGCCGTCCTAACCACCGTCGATCGTCCGCACCGTCTCGTCGCGGCACCGACCACCTTGGTGAGCCTCTTGTTCTTATTAAAACCTTTAAAAAAATATTTGTATGATTTAGATAGCTGTGTGTACGATTTACTTACTTGTATTATTGTTAGTTATTCTATAGTGTCATGGTTATGGTATCCGCCCACGTCGGCCCTCGTCCAGTCTATGATTCAGATGTGGTATGTCGGTATCTTTTATAACTATTTCAAACATCATCTAATGTCTATGACAATTAATTATGCCACCAAATTGACGTAGATGTTTTTATCTATAGGAAGTAGTTGAACCAGAAATTCCAACCGACTATGCAATTTTGCTCGAGAATTTAACATAAGCTGAAAAGAAATTGATCATTTGAAAGAAAAATTGAAAAGAACTGAAGATGAGAAGATGGGATTGGAGTTGCATGTTGCCGATATCATCGATGATCACAAGAACAAGATGGCTGGAATGCTCTTGAAGCTTAGAAAGATTAGAAAATATGCCATTGATAAAGAGGCTTGGTATCATTATGCTGTTGGCTCAATTGTTACTTTAGTTGCGATTATGATCGCATTTGTTGTTGCATTTACATGTTTTATATAGTTGTATTCTGTTATTTGAGATGTATCTATGAACTATAAGTATCTATTATTTGCAGTAAGAACATTTGGTCACTGCTAGCTCTACTTTTGGTTGTAATGTGATGATGAAGTTGTATTAATTTGGTCACTTCGATGTTGTGTAGTGAACATGAGCCGGCAATGGATGTACGATGACCGACTAAGTCCAGGGTTTCTTAATGGCATGCATGATTTTATTCATGTGGCTGAGGCAAACAAGCAGAATGGTTTCATGTGTTGTCCATGTCGTGACTGTAAGAATGATAGGAATTACTCTACCTCAAAAACCCTTCACTACCACCTGCTGAAGTCCGGTTTCATGTCCGGCCATAGCTGTTGGACCAAGCACGGAGAAAGAGGGGTTATAATGGAAGACAATGAAGAAGAAGAGGATGATGACAACTATCCTTTCGCTGATACAACAATGGGGGAAGCTGAAGAAGAGGCATCAATGGGGGAAGCTGAAGAAGAGGCATCAGATGAGCCCGCTGATGATTTGGGTCAGGTCATTGCTGATGCAAAGAGAAACTGCGAAAATGATAAGGAGAGGTTGAAGTTGTAACGCATGTTAGAGGATCACAAGAAATTATTGTATCCAAATTGTGAAGATGACTAGAAAAAGCTGGGTACCACGCTGGAATTGCTGCAATGGAAGGCGAAGAATGGTGTAACTGACAAGGGATTTCAAGAATTGCTGATAATGATAAAGAAGATGCTTCCAAAGGATAATGAATTGCCTGAAAGTACGTATGAAGCAAAGAAGGTTGTCTGCCCTCTAGGATTAGAGGTGCAGAAGATACATGCATGCCCTAATGACTGCATCCTCTACCGCGGTGAGGAGTACGAGAATTTGGATGCATGCCCGGTATGCGGTGCACTGCGCTATAAGATCCCCCGCGATGACCCTGGTGATGTGGAGCGAGAACGCCACAGGAAGAGGGTTCCTGCCAAGGTGATGTGGTATGCTCCTATAATACCACGGTGAAACGTTTGTTCCAAAACAAAGAGCATGCCAAGTTGTTGCGATGGCACAAAGAAGAACGTAAGAAAGACGGGATGTTGAGAGCACCCGCTGATGGGTCGCAGTGGAGAAAAATTGAGAGGGAGTTCAAAGACTTTGCAGCTGACGCAACGAACTTATGGTTTGGTCTTAGTATAGACGGCATGAATCCTTTTGGGGAGCAGAGCTCCAGTCACAACACCTGGTCCATGACTCTATGTATCTACAACCCTCCTCCTTGGTTGTGCATGAAGCGGAAGTTTATTATGATGCCAATGCTCATCCAAGGCCCTAAGCAACCCGGCAATGACATTGATGTTTACCTAAGGCCACTAGTTGATGAACTTCTACAGTTGTGGAAAAAACCAGGTGTACGTGTGTGGGATGCGCACACACAGAAGGAAATTGACCTACGAGCGTTGCTGTTTGTAACCATCAATGATTGGCCTGCTCTTAGTAACCTTTCAGGACATACAAACAAGGGATACAATGCATGCATGCACTGTTTAGATGATACTGAAAGTATATATTTGGATAAATGTAAGAAGAATGTGTACCTGGGACATCGTCGATTTCTACCGATCAAGCATATCTTAAGAAAGGCATGCAACCATTTCAAAGTTGAACCAGATAACCGGAAGAAGCCTGGCCTCCGTACTGGTGAATATATATTTGATATGGTCAAGGATTTACAGGTAATCTTTGGAAAGGGTCATGGCGGACAATCTGTTCCGAATGACGCCAACGGACACGCACCCATGTGGAAGAAGAAATCTATATTTTGGGAACTTGAATATTGGAAAGCCCTAGAGGTCCGCAATGCAATCGATGTGATGCACGTGACGAAGAATCTTTGTGTGAACCTGCTAGGCTTCTTGGGCGTGTATGGAAAGACAAAAGATACACCGGAGGCACAGGAGGACAAGCAAAGAATTAACGAAAAAGATGGCATGCATCCAAAGGAGTATCAAGGTCCTGCCAGCTACGCTCTTACGAAAGAAGAGAAGGAAATCTTTTTTGAATGCCTGCTCAGTATCAAGGTCCCAT
The DNA here is from genome assembly GCA_022496015.1 of Hordeum marinum. Lineage (NCBI taxonomy): Eukaryota > Viridiplantae > Streptophyta > Magnoliopsida > Poales > Poaceae > Hordeum > Hordeum marinum. The sequence continues at coordinate 34,619,673 of CM039674.1, forward strand.
CTGGCTTCTCGTTTAATATAAAAGGAATAATAAATATGGCAGAGAAAAAATTTCAAAATCTAAAGTCTCATGATTGCCACGTGATTATGACGCAATTACTTCCGGTTGCACTTAGGGGGCTTCTACCGGAAAATGTTCGATTAGCCATTGTGAAGCTATGCGCATTCCTCAATGCAATTTCTCAGAAGGTAATTGATCCAGAAGTCCTACCAAGGTTACAGAATGACCTGGTCCAATGTCTTGTCAGTTTCAAGTTGGTGTTCCCTCCATCCTTCTTCAATATTATGATGCACGTTCTACTTCACCTAGTCTAAGAGATTAACATTCTGGGTCCTGTATTTCTACACAATATGTTCCCCTTCGAGAGGTTCATGGGAGTCTTAAAGAAATATGTTCATAACCGTGCTAGGCCAGAAGGCAGCATTGCCAAGGGATATGGAACAGAGGAGGTTATTGAGTTTTTGTTGACTTTGTTTCTGACATTAAGTCGATTGGTCTTCCTGAATCGCGGCATGAGGGGAGACTGGGTGGAAAAGGCACATTAAGAAAGAAAGAAGCAATAAATATGGATGGGCATTCTTTCACTCAAGCACACTACACGGCTCTACAAAATTCCACCTTGGTGACTCCATATATGGAGGAACAGAAGGATATTGTACGGTCCAAGAACCAGGAGCAGTCTGACCCCTGGATTGAACGTAAACATATGGAGACTTTTGCGGGTTGGTTGCAAACAAAGCTCATCAATGACAATGATGTTCCAGATGAACTATACTGGTTGGCCAAGACACCAAGTTCGACTATAACGACTTTCAAAGGGTACGAGATAAATGGGAATACATTTTACACGATCATCCAAGATAAAAAGAGCACCAACCAAAACAGTGGTGTCCGCTACGATGCAACTAACTTTCAAGACACATATTATGGCTACATAGAGGAGATATGGGAACTTGACTATGGACCTGATCTTAAGGTCCCTTTGTTTCGGTGCAAATGGGTCAAATATACTGGAGGCAAGGTACACGTAGACCCACAGTACAGAATGACAACAGTGGATCTCAACAATCTTGGATACACAGATGACTCATTCGTCCTAGCCAATGATGTGGCTCAGGTTTTCTATGTGAAGGACATGTCTAGCAAACCGAGGAGAAAAAAAGATAAGGAAGAAAATACATCATACGATGAGCCAAAGCACCACATAGTTCTTCGAGGGAAAAGAAACATTGTCGGAGTGGAGGACAAGACAGACATGTCAGAAGATTATGAAAAGTTTTATGAAATCCCCCCTTCAGAGTGAAGATTGACCCAAGCATCCTGTTAAATGATGAGGACTCTCCATGGTTAAGGCGCAATCATAAGCAAGGGACAAACACGCAGAAAGAGTCTTACACCGCGAGATCCCTTTTGTAATAGATGATTTTTCGTCCGAAACCCTCATACTTCGAAAGAGAATGTCCAATTTGTACACCAAGTGCATCCAGTTTTTGCCGTAACCCTCTCAACTCTTTAGAAGTTGCTATGTGGATGAAATTATGATGTCATGCCAAGTTACAACCTTTTCAGAGTTCATTTGTACTGCTTTTCAAATTTAGGGTCAGTTAGCTCAAAATAAATCATTAAATGCATGAAAAATATCAAATGAAGTCAGAAAGGGTTGAAAATTGATGATGTGCCTCTGAATGGTGCATATTGAACACACAAAACTTATGGAGTTAAAATAAGTTATTAAAAATGAAATCCCTTTGTAATAGATGAGTTTTCGTCCGAAACCCTCATACTTCAAAAGAGATTGTCCAATTTGTACACCAAGTGCATCCAGTTTTTGCCGTACCCCTCTCAACTCTTTAGAAGTTGCTATGTGGGTGAAATTATGATGTCATGCCAAGTTACAACCTTTTCAGAGTTCATTTGTACTGCTTTTCAAATTTAGGGTCATTTAGCTCAAAATAAATCATTAAATGCATGAAATTATCAAATGAAGTCAGAACGGGTTGAAAATTGATGATGTGCCTCTGAATGGTGCATATTGAACACACAAAAAGTATGGAGTTAAAATAAGTTATTAAAAATAAAATCCCTTTGTAATAGATGAGTTTTCGTCCCAAACCCTCATACTTCGAAAGAGATTGACCAATTTGTGCACGAAGTGCATCCAGCTTTTGTTGTAACCCTCTCAACTCTTTAGAAGTTGCTATGTGGGTGAAATTATGATGTCATGCCAAGTTACAACCTTTTCAGAGTTTATTTGTACTGCTTTTCAAACTCAAGATATGACATTTCAAATGCCATTTAATCAAATTTTCTTATACAACAGTTTAAGTTGTTCAAACATGCATGGAAACGCCATAAACAGATTCTTTATATTTTTCTTATATTTTTTCATATATTATTTTTTTCCATTGGAGTCATAGTTTTTTTCTATGATTTTTTAAAGTTTAGGGTTTTTTCTGAAAATAATAACTAATACTGAATTAAAAAACCCTTTAGTACCCGTGCGAGCCACGCACCGGTACTAAAGGTCCACCGCCCCGTGCATTTTTGGGGAGGACCCTTAGTACCGGTGCGTGGCTCGCACAGGTACTAAAGGCTTGCTAGGTATAAATACTATCTCCCGCATCCCGATGCGAGCCACACACCGGGAGAAGGTCATTCATGCGCCGCCAGGCTGCCGGAAATTGCCGTCGTCGCCTCCCGCCGCCTCGCCGCCCCCTGCAACCCCGCTGGGACGCCGCGTGCCGCCCCGACGCCGCCCGCAGCCCCGCCGGCCGCCCCCGCCCCTGCCGCCGCCGCCGTGAGTCTGCCTCTTTTTTGTTTAGTTTAGGTTTTAGTTTAGGCTTAGTTTAGGTTTAATTTAGTTTAAGTTTGTTTAGATTTTTTAGTTTAGGTTTAGTTTAGGTTTAATTTAGTTTAAATTTTGTTTAGTTTAGGTTTAGTTTAGTTTAGATTTAGATTTTGTTTAGTTTAGGTTTAATTTAGTTTAGATTTTGTTTAGTTTAGGTTTAGTTTAGGTTTAATTTAGTTTAGGTTTAGTTTAGTTTTAGGTTTAGTTTAGGTTTAGTTTAGGTCCTCCCGACCCCGACATGACACCCTCCGACACCCTGACCCCGACACGACACCCCGACACCCCGACACAGCACCCCCGACCACAACACAGCACCCCGACCCCGACACGACACCCCCGACACCCCGACCCCGACACATCACCCCTATTTAGTTAGTTAGTTAGTTAGGTTATCAGGTTAGTTTAGTTAGTTTAGTTATTTAGGTTAGTTTAGTTAGGTAGGTAGGTAGGTCCTTAGGTTATTAGGGTATGTGTTAAATTTTGTTAGATGCTAAGTGTTATTTAATTTGTTAGATGCTAAGTGTTAATTTTGCTAAGTTTTATTTAATTTGTTTTCATAATTAAGTGTTTCTTCTCGACGTCGACGATGCCGATCCTGCATCCTCATCGTAGAGTCGCCGGAGGAGGTCACTTGCTTGAACCGAGGGGCCCTGTCAAGGATTGGGCTCTGCCGGGCTGGTACTGGGAGGTGTTGCCTTCCAGGCGGCGCAACTTGGTGAGGAGCCAGCCCATCGTCGACCCGGAGGTTCTGTGGTGGCGGCCGCATGGGCCATGGAGTTTTCGGAGGCTAGAGTCCCCCGTGGAGGTGGTACAGTACCATGTCAGCAAGGAGAACGAACACGTCCGTCGCTACATGGCAGCTTTGGAGGCCAGGTCCGACAATACCTGACAAATTCTTCAGGGATCTCATTGCAGCTATGTTCCTATGATGGTTCCTTCTCTTTGGGTGTCCACCGCCCGCCCCGATATCCGCCGGGCGCTAGGGTCCTAGCTAGATCGATATATTAGCTACTATACATGTATTATTATGATGTATTAGCTAGATCGATGGATTAGCCGATGTATTAACAATTATCCGAGATTATGAGATGAGATCTTTTCTAAGAACTACTATATATGTATTCGATGATGCATTATTAATTAACTATCAGTTATTTTGCTTCTTGAATGCATGCTAATTTGAATACTAATTTGTTTTATCTATATTATTATGGATAGGTTATTAAGCTATGGACAATACCAGTAGAGCTCATGAAGAGGACATCTTCGACATGATACGCTCCTCCGAAAACCCAGCGGACCTTCTGGGTGAATCACATGATGATGACGGCTCACAATATCTGAACGATTACGGTGATGGATGTGAGGCTGAGGAACAACAACTTATGTTCCAAAATCCGAAACAACTAACAGTGTCCGACGAGGTATATACACATATTAGCCTCTGGTGATCATTACATGTGTATCAATTGATTTGTATATATTTATATTAACAAATCTTTTTTCTTTTAATTATCAGCCCTCCGGATCGAGCCAATCTAGTAGAAAGGTACGAGGCGGTGCCAAAATATTGGACGACAACGTAAAGCTCAATCATGATGCTTTCAAACATGATGGCACACCGACTCACCCTGAAGCCAATGCTAAGACATTTGTGCGTCAATGCGGAGTGGTTGTTAGGGATGGAGTCCTGATCACAATGCAAGAATGGATTCAACCAAATAACCCAAAACCAGGAGTGAATTATGTCGATATAAGAATTAAAGATACCATTTGGCGAGATCTCATGGAGCATTTCATCCTACCAGATTATCTCTCGGAGTTTGCTCTCCATAAGATGGCCGGCGCATTCCAGACTTGGAAGAAAAGATTATGGACCGAGTACAACGCTAGAGGCCAGAAGGCGCCCGAATTCATAGGAATATATGAGAAGGTAAGGAATCACTAGGACGCATTTATCGAGTACAAGACATCGGAAGCTGCTATGGATAAGTCGGCAAATAATAAGATAAATGCGGAGAAAAAAAAGTATCACCATAAAATAGGGACAGGTGGATACAAGTCAGCCATTCCTAAGTGGGATGCATTAGAGAATAAGATGCATGCTGAAGGGATCACTCCAGTAACCTTCCGCTGGCCCCGGAGGTGCAGGAATTGGTTTTTTGCGCATGGGGGAAAGTTGGACCCAGCAACAGGGAAGATTATTGCACTGGCCAGTCTGAAGCATGCATCAGATGAGTTGATTGATGCAATAAAAGCTGCCCAAGAAGGACGGTTTCACCCCGATAGAGAGAACGATGAGCTTACACGCGCCCTCGGGAATCCCGAACACGGAGGACGAACATGAGGCGTGGGTGTTGTTCCGTGTTACGAGGGGTTTGCGGGATGGAAGGACAGTTATAAAAGTCGTTCGAGAAAAAATAAGGTGGAAGCAGACCGACTTTCAAAGTTGGAATAGAAGTATGAGCAACAGCAGTTGCAGATACAGATACTGACCTAGCAAAGGGAAACTCCGCAACAAGAGGCAGGGGAACCCGTCCCATCTACAGTGCCAAAAAGCAGCATGGGTTCCACGGGGGCACCACTAGGTCACACCCCCGTGGATGATATCACCAAGAAGACATCTTGTGAGCTAATCCAGAAAATGAAGAACATACCCGTGCGGGTCGTGACGGGCTATGCTTTATCAAATACACCTGACGTTCTCTGGCATTGCAATCCGGTTCCAGCTGGGTATGCTCGTGTCGCAGTGGACGCAATAGAGCCAGGATATGATGAACTATTGCTTGACATCCCTGGAGGTGAGAGGGAGTCCACATTGCCAGAAGCCGGCCGTGGTCTCATTCTATGGAGTAAGGACTGCATCATCTTTCCACAGTCGGCGCTAAGACCACCGGCTCCTCCGAGTATTGATGTCCGGCGTGAGGGATCCTAGCTAGAGGCATCGTAGCGCCAGCAGTCCTCCCCACCTCGCCAGCAGTCCTCCCCACCTCCCCAGCAGTCCTCCCTACCTCCCCGGCAGTCCTCCCCACCTCGAGAGGCGTCCCACCTCGCCAGCAGTCCTCCCCACCTCGCCAGAAGTCCTCCCAAACTCGGGACGAAGCATGACGCAAGTCCATATCATCGATATCGATCTCCGCCGCGTGAGCCGACTCCACCCCGGCAGCGGTCCCGCCAGCAGGGCTCCCAAAAGAGGAAGGCCAGCAGCAATCCTCTTCGGAATAAAGCAAAGAAGAAACCCAATCCTCCGTCCAAAAGGAAGCTGCCTTACGACATGACACTAGAGGAAAACAAAATTGAAAGCGGTCGCCAAGTGAAAGCCTTTTTTGCAAAGAAGACCGTGCTGCCAAAGGAGGTAATACCCAAGGAAGTCCAAGAGCACTTTATGGAACACTTTATTGATCGACCCCCGGCATATGTCGAGCATATGCCGACAGACTATGAGCGACAGATTCAGAAGGCAAGTGAGCAGAGAAGTTGGCCCAGCCCAAGGAAGAAGTCGGGAAGTACGACATCAACGATAGGTGGTACTACTAGCGGGAAAACAGTTCCCCAGCTCGGAGAACAATCCAAGCAATCGATCTCTCCGCTCAAGGTGAGTACCAATCGAAGCAAGAAATCGATCCAACCAGTTGACGTGCAAGGCAACCCAATCGACCTCGAAGAAGCAGAGGCTGCAAGTCTCACTCGTGGACAAATCCTTGGCACCGAGGAAATCCTCGGGTATGGTGCAACTGAGTACGCAATGCAATATGCCGTCGGAAAACCACTTGTCACACCTGAGCAGTACAAGGAACTACCAACGGCGATGCGACGGTTGCATGAGTGGTACCTGCGTGAAGCAAAGCGAGGGACGACGGAGGTCATGGTCAAAGTAAGAAATGGGCATTACGTCAATGCATGTGACATATGTCTTGAATTCTCAAAAAAATTCCAGTTATACCACATGGACTCTATCGACAAAACTCTCGTCAGTTGTTATTGTCTGTAAGTGATTTATATCTTTAATAATTTAAGTCTCCAGCTAAGTTATCGTTCATTGGCTTATCCTCACTATATATGTTCTTTTTTACGATATTATGCAGATTGTAGATGTGGGAATTGAAACAAGAGGGAATCGATGACACTGGGTTCATCGACCCAAGTACCGTTAATGGTCATGTGGTAAAACATTATGCCAAGGACACAGAAGATCTCTTGGAAATTCTTCTAGAGGCACTAATGAATACCAAATCTACTATAATATTTCCTTACAACATGGGGTGAGTGTTTACTCTCTTGTATACTGCTCATTCTATTTTTGCTTACTAGCTCGCTGTCAAGTGTAGTTGATGAGTTATATGCATGCCTGCTTAATTATATAAACTTCTGCGTAGAGACCACTATATCCTCCTAAATATTATCTTCTCGGATGGACTTGTTCAAGTGTACGACTCACTAGATACACTAGAAAAATCATACATGGACTTGTATTTTATGATAGAACGATAATTTCAATCTTTATCGACCTCGCTTTCTTTCATTATTTCTTGATATCAAAAGTAATTATAATAACTCTTTCGTTCTTTTTCTTTGATGCGTAGTGTTTGTAAAAAGATGATAGAAAAAAAACCATCACGGTCGTCAATGGAAACCGAAGCTGAAGTGGAAAAAGATGCAGGTAATTAAATAGTACTACTAGGTCCGCACATCTCTTTAATTCTAGTTTTAATACCATTATCATGCTTGATTATTAATTATCTTATTGAATTTTATTCTTTTGCAAAGTGCGCGAAGCAGCCACAGGGGACAAATTTATGTGGATACTTCCTCTACGAGAACATTCGCATCCAGACCGAAGGCCGTATACGTCGCAGAGGAGCACGTGAAAGACAGCTCCAGGTTTGGCAGATGATGTCGAAGCTCTCACCCGAGAAATGCTTTGTAGCACTTCAAGAGGAATTTGCGGCATTTCTTCTTCAACATGTCATTAAAGTAAACGGAGAGCACTATTACTTACCGCCGCCTCAATAATGCTAGCAAATCAGTAGTAGAAAACTGAGATTTCATCTAGTCCCGGCCGGGTTTTGGGCCTTAAGTTATAAGTCCAGAATATATATATATATGGATGTGTAATTCCATTTGTATATACACTGTGTATGAGATATTGTATATTATATTACATATATATATGTATATATATCTATGTATATATTATATATATACACACACATATATATATGCATCAACTTGTGTAATTAATCTTTACGGTATGTAGCACCGTAAAATAAATTTGAAATGAATGGAAAACACAATAAATAGAGGGGAAAACTAAAACCTAATTAAAAGCGGGGAAAAAACAGAACACTTAGTACCGGTTGATATCACCAATCGGTACTAAAGGTCCTCCACCACCAGCCGACGCAGGCAGCCACGTGGTGGGCCTTTAGTACCGGTCCGTGGTCCAACCGGTACTAAAGGTCTGGACCTTTAGTCCTCACCTTTTAGTACTGGTTGGGGAACCGGTACGAAAGGCACATCCCGACTGGGACTACTGATCGACATTCTACTAGTGGTGCAACACTGGCTTGCACCCGTTTTATGTGAACGTAGAGACTATCATACCCGATCATCACGTGGTGTCTCGACACGACGAACTTTCGCAACGGTGCACACTCGAGCAGAACACAATTTATCTTGAAATTTAAGTGAGGGATCACCTTATAATGCTACCGTTGTCCTAAACAAAACAAGGTGCATAAAAGGATTGACATCACATGCAAATCATAAGTGACGTGATATGGCCATGAACTTGTGCTTTTGATCTCCATCTTGAAAGCACCGGCATGATCTCCATCATCACCGGCATGCCACCATGATCTCCATCAACGTGTCGCCATCGGGGTTGTCGCGCCCACCATGCTTCTACTACTTTTGCTATCATTTAGCGATAAAGTAAAGCATTACATAGCGCTTAATGATTGACATGCAGGTCATACAATAATTAAAGACAACCCTATGGCTCCTGCCAGTTGTCGTACTCATCGACATGCAAGTCGTGATATTCTATACAATACATGATCATCTCATACATCACATATATCTCATCATGTAATTGGCCATATCACATCACAACATACCTTGCAAAAACAAGTTAGACCTCCTCTAATTGTTGTTGCAAGTTTTACGTGGCTGCTATGGGTATCTAGCAAGAACAATTCTCACCTACACAAAACCACAACGGTGATACATAAATTGCTTTTCAACCTTCTCAAGGACCGCCTTTGTCGAATCCGATCCAACTAAAGTAGGAGAAACAGACACCCGCCAACCATCTTTGTGCAACGAAGTTACATGTCAGTCGATGGAACCGGTCTCTCGTAAGCGTACGAGTAAGGTTGGTCTGGGCCGCTTCATCCCACAATATTGCTGACCCAAAACATGACAAAGGGAGGAAGCAATCTAAGCATCAACGCCCACAAACTCTTTGTGTTCTACTCGAGATCTCATCTACACATAGACCTAGGTCATGATGCCACTGTTGGGGAACATTGCATGGGAAACAAAAAATTTCCTACGCACACGCAAGATCTATCCATGGTAATGAGCATCTACAAGAGGGAGAGTGGATCTACATACCCTTGTAGATCGCTAAGCGGGAAGCGTTAAGAAACGCGGTTGGTGTAGTCGAACGTCTTCGCGATCCAAATCGCCGAGCGTCCCGCGATCTCATCATGATCCGTCCCACGATCCAATCACAATCCGTCCCATGAACTCATCACGATCCGTCCCGCGGTCTCATCACGATCCATCTCGCAATCTTGATCATGGTCCTTCCGATCTAGCGCCGAACGGACGGCACCTCCGCGTTCAGCACACGTATAGCTCGATGACGATCTCCGCCTTCTTGATCTAGTAAGAGGGAGCAGAGAGGTAGACGAGTTCTCCAGCAGCACGACGGTGTTGCGGTGATGGTGGTTGAGGAATTCCATCAGGGCTTCGCCTAAGCATTGTTGAAAACCGATCTAGAGGAGAAACAATCTAGAGAAAGAAGAGGGCAGCACGTGGCTATTAGGGTTAGCTTTTCCCTCTAAATCCTCTAGTATATATAGGAAGGAGGGAGGGGAGGAGGCAGCCTCAAACCCTCAAGGTTTGGTCGAAATTGGAGGTGGAGGAGTCCTACTCCAATCCTATTGAGAGTAGGATTCCTCCTTTCCACTTGGAAACTCTTTCCACCTCTCCACCTTTGGATTTTTTTTCCTTCTCAAACCACTCCAGCCGCATGGGCCCTTAGAGGAGGCTTCGGCCAGCCCACCAGGGGCTGGTTTACCTCCTCCCACAGCCCATGTAGCCTCTTGGGTCGAGACACCCCTCCTCATGGTCCCCCGGTACCCTCACGGCACTCCCGGTACACTACCGATGAGCCCGAAACTTTTTTGGTGACCAAAACAGGACTTCCTATACATCAATCTTTACCTCCAGACCATTCTGGAGCTCCTCGTGACGTCCAGTATCTCATTCGGGACTCCAAACAACCTTCTGTCACCACCATACATAACTCTATACTACCGAAACGTCACCGAACCTTAAGTGTGCAGACCCTGCGGTTCGCGAACTATGTAGACATGACCGAGACACCTCTATAGTCAACAACCAATAGCGGGACCTGGATGTCCACATTGGTTCCTACATATTCTACGAAGATCTTTATCGGTCGAACCTCTATGTCAAGGATTCAGTTAATCCCGTATAACGTTCCCTTTGTTCTTCGGTATGTTACTTGCCTAAGATTCGATCGTCGGTATCTCCATACCTAGTTCAACCTCGTTACCGGCAAGTCTCTTTACTCGTTCCGTAATACAAGATCCTGCAACTAACAATTAGTCACATTGCTTGCAAGGCTTATTCTGATGTTGCATTACCGAGTGGGCCCCAAGATACCTCTCCGTCACACGGAGTAACAAATCCCAGTCTCGATCCATGCCAACTCAACAGACACCATCGGAGATACCTGTAGAGCACCTTTATAGTCACCCAATTATGTTGCGACATTTGATACACACAAGGCACTCCTCCGATATCCGTGAGTTGGATGATCTCATGGTCAAAGGAACAAATACTTGACATGCAGAAAATAGTAGCAATAAACTGACAAGATCATATGCTACGTTTGTAGTTTGGGTCTTGTTCATCACATCATTCTCCTAATGATGTGATCCCGTTATCAAATTATATATCATGTCCATGACTAGGAAACCATAGCCATCTTTGATCAAAGAGCTAGTCTATTAGAGGCATACTAGGGACATGGTGTTGTCTATGTATCCACACATGTATATGAGTTTCCGATTAATACAATTATAGCATGGATAATAAACGATTATCATGAACAAGGAAATATGATAATAACCAATTTATTATTACCTCTTGGGCATATTTCCAACAGCACCACCTCTCGCCCTATATATATGTGAGATGGAGGAGGGAAGCCGCACCCTAAGCCACGGCACAACCCTTCCTCCCTCTCAAATAGCCTCTCCTCTAGATTTATTCGGTGACGCTTGGCGAAGCTCTGCCGGATCAGATCCATCACCACCGCCGCCACACTGTTGTGCTGCCGGCGAACCCATCTACCTCTCCGCTCCCTCTTGCTGGATCAAGAAGGCAGAGATCTTCATCGAGCTGCACATGTGCTGAACGCGGAGGTGCCGTCCGTTCGGCACTTGATCAGGAGTTTGTGGGATGGCTTGCGATACGGATCGCGAAGACGTATGACTACATCAATCGCGTTCTTTAACGCTTCCGCTTAGCAATCTACAAGGGTATGTGGATCCAATCTCTCCTCTCATAAATGCTCATCTCCTAGATTGATCTTGGTGAAGCATAGGAAATAGTTTGTTTCCCATGCAACGTTCCTCAATAGTGGCATCATGAGCTAGGTCTATGCGTAGATGAGATCTTGAGTAGAACACAAAGGAGTTTGTGGGCGTTGATATTCAGATTGCTTCCTTCCTTAGTCTTTTCTTGGTTCAGTGGTATTGCGGGATGAAGCAGCTCGGACCGACTTTACTCGTACGCTTATGAGAGATCCTGTTCCATCGACTGACATGTGACTTTGTTGCATAAAGATGGCTGGCGGGTATCTGTCTCTCCCACTTTAGTTGTACCGGATATGATTAAGGTGGTCCTTGTAAAAGGTTGAAAAGCAATCTTCATATCACCGTTGTGGTTTTGCGTATAAGAACCGTTCTTGCTAGATACCCATAGCAGCCACGTAAAACATGCAACAACAATTAGAGGACGTCTAACTTGTTTTTGCAGGGTATGTTGTGATGTGATATGGCCAATTACATGATGTGATATATGTGATGTATGAGATGATCATGTTTTTGTATAGAATATCATGACTTGCATGTCGATGAGTACAGCGACCGGCAAGAGCCATAGGGTTGTCTTTGATTATTATGTGACATGCGTGTAAATCTTTAAGCGCTATGCAATGCTTTACTTTATCGCTAAGCGGTAGCAATAGTAGTATGATCTTGGTGGGCGCGACAACCCCGATGACGACACAATGATGGAGATCATGGTGTTATGCCGGTGACGATGGAGATCATGCCGTTGCTTTGGAGATGGAGATCAAAAGAACAAGTTCATGGCCATATCATGTCACTTATGATTTGCATGTGATGTTAATCCTTTTATGCACCTTGTTTTGCTTAGGACGACGATAGCATTATAAGGTGATCCATCGCTTAAATTTCAAGATGAATTGTGTTCTACCCGAGTGCGCACCATTGCGAAAGTTTGTCGTGTCGACACACCACGTGATGATCGGGTGTGATAGGCTCTACGTTCGCATACAACGGGTGTAAGCCAGTGTTGCACATGTAGAACACTCAGGTTAAACTTGACGAGCCTAGCATGTACAGACATGGCCTCGGAACACAAGAGACCGAAAGGTCAAACATGAGTCATATAGTAGATATGATCAACATGATGATGTTCACCATTGAAACCACCTCAACTCACGTGATGCTCGAACTTGAGTTGGTGAATTTGGATCACGTGTCACTCAGATGACCTGAGGGATGTCAATTTGAGTGGGAGCTTTAGTAATTTGATTAATTAAACTCATTATCTTGAACAATAGTCTTAGTAACCTTTTCTTATTTATGTTGTAGATCAATTTCTCGCGCAGTAGCACCCCTGAATTTTAATGTGTTCCTAGAGAAAGCTAAGTTGAAAGATGATGGAAGTAACTTTGTGGACTGGGCCTGTAATCTGAGGATTATCCTCACGGCTTCCCAGAAGGCATACGTCCTTGATGCATGCATCGCTTGGTAACCCACCCACAGACATGTCATCCGAAGATGTTAAGAACGCTTGGGAGGCACGTTCTGGAGATTACTCAATAGTTTAGTGTGCAATATTGTATGGCTTAGAACCGGGACTTCAAAGACGTTTTGAACGTCATGGAGTATATGAGATGTTCTAGGAGTTGGAGTTTATCTTTAAGAAGAATGCCCGGATCGATAGGTATGAGACCTCTGATAAGTTCTATGCTTGCAAGATGGAGGAGAACGGGTCTATCAGTGAACATATACTCAGAATGACTAGGTATTCGACCCGTCTGGCGGAGTTAGCGATGCCCCTTCCGCCGGAGGCGATAACTGATAGAGTTCTTCAATCATTGCCACCTACCTACAATAGCTTCATGATGAACTATAACATGCACGGGATGACCAAGTCAGTCGCCAAGCTGTTTGCGATGCTGAAAGTCGTTGAGTCTGAAATCCATAAAGAACATCAAGTGTCGATGGTCAATAAAACCACTAGTTTCAAGAAGCATGGCAAGGGAAAGAAGGGTAACTCCAAGAAGGGTGGCAAACCAGTTGCTCCTCCCGTGAAGAAACCCAAGGCTGGACCCAAGCCAGAAACTGAGTGCTTTCATTGCAAGGGAACTGGTCACTGGAAGCGGAACTTCCCCAAGTACTTGGACGACAAGAAGGCGGCCAACACCAAACAAGGTATATATGATATACATGTTATTGATGTGTACCTTACTAGCTCTCGTTGTAGTACCTGAGTATTTGATACCGGTTCGGTTGCTCACATTTGCAGCTCAAAGCAGGACCTATTGAATAGACGCATGCTGGCTAAGGATGAAGTGATGATGCGCATGGGAAATGGTTCCAAGGTTGATGTGGTCGCCGTTGGCATGCTCGCTCTTCGACTACCATCGGGATTAGTGATGAACCTGAATAATTGTTATTTAGTGCCCGCGTTAAGCATGAACATTATATCTGGATCTTGTTTATTGTGAGACGGTTACTCATTTAAATCAGAGAATAATGGTTGTTCTATTTATATGAGTAATATCTTTTATAGTCATGCACCCAATGTGAGGGGTTTATTCTTATTGAATCTCGATAGTAATGATACACATGTTCATAGCATTGATGCCAAAAGATGGAGAGGTGATAATGATAGTACCACTTTCTTGTGGCACTACCGTTTGGGTCATATTGGTGTAAAACGCATGAGGAAGCTCCATGCTGATGGACTTTTGGAGTCACTTGATTTTGAATCACTTGACACATGTGAACCATGCCTCATGGGCAAGATGACTAAAACTCCATTCTCTGGAACAATGGAACGGGCAAGTGATTTGTTGGAAATCATACATACTGATGTGTGCGGTCCAATGAACATTGAGGCGCGCGGTGGATATAGTTATTTCCTCACCTTCACTGATGACTTAAGTAGATATGGGTATATTTACTTAATGAAATACAAGTCTGAAACGTTTGAAAAGTTCAAGCAATTTTAGAGTGGAGTTGAGAATCATCGTAACAAGAAGATTAAATTCCTGCAATCTGACCGAGGAGGAGAATATCTGAGTTATGAGTTTGGTAGTCACTTAAGATAGTGTGGAATTGTTTCACAATTGACACTGCCTGGAACACCACAGCGTAATGGTGTGTCCAAATGTCGTAAGCGAACCTTATTAGATATGGTGCGTTCTATGATGTCTCTTGCCGATTTGCCACTATAGTTTTGGGGTTATGCGTTAGAGACAGTTGCATTCACTTTAAATAGGGCACCATAGAAATCCGTTGAGACGACACCATAAAAATTGTGGCATGGCAAGAAGCCAAAGTTGTCATTTCTTCAAGTTTGGGGATGTGATGCTTATATCAAAAAGCTTCAGCCTGGAACGCTGGAACCCAAAACGGAGAAATGCGTCTTCATAGGATACCCAAAAGAGACAGTTGAGTATACCTTCTATCTCAGATCCGAAGGCAACGTGTTTGTTGCTAAGAACGGAACATTTCCTGAGAAAGAGTTTCTCTCGAAAGAATTGAGTGGAAGGAAAGTAGAACTTGATGAGGTTATTGAACCTTCACTTCAACCAGAGAGTAGAGCAGCGCAGAAAGATATTTCTGTGGAGCCAACGATGGTTGAGGAGGAAGTTAATGATGATGATCATGAAACTTTGGATCAAGTTGCTATTGAACCTCGTAGGTCGACAAGGGCGCGTACTGCTCCTGAGTGGTACGACAACCCTGTCTAGGAGGTCATGTTGTTAGACAACAATGAACCTACGAGCTATGGAGGAGCGGTGATGGGCCTGGATTCTGAGAAATGGTTAGAGGCCATGAAATCCAAGATGGGGTCCATGTATGAAAACAAAGTATGGACTTTGGAAGTATTACCTGAAGGGCGAAAGGCCATTCAGAATAAATGAATCTTTAAGAAGAAGACGGACATGGACGGTAATGTTACCGTCTATAAAGCTCGACTTGTGGCAAAGGGTTTTTCACAAGTTCAAGGAATTGACTACGATGAGACCTTCTCACCTGTAGCGATGCTTAAGTCCGTCAGAATCATGTTAGCAATAGCTGCATATTTCGACTATGAAATTTCGCAGATGGATGTCAAAACAGCGTTCCTTAATGGTTTCCTTGAGGAAGAGTTGTATATGATTCAACCGGAAGGTTTTGTCGATCCAGAGAATGCTGGCAAAGTTTGCATACTCCAGTGATAAATTTATGGACTGGTGCAAGCATCTCAGAGTTGGAATAAGCACTTTGATGAGGTGATCAAGGCGTTTGGATTTATACAAGTTTATGGAGAAGCTTGTATTTACAAGAAAGTGAGTGGGAGCTCTGTAGCGTTTCTAATATTATATGTGGATGACATATTGCTGATTGGAAACAATATAGAAATGCTGGAAAGCGTGAAGGAATATTTGAACAAGAGTTTTTCAATGAAGGACCTAGGAGAAGCTTCTTTCATATTAGGCTTTAAGATCTATAGAGATAGAACGAGATGCTTGATAGCACTTTCACAAAGCACATACCTTGATAAACTTTTGAAGAAGTTCAAAATGGATCAGTCCAAGAAGGGTTTCTTGCCTGTGTTACAAGGTGTGAAGTTGAGTAAGACTCAATGCCTAGTGACTTCAGAAGATAGAGAGAAGATGAGTGCCATCCCCTATGCTTCAGCCATAGGCTCTATCATGTATGCGATGCTGTGCACAAGACCCGATGTCAGCCTTGCCATAAGTATGGCCGGAAGGTTTCAAAGTGATCCTGGAATGGAACAATGGGCAGCGTTCAAGAATATCCTTAAGTACCTGAAAAGGACTAAGGAAATGTTTCTCGTTTATGGAGGTGATCAAGAGCTCGTCATAAAGGGTTACGTCGATGCAAGATTTGACACCGATTCGGATGACTCTAAGTAGCAAACCGAATACGTGTTTATTCTCAATGGGGGAGCGGTAAGCTGGTGCAGTTCCAAGCAAAGCGTGGTAGCCGATTCTACATGCGAAGTGGAGTACATCGCAGCCTTAGAGGTTGTTGGGGAACGTTGCATGGGAAACAAAAAAATTCCTACGCTCACGCAAGACCTATCCATGGTGACGAGCATCTACGAGAGGGAGAGTGAATCTACATACCCTTGTAGATCACTAAGCGGGAAGCGTTAAGAAATGCGGTTGGTGTAGTCGAACGTCTTCACAATCCAAATCGCCGAGCGTCCCACGATCCAATCATGATCCGTCCCGATCAAGCACCGAACGGACGACACCTCCGCGTTCAGCACACGTACAGCTTGATGACGATCTCCGCCTTCTTGATCCGGCAAGAGGGAGCAGAGAGGTAGAAGAGTTCTCCGGCAGCGTGACGACGCTCCGGCGATGGTGGTGGAGCTATTCCGACAGGGCTTCGCCTAAGCACTCTAGAAATCTGATCTAGACGAGATACTACGCACTAGAGGAACGGGTAGCACGTGGCTAAAAATCTTGTGCCAAAACCCTAAAACCCTCTAGTATATATAGGAGGAGAGGTGGAGGAGGCTTGGCTCCCAAGGAGCCAGCCCTTGGGTCAGCCGAACCAGGAGGGAGGAGTCCTCCTCCTCCACTCCTAGTAGGACTAGGACTCCTTCCTAATTTAGCCCTTTTGCCTTTTTCCACCTTTTTCCTTTTGGGCTTTTTCTTCCCAGCCGCATGGGACCTTTGTGAGACTTCCTCCAGACCACTAAGGGCTGGTATTCATCCTCCACAGCCCATGTAGCCTCTTGGGTCGAAATACCCCTCCCGATGGTCTCCCGGTACACTACCGGCACTCTCGGTACACTACCGATGAGCCCGAAACTTTTCCGGCGACCAAAATAGGACTTCCTATATATCAATCTTTACCTCCGGACCATTTTGGAGCTCGTCGTGATGTAAGGGATCTCATCCGAGACTCCGAATAACCTTCGGTCACCACCATACATAACTCTATACTACCGAAACGTCACCAAACCTTAAGTGTAAATACCCTTCGGGTTCGAGAAATATGTAGACATGACCGAGACACCTCTACGGTCAATAACCAATAGCGGGACCTGGATGTCCATATTGGTTCCTACATATTCTACGAAGATCTTTATCGGTCGAACCTCTGTGCCAAGGATTCAGTTAATCCCGTATGATGTTCCCTTTGTTCTTTGGTATGTTACTTGCCCGAGATTCGATCATCGGTATCTCCATACCTAGTTCAACCTCATTATCGGAAAGTCTCTTTACTCGTTCCGTAATAGAAGACTAACACTTAGTCACATTGCTTGCAAGGCTTATTGTGATGTTGTATTACCGAGTGGGCCCTGAGATACCTCTCCGTCACACGGAGTAACAAATCCCAGTCTTGATCCATGCCAACTCAACAGACACCTTTCGGAGATACATGTAGAGCACCTTTACAGTCACCCAGTTACGTTGCGACATTTGATGCACACAAGGTACTCTTCCGGTGTCCGTCAGTCACATGGTCTCATGGTCATAGGAACATATACTTGACATGCAAAAAACTAGAGCAATAAACTGACATGATCATATGCTACGTTTGTAGTTTGGGTCTTGTCCATCACATCATTCTCCTAATGATGTGATCCCGTTATCAAATGACATCACATGTGAATGGATAGGAAACCTTGACCATCTTTGATCAACGAGCTAGTTCACTAGAGGCATACTAGGGACAAAGTGTTGTCTATTTACCCACACATGTAATGTGTTTCCAATCAATACAATTATAGCATGGATAATAAACGATTATCATGAACAAAGAAATATAATAATAAACACTTTATTTATTGTCTCTAGGGCATATTTCCAACAGTCTTCCACTTGCACTAGAGTCAATAATCTAGTTCACATCACTATGTGATTTACATTGTAATGAATCGAATACCCATGCAGTTCTGGTGTTGATCATGTTTAGCCCTTGGAAGAGGTTTAGTCAATGGGTCTGCAACATTCAGATTCGTGTGCACTTTGCAAATATTTATGTCCTTCTCCTAGATGTAATCGCGGATGGAGTTGAAGCGTCGCTTTATGTGTCTGGTCCTCTTGTGAAACCTTGGTTCCTTGGCCAGAGCAATGGCACCAGTGTTGTCACAGAACATGTTCATTGGATTCAATGCACTGGGCACTACTCCAAGATCTGTCATGAACTGCTTCATCCAGACACCTTCCTTTGCTGCCTCCGAGGCTGCGATGTACTCCGCTTCGCACGTAGAATCAGCTACCACGCTTTGCTTGGAACTGCACCAGCTTACCGCTCCCCCGTTGAGAATAAATATGTATCCGATTTGTGACTTAGAGTCATCCGGATCAGTGTCAAAGCTTGCATTGACGTAACCCTTTACAACGAGCTCTTCATCACCTCCATAAAAGAGAAACATTTCCTTAGTCCTTTTCAGGTACTTAAGGATATTCTTGACCACTGCCCAGTGTTCCATTCCAGGATCACTTTGAAACCTTTCGGTCATACTTATGGCAAGGCTGACATCGGGTCTTGTGCACCGCATTGCATATATGATAGAGCCTATGGCTGAAGCATAGGGGATGACACTCGTCTTTTCTCTATCTTCTGCAGTCACTAGGCATTGTGTCTTACTCAACTTCACACCTTGTAACACAGGCAAGAACCCCTTCTTGGATTGATCCATTTTGAACTTCTTCAAAACTTTATCAAGGTATGTGCTCTGTGAAAGTGCTATTAAGCGTCTCGATCTATCTCTATAGATCTTAATGCCTAATATGAAAGCAGCTCCTCCTAGGTCCTTCATTGAAAAACTCTTGTTCAAATATTCCTTCATGCTTTCCAACATTTCTATATTGTTTCCAATCAGCAATATATCATCCACATATACTATTGGGAACGCTATAGAGCTCCCACTCACTTTCTTGTAAATACAAGCTTCTCCATAAACTTGTATAAACACAAACGCTTTGATCACCTCATCAAAGCGCTTATTCCAACTCCAAGATGCTTGCACCAGCCCATAAATGGATCGCTAGAGTTTGCAAACTTTGTCAGCATTCTCTGGATCGACAAAACCTTCTGGTTCCATCATATACAACTCTTCCTCAAGGAAACCATTGAGGAACGCTGTTTTGACATCCATCTGCCAAATTTCATAATGGAAATAAGCAGCTATTGCCAACATGATTCTGACAGACTTAAGCATCGCTACGGGTGAGAATGTCTCATCGTAGTCAACTCCTTGAACTGTTGAAAAACCCTTTGCCACAAGTCAAGCTTTATAGACGGTGACATTACCGTCCGCGTCTATCTTCTTCTTAAAGATCCATTTGTTCTGAATGGCCTTTCGCCCTTCAGGTAATACTTCCAAAGTCCATACTTTGTTTTCATACATGGATCCCATCTCGGATTTCATGGCCTCTAACCATTTCTCACAATCCGGGCCCATCACCGCTCCAACAACATGACCTCCAAGACAGGGTTGCCGAACCACTCAAGAGTAGTATGCGCCCTTGTCGACCTACGAGGTTCAATAGTAGCTTGATCCGAAGCTTCATGATCATCATCATTAACTTCCTCTTCTACCATCGTAGGTTCCACAGAAACATCTTTCTGTGCTGCGCTACTTTCTGGTTGAAGTAAAGGTTCAATAACCTCATCAAGCTCTATTTTCCTCCCACTCAATTCTTTCGAGAGAAACTCTTTCTCAAGAAACGTTCCGTTCTTAGCGACAAACACTTTGCCTTCGGATCTGAGATAGAAGGTATACCCGACTGTCTCCTTCGGGTATCCTATGAAGATGCATTTCTCCGCTTTGGGTTCCAGCTTTTCAGGCTGAAGCTTTTTGACATAAGCATCACATCCCCAAACTTTAAGAAACGACAACTTTGGCCTCCTGCCAAACCATAGTTCATATGGCGTCGTCTCAACTAATTTCGATGGTGCCCCATTTAAAGTGAATGCAGTTGTCTCTAATGCATAACCCTAAAACTATAGTGACAAATCAACAAGAGACATCATAGAACGCACCATATCTAATAAGTTCGATTACGATGTTCGGGCACACCATTACGCTGTGGTGTTCCAGGTGGTGTCAACTGTGAAACAATTCCACACCGTCTTAAGTGACTGCCAAACTCATAACTCAGATATTCACCTCCTCGATCAGATCGCAGGAATTTAATCTTCTTGTTACGATGATTCTCAACTTCACTCTGAAATTGCTTGAACCTTTCAGACATTTCAGACTTGTGTTTCATTAAGTAAATATACCCACATCTACTTAAGTCATCAGTGAAGGTGAGAAAATAACGATATCCACCACGCGCTGTAACATTCATTGGACCGCACACATCAGTATGTATGATTTCCAATAAGTCACTCGCCCGTTCCATTGTTCCAAAGAATGGTGTTTTAGTCATCTTGCCCATGAGGCATGGTTCACTATGTCAAGTGATTCAAAATCAAGTGACTCCAAAGGTCCATCAGCATGGAGCTTCCTCATGCGTTTTACACCAATATGACCTAAACGGCAGTGCGACAAGAAAGTGGTACTATCATTATCAACTCTACATCTTTTGGCATCAATGTTATGAACATTTGTATCATCACTATGAAGATTCAATATGAATAAACCCCTCACATTGGGTGCATGACCATAAAAGATATTACTCATATAAATAGAACAACCTTTATTCTCTTATTTAAATGAGTAACCGTCTCGCAATAAACAAGATCCAGAAATAATGTTCATGCTTAACGCAAGCACTAAATAACAATTATTCTGGTTCATCACTAATCCAGATGGTAATCGAAGAGAGAGCGTGCCGACGGCGATCACATGAACCTTTGAACCATTTCCGATGCGCATCGTCACTTCATCCTTTCCAGCCTTCGTCTATTTCGTAGTTCCTGTTTTGAGTTGCAAATGTGAGCAACCGAACCAGTATCAAATACTCAGGCACTACAACGAGAGCTAGTAAGGTACACATCAATAACATGTATATCATATATACCTTGTTTGTCGTTGGCCGCCTTCTTGTTAGCCAGGTACTTGGGGAAGTTCCGCTTCCAGTGACCAGTTCCCTTGCAATGAAAGCACTCAGTTTCTGGCTTGGGTCCATGCTTGGGTTTCTTTACAGGAGTAGCAACTGCTTTGCCATCCTTCTTGGTTTTACCCTTCTTTCCCTTGCCCTTGCCATTCTTCTTGAAACTAGTGGTTTTATTGACCATTAACACTTGATGTTCTTTCTGGATTTCAGACTCAGCGAGTTTTAGCATCGCAAACTGCTCGACGACTGACTTGTTCATCCCGTGCATGTTATAGTTCATCACAAAGTTGTACTAACTAGCTGGCAGTGATTGAAGAACTCTGTCAGTGATTGCCTCTGGCGGAAGGGCAATTCCCAACTCCGCTAGACGAGTCGAATATCCAGACATTCTGAGTATATGTTCACTGATAGACCTGTTCTCCTCCATCTTGCAAGCATAGAACTTATCGGAGGTCTCATACCTCTCGATTCGGGCATTCTTCTGAAAGATAAACTTCAACTCGTGGAACATCTCATATGCTCCATGACGTTCAAAACGTCTTTGAAGTCCCAGTTCTAAGCCATACAATATTGCACACTGAACTATTGAGTAATCTCGAGAACGTGCCTCCCAAGCATTCTTAACGTCTTCGGATGACATGTCTTCTGGTTGGTCACCAAGCGGTGCATCAAGGACATATGATTTCTGGGTAGCCGTGAGGATAATCCTCAGATTACGGGTCTAGTCAACAAAGTTACTTCCATCATCTTTCAACTTAGCTTTCTCCAGGGACGCATTTAAATTCAAGGGTGCTACTGCACGAGCCATTGATCTACAACATAAATATGCAAAGCTTACTTAGACTATTGTTCAAGATAATGAGTTTAGTTAATCAAATTACTAAAGCTCCCACTCAAATTGACATCCCTCAGGTCATCTGGGTTGTCACATGATCCAAATTCATCAACTCAAGTCCGATCATCACGTGAGTTGAGGTGGTTTCAATGGTGAACATCATCATGTTGATCATATCTACTATATGACTCATGTTCGACCTTTCGGTCTCTTGTGTTCCGAGGCCATGTCTGTACATGCTAGGCTCTTCAAGTTTAACCCGAGTGTTCTGCATGTGCAACACTGGCTTGCACCCGTTGTATGTGAACGTAGAGTCTATCACACCCGATCATCATGTGGTGTCTCGACACGACGAACTTTCGCAACGGTGCACACTCGGGGAGAACACAATTCATCTTGAAATTTAAGTGAGGGATCACCTTATAATGCTACCGTCGTCCTAATCAAAACAAGACGCATAAGAGGATTAACATCACATGCAAATCATAAGTGACTTGATATGGCCGTGAACTTGTGCTTTTGTTCTCCATCTTAAAAGCACCGGCATGATCTCCATCGTCACCGGCACGACACCATGATCTCCATCATCTCGATCTCCATCAACGTGTCGCCATCGAGGTTGTCGCACCCATCATGCTTGTACTACTATTGATACCGTTTAGCGATAAATTAAAGCATTACGTAGCGCTTAATGATTGCCACGGAGGTCATACAATAATTAAAAACAACCCTATGTCTCATGCCGGTTGCCGTACTCATCGACATGCAAGTTGTGATATTCTATACAACACATGATCATCTCATACATCACATATATCACATCATGTAATTGGCCATATCACATCACAACATACCCTGCAAAAACAAGTTAGACGTCCTCTAATTGTTGTTGCATTTTTTACGTGGCTGCTACGGGTATCTAGCAAGAACGATTCTCACCTACGCATAAACCACAATGGTGATACATAAGTTGCTTTTCAACCTTCTCAAGGAGCGCCTTTGTCGAATCCGATCCAACTAAAGTAGGAGAAACAAACACCCGCCAGCCATCTTTGTGCAACAAAGTTACACGTCAGTCGATGGAACCGGTCTCTCGTAAGCGTACAAGTAAGGTTGGTCTAGGCCGCTTCATCCCACAATACCGCTGAACCAAAACATGACCAAGGGAGGAAGCAATCTAAGCATCAACGCCCACAAACTCTTTGTGTTCTACTCAAGATCTCATCTACACAAAGACCTAGCTCTAATACCATTGTCGAGGAACGTTGCATGGGAAACAAAAAAATTCCTACGCTCACGCAAGACCTATCCATGGTGACGAGCATCTATGAGAGGAAGAGTGAATCTACATACCCTTGTAGATCGCTAAGCGGGAAGCATTAAGAAACGTGGTTGGTGTAGTTAAACGTCTTCGCGATCCAAATCGCCGAGTGTCTCGCGATCCAATCACGATCCGTCCCGATCAAGCACCGAACGGACGGCACCTCCGCGTTCAGCACACGTACAGCTTGATGACGATCTCCGCCTTCTTGATCTAGCAAGAGGGAGCGAAGAGGTAGAAGAGTTCTCTGGCAGTGTGACGGCGCTCCGGCGATGGTGGTGGAGCTATTCCGGCAGGGCTTCGCCTAAGAACTGCAGAAATCCGATCTAGAGGTGATACTATGCACTGGAGGAACGGGGAGTACGTGGCTAAAAATCTTGTGCCAAAACCCTAAAACCCTCTATTATATATAGGAGGAGAGGAGGAGGAGGCTTGGCTCCCAAGGAGCCAGCCCTTGGGTCGGCCGAACCAGGAGGGAGGAGTCCTCCTCCTCCACTCCTAGTAGGATTAGGACTCCTTCCTAATTTAGCCCTTTTGCCTTTTTTCACCTTTTTTCCTTTTGGGCTTTTTCCTCCCAGCCGCATGGGACCTTTGTGGGACTTCCTCCAGCCCACTAAGGGCTGGTATTAATCCTCCCACAGCCCATGTAGCCTCTTGGGTCGAAATACCCCTCCCGATGGTCTCCCGGTACACTACCGGCACTCCCGGTACACTACCGATGAGCCCGAAACTTTTCCGGCGATCAAAATTGGACTTCCTATATATCAACCTTTACCTCCGAACCATTTAGGAGCTCCTCATGACATCTAGGATCTCATTCGGGACTCCGAACAACCTTCGGTCACCACCATACATAACTCTATACTACCGAAACGTCACCAAACCTTAAGTGTGCAGACCCTGCGGGTTCGAGAACTATGTAGACATGACCGAGACACCTCTATGGTTAATAACCAATAGCGGGACCTGGATGTCCATATTGGTTCCTACATATTCTATGAAGATCTTTATCGGTCGAACCTCCATGTCAAGGATTCAGTTAATCCCATATGATGTTCCCTTTGTTCTTCGGTATGTTACTTGCCCGAGATTCGATCGTCGGTATCTCCATACCTAGTTCAACCTCGTTATTGGCAAGTCTCTTTACTCATTCCGTAATACAAGATCATGTGACTAACACTTAGTCACATTGCTTGCAAGGCTTATTGTGATGTTGTATTACTGAGAGGGCCCTGAGATACCTCTCCGTCACACGGAGTAACAAATCTCAGTCTTGATCCATGCCAACTCAACAGACACCTTTCGGAAATACCTATAGAGCACCTTTATAGTCACCCAGTTACGTTGCGACGTTGGATGCACACAAGGTACTCTTCCGGTGTCCGTGAGTCACATGATCTCATGGTCATAGGAACATATACTTGACATGCAGAAACTGTAGCAATAAACTGACATGATCATATGCTATGTTTGTAGTTTGGGTCTTGTCCATCACATCATTCTCCTAATGATGTGATCCCGTTATCAAATGACATCACATGTCAATGGCTAGGAAACCTTGACCATCTTTGATCAACGAGCTAGTTCACTAGAGGCATATTAGGGACAAAGTGTTGTCTATTTACCCACACATATAATGTGTTTCCAATCAATACAATTATAGCATGGATAATAAACGATTATCATGAACAAGGAAATATAATAATAAATACTTTATTTATTGCCTCTAGGGCATATTTCCAACAGAGGTAGCGAAGGAAGGTGTCTGGATGAAGCAGTTCATGACAGATCTTGGAGTAGTGCCGAGTGCACTGAATCCAATGGCTCTGTTTTGTGACAACACTGGTGCCATTGCTCTGGCGAAGGAACCAAGGTTTCACAAGAGGACCAGACACATAAAGCGACGCTTCAGTTCCGTCTGCGATTACGTCGAGGAGAAGGACATAAATATTTGCAAAGTGCACATGGATCTGAATGTTGTAGACCCGTTGACTAAACCTATTCCAAAGGCTAAACTGTTGGGAGACGTAGTAGTAAATCAAAATTTTCCTACGTGTCACCAAGATCTATCTATGGAGAAACCAGCAACGAGACGGGAGAGATTGCATCTTCATACCTTTGAAGATCGCTAAGCGGAAGCGTTACAAGAACGCGGTTGATGGAGTCGTACTCGCAGCGATTCAGATCGCGGTAGATCCGATCAAGTGCCGAACGGACGGCACCTCCGCGTTCAACACACGTGCAGCCCGGTGACGTCTCCAACACCTTGATCCAGCAAGGAGGAAGGAGAGGTTGGGGAAGGGCTCCAACAGCAGCACGACGGCGTGGTGGTGGTGGAGTAGCAAGGTATTCCGACAGGGCTTCGCCTAAGCGCTGCGGAGGAGGAAGAAGAGAGGTAGGGCTTCGCCGTGAGAGAGAGATCAAATCCTATCTCAAAACATCCAAAACCTCAAGTATATATAGGAGGAGGGACGTGGAGGGCTGGCTTGGCCTCTACTCCAAAGAGGAGATGGCCGGCCGAATTAAAGGGAGAGTCCACCTCCCACAAGGGAGGTGGATCTCCTCCTTTTAAATCCTTTTTGCCTTATCTCCTTATCTCCAGCCACATGGGCCTTTAGAAAAAGTATTTCCCAGCCCAATAAGGGCTGACACACTTTATCTAACAGCCCATGAAGTCCTTTGGTCGTCACACCCCTCCCGGGGGTCCTCCGGCACCCTCCCGGCACTCCCGGTACAATACCGATGAGCCCGAAAACTTTCCGGTGACCGAAACTGGACTTCCTATATATCAATCTTTACCTCCGGACCATTCCGGAGCTCCTCGTGACGTCCGGGATCTCATCCGGGACTCCGAACAACCTTCGGTAATCACGTATACCTTTTCCCTATAACCCTAGCGTCATCGAACCTTAAGTGTGTAGACCCTACGGGTTCGGGAGACACGTAGACATGACCGAGACACCTCTCCGGTCAATAACCAACAGCGGGATCTGGATACCCATGTTGGCTCCCACGTACTCCACGATGATCTCATCGGATGAACCACGATGTCAAGGATTCAATCAATCCCGTATACAATTCCCTTTGTCTATCGGTACGATACTTGCCCGAGATTCGATCGTCGGTATCCCTATACCTTGTTCAATCTCGTTACTGGCAAGTCTCTTTACTCGTTCCGTAATACATCATCCCATGGCTAACTCCTTAGTCACATTGAGCTCATTATGATGATGTCTTACCGAGTGGGCCCAGAGATACCTCTCCGTCACACGGAGTGACAAATCCCAGTCTCGATTCGTGCCAACCCAACAGATACTTTCGGAGATACCCGTAGCGTACCTTTATAGCCACCCAGTTACGTTGTGACGTTTGGCACACCCAAAGCATTCCTACGGTATCCGGGAGTTGCACAATCTCATGGTCTAAGGAAACGATACTTGACATTGAAAAGCTTTAGCAAACGAACTACACGATCTTGTGCTATGCTTAGGATTGGGTCTTGTCCATCACATCATTCTCCTAATGATGTGATCCCGTTATCAACGACATCCAATGTCCATGGCCATGAAACCGTGACCATCTATTGATCAACGAGCTAGCCAACTAGAGGCTTACTAGGGACATGTTGTGGTCTATGTATTCACACATGTATTATGGTTTCCGGTTAACACAATTATAGCATGAACAATAGACAATTATCATGAACAAGGAAATACAATAATAACCATTTTATTATTGCCTCTAGGGCATATTTCCAACAATCTCCCACTTGCACTAGAGTCAATAATCTAGTTCACATCACCATGTGATTAACACTTACATCACCATGTGATCATATCATCATGTGATTAACACCCAATAAGTTCCGGGGTTTGTTCATGTTCTGCTCGTGAAAGAGGTTTTTAGTCAATGGGTCTGCGACATTCAGATCCGTGTGTACCTTGCAAACTTTCCATGTCATATTTGTAGATACTACTCCCACGCTCCACTTGGAGCTATTCCAAATGGCTGCTCCACTATACGTAGCCAGACTTCTACTAAGAGTCATCCGGATTGGAGTTAAAGCTTGCATCATCGTAACCCTTTACGATGAACTCTTTATCACCTCCATAATCGAGAAATATTTCCTTAGTTCTCAAGTTACTAAGGATAACTTTGACCATTGTCCAGTGATCCACTCTTGGATTACTCTTGTACCCCTTCACAAACTCATGGCAAGGCACACAGGTGCGGTACACAGCATGGCATACTATATAGAGCCTATGGCTAAAGCATAGGAGATGACACTCATCTTTTCTTTATCTTCTGCCGTGGTCGGGTATTGAGTCTTACTCAATTTCACACCTTACAATACAGTCAAGAACTCCTTCTTTGACCCTTCTATTTTGAACTCCTTCAAAAACTTGTCAAGGTATGTCTTCGTCGAAAAAACTTATCAAGCGAATTGATCTATCCCTATAGATATTGATGCTCAATAAAATAGTAGCTTTATCTGGGTCTTCCTTTGAAAAAACTCTTTTCAAACAACCCTTCATGCTCTTCCAGAAATTCTACATCATTTCCGATCAATAATATGTCAACTACATATTCTTATAAGAAATTCTATAGTGCTCCCACTCACTTTCTTGCAAATACAAGTTTCTCATAAACTTTGTATAAACTTAAACACTTTGATCACCTCATCAACGCATATATTCCAACTCCGAGATGCTTGCTCCAGTCCATAGAAGGATTGCTGGAGTTTGCATATTATTAGCATCCTTAGGATTGACAAAACCTTCTGGTTGTATCACATACAACTCTTCCTCATAGAAACCATTACGGAAACCTTGTTTTGTCATCCATCTGCCAGATTTCATAATCGAAAAATGCAGCAACTGCTAACAAAATTTTAATAGACTTTTAGCAATGCTACAGATGAGACAATCTCATCGCAGTCAACTCCTTGAACTTGGCGGAAACTTCTTTGCGACAAGTCGAGCTTTATAAACGGTGACAATTCACCATTAGCGTCTATGTTTATCTCAAAGGTCCATTTGTACTCAATGACCCGCCATTCAACAGGCAAGGCTACCAAAGTCCATACTTGATTTTCATACATGGATCCTTTCTCGGATTTCATGGCTCCTAGCCATTTGTTGGAATCCGGGCCCACCATCGCTTCTCCATAGTTCGTAGGTTCATCGTTGTCCAACAACATGATTTCTAAGACAGGGTTGTCATACTACTCAGGAGCAGTACACGTCCTTGTCGACCTACGAGGTTCGATAGTGACTTGATCCGAAGCTTCATGATCATCATCATTAACTTCCTTTTCAACTGAGTAGGCTCTACAGAAACATCTTTCTGTGTTGCGCTATTCTCTGGTTGAAACAAAGGTTCAACAACCTTATCAAGTTCTATCTTCCTCCCACTCAATTCTTTCGAGAGAAACTCTTTCTCAAGAAAGGACCCATTCTTAGCAACAAACACCTTTTGCGCTTGGATCTGAGATAGAAGGTATACCCAATGTCTCATTAGGGTATTCTATGAAGATGCATTTGTCTGCTTTTGGTTCGAGCTCGCTAGGTGAAAAACCCATTTTCACATAAGCGTCGCAGCCCCAAACATTAAGAAATGACAGCTTAGGCTTCTGTCAAACCATAATTCTCACGGTGTCATCTCAACAGACTTAGATGGTGCCCTATTAAAGTGAATGGATTTGTCTTTAATGCATAACCCCATAACGATAGTGGCAAAACGATAAGAGACATCATAGTACTCACTATATCCAATAGAGCACGACTACGACGTTCGAACACACCATCACACTATGGTGTTCCAGGAGGCGTGAGCTGTGAAACAATCTCCACATTGTCTAAAATTGCATACCAAACTCGT
Source organism: Hordeum marinum (assembly GCA_022496015.1). Taxonomy (NCBI): domain Eukaryota; kingdom Viridiplantae; phylum Streptophyta; class Magnoliopsida; order Poales; family Poaceae; genus Hordeum; species Hordeum marinum. The sequence goes on from CM039674.1 coordinate 34,649,404, forward strand.
AACTTAGATATTCACCTCCATGATCATATCATAGACATTTATCTTCTTGTCACGATGATCTTTAACTTCACTCTGAAACTCCTTGAACCTTTCAAACATTTCAGATTCGTGTTTCATTAAGTAAATATCCCCATATTTACTCAAATCATCAGTGAAGGTAAAGAAAAACAACGATATCCACTGTGTGTTTCAACACTCATTGGACCACATACATCAACATGTATTAATTCCAACAAGCCACTTGCCCGCTCCATCATATTGGATGACGGGGTCTCAGTCATCTTGCCCAAGAGGCATGGCTCGCATGTCTCAACCGATTCGAAATCGAGTGAGTCAAAAAAAAATCCATCATCATGGAGTTTCTTCATGCGATTTATACCAATATGACATTACGTGGCAGTGCCACAAGCATGTGGTACTATCATTATTAACTTTGTATCTTTTGGTACCAATGTTATGAATATGTGTACTACTACGATCATGATTCGATAAACCATTTCGAGTGGGTGCATGACCATTGAAGGCATTATCCATGTAAACAGAATAACCATTATTCTCTAACTTATATGAATAACCGTATCGCACTAATCATGATCTAATCACGTTCATGCTCAACGCAAACACCAAATAACATTTATTTAGGTTTATCACAAATCCCGAAGGTAGAGAGAGCGTGCGATGGTGATCACATCAATCTTGGAAATACTTCCAACACACATCGTCACCTTTCACCTAGCTAGTCTCCGTTTATTCCGTAGCTTTTATTTCGAGTTGCTAACACTTAGCAACCGAACCGGTATCCAATACCCAGGTGCTACTAGGAGTACCAGCAAGGTACACATCACTAACACGTATATCAAATATACTTCCATTGACATTACCAGCCTTCTTATCTACCAATCATCTAGGGTTTTTCCGCTTCAGCGAACATTCTCCTCATAACAGAAGCACTTAGTCTCGGGTTCGGGCTCAACCTTGGGTTTCTTCACTAGAGCAACAACTGGCTTGCCATTCCTGAAGTTTTTCCCTTCTTTCCCTTGCCCCTTTTGAAACTAGTGGTTTTCACTTAACCATCAACACTTGATGCTCCTTATTGATTTCTACCTTCGTGGTGTCAAACATCACGAACAACTCAGGGATCATCTTATCCATCCCTGGCATGTTATAGTTCATCACGAAGCTCTAGTAGCTTGGTGGCAGTGACTTGGAGAACTGCATTAATCACTATCTCATCTGGAAGATTAACTCCCACTTGATTCAAGTGATTGTAGCACCCAGACAATCTGAGCACACGCTCACCGATTAAGCTATTCTCCTTTATCTTGCAGGCAAAGAATCTTGTTGGAGGTCTCATACCTCTCAACATAGGCACGAGCTTGAGATCACAATCTCAGCTCCTAGAACATCTCATATGTTCTGTGACGTTCAAAACATTTTGAAGCCTCAATTCTAAGCCGTAATGCATGACGCACTGAACTATCACGTAGTCATCAAAAAGTGCCTGTCATATGTTCACAACATCTACAGACAACGCTTGAGGGAGTGATGCAGTTAGCGGTACATCAAAAACATAAGCTTTCTGTGCAGCAATGAGGACAATCCTCAGATCACGGACCCAGTCCGCATTATTGCTACCATCAACTTTCAACTTAATTTTCTCTAGGATTGTATCAATAAAACTGGGGAGCTACAGCGCGAGCTATCTACGACATAATTTGCAAGGACATTTTTAGACTAAGTTCATGATAATTAAGTTCATTTAATCAAATTATTAATGAACTCCCACTTAGATAGACATCTCTCTAGTCTTCCAAGTGATACATGATCCATGTCAACTAGCCCGTGTCCGATCATCACGTGAGACGGACTAGTCATCCATGGTGAACATCTCTATGTTGATCGTATCTTCTATACGACTCATGTTCGACCTTTCGGTCTTCCGTGTTCTGAGGCCATGTCTGTACATGCTAGGCTCGTCAAGTCAACCTAAGTGTTTCGCATGTGTAAATCTGGCTTACACCCGTTGTATGCGAACGTTAGAACCTATCACACCCGATCATCACGTGGTGCTTCGGAACGACGATCCTTAGCAACGGTGCACAGTTAGGATGAACACCTTTCTTGAAATTTTATTGAGAGATCATCTTATTTACTACCGTCGTTCTATGCAAATAAGATGTAAACATGATAAACATCACATGCAATCAATATAGTGACATGATATGGCCAATATCATCTTGCTCCTTTGATCTCCATCTTCGGGGCACCATGATCATCACTGTCACCGGCACGACACCATGATCTCCATCATCATGATCTCCATCATTGTGTCTTCATGAAGTTGTCTCGCCAACTATTACTTCTACTACTACAGCTAACGTTTAGCAATAAAGTAAAGTAATTACATGGCGTTTATGATTGACACGCAGGTCATACAATAATATAAGACAACTCCTATGGCTCCTGCCGGTTGTCATAGTCATCGACATGCAAGTCGTGAACCCTATTACAAGAACATGATCAATCTCATACATCACAATGCATCACATCACATCCTTTTGGCCATATCACATCACACGGCATATGCTGCAAAAACAAGTTAGACGTTCTCTAATTTGTAGTTGCAAGTTTTTACGTGGTTGCTATAGGTTTCTAGCAAGAACGTTTCTTACCTACGTCAAAACCACAACGTGATATGCCAATTGCTATTTACCCTTCATAAGGACCCTTTTCATCGAATCCAATCCGACTAAGGTGGGAGAGACAGACACCCGCTAGCCACCTTATGCAACTGGTGCATGTCAGGCGGTGGAACCGGTCTCACGTAAGCGTACGTGTAAGGTTGGTCCGGGACGCTTCATCCCACAATACCATCGAATCAGGATAAGACTAGTAACGGCAAGCATATTAACAAAATCGACGCCCACAACTGCTTTGTGTTCTACTCGTGCATAGATTCTACGCATAGACCTAGCTCATGATGCCACTGTTGGGAGACGTAGTAGTAAATCAAAATTTTCCTACGTGTCACCAAGATCTATCTATGGAGAAACCAGCAACGAGACGGGAGAGATTGCATCTTCATACCTTTGAAGATCGCTAAGCGGAAGCGTTACAAGAACGCGGTTGATGGAGTCGTACTCGCAGCGATTCAGATCGCGGTAGATCCGATCAAGTGCCGAACGGACGGCACCTCCGCGTTCAACACACGTGCAGCCCGGTGACGTCTCCAACACCTTGATCTAGCAAGGAGGAAGGAGAGGTTGGGGAAGGGCTCCAACAGCAGCACGACGGCGTGGTGGTGGTGGAGTAGCAAGGTATTCCGACAGGGCTTCGCCTAAGCGCTGCGGAGGAGGAAGAAGAGAGGTAGGGCTTCGCCGTGAGAGAGAGATCAAATCCTATCTCAAAACATCCAAAACCTCAAGTATATATAGGAGGAGGGACGTGGAGGGCTGGCTTGGCCTCTACTCCAAAGAGGAGATGGCCGGCCGAATTAAAGGGAGAGTCCACCTCCCACAAGGGAGGTGGATCTCCTCCTTTTAAATCCTTTTTGCCTTATCTCCTTATCTCCAGCCACATGGGCCTTTAGAAAAAGTATTTCCCAGCCCAATAAGGGCTGACACACTTTATCTAACAGCCCATGAAGTCCTCTGGTCGTCACACCCCTCCCGGGGGTCCTCCGGCACCCTCCCGGCACTCCCGGTACAATACCGATGAGCCCGAAAACTTTCCGGTGACCGAAACTGGACTTCCTATATATCAATCTTTACCTCCGGACCATTCCGGAGCTCCTCGTGACGTCCGGGATCTCATCCGGGACTCCGAACAACCTTCGGTAATCACGTATACCTTTTCCCTATAACCCTAGCGTCATCGAACCTTAAGTGTGTAGACCCTACGGGTTCGGGAGACACGTAGACATGACCGAGACACCTCTCCGGTCAATAACCAACAGCGGGATCTGGATACCCATGTTGGCTCCCACGTACTCCACGATGATCTCATCGGATGAACCACGATGTCAAGGATTCAATCAATCCCGTATACAATTCCCTTTGTCTATCGGTACGATACTTGCCCGAGATTCGATCGTCGGTATCCCTATACCTTGTTCAATCTCGTTACTGGCAAGTCTCTTTACTCGTTCCGTAATACATCATCCCGTGGCTAACTCCTTAGTCACATTGAGCTCATTATGATGATGTCTTACCGAGTGGGCCCAGAGATACCTCTCCGTCACACGGAGTGACAAATCCCAGTCTCGATTCGTGCCAACCCAACAGATACTTTCGGAGATACCCGTAGCGTACCTTTATAGCCACCCAGTTACGTTGTGACGTTTGGCACACCCAAAGCATTCCTACGGTATCCGGGAGTTGCACAATCTCATGGTCTAAGGAAACGATACTTGACATTGAAAAGCTTTAGCAAACGAACTACACGATCTTGTGCTATGCTTAGGATTGGGTCTTGTCCATCACATCATTCTCCTAATGATGTGATCCCGTTATCAACGACATCCAATGTCCATGGCCATGAAACCGTGACCATCTATTGATCAACGAGCTAGCCAACTAGAGGCTTACTAGGGACATGTTGTGGTCTATGTATTCACACATGTATTATGGTTTCCGGTTAACACAATTATAGCATGAACAATAGACAATTATCATGAACAAGGAAATACAATAATAACCATTTTATTATTGCCTCTAGGGCATATTTCCAACATAAACATGATCAGCACCAGATCTGCATGGGTGTTCGATTCATTACAATGTAAATCACATAGTGATGTGAACTAGATTATTGACTCTAGTGCAAGTGGGAGACTGTTGGAAATATGCCCTGGAGGCAATAAATAAAGTGTTTATTATTGTATTTCCTTGTTCATGATAATCGTTTATTGTTCATGCTATAATTGTGTTGATTGGAAACTAAATACATGTGTGGGCATATAGACAAACATTGTGTCCCTAGTATGCCTCTAGTAGGCTAGCTCGTTTATCAAAGATGGTTAAGGTTTCCTGGTCATGGACATGAGATGTCATTTGATATCGGGATCACATCATTAGGAGAAGGATGTGATGGACAAGACCCAAACTATGAATGTAGCATATGATCGTGTCAGTTTATTGTTACTGTTTTCTACATGTCAAGTATCTGTTCCTATGACCATGAGATCATGCAACTCACTGACACCGGAGGAGTGCCTTGTGTGCATCAAACGTCGCAACGTAACTGGGTGACTATAAAGGTGCTCTACAGGTATCTCCGAGGGTGTCTGTTGAGTTCGCATGGATCAGTAGTGGGATTTGTTACTCCGTGTGACGGAGAGGTATCTCAGGGCCCACTCGGTAATACAACATCACAACAAGCCTTGCAAGCAATGTGACTAAGTGTTAGTCGCGGGATCTTGTATTACGAAACGAGTAAAGAGACTTGCTGGTAACGATATTGAACTAGGTATAGAGATACCAACGATCGAATCTCGGGCAAGTAACATACCGAAGAACAAAGGGAACGACATACGGGATTGTCTGAATTCTTGACATAGAGGTTCGTCCGATAAAGATCTTCGTAGAACACATAGGAACCAACATGGGCATCCAGGTCCCGCTGTTGGTTATTGATCGTAGAGGTGTATCGGTCATGTCTACATAGTTCATGAACCAGTAGGGTCTGCACACTTAAGGTTCGGTGACGTTTCGGTATAGATGAGTTATGTGTGTTGGTGACCGAAGGTTGTTCAGAGTCCCGGATGTGATCCCGGACATGATGAGGAGCTCCGGAATGGTCCGGAGGTGAAGATTCATATATAGGATGTTTCGTGTTGGTTATCGCGAAAAGTTCGGGCGTCACCGGTAACGTACCGGGGGTGCCGGGAGGGTCCCGGGGGTCGACCGGAAGGGGCCACCAGCCCCAAAGGGCTACATGGGTTGTGAGAGAGGGCACACCAGCCCCTGGTGGGCCGATCTCCCCTCTCACAAGGCCCATGCGGCTAGGAGGTTGGTGGGAGGGCCAACCCTAGGGTTGGCGCCACCTTGCTTGGGTGGCAAGCCACCCTAGGGCACCTTCACCCTTGGTCGCCGCCCCAAGGGGGAAACCCTAGGGGTTGGGAACCACCCAAGAGGGAGCAGGGCAGCCGCACCCTAAGCCACGGCACAACCCTTCCTCCCTCTCCGATAGCCTCTCCTCTAGATTGATTCGGTGACGCTTGGCAAAGCTCTGCCGGATCAGCTCCACCACCACCGCCGCCACGCCGTCGTGTTGTCGGTGAACCCATCTACCTCTCCGCTCCCTCTTGCTGGATCAAGAAGGCGGAGATCTTCATCGAGCTGGACGTGTGCTGAACGCGGAGGTGCCGTCCGTTCGGCACTTGATCGGGAGTTCGTGGGACGGCTTGCGATTCGGATCGCAGAGACATATGACTACATCAACCGCGTTCTTTAACGCTTTCGCTTAGCGATCTACAAGGGTATGTTGATCCAATCTCTCCTCTCATAGATGCTCATCTCCTAGATTGATCTTGGTGAAGCGTAGGAAATTTTTGTTTCCCATGCAACGTTCCCCAACAGGAGGACCGGTGCTTGGGTGCTGCCCTTACTTGGACAAACCTCCCACTTATGATTAACCCCTATCGCAAGCATCCGCAACTACGAAAGAAAAATTAAGGTAAACCTAACCATAGCATGAAACATATGGATCCAAATCAGCCCCTTACGAAGCAACGCATAAACTAGGGTTTAAGCTTTTGTCACTCTAGCAACCCATCATCTACTTATTACTTCCCAATGCCTTCCCCTGGGCCCAAATAATGGTGAAGTGGTATGTAGTCGACGTTCACATAACACCACTAGAGGAGAGATAACATACATCTCATCAAAATATCGAACGAATACCAAATTCACATGATTACTTATAACAAGACTTATCCCATGTCCTCAGGAACAAACGTAACTACTCACAAAACATGTTCATGTTCATAATCAGAGGAGTATTAATTATCATAAAGGATCTAAACATATGATCTTCCACCAAGTAAACAAACTAGCATCAACTACAAGGAGTAATCAACAGTACTAGCAACCCACATGTACCAATCTAAGATTTGAGATAAAGATCGGATACAAGATATGAACTAGGGTTTGGAGAGGAGATGGTGCTGGTGAAGATGTTGATGAATATTGACCCCCTCTCGACGACAGGACCGTTTGTGATGACGATGACTTCGATTTCCCCCTCTAGGAGGGAAGTTTCACGGCAGAACAACCATGCCGGAGCTCTAGATTGCTTCTGCCCAAGTTCCGCCTCGAGACGGCGGCGCTTCATCCCGAAAGCTCGGTCTTGATTTTTTCCAGGTCAAAACCCAACATATAGGAGAAGATGGGCGTCGGGGCCCAGCTAGGTGGGCCACAAGCGTGCTAGGCATAGCCAGGGGGGTGGCCGCGCCTGGCAGGCTTGTCACCTCCTGGTGGCCCCCCTCCGGTATCTTTTTCGTCCAGTATTTTTTATATATTCCAAAATTCTCCGTAAATTTTCAAGACTTTTGAAGTTGTGCAGAATCTCAGATTTGCTCTTTTCCCAGTCCAGAATTCCAGCTGTCGGCATTCACCATCTTCATGTAAACCTTATAAAATAAGAGAGAAAAGGCATAAGGATTGTACCATAACGTGTAATAACAACCCATAATGCAATAAATATCAATATAAAAGCATGATGCAAAATGGACGTATCACCCCGCATGATCGTCTTAAAAAAGGACGACGGTCATCGCTGACGCGTGAGAGCGAGGCGGGCGGTCGTCATAAATTAAGCTGACCAAACTGGCTGCTGAGTAGTTGGACGACCGCCAGGTGGGGACGCGGCAGACACCGAGAAAGCGCGCGTGGCGTCTGCTTCGCGTCCGCGCCGACGCATTTCGGCCGCAAATTTGGGTCGCAAACGCGTCGACGCGGACGCGAAGCGGACACGATTTGGATTTCGGTCGGCACGTTAGGCCTCCACTTTTGTCCGTACCGACCCAAACGTACGCAGGCGGACAAAATGGGTCTCCCCACTGGAGTTGCTCTAAATACAGTAATAAATAAAAATTGTGGCCTTAATCTGTCACCTACCAATGTCATCGGTAAGTCACAAAAAACGATTTGTTTTTCTATGAGTTAAATATACTAAAGGTGTATTAACTTGTTCGTCATGGTCACTTTAATACCCGCACTTGTAAAATGCATTAAACTGATGTTACAACTTGTTCCGCGGCGCAAATACGACGCCTCCTTCCATATTCGGGCATACGCCTTGTCCATGCGGCATGTCTTCGTGACAGTGGCCCACATGTCGGTGGTTGAGAGCGAGTAGACGATGTGTGAGCCGTGTGATCGATTATTTTTGAAAATAAAACATCAAATTTAATTTAACCTTGTAATAAACAGATCGAAAATTCAAACAACGAAATAAATGACTACATAGAGGATCAATCCCGGGACCTCATTTATGGGCATTGCTTAATTTGTACAACCTATCTATCAAGGAAAATATTAGGTGATCCAACAGTTTAGGTGCTATCGTGGTACAAACATCTGGGCCATTGGATCTCAGATCGAACGGCTTCTGAAAATCTACTGAAACTGCTAGATTTTTACGTAATTTTTAAACTCTCAAAAGGTTTCTTTGCAAAAGAAACCGTGAGCTCTTCAAAGCCATTGTATCTCAGATCCAACGACTCCTAGGTGCTCGTAGCACTGTAGCAACCAAGGACCCGGAGCACGTGATACTTACCCCTATCCATCAAGCCAAACTCAAAGTTGGTGACGTTCACGAGCTAGAATGTTATATATAGCCTTGCGTGTATATCTTGAGGCAATATTTTTTACTTTTAAATATGACGCTACTATGGGCATGCAGAAATTTCTTTAAATATTTTCAGGGTCATGTTTTTTTTTTGGTATTATATTTCCCGTATGCAAGAAAGAACTGTAAGAAAAAAATTACAATTGCATTACTAAAAAATTTGACAACATGTTTTTAAAGAAAGAAATGTATTCAATTTTTGTGTTTACATTTATTCCTACATTTCGACAAGGATGTTTAACATGTTCTAATACATTTGTAATATATTATTACATAATAATTTTAAAAACACATTGAACAATTTTCAAAATACAAAATTTTCATTTAAAATAGTTTTAAAATACACATATACAATAATTGGGGTGGTTGTTGTTACGAAAGAAGATACATAAATTTAAAAATAACTGTTAATGCACGCCACATAATTTTAGAAAAAAAATCATGTTTACCTCTTTAAGGTAGACAATAATGAAAATAGCATAAAGATTGAAAATGCAAAATAATTGTATATTAATAATTAACGTATTTTCTATACAGGAAAATTCATGTATCATGAAAACTAAACTAAACCAAATTAATAAAAGCAAAAAATACACTAGAGTAATTTCAAAAAAAAATACACTAGAGAACGCATCAGGGAAATTGTAAAGCTATACATGAAATTGCTACAAAACAAGGCCTATAGGTGACCAGCTCGTGCAGGTAGTTAACCAGGATGTCCCCCCGTTCGAACTCTCCATCCAGTTTATTTTTCTTTGTTGATCCTCAAAATAAGTTTATTTGTTTTTTTTATTCTCTCCAACGTACTGACTAGTGGGATCCACCGGCCTGTAAAAATAAAAACAGTACAGAACACCTCAGGAAACTTTTTTTTTTTAGGGAAACACCTCAGGAAACTTGCAGAGCGATTATACGCGTGGAGTTTTTGTTTATAGATTCCAGCTAAAATTTCTATCCAAATTCTAGTTAGACCGGGAGGTCAGATCGCGCCGGGTATAAACAAGGATGTTTTGGGTCCGACAACCCACTATGAAGTTTTAATAAAATATGAGGGGTTTTGTGTTAAAATAAATCCTCACATACGGGTCACCCATCACATCCTCGTTCTCAGCCACTAATATGTGAGCCACTACCTGGTCGGCGCGTCACATAGGTTGCGCGTACACACGAATATGCGAATATGCGAATACGGAAGCGGGCACCTTATATGCACGACGGGACAAATTGCATCATCACTTCCGTGTATTTTAAAAGTTCAGTTATCAAAGTGACCGCATCAGAGAAGTTAGGGCATCCCTAGCGTATTTAATATTTTTTTAATCGCTGCCCATCGCGTCAGGTTCATGTACATCTGTCTCGTTATAGCATCTATAGCCAGACCTCTCAAACACGTCTCGTACGCCCGAACGGGCTGTCCGATCAGTTTCCGGTAAAAAAATTGACCCAGACGGACCCCTCAAATGGGCCTCAGAAGTCCAGACTAACCGGCAACCCTCATATCCAGTCCAAATATGGGGCGGATAAAGGGGCGCCCGGATGCGTCCGCTTGACAAGTCCGGTCCACCCCGCCCCTCATCCTGTCTCACTAAAAAAAACCGTCCGGCAAAACCCTAGCTCACTCACTCTCGCTCCGTCTGCTCCTCTCCCCTCTCCGTCCTCTCCTTTCCCCCCGCCGACGAGCATGTCGAGCTCCGGCAGCGCCTCCGGAGACTCCGATCCGGAGTACAAGACGGCTCTCCGCATCGCCTTGGAGCGGTCCAAGGTAAAGACCGGAGGTAGCTCCGGATTTGGAGCGTCCTCGCAGTTGCCCGCTCCCCGTCGGCGCATTTCGAACGCCGGCGCTCGCTCGTCCCGTGCCATGGGCAGCGGCAACCAATGGCTAGCCCAGTCCGCGCCGGTGGGGCAGGCTCCCTCCCGACGTGCCCTTCCTCCGCCCGCCGCTGCTCCCCCTGCGGGGCAGCGATGGGTGCTTGTGCCCGCCCCTCCGGCCCGGACGCACACACCGGAGTCGGAGGCGCGCGCCGCCCGCCGCGAGAGGCAGCGGCAGAGGGAGAGGGAGGCCGCAGAGGCTCGGGTCTGGACAAGGACCAACTCCTCGTGTGGGTCTGCCTTTGGTCGCTCACGACGGCGGAGACGGACGTGAGGAGGCTCAACCGCAAGAACGCCAAGGCCCTCTGCATCGCCATCGAGGAGTCCGAGCGGCTCACGGCGGTTACGGCGCAGGAGCGAGCCAAGCTTAAGCGCCGGCAGGACCGGGTGGCAGAGCGGCTCAAGGGCCTCGTCATCATCTCCGACTCCTCCTCGGATGACGACGATGGCTCCGACTCCTCCTCGGACGACGACGATGACCAGCCCCCCGCCGCCGACGGCTACAGCTACACCGGCGATCGCAAGGGGAAAGGTTCGGCCCGCAAGTACTAGTTAGATTAGTGTAGTTTCAAATAGTTGCTATAAAAAATCTAAAACTAAGGGAAAACAAATGTAAACTTAGGAACAGTAAAATACAAAGCAAAGGAGAGTGAAAATTATAGTTAAAAAATATAATTTATAACAAAATATGGAGGATGAACTCTAATGCAAAAGACTACTTATGACTAATATACATGAATTGATGATGTGACACCATTACATGCTTAGAGTAATGCAAAAGATGTTATTTATGTCTTGCATGCATATTTGTTTATGTGTCATGGTTGCATGGCTGGGAAAATTAGGTAGTGGGTATCTATTTAGTAATAGAGGATTCAGTTATCAAAGTGTCCGCGTGAGAGAAGTTAGGGCATCCCTGGAGTATTTAACTATTTCTCTTTTAATCCCTGCCCATCGCGTTAGGTTCATGTACAACTGTCTCGTTAGAGCATTTACAATCGGATCTTTCAAACACGCCTCATATGCCTAGGCGGGTTGTCCGGTCAGTGTCCGGTAAAAGAAATTGATCCAGACGGACCCCTCAAACGGGCCTCAAACGTCCGGACTGACCGGCACCCCCATATACAGCCCAAATATGGGGCGGATAAGGGGGCATCCGGACACGCCCGGATGCGTCCGCTTGACAAGCCTGGCCCACCCCGGGCCCACTAAAAAAAACCGTCCGACAAAACCCTAGTTCACTCACTCTCGCTCCGCTGCTCCTCTCCCCTCTCCGTCCGTTCCTCTCCCCTCTCCGTCCGCTCCTCTCCCCTCGTCGACGAGCATGTCGAGCTCAGGCAGCGCCTCCGGCAACTCCGATCCCGGAGTACAAGCTGGCTCTCCGCATCGCCTTGGAGCGGTCCAAGGTGGAGACCGGAGGCAGCTCCGGATTTGGAGCGTCCTCGCAGCTGCCCGCTCCCCGTTGGCGCATTTCGGACGCCGGCGCTGGCTCATCCCGTGCCATGGGCAGCGGCAACCGACGGCTAGCCCAGTCCACGCCGGTGGGGCGGGCTCCCTCCCGACGTGCCCTTCCTTTGCCCGCCGCTGCTCCCCCTGTGGGGCAGCGATGGGTGCTTGTGCCCGCCCCTCCGGCCCGGACATGCACACCGGAGTCGGAGGTGCGTGTCGCTCGCCGCGAGAGGCAGCGGCGGAGGGAGAGGGAGGCCGCAAAGGCTCCGGATCTGGACAAGGACCAACTCCTCGCGTGGGTCTGCTGCCGGTCGCTCACGACGGCGGAGACGGACGCGAGGAGGCTCAGCCGCAAGAACGCCAAGGCCCATTGCATCATCATCGATGAGTCCGAGCGGCTCACAGCGGTTACGGCGCAGGAACGGGCCAAGCTCAAGCGCCAACAGGACCGGGCGGCAGAGCGGCTCAAGGGCCTCGTCATCGTCTCCTCCTCCTCCTCGGATGACGATGATGGCTCCTCCTCCTCCTCGGACGACGACGACGACCAGCCCCCCGCCGCCGACAGCTACAGCTACGCCGGCGACCGCAAGGGGAAAGGTTCGGCCGGCAAGTACTAGTTATATTAGTGTAGTTTCAAATTGTCCGTCGTATGTATGAACTTCTGTTGCAATGTGATGTTATATGTAGTTTGATCAACATATTTTGATCCGTGTTGCATGGGTAGTATAGAAATAGGGGTTCGGATATAAGGAAGATAGATGTGGACGAACAGAGTTGAGGCGTGCCTGGTCAGTATCCGCGGGCGCGTTCAGACGCGTCCACGAATGTTTGAGATGCTAAATTTGTCATATCTTGTTGTAGATGCTCTTATTATTCATAATAAAACAAGAGCCCAACTGGCTAGAGCGTTGCTCTTCCAGCAGGGAACCCTGAGTTTGAGTCTCACTTCTCTCTTTTGTTGTCTTTGTCTTTGAATTTCGGTTTGCGTGAGATTTTTTTTTTTTGAGAGATCGTGTAAGATAGATGCCTCGTCCAAGCTATGTTAGCAGACGGGCTGCAAATAATCTCAACCCAGCTTAATCATTTGTTTGGCAGATTCAAATACTTTAAAATAATACATCTTTCAAAACTCTAACTCCAAATTTAACATGTTATATATGAAAATTACTCAGAAAAATATATAGGTTTCAAATAGGACATTATCTTGCATGTTCATCATTTCTATAATTATGTTTATGATGCACACTTAATTAATACTTTTTTTATATGAGGTATTTGAAAATTTCTATTATATATGTTTCCTATCCATCTAAATTGACTAGCCATTTAGATTGGAAACGAGGCCAAGATTACGGTGGATTACGAGGCAATATTGCATCTCAGCACGTCAGCACCACACGCCTAGATAGGTGAGGTGACAGAGGGTGAAGCAAGCGCATTCACCCTCCGTCCATTCTGAATCCTCCGTCCATTCGCCTGCCAGCACATGCATCCTTCACGACGGCAATGACAAACGGGAGCAGGACCTTTCATCCGGACCATTTTGATCCGATCCCAAGTTGCCTGCCCCGATTTCGGCAGCACTCACCCGCCCTTTATTCCATTCCCCGGGGCCTTGGCTGCGACTGTGGTGCAGATCCAGCTCTTCTCGATCAATTATTCTCCTCAGATTTTACAACTCAAACCTGAACATCATAATCGTGCACGGGAGAAATAGCAGGTGCTCTCGGAGCACTTGTTTCAGCACTACTATAACTACTTAACTCTGTCTGAAAATGGATACCCTCGGCTGTTCAGTTCAGAGATCATAATCATCACCTGAATGTTCATCAGAGTGACAGAGGCTGTTCTATTCAGGGAGTGCTTCCTTTTTTCCATCTCAACTCAGCCCCCCCCCCCCCCCCTGAATGCAATGCATGCACAAGGTTCATCAGTCTGACACTACTTTTAACTGTTTCACAAGTAAGATGGGAGTTACAGGGATCTGACAAGTGCAGATGCAAGTTAAAGCCACCTCATATTTGTCACGTCGAATAAATGTTCGTCACGGAGTCTACTGAGACCGAATCCGTTGTTAAATGACTGTCAAAGTAGCTGGAACACATGTTTTACGTTGCGAAAAAAACAGAGCAACACCTGTATAAGTACGAAGAAGGTATTAAACAGCAGGAGAAGATCTCTTGAACCCCATCCATGCTGTGTGGGTGTGGCACCCGCACCCATTCGCCTGCCCCTGCCTGCAACCCTGCACATCACATGCCATGTCGCCGCACTTCCAACTTGCACGGCGATGGCGACGACGAACGGCAGCAGCGGCTTCGATCACGACTCACGACCAGCTCCATCAGGCCACGGTGACCATCTCTGCCTCTGCGCGGTTCGCAGGAGGAGGCAGATGCAGATGAAGATGGCCTGCCTGCCCCATTTCGGCAGCACGGCAGCATGCATCGCATCCCCTCCCCGGCGAGTGGCGACGTCTCCACCCGTAACCGGATCCAACCTTTGCTCGATCAATCAACCATGCCACCCCTCCTTCTCCGATCCGTCAACCAACCATGCCACAGCGGGATCAGTTTCGCCTTCCGCCGCCGTCAATCATCTTTCTCGAATCAGTCAGGGATTGCTGCAGCCTCATCTCTTTTGGCTACCTCTTTCGTTCCCGCTGAACTCAACCTGAATCTTTTTCGGCAATTCCTGATGAGTGCTTTCACATTGCCTGGCCATCTGATTCAGAATTTCAGATACTGGTTGCTCAAGTACAGCGGCGTTGCGAGTTGTGCAGTGCACCTTGTCTGCCATCACAAAGTTCACCAACTTTTTTTTTCTTAATTAATCCTCCTGGATTCATGCAGAAGGTTAAACGTCATTCTAACACCGTAACTGTTTCTGTTATTTTCCGAGAATTGCTTCCTTTTAAGGCTCTCACCTTCAGGTTCACAACCAAGGAAAATATGGTCTGCCTCTTTCTGCCCCGTGGAAATTCTGCTTTTCTCGACGGCGCAACCCAACCGTCAAGACTAACCGCCGCCGTAATCCATGCAGGAACTCACCTGTTAAGGGTCTGAGAAGCAGACGCAGGATAAACTGTCAAAAATGTCACCTTAGATTGATCGTCAAGACGAAGAAATGTTCGGCAATCGGCACGGAGTTTACGGGAAAATCCAGAAATGAACGGAAAATCGGTGTCCGTTTTATATGGTGACTCCGGTCTGATGGACCGTGTCCGCAGACATTTGATGCCGTTCATTTGACGATCCGCGTTGTTAGTTGGTTAGTTAGTTAGTTAGTTAGAGATCAAAATCATCATGTTCATCAGAGTGATCGAGGCATTTCTATTCTTGGAATGCTACAGTACTGATTCCTGCCTGCCTGCTTGCCTACCCATCTGTCCTTCCTGTTGAATCTGGTTCATCTCAGATCCTGGCTGCTGCAGCGTCGCCAGATGTGCAGTGCATCACAAAGCTCACCAACTTTCTATTTCCATCTCAGCACATGGTTCATCAGCCTGACACTTTAACTGTTACTGTTATTTTTGGAGAGTTGTTGATTCCCTTTAAGGCTCTCCCATCTTCAGGTTCAGAAACAAGAGTGGTATTTTTTATCCTGTGTAGAAAATGCTTGCTTTTGTTGTCGACGCGAACGTCAAAAACTAACCGCGGCCGCAATTGGCGCATAGACTTACCGGTTACGGCTTACGGGTGTGAGAATTGCAGACGCAAGTTAAGCTGTTAAAAGTTACCTCGGATTGTCAAGACGCAGAAATGTTCGGCGCGAGGATTTACCGGTCCGCCTGCGTCTCCGTGAGGCTGAAGCTGTTGTAAAATGACAGCAAAAGTGGAAGAAACACACGTTTCATGGTAAGAATATCGCCGACGTAAACCGCACTTTCCGCTTTGATTGGTCATGTCTCCATCGATAATTTGGAAGAGAATGCATTGCTACATGATACATCAGACAGAAAAGAATGATAGTATACAGGTGACAAGGAAAGGCAGCAGGCCTGAAGAAATGCTGCTTGAAGCAGCAGCAACCACATCCATCCATCACACCCAGAAGCTTCTAGTGACACACAACAGTGCCTTACCTCCATCATGGATTCATGATCATCACCATCACCATCATCAGCAGAGAGCTGAGCTGAGCGAGTGGTTTCAACTTGCAGAAAAGGTGAGGCAGAAAAGCACAAGCACCCAGCACACAAGTTGGCCAAAAAACAACACATTTTGGGCCCAAGTGCTGCTCCCTGTGCCATTCTCTACTGCTTGTCAGTCACAGGGAGGGATCTGCCTCATATCTGTGGATGCCCTGCCTTTTCTCAATGAGGGAGGGATGAACAGGGCCAAAAAGGAGCCAGGGAAAGATTTTGCAAAAGTTGATGGAAAAGGAGGCAGCCAAAGCATGAGATGCCAAAGCTAGTGCAAGTCTGACTCATTTCCAATTTCATTGCTTGGTGGATCCATCATCATCATCATCATCATCATCATCAGTAGTAGTATTAGCAGTAGAGATCTATACAAGAGAAGAGTTTCCTATTTTTTTTAAATGACTTAATTGCACACAAACAATCCAAAGGTCAATCTACAAGGTTGGAAATATTGGAGCTGCAATCAAGCAAAAAATTGACAAGATGAGCAAGGCAGGTAAATGCTGGATGACTCACTGCAAACTCATTTTGGTTTATCCAAAAAAATCACACTCGCAAACATCAGACGGCGCAAGCACCGAGATAGGTTATATATATGCTTGAATGAATGGATGAATGATAGATGTGGATAGGTATGTATGTGTGAGATGCTGCATGAGTAAGGTTTCCAATAACATGAGAGCTGACCAGAAAGCAGGATCAATGAAGATTGAAAACAAGTCCACTTGACAATGTGCATGATCAGTACTGAGCACTAGTATTCCCTGTCTGTCTCAAGATACTACAGCATCAAGCAGGTTCTTGACATCCTTTCCCCCTTACATTCTCAGTATCAACACCAACAATTATGGACTACTACCAAGCATCACCAGCATCATACCTCTCTCTCTCTCTCTGCTATGTTCTGAAAAATCCCCATAATCAATTTACTTACTTCAACAATAATACAGGCAGTGAAGCTACAGCAAGGGCCATATTACACTAGACTTCTGATCGGTGGCATCGAAATGGATCGAACGGTTGCATCTTCTAATACAACATACTCCGGTTCGCGGCGAGCTGATCATGTAGAGGACCACACTGCAGGCCTTGATCTTGCAAACCCATGCCGTAGCTCGGCGAATTGTATGGCGCATTCGCTCCACCATGCTGCTTGGTGTCGGGTGGCAGCAAGAACTGCCCTGTTGCTGAGCTCGGAGCCGGTGCGCTGGACTGGGTGATCATGGATGACTGGGACGGCGAGGGGGGCTGGTCGTCGGTCAGGTGCACCGTGGTGATGTCGTGGATGCTCGACCTCCTCTTGTCCTTGCCGCCCCCTGAGCTGAGCCTGATGAAGTACTTCTGCGCGTGGCTGGCCACCTGCGTCGGCGTCCTCGTCTGCACAAAGTTGCGCGAAATGTTCCTCCAGTCCCCTTTGCCGTACTTCTTCAGGCCTAAGAGGAACAACCTGGACAGAAGAACAGAGCATACGATCAGATTCAGCAACTAGTAGTATTGATCATGAATTCTTGCTTTACATCAGGCTACATGACACCATCACACCAAGGCCATCAAACATCATGCTACATATGACTGTCTCATCAGTTCCTAGTGAACAAAGGCAATTAATTCGGTTTCAGATGGCAGTTCTTCCATGGTTGAATTGAATTATTCTTCCAATTTGCACAAGTTTTAAATGCTGGCATAGCCATCTGATGATGTAAAGCCTGCTGATTGATGGCGAATTCAAGAAAGAAAATTGATATCGCTAGCTATAGCTAGTCTTGTGCATGACATGGATGGAGCAGAGCAATCACTCTCACTAGGATATGATATGGAGTTGCAGTTAAGTATCATGGTAGTACTACTCACTTGTGCTCGTCCTCGGTCCACGGCACCCCCTTCTTCCTCTCCTGCTCCGGCGTGCGGCCGCCGTGCCGCCTCCCGCCGCCGCAGCCGCCGAACCGGTAGCCGTGCCGGAAGTCCCCGGCCCCGGCGTGGCCCCCGCTGCCGTCCCACTGCAGGGTGAAGGGGGCGGCCGCGGCGGCGGCGCCGGGGCCGTAGCCGGGGAAGGGCACCATGCCGGACTCGATCTGGCGGACGTCCAGCTCGAGGCTCCTGAAGTGGTCCATGACCTCGGCGACCGTCTTGCCGGTGGCGTGCGCCACCTTGTCCCAGTCCGGGCGGCGCAGGTCGAGCCCGGCCAGCGCCCGCTCGAACTGCTTGTTCTCGTCCGCCGTCCAGGCGCGCGGCGGCGGCGGCGGCGCGAACCAGCCCCGCGGCCCGGCGTAGTGGCCCATCGCCGTCGGCGGCAGCACCTCCATCCACGGCTCCCTCGTCATCATCGCCGCTCAGCTCAACTCACCTCACCTACAAAAAGAAGAGAAAAAATCACACGGATTCAGCTACAGAGGCGCGATTATCGCTGGGCATCTCGCAAAAAAGGTTGGGATTCGGACGACGGCGCGGAAGCTCGAGATTTCGTTGGCAGCGCGACTCACTGAACCCCCCTCTGATCTCTGGTGTGAATCGGATAAGGCGGGCGTGGAATTTGGCGGCGAGATTTGGGGGGAAAGGCCGCTGGCGGAATCTTTGTGACTGTGCGACATGATTGACGAGCAAGCATGGCCGGGATGGACTCAAGAACAGTACCACGCCCCCAATTATAACACCAACCAACGAGAACTCGGAACTACTCAACCCCGAAAGCTAAATTCAGGCCTCCTCGAACAAGAAGCCTCCCCCGAATTCGCCGGAAAAGGGGCGGAATTTCGCCACCGCGCCAGCACGGCGGCCGAAGAAGAGAAAATCGAGGGGATCACTCACCTCCTGCCGATCTCCGGAAGGTAGCCCCCGTTGGCTGGAGGTCTCCCTCGGTTCTTGCTTGCTGGGGCTGTACGCAGCTTGCTCGCCCGCGAGCTTCTCTCTCTCTGTGTGTCTGTCTCGCCTGAGCGCTGGAAAAGAGATGGATCTCCGAGGGCAGGCAGGGCAGCCAAGGGGAGAGTTCTTGGGAGGGAGAGGGAGGGGGGGATGGAGGGGGAGGGAGAGAGTGTCAGCTGGTGATTGGGTGGAGCTCCTGGCCGACTTTTCTTGGTGTATATATACCCCCGTATAGGAAAGGAGGGCAAGCAAATAGCAGCAGCATATTTGTGCGCGCGTGCTCACACACCCTCACACGCACACACGGGGGCAGTACATGCACACTCGGAATCGATCTTGGCTTCCCCACTTTTCATCCCGCACTACCACCGCCTGCCGCCGCTCCTCTGCTGCTACCTGCCCCCAAAAACTTTCACCTGCTTGGACTCATTTTTTTTACATCCCATCAAATACCGGAAATGTCCGATGAAGCATGACCTCTATGAAGCCTTTTATCTAAAGCTAAACTCTAAGCTTTAAAAGAAAAATCTAAAAAAATATGTATGTATGGATGTGTACGACTTGTGTCTACTAAGTTTCGTGATGAAACACCTTTTTTATGCGAGCTACACAAGAATAATGGAATCATGCAGCATCCACTATGAAACCATATGATCTTTTTGTACATGCCAAATAAAACATAATTCGTGATGAGATCTCGCACACCTGTAGCGTATCCATAAGTACTTGTTTGTTGATTTTCAGTTTTTTTCTTAAAAATAAATAAATAAGCTGAATTTTGAATGTTCGGAAATGTCGGGCTCCATGGAGCCCAGAGCAAAGAAAACGGTCATTACATATGCCTTTTGCACATTGCGAACAAGGGTTTCTACATATTTACTAATCCATCCATCCTATTATATAAATAGTGCATATCAGGTTTTTAAAAGTTAAACTTTGATCAAGTTTATAATAAAAAAAACTTAAAAACATCTAGAATATCAAACATATACCATTAGATACTTCATGAAATATATTTTATATATTATACATTTATAACTAAATCAAAGTTTATGAAGCTTGACATTTTAGAAAACACTTGTGCACTATTTTATTAGAAGAAGCGGGTGATATCTAGTTGGTTCGTGCAGTCACCCCATGACATGCAGGCCCCACTAATCAGGGCCAGCGCCAAAGGGCATTTGGAGAAGCATCAGTAGTTTCTCCCCAAGGTAACTTTGAGCGGAAGGTCTTTTTTGAAAACATGTGTAAGTGGTGGTTTTATGTGAATTTTTTAAGATTAATCTGTTGGATTTTTAAAATTAATCTTGCATACAATGACTTTTTGTACATATTTTGCCACTCTCAAATTTGGGCTACTTATCTGTCCTCCTCTCTCTCCTTGGGTGGACACACATCTTAGAGGGACATGTTCACGCTCAGAGTGGCGAATCTGCATAGAGGAAAGTCTATTTGGTCCTGAGAAAAGCAAAGGCAAAATTTTAAAAATTGCTTAAACTAATTAAACATCTTCCATGTATGAGACGACGTTGGGAGCGAACATCGAATATGCCAATTGAGGATCAAGAAGTCAAGAGTCTTATTACTCGTATGTGGGCCAAGGCTGTCATCGACTTGTCGTCAAAGCGGTCTTCCTAAACCCTATTGTCGATAAGCTCATCACTTAGCTATGTGCTTGGTTAACTATAAACAAATGATGGTAAGTAACAATCACTCATTGACTCCTATGGCATTCGGGTTTGGGTGCTTAAGTTGTGGAGTTCTTGATGATGATTAGTTGGGGCTTGTGAGTTGCAAGTGGTGGGGTTGTGGCATTGCTGTACTTTGTGGCCATGATTGGCCGCCGTTGACAAGTAGCTAAGCCATTACCTATAGCTTAGGCCAGTTAGCAATGGCGATTGGGGAAGGCGGGCACGCACGTTTCGACGTTGCTATCAGGCGTTTGGTAAAGCGTGTGCATGATTAGTTTGCTGCTCGACGAGGCGTTGGGCGGTCATTGTTTTATGGTATGGGATGCAAAATTAACACGTTGCTTTCTCCTCCTCCTTCTTCGTATACATGTAGTGTAGCTAGCAGCAGCTGGTGTCACTCTTGTTTGCTTCCACCTGGTTTACTCGTCGGTCGACTTCGATCGGTTGCCTTTGTTAATTATCGTCGGCACAAAATTAAAGTTGTTGCTGGTTCACACCATCAGAGAAATTGATCTAATCCTCAACACTTCATCTTTACCTCCATCATGGGGCATCAATTTGTTGCTGTTTTAAAATTAATGTTTTTACGTTGGTTAATGTGTAGATAATGTTTTCTTTTCGTTTTTTTGTGTGGAAATACTGCAAATTGTCATTTTTAATGCTCTTTTGTCTAACATAAACACGTATACAAGAGAACAATCAAAGGCGTGTGTTGGATTTCTTTGGGCTAGTCTTTGTTGTTTTCATGCATGTTCATCACATGAAAGACAAAACTTTTTGCCTCTCTTCTTGGATTTCCTTTCCTAGAATTCACATCGATCAGGCCGACATAACTTCGACTAACAGCTGGTTCTAGTACTCTACCTGTCTTCGGAGCATGTGTTGAAATTAAGGCCTTGACAGGGGTGCAGCCCTTCGCTGAAGTTTCGTTCGCGTCGCTGCCACACAGAGTGCTTTTGCGATTGCAAGTGACTAGATTCTGAAAATTACAGGTTGCGCCTTCGCTTTGCATGCTTAATTCATAGGATCTCCACGAATGGCATGTCTTTCTCCTTCTCGAAAGCGAAAGGAGAGAACGAGTGGTTGTGTTCATCCCTCGTTGTTGATGCAGAGGCCGGGCATAAACTTTCCCCCATAAAAGAGAAGGAGAAGAAAAACAAGTGAAGATTAGTCTAGGTCAACAGTTGAGGCAAGCAAATTTCATCATTTTGTTTACTAAGGGAGATATAAAAATTCAGAGTACTAGTAGTATTTATTTCTTGCCATTCTTGACTAGAAGCGGTCTCCTGACTCCCGATAGTTTTTTTTTTCCATTCTCCTAAGAGTACTTCACCATAATTTACTCATAACTACTACAGCTCAATTAGCATCAGAAGAGAGCTGGCATATTCTTCTGCTGGACTTCACAAATTTTATAATCCCATTCATTGCAGATGCTTGCTTGACTGCACAACATGACCAGATGTCCAGATGACCAGATGAGATCGCCACGAAAGCAGGAGCAGGAGCCATAAAAAAACCACGGAAGTACGGCCGAAACAGGGGACGGGAGCCTCCTTCTGAATCTGACCATGAGCAAGCTAGCTAGCTTGGCTAGCTCATCATAGAGACGTCAAGATCTGCAACCCAAGAAAGAATATATTTTTATGGAAAGGGTAACAATTCAACAACGGCCTAGCTTTGATTTCAAGCGACGCAACAACAATCTTTTTATGCCTCCCTTTGGAGCCTTGACCAATCATACACGCACAGATGTATGCGAATAGGGGCGGCGTGGACAAGGGGGGAAATGCTGCGGAAAGAGGCGAAGAAAGCGACGCAAACCGTCGAAGAAGAACTGTTCCGCGGGTTCCTTTCTGTATCGTTCTAGTTTTATCGAATTAGACGGAAACATAAGAATGATGTTAGTGAAGAAAGAGACGTCGATTATTGAAGAACTTGTTCCGCGGGTTCTTCTTTGCGGTTCCAATTTTATGGGACGTTGCCATGGAATGGATGAAGAAGTATGCTATGGTTTTTGTGTTGCTTGTGATTAATCATGCGCTGTGTGTTTTGATGGGTTGTTTTCCCTCTACAGCAAGGGAACAAAGTGCAGAAAAATGGTATCTGTTGGACCACAAATGATTGCTTTCATAGGATGCTATCTTTTTTCAATACATTATGTATAGAAAACTGGTATCATTCTGATCACAAGCCACAACTAAGTAGTATCAGGGTATTAAGAAAATTCATGGTACTATGTAAGTAACCAACCAAATTTCCTGGCACGTTGGCATTTGACCTTCTCTATCTTCTGTACACACAGAAGCTAATTAGGTTAGGTTAACCCTGAGTCAACAATGCAAATCATCTATATTCGGTTCCAAACACACGCTGTGGAATTCTCCAATAAACTACTGGCTTGCGGTCCATTTATGTATAAAGAATTGGCTTGAGGTTTGAACGCAAGCTTGATGCATGGGTTAGGGGTCAGATTAAGAACACAAGAGGCGTTTTATGGGCAGGAGTGCAACAGCAGGCAGTGTCTCTTCCGTGCACCATGAGCCACTGTTACGTTGTACCCTGGCTTGGCTTCCACAAATAGGCCACTGCCCCTTGCTTAATTAGGGCACATCTCGATCCCATTTGTTTACATTATGTGCGTACACTTTTGGTCTCCTTCGAACTCCAATAAATTGGTTAATTAGGCTTCGATCCTGATTTGGTTGCACCTTATGTATTCCAACTTGTGTGAGTTTGTTTGTCATGCTTGTTTTATCTTGCGGTGGTGCGGTGCGGTGAGGTTGGTACCAGCATGTGTGCTGTATTTGTTGGATGCCTGAGTAGTAGTCCTCGTGGTTCGATGTAGATCTCACCTATCTTCTTTTTTTCGAAACGGGATCTCGCCTATCATCGCTTGAAAGATGTTAATTAACCGTCATTCGCATAAAATGTGTAGCTATAGCTTTTTTTTTTAAAAGGAGGACAACCCGGCCTCTACACCAGAACGATGCATGCAGCCATATATTATTAATAGTGCAAAATCCAGCAGCCAAACACCATCGACCCGAAAATCGAACAGAAAATAAACTCTGAGGCCATATACCTCCCGACAGTACCTCCCCTAGATAGCCACTAATCACTATGATACAAGACACAACAAAAACAAAAAATACACAACTCCTAGGCTACGCCCTCAAGAAGGAAATGTTGCACGTGCGACGAAGATGGTGAGTCCACCACAAGGTTGAACTCCGGATTTTCATCCCCAAAGCAAAGCTTCAATCCACCACCTTCATCAAGGACACGACACAGACATGCGACAACATAGTCTGATAAAAGATCTTGTGTTTCCACCGAAGTGCATAAACTCGTTGCTGAAGCCACATGTACCATCCGCCCTTATCCGTCTACCGATTCCTCGATAGCCAGATAACTCTGGAGGAGACAACAGAAGACAAAGACGTCCCATACCGCCTGCCTCCTGCTACTGTCGCACCACCTTCGATCCGACAGCAACAGGCTAAACATGGCACCTTCGCCTGAGCCAGCATGCATCACTTGCCGGTAGCAAGCATGACTTGACGTCTCCATATAAGACGACGTGTGTAGCATCTGCCGATAACACATCCGCCGATGGCTTCACCTGCCGGCGACAAGCACTGCCCGACAACTCCGAATGAGGCACATGTGTCACATGTCGAGCCGCATCGAACCTGATCTGTTGATGCAAGGGACGTCCCATACCGCCACCAGCGTCAGAAGGCCGTCACCAACTCGAGATCCAGACTCCTAATCACCCACACGATCCCGGAGTCTACCACCGTTGATGAAGAGGGGCCGCCGCCCCGATTCTGAGCGCTACAGGAAGCACCCACCATCGTGCCAACTGTTGTCATCGCCCATACAACAGCAATCATTGTCGCAATCCCGCATGATGCACCGTCAACACCGAAGGAATCTCTAGCTGCCACACGCGTCCTACGACGTCCCCGGGTGCGGGATTCCAAGATCTGCCGCCACCGGCGCCGCCATGAGGACCCACCATCTAGCTAGTCATCCTCGGCGGAGGGGACGTTGTCGCCGCTGTGTCCGCCAAAACCGGATCCAGGCCGAACGCACACGCCCAGCCGCACCTCCATCCCTTGGCCATCTTAACCCGCATCACCACAAACGCCTCCAACAGGAGCCACTGCGCTGTCATGGATCGAGAAAGAGAACGCACCTCCATGGATCTGGCGCCCTCGCCGCCCGTACAGTCCGGGAAGGAGGAGCAACCCTCCTTCGCCGCCATCGAACGCACGGGCTCTGCCCGGCGCTATCCCCCGACGGCGACGAAGGAGAGGGAGGGATGGGATCGAGGCGGTTGGGGGCTAGGTTTCCCCCTGCCCCCGCCTGCCCGATCGCCCTGGAGGGGAGAGCGACGAGGGGGTATGAGAGATGAGGGCGACGTCCTTTAAATTGGAGAGATTTTCACTTCCCGGCCTCTGCACCAACCAGGGATGCATACGACCATTTTAGTATGAGTGAACATGACCTCAAATTATTTTTAAATGAGTATCAAGATAATTTTTAATGAATGGTTTCACACACGTCAATATTGATTCTCAATAGATGGCAAAAACCTCTGTGCATCACCTGTCAATTCTACGAATTGAACTCGGGTCGGTAGGCTGAACAATCGCATGCCCAACCACTGAGCCAAGGCTCACTTTGTATGTGTAGCTATAGCTATGTGTGAATCATATATTTTAGTGTGAAAATATACAATGAAGATTTCGCCTCGAGTTGGGGTGGGGGTGATTTTCTTATTTTATTGAAAGTTTTCTATGGAATTCGGGGTTTTTTTGCAGATCGGCTAGCACTGCAAATCTACAAAATTATGAGAGATTTATAACATTTTTTTGCTCGCTAGATATGTATAGTCCATTTCAGTGTGGCATAAAACCTACCTCAACCGAGGCTAGGTTCAACGAAAACAGCAGATTTGATGTTTACGAAAAACACCGTCTGGGACACATGGTGCCACATATACCATTGTAGATTGATGAAACTTTGATAGCCGTTCTAACTAGTGGAATCCAACTATCAAGGCTGAGTATGGGGAGGGGTGAAACAAGCAGTGTCTCTTCCATTCACCATGAGCCATGATTACCTACCTCTATGTTAGCTTCTACAAAGAGGTCATTGCTCCTTACTTAATTAGGGAATTTCGATCTCATTTGTTTATGTATGTGTACGCTTTTGGTCTCCCTTGAACCCCGAGAAAGTGGCACATGTTTAACTTGATCGACATCGTTATCTGGGCTTTGATCTTGATTTGGTACTTGAGTGAGTCATTTCACCATCTTTGTTTATTTCGTGGCGGTGCGGTGAAGTTAGTTAGTTAACATTGTCATGTGTGTTGTGTGTTGGATATTCACTTTGTAGTTTGTGTTATTTAATACAAATCTCACCTATCATCATGTAAAAGATGTTTTCTAATCGCCATTCACATCAAATGCATAACTTCGTACGGTTCATTCGTTTGAACAGAAAATCTATAAGGGTGTCCGGACATATTGTGTGGTAGAATTTCATTTTGAACTGGGGATAATTTCTATTCTAGTTTTGATCTTATTCTGTTTGAATGATTACTCCATAAAATTAAGTGAGTTGTAACATTTTCTGCCTTGAAGTAGGCACAAACTTCCCGCAAAAAGAAAATGGAAGTAGGCTGAAATTGCTAGAATTGGTGTGTTCCTTGTGTGTGGGATAGAGCCGATGACACTTCTTTTTTGCAAATAAATCATATATCACTTTTCCTTCTTAGTTCGCAACGATGCATGTAAGACCATAATTAGCTTGGGTCGGGGCATCTCCAATGCGGACCCTCAAACCGCTTGCAAGTGTCTGGACCGAGCTGTCTGGATGGACATTGTCATCCAACGCGGTCCCCCATCGTTTCGCGGACCGGGGACATTTGTTTTTCCGCAAACCAAAAATAAATTAGGGGAGGGGGAGCTTGGCGGGAGTTCAGACCACCTCCATGTAGGACTCTGACACCCTCAGTCCACTCAAACCCCCTCCTGATTGAGGGAGTCCTAGATTAGGGGGTCCTCGGGGATCCGGCCTATTATTATAGGCCGAACTATATGGGCTACTTGCCTAACACTAGAGGATTTGAAGGCCTAGTCTCCAAGATGGAAGCTTCGGGAAGCACGGCTTGCGCTCCGCGTTTGATGCAGCAGATAGGCATGTTTATCTCTTCGACATGTAACCGACCATGTGTAAACCCTAGGCATCCTCAGCGTCTATATAAGCCGGAGGGTTTTAGGGTATAGACATAGAACAACTCATCTAGGGTTAGCTATTCGATCTTGAGGTAGATCAACTCTGTAACCCCCTACGTCATCAATACAACCAAACAGGACGTAGGGTATTACCTCCATAGGAGGGCCCGAACCTGGGTAAATCTGTGTCCCCTTCGTCTCCTGTTACCGTCGATTCTAGTCTCACAGTTCGGGACCCCCTGCCCGAGATCCAACGGTTTTGACACCGACATTGGTGCTTTCATTGAGAGTTCCTCTGTGAGCAAGATGGAATCGACGTATCGCCTTGTCATCAACGAAGAGGTCCGCAACATGGACACTTTTGTGCCCGGACGGATCTTCGCCTTCGGCAGCGTTGTGCTGCACGCTGATTCCACTGGCCACCTAGGCCACGTTGAGAGCTTTGCCCCTGATCGAGAGGTCAGGTTTGGAAACTTAGAGTTCTCCATTGACTCTCAGGGTGACTTTTCGTTAATCGGGCTTGCAGCTTTTCCTATAGCCTCTAAGGACTCTGAGGCTTTAACCTCGAGCCCTTTCTTCAGACATGTCGATGGGGTCACCCATAGCATTGAGCCGATCTCCTATCCTGGTCCGGCCATTAAGCCAGATGACCGGACACGTGTTCTTGTTGAACACGTCCCATGTCCAGACATCTTGGAGAATAACTCCACAAGTTCCGAACAGCTGGATCCGATCGGGCCCTCAGCGGTTGACGAGGCCCTAGATCGGACTCGTTGATGAAGATCACCGATAATCTAGCCCCGATCTATGCTCGGTTTGGTTACGATGCGGGTCAGGACGAATTTTTCGACCCACCCACCACCCACTTGATAGCCACTGTCGAGGATTTAACCGACATGCTGGATTATGCCTCTGAGGAGGCAGAATACATGGATGAAGAAGACCGTGCTCCCACCCTCGTTAAGACCGGGAGGTGGGCCTTCACTTCCACATACGACGTCTAGATGGTAGATACTCCTACCACTAACGGCGACAACACGCCTAACAACGATGGCGACAAGTCGGGCGATGCGCCATCAAGGCGCCGGAAACCGCATAAGCAGTACAAAGGCAAGAAGGGAAGGAAAGCTATTATCAGCAACGGGGACGATAATCCCCCCGCTGATCATGGCAATCCCGATATCCCCGAGCACCCGTTAGAGGGCCCGGAAGGGCCTAAGGACCAAAACAACCCCGATAGTGTCAATGACTCCGAAGACGATAATTACCTCCCCCTCGCCGAGGAGGAAGATATACCGGAAGCCGATGACTTGTACATCCCTGATAACCTCGAAGATCAGGAAGAAATCAGGCAACGACTCATTGTAACGGCTCGCAGCCTAAAGGCTAAAGAACGACAACTCAAAGCCGAACATGACGACCTCAATGATCGATGGACGAAAGTCCTCTCAGCCGAGGAACTATACGGCACCGGTCTGTCGAACCAGCCCAAAAGCTACCATCGGAGAAGGCTTCTACCGCAATTCGATGATGAACTCACTGATACTCCCTCTCCAAACCATACTCCATATGACAAGCCTAACCGCCCCCTGGTGGTCGGGACAAGACGGCTGACGACACCGGTTATATGCCGGCAGTGCCCCGAAGACAGGGTAAGGAGCCATTAGAGCCCAATGACAGGTTCGACCCGCGAGATGATCTTGATCACAGAGCAGACCGTACAAGATCCATCTATGGATCCAGAGAGTACTCACCCGATAGACGGGGCGGATACAGACCATGGTTCGACCAAAACAATAGAGTTCGGGAACGCAACCGGCCCCATACAGACACCAAATACAGGCGTGACATAGCACGGGTCAGAGGCGCCGCTCACCCACTGTGCTTCACTCATGAGGTAATGCGACATCAGTTCCCCGAGGGGTTTAAACCCATGAATATAGAATAGTATGATGGGACCACTGACCCAACCGTATGGATTGATGACTTCCTCCTTCATATCCACATGGCGCGAGGAGACGATCTCCACGCCATCAAATATCTCCCTCTTAAGCTTAAGGGGCCAGCTCGGCACTGGTTAAATAGCCTCCCCGAAAACTCCATTGGATGCTGGGAAGACCTGGAAGATGCATTCTGCTCTAACTTCCAGGGAACCTATGTCCGCCCACCGGACTCTTTCGATCTCAGCAACGTCGTCCAGAAGCCCGACGAGTCCGCTTGGCAATTCTGGAATCAGTCCTTGACTAAGAAGAACCAAATAGTCGACTGTTCGGATGCTGAGGCCATAGCCTCCTTCTGACACAATATTCGAGACGAATGGCTGGCCCGCCAGCTAGGCCAGGACAAACGTCGGACCATGTCCGCACTTACCTCCCTCATGACCCATTTTGCACGGGCAAAGACAATTGGCTGGCAAGACACATCCACAATTCCGAAGATCCTGTAGCGTTTGAAGCCCGAGATAGAAACTTAAAACCAAAGCGCAATAAGAATAAGTGCCAGCACAATAATAGCAATGACGATGACACGGCTGTAAACGCCGGATTCTGCAACTCCCGACCTGGGCAGCAGAAGAAGCCTCCTCAGGGCAATCATGACGGACCCACTCAGCTGGAGAAGATCGTGGAAAGGCCTTGTCAAATCCATGGGACTTCGGAGAAGCCCACCAACCACACACCCCACAACTACTGGTTGTTTAAACAGGCCGGCAAGATACCACCCGAGGACCAAGGCAAAAGCTCTCACAGCAAGGACGAGGATGAGCCTCGGGGTCCAATTGGTGGCGGACAGAAGAAATTCCTTCCCGAAGTAAAAAACGGTGAACATGATATACGCCACCCATATACTTAAGAAGGAAAGGAAGCGCGCCCTTCGGGAGGTTTACGCAATGGAACCTGTAGCCTCAAAGTACAACCCATGGTCGGCATACCCGATCACCTTTGATCGGCGCGATCACCCGACTAGTATCCGCTATGGGGGTTCGTCGGCCCTCGTCCTAGACCCCATTATAGATGGTTATCACCTCACAAAAGTCTTAATGGACGGAGGAAGTAGCCTCAACCTGATTTATTCAGACATGGTGAAAAAGATGGGCATAGATCCGTCAAGGATCAAACCCAGTAGCACTATCTTCAAAGGAGTGATCCCAGGCATTGAGGCCCGATGTACGGGTTCCGTAACTCTAGAAGTTGTGTTCGGCTCGCCCGATAACTTTCGCAGCAAAGACTTGATCTTCGACATTGTTCCCTTCTCCATCGGCTATCACGCGTTGCTTGGTCGGACAACGTTCGCTCGTTTCAACGCGGTCCCACACTACGCATACCTCAAGCTCAAGATGTCGGGCCCCAAGGGGGTCATTACTGTCAACGTCAATACAGAGCGCTCTCTTAGAACTAAGGAACATGCATTGGCTCTAGCGGCCAAATTCAACTACAAAGAAGATCGGGAAGTTCCAACATTGGCCATAAAGGCACACAAGGCTGGGAAGCAAGTTCGGCTTCAGACCAAAAACTCAGATCCTTCCTCCTCCCCTCTATAGGGACTCGCCCCCCATCGCACAACCTTAAGACCAGCAAAGTACGTGCCGAGGAGGCACAACTTCGCACTTAAGATTCCATGGGTAGAGGTGGGGAAAAAGAAATGGGTTTTTGACTGGCCCGAACCCCTACTATCAACACGTCTTCGTAAAAAATACAGGTGCTCCTAAAAGAGCCTGCCTACGGCATAAAGCTCACCTACAATTCGGCGGCCTCTCAAGACTTTGTTTGCAAAATACGTCCACCAAACACTAACACCCATCAAGGTGCATCTAAGAGCAGGAGTCAACTAGCAACGGGGCATATCGAGGACGTCGGGTTATCAATCGAAGACCTCTGGTACAACAACTCTTGTATTTTTTTTCTTTCACATACCTGTAAATAGTTTCTTCGACAATCCGAGCTATAAGAGTTGTTGAGAAAATGCAAATTGCGTGGCGTAAGTTTGCCCCATCTGTCCTTTTTTTGGCGCATATTTTTTCTCCCATCTCCCTCTTCTCGTGAACGTGTTCGGTATGATGCGAGGTAGCCGGCTAATAGACCGGGGGCTTGAGTTCAAACACGAATCACCTTATCTATCATGTGTTCAGCATCTTGGCGTTCGGTTTACATGCATCGGTTCCGAACTATGTTTTTGGTCAATAAGTTGGGTTGTCCAGCTCCTGTGCTTGCCTCTGTACATTCCGCTCGTTCGGCTAAAAAGGCAAAGGGAGCACCCCTGTGATTGTGCTTCTGGATAGTCTGGTCAAGCACCTCAGGGGAGAAAGCCGAAAATAGACTGTCATAGTATGCGCGATCCGGTCTGTGAACCCCGAGCTGGAAGTATTATACTTCAATCCTCATAAGAGGTTATTCCGTGTTATACGAGGAACTTGGCCTTTGCGCAAAACATTGTGATACCGGCTTTGGCCACGATTCGTCCAAACATCACAACACTTTGGTGGCTAATCGTACGCTTCATGTAGTCCTTTTTGCGCCCCTACGGCTAAGTGAAAGAAATAAGGCACTATAGTCTGATTGCCTAGTCCGCCGCACTATGACACCTTCGGGTTCCGATAATGCGGCTAAGGGACATATTGCATTGGCGCTGACAGCCCATGTAGTATCTACATGGGGGATGAAGCCGACGACTAGCATCTTTCAGTATTAAACAACCACATAGGAGTTATAAAGGAATGCAAAACCATATAAGAACAAATATTAATATCATCAAAAGTTTGGACAAGTCTTCGAACGTGTTACAACTCATTCAAACATCTTATTACCCGAACATTGTGACGCTATCACCCGAGCGCTCTCCATCACTCCATCGAAGTATAGCTCGGGGCGTCGATGCTCCTTCCCGGGTGGCGGCGGGTCGGTGACTACCTTCATTGGATTTAGCCCCGGCCAGTGCACCTTGGCCTTGGCAAGGGCCATCCGGACTCCTTCGATGCAGGAGGAGCGCTTGACGGTGTTGAGGCGGGGCGAAGCAGCAATCAACCTCTGCACCAGGCCAAAGTAGCTGCCTAGCAGCGGCTCACCGGGACATAAGTGGATGCAGAGGTCCTTCATGTCTGGCTCCGCCATCTGGTGCAGCTCCATCAGCTGTTTCAGCTACTCCACGAGAAGAGGAGGATGCTCGGGGGCTCCAAACTGTGCCCAGAACAGCCGAGCTTCATCTCCTTCTCCCCGCGAGGCGAACAGCTGATTGGCTTCCGCCACGCTCTTCTGGAGATCGAAGATGCGCCTGAGGATCGCCACACCTGGGTAAGCAATGCGAATTTTCTATCCCCTAATACGCACTTTAGTGAGTATGGCTTACCATCTGCTATGTCCTTGGCCTGGCGCACTTGCTCCTCGTAGAACCGTTTGTCCACCCGCTCCTTCTGGAGTTTGGTTTTTAAAGTGGACAGTTCGGCCGAGCTCGCCTTATTCTTTTGCTCCAAGGCCTCGCATCTTTCGCGGGCGTCCTTGAGCTCCTGCTGGACCTCTGCCACGCGAGCTTCATGCTTGCCATTGGTGGCCCGCATGGCAGAAAGGGTGACAGCCGTTTCTTTAGCAGTCGCCCTCTCGGTGTCCGTTTCGTCCTTCGCGCGCTGGAGCTCGGCCTTGAGCCTCTCAATCTTCTTCGCCGATGTTGCGTGTGCATTATACAATGTGAAAAGGCTGCATTGAAAGTATTCAGACGATAGAGTTCAGACAAAGGCATTCAAATTCTATTTTGACATACCTTGAGCCTCGTCGAACCTTCGGTTAAGGGCCTTAACTTCGTCTTCAGAGCGCTTAAGCTTCCGATTTAGCTCTTCCCGCTCGGCGCCATTTATGGCTGCCGCCGATGATGAATCCTGCATTACACACACAGTTGATACATTACATGGGCTCTCAATTCCCGAATTATAGGCAATCCAATCATATGTTGAGTTATTCTAACATGCCGGAAACTTAAAGTGCATCTAGTTCGATATCGGATATAGAGGTGACCCCTAGGTGAGCTTTTTCACCTCACCTAGGGCTCGGGGGCTGCCATGTATACAATACGAATAAATAAAAACTTTGCAAATAAGCACATCGGGTGACTTACTTGAAAACCTGTAAGGAGACCTTTGAAGGCCTCCTTCAGTCCGTTGTCAACGGACTGGATGCTCTGCAGTACCGCACCCATAAGAGTGCGGTGCTCCTCAGGGATGGAGGCGCTCGATAGAGCCTCCTCCATGACTGACCACCTATTGGTCGGTGGTGTCGGTGATGATCGGATTCCCCGATCACCTATCGGGGATTGGACCGGTTCCTCTGGAGGCATAGTGCGCTCCGGAGATGTTCTCGGAGGGGACTAGGCGCCCGCTTGTTCGACCTCCTTGGTATCCGGACGGGGTGTTGCACCCCGGTCTTCAGTGGCCGAGGCGTTAGCCCCGGCCACGGTACGGTCGCCCTCGCCACCGGTGTCTGCCTCCATAGGAGTGTGCTGGGACGACACCTCCACGACGTCCCTCATGGCGCCTGGAGTGGTGGGATGCGAGGCATCCCCACTCTCCGCCAGATTGGCGGGCGCAGTCGCCCCGTCCGATA
Organism: Hordeum marinum; assembly: GCA_022496015.1. Classification (NCBI taxonomy): domain Eukaryota; kingdom Viridiplantae; phylum Streptophyta; class Magnoliopsida; order Poales; family Poaceae; genus Hordeum; species Hordeum marinum. The sequence continues at coordinate 34,683,101 of CM039674.1, forward strand.
TCACCTCGGTGGGGATAGCGCACGGGGGGCTGCAAGGCCAATAAGCTGCATGTTAGAAAACTCTAAATCTGTTCGTAATGAATAGGAGGGTCTTCAGATCCTAGCCTTTTTGGAGGGGGCTTGACCCGTAGGCTCCTTCGTGGAACCTCCTCGAGGTCTTCGGACGCAGTGTCCGAGTCCAAACTATCGTCGGACAGAATCACCCGCGTCCGACACGCCCTCCTCTCGGCAGGAGGAGGGAACTGCTCCGGAGTGTGTGAAGACGCTGCTCTCTTCCTGGCACGGGGGGAATTGCCTCCCCCCTCGCCCTCGACCTCGGCCTCCTCCTCCTCCTCCTCCTGTTCTTCCTCTTCCTCCTTCTCAGCCTCCTCCTGATTCGAGGAGGCGGGGGTATCCTCAGATGCGGCATCAGGCTGGTCCTTGATGCGGATGCCAGCCTGGCCTGGTTTCTTCTTCTTCTCTTTCTTCGTGGGAGCCTCATAAGGCTTTACCACGAGCATTTTTGCTAACAGCCCGGTCCTCTCGTCTTCGGGCTGAGGCGCCGGACTGTTAATATTGACGGCTTTCTTCAGCCATCTCCGCAAAGATAGATCAGATAAGGGGTTATGAGATCTTCCTACGTAATGAAGCCGACCAAGCTAGGGTGTATCGTACCTCGGAATCAGGCTTGGCGGCGTACAGACCCTTGTCCTCCTCCTCGGATGGCCAACTCTTCTGTGATTTGAAGAGCGCCTTCCACAACTTCTCCCGTGTAGTGCGGAAGAGATTCCGGACTATGGCCTCGGCGTCGAGCTCACGAGCCTACAGGGGGGTGTCTCGGCGCTGGCAAGGGAGGATGCGTCTTTGGAGCATCACCTGGACCACATCGGTCAACTTGGTGCCCTCCTCGACCATGGAGCGGATGCACTTTTGTAGGTCGTTCACCTCCTTACCCGGTCCCCGGACAAGGCCCTTTTCGAGCCATGAAGCCAGTCTGGTAGGGGGACCGGATCTGAATGCGGCAACGGGATACTGACCTTCTTCTTGTGGTTCGGTGACATAGAACCACTCCTTCTGCCACCCCTTGATGGTGTCAATAAGGGTGCCTGACGAACACCCGACGCGGGTGAGCTTGCCGATGACGGCCCCGCCGCAATCTGCGTGCTTGCCGCCGACGCACTTGGGCTTGATGTTGAACACCTAGAGCGAGAGCCCGAAGTGTGGCTCGATGCGCAGGAAGGCCTCGCGGACGAGGATGAACGCCGAGATGTGCATGATGGAGTTCAGCGGGAATTCGTGGAAGTCGAGGCCGTAGAAGAACATCAGCCCCCTGACAAAAGGGTGGAGGGGAAAGCTCAGCCCCCTGATGAAGTGGGGGATGAACACCACCCATTCGCCTGGCTTGGGGTGGGAATCACTTGGCCCTCCTCCGTCGCACGGTGAGGGATGTCAGCGGAGAGGTAGCCGACCTTCTTGAGGTCGAGAATGTCCCGGTCGGTGACCCTGGAAGCTTCCCATTGGCCGTTGGAGCCCGCCATTGATGAGTTCGGAGGTGAGGGCGAAAAGACCTAGATCTGTGCTTCGGAGGCACAAAGGAATGGGAGACGGAGAAGTCGAATGGAGAGCGTGAATAGCCTTCGGGGTTTTCCTCCTCTTTTTATGAGGCCTATCGATTTGGACTCCCCTTGCTGCGCCATGAGTCCCTCCACTTCCCGAGGCGCGTGAGCCGTTGCGCGTGCGTGATTAAATATATCCCGTATAAAATGGGACACGATCGGTATATTAATAGATCGTGATGATTAAAACAGCCTCGAACTGCGAATCGAGTCTATGTAACTGGCCTAGCGGTCGTGGTGGGCCGTGACCTTTCGTCAGAGAGGTCGTCTGAGGAACATTGTTTACCCCCTGACGTTTGGTCTTCAAGGACAACCAATTTTCAGTGTTCGGACGTGCCACTATGCGGAAAACTACTTATAATCGGAGGCCGAACTATGGTTCGGCGGGAAGGAACTCACCTCGCAAGCTGAAGACTCTGTTCGTGAAGCAATTGGAGCTGAAGACCCTTGGCGTTGGAGGCAAGTTCGAGGGCTACTGAGGGAGTCCTGGATTAGGGGGTCCTTGGGGAGTCGGCCTATTATTATGGGCCGGACTATATGGGCTACTTGCCAAACACTGGAGGATTTGAAGGCCCAGTCTCTAGGATGGAAGCTTCGGGAAGCACGGCTTGCGCTCCACGTTTGATGTAGTAGATAGGCATGTTTATCTTTTCGACATGTAACCGACCATGTGTAAACCCTAGGCATCCTCGGCGTCTATAAGCCGGAGGGTTTTAAGGTATAGACATAGAACAACTCATCTAGGGTTAGCTATTCGATCTCGAGGTAGATCAACTCTGTAACCCCCCCCCCCCACACACACACATCATCAAGACAACCAAGCAGGACGTAGGGTATTGCCTCCATAGGAGGGCCCGAACCTGGGTAAATCGGTTCCCCCTTTGTCTCCTGTTACCTTCGATTCTAGTCTCACAGTTTGGGACCCCCTACCCTAGATCCGCCGGTTTTGACACCGACACCGATCCACTTTTATTCCACTCCGCCCCCACCCCCCTGGCCCCTTGCTTTCATCTACATTCTCCCTGCCTGACGCCGTCGATGTACCTCTCTACCCGCCGCCCAGCCATCCTTAGACTACGACATCCATCCAGGATCTCTCTACAGCCATGTAGCCCCTGTCGACGTCGTCCATGGCGGACACCATGCCCAACAGGTGTTCGATCAAATTCCATTGAGATTTTTGTTGAATATTTTTGTTTTCTAGAGATGGTGGGGTACTCGGTGATCGAAGATAATTTGTTGTTTGTTGCATGGTTGGATGTATCTGTCGACTTTGTAGGTATGAGGTAAGAAGGCTTGGCCTTTCGGGAAAACGTGCATACACCGTTTTGTGAGTAAAAGAAATTCACGCCTTGTGACATGCAAGTCATCCATGAACGCAATGCGAAGTCCATATGGCATCAGTGGTACACCTACAACTCTATCGTGAAGTTTTGAGGTGTGGTTGCATGAGTGGAGACAATGTGGCCATCGGGCTCGTCAACCATGAAAATTGTTTTGCTCTTGTTGCTCTACATGTTGATCAATTCATTGATTCACACAATGTTACAACTTGATAATCATCATGTTGTATAGCTTGCACGCGCTATCATGCCATACCACATGAGCGAGGGCAGGTCATTTATGCTCATGCATTGTTTAATGAAACTCAAGGAAAACTACGTATGGGATGACATGTGTCTGTTCCGACTTTAATATTGTTAAATTTGGAATAGATGAATTCGAAAACTTATTGAAGATCCAATTATCTCGAATATAATATTTAACTTTGAACTATTGTTGTATCGGGGATATTTACATGTTATTTACAGATGAATTGTATTTTATAATTATTTTAAGTGTTGCAAAATTAAAAGAAGAAAAAGACAGTCATTTAGGGGACATAGTTGGATTGTCGGTTTTTGCATCAGTGTCCGTGGATTGGTCCGGACAAATAGTGGGTCAATTTTCACGTCAACATTGAAGATGCCCTTACAAATTTAATATAAGCTATTTTTCACCCTAAAGAAAAAAAAATCCGCGTCGTATAATTATCCTTTCATCGAACAACTGTAAAATCTCAACGTAAACTTGACCCTGACTCAAAATTTTGGTAAAACTCACGTCATCTAGTTTCAAGTTTCAGCAGTACAAAAATGCATGATATCAAAAATTACCTGAGCGTATATAGGCGGCCCTCAAACTATTGTCATTGTGTGGTGCCGTTAGCATAAAATGCACGGTATGGGACATAATACATATGGGGAGTGGTAGCCTGTCATAGTGAGTGGCCCTAGCACTGAATCGGTGGGGTCCTCATGCTCATCATGTGTAGGGTTCACTATGCAGGGACCCCACCAAGAACCAAAGTTGGGTCACGTATCATGCATGAGTGCTTCACTTTTTTTTTTTTTTTTGAGAAAGACTGTTCCACTTATTTTTGAGGCAAGCATGAGTGTTCCAAGTGAGGAGGGGGGTCCCGCAAACAAAACAAAACAAAACAGGCTGAAGCGGGAAGAAGCAAAGCCTCGGTACACAGAAATGGGCCTGATACTAATACAGTGTGATGGAGTAGACCTGACGAGCTGAACCGGCCAGAGACAACAGAAACACCGCGTAATAAATATTAAAATCCTATTTGACGCCTGTAGCGCGCGTTAAAGGCAAACCAGTACACAGCGCAACCCCCTGTAACCCTGTTCCCCTTCGCAACGTTTAGTGGGCCAGCCCATCTAAGGACGCACGTGTATGTAAAGCTTCTGGGAGGTTTTGAAAACAACAGTTCTTGGAAGCTTCCGGTCTGATTTATTTTTTACGTTTCAGTTTCTTATGTCCGGTTTATGTTCTTTTTTTTTCATTTACGACCTTTTCTTTATTTTTTACTTTTTTTCATACCTTTTCAAATACATGAACTTTTTGCAATATTTGCTTTCCAAAATTGTAAAGATTAAACAATTCAACGATTTTTAGAAATTTCATGAAATTTTACCAATCCCAAAACTTTTTTCAATTCATGAAGATTTTCCAATGTTCAATATTTTTTCAAATTCACAAAATTTTCCAAAATTTCTTAAAATAAATTCAACCTCGTGAACTATTTTAAAATTTATGAACATTTTACAGATTGTGAACTTTTCTCAATATCGTGAACTTTTTGTCGAAATTCATAAACATTTTCTGAATTCACAAAACAATACAAACTTTTCTCGAATACAATTTTTTTAAATTCAGGATCATTTTTCAAATATGTTTGCCTTTTTTCAAATTCCTGAATTTTTTTTAAATCTATGAGCTTTCAAAAAACTCGCGATTTTTTTGTAATTTTTGAACAATTTTAATTAAATGATTGGTGATTGTTTTTTTAACCAAAACAGTAGCAGAAGAGAAACCAGAGAGAGAGAAAAAAGGTAAATGAAAAACAAAACTAAGCTACTTGCGACATGAGCGGTCAATGCGAAGCCAGCAAGCGAGCTTACTTGGGTCACAGCCTGCTAGGACAAGCGTCAGCGTCAACTTTCTTTCGGGTGATTAAGACGGCAATCCCTATTTGGTGCTGCAGCCGCTCTAGATGGGCTCGTATTTGTTATTAAAAACAAGCGCGCTTCCATCGCAATTCGAACCGAAGATATCACAGTCATTCCCACGATGCAATAACCACACGGCCGTCCACCGCCAGTTGTTCAGCAATTGCTTCTTCGCCGTTTTCTACCTGTACGTTTTTTCTCTTTTTTCCATTTCTTTTTCCATCTTTCTTTTTTTTTATTCGGAAGGGTTTTGTTCTGTTTTTTACTACTTTTCTTTGTTCGTTTTTTCCTTTTTAGTTGTAATGGTGTTTTTTATTTTGTTTATTCTTTTCATTTCATAATCATTGAACTCTTTTCAAAATAGATGAACTCTTTTTAAAAATCGATGAACTCTCTTTTAAAATCGATGTACTCTTCTCAAATTTGATGTACTTTTTATCAAATCCAATGAAAGTTTTTTTAAATTATATGAACCTTTTCAAAATCTATGAACTTTTTTCAGATTTGAAAAAACATGTACAAAATTGATGAAGTTTTTATCGAATTTGATGAACCTTTTAAAAATTGGTGAACTTTTTTAAAAAATTGGTGAACTTTTTTTGCATCTTGTGAACATTTTCAAATCCGTGAAATTTCTTCAAACTCACAATCTTTTCTTAAATTAGAGATGTTTTAAAAAAATTGTAAACTTTTTTCACAAATTATTGAATTTTCAATATTCTTGATTTTTTTAATACATGGGACTTTTGTTTTGAAAAATATTCATGAACTTTTAAAAAGTCTGTGCCCTTCCATTTTTTGGAACAACGCGGCAGCTGCTGTTCTTAAGTGTTCTCGAGGTAGTACTCGTCACTATTACTATGTAGTTCTAGTGGTTAGCAGAGTAGAGGTCTGAAAGTAATGACCTGAGTTAGAATCCTCGGACCAACAATTCCTTTTTTGGATATTTGCGTTGGCGTTGCGCGCCTTGGACCTCCTATACCGTGCCTTCAACGCCGTCTAACACAACTGGCGCTCGTAAGAAGAGGCCTCTACTAAATATGGTGTATATCCACAAATAGTATCTTGTTGTCTTAGCTCGGCGCTGACCTGTGCGTAGGACGAACCAATAAAGCATTTTTTGCAGATTCTACAGATCCGTACAAACCGAACCTTTTGTGGAGCTTATTTTTCTATGTGTTTCTTTATCCGTCTTCTTTAGTTTTCTCTTTTCTGTTTGTTTTTAGTATTTATTCATTCATGCTTATTTTTAAAATATTTTGTCAACTTTTCTAAATATAATTTGATATTTTCGTATGTAGGTTGAACATATTTAGATACATTAAAAAAAAAAAACACATGAATAGTTTATAAAATATCAAGAAATTGTTTTAATGTCATGACGTTTTTCTGAAATTGATGGACATTTTAATGTCATAAAACTGTATGGACATTTACATTTTTATGATATGCAGTGAACATTATTTAAAATTAATCAAAGTAAGTTAGAAATAAGAAAACACACAACCCTCGCTAAAAAGGAAAAATTGGATATAGGATCCCTACTAGACTGGTTAGACATGCCATATTTAAATATGGGTCCGGCCTCATTCCTTCAAAAAGTCGAAGAAGGAGGAAGCGAGTATGATAGAATCTGCCTGATGGGTATAAGGTACATATGTGGTGGGTTTTCTAAAGACAACAGAAACGCGAAGCAATATGTATCCAACACGGAAGCTATATCTGCAAAAACACTAGTTAAGGTTATACCTGGGCATATGCCGGGCCGGGCTTTGGGCCGGGTCAAAGAAAGCCCGCTGCTAAAAACCGAGGCCCGAGCCCATCCTGACCCGATCGTCGGGCCTAATAAATCGGGTCTGAAATCGGCCCAAGACTGAAAAACCCCGATCGGCCCTGTTCGATTGCGACTAAAATTCAGTTTTCCTCAAGCCTGAACCCAGCCCGGTCCAATCGTCGGGCTCAATTCCCAGGCCCGAACTCGGCCCGATGGGACTATTAGGTCCGGCCTGGCCCGGGATTTTTAGCCCAGGCTGCCTATGGCCAGGTTTAAGGCTTATTCTTTTTAAAGAACACCCTTACCTTTTCAGAACCTATAATTGACGGAGTGTTATTGCGTCTCTTATCATAGCTTGAGAGTTTTTTCTTTTTTTCGTAGGTTTGTTTATTCAGAATGTTTTATTTCTCGAACCGCGTGTCCTATCCCAAACTAGATCTCGTGTTGAGATTTTAGGAACTAGATCTCATATTAATAAGTTTCAATGATTTTTTTCAAAAAACTAAAACAAAAAAATGATTAAAAACTGGTAACTTAAAAAAGGAATATTGAAAAAAAAACATAGCCAGAAGCATCCTTTAAAAAAAATGAACTTTTCAAATCCTATAATGTTTCCACTCACCGTAGAGATTTTTGAATATATTTTAAACTATAAGCACATAGCATCTGTACTCCTTTCTACCAGATTTTCCCAAGCCCCTAGGATTAATCAACAACACAAGACTCTTCACGTCAGAACTCATCATATGACTAGAGATGATCCCACATGGACCATCACTCCGGCGCTTGCTTGACCCATGGTGGGTGCCGACTGTCACAAGGATTTCACGGTAATATGCATGATTTTGGGATTTTTGTGGAGGCAAGCCACACATGGAAGATCTACGTACGAGATTTCAAATAGTAGAGGTTTTACCTAGGTTTGTGCTCCATGTTCTAGGGGTAACACCCTACTCATCCTAGATGTTTTCTATCTTGTGTGAAGGATGTGTCTACGATACGATGTGTGAGTGATCTCGTAGATCTCGGTAATTCTAATGACCTTTTTTGATTCTATTTTAACTTGGAATTATATAGGGGTGTCGAAGCAGAGAATACAATGGTATTATGAACACAACTTGGTAAAGGCGCAATCAGCGACAAGGATGACAATGATGCATGTCAGTATAAAAACCAATGATGATAGCACATAGCCGCCGCCTCCTCCTCCTCTTCCCAAGCTTAGGATTTTTCCACCTTCTGCCGGTCTGCCTCGTCTCCGGTGGACTTAGGGTCACGGGGCACGGTGGATCCTGGCCCTTGCCGGTGGGAGCGCACCATTTTTAGATGTTATTTTTACTTTTTTATTAGGGTTTCTGGCGGAAGGCGAGATGGCGGTGAAGATGGAATGAGGTTCTTCCCTCCAGTCCCCGTTTCAATGGTGCGTCCAGCATCGTTGGTGGGCGTGTGGAGATGTGTCGTCGGCGTATCTATCTTTGGTGGATCTACTCGAATCTGTTCGTCATTCGTCTATAATCGCGTGTCTTCAGATTGGATTCTTTTGACGTATGATATTCTTCATCGGCGACTGTTGATGTTCTGGTGCCATGGTCCTATGGTGCCTTAGCACACGATTTTTTCAGTGTCTATTGCAACAAATTTTGCCCGGCTCCGGCGAGGGAGGCGCTACGACTGTGGCGCCTTCCGCTCGCTTCGAGTATTGTAGTTGTCGCTAGGTGCTCTATGTATATGGATATTTTTTTATCATTATTTCTAGTGTTCATTGTACTGCCATGATTCAAGATGAATAGATCGAAAGTTTTTTAATAAAAACTTGATAACGGTGCAATTAAGTTGGTCGTTACGAGGGTCTTGATGATGTCATGGTGTAATTTGTTTTTTATGTTGTTGGTAATGTCAATCTTTAATGCCAGACGACCAGTTCAATTGGATGAACGTGGTGCGATCTAGCCAGGTTAGCTTAAGGGCGTTTATTGGGGTTTATGAGACTGTCCCTTCATAATATTTCCAAAAATTAAAATCAATGCCTGTTTACAAAATCAACCACGTAAATAACTTAAATATTTTTGCTTACAAACTAATATTGAGGTATTAAATTTTGATTTTGCGACGTGAGTGCGTGAATCTGTGTGCACGCGTGCGCGCACGCCCAATTTAGGTACATGTCCTTTTATGGCTACATTTCTAACAATGCTCTACAACCAAAGCTGATAATAATGTCAAATTAACCTATGTTGTTCATCATTAAGATTTATGGTGTATTTAAGATTCTGAGACGTGTACCTGAACCAAACTATTCAATTTATTTATAGTGCCAATTCTGGTTTAATTAATAATATATGTTGAAACAAACCAACCGCATGCCAAGCTGGTAAATGCATTAATTGGACTAGCTCACATGTCATGCTCATCACTCATGCAATTTGTGGCTACATATAGTCCACTATATAAAGATCACAATGTAGGTACACAAGCATCGAAAACATAACGGTCATATATTTCATAGTTAGTACACAACAGTTTACTCTAGTGGCTATGCAACCACTACATCATGAGATTGCATAACTATATGTACATCAATCCTAAATAGGAAAAGGAAGCACCGAGAAATGAGGAAAGACCACATGGTTAAGAATCAGAACGAGAGATGTTGGATGCGCTACATCTAGGCTGTGTCTTAGAACCAGAGAATATTGAGAGACCACCATGTGAACGAAGGATACAAAATTATGAGTAGAAAGGACATTTTTATTTGTCTCTTTTGTATAGATTAGTTCACACATATGTAGAAGACATCTAGATGACACCAAAAACATTATTGCCTCTCTGTTTTGTCGAATGAAAACAATATTACTTCTCAATTGGTTAAAACTTGTATGGTGGTGCGAGATGTATATAATTCTTATATTGCATTATTTGCTTTATTTTGTGGGACATGCTAGGTGCAAGTCAACTAACTTTTCTTTTCTGTCAGTGCACTGACCAAAAACATTTTCAGTCGATTTGCTCTCGTATCTACATGCATCCAACTTACTACTCGAGCGTTCCTATGTAGTGCATGCTCACTTCATCACCCAATTGCCCATTTCAAGCATGCATATATTTACTTCTTCCGGCATATGGGCGTATGAACCGAATCCGTTCTTAGATGAAAACAATATGTGCCTAATCTTATTCTCAAGGTGTTAATCATACGTACGTAACCTAATCTAACTTTTGGATTAAAGTTTTAAGCGGCAATCATGCATGTCCCTATTAAATCAACGATAAAATAGAATTAAAGTTTTCTACTCCTTCTGTCCCGAAATAATTGACTCAACTTTATACTATTTTAATACAAAGTTAGTACAAAGTTAAGTCACTTATTTTGGGATGAAAGGAGTAAGAAATAATGAATTAATGGCATTCCTACTGCCCTATAACAAGAAACATAAAAATAACAAAAACAAATTGTCCACAATTTACACATAAATTGTAGAGTTATATAATGCGAACAATAAAAATAATTTTTTTTTACATATATAAGAAAGAATGAAGTACTCGCATTGCTATTACTATTAAAAAACCAAAATAATAAATTTTCTTACTTACTTTGATTAACTTTAATTATGGAGAATGGAGAAAGAATGAATTGCAGAATTAGTGGTGTTGATATTAACCTTTGAGATAAATAAAATAAAAAACAAATGATGAAAAAATGCACATAATAGGGGAACTTTCGCAAAAAAATATTAATAAGAAGTAATGAAGTGACACTGTTATTACCCTTAAAGACAAGAGAAAATGAAATAAAACTAAAAAGAAATCAAAATAATGAAATTGCAATGGAAAAAAGAGTAAGTGACATTGGTATTACCCTTTAAGAAGAAACAAAGTGAAAAGCAAATAATTACCAAATTTTCACCCAATTCGCATAAAACATTCCCTTTATATAATATGCAAGAATAAGCATATAATAGTGGATATTTTCTAAAAATTAATTTCCTAAGAAGAAATAAATTAGTGGCATCGGTATTATCTTTATAAAAGAGAAAGGAAATGAATAACTTAAACAAAATCAAAAATACTGTTTTTTCTAATAAAATAATAATGAATTGTATTGGTATAACCCATTAAGAAAAGGAAAATAAAAACATATTAAACCGAATAATGCCAAATAATTCATATAATTTACACATAAATTATGATTGTTGATAATGGTCAATAATAAGCATATAAAAGTAGAAATTGGCACCAATGAATTTTCTTAACAAGGAATGAATTAGTTGCATTAATTTTACAGTTAAAAAAATAAAAAAATAAAAAAGAACAAACTTATTAAAGTTTTGTAAGGAGTAATGAATTAGTGACATTGGCATTTCCCTGTAAGATAATAGAATATAAAAATATTAAAACAAATAATAAGAAAATGTTCACACGATTTACATAGAAATTACGCCTTTCTGTAGTATGCAAAAAGAAGCATATATTTGTGAATTTTCACAAAAAGGATGTTTCCTAAGAAGGAAAGAGTTAGTGGCGTTAATATTACCATAAAATTGAAATAATAAAAAAATATCAAAATTATATTCTTTTTTCTAAGAAACAATGAATTAATGGCTTTGGTATTATCCTTAAAGAAAAAACTAAAAGAAATCACAATAGTTAGGTTTTCTGAGAAAGAATGACCGAGTAACATTGGTATTACCTCTTAAGAAGAAATAAAATGCAACCAAAATTAAACAAAACCATAATAATTATTGTTTCTAAGGAATAATGAACCAGTGACATTTCTATTACCATTTAAGACGAAAGAAGATGTAGGAACAACTAAAATAAATTCAAAATAATGAAATTTTCTCAATGAATCGGTAGCATTTGTATTAACCTTTCAGAAGAAATAAAATGAAACAATAACTAAAATAATTAAGTTTTAAAAGTAAAGAATGAATTAGTGGCATATTGATTTCTACTACACAACTTAATCCTTGTAGACTCTGTTGGGGCTCCAGGCGCAAACTTTTGTAGGACAGTAACAATTTTCCCTCAAGTGGATGACCTAAGGTTTATCAACCCATGAGAGGCGTAGGATGAAGATGGTCTCTCTCAAATAATCGTGCAATCGAATACAAGAAATCTCTTGTGTCCCTAACAGACCCAATACAATGACAAATTGTATAGGTGCACTAGCTCGGTGAAGAGATGGTGATGTAAGTGCAATATGGATAGTAGATATATGTTTTTGTAATATGAAAATATAAAAACAGCAAGGTAGTTGGTGGCAAACAACGAGCAAAAAATTGTATAAATTCTTGGAAATAAGGCGTAGGCTTCATACTTTCACTAGTACAATCTCTCAATAATGTTAACATAATAGAATCATATGATCATCCCTCAACGTGCAACAAAGAATCACTCCAAAGTTCATAAGTAGCGGAGAACATAAGATGAAATTGTTGTAGGTAGTAGAACCACCGCAAAGTTATCTCTTCTGATCAATCTATTGAGCTATTCGTATAGGTGTCACAAACATCCCTAGATACGTACTAAAATAACACCATATGATACACATCAATCAACCCTAATGTCACCTAGATACTCCAATGTCACCAAAAGTTTTTGTTTTGACTATAAACAGTAGGGTAAAACCCCAGTGCAATTTTTTTTATAAATTAAACGAAAAGTGACAAAGTCTGGGAGGCTTGAGGTAAGACGAAGGGCAAAATAAAAAGAACTAGCTACCTAGAAAAATAGAAGAAACAAAAGAAAAGAAAAGAAACCGAAGAGAAACAAACAAAGAAAGGAACTAAGGATGCTAAAATCTGTAATTACAACATAGAGTCCAGCCATGTATTGTACTGATGTAGATGTTTTCTCTTCATTCTAAATCTGAGCAGTTTTAGTTGTCACCACAAGTATTCGTGGGTTAATTATTCGACATGCATCAAACAATTCGAGATTTATCATATTCAATCCAACACAAAGAACTTCAAAGAGTACCCCAGGATTTCTATTGAAGAAAGTAAAAATGAAAACGTGCAATCAACCCATGAGCATGGATCCCCAAGGTCACTGGAATCCGCAAGTTGATGCCATAACATATATCAAGTGAATCAATAGAATACCCCATTATTACCATGGGTATCCACATGCAAGACATACATCAAGTGTTCTCAAACCCAAAGTATTCAATCCAACATAACAAAATCTCAAAGGGAAAGATTCAATTCATCACATCAAGATAGCAAGGGAAGAACACCATATGATCCAACTATATTAACATGCTCATGATACATCAAGATCGTGACATCTCAAGAACACGAGATAGAGATAGATAGATCACATAGTTACTGGTACATACCCTCATCTCGGAGGGTGAACTCCTCGTCATGGACACCGTCGGGATGATGAAGATGGCCTCCGATGATGATTGCCCCCTCTGACAGGGTGCCGGAATAGGGCTCTCCTTCAACAAAGAATTTTAGATCTGAGAATTTTATTCAAACAACAAACAAAAAAAAATGCACTCCAAGAATAGCACATATCAGGTGGATAAATAATCACTAAGGCTCAACATAGGCTAACTGATAGTTCTTGATGAAGAGAGGTGGGATGTGTAGTATCCCCAAGCTTAGATACTTGAGACTTCTGGTAATATTGACTTGGGGGGGGGGGCTTGGGTATCCCCAATCTTGAGATTTTGTATCTCGTTCAATCCTCTCATACCCCGATTTCACCTAAATCTCAAAAACTTCATCCACACACAACTTGAAAAGAACTCGTGAGATAGGTTAGTACAACTAAGGGTAAATCAACACTTTGTGTACTGCCAAGATAAGTTGTATAATAATTTTCAAACATTAGGTCCTGTATACTATCATTTCCACAATTTATATGTACCAATATAAGCCAAGAAAACTCTAGAATAAGTAGATAACAAAACTAAGACATCAATCTTTCCAAACAGAACAGTCTATAGCAATTCATCTAAAAAGTGTACTTATGTATCTTCAAAAAATATGAAAATTTCCTACATTATAAATAATCTGTATGAGAGTATTGTGTACAAATTTTAGAAACTTTCCATGTTGCAGTAAAATATGAAAATTCAAACACTACACCAAAAATTCATTTTTTACACAACACACATCAAACATGCAATTCAAGCATCCTAAAAGGCAATTCTTGTTCATTTTATTGAGAAAAATGATTGTAAATAGTATCTAACATAGAAAAATAAATAAAATGATGATCCAAGAAAAACACATATTATGTGACGAATAAAAATATAGCTTCAAGTAAGGTATGCTGATAGTGTTGAAGACGAAAGAGAGGATGCCTTCTGGGGCATCCCCAAGCTTAGACGCTTGAGTCTTTCTTGGATATTACCTTGGGGGTTCCTTGTGCATCTCCAAGATTGTGCTTTTTCCGCTCCATATTCTCCTCATATCAGTATCTCACCCAAAATTTGAAAACTTCAATCACACAAAACTTAACGGAACTTCGTGAGATGGGTGAGTGTTGTAAATATAGATAATTCACTTAGGTACTATCAAGAAAAGATTCATAACTGTTTTAACATAATACCTAATGTATTCTATGATTCCCATGATTTATGTCACTAAATATAAGCTATGGGAACACTAAACCAAGCAAAGTATGCATGCAAAACAGAATATGTCAAAAACAGAATAGTCTGTGAAGATCTGAACTTAAACCATACTTTCGTGTCTCTAGAAAATCTGAAAAATTAGTAAAACACGGAAACTTTGCATAGCAAAACTGTGTAGAAATTTCATAATTTTTTTACTCTCAAGTAAAATCAGAGCATAGAATCAAACTAACAAGTATCCGGACTATCCCAAAGGCTTTACTTGGCACATTATTGAAATAAAAGGCACAAAACATGATTACTAAAGTATATTAATCATATTAACACACATAAATAGAAATTATAAGTGTTGGTTTGTCTTCCAACAAGCGCTTTTCTTTAAAGCCTGTTAGCTAGGCATGATGATTTCAATGATGCTCACATAGGATTAGTATTCGAAACATTCAAAAGGGCATCATGGATCACTTGAAAATCACATTTAAGTCTAACCCGTTTCCCATGCATAGGGATTTTGCAAGCAAGCAATTTATATTAGCAATAATCAACTTGCATAGGAATACAAAACAAGCATGACTTTAAAACTTTGAATATATAGAGAGGAAAATTGATATTATTGCAATTCCTACAAGCATATGTTCCTCTGTCATAATAATTTTCAGTAGCATCATGAAGGAATTCCACAATATAACTATCACATAAACTATTCTTTTCATGATCCACAAGCATAGAATTTTCATTACTCTCCATATAAGCAATTTTCTTCTCATTTATAGTAGCGGGAGAAAACTCAACAAAATAACTATCATGAGACACTTGATTAACATAACCACTTCGAATATTAAAATCATGATGACAAGTGTCATGGTTACTATCACTCTTTATAGCATACATGTCATCACCATACTCATCATAGATAGGAGGCATGTCATCATCATAATAAATTTGCTCATCAAAACTTGGGGGACTAAAAATATCATCTTCATCAAACATAGAATTCCCAAGCTTGTGGCTTTGCATATCATTAGCATCATGTGTTTTCATAGAAGTCATACTAACAACATTGCAATCATGCTCATCATTCAAGATTTAACACTAAACATTTTATTAAACTCTTCTTCTAACACTTTGGCAAAAATTTCTGAACCATCATATTCACGAAAAACATTATAAAGATGAAGCAATTGAGGTAACCTAACTTCTATTTTTTGTAGTTTTCTTTTATAAAAAAATTAGTGAAAAACAAAAAACAAAAATATTTAATTGCGAGATCTAAATATACACCTTCAAGCACTCACCTCCCCAGCAACGGCGCCAAAAAAGAGCTTGGTGTCGACGATGCAACTTTATTCTTGTGGACTCTATTGGGCCTTCAAGCGTAGAGTTTTGTAGGATAATAGCAATTTTCCCTCAAGTGGATGATGATACGTCTCCAACGTATCTATAATTTATGAAGTATTAAAGCCATGTTTACAATAATTCTATATGATTTTGGTATTTTATTAGAACTAACCCGGACTGACGCTGTTTTTAGCAGCACTACCATGGTGTTGTTTTTGTGCAGAAATAAAAGTCCTCGGAATGAGCTGAAAATTTAAGGAGATTATTTTTGGAAAATATAAAAGTACTAGAGCAAAGAGCTGGGCCAGGAAGTGGATGAGGAGGCCACAAGCCTCCTGGGCGCCCCTTAGTCCGCGCCTCTATGGCTTGTGGACCCCTCGAGCACCCCCTTGACGTGAGACCGACGCCAAAAATTCCTATAAATACTAAACCCCCCAGAAAGAAACCTAGATCGGGAGTTTCGCCACTGCAAGCCTCTATAGCCATGAAAATCCAATCGGGAGTCCGTGCTGGCACCTTGCCGAAGGGGAAACCATCACCGGAGGCCATCTTCATCATCCCGGCGGTCTCCATGACGAGGAGGGAGTAGTTCACCCTCGGGGCCGACGGTATGTACCAGTAGCTATGTGTTGGATCTTTCTCTCTCTCTCTCTCTCTCGTATTCTTGAGATGGCACGATCTTGATGTACCGCGAGCTTTATTGATATAGATGAATCATATGGAGTTTTCCCCCTCTCTATCTTCTTGTGATGAATTGAGTTTTCCCTTTGATGTTTTCTTATCAGATTGAGTCTTTAAGGATCTGAGAACACTTGATGTATGTCTTGCGATGGGATATCCGTGGTGACATGGGATGTTCTATTTATCCACTTGATGTATGTTTTGGTGATCAACTTGTGAGTTCTGTGACCTTGGGAATCTATGCATAGGGGTTGGCACATGTTTTCGTCTTAAATCATCGGTAGAAACTTTGGGGCACTCTTTGAAGTTCTTTGTGTTGGATTGAACATGATGAATCTAAAATTGTGTGATGCATATCGTATAATCAAGCCCATGGGTACTCGTGGTGACACTAGAGTATCTAGGTGACATTAGGGTTTTTGTTTATGTGTATCTTAAGGTGTTATTTTAGTACAAATTCTAGGGCTGTTCGTCACACTTATAGGGATAGCTCATAAGATTGATCAGAAAAGATAACTTTCAGGTGGTTTCGTACCCTACAATAATTTCTTTGTTTGTTCTCCACTATTTGTGACTTTGGAGTGAACTCTTTGTCACAAGTGAGGGATCTACATATGATTCAACTATGTTAGTATTGTTGAGAGAACTTGAACTAGTGAAAGTATGAACCCTAGGCCTTGTTTCTAAGCATTGCAATACCGTTTGTGCTCACTTTTATCATTAGTCACCTTGCTTTTTTTATATTTTCAGATTACAAAAACCTATATCGACCATCCATATTACACTTGTATCACCATCTCTTCGCCGAACTAGCGCACCTATACAATTTACCATTGTATTGGGTGTGTTGGGGACACAAGAGACTCGTTGTTATTTGGTTGCAGGGTTGTTTGAGAGAGACCATTTTCAACATATTCCTCCCACGGATTGATAAACCTTAGGTCATCCAATTGAGGGAAATTTTCTACTGTCCTATAAAACTCTGCGCTTGGAGGCCCAACACGAGTCTACAAGAAGAAGGTTGCGTAGTAGACATCAAGCTCTTTTCTGGCGCCGTTTCTAGGGAGGTGAGTGCTTGAAGGTATATCTTTAGATCTTGCAATCAAATATTTTAGTTTCTTGTTTTTCACTAGTTTGGTTTTATAAAAGAAAAGTAAAAAATATATGGAATTGAGGTTGCCTCATATGCTTCATCTTATTAATGTCTTTCGTGGAAATGATGGAAAGGAAAATTGTGCTCAAGTGTTAGAAGAAGTTATTAAAATGTTTGGCACTAAATCTTTGAATGATGAGAATGATAGTGATATTGTTAGTATGAATTCTCTGAATATCCATGATGCTAATGATATGCAAAGCCACAAGCTTGGGGATGCTATGTTTGATGCTGATGATATGTTTAGTCCCCTAAGTTTTGATGAGCAAATTTATTATGATGAAAGCATGCCTCCTATTTATGATGATTATTGTGATGACGTGTATTCTATAAAGAATAATAATAACCATGAGACTTGTCATCATGATTTTAATTTTCAATTGGATTATGCTTCACATGATAATTATTTTGTTGAGTTTACTCCCACTATTAGTCACGAGAAGAAATTTTCTTGTGTGGAGAGTAGTAAAATTTCTATGGTTGTAGATCATGAAAATAATGCTTTATGTGCTGGTTATATTGTGTAATTACTTCATGATGCTAATGAAAATTATTATGAGGGAGGAACATATGCTTGTAGGAATTGCAATAATATCAAGTTTCCTCTCTATGTGTTCAATGTTTTGAAGTTATGCTTGTTTTGACTTCCTATGCTAGACGATTCTTCTTCCCATAAAATGTTTGCTCAAAAATCCCTATGAACAGGAAGTAGGTTAGACTTAAATATGCTTTTCATGATATTCATGTTGCTCTCTTACATGTTTCAAATATTATTCATATACGACCATCATTGAATTCATCATGCCTAGCAAAAAGGCATTAAGGAAAAGCGCTTGTTGGGAGACAACCCAACACTTTTACTTTCGGTTTTTGTGTGTTAACATGATTAAGATACTGTATTAATCATGTTTTGTGTCTTTTATTTCAATAAAGTGCCAAGTAAAGCCTTTGCGATAGTGTGGATACATGATTGTTTGATTCTGTGCAAAACAGAAAGTTTTGTGTCCAGTATATGAATTATGTGATTTTACTGCAGGGTCAAAAAATTCTGAAATTTTTACAAAACATTTACATGAAAATTCCTTGATTTGTACTAATTGTCCAGAATTTTTAGAGTTAGGGAAGTTTGGTGATCATTCAGGTATTTACAGACTATTCTGTTTTTGACAGATTCTGTTTTGTATGCATAGTTTACTTGTTTCAAGTGTTCCTATAGCTTATATTGAGTAATATAAATTGTGATAATTATGGAATACAATAGGTATCATGTGGGAATGATTATGAATCTTGTCTTGATAGTACCTAAGTGAATGATCTATCTTTATTACACTAACCCTTCTCACAAAGTTCCGTTAAGTTTTGTGTGATAGAAGTTTTCAAGTTTTGGGTGAGACACCGATATGAGGAGAATAAGGAGTGACAAGAACCTAAGCTACCCCCAATGTAATATTCAAGGAAGACTCAAGCGTCTAAGCTTGGGGATGCCCCGGAAGGCATCCCCTCTTTTGTCTTCAACACTATCGATATATCTCACTTGGAGCTATATTTTTATTCGTCACATAATATGAGTTTTGCTTGGAGTGTAATTTTATTTTGTTTTTATCTGTTAGGTGTTATTTATAATATTTTTTAATAAAAGTTCCAAGAATTGCCTTAGGATGCTTGCATTGTATGTTTTGATATGTGCTGGGTAAAAACAGAAACTTATTCTATAGTGTTTGAATTTTCATATTTTATGGGAACATGGAAAGTTTCTGAAATTTTTACACAGTATTTTCATATACATTATTTAGGATTTCCTAAATTTTCATAATTTTATGAGTTACAGAAGTATATTGGTTTAATAAATTTCTACAGACTGTTTTGTTTAGATAGATTGATGTCATGGTTTTGTTATCTACTTATCCTATAGTTTGCATAACCTATATTGGTAGATATAAATTGTGTAAATGATAGTATACAGTACCTAATTTTTGAAAATTATTGTGAAACATTTATTGGAAGTACATGAAGTGTTGATTTGTTCTTATGTGTACTAACCTATCTCATGAGTTCTTTTTGAGTTTTGTGTGGATGAAGTTTTTGAGAATAGGTGAAATTGGGATATGAGAGGATTGAAAAAGATACAAAAGCTCAAGATTGGGGATGCCCAAGTCAAACCAAGTAAATATTTCAAGTTCTCCCAAGCATCTAAGCTTGAGGATGCTACGCATCTCACCTCTCTTCGTCAACTATCGATTAGCCTATGTTGAGCCTAAATTTTTATTCGTTCACATGATGCATCCTATCCTTGGAATGTGATTTTTATTTTGTTTCATGTTTAAATAAAATAATCAGATCTTAAAATATTTATTGAGAGAGAGAAAGTACTCACATATATACTTAATTGTTTGACTACTCATTGATCTTCACTTATATGTCCTGGAGTAGTTTTGTCATTTACTCGTGTGCTTCACTTCTACCCTATGAGTAAATGTTTGAATGAATTGAATATCATAAATATGAAATTATATATGTTTTATATGCTTATCCCATGGGGAGTAATGACTTCACATATTATAAGTATAGGTGGTAAAATTTATTGAAAGTTAGCAAACAACGCATTGGTCACTTGAACAATTCATGAAAGAATATTGAAGGAAGGGGGATTTCACATATAAATATACTATCCTGGACATCTTCTATGGTTTTGAGACCCATTAATTATTTTAAAACTTGAGAAAATTAGTTGAAGTTGGACAAGGAAGACAACGTAATGAGTTATGCTTGGGTATATTTCTATAGAAGTTATATTGTTATGGATCCTCCAACATGTGGTGCTTGCTTCCACCTTATACTAGCCAAAACTTCCGCAGCAAGTAGAAATACTACTTGTGCATCCAAACACCCTTAAACACAAAGTTGTTCCATATGAGTCCACCATACCTACCTATATGCGGTATTTACCTGCCGCTCCAAGTAAATTTGCATGTGCCAAACTCTAAACATTCAAATAATATTCTGTTTTGTATGCCCGAATCGGTCATATAGTGACCAGGGGTTGTCAGTATCTTCCATGCTAGGTGGGTTATTCTCACAATATGTGTTGATTCACTATCACTCACGAGAAAGTGGCCGGTATTCGAGATGCCCAGTTCCATGCTCAAAAATCAAATCCAAATATAATGAAACAAAACTCCCCAGGATTGTTGTTTGTATGGACGGTACCCGTGGATTCGGCTCGCCATGGAGTGTGATTGATCGGTGGAGGGGGAGTAAAAACATTACCATTCTATTTGGGAACCACCTATAATGTATCTAGCATGGAAGATACCGAGATCTATCGGTTTTTATGTTGACAATGAAAGCATGATACATCTCCAACATATCTATAATTTATGAAGTGTTCATGCCATGTTTACAATAATTCTATATGATTTTGGTATGATTTTATTAGAACTAACCCGGACTGAGGTTGTTTTCAGCAGAACTACCATGGTGTCATTTTTTATGTAGAAATAAAATTTCTCGGAATGGGCTGGAAATTTAGTATGATTTTTTCTGAACCAAAAGAGACCCCCGAAGCATTGGAGTTGGGCCAGAAGAGCCACGAGGAGGTCACAAGCCTGCCAGGCGCGGCCACCCCCTTGGTCGCGCCTAGCAGGCTTGTCACCGCCTCGTGGCACCCCTTGACGTGAGCGACGCCAAAAATTCCTATAAATATATAAACCTCCAAAAAGAAACCTAGATCGGGAGTTCCGCCGCCGCAAGCCTCCAGAGCCACAAAAAAAACAATCGAGGCCCCGTTTCGACACCCTGCCAGAGGGGGAAACCATCACCGGAGGCCATCGTCATCATCCCGGCGGTCTCCATGATGAGGAGGGAGTAGTTCACCCTCGGGGCTGAGGGTATGTACCAGTAGCTATGTGTTTGATCTCTCTCTCTCTCTCTCTCTGGTTCTTGAGATGGCACGATTTTGATGTATCGTGAGCTTTATTGATATACATGAATCATATGGAGTTTTTCCTTCTCTATCTTGTTGTGATGAATTGAGTTTTCTCTTTGAAGTTTTCTTATCGGATTGAGTCTTTAAGGATTTGTGAACACTTGATGTATGTCTTGTGATGGGATATCCATGGTGACAATGGGATGTCCTATTGATCCAATTGATGTATGTTTTGGTGCTCAACTTGCGGGTTCCGTGACGTTGGGAATCTATGCATAGGGATTGGCACATGTTTTCGTCTTGAATCTCCAGTAGAAACTTTGGGGCACTCTTTGAAGTTATTTGTGTTGGATTGAACATAACGAATCTGAAATTGTGTGATGCATATCGTATAATCAAATCCATGGGTACTTGTGGTGACATTGGAGTATCTAGGTGAAATTAGAGTTTTGGTTGATGTGTATCTTAAGGTGTTATTTTAGTACGAACTCTAGGGCTGTTTGTGACACTTATAGGGATAGCTCATAAGATTGATCGGAAAAGATAACTTTGAGGTGGTTTTGTGTTGGAAATATTCCCTAGAGGCAATAATAAAATGGTTATTATTATATTTCCTTGTTCATGATAATTGTTTATTATCCATGCTATAATTGTATTGAGTGGAAACACATTGCATGTGTGGATACATAGACAACACTTTGTCCCTAGTGTGCCTCTAGTAGACTAGCTCGTTGATCAAAGATGGTCAAGGTTTCCTAGCCATTGACATGAGATGTCATTTGATAACGGGGTCACATCATTGGGAGTATGATGTGATGGACAAGACCCAAACTATAAACATAGCATATGATTGTGTTAGTTTATTGCCATAGTTTTCTACATGCCAAGTATCTGTTCCTATGACCATGAGATCATGCAACTAACTGACACTGGGGGAGTACCTTGTGTGCATCAAACGTTGCAACGTAACTAGGTGACTATAAATGTGCTCTACATGTATCTCCAAGAGTATCTGTTGATTCGCATGGATCAAGACTGGGATTTGTTACTCCGTGTGACGGAGAGGTATCTCAGGGCCCACTCAGTAATACAACATCACAACAAAGCCTTGCAAGCAAAGTAACTAAGTGTTAGCCACGAGATCTTGTATTACGGAACGAGTAAAGAGACTTGGCAGTAACGAGATTGAACTAGGTCTAGAGATACCGACGATCGAATCTTGGGCAAGTAACATACCAAAGAACAAAGGGAAGAACATACAGGATTAACTGAATCCTTGACATAGAGGTTCAACCGATAAAGATCTTCGTAGAATGTGTAGGAACCAATACGGGCATCGAAGTCCGTTGTTGGTTATTGACCATAGAGGTGTCTCGGTCATGTCTGCATAGTTCTCGAACCCGCAGGGTCTACACACTTAACGTTTGGTGACGATATAAGTATAGTTGAGTTGTTATGTTGGTGACCAAAGTTGTTCGGAGTCCCGGATGAGATCCCGGACATGTTGAGGAGCTCCGGAATAGTTTGGAGCTAAAGATTGATATATGGGATAATAGTGTTTGGTCTCCGGAAGGGTTCCGGAATTCACCAGAAATTGTTTCAGATGTTTCTCGAAATGTTCGGGGTACAAGGACACTTTATTTGGGCCAAGGGGTAAAGCCCGTGAGGCTTTAGGAAGGTGCAAAAGGAGTTTTGCGGAGGCCAGGGGCCAAACGTCAGGGACCCTGGCGTCTGGGGCCAGACACCGAGGACCTTGGCGTCTGATCCTGGAGTCTGAGGAGGACTCTTGCCTTGGGGGCAAACCGACCTTGAGGAGGATTTTTCTCCAAGTTTTGACCCCACGGCTCAGCATATAAATAAAGGGGCGGGGCTAGCACTTGGAACACATCAAGAAACCCTAAGCCGTGTGCCGGCAACCCCGTCCCTCTAGTTTATCCTTTGTCATAATTTCCATAGTGATTGGCAAAGCCCTGCGGAGATTGTTCTTCACCAACACCGTCACCACGTCGTCTTGCTGCCGGAATTCATCTACTACTTCGCCCCTCTTGCTGGATGAAGAAGGCGAGGACGTCATCAAGATGTACGTGTGTTGAACACGGAGGTGCCGTCCGTTCGGCGCTAGATCGTGATTGGATCGCGAGATGACTTGCTATTTGGATCACGAAGACATTCGACTACATCAACCGCATTTCTTAACGCTTCCGCTTAGCGATCTACAAGGGTACGTAGATCCACTCTTCCTCTCGTAGATGCTCATCACCATGGATAGATCTTGCGTGTGCGTAGGAAATTTTTTGTTTCCCATGGAACATTCCCCAACAGTGGCATCATGAGCTAGGTCTATGTGTAGATGAGATCTCGAGTAGAACAAAAGGGAGTTTGTGGGCGTTGATGCTTAGATTGCTTCCTCCCTTGGCCGTGTTTTTGTTCAGTGGTATTGTGGGATGAAGCGGCCCAGACCAACCTTACTCGTATGCTTACGAGAGATTGGTTCCATCGACTGACATGTAACTTCGTTGCACAAAGATGGCTGGCGGGTGTCTGTTTCTCCTACTTTAGTTGGATCAGATTCGACAAAGGTGGTCCTTGAGAATGTTGAAAAGCAACTTATGTATCACCATTGTGGTTTTGCGTAAGTGAGAATTGTTCTTGCTAGATACCCGTAGCAGCCACGTAAAACTTGCGACAACAATTAGAGGACATTTAACTTGTTTTTGCAGGGTATGTTGTGATGTGATATGGCCAATTACATGATGAGATATATGTGATGTATGAGATGATCATGTGTTGTATAGAATATCATGACTTGCATGTCGATGAGTACGGAAACCGGCAAGAGCCATAGGTTTGTCTTTAATTATTGTATGACATGTGTGTCAATCATTAAGCAATGTGTAATGCTTTACTTTATCGCTAAGCGGTAGCAATAGTAGTATGAGCATGGAGGGCACGACAAACCCAATGGTGACACAATGATGGAGTTCATGATGATGGATATCATGGTGTTATGCCGATGATGATGAAGATCATGTCGGTGCTTTCAAGATGGAGATCAAAAGCACAAGTTCATGGCCATATCATCTCACTTATGATTTGCATGTGATGTTAATCCTTTTATGAACCTTGTTTTGCTTAGGACGACGGTAGAATTATAAGGTGATTCCTCACTTAAATTTCAAGATAAATTGTGTTCTCCCCAAGTGTGCACCGTTGCGAAAGTTTGTCGTGTCGAGACACCACGTGTGATTGGGTGTGATAGACTCTACGTTCACATACAATGGGTGCAAGCCAGTGTTGCACGCGTAGAACACTCGGGTTAAACTTGATGAGCCTAGCATGTACAGACATGGCCTCGGAACACAAGAGACTGGAAGGTCGAACATGAGTCATATAGTAGATATGATCAACATGATGATGTTCACCATTGAAACCACCGCAACTCACGTGATGATCGGACTTAAGTTGGTGATTTGGATCATGTATCACTCGAATTACTGGAGGGATGTCAATTTGAGTGGGAGCTTTAGTAATTTGATTAACTAAACTCATTATCTTGAACAATAGTCTTAGTAACCTTTCCTTATTTATGTTGTAGATCAATGGATCACGTAGTAGCACCCCTGAATTTTAATGCGTTCCTAGAAAAAGCTAAGTTGAAAGATGATGGAAGTAACTTTGTGGACTGGACCCATAATCCGAGGATTATCCTCACAGCTTTCCAAAAGGCTTATGTCCTTGATGCACCGCTTGGTGACCCACCCGCTCCCGTGTCATCCGAAGACGTTAAGAACGCTTGGGAGGCATGTTCTAAAGATTACTCAATAGTTCAATGTGCAGTGTTGTATGGCTTAGAACTGGGACTTCAAAGACGTTTTGAATGTCATGGAGCATATGAGATGTTCCAAGAGTTGGAGTTTATATTTAAGAAGAATAGCCAGATCGAAAGGTATGAGACATCCGATAAGTTCTATGCTTGCAAGATTGAGGAGAATAGGTCTATCAGTGAACATATACTCATAATGTCTGGGTATTCGACCCGGCTAGCAAAGTTAGGGATGCCCCTTCCGCCAGAGGCGATCACTAACAGAGTTCTTCAACCATTTCCACATATCTACAAGAGCTTCGTGATGAGCTATAACATGCATGGGATGAACAAGTCAGTCGCCGAGCTGTTTGCAATGCTGAAAGTCGCTGAGTCTGAAATCCAGAAAGAACATCAAGTGTTGATGGTCAATAAAACCACTAGTTTCAAGAAGAATGGCAAGGGAAAGAAGGGTGGCAAAGCAGTTGCTCCTCCCGTGAAGAAACTCAAGGATGGATCCAAGCTAGAAACTAAGTGCTTTCATTGCAAGGGAATTGGTCACTGGAAGCGGAACTGCCCCAAGTATCTGGCTGAGAAGAAGGCGGCCAACAACAAACAAGGTATATATGATATACATGTTATTGATGTGTACCTTACTAGCTCTTGTTGTAGTGCATGGGTATTTGATACCGGTTTGGTTGCTCACATTTGCAACTCAAAGCAGGACCTATGGAATAGATGGAGGTTGGATAAGGAAGAAGTGACGATGTGCGTGGAAATGGTTCCAAGGTTGATGTGATCACCATCGGCATGCTCTCTCTTTGATTACCATCGGGATTAGTGATGAACGTGCATAATTGTTATTTAGTGTCTGCGTTAAGCATGAACATTATATCTGGATCTTGTTTATTGCGAGACGGTTACTCATTTAAATCAGAGAATAATGGTGGTTCTATTTATATGAGTAATATCTTTTATGGTCATGCACCCAATGTGAGGGGTTTATTCATATTGAATCTTGATAGTGATGATACACATGTTCATAACATTGATGCCAAAAGATGTAGAGTTGATAATGGTAAACCACTTTCTTGTGGCATTGCCGTTTGGGTCATATTAGTGTAAAACGCATGAGGAAGCTCCATGTCGATGGACTTTCGGAGTCACTTGATTTTGAATCACTTGACACATGTGATCATGCCTCATGGGCAAGATGACTAAAACGCTGTTTTCTGGAACAATGGAACGGGCGAATGATTTGTTGGAAATCATACATACTGATGTGTGCGGTCCAATGAACATTGAGGCGCGCGGTGGATATCGTTATTTTCTCACCTTCACTGATCACTTAAGTAGATATGGGTATATTTACTTAATGAAACACAAGTTTGAAAAATTTGAAAAGTTCAAGCAATTTCAAAGTGAAGCTGAGAATCATCGTAACAAGAAGATTAAATTCTTGAGATCCAATCGAGGAGGTGAATATCTGAGTTATGTGTTTGGCAGTCACTTAAGACAGTGTGGAATTGTTTCACAATTGACACCACATGGAACACCACAGCGTAATGGTGTGTCCGAACGTCGTAATCGAACCTTATTAGATATGGTGCGTTCTATGATGTCTCTTGCCGATTTGCCACTATTGTTTTGGGGTTATGCATTAGAGACAACTGCATTCACTTTAAATAGGGCACCGTTGAAATCCGTTCAGATGACGCCATATGAATTGTGGTTTGGCAAGAAGCCAAAATTGTCGTTTCTTAAAGTTTGGGGATGTGATGCTTATGTCAAAAAGCTTCAGCCTGAAAAGTTGGAAACCAAAGCGGAGAAATGCGTCTTCATAAGATACCCAAAAGAGATAGTTGGGTATACCTTCTATCTCAGATCCAAAGGCAAAGTGATTGTCGCTAAGAACGGAACATTTCTTGAGAAAGAGTTTCTCTCGAAAGAATTGAGTGGCAGGAAGATAGAACTTGACGTTATTGAACCTTTAGTTCAACCAGAGAGTAGCGCAGCACAAAAAGATGTTTTTATGGAGCCAACGACGGTTGAAGAGGAAGTTAATGATGATGATCATGAAACTTTGGATCAAGTTACTATTGAACCTCGTAGGTCGATAAGGGCGCGTACTGCTCCTGAGTGGTACGGCAACCCTGTCTTGGAGGTCACGTTGTTAGACAACAATGAACCTACAAGCTATGGAGGAGCAATTATGGGCTCGGATTCCGAGAAATGGTTAGAGGCCATGAAATCCTAGATGGGATCCATGGATGAAAACAAAGTATGGACTTTGGAAGTATTACCTGAAGGGAGAAAGGCCATTCAGAACAAATGGATCTTTAAGAAGAAGACGGGCACGGACGGTAATGTCACCATCTATAAAGCTCGACTTGTGTTAAAGGGTTTTTCACAAGTTCAAGGAGTTGACTACGATGAGACTTTCTCACCCCTAGCGATGCTTAAGTCTGTCAGTATCATGTTAGCAATAGCTGCATATTTCAACTATGAAATTTGGCAGATGGATGTCAAAACAGCGCTCCTTAATGATTTCCTTAGGGAAGAGTTGTATATGATGCAACCGGAAGGTTTTGTCGATCCAGAGAATGCTGACAAAGTTTGCAAAAACTCTAGCGATCCATTTATGTATTGGTGCAAGCATCTTGGAGTTGGAATAAGCGCTTTGATGAGGTGATCAAAGCGTTTGGGTTTATACAAGTATATGGAGAAGCTTGTATTTACAAGAAAGTGAGTGGGAGCTCTATAGCGTTTCTAATATTATATGTGGATGACATATTGCTGATTGGAAACAATATAGAAATGCTGGAAAGCATGAAGGAATATTTGAACAAGAGTTTTTCAATGAAGGACCTGGGAGAAGTTGCTTTCATATTAGGCATTAAGATCTATAGAGATAGATCGAGACGCTTGATAGCACTTTCACAAAGCACATACCTTGACAAAGTTTTGAAGAAGTTCAAAATGGATCAATCCAAGAAGGGGTTCTTACCTGTGTTACAAGGTGTGAAGTTGAGTAAGACTCAATGCCCAGTGACTGCAGAAGATAGAGAAAAGATGAGTGTCATCCCCTATGCTTCACCCATAGGCTCTATCATGAATGTGATGCTAAGCACAAGACCGGTGTCAGTCTTGCCATAAGTATGGCCGGAAGGTTTCAAAGCGATCCTGGAATGGAGCACTGTACGGCGGTCAAGAATATCCTTAAGTACCTGAAAAGGACTAAGGAAATGTTTCTCGTTTATGGAGGTGATCAAGAGCTCGTCGTAAAGGGTTATGTCAATGCAAGCTTTGACACTGATCCGGATGACTCTAAGTCACAGACCAGATACGTATTTATTCTCAATGGGGTAGCGGTAAGCTGGTGTAGTTCCAAGCAGAGCGTGGTAACCGATTCTACATGCGAAGCGGAGTACATCGCAGGCTCAGAGGCAGCGAAGGAAGGTGTCTGGATGAAGGAGTCCAGTGGATCTGTTCTGTGATAACACTGGTGCCATTGCCCTGGACACGGAACCAAGGTTTCACAAGAGGACCAGACACATAAAGCGACGCTTCAATTCCATCCGTGAGTACATCCAGGAGGAGGACATAAATATTTGCAAAGTGCACACGGATCTGAATGTTCCAAACCCGTTGACTAAACCTCTTCCAAGGGCTAAACATGATCAACACCAGAACTGTATGGGTGTTCGATTCATTACAATGTAAATCACATAGTGATGTGAGCTAGAATATTGACTCTAGTGCAAGTGGGAGACTGTTGGAAATATGCCCTAGAGGCAATAATAAAATGGTTATTATTATATTTCCTTGTTCATGATAATTTTTTATTATCCATGCTATAATTGTAGTGACTGAAAACATATTGCATGTGTGGATACATAGACAACACTTTGTCCCTAGTGTGCCTCTAGTAGACTAGCTTGTTGATAAAAAATGGTCAAGGTTTCCTAGCCATTGACATGAGATGTCATTTGATAACAGGATCACATCATTGGGAGTATGATGTGATGGACAAGACCCAAACTATAAACATAGCATATGATCGTGTCAGTTTATTGCTATAGTTTTCTGCATGTCAAGTATTTGTTCCTATGACCATGAGATCATGCAACTCACTTGTGTGCATCAAACGTTGCAACGTAACTGAGTCACCATAAAGGTGATCTACAGGTATCTCCAAGAGTGTCTATTGAGTGGGCATGGATAAAGACTGGGATTTGTTACTCCGTGTGACGGAGAGGTATCTTAGGGCCCACTCGATAATACAACATCACAACAAAGCCTTGCAAGAAAAGTGACTAAGTGTTAGCCACGGGATCTTGTATTACGGAATGAGTAAAGAGACTTGCCAATAACGAGATTGAACTAGGTATAGAGATACCGACGATCGAATCTCAGGCAAGTAACATACCGAAGAACAAATGGAACAACATATGGGATTAACTGAATCCTTGACATAGAGGTTCAACCGATAAAGATCTTCGTAGAATGTGTAGGAACCAATATGGGCATCCATGTTCCGATGTTGGTTATTGACCGTAGAGGTGTCTCGGTCATGTCTGCATAGTTCTCGAACCCACAGGGTCTACACACTTAACGTTTGGTGAAGATATAAGTATAGTTGAGTTGTTATGTTGGTGACCAGAAGTTGTTTGGAGTCCTGGATGAGATCTGGACATGACGAGGAGCTCCGGAATAGTCTGGAGGTAAAGATTGATATATGGGATAATAGTGTTCGGTCTCTGAAAGGGTTCCGAAATTCACCAGAAATAGTTTCAGATGTTTCCCGAAATGTTCGGGGTACAAGGACACTTTATTTGGGCCAAGTGGTAAAGCCCATGAGGCTTTAGGAAGGTGCAAATGGTGTTTTGCAGAGGCCAGGGGCCAAACGTCAGGGACCCTGGCACCTGGGGCTAGACGCCGAGGACCTTGGCGTCTGGTCCTGGAGTCCGAGGAGGACTCTTGCCTTGCACGCAATCTGACCTCGAGGAGGATTTTTCTCCAAGTTTTGAGCCTAGGGCTCAGCATATAAATAAAGGGGTGGGGCTAGCACTTGGAACACATCAAGAAACCCTAAGACGTGTGTCGGCAAGCTCGTCCCTCTAGTTTACCCTCCGTCATAATTTCCGTAGTGATGGGCGAAGCCCTACGGAGATTGTTCTTCACCAACACCGTCACCACACCGTCGTGCTGCCGAAACTCATCTACTACTTCGCCCCTCTTGCTAGATCAAGAAGGCGAGGACGTCATCAAGTTGTACGTTTGTTGAACGCGGAGGTGCCGTCCGTTCGACGCTAGATCGTGATTGGATCGCGGGACGGCTTGTGATTTGGATCGCGAAGACGTTTGACTACATCAATCGCATTTCTTAACGCTTCTGCTTAGCGATCTACAAGGGTACGTAGATCCACTCTCCCTCTCATAGATGCTCATCACCATGGATAGATCTTGCGTGTGCGTAGGAAATTTTTTGTTTCCCATGCAACGTTCCCCAACATTTAGTACCCTACAATAATTTCTTTCTTTCGTTCTCCGCTATTTGTGAGTTTGGAGTGAACTCTTTGTCGCACGAGAGGTATTTACATAGATTCAACTATGTTAGTATTGTTGAGAGAACTTGCACTAGTGAAAGTATGAACCCTAGGCCTTGTTTTCAAGCATTGCAATACCGTTTGTGCTCACTTTTGTTACTTGTTACCTTGCTATTTTAATATTTCCAGATTAGAACAACCTATATCTACCATCCATATTGCAGCTGTATCACCATACCTTCGCCGAATTAGTGCACATATACAATTTACCTTTGTATTGGGTGTGTTGGGGACACAAGACACTCTTTGTTATTTGGTTGCAGGGTTTTTGAGACAGACCATCTTCATCCTACACCTCCCACGGATTGATAAACCTTAGGTCATCCACTTGAGGGAAAATTTACACTATCTTACAAAACTCTGTGCTTGGAGGCCCAACACGAGTCTACAAGAAGAAGGTTGCGTAGTAGACGTCAAGCTCTTTTCTGGCGCCGTTGCCAGGGAGGTGAGTGCTTGAAGGTATATCTTTAGATCTTTCAATCAAATCTTTTAGTTTCTTGTTTTTCACTAGTTTGGTTTTATAAAATAAAACTACAAAAAATGGAATTGAGGTTGCCTCATATGCTTCATCTTATTAATGTCTTTCATGAAAATGATGGAAAGGAAAATTGTGCTCAAGTGTTAGAAGAAGAAGTTATTAAAATGTTTGGCACTAAATCCTTGAATGATGAGCATGATTTCAATATTGTTAGTATGAATTCTCTGAATATTCATGATGCTAATGATATGCAAAGCCATAAG
The DNA here is from genome assembly GCA_022496015.1 of Hordeum marinum. NCBI lineage: Eukaryota > Viridiplantae > Streptophyta > Magnoliopsida > Poales > Poaceae > Hordeum > Hordeum marinum. The sequence continues at coordinate 34,714,813 of CM039674.1, forward strand.
CTTGGGGATGTTATGTTTGATGAATATGATATTTTTAGTCCCCCAAGTTTTGATGAGAAAAACTATTATGATGATGGCATGCCTCCTATCTATGATGATTATTGTGATGACACGTATGCTATAAAGAGTAATGACAACCATGAAACCTATTATAATGATTTTAATGTTCCTTGTGGTTATGTCAATCAAGTATCTCATGATAGTTATTTTGTTGAGTTTGCTCCCACTATTATGAATGAGAAGAAATTTTCTTATGTGGAGAGTAGTAAAATTTAATGCTTGTAGATCATGAAAAGAATGATTTATGTGCTGGTTATATTATGGAATTCCTTCATGATGCTACTGAAAATTATTATGAGGGAGGAATATATGCTTGTAGGAACTGCAATAATATCATGTTTCCTCTGTATGTGTTCAAAGTTTTGAAGTTATGCTTGTTTTGCCTTCCTATGCTAGATGATTCTTGTTCCCATAAATTGTTTGCTCACAAAATCCCTATGCATAGGAAGTGGGTTAGACTTAAATGTACCTGTCATGAGATTCATGATGCTCTTTGCATGTTTCAATTATTATTCCTATGTGAGCATCGTTGAAATCACCATGCCTAGCTAAAAGGAATTAAAGAAAAGCGCTTGTTGGGAGACAACCTAACACTTATACCTTCTGTTTTTGTGTGTTCACATGATTAAGCTACTGTAGTAATCATGTTTGGTGTCTTTCATTTCAATAAAAAGCCAAGAAAAGCCTTTGGGATAGTGTGGATACTTGCTTGTTTGATTCTGTACAAAAACAGAAAGTTTTGCATCCAGTATATGAATTATCTGATTTTACTGGAGATTCAAACAATTCTTAAATTTTTACAAACATTTACATGAAAATTACTTGAGTTTTACTAATTTTTCATAATGTTTAGAGTCAGGTAAGTATGGTGATCATTCAGATCTTTACAGACTGTTCTGTTTTTGACAGATTCTGTTTTGCATGCATAGTTTGCTTGTTTCAAGTGTTCCTATAGCTTATATTGATTAATATAAATTGTGGGAATTATAGTAGGTATAATGTGGTAATAATTATGAATCTTGTCTTGATAGTACCTAAGTGAATGATTTATCTTTACTACACTAACCCTTCTCACGAAGTTCCATTAAGTTTTGTGTGATTGGAGTTTTTAAGTTTTGGGTGAGACACCGATATGAGGAGAATAAGGAGTGACAAGAACCTAATCTTGGGGATGCCCAAGGCAACCCAAGTAAATATTTCAAGAAGTCTCAAGCATCTAAGCTTGGGGATGCTACGCATCCCACCTCTCTTCATCAACAATTATCGGTTAACCTATGTTGAGGCTAAATTTTAATTCATTCACATGATGCGTGTTATTCTTGGAATGCTATTTTTATTTTGCTTGCTGTTTAAATAAAATACTCATATATGAAAATCTTTATTGAGATAGAGAGAAAGTCCTCACATAGCTACTTAATTGTTTGACTACTCATTGATCTTCACTTATATGTTTTGGAGTAGTTTTGTCATTTACTCTCGTGCTTCACTTGTATCCTATGAATAAATGTTTGAATGAACTTAATATCATAAATCTGAAATTATATATGTTTTATATTCTTATCCCATGGGGAATAATGACTTCACATATAATAAGTATAGTTGTAAAATTTATTGAAAGTTAGCAAACACCGCATTGGTCACTTGAACCATTCATGAAAGAATATTGAAGGAAGAGAGATTTCACATATAAATATACTATCTTGGACATCTTCTATGATTGTGAATCCCCATTAATTATTTTCAAACTTCAGCAAATTAGTTGAAGTTGGACAAGGAAGACAACGTAATGAGTTATGGTTGCGGATGTTTGCATAGAAGTAATATTGTTATGGATCCTCTAACATGTGGTGCTCGCTTCCACCTCATACTTGCCAAAACTTCCGCACCAAGTAGAAATACTACATGTGCATCCAAACACCCTCAAACCCAAAGTTGTTCCATATGAGTCCACCATTTACCTACCTATATGCGGTATTTACCTACCGTTCCAAGTAAATTTGCATGTGCCAAAGTATAAACCTTCAAATAATATTCTGTTTTGTATGCCTGAATCGCTCATATAGTAACTAGGGGCTGTCAGTATCTTCCATGCTAGGTGGGTTATTCTCACGATATGTGTTGATTCACTATCATTCACGAGAAAGTGGCTGGTAATAGGGATTCCTAGTCCCGAAATCAAAGAAAAAAATACAAAGAATTAAACAAAACTCCCCCAGGAATGTTGTTGGTATGGACGGTACCCGTGGATTCGGCTCGCCACGGAGTGTGATTGATTGGTGGAGGGGGAGTAAAAACTTTACTATTCTGTTTGGGAACCTCCTATAATATATCTAGCATGGAAGATACCGAGATCTCTCGGTTGTTATGGTGACAATGAAAGCATACCGCCCAAAATTATTATTCATCTCTGTTTTAAAAGCTCGAGCTCTGGCACCTCCACGATTCAATGCTTCCCTCTGCTAAGGACCTATCTTTTACTTTCTAGTACTTACCTTTATGCAAGAGTCATTGTGATCTTCATCACTTCCTATATTTCGTATTTTTCTCTTGGTGTTGGGGATACACAAAATAGGTAGGCCCATGAAGGGTCGAAGTATCGTAAAGCATGGGGTCCACACGTCATGTGGGTCCAGGTAAATCTCATATAGACATACTACCCACCCGGACGTATCATCATACCGTCCACTCGGAAGACAATCAATCACTCGGTCGTATGGCTCAGTCGGATGTGCGAAGACCGTCAGTCGACAAGGCAGTCAAAGCACCATCCGGCTTTACAACATCAATACCCCACTTCGTAACATAGGAGGTGAAGGGGTGGCGCACGCTATATAAGCCACCCCCACCACTAGACTAGGGGTGTCCTTCTTCTCCCTTCCCTCTCTCTCAAAAATACACCATGTAACTGTGTCTTCATGACAAATAAGCAAAGACTCTCCAGAGCACAAGACGTACGGTTATTATCTCCGCGATGAGAGGCCCGAACTCGCAAAAACCACCGTGTCACCCATTTGCATCTCGATAGATCATGCTCTGTTATCCTACCCCTCTCTAATGTTGGAATCGTTCCCACAACACTTGGCAAGCGTCATGTGTTGGGGAAAGATCCAAGCATATATGGTCATTCAAATATATTTGATCATGAATTATTATTGTTGACAATTATCTATATGATAAATAAGTTGGGAGGCGAAACTTTAAGCCCCTATGTTTCTCTGTGTTCGATGGATGCCATTTGCTCTAAAAATATGCTTTGAGTGTTAGCAATGATGGAAGACTATATGATAGTTGAGTATGTGGAATTTGCTAAATCAAAGCTCTTACATAGACCCTTCCTGAAAATAAGATGAATTGCTATTGTTTGGTGACTAAAAGCATAGTTTGTTAGTCTATGCTTTAAAATGTGGATAGCTTGCTACTCAATCATGAGAAGTTCTATGATATGAGCTGTTTATGATATATAATGATGCTAGAAAAAGTGTTTGTAACTATCATTGATCAAATTTATACATTATGCTAGCATTCACACTAATAAATTATTGTTTTTATCATTTACCTACTCGAGGATGAGCAGGAATTAAGCTTGGGGATGCTGATACGTCTCCAACGTATCTATAATTTATGAAGTATTCATGCCATGTTTAAAATAATTCTATATGATTTTGGTATGATTTTATTAGAACTAACCCAGACTAACGTTGTATTCAGCAAAACTACCACCGTGTCGTTTTTTGTGCAGAAATAAAAGTTCTCGAAATGGGCTGAAAATTTAGTATGATTTTTTGGACCAAAAGAGACCCCAAAGCATTGGAGTTGGGCCAGAAGAGCCACGAGGAGGTCACAAGCCTGCCAGGCGCGGCCACCCTGATACGTCTCCAACGTATCTATAATTTTGGATTGTTCCATGCTATTATATTATCTGTTTTGGATGTTTTATATGCTATTTTGTATATTTTTGACTAACCTATTAATCTAGAGCCTAGTGCCAATTTCTGTTTTTTCCATGTTTTTGAGATTTGTAGATAAGGAATATTAAGCGGAGTCCAAACAGAATAAAACTTTCGGAAGGAATTTTTCTGGAATGAAAGGAAACAAGAAGACTTCAGAACAAAGGAGGGGAGCCACCGTGGGGCCACAAGCCCTAGGGGCGCCCCCAGGGGGTAGGGCGTGCTGGGTAGGCTTGTGGGCCCACAACCGCTCTCCTAACCCTAATATTCGGCCTATAGATTCCCAAATATTCCATCCCTATCAGACAAGCCACGAAAACACTTTTCTACCACGAGAAGCCTCCGTTCCCGAGAGATCCAATCTTGGAGCCTTTTCCGGTAATCTGCCAAAGGGGGTTTCGATCACGAAGGGCATCTACATCAACCCCATTGCCCCTCCGATGATGCGTGAGTAGTTCACCACAGACCTTCGGGTCCATAGCTAGTAGCTAGATGGCTTCTTCTCTCTCTTTGCTCTTCAATACCATGTTCATCATGATCTTCATGGAGATCTATCCGATGCAATACTCTTTTGCGGTGTGTTCGTCGAGATCTGATGAATTGTGGGTTTATATTCAGATTATCCATGAATACTATTTGAGTCTTTCCTGAATTCTTATATGCATGATTTCATATCTTTGCAAGTCTCTTCGAGTTATTGGCTTGGTTTGGCCAACTAGACTGGTAATTTTTGCAATGGGAGAAGTGCTTAGTTTTGGGTTCAATCTTGCGGTGTCCTCACCCAGTGACAAAGTAGGGGTAGCGAGGCATGTATTGTATTGTTACCATCAAGGATAACAAGATGGGGTTTTCATCATATTGCTTGAGCTTATCCCTCTACATCATGTCATCTTACCTAATGCGTTACTCTGTTCTTCATGAACTTAATACTCTAGATGCTGGCAGGAGTCGGTCCATGTGTGGAGTAATAGTAGTAGATGCAGAATCGTTTTGATCTACTTGACATGGACGTGATTCCTTTATGCATAATCATTGCCTTGGATATCATCATAATTTATTCGCTTTTCTATCAATTGCTCGACAGTAATTTGTTTACCTACCGTAATACTTGCTATAATGAGAGAAGCCTCTAGTGAAACCTATGCCCCCCGGGTCTATTTTCCATCTTATACTTTTAGATCTAAAACCAAAAATACCAAAAAATACTTTGATGCATTATTTTTATCATTAGTTTTACTTTCCGTTTAAGTAATATATCTCTATCAGATCTCATCCTTGCAAGTAACCTTAAAGGGATTGACAACCCATTTATAGCATTGGGTGCAAGAGTTTGATTCCTTGTGTAGGTACACCTATTGGGGACTTGCTTGTATCTCCTACTGGATTGATACCTTGGTTCTCAACAACTGAGGGAAATATGTATCTACTTTGCTGCATCACCCGTTCCTCTTCACGGAAACCAACGTATGCTCGACAAGTAGCAAGAAGGATTTCTGGCGCCGTTGCCGGGGAGATCTACATCAAGCCTACCAAGTACCTATCACAAACTCATCTCTTGCATTTACTTTATTTGCCATTTGCCTCTCGTTTTCCTCTCCCCCACTTCTAAAAGAATTTTTGCAAAATACCAAAAAGATTTGCCTTTTTATTCGCCCTTCTTTTGTTTGCCCTTCGTTTGCTTTTGTATTTGCTTTGCCACCATGTCAGAATCTATGGAGACTTTCAATGATAAAAATAGTAATAATCTTGAGGGGAATCTTGACGCCCTTGTTAATCACAACCATCAAGAAAAACACACTATCATTCATACAAAAGGTTCAGTATAGGTAGTGGTAATATTATTGGAAAAGGTGTTATTCAAGAATAGGACGTGATTCCTTTATGCATAATCATTGCCTTGTTAATGATGCCCTTGTTAAAGAGTAATGTTATTCACTTGTGCGGGAACACTTCCTACTTTAGGAGGGTCCATTCTCAATAAAACTAATAGTCTTGCGGACATTATAACTTTGTTAATAAGTGAACTTGAGATAGAATTCTTGCACATGCACCCTTGCATACAAATGATTTTTCTTGAGTTTTCTAACATTCAACATTCTTCTGTCAAGCGTGCCGCCACTATATTCCTAACACACGAGTTTAGATTTATCATGAAAGAGGCTAGTGAAATATTTGCTCATTATAAAATTAATGGTGGATGTCCCCCTATTGAGGAGATCCTTTTTAATCAAGAAGAGATAATGAGACTACGATCTCAGGATCAAGTTGGTTATAACGAAAATTTGAGAAAGAAAGTCCCTACCGAGGTTTTGGTTGATAAGATTTCTGAACTCAATGATAATTTTGCTATAAAAATAACGTATTAGAGTTCATTCTTAGTAAAAGGCTTATGGACTTTACCCAAAGGAAAGCTTATAATGATGAATTGATTATACACTATAAGGGACATAACAAGGAACCTATCCCCCCCACACTTGATCTTGATGATCCTAATCCTCTTAAATTCAGCCCTTTTGATTACTTTTGCTCGCCACAACGGAAATTAGCTTATGAAAGAAGGGAGTATGAGATGAGCATGAATGATCTCCCTTATTTTTATTATGACAATACCTAGATCTATTGCGTTTTGCCTAGCTAGGGGCGTTAAACAATAGCGCTTGTTGGGAGGCAACCCTATTTTATTTTGATTTATGCTTTTTGCTTCTGTTTTGGTGTGTTTTGCATATTATTACTTCTTTAGTAATTGTGTTTTTGTGTTTTAATTATTTTTTGAGCCAAGTAAAACCTTTGGGGTGATCTACGGTGGTTGTTGATTTGATCTTGCTGAAAAATAGAAACTTTTGCGCTCACTCCAGGAATTTTCTAAATTTTTCAGAGCGCCTAATTGATCTAAAAATTTTACATAATATTTATATACAAATTTACCTGATTTTAAGAAATTTTCAGAATTTTTCGAGTTCCATAAATATTCTAAGTTTACAGATCTCTACGGACTGTTCTGTTTTTGACAGATTCTGTTTTCTTTGTGTTGTTTGCTTATTTTGATGTATCTATGGGTCTTATCGGGGGGTATGAGTCATGGAAAAGTTAGAATACAGTAGTTATTAAACAAATATAAATAAATAATGAGTTCACAACAGTACCTAAAGTGGTGATTTATTTTTATTATACTAACGGATCTCATGAGTTTTCTGATGAGTTTTGTGTTGTGAAGTTTTCAAGCTTTGGGTGAAGATTTGATGGACTATGGAATAAAGAGTGGCAAGAGCCTAAGATTGAGGATGCCCAAGGCACCCCAAGTAATATTCAAGGATACCAAAAAGCCTAAGCATGGGGATACCCCAGAAGGCATCCCCTCTTCCGTCTTCAATCCATCGATAAATTTACTTGAGGCTATATTTTTATTCACCACATGATATGTGTTTTGCTTGGAGCGTCTTGTATGATATGAGTCTTTGCTTTTTAGTTTGCCACAATCATCCTTTATGCACACACCTTTTGAAAGAGACACTCTGAATCGTGAATTTATTAGAATACTCTATGTGCTTCACTTATATCTTCTGAGCTACGCAATGTTGCTCTAGTGCTTCACTTATATCTTTATAGAGCATGGTGGTGTTATATTTTATAGAAATTATTGAACTCTTGTTCCTCACTTATATTATTTTGAGAGTTTCTTAAAACATCATGGTAATTTGTTTAGGTTATGAATTTAGTCCTAATATAATGGGCATCCAAGAGGGATATTTTAAAAACTTTCATATTAAGTGCATTAAAAACTATGAGAAGTTTGTTTCCTTGCATATAGTTTTGAGATAATAGGGATGGTAATATGAGAGTCATGCTAGTGAGTTGTTGTGAATTGGAATAGATACTTGTGTTAAAGATTGTGATTCCCATAGCATGCACATATGGTGAACCGTTATGTAACGAAGTCGGAGCATGATTTGTTTAATGATTGTTGACCTTTGTGTGAGGGTCGGGAGCGCGTGATGGTTAACTCCTATCAACCTCTCCCCTAGGAGCATGCGTCTAATGCTTTGTTTGACAACTAATAACTTTTGCAATAAGTATGTGAGTTCTTTATGACTAATGTTCAGTCCATGGATTATACGCACTCTCACCCTTCCATCTTTGCTAGCCTCTCTAGTACCGCGCAACTTTCGCCGGTACATCAAACCCTCCTTCCTCAAAACAGCTACCATATATTCCTCAAAACAGCAACCATACCTACCTATTATGTCATTTCCATAGCCATTCCGAGATATATTGCCATGCAACTTCCACCATGTAGTTTTTCATGACTTGCATCATCACTTCATAATGCATATAGAGTCATGCTTTGTCATAGGTATCGAGTTGTAATTTTTTTATTTTTTTGAGTATAAGTAAATAAAAGTGTGATGATTTTTCATTAATATAGCATTGTCCCATGAGAGAGAAGGATGATGGAGGCTATGACTCCCTCACAAGTTGGGATGAGTATCCGGACTTTACAAAAAATAAAAGAGGCCAGCGAAGCCCAAACCAAAAAATAAAAGAGGACAAAGAAGCCTACCAAAATAAAAAAAGAAAAAGAAAGAAAAAAAGAAAAAAATGAGAGAAAGAGAGAAGGGACAATTTATACTACCTCTTTCCACACTTGTGCTTCAAGGTAGCACCATGATCTTCATGATAGAGAGTCTCCTATTTTGTCACTTTCATATAACTAGTGGATATTCATTTTGCACACACACTTATAACTTTAAGTGCATTTGTTGCATGGCAATCCCTACCCACTCACATTGATATCTATTGATGGGCATCTCCATAGCCCGTTGATATGCCTAGTTGATGTGAGACTATCTTCTCCTTTTTTTCTCCTTGCACCTCCTTCATATTCTATTCCACCTATAATGCTATATCCATGGCTCACGCTCATGTATTGCGTGAGAGTTGAAAAGGTTTGAGAACATCCAAAGTGTAAAAAAAATTCTTGACTTGTTCATCAGGGTTGTGCATGATTTAGATACTTTGTGTGGGGAAGATGGAGCATATCCAGACCATATGATTTTGTAGGGATAACTTTCTAAGGCCATGTTATTTCGAAAGGACACGACTACCTTGTTGGTGTGCTCGAAGTATTATTGTTTTTATGTCAATATTAGACTATTGTTCTGAATCTTACGGATCTGAATATTCATGCCACAATAAAGAATATTACATCGATAAATATGTTAGGTAGCATTCCACATCAAAAATTCTGTTTTTATCATTTACCTACTCGAGGACGAGCATGAATTAAGCTTGGGGATGCCGATACGTCTCCAATGTATCTATAATTTTTTATTGTTCCATGCTATTATATTATCTATTTTGGATGTTTTATATGCATTAATATGCTATTTTATATTATTTTTGGGGACTAACCTATTAATCTAGAGCCTAGTGCTAGTTTATGGTTTTCCTTGTTTTTCGAGATTTGCAGATAAGGAATATTAAATGGAGTCCAAATGGAATAAAACCTTCGGAAGGAATTTTTCGAGAATGAAAGGAAACTAGGAGACTTGAGAACCAAGGCAGGGGAGCCACAGTGGGGCCACAAGCCCTAGGGGCGTGCCCAGGGGGGTAGGGCGCACAGGGCAGACTTGTGTGCCCACAGTCGCTCTCCTAACCCTAATCTTCGGCCTATAAATTCCTAAATATTCCATTATTATTAGAATAAGCCACAAAAACACTTTTCCACCGCCAGAAGCCTCCGTTCCCGAGAGATCCAATCTTGGAGCCTTTTCCGGTAATCTGCCGGAGGGGGATTCGATCACGGAGGGCATCTACATCAACTCCATTGCCCCTTCGATGATGCGTGATTAGTTCACCACAGACATTCGGGTCCATAGCTAGTAGCTATATGGCTTATTCTCTCTCTTTGCTCTTCAATACCATGTTCTTCATGATCTTCATGGAGATCTATCTGATGTAATACTCTTTTGCGGTGTGTTTGTTGAGATCCGATGAATTGTGCTTTTATGTTCAGATTATCCATGAATATTATTTGAGTCTTTCCTGAATTCTTATATGCATGATTTCATATCTTTGCAAGTCTCTTCGAGTTATTGGTTTGGTTTGGCCAACTAGATTGGTAATTCTTGTAATGGGAGAACTGCTTAGTTTATTGTTCAATCTTGCGGTGTCCTCACCCAGTGACAAAGTAGGGGTAGCGAGGCACGTATTGTATTGTTGCCATCAAGGATAGCAAGATGGGGTTTTCATCATATTTCTTGAGTTTATCCCTCTACATCATGTCATCTTACCTAATGCGTTACTCTGTTCTTCATGAACTTAATATTCTAGATGCAAGCAGGAGTCGGTCGATGTGTGGAGTAATAGTAGTAGATGCAGAATCGTTTCGGTCTACTTGACACCGACGTGATGCCTATATGCATAATCATTGCCTTGAATATCATCATAATTATTCGCTTTTCTATCAATTGCTCAACGGTAATTTGTTTACCCACCATAATACTTGCTATCATGAGAGAAGCCTCTAGTGAAACCTATGGCCCTCGGGTCTATTTTTCCATCTTATACTTTCAGATGTAAAACCAAAAATACCAAAAATACTTTGCTGCATTATTTTTATCTTTTGTTTTACTTTCCATTCAAGCAATCTATCTCTATCAGATCTCATCCTTGCAAGTAACCTTAAAGGGATTGACAACCCCTTTATAGCGTTGGGTGCAAGAGTTTGATTCCTTGTGTAGGTACACCTATTGGGGACTTTCTTGTATCTCCTACTGGATTGATACCTTGGTTCTGAACAACTGAGGGAAATACTTATCTACTTTTCTGCATCACCCGTTCCCCTTCATGGAAACAAAGCATGCTCGAGAAGTAGCACACACCCCTGGTCGTGCCTAGCAGGCGTGTCACCGCCCCGTGGCACCCCTTCACGTGAGACCGACGCCAAAAGTTCCTATAAATATAGAAACCTTCGAAAAGAAACCTAGTCAAGAGTTCCACTACCACAAGCCTCCAGAGCCACGAAAAACCAATCGGGGGCCCATTCCGGCACAATGCCGGAGGGGGAAACCATCACCGGAGGCCATCTTCATCATCTCGGCGGTCTCCATGACGAGGAGGGAGTAGTTCACCCTCGGGGCTGAGGGTATGTACCAGTAGCTATGTGTTTGATCTCTCTCTCTCTCTCTCTCTCTCTCTCTCTCCTTCTCGTGTTCTTGAGATGTCGCGATCTTGATGTATCGCGAGCTTTATTGATATAGATGAATCATCTGGAGTTTTCCCCCTGTCTATGTTCTTGTGATGAATTGAGTTTTCCCTTTGAAGTTTTCTTATCGGATTGAGTCTTTAAGGATTTGAGAACACTTGATGTATGTCTTGCGATGGGATATCCGTGGTGACAATGGGATGTTCTATTGATCCACTTGATGTATGTTTTGGTGATCAACTTGCGGGTTCCGTGACCTTGCGAATCTATGCATAGGGGTTGGCACATGTTTTCGTCTTGACTCTACGGTAGAAACTTTGGGGCACTCTTTGAAGTTCTTTGTGTTGGATTGAACATGATGAATCTGAAATTGTGTGATGCATATCGTATAATCAAGCCCATTGGTACTCGTGCTGACATTCGAGTATCTAGGTGATATTAGGGTTTTGGTTGATGTGTGTCTTAAGGTGTTATTTTAGTACGAACTCTAGGGATGTTCATGACACTTATAGGGATATCTCATAAGATTGATCGAAAAAGATAACTTTGAGGTGGTTTCGTACCCTACAATAATTTCTTTGTTTGTTCTCTGCTATTTGTGACTTTGGAGTGAACTCTTTGTCGCACGTGAGGGATTTACATATGATTCAACTATGTCAGTATTGTTGAGAGAACTTGCACTAGTGAAAGTATGAACCCTAGGCCTTGTTTTCAAGCATTGCAATGCCGTTTTTGCTCACTTTTGTTACTTGCTACCTTGTTTTTTATTATAAATATTTTAGATTACAAAAACTCATATCTACCATCCATATTGCACTTGTATCACCATCTCTTAGCCGAACTAGTGCACCTATACAATTTGCCATTGTATTGGGTGTGTTTGGGACACAAGAGATTTCTTCTATTTGATTGCAGGGTTGTTTGAGAGAGACCATCTTCATCCTACACCTTCCACAGTTTGATAAACCTTAGGTCATCCACTTGAGGGAAAATTGCTACTGTCCTACAAAACTCTGCGCTTGGAGGCCCAACAAAGTCTACAAGAATAAAGTTGCATAGTAGACATCACCAACACACCTAATACAATGGCAAATTGTATAGGTGCACTATTATGGCGAAGACATGGTGATACAAGTGCAATATGGATAGTAGATATAGGTTTTGTAATCTGAAAATGTAAAAACAACAAGGTGGCAAGTGACAAACATCAAGCAAAATGTTGTATAAATGCTTGGAAATAAGGCCTAGGGTTTATACTTTCTCTAGTGCAATCTCTCAACAATGCTAACATAATAGAATCATATGATCATCCCTCAACGTGTGACAAAGAATCACTCCAAAGTTCATATCTAGCGGAAAACATAAGATGAAATTGTTGTAGGTAGTAGAACCACCTCAAAGTTATTCTTTCCGATCAATATTTTGAGCTATTCATATAAGTGTCACAAACAGCCCAAGAGTTCGTACTAGAATAACGCCATATGATATGCATCAATCAAGCCTAATGTCACCTAGATAGTCCGATGTCGCCACAAGTATCTGTCAGTTAATTATCCGACATGCATCAAACAATTTCAGATTCATCATATTCAATACACGCAAAGGAACTTCGAAAAGTACCCCAAGATTTCTATCGAAGAAAGTAGGAAAAGAACGTGTATCAACCCATATGCATATATTACCCCATTGTCACCACAGGAATTCGCAAGTTGAGTACCAAAACATATATCAAGTGAATCAATAAAATACCCCATTGTCACCAGAGTATCCACATGCAAGACATACATCAAGTGATCTCCAATCCAATATTCAATCCGACATAACATAATCTCAAGGAAAAGATTCAATTCATCACAACAGGGTAGCAAGGAAATAACATCAAACGATGCAACCATGGTTTTAAATAGCGGATAGCGGGCTGGTAGAGGATTGGGTTCCGTGTAGCAGATTGCGGATAGCAGGTGATATTGCGGGCTCTATGTCCGCATAGAGGATTTATAAAAACACTAGATTCTTGTTTATTATCACTAGAGCATGAACGAAAAGTAATGACATTTAATTTGAGCGATAGCGGTCACTATTGCGCTAGCGCTATTGCGGACACAATAGCATATGCTATCTTTGCCATTTAAAACTATGGATGCAACTATATTAACAAAGCCCATGGTGCATCAAGATCGTGACATCTCAAGAACCGAGAGAGAGAGAGAGAGAGGGAGAGATCACATAGCAACTGGTGCATACCCTCAGCCTGATGGTGAACTACTCCCTCCTCGTCATGGAGACTGCCGAGATGATGAAGATGGCCTCCGGTGATGATTGCCGCCTCCAGCAGAGTGCCGGAACAGGGTTCCGGATGAGGGTTTTTCAGTACAGAGGCTTGCGGCGACAAAGCAGAAGTTATAGGTTAACTTTTGGGTTTTTTGGTATTTATAGGATTTTCCGGCGTTGGAATCACACTAAACGGAGCCACCAGGTGGTCCCAAATATAACCTGGCCATACCTCGGGTCGGGCCGAAAAAATCCTGATGCTAAAAAACCAGGCCCGAGCCTAGCCCGGCCAGGCCGTCGGGCCTAACTTTTGGGCACAGGCCCGGCCCGAGCCCGAAAAAGCCTGGCCAAGCCCAGCAGGCCCGACACGAGGTAGGCTTAAATCCAGATTTCAACGAGCCCGGTCCCGGCCCGGCCCGGCCACCGGGCTCAAAATCTATGCCCGAGCCCGGCCCATGGACAAGGCCGGGCCGGGTCGGGTCGGGCTTTTTCGGGACGGGCCGGGCTACCCATGGCCAGGTATAGTCCCAAACCATCAGGGCGCACCGAGAGGGGTGATGGTGCCCTGATGGCTTGGGGGAACCTGGTGGCCCCCTCCGGTGATTCATCGCCCTGGTATTTCTTATTTTCTCCAGAATAAATTGTCAAAAAGTTTCGAACGATTCCGAGAACTTTTATTTTCTACACAAAAAATAACACCTAGGTAATTCTGCTGAAAACAGCGTCATTCCGGGTTAGGTATAATTAAATCATATAAAATACATCAAAACCATATAAAAATATTGCAAACATAGGTAAATATGACATGAATACTTCATAAATTATCAATACCTTGGAGACATATCACATTTCTATGTCCCTTTGCAAAGAAAAAAAATACATTATGCGAATAATGACAAAATTTGCATATAATTCACAAATAATTTGCGCTTTTTCCTAAGAAGGAATGAATTGATGGCATCGATATTACCCATAAGAAGAAAGAAAATGTAACAAGAACTAAAGAAATGAAGAGGTAGAACTAATTAGTTGCATTGGCATTACCCTTTAAGAAGAATGAAATGAAAATGATATTAAGAAAATAATGAAAAATGTTTTACGCTTTACATAGAAAATACGCTTTTTTAGAATACACAAGCATAAGCATATAATAATGGGGTTTCAGAAAAGGAAATTTCCTAACAACAATACTAATTAGTGGCAATGATATTACCTATAAAGAAAAAAATGAAATAAAAAATAAAAAATATGGAATAAGTAGATGAATTGGTTACATTGGTATTATCCTTTAAGAAGAAGAAAATATAAAAACTTGTATTCAACTTGCACACAACTTTGCACATTTTTGTGTAAGAAATAAACATATAGTTGTGCAACTTTCACACGCTAGTAAAATCATGTTATATAGTTTTTTCATGTAGACATTCTACACTAACCCAACATCCTAAAAATACCCATAAAACCGGCTAAAACGAAAAAAGGCATACAAACAAAATAAGATAAAGTATCGTCGGGCTAAAACAGGAAACACGAAATGGGTTTCAACCCAAGAAGAAATCGACTGACCCAAAGCAGTGGTCAGTCGAAATTTTGGGCTATTTTTTTTAATATTTCCTTTTTTTATTAATTTCGTCACATATTAGGCCGGTCCAAAAAAATTCAAATCTGTCATCCCGTCGGACACGAGGGAGCCGACAGGGTCCAGTCGGTCACGGGGAAGCCGAGAGAAGGCTGTTGACCACTATGTGACACCCCAATTTCGACTGTACGCTAAACATACACGCAATGCATCCGACCAAAATTGGGGACTCACTAATCAATATCACAACACAACTCTAGACACAAATTAAAGTCATACAGCTTCATATTACAAGCCAGGGGCCTCGAGGGCTCAAATAAAAAGCTCGACAAGCACGAGTCAATGGAAGCAAATAATATCTGAGTACAGACATAAGTTAAACAAGTTTTGCCTTAAGGAGACTAGCACAAACATAACAACCTCCTATCCTACTGCTGGTTGGGGGCGCCCTCCACGTAGTAGTAGGCTCCTGCGGTGGTGTAGTAGTCGTCTCCGGCGTACTCCATCTCCTGGGCTCCAACGTCTGAACGCAGAATTGTATCGAGGGGGAAAGAGAAGGCAAAGCAGCGGTAAGTACTCATCCAAAGTACTCGCAAGACTAACATCAGAACTATGCTAAGTATGCATCATTATCAAGGGGTGGGGTTATATCTGGGCTGACTACAGAAAACAAGAAAAGGGGGAAGGCCTAGTCCTATCGAAGACTAGCATCTTCAGCATCTTGCAACATCTTGCAACATTAGAAGAGAGTATACTAGTATCTTACATATAGTCATATTATTGTAGCAATTTTATCAAGTAACCACGCCCAGAGATTCTTCCTCGACTCCCTGCGAGGAAGCAATCCCGGAGCCACATTCATTGAAAGTAAATCACAATTATAGTTGTATAAGGTCAAGGTACAACTCCAAGTCGTCATGTTACCGTGGACACGACTATTCGAATAGATGAATTCATCCCTGCAGGGGTGCACCGCATTTCCAACACGCTTGATCACCTCCGGCCGGACACACTTTCCGGGGTAATGCCTGGCCTCAGGATCCAAAACGTCGCCGCCCCACCTAGACTCAACGAAGAGGCCAGCCCGCCGGTCTAACTCCTAAGCACGCAGGTTTGTGGGCCCACTTGGCCTTGCACTCCTGCACGATGCGAACGCGACCGGAAGCAGACCTAGTACACTCAGTTCGGGAGCTGTACCTTCCAGCCCAATCCGGCATGCGCCACTCCATTGTTGACGTCCGAAGAGCTTCGGCTAATACAACGACGCTGAGTACCCATAACTTCTCTCACGTGAAGGTTTGGTGCGTAAAAGGTCAAACGACCAACTCAGATCAAATACCCAGCCCATTAGCATTTTATTAATGCGGGGCAAGCGTGACCCATAAAATGCGGTCCCGTCACCCCGTCTCGAGGATGTGTGGAAAAAGCCTCTCTCGCCAGTCCATGCCTCAACATCAGCAAACCGTGGGTACCCCTCAGGGCCGACCCATCACCAACATGTTTCTGTAACCAGGTCATCGTAACTGTGTGCATAAAACATCAAGATGGGAACTAAGGAATCACCCTCAAAGGTCCCCGCTCGATGTAACCGTCAAGGTGGACTTAGAGGAATCACCCTCGAGGGTCCCACACTTGAGGGATGGCACGACAAAGACATCATCGGGAATGGTGAAGGAGGAATCACCCTCGATAACCATGACCGACTAGCTGCACTATAGGGATAGCATCATGAGTACTTCACGAGGTGTCACCCTCGGTACTTGGTAGTAGCACTACAGAGTCGTACAACTAAGGGGAGTATGATGATGTGAGGGGCATGGCTTGTCGGTCGGTTGACCGAGTCTTCAAGTCGTCGAGTCGTCGGTTCGTCGATGAAGAAGCAGGGGCAACTGGGACTAAGGGGTCACTCGGGATACACTAACCAACCTATACTAAGCCGTTGGTATGATTGCATGTATAGTAGCAGTTCATCAAAAACAGGCTATGCATCAGAATAAGAGATAACTATTACAGTAGCAAAAATCTAATGCAAGAATAAGAGGGAAGAATGGGCGATATCGGAATGCTCAAGGGGGGTTGCTTGCCTTGCTGCTCTACGGCAAAAGGCTGATCTACAGGCGCGTAGTCGTACCCGACAACAGCGTCAGTCTCGAGGTCTACCGGAGAGAAGAGGGAGGGGAGAAACAATAAATATAAAGCACATATGCGATCACAATGCATGACATGGCAATATGCAGGGCTAGGCATGCACTAACGCAGTACTATATGTCGCAGACGGGTCAGAAGAATATCTGATGATATTTTCCGGGTCTCTGGCTACTACCGGACAGATGATCCTAACGCCAAAATGTCCATGTTCATCATGCTAGGAGCATGTGATAGATGAACGGACATCGTATTCGGATCCGTGAGACTTTTCTGATCAACTTTCATGTTCAAAACTTTTTCATCCGAGCTACGGTTTATTTTATATTAATTTTAAAGATTAAACAATATTCTGGAATTAAACAAATTATTTTAATTCGAAAATAGAATTATGACGTCAACATGATGTCATGCTGACATCAACAGTCAATAGTGCCATTGACTAGTCAAACTGACCAGTGGGTCCCACATGTCGTACTCTCAGTTTTAACTAGGTTTAATAACTAATTAAACAAATTAATTGATGGGTGTGACCCACCTGTCATCCACTGCTTAAGTTAACTAATTACAGGTTAATTAACTAACCTAATTAATCTTAATCATCTAATTAACTTAATTAATTACCTAAATTGATCAATTTACTAATTAATTAATTAATTAACTCATAATCAATTATTCTATTTATTAATATATATTTAATTTTATTATTTTTTTATATTATTTTTATTAATAGGGGCAGTGGGCCCCTCCTGTCATACACACGGGGGGTTAGTGGGGGGTTTAATCCCCCACTAACCCAAATCGGTCCAGGGTGGGGGTGGCCAGGGGCTCGTCGGCGGCTTACCGGTGGCCAGGGGCGGTGGTGGTGCGAGGGGGCGAGGCCGCCAGCGGAAAGGGGAGGCCAGGGCGCAACCCAGCCGTGGCGAGCGCGAGGAGGCGCGGTGGCGAGCGTGGCGAGCGCGCGCGCGGCACGTGCGCGGCGATGCGGGGCCGCGATGATGCGGTGCGCGAGCAAGGCGAGGCGCGATCGCGCGGGAGGGTGCGGGGCCGGTGGGCGGCGCCGGCAGGAGGGGAGAGAGGGAGGGGATGGGAGGAGCCCGATGGGGGGGCTCACCGGCGAGGAAAGGAGGGGGCGGCGAGGCTCCGTGGGGCCGTTGGGGGGAGATGAGGACGCGACGGCGGGGCGGTCCGGCGGCGGCGTGGCGGTCCGGCAGCGGCAGGGTCGTGCAGGGGCGAGCGGCGTTCTGCCCCCGATCCGATTTGGATCGGGAGGGGGTGAAGATGGGGGAAGTGGGGTGCGGGGGGAGGTGGGCTAGGGTTTCGGTTGCCCCAAGGGGGTTATAGGGGCGGGGTGGTCGGTTGGCCCAACTGGGCCGGGAGCCCAGCAGGGGGTGGGCTTTTTTTCTGTTTATATTTTGTTTATTTAATTTCCTGCTTTGGTCTTATTTTAATTTAGTTAGTTTAAATACTTTTAAAAATGCTGATTTCAACTTGAAAAATAATGAAAGAAATATTTTCCACACCTTGAACATTTTTGTTTCCATGCGTGACAAAATTAATTTTTGACTTTAAATTTGAATTTGAATTTGAATAAGATTTGGATTACCGCGAGATTAACAACAGCAACAACAGTGGTGACATGGCAACATTAGCGTGGGATTAATGTAGTTTAATTACAGAGATTGCTATAGAACAAAAACCAGGGCGTCACACACTAGGTGGCCGATAAGTGGGCTGTCGGCCACGTGGCGGCCGACTACTGGCCCGAACACGTCACTCGGCCTAATGCCGTCTAGTCGGCTATGCCAAGGCTGATTGGGCCTAATCGGCTACGCCGGAGCCAATAGGACCCAGTCACCTTCGGTTGCGCCTCCCTCTCCCTTTCTTCCTCCTCTCTTCCTCTCTTCTTTGTTCTTTCTCATCTCTCTCTCTCAACCCGAAACCCCCCGATTTCTTACCGCATAGTTAGCCGATTTCTTCCTAGTTTTTCACCGTAGATTGCTTCTAGAGTGCTAGGGGATGCTAGTGTAACCTCGATCTCGTGATGGGGCAGCTTGTAGTGGTGGTGGTGACCATTGTGCAGGTGGAGGCGGTGGAGGTGGAGGTGAAGGTGGAGGCAGTGGAGGTGGACATTCCGGTGTTCGTCATCCGTTCGCGTGTTTGAAGCCCGTCGTTCGTCATTTCTTCACACGCTTCAAGGGTAATATATCCAACGCCCATTCCCGTAGTGTTAAGTTGTGTCGATATTTATGTGTGTAGAATATTTTAGTTGATCCGGTAGCATTGGTTCGATACAATATGTAGATGTCAAATATTTAGTTGCATTGCATTTTTTATTTGGTGCGGTAAAATTTGGGTAGCTGTGGTATTTTTTACTTGGTTCGGTAAAATTGGTTTAGGGTTCGATAGAATATGTAGTTGTCAAATATTTAGTTGTGTGGTAATTATTAGTTTATCCGGTAGCTTTGGGTAATATTTTGGGTAGATGTGGTAATTTTAGTTGGTTCGGTACAATTATTAGTTTGCCTTTTGCTTAATATTTATCCCTGTTGGATTTTTTAGGTCAACAGATATGTGTGATTTAGTGACGTTAATTTTTTACTACGACCCTGGTAATGTGCAAATAACTGAGACATGAGCTGATCTAAGTGAATTTGAGCACATTGAACTGCCAATGACTGCCCCTGAAACATGGTCTGTTAGTCAGTTGAGAGAATGGATAACTGGGTCTTTAGGGTTAAATCATGAAACACATGCCGTCGGTGTTCATGCATTATGGAGCAGGTCCAGTTCGAATATTTTCTTTTATTTGAAGGAAATAGCGCGGGACGATCAGTGGGTGCGCTGGTTACAAGCTTGCTCTAGCAGGGGAGTTAATCCTGTCGCTTTAGTGCTTCCCGTCGTGAAGCAGATGAGTGCAACCGAAGCCGATTGTGGTTACGATTGTGGCCAGAGCAGTGAAGGAATACATGATTCAATGTCAAATTATGCGTCCCATGCTGCAGATGAAGTTTACGAATCAGGGCAGAGTAGTCATGCAGAAGGAGGTAATGTCGATGATTATGCTAGTGGCGAGGCGGATGCTGACGAGGTAGATAGACACTTGCAAAACAAGATGGAAATGAAGATAGAGATGGTGATATTGCTGATGATTCTGACGAGTCAGACGACGAAGAGAACGCCCAACGGGTGCCTAATCCTACATCATGGAATCAGGACTTCTCAACTGCAATGACCATGAATGATGGTCATGATTCTGCCTGGCAATATCACCAGAATGAATGATGGTCATGATTCTGCCTGGAAAAGATAGCGGGAACTCAGAAGTGGGAAAAGATGTCGAGGACTCAGAAGCGGGAAAAGACGGAGGGAACTAGGAATCGGGAAATGATGTCGGGAGGGGTTATTGTGTCATTTTGTTCATCACAAAATGTTAGTTATGCATCAAAATATGAGGAACATGCACCTATTGGTTTTGTCACGGCCGATTAGTACTAATGGGTCATGGCTAGGCCAATTAGAACTAATCGGTCACCGCTAGGCCAATTAGTACTTATCGGTCACCGCTAGGCCAATTAGTACTTATCGGTCACGGCTAGGCCGATTAGTACTAATCGGTCTTTACAAAGCCGACACGAGCTAGTCTTGCATGGCCGACAACCCTATCGGCCTATCCGTAGCCGACTGGGACTAATCTGCTATGACGGAGCCGACTGGATCCAGTCGGCTTCCTCCTGGCCAACTGAATCATATTTCTGTAAATTTTACCAACGACGTTATATGTAAGAAATTTAATAAAATTTTGGCCCAAAGCACCACATCAGGCATAAACAGAAAAAAAAAAAAGGAGCACGAATCTTGAAGCAGAAATCAATGCTCCGAAAAATCGACTGATCCAAATTAGATATTATGTGTTCAACATACATGAAAACGGCATGTTTGGATGACGTCCATAGTCCATACAACAAGTTATCCGAAACTTCGGGCGCCGTTTATGAACCTGCTGTAAATTCGTTTAAACTCTTGTACTTTTTCTACTCACCGTAGAAACTTTGGATCACATTGCACACCAAGCTAAAGCACTTGACATCTGAACTTTTTTCTGCCAGATTTCTCCAAGACACTAGAATTAATCAACAACACAACACTCTTGATTCTTCAAGTCACAAACCGCACCATGCATTTCATTTCCCTCCTTTAATTTCACCTATCTGAACTCTAAAGTCCCAACCCTTGATTTCTTTTTCTTTCAACACAACACATTCAGACACCAATCGCAGACAGAGCAAGTCACTCACTCACTGATCATGTAAGTCGTCAGCTCCTCCTTTGGTGTCCGGGTCTCCGGCGGTCTTTTTGTAGGTGTACCAGCTGGCGATGAGCAGGTAGACGGCGAAGTTGACGAGGCTGAGGGCGGCGAGCAGCCAGAAGAAGTAGTCGAGGTGGCCGACGTTGAGGTTGTCGGGGATCCACCCTTGCTTGCCTCCCCTGGTGGTCACCTTGGCCACCACTGTGACCAGCAGCGTGCTGAGGTAGTTCCCGAGCGCCACGGTGGTGAGCGACAGCGCGGAGCACATGCTCCTCATGGCGTCGGGCGCCTGGTCGTAGAAGAACTCGAGCTGGCCAACGAAGGTGAACACCTCGGCGGCGCCGATGATGAAGTACTGCGGCACCTGCCAGAAGATGGAGATGGGCACGACGTCCTTCTCCCCGTACAGCCCGTGCTGCGCGATGGTCCGGAGGCGGACGAGCTCCAGCACGCCGGCGGCGAGCATGGCGAACATGGAGACCACGAGGCCGATGCCCATGCGCTGGAGCTGGGTGAAGCCGCGCGGCCGGCCGGTGACGGAGCGCACGGCGGGGACGAGGATGCGGTCGTAGACGGGCACCCAGGCGATGACGCTGAGGGTGTCGAAGATGGAGAGCGAGGCGGAGGGGATCTTGAACTTGGGCCCCATGGAGGCGTCGAGGGTGTTGCCCTGGAGCACGAACATGGTGCTCATCTGCCCGTACACCGTTGCGAAGACGATGCCGCTCGCCCAGATTGGCAGCAGCCGCACCACGCTCTTGAGCTCCTCCACCTGCGTCACCGTGCAGAGCCGCCACGGCGACGGCGCGGCCGCCGTCTTGTCCGCCTGCGTCTCCACCGCCGCCTTGTCGAGGAACCTGAACTGTTCCGTGTGCTCGAGCTTACGGCTCCCCTCAATGCCGGACTCCTTGTCGGCGGTCTCGTACAGCGCCGACCCGTCGACGGTGACGCCGAGCTTGCGCGTGGCGGCGACGAGCACCTGCGCGATGCGGGTGAGCGGGCTGCCGCCGGGGCGCTGGTGGCGGTACAGCGGCGTGCCGACGAAGAAGCTGCCGACGGCGATGGCCATGACGACGGCGGGGATGCCGAAGCCCCAGCTCCAGCCCACGTGCGTCTGCACGTACACCAGCACGGACGAGGCCACGAGCGCGCCGATGTTGATGGAGAAGTAGAACCAGTTGAAAAAGGAGCTCTTGCTCTTGCGCTCCACGTCGTCGTGCTCGTCGAATTGGTCGGCCCCGAAGGAGGAGACGCAGGGCTTGATCCCGCCGGTGCCGAGCGCGATGAGGTAGAGCGCGATGAAGACGGCCGCGGACTGGCCCGCGGTCGGGTCGCAGACTCCCTTGGAGGCGCAGGCGGGCACGAGGCCGTGCACGGAGGTGGCCATGGTGAGCAGGCCGAGGCCGAAGATGTAGATGATCATGAAGGAAGCGATGGTCCAGAAGCGGCCGAGGTAGGCGTCGGCGAGGAAGGCGCCGATGAGCGGGGTGATGTAGCAGGTGCCGCCCCAGTTGGTGACGTTGTTGGCGGCCGCCGCGTTGGCCATGCCCATCCGGTCCTTCATGAAGTTGACCAGGTTGGTGCTCATGCCGTAGTAGGCCAGCCGCTCGCAGCACTCGTTCGCTGCAGCCGGTCAATCAAACAGCTCGATGACGCCATGAACACCAAGAACAGAAGCAGAGCATGAAAGCAGAGCGACAATGGGGTCGTGCGTGTGAACGTACCGAGGATGTAGGGGCATGCGCGCCAGTTGCCGGTGTCCTTCTTGAGGGCCGGGTTGCCCTTGATGTCGACGGTGCCGTCCTGGGTGTACATCTCCGCCGCGACCTCCCCCATGGCTGCTGGCTGACCTTGCTGCTCGTTCCTCGTCCCTCGGTCAGACTACGCAACTGCAGCAGCTCAGACGAACAGCCTCCTGCAAGTGTTTTTTTTTATAAACAGTGATTAATAATGCGGTGAAGACGCATTGGAGTACGAGCTTGTGATGAACCCTAACAAGAAGAGCGACATGCTTTTGGGTAATACTAATAATCTGGAAGAAATGGAAATGGCATATACGTATGCTCTAGTAGCAAACGAGGAACAGACAGACAGGCAGAAAGACAGGCTCCAACATGAGAGCAGAAACCAAATCGAGCCGACAGGCAGCGCAGAGCTGATGCCAAGCCAGAATCTCCAACGGGGGATTTGCAAAGCATCCCATGTTCTTCTTCAGCAATGGAAGCAATAGGTCTTGGACTGAAGCAGCGAACCGCCAGATTCATCCAGGGCAACGCATTTGAAGAATCAAATCACGGGGTTCACAGGCGCGGAGCCAAGAATCCGGGGGAAAGAGGGAGCTCGTTGGAGCTACTACATACCTGCTCAGACGGCTGTGGCAAGACGAGATGAACATAGGCAGGGGCGAAGGAGAAGTCGGATGTCTCGAGCGAGCTAGGAGGAGAGGGGACGAGGATAGCAATGGACTGACTGACGCCCATCCACCAACCTACCTACCTACCTTTCCACGACTAGAAAGACGACGGGTGCTTTGGCTGCGCGCTGGAAGGGGAAGGATCTTGTTCTCCATGGAGAAACAATGGCGGCTCATGTGGCTGGCTGAATCACAGATCGGGACGGCCAGCATGCGCTGTGCGGGAGCTGAAACTGGTGACGGAGAGATGCGGCCAGCAAGAGCCAGCCACACTGATCCTCTCTCTCTCTCTCTCTCTCTCGGGGTGGAGTGCGTGGTGGCAGCGCGGTGTGGGACTCTCCTGTGGCCTGTGGGCAATCATACATTCATACTCAAGAGCATCTTCTTAAAATCATTGTCATTGACTTGTTTAAACGGATGGGATGATGCTACTACACTACCCTAGTCCCTATGGATGATGAGCATTATTTTTATTCGACTCATTTCCGGATGGTGTATTCTTCTTCTTGGCTACAATATGATGCATACTTTCTACTAGTACTATTACTACTGCATGCCTCCAAATTCAGCTGCGACTTCTACTACTACTACGTACTATTCTCTGACCGACTAACGACCGCAGACCATCAAACTGAAGCAACACCAAAATGCACTGATACTTATATTGCTCTGAAGATTGCGTGCGTGCGTGAGTGTGATCACGCCGGCCCTTTCACGCTTGTATGATTAGCTCGTGTCACGGTTAGACGTTTGGTTAGCTCAGCTGAGTGGAATACATCATTTGTATTGTACTGCTGGTGTATTAGTAGTAGTATACTTCAACAAGGAGTCAAACAGAAATAAGGCGCACGCAACAGTGACGGCGTGACGCCGACGTGCGTGCTCCGCTCCGGGCACGGCACGGGACGAAACGAGAGGCCAGGCAGGCAGTGGGCGGCGCGTGCCGGCTGGGCTGGCCCCTCCGTTCGCTCCCACGGCGCGCGACAAGGACGTATCAGTTTGTTGTTGCCTCTGCGTCCACGGCAGGCACGATGAGATCTTCTTCTCCGTGCTCCCGTCCAAAGACGTTGAGGTCGGCCGACATGGAGACGAAGTCCTCCGCAACTGGCTTCCCCGGCCCGACGTGACGGCGCATGGAAGAGGGGATGGAGACGAACACGGCGCGTGACGGATTGCCAAGGACAGCGAGTTCACAGTGTTGATTGGTTTGGGTGGATGGCATTGGCATGGCATATGAGTGAGGAGCCAGTGACAGTGACCTTGGGAGAACACTACTACTAGTAGTGGTAGTCATGCCAGCAAGCGCTGCAATTCCGTCGATGGCCTTGACGGGAATCTTTGAGTCAAACCAGCTGATTAATTGAGGCTGGCTGGCTCAATTTTCGGCAGGCATGTCTGAAACTTTGAACAGCACAGCACACCACAGGTAGCATCTGAATCTGAATCATCCAGGTCTCAACAGCCACAACGACGACGCCGACGCCGACGCAAAAAAAAAAAACGAACGATGATAATATCCGACCTGCGGAACTTGAAAGTCCCTCGACCTCGAGACAAGATCTCTCTAAAGCCGATCGATGGCGGCCGGGCCTGTGTGGCGAGTACTAGTACGTACGAACAAGGCGGAGCCGAAATCTGCATCCATTATTACGTACCTTGGCCCGACGAGCGGCGGCGGCACGGCCGGCGGTGATCAGACCCCTCCGCTCCGAGCTCCCTCCCTCCCTCCCTCGCCCGCCCGGTGTGTGTCTGTCAGTCCGTGTGCGCGACGATGTGTGTGTGTGTGTGAGACTGTGGACGAGCCACCTTTGGCTTTGGCCTTGGAGGCTCCTGCTCTGACCCGACCGGTATTTATAGCCAGGGACGGCGACGCGCACCGCAACGCTGGCGTCTGGATGGATATGGACGCTCACTCATCCATCTCGGCTCGGTCGCTGCCTGGCTGCCTGCCTGGTTTCCCACCGCGACAACGACACATACTACATAGTTAATGCGTCCCTGCCTCTGCGTCTCCGTGGCATCGGTCCAAAAAACGTGACGCTGCTGCAGGCACGGCCACCGGGATTGCGTATCGCGTCTTCACGTGACACCTGATTAGCAAATAAATAATACTCCTACTACTACTCTAGAGGAATCTCAAAGCTAATCCGTCGTTTGATTGGAGATGGATGACCCATGAGTGAGTCCCTGACATTGACCTTCCGAGAGAAAACTAAGCACACGTACTACTACTACTCTTGCAGATTTTTATCTCTAAACTACTACTACTACTTTTCCGTTGACGGTGACTCCAGGCAGGAATCTTTCGGTCATACCCCGATCATGAGCAGCCTCTTGCACATATATAGACACCCTTTGGCTTGCCTTCGCCTATTAATCTTGATCAATTAGCTGGCCGTATGAACTAATGAACAGGTTTCGATCATGAGCTATCTTTTGCAGATAGATATACCGCTGTATTATATTTGGCTACATTTATGAATCTTGATCAATAGTAGATGACTGTACGAACTATTCCCTCCATTTCTAAATATTTGTCCTTTTTAAGATTTTATTACAGACTATATACGGATAATTTGGAATGTAGATTTATTTATTTTGCTTCGTATAGATGTATCTATAATTTAGAGTGTATGAACTATTCCATCCATTACTACTTGTTGTGGAAATGAGTAAAAATAGATGTATGTATAATTTAAATACATTTAGATACATCAATTTCGTCGACAAGTATTTTTAGATGGAGAGAGTAGTATTTAGGACATGACATGAATGGTCATCTACATGAATTTCCTTTCCTCTGAGAATTGATACGCCCAGGAATGCATGGCGTATGGTTTTCGTCTTTACAACAGCGGTCGATCCATCATTACCAATGAAATGAAATTAAGCAAAGCGGCAACAGGAGATGGCGATGGTACCTGATCTGGAGGTCTGCCCACACACACAAGAGCAACGTAGAGAAGATTAAGACAAGAAAAAGAAAAACCCGTTCGTTTCATATTGGTTGTCGCTGTTCTAGTGCAAGATAAGTGTGGTTCTGACAGGCAGCACCTACATCGATGACATCTCAAGGATAGTCTCAAAATCTTAGGATTGAAAAGTCACCTCAAGATCTCTCTGTTCATAGACGCACGACAAGAGACAGACAGACAGACGCTCTTGAGAGAAAACGCAAGGGTTGATTCAGAGATGGATGTTTGTACAGTTTAGCACTCTGTCGCTGTTCCTTCTCGTAATGCAAACGCAGTTCTCCTGCGCTTCCTCGAAAACTCAGAGATGGATGTAGCCAGCCACGGGCATGCGTGAGGGCGTGATTACTGGAGGGGGGGAGAGGAGTCTCGGCGCACGTACGTACCTCTGTTGGTCGATCTTCGGTCGGTGTCGACGGGCGGCGGCGGCGGCGGCGGCCGGGGATCGATCGAGTCCGCTCGGAGGGGATCTCCGGGCGCCTCAGTCGTCGCCCCGCGCGCGCGATTCCCTCTGGTCTGGTCTGGGGCTCTGAGCTACCCCTCCCTCGGTCTCTGTCCGTGTGCGTGTGTGAGCCACAGCCACCTTTGGATTTGGAGGCTCCTGCTTTGACCAGCCCGGTATTTATAGACAGGCCAGGACACCTGCCCAACCGGCATAACGCATGTAAGTAACCATGGAAATCACAGCCAGCCGGCGAAGCCAAACCAAACCACCGGAAAGTGAACGCGCGGCTCGTTCCGTTCCGTTCCGTATGGTTTGATTGATTGGCAGCGTACGCGCGCTACTGCCACTACGATGTAGACAGGTGAGGGGATCCTGTCACGTAGAGTACACGGCCGGGCGTCAGGGTCACGGCGCCGTTTTATTATAGGAGTATTGATTTCTCCTTGGTGTGAGCACCCAATCCTCCTCCCCGGCTCCCCCTCCTATTCCTCATCTTCTCCTTGTCCGATCCATGCATGCTGATCCGCCGACGGCGATGGGGCGGATCGGAAGGAGATCGGTAGAAACAAGTTAACGGCGGTGACAGCGACGCCGACGACGACGTACCTTCCCTTCCGTTTCCACGGGGCCGACGACCCGCGGGCCATCGCGTACACACGGCCGGACACGGCGTGCACACACACGCCCGCGGAAAAATTACAGAGACGCCGCAGCAGCGTACGCAACGCATGCATCTGGCCGTGGTTTCGGGCCCAATTCCATGCCATACCCATCCGGTCAGCAAGTGACTGTGGTCCCTGACTTTACCCGCGCTCGTGTGCCAGTAGCAGCTAGCGGTAGCGCGCGGCAGCAGAGCAGCATGGGCGGCGTTTGCCATGGCACGCGACTAATGGTAAGTACGGCTGTGGCCTGTGGCACGCCCTCTCATGCAAAACCACAAAGATTCCACCCTTGTCTAGCCGTTGACGAACCACGCTAGTAGCAAGTTGCATCCATCATCGTCGTCGAGCATCACCAATTCTATAGAGCCTTTTGTTTCCTCCTATCATCATACATTTTCGGGTTTCTTTCCCTTCTTTTCTGAAAACATGCAAAGGCAAAGAGGGCTTTTGTTTGCTTTCGAAGTGTTTGCTAGGCTGAACTAAGCCCGGTCATGCCCGCACGACGCAAAACGTTGCCCGTTTGTTTGCGTGGATTGAATGTGTTTCATGGACGGCATAAACCTTAAAGCGGATCCGTGCCTGGCTCCGCAGGAATGCTAAAATCCATAAGTTCCAACGGATCAGGCCCAAGTGATCGATGCAACCCAGCTCATCGGGATGGGTCACTGGGTGTGAGCAAACGGGGATCGCGCCTTTTTCGTTTCGTCAACTATTCTTTAATCACCGTTCATGTCAGGAAAACGCTTAACACCGACCAATCGACGAAACCATTGCGCCCATGACTTACTCGTGCAGCGCAACACAATTGTTGGACCCATACATTGCTTGAAACGGTACCTTATCTGTTCACGTGTGCGATGCGCTCTCCTTCGCCCCGTTGTCTTATGCCTTCAAAACACACATGCGCTCATTCTCAGCTCTCTCTCTACATCGTCGATGGCACGACACACATCCCCCTTCCGCTACCGCAAACCATTGTTTCTCACCGCTTGAAGAGAGTCACCTCGGATTGCGGTGAGCCAGCCGCGGTGTCGCCCGATGTTGAGTACCGTGAGCCGTCTACCGACATACCACTTTGCTTCCTCGCCTTTGGAATCCATGGGGCAACAAAGGATGATCAGCTGGGGGCGTACAAGCGAAGGATCTACGAGGGAGGAGTGGAGGACCGTCGGGTGGAGTGGGCTGCAGAGGAGGAGCAACGAAGGTCGTGGTGCGTTCATGGGGGTCGTTTTGTTTAGGACGAAGGGGTTGGGAGGATTAATGGTGTGGGCCCTTTTGCATTCGTGGGGGCCATTTCATTAGTGTGCTCGACTTTAGGAGGGTTTAGACCATTAGATTATGTAATCACACGCCTAATATGCTTAGTAGTATCTATCATTTCGTTCTTTTACAACGGCAGTAGATTATGACCGGCTCACCTCTCCAGGCCCAATCCATCATATTGTACTCGTATGAGGCCCATTCTTGTGAACTAAGGATTTTCTTCTTCTCTCTTTATTGTTTAAAAAACAAAATGCTTCTTCCCTCTTCCGGCATTTTTTTTTGTGTTCTTTGCAGGGATCTCTTCACATGAAATACATATACATGACCCAACTTTGTTCTCGCGGTTGGAGAAAAATGTCCATACGTTCCGAAAAAATGTTCAGGACATTAAAAAATGTCATTATATTTTATAAAGTTATTCATGCAACGTTAATAAAAATGTTCATAGTGTATAAGCTAATTTTTGTGACCTA
Organism: Hordeum marinum; assembly: GCA_022496015.1. Taxonomy (NCBI): domain Eukaryota; kingdom Viridiplantae; phylum Streptophyta; class Magnoliopsida; order Poales; family Poaceae; genus Hordeum; species Hordeum marinum. The sequence goes on from CM039674.1 coordinate 34,744,556, forward strand.
AAAACATGTACATAATATATAGACAAAGGTGGAAACATGTGTTTAAAAATGGTATTTGTATATTAAGGAAATGTTTAATGCACAATTTGTAAATGCGAAACATGAATTTAGAAAATTATTCAATCTGCATTTTAAAAATGTATCTAAAAAATGTTCAACCTTTATAAGTAAATATTTTATAATAAGATGACAAAGTATCTGAACAAATAAAAGATGAAAAATAAATAAATAAAATAATTAATTGAAAACGAATAGAAAACGAATACCCATAGAACCGATAAAGAAAACATAGTAAGAGAAGGTTCCCAAAAGGTTATAATATGGCCCTACCAATCTAGAGCTGAGATGATGATATATTTTGCAGTATGCCATCATTTGTGAATATTTATGCATATCTATTATTTATGTATATTTATTATAAATCTCCTCTTTGGAGCCTTAAGGGCCCAAAGAAAGTTGGCGCTCACGCTCATCCTAGCGAGCTGTGGCGCAAGTAAGCTCGCTTGCTCGCCTCGTGTTGACCATTCCCGTCGCCAATTTCAAGTAGCTTGTTTTTTTACTGCTCGCTTTTTATCACGGTTTGCTCTTAGAATAAAGAAAGTATTCATAAATTAAAAAAATCACGAGTTTTTTTACTATGGTCACTAACTTCAAAAAAGTTCATAGACTAAAAAAATGTTAGGAATTTCCAAAACATTTCATGAATTTGAAAAATGTCCATAAATTTGAAAATATTTATAAGTTCGAAAATGTTACAAATTTTAAAAATATCGACAATTTGAAAATATTTTGTAAATTTGAATTGTTTCGCAAAATTTAGAATGGTTCCTAAAAATTGAAAAAATTCATGACAGTTGAAAACTATTCATATAAAAGGTCATGAGATTGAAATAAGCTTCGTATTTTGTGACAAGTTCATGAAATTTGATATAAGTTGACAAATTTGTGCAAAGTTTAAGATTTTGAAACGATGTTGAAAAAAAGTTCATGCATTTGAAAAATGAACAAAATAAAAAAATACAAGGAAAAACAAATGCTAATGAAAAAGGAAAGACCAAAAACTGGGCCCAAAGGAATCAGACACGTTAAAAATAAATTAGACTGCACATCTGTGTCTGGCCAGTGCAGTTCTTCATGCCTAATACTAAAAAGAAAAGCTCGCCAGCCCAGTTCATCACACTATACTCGTATCAGGCCCACTTGCTCCTTCCCGCTTCAAACTTTTTTGTTTTGTTTGGTTTGCGGGACCTCCCTCTTCACATGGAACCCTCATGCATGATTTATGACCCAACTTTGGCTGTTGGTTGGGTCCCTGCATAGTGGACCCTACACATGACGAGCATGCGGACCCCATCAGGATTCAGTGCGAGGGCCACTCACCCTGACAGGCTACCATGTCCCCTCTCTCTTATCGTGCATGCTATGCTAATTTCTCGCAAGGAAGAAAAGAAATCATTTTATAGCATCTCTATTAGATCCCATAAAAACAATTAAACCTTCATATTTGCGACACAAGCTAAAAGAAACGTCAAAAATAGATCCTATAAAAAAACATATCCCTTAAAAAAATACGCGCTTCCCTATATTCGAGCTCCCATCCTTCCTATGTGGAGGATTTCATCTGTTTTGGGAGGATCCCGTAAAGCCGGTCAACGCCGGAGCAAGGGCATCGCGACACCGTGCACGAGCAGGGAGCAGGCGGAGGAGCTCGCCGGCGACCGGCCGAAGCATCATCAGAGCACCGACAAAATTTCAGATGTTATGTACTTTAACATTGTGTGCAGTGCATTCCAAAGTTTCTACAGTGAGTAAAAATAATAATAAGAGTTTCAAAGAATTTATAGCAGGTTCATAAACACCACCCAAAGTTTTGGATAACTTGTTGTATGGGCGTCACCCAAATATGCCATTTTCTTCTCCGTAGAACCCAGAACATCACAATTCCTTTTGAAAAATATCTTCTCGATTAAGCTTTCCCATATATATATCGATGGCGACCCGTAAGGTATGTAGAAACCTTTTAAAATTCAGTTAAGCTAAATCATTGTATCCATGGTGAAGTCCTTGTTCCTTTGTAATCACGGTCTCTTCAATTGAGTTGTACAAGAGTTTTGAGAGGGAATGATCAGCATCGTTGAGACGACCCCTTGAAATTAGTTCTTAGTTTCTTTGTAGTTTACTCGATTGGTGTGTCCATGCAATATATATGTGCTTTACCGATGGAAAAAAATGTAAAATGTAGTTACTTGTACAAAAGAAAGTAAATAATGCAATATAATAATTGTATACATCTCACACCAACATGCGAAGCAATATTTTCCCATCCGATAAAAAAAAGGCAATACTTTTTTTGGAGTCAAGTGTACATCTCGATGCCTTCTACAGATTGGTAAATGTTCACTGTGTAATCTACACAAAAGAGACAAAATGAAGTTTTGTCTTCTTACATGATAGTTTCTCATTGCTCTCTGGTTCTAAGATACTGCATTTACGTAGCATATCCAAGATCTTTCGTTCTTGTTCCTATATCATGCGGTTTGTCCTTATTTCTCGGTGCCTCCTTTTCCTATTTAGGATTGATGTACATACTCCGTTCGTACAATATTAAATTTATACAATATGAAAGTGCATCTTGTGATGCATCTAATGATATGTATTTAGAATACGTATATACTTTTTTCCATAAATTTGGTCAAAGTTTGTAAAATTTGACTATTCAAAAATTCTATATGTACTGCGTTGCGGAACGGAGGGAGTATAGGTTATGCAATCTCATGATGTAGTGGTTGGATACCCATTAGATTGAACCGTTGTGTCTTATGAAATATACTACGTCCCATATGTTTTCGATGCGTATGTAGCTACATTTTGTTCTTTATATAGTGGACTATATGTAGCCACAAACCGCATGAGTATGGCATGGGAGCTAGCTCCAATTAATGTATTTACTACTTTGGCATGCAGTCGGTTGGTTTCAACATATATTGTTTATTAAATCAGAGTTAGTAGCATAAATAAATTATAGTAGTTTGGTTTGGTACATGGCTCACAATCTAAATACACTGATAATCGGAATGGCGAACAACACAGGATGATTTGACATTATTGCACTAAACAGACACTCCGGTGACAATATGAGGTTAGGTTTTCTGTCACGCATGTACATCTGTGACTATTTATGACAGAATCAAGACAATCATTCATGTATTGTCGTAGAAATGTTCCACGACGACAGTCATTTTAACATCACGACACTTTCGTGACGATAAATGGCGCGTCAAGGAATCGATTGCGTTAAGGGTAACTGACACGTGGCAGACCATAACGGATCACAGTTAAGTATCAGGTGTCGGTTTTGGATCCGAAACCCGTTAACAGCCATGACCAATGGTGATTTTCCACGTGTTAATTTCCTATTCGCCAACGGAACCATGTGTCAGCTCTGCATTGCCACAGATGTCATCCATCCATTGGAAGAGAGGCATCTATGATACATGGACATGTGGCAAGGCCCAACAGTAGCCCATTTAGTATAAATAGGCCGACCCAATAACGACCTGCTTGCACATGGCCCATTTACAACCACAACCCAAAACGAGGGTATTAATTCGTTCCATCATCAGCCCGTTTTTAATTTGACATTATTGCAACCCATCGACACTTTCCACCTGTTAACAGTCTGCTATATTTATGTGACCAATGAGTGCGCGACTTGCTCTATCTCTGTTGTTGGTGTCTGAATGTGTGTGTGTGTGTTCAGGAGGCAGAACCTAATAGATTCTTCTTGGAAAAAAAGCAACGATTGAACTTCAGAGTTCAGATAGGTGATATTAAGGGAGGCAAATTAAATGTATGGTGTGACTTATGACTTGATGAACCACGAGTGTTATGTTGATGAGTAATTCTAGTGTCTTGGAAAAATTGGCAGAAAAAGTTCAGATGTCAAGTACTTCAATTTGATGTGCAATGCGTTATCAGTCTAAAACTAACAAGAATTTACCACAGCTTCATACACGTCACCCAAACATGCTATTTTCAAACATGTTGACTAATAACATCACACTTATTGAAAATATGTTGAAGGCTTTCCATATTTATCGATTGCGACCCAAACAGGTTTCCAGAAACCCGTTAAAACCTAGTCAAGCCAAAGTAGCTGTATCATTGGACTCGCCGCTCCTTCCTAACTACAATCTCTTCACCCGAGTTTTACTAGAGTTTTGAGATACAATGATCATACCTCCCCCTAGAGATTTTTATGTATTCCTTAGTTCCTATTGTTTCTTCGATTGATGAGTAAATGCAATGCAGTCTACACCACATACAACTCATAAACGACATACTTTTTTAAATGAACATCTATGATGGCTTGTACATGTTTCTAAATGTTTATGAAAATATATAAATGTGTAATCTACACAAAAAATAAAAATCCCACGCTGACTTAATTTTGTCACAAAGTTCATTTGTTATGTACTTTATTAGTTTGTGGTCCAAGTTTTTATTGTCAGTAGAAAAAAATATTACGATTTTGAATGAATTTACAATAGGTTCATAAACATCATCCAAACATTCCATTGTCATCTCTGTTAATAAAGGAGACCGTTTTTAATATGTTGCTCGATTAAGTCTTCCCATATATGTATATTTATGGGATCTTGAAGAGGTTTTTGAAACCTTTTAAATTTTAGTCAAGCTGAAGCAATTGTAACACTGGTGGAGTCCCTAGCTTTGAAAAAACAAATACGCGGTGGAGACCCTACTCCTATGCAATTGCAGTATCTTCAATTTAATTGTACTAGAGTTTTGAGATGCAAGGACCAATACCAAGTCGAGGTGACCCCTATAAATTAATCCTTCGTTCCTTTTTGTGGTTTATCCGATTCATGAGTCTATGCAATGAACCTGTGGTTTTTAAATGGAGAATTTTTTTACAATCACTTCTAAAATATCTAGTAAATATTTGTTTCGAAATAAACTAAATAATGTTGTATATAATTATTTAGACCTCTCACAAGCATAAACAATTAATAGCCAGTACAAAACTTAAATTTCTTTCCCGTGGAAAAGAAGAAGCAATGCTTTCTTTTTGTCAGATGTACATCTCGGGTGTTTTCTACTTATTAGTCAATGTTTACTACAAAATATATCAATCAGTAATCTATACAAGAGACAAAATAAAAAAATTCTCACTGTTTCCTGGTTCTAAGGCACCACCTCAACATACCAGATCCAAGTTGCTTCATTCATCTTCCTAACCACGTGGTTTCTCCTCATTTCTCGGTGCCTCATTTTCCTATTTAGGATTTACATGCATAGATTTTTCATGAGGTAGTGGTTGGACACCCATTATAGTTATTCAGTGAACTATTGTGCTAACTATGAAATATGCATCCCTTATGTTTCCGATGCTTGTGTAGCTACATTGTGATCTTTATATAGTGGACTAGCCACACATTACATGAGTATGGCAAGGGATCTAGCTTCATTTAATGTATTCATTGCCACCTTGACATGCAGTTTGTAGGTTTCAATAGATATCGTTAATTCAATCAGAGTTGACACCATAAAGAAATTAGAAATGTTTGGTGTTGCGTACATGGCTCACAATCTTAAGTACATGAGTAATTGTGAGTGATAAGGTTAGCACCCCCTGTCGTTAAGTCAGAGAGGTTAACTATCAAGAGTTTCATGAGTCATGGCAACAATGATTGGCTATAGCAAGTAATGTTGTGCTGATGCAGCAATCAACAAGTTGATCATCCGAACCATGCAGGGTTTTTTTGTCTGGGTTTCTTTTTTGTTTTTCTGTTGTCCTTTGCAAGAACCACCACAAGGACGAGGACCATGAACAAGGAGTGGGTATTGGTGGGGAGGCTCTAGTGGGCTGGAAAGAAGAAGTGAAGCGAAAAATAGAGATAAAACAACAACAACAACAACAACAACAACAACAACAACAACAACAACAACAACAATAACAACAACAACAATAACAACAACAACAACTACAACAACAACGATGACTACGACGACGACGATGACAACGACGACGACGATGAAGAAGAAGAAGAAGAAGAAGAAGAAGAAGACGGGGGGCGAAGCGGTCCATTAGATCATTTGTACATTATATCATAACCGCATTGTTCACACAAGAGAAAAACATCTAGTAGGAGTATGGTGTTATCCCTGGAACAAGGGGCCCAAACCCGGGTAAAACCTTCAATGTTTGAAATCCAAATTTAGAGCATCCTACAATTTACCATGAAAAAAGAGAGTTGTATCCAACCTATACCTACTCTAAACACGAACAAATCAACGTCAATGTTGATCTCACAAGTGAGAAGAAAACTAGTCGAATGAGGGACTTTAGAAATCATATAGGTGAAATTAAGGGAGGGAAATGAAATGCATGGTGTGATTTGTGACTTAAAGAATCAAGAGTGTTGTGTTGTTGATTAATTCTAGTGTCTTGAAGAAATCTGGCAGCAAAAATTTCAGACCTTATGTACTTTAGCATGGTGTGCAATGCAATCCAAAGTTTCTACAGTGAGTAGAAAAAGTATAATAGTTTAAAGGAATTTACAGTACGTTAATAAACGCCACCTAAAGTTTTGGATAACTTGTTGTATGGGCATCACCGAAATATGCCATTTTCTTCTCTGTAAAACCCACACCATCACAATTCCTTTTGAAAAATATCTTCTCGATTAAGCTTTCCCATATATATCGATGGCGACCCGTAAGGTATGTAGAAAGATTTTAAAATTCAGTCAAGCTAAATCAATTGTATCCATGGTGAAGTCCCTGCTCCTTTGTAATCGCGATCTCTTCAATTGAGTTGTACAAGAGTTTTTAGAGGCATTGATCAACATGGTCGAGACGACCCTTGAAATTAGTTCTTAGTTTCATTTGTAGTTTATTTGATTGGTTAGTCCATGCAATATATATGTGCTTTGTTGATGAAAAAAATGTAGTCACTTCTACAAAAGAAAGTAAATAATGTAGTATAAGAATTGTACACATCTCGCACCAACATACAGTAATATTTTCATCCCATGAAAAAAAGAGGCAACACTTTTTTTTTGGAATCAAGTGTACATCTCGATGCCTTCTACATATTGGTAAATGTTCACTATGTAATCTACATAAAAGAGACATAATGAAGTTTTGTCTTCTTTGTTCACATAATGGTTTCTCATTGCTCTCTGGTTGTACGACAGCGCATACACGTAGCATATCCAAGATATTCCGTTCTTGTTCTTAACCATGTGGTTTGTCCTCATTTCTACCTATTTAGGATTGATGTCCATACTCCGTCCATACAATATTAAATATATACAATATAAAAACACATCTTGTGATGCATCTAATGTTAGTTATTTGGTACTCTATATGTATATGCTTTTCTTCACAAACTTGGTCAAAGTTTGTGAAGTTTAACTATTCAAAAATTATATAGGTACTGCATTGCGGAACAAAGGGAGTATAGCTTATGCAATCTCATGACGTACTGGTTGGATATCCATTAGATTGAACTGTTGTGTAGTACCTATGAAATATACATCTCATATGTTTTCGATGCTCATGTAGTTACATTGTGTTCTTTATATAGTGGACCGTATGTAGCCACAAATTGCATGAGTATGGCCTGGGAGCTAGCTCCAATTAATGTATTTACTAGATTGGCATGCAGTCGGTTGGTTTCAACATATATTGTTTATTAAATCAGATTTAGGAGCATAAATAAATGAAAGTAGTTTGGTTCGTGTACATGGCTCACAATCTTAAATACACCGATAATATTAGTAGCAAACAATATAGGTTGATTTGACATTATTGCACTAAAAATACTTTCATGATAATACATGTTTGTCATAGTATGTTATGTTTTCTGTCACGCATGTACATCGGTGATGATTTTATGACAGAATTAAGATAGTCATTGATGTGTTGTCATAGAAGTGTTCCATGAAAATACTCCTTTTATCATCACGATAGTGTTCACTTCCGTGACGATAAATGGTGTGTCATGGAATTGATTTCATTAAAGGTAACTGACATGTGGCACCCGCCGTAGCGGGTCACCATTAAGCTATCGGGTGTCGGTTTTGGATCCGAAGCCCGTTAACAACCATGACCAATGGCGATTTTCCATGTATTAATTTCTCAATGGGACCACATGTCAGCTCTGCATTGCGACATATGTCATCCATCCATTGGACGAGAGGCGTCTACGATACGTAACATGTGGCACGACTCAATAGTGACCCATTTAGTATAAATAGGCTAACCCAATAACGACGTGCTTGCACATGACCCATTTACAGCCACAACCCAAAAGGAGGGTATAAATTCGTCCCATCACCGGCTCGTTTTCGATTCGATATCATTGCAGCCCATCGACACTCCCGGCATGTTAAAAGTTTGCTATATTTGTGTGGCCAATGAGTGAGCAACTTGCTCTGTCTGTCGTTGGTGTCTGAATGTGTGCGCGTGTGTTCACGAGACAAAACGGAATATATTCTTCTTGAAAAAGGAAGAAAACAACGATTGAACTTAGATAGGTGATATTAAGGGAGGCAAATTGAATGTATGGTGTGATTTGTGACTTGAAGAACCACAAGTTTTATGTTGTTGAGTAATTTTAGTGTCTTGGAAAAATTGGCAGAAAAAGTTCAAATGTCAAGTACTTGAATTTGGTGTGCAATTCGTTATCAATATAAAACTAACAAGAGTTTACAACAGGTTCATACACGTCACCCAAACATGCTATTTTCAAACATGTTGACTAATAACATCATACTTATTAATAATATGTTGAAGGCTTTCCATATTTATCGATTGTGACCCAAAGAGTTTTCCAGAAACCCGTTAAAACCTAGTCAACCCAAAGCAGTTATATCACCGGACTCGCAGCTCCTTCCTAACTACAGTCTCTTCACCCAAGTTTTACTAGATTTTTGAGATACAATGATCATACCGACTCCTAGAGTTTTTTTATGGTGCTTAGTTTCTGTAGTTTCTTGGATTGATGAGTTCATGTAATGTAATCTACACCACATACAACTCATAAACAACATATTTTTTTAAATGAACATCTATGATTCCTTGTACATATTTGTAAATGTTTACGAAAATACAGAAATGTCTAATCTACAAAAAAATGAAAATCCCATTTTGGCTCAATTTTGTCGCAAAGTTCATATGTTATGTACTTTATTAGTTTACTTTGTGATGTGATCCAAGTTTCTACTGTTAGTAGATTTTTTTTTACGATTTTAAATGAATTTACAACAGGTTCATAAACATCACCCGAACATTCCATTGTCATCTCTGTTAATACAGAACACAGTTTTTTAATACACACACACACACACACACACACACACACACACACACATTTATGGGAGCTCGAACAAATTTTTGAAACCTTCTAAAATTTAGTCAAGCTGAAGCAATTGTAACAGTGGTGGAGTCCCTAGCTCCAAAAAAAAAACGTGGTGGAGTCCGTACTCCTTTTTAATTGTGGTATCTTCAATTTAATTGTACTAGACTTTTGAGATGCAAGGACGAATACCAAGTCAGAGATGACCCCTATAAATTAATTCTTAGTTCCTTTTTGTAGTTTATCCGATTCATGAGTTTATGCAATGTACATGTGGTTTTTAAATGGGAAAAGTTTCTACAATCACTTCTCAAATATAAAGTAAATAATTTCTTTCAGAAATAAACTAAAGAATGTTGTATATAATTATTTAGACCTCTCACAAGCATACAGTTAATAACCAATACAGAAGCGAAATTTACTTCCCGCGAAAAAGAAGAAGCAATACTTTCTTTTTGTCAAATGTACATCTCGGGTGTTTCCCACATATTAGTAAATGTTACTACAAAATACATTAATCTATAATCTAGAGAAGAAACAAAATGAAAAACTCTCACTGTTTCCTGGTTCTAAGGCACCACATCAACATACTAGATCCAAGCTGCTTCATTCATCTTCCTAACCACGCGGTTTCTCCTCATTTCTCGGTGCCTCCTTTTCCTATTTAGGATTTACATGCATAGAGTTTTCATGAGGTGGTGGTTGGACACCCATTATAGTTATTCAGTGAACTATCATGCTAACTATGAAATATGCATCCCTTATATTACCGATGCTTGTGTAGCTACATTGTGATCTTTATATAGTGGACCAGCCACACATTACATGAGTATAGCATGGGAGTTAGCTCCATTTAATGTATTCATTGCCATCTTGACATGCAGTTGGTAGGTTTCAACAGATATTGTAAATTCAATCAGAGTTAACACCATAAATAAATTATAAATGTTTGGTTTTGCATACATGGCTCACAATCTTAAATACATGAGAAATTGTGAGTGATAAGGTTGGCAACCCCTCTTGTTAAGTCAGGGAGGTTAATTATCAAGAGTGTCATGAGACATGACAAAAATGATTGGCTATAGCATGTAATTGTGTGTTGATTCAGCAATCAACAAGCTGATCATCCAAACAATGCAGAGCTTTTTTTATCTGTGTTTCTTTTTTGTTTTTCTATTGTCCTTTGCAAGAACAACCACAAGGATGAGGCCCATTAACAAGGGGTGGGTATTGGTGGGGAGGATCTAGGGGACGGAAAGAAGAAGTGCAACAACAACAACAACAATAACAACAACAACAACAACAACAACAACAACAACAACAACAACAACAACAACAACAACAACAACAACAACAAGAAACATGCAAAGGCAAATGTCGTCGTTTTCTCACAGGGGGTCACGCGAGACGGCAAATGCCATGAGGTGTCTTATTAAGGTGAGGGCAAGGCTGTTGTGGATGATTCGGGACGGGTATGCGAATAGCACATAGTGGTTTACCCAGGTTCGGGGCTCTCCGAAGAGATAATACCCCTACTCCTACATATTTGTATAACTGAGGTATATCTGGTACATGGTTGCTCCTGGAGTTGTTTGGGGAGGAGAGCCATGAGGTTTCTTGACTCATACGTGAGTGTGAGATTGGGGATAAGAGGATGTGAGGGAAGCTAGCCTCCTTGAGAGAGTAAGAGGGGGCCTTTATATAGGCATGGATGGATAGCTTGGGATGTAAGCCATAGTGGGTAGCTTACATCCCAATCAGCTTGAGGTGTAAGCTACCATGGGTAGCTTACATGTCAAGCCACATGTAGCTTGTGGACCAAGCTATGTCTATCCCCTGGTGCACTTTATAAGTCAGTGCCCAGGGGACAGGTTATACTGTAGATGGTGCTACGCGACGTGCGTATAGTGCACTACTGCTCGCCACTAGTGCACCGCCACGGGATATGTCCTTCTGGTCCGTGCGTGTCCGATGGGACGTTGTAGTTGGCACCGGGTTGCCGGTTGGTTGGAGCAGCTAGCCACGGGTGTGAGTCGGAGCAGCCGGCCCGGGCGGGCGCACACCCCGTTCGACTCGCCGTCTTTGGGGTACCCGGGGGTCATCCCCCCGACAGTAGCCTCCGAGCCTCTAGGCGACTCGCAGAGTTGGGCGGAGGTTTTTCGTAGTTGTTGTCGTTGTTATTGCAGAAGTTGTCAATGACGGTCGATCGCGGGTTGGGGACGACGTGGCTTGCTTCTAGTGGGGGCGCGCCAACACACCTGCTAGGTATAGCCTCCGAGCCTCCGGGCGACTTGAAGAGTCGGGCGGAGGGTCTTTGCTATTGCTGAAGTAGATGGTGGCTTCGAGGATGCCGGGTGTGGATGTGGAGTCCGCCGGCTGAAGGGCGCGAGGCGATGCCGGGGGCGAGCGCGGAGTTCACCGGATGGCGGTTTCTAGCGGGGGCGCGCCAGCGCACCTACTGGGTGTAGCCTCCGAGCCTCCGGGCGACTCGAGGAGTCGGGCGGAGGGTATTTGCTGTTGCTGAAGTAGGCGGTGGTGTCGAAGATGTCGGGCGCAGACGCGGGGTCGGCCGACTTAAGGGCGCGAGGCGTTGTCAAAGGTGGATGCGGGGTCCGCCGGTTGATGGGCGTGGAGCCCTGTCGAGTGCGGACGTGGGGTCCGCTGGGTGTCGAGCGTAGGGCGCCGCCGGGTGTGGATGCGGGGCCCGCTGGCTAATAGGCGCGGAGCCCTGACAAAGGCGGACGCATGGTCCGCTGGCTGATGGGCATGGAGCCCTGCCGAAGGCGGACGAGGGGTCCGTCGGCTATAGAGCGCGCGGCGCTACCGGGCACGGACGCAGGGTCCGCCGGCTGATGGGCGTGGAGCCATGCCAAAGGCGGACGCGGGGTCCGCCAGCTGATGGGCGTGGAGCCCTACCGAAGGCAGACGCGGGGTCCGCCGGCTGTCGAGCGTGAGGCGCTGCTGGGCGCGAACGGAGGGTCCGCCGGCTGATGGGTGCGGAGCCTTGCCGAAGGTGGACCCGGGGTCCGCTGGCAGTCGAGCGCGAGGCGCTATCGAGCGCGGACAGAGGGTCCGCCGGCTAATGGGCGTGGATCCCTGCCGAAGGCAGGCACGGGGTCTACCGGCTGTCGAGCGCGAGGCGCTGCCGGGTGCGGACGGAGGGTCCGCCGGTTGATGGGCCCGGAGCCCTGCCGAAGGCGGATGCGGGGACCGCCGGCTGATGGCCGCGGAGCCCTGTCGGGAGTAGTCTCCGAGCCTATGGGTGAGGAAGGCTCCTCATGGAGACAACCGTGCAGAAGACAAGGTTAAGTTGGCATAGATACATCAAATATTTGATTTTGGTAGTGCAAGTTGGTGCAAAGGGTGCCGACTCGGTATCGTTCGAGCCCCCTTAAGTCTTTTTCATGTTCTCTCCGGGTGCGAGATTAGGCACGGTATGACCCGCTGCACTGTAGCCACGCTGGGGCAGGTAATCGAGTGGGCAGGCGCGTGCCGCCACTGTTTCCCCGCCCGACCGCGCTCGCCAAGGTTAGCGGCCTGGATAGCCTGACTGTAGCCATGCACACCCGTGCATCAGCGGCCACTGTGGCTACAACGGCACCCGTCGTGGCGGGCACGTCGTGTCGCCATACCCGTGCGCAGAGGGACGGGACGTTGCTTGTCTGCCCCGGGGTCAACGGAGGATGCGGCCCAGAGGCAGCCGGTCACGCCCAGCCGACCAGGGGTCGAGCCGGCACCTCGGCCAGCCATCCGCAAGCCAGCCGGTGATTTCTCGAGCCGGCTGCGCTCCGGCCGACCATACGCAACCAATCGTGTTCTTTTTCTTTGAAGCGGGGGGCTGATCCCCGTTGCTTTGGCCTACCCAGGGGTAATAACCCCGTCAGTAGTCCCCGAAGCCGGCGACGGCCCGCGTCCGGCAGACGGAGGGGAGCCGGCGGCTTCCCCCCAGCGGTACCCATCTCCGGCGTGAAACCGAAAGGCTAGCCGGGTCGGCGGTTGGACCCGACGCCTCGGGTTCTGGCGCATCGCCCCGGTTCCCGGGCCGGCCCACTGCGTGCCACACGGCGGGCAATGATGTCGCAGGCCCCGTGCACGCGGGCGGACGGGACGTCACTCTGGGCCTAGGCCATTAGGCCTCGGGTGTAGCCCAGTAGGCCTCGGGGCACAGGCCAGGATGCTCTACGCCCCGAAGCGACCGTTACGGCCCGAGCCGCCCAGTCGTGCGCGGAGTTTCCGGGGGAGAGGGCGCAGTTAATCCCCACGTCCCCCGGTCGTGGCTTCCCCATTTAAAAGGGGAGGAAGGGTAGGGGCGGAGATACCCGCACCCCTGTTGCCCCCTTGCTACCTTTCTCTTTGCCTTCCCTACCTCCTCGCACATCACCGCTCCCGAGCTTGCAAACGCGCTCGCATGCGGACCTACCGTCGCAATGGCCGACGGACGCGGAGGAAGCTGGGCCGGATCCATCGTCACCGAGGAGACCATCGCGGACCTCCACCGCGCGCGCATGCTGCCGCCGGCGGAGCGTGTGATTGCCCACGCGCCAGGCGATGAGGTGGTGCCGGCGCCGCAGCCAGGGGAGCACGTCGTCTTCCTCTGGCACTTCTCCCACGGTTTCAGGCTCCCGGTGAGCCACTTCTTCTAGTTGTTTATGGATACATTCGATCTTCAGCCGCACCACCTCGGCCCCAACACCATCCTCTACCTCGCCGGCTTCGTGACGCTATGCGAAGGGTACCTAGGGGTCCTTCCCTTCCTCGACCTCTTCAACGCCCTCTTCTACCTCAAGGCGCTGAAGAGCAGTGCCTGTGGGACCACAACGGTGTGCTACCTCGGCACCGCGCGCTTCACTCCCTTCTCCCTCATTGATTCTGTCAAGGGGTGGTATTGGACGTTCTTCTACGTGAAGAATGCCGACCCAAATCTGGACTACATTCGGCTTCCGGCGTTTGTCAACGCACAGTCCTCCTTGGCGAACTGGCCGAGAGCCGCCCCGCGCGGAGTGGCTCTAGCGGAGCTCGGCCGGCTCGCGCAGCTGAAGAGTGCTGAGGGGTTGGTCGCCTCCGATCTAGTGGCGGTCTTCATCTCGCGCTGGGTGCTGCCTCTCCAGTTGAGGCCGCACCGGATCTGCCACATGTCCGACCGCCGGGACCCCTGCCGGCTGACGAACATCGACCTGACGCCGGCTCAGGTGGCGACGCGGGTGAACACCATCACGATGTTCAAGCTCGCGCTAGCGTCATGGACTTTCGGTGTGGAGCCGTACGACCGCATCAACCGTCCCCCCTGGTACATTTCATCGAGGCGGTTCTCTGCATTTGATTTTTTCCAGCCGGCAGCCGGCAACTGACCTTACTTCGCCGTGTTGACCGCAGCTGCTCGTGCGATAGAACACACCAGACGCCCTGCACCCCCAAATCTTTGAGCCAGAGCATGACCACTCCCAAACGAATACTACGAGCGGGGAGGCCCGCCTGAAGAGGGGGTTGACTCATCGGGAGGGGTCGAGGAGCCGGCCGACCCATGAGCCGGCGGGCCCGGTGAAGCCTGAGGGTCTGGCGTAGCCGTAGAGCCCTGCGGGGCCGGTGAGTTCCCTATCGGTCTCACGATCAAGGACTGGACCGATGACGATGATGACGATGATGATGTTGTGATGATCCTAAACGCGCCTCCCTCTCAGTTCAGCAGGGCCGGCACAGGTGGAGCGAGGAGCGACCGGCTCAAGCCCCACCGGCCGAAGCCGCCAGCTGGGCGAAGAGGCCGGCTCAGGAGGAGACGGTGGCCCCGCCGCCTGTCCATACACGAGTGAAAGTGGCCGCACGAAAGCCGCCGACACGCGCCAAGCGGGCTTTGCCCGTCGTTACCGGGTAAGCGTCCTTCCTTTCTTTGCGTGTGTTTCCTTCTGAGTCGCGAGCTGGTGGGTGATTGACCCTTGTGCATCACAGGGATCCCATCGAGCACCACGAAGCAGAGTCGGCGGTGGACCCAACGGACGCCGCCAACCGGCTGGCCCACGAGCATGCGGTCACCCAACGGGAGGAGAAGAGGAGGCTCGCGGAGCTATGAGCCTCAAAGTCTGGAATGTGAGGCGGGGCCTCGCATTCTAAGGCTTCGAGCGGCGGGAGGTGGAGGAGGTCCGCGGACCCTGCGCGGGCATTGGACTCGGCGGCGGAATCGACCCATCTGTCGAGGCCCCCGTCGAGCGAGCCGTGAGGGGCGGCTATGGAGCCGCCTGCGCCCCCGTCCGCGAAAGAGGCGGCCCGAGCGGGGGTGGAGGCTATGGAGTCGGACCTTGAGGCAACCCGACCGGAGGTGCCGGACGTGACACCGCCCGAGGCCGATCCGGCTCGGGTCGACATGTCGAAGGCGGCGTCAGAGGCAGCGCCGGAGGCGCCGACCATGGAGACGGAGGCGTCGTCCGTCGTAGTCATCGCGTCGGGCCAGCGGGAGGAGGAGGCAGCGCTGGCGCCAAGCGGTGGGCCAGTGGGGACCGATTCCGGTGCCCTCGCCGTCATCAATCCTCCCCCGGCGGCCGACACTTTGGCGAGCACCGGGACGGGTGGCAGCGGCGGCCAGGTCCGGAGGTCCATGCAGGACGTGCTCCGGGACTGGGAGGTGCTGGCACGCGTCCCGACCCTTCTGGCTCCCCTGGCAGGCGGCTCGGTCCCCGCGTTCGGGGAGCTGGGGAGCGTCCTGGATCGGTGCTGCCAGGAGCTGGCCCGGTTCACAGAGGCAGTTGACACCACCTTGCGGCACGCGGAGGTAAGCATCGTCGTTTTTATTGAATTTTTCAGTGGGGGCGCGCAAGCGCACCCACTAGGCGTAGACCCCGAGATGTGGGACGGTTGACCGGCTGACGGGCAGCCGAGCCGGATCTCCTTGAGCATCTTTTGACTTTGGCTTCGCGTGGCAGGAGGGGAACACCCAGTGGCAGAAGCTGTTCAAGGAGGAGGTCTCCATCCACGACCACGGCAAGCATGGTTTCTACTGGCTGGAGGAGGAGCTGGCGCGGGTGCAAGGTATGTCATGTTTTGCAGGAGGGGCACGTAGCCCCTGGGAGCCGGGCCGACTGCCTGACAGCGGGGGCGGGCATGAAATAACCGGTTGAAGCCTGCTTTGCTTTGCAGATGAGCTGACCGCCCTCCGGGCGGAGAAGACCGGGGCCGTCTCCGAGAGGGACCGGATGGCACAAAGCGTCCAGACGGTCACTCAGGAGAAGGACCAGCTGGCCACATTGCTGGTGGACGGGGAGGCGGCCCAGGACCGCCTCAAGGCCGATGTGGCGCGGGAGGTGGCGGCCAAGGAGAAGGCCGTCAAGGAGGCGGCTAACGCCGCCCTCCAAGGCGAGGTGACCCACCTCGAGAGGTCGCTCGAAGGGCTTAAGGGTTCCCTCGCCGAGGGGGAGGTGGAGTTGGCGTCAGAGAAGGACTCGTTGCTCCACTTTGCCATCGAGGTGGACGACTCCATCGAGCATGAGTGTCCAATTTTCTTGTTTTTCAGCCGGTTGCCTTTTTCCTTCTTGGTTCTTGTTTTTTATTGGCCTTTCTCTCCTTCTTACCCTTCTTCTTTAGGGCGCTTCCCAGAAACCCAGTGCCACGTTGAGCGTGCCGTCGAGGAGCACTGGTAGTATCTCCACGCGCGCGGGTGCTCCATCAAGGAGGATGCTGCGTGGAGTGTGGCAGAGCTTGGGCTCGCCATTGAATACTGGCTGATCCACCTCGAGCGGAGCATGGAGCGGCTGAAGACGGCGGGCAAGAAGATCATCACCGCCTTGTGGACGGGCCGTGGAGGGGCTCCGGAGAACCGCGTGGCCCTGTGGTGGAGCATGCCTTGGCCCAGCTCGAGGTCTAGAAGGTACCAGCAGCGCGAGCCGGGGTGCAAATGGCGCTCCGGTTCGTAACTTTGTGGTACCGCGGCGTGGACTTGGACCGGCTGGCCACCATGCGGGATGAGACGGCCGAGGAGCGGGCGGGTCGTGAGCCGGTCCTTGTCCGCCGCACCAACGAGCTCATGTCGTATGTCGACCCGGATGAGCTCTTGCCAGCCCTTGGCGAGGACGGCAAGCCGACAGCCAAAGACTCCTTCGGCATCGCCCAAGGTCCGGAGGATGAGGAGGTTGCCGAGAGAGCACCAACTCCAGCGGCAAGACGGCTGGAACCGCGGAGGCCGCCTCGAGGGCCAAGGAGGCCAACCCGAAGGCCGCGACCTCCTCTGGGACGGGAGTCAAGCCGCCCAGTGATGCGCCTGCTGGGGGCGTGCCGGCTGGCAACGCGCCGGTGGCCTGAGCCCCCGAGCGTCTTACCTTTCTTTCCTTTATTATCTTTCCTGCATATTAGACTTAAGTCCACCCACTGGAGGTGTAATGTAATGAACTGTGATGTCCGTGGGCCTCTTTTATCTTAAAACTCGTATTCTGAATGTTTTGATGTGTTTGCCTTATTACGCGTGCTTGCTCGTCCTTACTCTTGTTTGCCCCTTTGGTTTTGTCTGTTCTCTCACTTTTCCCCTTTGGTTTCAGCCCTGCCAGCCTGACAGCCGGGAGCCAGTCTGTAGCAGGGCCGGGGCGTCCACCTCGAGGGAGCCGGTTCTGAACTTAAGAACCGCGAGAGCATTTTTGGGTAAGTAGAGTGGCAGAGGTGAGGCGATGGTCCGACTGGACCTAGCCGGCATCCCCTTTGCGATCGAGCTTTCGTGTGTGCTAAATTTTGCCGCCCCGAGGCCCAGTCAGCCGGACAGCCGGGAGCCGGATCTTTAGCTGGGAGGGGTGGGAGGGCTTGCTCAGCTCACACTACTTGGTCAATTTTTGGGAGAGGCGACCTAGGACCAGCCGGCGAGCCCCCGAGCCCGGGAGCCGGGTCGAGGAGCCGGTGAGTGAGGAGACCTTTGAGGGAAACGAAAAGGGCATGCCCCAAGAGCCGGCCTGGGGCACCCATTGAATTCATAAGCCCAAAAGGGGAGGGATACATACATACATTGGGTTTTTCAGTAGTCAAACGGACGGAGGAGCGTCACGTTCCATGGGCGCTCGGTCTCCTCGCCAGAGGCGTCTCTTTTGCACTTCTGCGGCTTCTGGGCGTCTATTAGGTAGTATACTGACGAGGATACGTACCTAGGGTAGGGTCCTAGGCAAGGCCTACATACCCTACCTAAGGACACTACATGGGAGGACTTGAAGAGCAAGCATGAAGTTCCGAGTGGATTCCTGGAGACGTTCAAAGCCACTCGACAGATATCCACTCGGAGACTCCTTCTTTCACTCGGCAGTCGCGTGTCACTCGAAAGACCTCACTTTCACTCGACGCCAGAAGACCAGGAGCCATCGTCAAGAGCCCAATGGACAGACGTTGGTTTAATTGCCATTAGTAGCTTTTATTGCGTATGTTACCAGTAACGACAGACTTTAACCCCACGATCGAACCCTTTGATGCTGGGTAATTATGAGGGGCAACAAACTCTATATAAGCCGCCCCTCCCCTCCTGCACAAGGGTTCGCAACCATTGTAATCTCTATATTCCACACGACATAAGCTCCCGAGCACTGAGATGTAGGGCTGTTACCTCCACGAGAGGGGCCTGAACTCATACATCCGTGTGTACATCCTCGCCATAGCTAGGACTCTGCCCTCTCCTTTCGTACCCCTACCATCTACTGTCAGGCTCGTTCCCACGACAGTTGGCGCCCACCGTGGGGCAGGCGTCTGAGCGACTTCCGACGAGGTTGCATTTTTCATCGTTCGACATGTCTTTCGGCGGTGTTTTTGTCCTAGGCCACAAGATCCATTTCGGAGCGCTCACCTTCATCGCCGACGATTCGGCATGGCTCCAGGAAGCGCCTCTCAATGTTGAGGCGCTCCTGGTCCGCAGGGCCGCGCACTTCTGTGCGAGTTCCTGCGGTGTGTTGCTGTGTCAGCCTTCGACTCCTTATACATCGGCTCCCCTCGCTGTTCGCGGTCGCAAGCGGTCTGGCCGCTCACGACTTCAGTGCTGGGTCAAACACGCAGTGGCACATCAAACTTGTTCGCAGATTGCAGCACTCGTGCCCGCCGAGTCCCTTCATGGCGTGTTCGAGTCGGATTCCGATCCGTCCGACGTGCCTTCCGAGTGCAAAAGCTGCGATCCCGCAGTGGAGGTCTTGATGGCGGGCTCCCATCAGAGTTCACCGCCTGGCTTTGGCCGTGGTAGGCGCAAGGCTAGAGGTCCATCGAAAGAGCAGCCGCATCGCGAGGAGGAGGTTCTTCATACTCCCATCATCGGCGCGATTGCCGAGGCCCAAGATTTGGAGGCCGCGCGCATTCATCTGGAAGAACTCTAGGCAGAGCTTGATGAGCGCGCTTGCCAGCGCTCGCCACGCCCCAGTCGACGTCAGTGACAACTGTTTCCGACTAGATCTCGCGACGACGTTGAGGTATATCGAACTCCTGTGTTAAATGTTGTTGTTGCTGCTAGGATAGCAGATTCCATTCAGCCGTCCTGGTCAGAGGCTGGAAGAGGGTTGATTCAGATCAGAGCACTGTTAGATGCAGTGCAGCGTCAGAATTCAGTAGTCTCTCAGTCCCGCAATAGGATACCCAGCAATTCACCCAGGGCAGAGACCGTTTAATCGGCACACAGCCTTCGATTGCCCTTGCGCCGTCGGGGCGGCAGTTTCCGTGAAGGGCAAGACAGAGATCAGTTTCACCGTGAAGACCACCATCGAGTGCCCACTCCTCTGCGGAGTGGTCCGTACGTGCCCTGGCGCCAGGACGACAGGCGCTCCTTCGATGATGAGCGGAATGTGGGCTTTGATGCCCGCGCCTTACTTGTTCAGAAGCGGATTGACAAGGGCAGAGCCCACAGGGAAGGATACGACATAGATTTTCCGAGTGGTAGCTCGGCCGTGGTTTCTGGTCCTGAATGTTTCAGCAGAGCCATACGTTCTGTGGAGATTCCCTCCAACTTCAGGTTGGCGGTAGAATTGGGAAGTTTTCTGGCGAATCAAAGCTGAAGAATTGGTTAGATGATTACCGAGTGGCTGTGCAAATTGGTGACGAAAATGACAATGTGGCAATGAAGCACCTGTCCCTGATGTTGGATGGTTCAACTCGCTTGGCTGAATCACTTGGCTCCTTCTAGTATACATTGCTGGGAGGATCTTGCCCGAGTGTTTGTCCGAACCTTTGAGGGCACTTGCAAGCATCCGGCAGGTCTGGTCGACTTACAACACTGTGTCCAGAAGCCCAATGAAACTTTAAGGGATTATATTCAGCGATGGTCGACTCTGCATCATACAGTGGAGAATGTGTCGGAACATCAGGCTGTTTGTGCATTCAAGGCCGGTGTGAGATATAGAGAACTTTATCTGAAGTTTGGGAGAACGGGTGATATTTCACTCGGCAAGATGATAGAAATCTCCACTCGGTATGCCAATGGCAAGGAAGAAGACCATCTTTGTAGCGGCAAAGGAAAGGCAGTCATCAATGAGGCTGGCGGCAGCAACAATCGGAAACAGAAACGAAAGGCTAAAGATCCGGTTCAGGCAGAAGCGGCAGCACTGGCGACTCAGTCGAAGAACACGGCAAAGCTAAGGCACAATATGCCCCCAAGAAAGCGGAAAATCAGTCAGGAACTGATATCATGGATCAGCCATGCGTAATACACACGAGGAAAGATGCAGAAGGCAATCTGATTTTGCCCAAGCACACCACTCGACAGTATCGGACCCTTATTCAGCAATTCAAGGGAGACCAGCCGAGTGATAAATCTCCTGAGAAGGGAGATGAAGATGAGGAAAGGGAAACATCCCCGGATGTCACTGCTACACTGGTGATCTTTGCTGATGTCGAGAGCAAGAGTCGTGTGAAAGTCATCAACAGAGAAATCAACATGGCTGTACCAGACACCCCCACCTACCTCAAATGGTCCCAATATGCTATCACATTCGACCAGACAGACCATCCTGCTCATGTGGACACTCCCGGTCGATAGGCTCAGGTAGTTGATCTGGTGGTGGGGGGACTCGACTTAGAAAGGTCCTCATGGACGGCGGCAGCGGCCTAAACATTCTCTATGCGGATACCATGAAAGGGATGGGCATTCCGACGTCCTGTCTAAGTGAGAGTAGCATGCAGTTTCACGGGGTCATCCCAGGAAAGAAGGCCAAGTCACTCGACCAAGCATTGGATGTGGCATTCGGGAATGACAAAAATTTCCGAAAAGAAAAGTTGACATTTGAAGTCGTGGATTTCAAGAGTGCTTACCACGCCATTCTGGGTCGACCTGCGTATGCACGTTTCATGGCCCGACCATGTTATGTGTATCTCAAGTTGAAAATGCCAAGCCCTAAGGGCATGATCACGGTCATTGGCAATCAATAGCAGTCCGAAGAGTGCCTCCAGCAAGGCTCCAAGATCACCGATCACCAGATGACCATGGTTGAGTTGGAGGAGTACAAGAAAACCGCTGACCCTTCCGACTTGCTCCGTGCAAAGAAGCCGACTTCCGAGTCGACATTTCAGTCGGCAGGGGAGGTGAAGAAGGTACACATCCATCCGACGGATCCTACTGCTGCCCCGATGAATATCTCATCAACACTCGACAGCAAATAGGAAGCCAAGCTCATCCAGTTCCTCCATGAGAACTGGGATATCTTTGCATGGAAGCCTGCTGACATGCCGGGGATTCCCAGGGAGCTGGCTGAGCACCATCTGCGAGTGGATCCGAAAGCCAAACCCGTCAGGAAGCATTTGCATCGTTCAGCGGCGGAGAAGCGCAAGGCAATCAGAGAAGAAGTGGCCTGTCTCTTGCAAGCCAAGTTCATTCGGGAGATTTACCACTCCGAGTGGCTCTCGAATGTTGTGATGGTGCCAAAGAAATATAAGTCGTTGCGCATGTGCATTGACTTCAAACATCTCAACAAGGTGTGCCCAAAAGATCATTTTCCGCTCCCCCATATAGATCAAATTGTTGACTCGACAGCGGGGTGTGAGCGTTTATCATTTTTGGATGCTTATTCTGGGTACCATCAGATCCGTCTTTATGGCCCGAACGAAATAAAGACAACCTTCATCACCCCATTCGGGTGTTTTTGTTACATCACCATGCCTTTTGGTCTCAAGAATGCCGACGCTACTTTTATGCGCATGATTAAAAAGTGTTTACTTGACTAGATCCCTCGGAATGTCGAGGCGTACATGGATGATATAGTGGTCAAGTCCCGCAAAGGTTCTGACCTACTGGCTGACTTGGCCGAGACATTCGCCAATTTGAGGCGATTCGACATAAAGCTGAATGCAGCCAAGTGTACTTTCGGTGTCCCTGGCGGCAAGTTACTCGGTTTTCGCGTTTCCAAGCAAGGAATTGATGTCAACCCCGAGAAAATCAGCACCGTTACCCATATGAGGACTCGCGTGCGAGTGCATGATGTTTAGAAGCTTACAGGTTGCTTGGCAGCATTGAGTCGATTCATTTCTCGTCTTGATGAAAAGGCTCTGCCTTTATATCAATTGATGAAGAAGTCCATCACTTTCGGCTAGACTCCCAAAGCCGAAGCAGCATTTGTTGAGCTCAAAGCCCTTCTCTCCACCCAACCGGTGCTTGCTGCTCCTACCAGCAAAGAGCCCTTGCTCCTGTACATCGTGGCCACAAATCAGGTCGTCACTACAGTACTGACTGTCGAGAGAGAAGAGGAGGGTAAAGCTTATAAAGTCCAGCGGCCAGTTTATTATGTCTCGGAAGTTTTGTCCCCCTCAAAGCAAAGATATCCACACTATCAGAAGCTGGTTTATGGTATTTACCTATCAGCGAAGAAGGTGGCGCATTATTTCCAAGACCACTCGATTTCAGTCGTTAGTGATGCTCCCTTGTCCGAAATTATCAATAATCGAGACGCATCAGGTCGAGTGGCTAAATAGGCAATCGAGCTTGGACACTTTGACATCAGATTCGAGGCCAAAAAAGCAATCAAGTCCCAAGCATTGGCGGATTTCATGGCCGCGTGGATCGAACAACAACAGCCTATCCAAGTTCACTCGGTGCATTGGATAATGTTCTTTGATGGCTCCAAAATGTTGTATGGGTCTGGTGCTGGGGTTGTCTTGATATCTCCTAGGGGCGGCAAGCTCAGCTTGTTGGAAATATGCCCTAGAGGCAATAATAAATTAGTTATTATCATATTTCCTTGTTCATGATAATCGTTTATTATCCATGCTATAAATTGTATTGATCGGAGACTTAGATGCATGTGTGGATACATAGACAAAACCATGTCCCTAGTATGCCTCTAATAGACTAGCTCGTTGATCAAAGATGGTTAAGGTTTCCTAGCCATGGACATGAGATGTCATTTGATAAGGGGATCACATCATTAGGAGAATGATGTGATGGACAAGACCCAAACTACAAACGTAGCATATGATCGTGTCAGTTTATTGCTACTGTTTTCTACATGTCAAGTATATGTTCCTATGACCATGAGATCATGCAACTCACGGACATCGGAGGAGTGCCTTGTGTGTATCAAACATTGCAACGTAACTGGGTGACTATAAAGGTGCTCTACAGGTATCTCCAAGGGTGTCTGTTGAATTGGCATGGATCAAGACTGGGATTTGTTACTCCGTGTGACGGAGAGGTATCTCAGGGCCCACTCGGTAATACAACATCACAATAAGCCTTGCAAGCAATGTTACTAAGTGTTAGTCACGGGATCTTGTATTACGGGATGAGTAAAGAGACTTGCCGGTAACGAGGTTGAACTAGGTATGGAGATACCGACGATCGAATCTCAGGCAAGTAACATACCGAAGAACAAAGGGAACATCATACGGGATTAACTGAATCCTTGACATAGAGGTTCGACCGATAAAGATCTTCGTAGAATATGTAGGAACCAATGTGGACATCCATGTCCCGCCATTGGTTATTGACTATAGAGGTGTCTCGGTCATGTCTACATAGTTCTCGAACCCGCAGGGTCTGCACACTTAAGGTTTGGTGACGTTTCGATAGTATAGAGTTATGTATGGTGGTGACCGAAGGTTGTTCGGAGTCCTGGATGAGATCCTGGAAGTCACAAGGAGCTCCAGAATGGTCCGGAGGTAAAGATTCATATATAGGAAGTCCCATTTTGGTCGCCGGAAAAGTTTCGAGCTAATCGGTAATGTACCGGGAGTGCCGGTAGTGTACCGGGAGACCACCAGGAGGGGTATTTCGACCCAAGAGGCTTTATGGTCTGTGGGAGAATAAATACCAGCCTTTTGTGGGCTGGTGGAAGTCCCACACAAGGCCCATGCGTCTGGGAGAAAAAGCCCAAAGGGAAAAAGGTGGAAAAAGGCCAAAAAAAGGAGGAATCCTAGTCCTACTAGGATTGGAGGAGGAGTCCTCCTCTCCTCCCCACTTTGGTCGACCCAAGGGCTGGATTTTTGGCAGCCAAGACTCCTCCTCCTCTCCTCCTATATATACTAGAGGATTTTAGGGTTTTGGCACAGAATTTTCAGCCACGTGCTACCCGTTCCTCTAGTGCATAGTTTCTCTTCTAGATCGGTTTTCTGCAGCGCTTAGGCGAAGCCCTGCCGGAATTGCTTCACCACCATCACCGGGGCGCCGTCACGCTGCCGGTGAACTCTTCTCCCTCTCCACTTCCTCTTGCTGGATCAAGAAGGTGGAGATCGTCACCAAGCTGCACGTGTGCTGAACGCGGAGGTGCCGTCTGTTCGACGCTAGATCGGAAGGACCGTGAACAAGATCGCGAGACGGTTCGTGATGAGTTCACGGACGGATCGTGATGAGATCGTGGGACGGATCGTGATGAGATCGCGGTAAGGATCGTGATGAGTTCGCGGGACGGATCGTGATTGGATCGTGGGATGGATCGTGATGTGATCGCGGGATGCTCGGCGATTTGGATCGCGAAGATGTTCGACTACGCCAACCGCGTTTCTTAATGCTTCGCGCTTAGCGATCTACAAGGGTATGTAGATCCACTCTCCCTCTCGTAGATGCTCATCACCATGGATAGATCTTGCGTGTGCGTAGGAAACTTTTTGTTTCCCATGCAACGTTCCCCAACAGTGGCATCATGAGCTAGGTCTATGTGTAGATGAGATCTCGAGTAGAACACAAAAGGTTTGTGGGCGTTGATGCTTAGATTGCTTCCTCCCTTGGTCGGATTTTGGTTCAGCGGTATTGTGAGATGAAGCGGCCTGGACCAACATTACTTGGACGCTTACGAGAGACCGGTTCCCTCGACCGCAACTTGTTGCATAGATGGCTTGCGGGTGCCAATTTCTCTCACTTTAGTTGGATCGGATTCGACAAAGGCGGTCCTTGAGAAGGTTGAAAAGCAACTAGTGTATCACCGTTGTGGTTTTTGCGTAGATGAGAATTGTTCTTGCTAGATACCCATAGCAGCCACGTAAAACATGCAACAACAATTAGAGGACGTCTAACTTTTTTTTGCAGGGTATGTTGTGATATGATATGGCCAATTACATGATGTGATATATGTGATGTATGAGATGATCATGTGATGTATAGATTATCACGACTTGCATGTCGATGAGTACGGCAACCGGTGGGAGCCATAGGGTTGTCTTTAATTATTGTATGACCTGTGTGTCAATCATTAAGCACTATGTAATGCTTTACTTTATCGCTAAACGGTAGCAATAGTAGTAGGAGCATGGTGGTCGCGACAACCCCGATGGCGACACGTTGATGGAGATCAAGCTGATGGAGATCATGGTGTCATGCCGGTGACAATGGAGATCATGCCGGTGCTTTCATGATGGAGATCAAAAGCACAAGTTCATGGCCATATCATGTCACTTATGATTTGCATGTGATGTTAATATGCACCTTGTTTTGCTTAGGACGACGGTAGCATTATAAGGTGATCCCTCACTTAATTTCAAGATAAATTGTGTTCTTCCCGAGTGTGCACCGTTGCGAAAGTTTGTCGTGTTGAGACACCACGTGATGATCGGGTGTGATAGACTCTACGTTCACATACAACGGGTGCAAGCCAGTGTTGCACATGCAGAACACTCGGGTTAAACTCGACGAGCCTAGCATGTGCAGACATGGCCTCGGAACACAAGAGACCGAAAGGTCGAACATGAGTCATATAGTAGATATGATCAACATGATGATGTTCACCATTGTAACCACCTCAACTCACGTGATGATCGGACTTGAGTTGGTGAATTTGGATCATGTATCACTCGAATGACCGGAGGGATGTCAATTTGAGTGGGAGTTCTTAAGTAATATGATTAATTGAACTTATTATCATGAACATAGTCAGTAGTGTCTTTGCAAATTATGTTGTAGATTACTTGCTCGCGCTGTAGCTCCCTTGAATTTTTATATGTTCCTAGAGAAATAGAGTTGAAAGATGATGGTAGCAATATTGTGTACTGGCTCCGTGATCTGAGGATTGTCCTTATTGCTGCACAGAAGGCTTATGTCCTTAATGCACTGCTCGGTGCACAAAACCCTCTAGCGTTGTTTGTAGATGTTGTGAACATCTGACAGACACGTTTTGATAACTACTTGATAGTTTAGTGCGTCATGCATTACAGCTTAGAATTGAGGCTCCAAAACATTTTGAACGTCATGGAACATATGAGATGTTCTAAGAGTTGAAATTAGGATCTCAGGCTCGTGCCCATGTTGCGAGATATGATATCCCCAACAAGATTCTTTGCCTGTAAGATGAAAGAGAATAGCTCAATAGTTGAGCATGTGCTCAGATTGTCTGGGTGCTACAATCGCTTGAATCGAGTGGGAGTTGATCTTCCAGATAAGATAGTGATTGATATAGTTCTCCAAGTCACTATCACTAAAGCTACTAGAACTTGGTGATGAACTATAAAACGCCAGGGATAGAAATAATGATCCCTGAGCTATTCGCGATGTTTGACACCGCGAAGGTAGAAATCGAGAAGGAGCGTCAAAGTGTTGATGGTTAGTTAAAACCACTAAGTTTCAAGAAGGGCAAGAGCAAGGAGGGAAACTTCATGGTTAGCAAGTCAGTTGCTGCTCCAGTGAAGCAACCCAAAGTTGAACTCAAACCCGAGACTAAGTGCTTCGATTATGAGGAGAGCGGTCGCTGAAGTGGAACAACCCTAGATACTTGGTAGATAAGAAGGCTGGCAACGTCAACAGAAGTATATTTGATATACGTGTTATTTATGTGTACCTTGCTAGTACTCCTAGTAGCACCTGGGTATTGGATACCGGTTCAGTTGCTAAATGTTAGGGACTCGAAATAAAAGCTACAAAATAAACGGAGAACTAGCTAAGTGTGAGGTGACGATGTGTGTTGGAAATGTATCCAAGGTTGATGTGATCAACATCGCACGCTCTCTCTACCTTCGAGATTAGTGACGAACCTAAAATAAATGTTATTTGGTGTTTTTTGCATTGAGCATGAACGTGATTAGATCATTTTCATAGCAACACGGTTATTCATTTAAGTTAGATAATAATGGTTATTCTATTTACATGAATAATACCTTCAATGGTCATGCACCCAGTGAGAATGGTTTGTTGAATCTTGATCGTAGTAATACACATGTTCATAACATTGATGCCAAAAGATGCAAAGTTAATAATGATAGTACCACATACTTGTGGCACTGCCGCTAAATGTCATATTGGTATAAAGCGCATGAAGAAACTCCATGCTGATGGATCTTTGGACTCATTCGATTTCGAATCGGTTGAGACATGCGAACCATGCCTCTTGGTCAAGATGACTTAAAACCCCCGTTGGATGGAGCGGGCAAGTGATTCATTGGAAATGATACATGTTGATGTATGCAATCCAGTGAGTCTTGTAGCATGCAGTGGATATCGTTATTTTCTTACCTTCTCTGATAATTTAAGTAGATATAGTGTATATTTACTTAATGAAACACAAGTCTGAATCGTTTGAAAAGTTCAAGCAAATTCAGAGTGAATTTTAAGATCATCGTGACAAGAAGATAAAAGTATCTGCGATATGATCATGGAGGTGAATATCTGAGTTACGAGTTTGGCATACAACTTTAGACAATGTGAAAGTTGTTTCACAACACACGCCACCTGGAACACCATAGTGTGATGGTATGTCCGAACGTCATAGTCATGCTCTATTGGATATGGTGCATGTTATGATGTCTCTTATCATTTTGCTACTATAATTTTGGGGTTGTGCATTAGAGATAACAACATTCACTTTAAATAGGGCACCATCTAAATCCGTTGAGATGACACCGTGTGAACTATGGTTTGATAGAAACCTAAGCTGTCATTTCTTAATGCTTGGGGCTACGAAGCTTGTGTGGAAAATGTTTTCACCTAATGAGCTCGAACCCAAAGCGAACAATTGCATCTTCATAGAATACCCTAAGAGCTGTTGGGTGAACCTTCTATCTCAGATCCAAGCATAAAATTTTTGTTGCTAAAACTGGGTCCTTTCTCGAGAAAGGGTTTCTCTTGAAAGAATTGAGTGGGAGGAGGATAGAACTTGATGAGGTTATTGAACCTCTGCTTCAACCAGAAAGTAGCGCAGCGCAGAAAGATGTTTCTGTAAAGCCTACGTCAGTTGAAGAGGAAGTTAATGATGATGATCATATAGCTTCGGATCAAGTTACTATCGACCTACGAGGAAAATAGAACTTGATGAGGTTATTGAACCTTCACTTCAACCAGAAAGTGGCGCAGCACAGAAAGATGTTTCTGTGAAGACTACATCAGTTGAAGAGGAAGTTAATGATGATGATCATGAATCTTCGGATCAAGTTACTATCGAACTTCGTAGGTCGACAAGGATGTGTACTGCTACTGAGCGGTACGACAACCCTGTCTTGGAGGTCATGTTGTTAGACAACGATGAACCTACGAACTATGGAGAAGCGATGATGGGCCCGGAAACCAACAAATGGTTAGAGGCCATGAAATCCGAGAAAGGATCCATGTATGAAAACTAAGTATAGATTTTGGTGGACTTGCTCATTGGACGGCAGGTCGTTAAGTACAAATGGATCTTTAAAATGAAGACAGATGCTGATGGTAAATGTTACCATTTGTAAAGCTTGACTTGTTGCAAAGTAGTTTACGACAAGTTCAAAAAGTTGACTGCGATGAGACTTTCTCACTCGTAGCGATGCTGAAGTCTGTTGGAATTATGTTAGCAGTTGCTGCATTTTTCAATTATGAAATCTGGCAGATGGATGCCAAAACATCGTTTCCTTCCTTGAGGAAAGGTTGTATGAGATACAACCAGAAGGTTTTGTCAGTCCTAAGGATGCTAAAAGATGTGCGAGCTTCAGTGATTCTTCTATGAACTGAAGCAAGCATCTCGGAATTGGAATATACACTTTGATGAGGTGATCAAAGTTTTTGAGTCTATACAAAGTTTACGAGAAACTTGTATTTGCAATAAAGTGAGTGGGAGCACTATAGAGTTTCTGATAAGTATATGTGGATGACATATTGCTATTCGGACATGATGTAGAAATTCTGGAGAGCATAAACGGGTGTTTGAAAAGAGTTTTTCAAAGGAAGACCTGGATAAAGCTACCTAATTGTTGAGCATCAAGATCTATAGAGATAGATCAAGATACTTGATGAGACTTTCAATGAGCACATACCTTGACAAGATTTTGAAAGAGTTCAAAATGGATTAGTCAGAGAAAGAGTTCTTGCCTGATTTGTAAGGTATAAAGTTGAGTAAGACTCAATGCCCAGTGACTGCAGAAGATAGAGAAAAGATGAGTGTCATCCCCGATGCTTCAGCCATAGGCTCTATCATGTATGCAATGCTGTGCACAAGACCCGATGTCAGCCTTGCCATAAGTATGGCCAGAAGGTTTCAAAGTGATCCTGGAATGGAGCACTGGATAGCGGTCAAGATTATCCTTAGTAACTAAAATACTAAGGAGATGTTTCTCGATTATGGAGGTGATAAAGAGTTCGTCGTAAAGAGTTACGTTGATGCAAGCTTTAACACCAATCCGGATGACTCATAGTAGCAATCTAGATACGTATAGTGGAGCAGCCATTTGGAATAGTACCAAGTGGAGTGTGGTAGCAGTGTTTATGGTTTGACATAGAAATTTGCAAAGTACACACGGATCTGAATGTCGCAGACCCGTTGACTATAAGACCTCTCTCACATGCAAAGCATGATCGAGGCCCAGAACTCATTGGGTGTTAGATTCATAACAATGCGAATCACATGGTGATGTGAACTAGATTATTGACTCTAGTGCAAGTGGGAGACTGTTGGAAATATGCCCTAGAGGCAATAATAAATTAGTTATTATCATATTTCCTTGTTCATAATAATCGTTTATTATCCATGCTATAAATTGTATTGATCGGAGACTTAGATGCATGTGTGGATACATAGACAAAACCATGTCCCTAGTATGCCTCTAATAGACTAGCTCGTTGATCAAAGATGGTTAAGGTTTCCTAGCCATGGACATGAGATGTCATTTGATAAGGGGATCACATCATTAGGAGAATGATGTGATGGACAAGACCCAAACTACAAACGTAGCATATGATCGTGTCAGTTTATTGCTACTGTTTTCTGCATGTCAAGTATATGTTCCTATGACCATGAGATCATGCAACTCACGGACTTCGGAGGAGTGCCTTGTGTGTATCAAACGTTGCAACGTAACTGGGTGACTATAAAGGTGCTCTATAGGTATCTCCAAGGGTGTCTGTTGAATTGGCATGGATCAAGACTGGGATTTGTTACTCCGTGTGACGGAGAGGTATCTCAGGGCCCACTCGGTAATACAACATCACAATAAGCCTTGCAAGCAATGTTACTAAGTGTTAGTCACGGGATCTTGTATTACGTAACGAGTAAAGAGACTTGCCGGTAACGAGGTTGAACTAGGTATGGAGATACCGACGATCAAATCTCAGGCAAGTAACATACCGAAGAACAAAGGGAACATCATACGGGATTAACTGAATCCTTGACATAGAGGTTCGACCGATAAAGATCTTCGTAGAATATGTAGGAACCAATGTGGACATCCATGTCCCGCCATTGGTTATTGACTATAGAGGTGTCTCGGTCATGTCTACATAGTTCTCGAACCCGCAGGGTCTGCACACTTAAGGTTTGGTGACGTTTCGGTAGTATAGAGTTATGTATGATGGTGACCGAAGGTTGTTCGGAGTCCTGGATGAGATCCTGGAAGTCACAAGGAGCTCCGGAATGGTCCGGAGGTAAAGATTCATATATAGGAAGTCCCATTTTGGTCGCCGGAAAAGTTTCGGGCTAATCGGTAATGTACCGGGAGTGCCGGTAGTGTACCGGGAGACCACCGGGAGGGGTATTTCGACCCAAGAGGCTTCATGGGCTGTGGGAGAATAAATACCAGCCTTTTGTTGGCTGGTGGAAGTCCCACACAAGGCCCATGCGGCTGGGAGAAAAAGCCCAAAGGGCAAAAGGTGGAAAAAGGCCAAAAAAAGGAGGAATCCTAGTCCTACTAGGATTGGAGGAGGAGTCCTCCTCTCCTCCCCACTATGGTCGACCCAAGGGCTGGCTTTTTGGCAGACAAGACTCCTCCTCCTCTCCTCCTATATATACTAGAGGATTTTAGGGTTTTGGCACAGAATTTTCAGCCACGTGCTACCCGTTCCTCTAGTGTATAGTTTCTCCTCTAGATCGGTTTTCTGCAGTGCTTAGGCGAAGCCCTGCCGGAATTGCTCCACCACCATCACGGGGCACCATCACGCTGCCGGTGAACTCTTCTCCCTCTCCACTTCCTCTTGCTGGATCAAGAAGGTGGAGATCGTCACCAAGCTGCACGTGTGCTGAACGCGGAGGTGCCGTCTGTTCGGCGCTAGATCGGAAGGACCGTGAACAAGATCGCGAGACGGTTCGTGATGAGTTCACGGGACGGATCGTGATGAGATCGCGGGACGGATCGTGATGAGATCGCTGGACGGATCGTGATGAGTTTGCGGGACGGATCATGATTGTGTCGCGGGACAGATCGTGATGTGATCGCGGGACGCTCGACGATTTGGATCGCGAAGATGTTCGACTACACCAACCGCGTTTCTTAACGCTTCCCGCTTAGCGATCTACAAGGGTATGTAGATCCACTCTCCCTCTCGTAGATGCTCATCACCATGGATAGATCTTGCGTGTGCATAGGAAAATTTTCATTTCCCATGCAATGTTCCCCAACACAGCTATGTCTTGCAAATTCACTTCGATTCCTCCAACAATGAGGCAGAGTATGAAGCTCTGTTGTATGGGTTGCGCATGGCTATCTCACTCGGCGTTAAGCGCCTGATGGTTTATGGCGACTCAGATCTGGTGGTGAATCATGTGATGAAAGAGTGGGATGTTCAAAACCCCGCTTTGACTGGATACTGCAATGCAGTCCGAAAGTTGGAGAAGAAGTTTGAAGGCCTGGAACTTCATCATGTTCCCCGTTTGAAATATCAGGCGGCCGATGAACTATCCAAGATTGGTTCCACTCGACGGCCTGTCCCCAGCGATGTGTTCTTGGAGCACTTACACACTCCTTCGGTTCAAGAAGATCCTTTCACCGAAGAGCCCCCACAGGCTTTGAGTTCCACTGACTCGACAGAAGTCGATGTCCCTGCAGTGATTGACATGGTCATGGAGATTTTGGTTATCATTCCTGATTGGACTGTGCCTTACATTGCCTATATCCTCAAACAAGAGCTCCCTTAAGATGAAACAGAGGCTCGGCAGATTGTGCGCAGATCCAAGGCTTTCACTGTGATGGGAGATCAGCTGTTCAGAGAGAGTGCGACTGGTGTCACGCAGCGCTGCATTTCCCCCGAGGAAGGTCAAATGATTCTAGATGAGATTCACTCGGGAACTTGTGGCCACCATGCGTCTTCAAGGATGCTTGTCGCTAAAGCATACCGAGCTGTTTTTTACTGGCCACGAGCTAATGAGATGGCTAGAGACATTGTTGATCATTGCGATGGTTGCCAGTTCTATGCGAACCTGTCACACAAGCCAGTGTCTGCTCTGAAGACAATTCCTCTTGCCTCGCCATTTGCGGTTTGGGGCTCGACATGGTTGCCCCCTTCCGACCCGAAAAAGGAGGATTCACTCACTTGTTGGTAGCAGTCGACAAATTCACCAAGTGGATAGAAGCCAAGACAATCAACAAGCTGAACTCCCGTACGGCGGTCACGTTCATGAGAGAGATAATTTATCGATATGGCATTCCGCACAGCATCATCACGGACAACGGCACTAATTTTGACTCGGAAGAATTCAGGAACTTCTGTAACTCCCAAGGCACGCGAGTGGATTATGCATCTGTTGCGCATCCTCAAACCAATGGGCAAGTCGAGTGGGCTAATGGTCTCATCCTGCAAGGTCTGAAGCCTCGTCTCATGCGCAATTTGGATCATGCCACTGGAGCCTGGGTAACTGAGCTGCCGTCTGTTTTGTGGGGTCCGAGGACAACGCCTAATCGGTCGACTGGACGAACTCCTTTCTTCCTTGTCTATGGTGCTGAAGCCATATTGCCGAGTGACTTGGCCCACAACTCTCCTCGAGTGGAGTTGTATTCTGAGGCTGAAGCTGAACAGGCCAGACAGGACGGTGTAGATCTTCTGGAGGAGGAACAAGAGATGGCTCTGATCCGGACTATTGCCTATCAGTAGGACCTCCGGCGCTTCATGAGAAGAATGTCAAGAGTCGGTCGTTTCATGAGGGAGATCTGGTGCTTCGAGTGAATCAATACCGACCTCACAAGCTTGCTCCTGCTTGGGAAGGTCCTTTCGTCGTCACTAAGGTGCTAAACAATGGAGCCTATCACCTGTACAATCTCATGAAGCGGATATACGAGCCACGAGCCTAGAATGCAGATCTGCTCTGGTGTTTTTATACTTGAGATAGGGATCTTCTGATGTAATAAGAATACTTCATCAATGCAATTCACATTTCTGCAATATATATCGTCGGTTCCAATCGTACAATCACATTTTTGGGGATACTCCGAGTGATGAGCAATACTCACACTCGAAGGCTTAGCTTTGAACATGTTTCGCCTAAGTTAAAAACCATGTCAAGTGGATAGCTGTCCATTCACTCAATGACCTATTTGCGAATCCATCTTTGCTTAGGTTCAAAAATACTCCGAGTGATGAGAAATCCTCATGCTCGGAGGCTTAGCTGCGAAACACGTTTCGCCTAAGTTAAAAACCTCGTCGGGTGGATTGTAATCCATTCACTCGACAACTTAGCTATGAATCGACATTCGCCTAAGTTCGAAAATACTCCGAGTGATGAGCAATCCTCACCCTCGGGGGCTTAGCTGTGAACATGCTTTCGCATAAGTTAGAAACCCTGTCGGGTGGATAGCAGTCCATTCACTCGACGGCCTATTTGCGAATCCGTCTTCGCTTAGGTTCAAAAATACTCTGAGTGATGAGCAATCCTCACACTCGGGGGCTTAGCTGCGAAACACGTTTCGCCTAAGTTAAAAACCTCGTCGGGTGGATAGTAATCCATTCACTCGACAACTTAGCTGCGAATCGACATTCGCCTAAGTTCGAAAATACTCCGAGTGATGAGAAATCCTCACACTCGGGGGCTTAGCTGCGAAACATGTTTTGCCTAAGTTGAAAACCTTGTTGGGTGGATAGTAATCCATTTACTCGACAACTTAGCTGCAAATCGACATTCACCTAAGTTCGAAAATACTCCGAGTGATGAGCAATCCTCACCCTCGGGGGCTTAGCTGCGAACATGCTTCCGCCTAAGTTAAAAACCCTGTCGGGTGGATAGTAGTCCATTCACTCGACGACCTATTTGCGAATCCATCTTCGCTTAGGTTCAAAAAAAACACATAACTCCGAGTGGTGAGCACCCCTCACACTCGGGGACTTAGCTGTGAATCAACATTTGCCTAAGTTGAAAACTATTCCGAGTGATGAACAACCCTCACACTCGGGGGCTTAGCTGCGAACACGCTTCGCCTAAGTTAAAAAAACTCAATCGAACAGACGATTGAAAGCCAAATATGAATAAAATCCAAAGGGTAAACCGCGGATAAACGTTTAGTATGGAAGCTAATGTGCTCAGGCCTAAGGCCTGAATGAAGTTTTAAGGGATACAATTCCACTCTTCATACCGAGGCAAATATAAGTGTTTCTTCCAAAGACCAATTTTTTTAAACGGGTGACGGGCTGGCAGGCTCGACAAAAGTGTCCAAGTCGATGCCGTCAGCGATTCTGGTGTCTGCCTCAATGAAGGTTTCCATGAAGTCCTCAAACTGGAGTTTCTTTGTGTTTACCACCTGGAGCTCCTTCAACTTCTCCTCCCTCACGTCCCTGTAATGGACCCTGACAAGTGATAACGCCATGTCGGCCCCGCAGCGAGCAACAGCTTTCTTCCAGGCTTGCACTCGACTGGGAAGTTCATTCAGGCGAACCATTATAGAGTTGAGGTCGAGCAGAAGAGTGTCCTCCGGCCATAGCTCCTTGTCGATTCTCTCCATTGCAGATTTCAGTCGGGCAATATATGCATGGTCGCCTTGGAGCCAGAAGTTGAGTCTCAGCATGTTCATGGCCACTTCATCGGCAACTGGTGACTTGGTGGGATCCAGATTGGGCTCAACCTCTTCTGTATCCTTCTCAAAGTCTTGGCAGAATTTTGTTAAAGAATGGAGAATGGGAGGAGAATCGGTGAACTATGACCCTCAAAATTTTTACAAACTTCAGTCGACAAGAAACACTCACCGTCGAGCAGAATATACATCTTCCTCGAGAATTCTCCCAAATGCTTCTCCAGACCATTGCTCCTTTTGACGAGGTCTGCACGCTCCTGCTTTAGCTTGGTGTTCTCCTCCTCCAGCTTCTTGGCAGCCGCCAGCTTCCAATCTGCAGCTTCAGTCTTGTCCCTAGCCACTCGTTGGGCGTCAGCAAGTGCATTGTCCTTCTCCTCCAGCGCATTCTTCATGGAATCTAAAGAAACAACATTGTTGAGTCGCGCTTCGAGTCGACGGTTTTCATTGCATACGTCTATTCGAGTGAGAGCACTCGGTTCAAAACGTGAAGAATGAAGAGGGGAATGTAGAGAGTTAGCAGTAATTACCTCCCAAAGACTTCATCTCAGCACGCGCTCGCTCCAAAGCGTTGTTGGAGACTGCCAGATCCACTCGCAGCCGGTTCCTTTCATCCTCCACGTCCTTGTACTGCATCCCAAGTTCACACACCCTCTGGAACCAACAAAATATAGGAATTCAATCGACAAGTGGTGCCTGGGACAGTCGACTGAGTTATGAACATCGGCGAATGACTATCTTACAACCTTGGAACAACCTAAGAAGAATTCAAGCAAAAGTTCACTCGACATGTCGAGTGGCCCTGGTGCTTCGCGCACCGTAAACAAATTCAAAGCTGTCTCTATTAAGACCCCTGCCAGTGCAAGCACTCGACAACGGTCTCAAGGACTACACCCAGTGGGTGCACTAAGAGTGCCCCCACTAAGACAGTTAACTCTTGATCCGTCGAGTAACTCGTTAGAAAAGAAAACACTCGACATGTCGAGTGACTCTAGTACCACGCGTACTATCGATCCCAATCCTACTCGACTATGATCCGATCTGTTCAAGTGGAGAAGTTTCAAACATTCTACAATAATCACCCAGTGGGTGTACAACAGCCAAGAAAAGACAGGAATTCAATCGGAAATGTACTTACAATCGAACTTACTCGGACATTGGTGTGAAGGGCTGCGCTGACGTCATAAGCCAGCTTGCTGGCCTCGTACGCCTCCTTGGTTCTCAGCATGATCTGCTCCGCCTGGATCATGGCCTCCTTCGCAGCTCTGGTCTGATCTTCCGGAACGCGATGCAGAGAGAAGGCCATCACAGGCAGGATCGGCGTGGTTGCTGTGGCAGCTGAGGCAGTCTAAGTGGGTCCGGTTGGAGTTGACGTCACAACGGTCGAGACAGCTAGAGGAGCATGCGACAGAGGTGCTGCGGGTTCAGCTTTGAGTTGTGTCGAGTCACCTATCCCCTGGGAGGACTCTACAGTCGAGCGCTGAGGCGCCTACACTAATGAAGCTCTTCGGATACGAGTGCGCGAAGTGTCCAGGTGCTCCTCGTCGTCCTCCACCTGAATGACCTCTGCAACAACAACCGACAATGTTAACATTTGCATGTGTCGAGTCCCATTCGGAGGAATCAACAACTTGCTAACCTCTATGAGAAGTGGCAGCGTCAGCAGTGTCAATGTCCATCGCCTCCCCTCCGTCTTGATGAGGCGAGGTTACGGACGTAGCAGTTCTGACGGATTGAATAGCACTCGGTCAGCTACAACTCAAGGCCACAGTCGATAGAAAGAATTCGAAAATAAATACTTACGTGGAGACGATAGGTACGGCCATCCTCATGCGAGGCAAAGCCTTGCGAGGTTTGGTCATGACTTGCTTGGGCTGCTTGGCCAGCCTCTCACTCGACTCAACAGTTGAAGGGCAACTCCGCTTCGGGTTTTTCTTGCTAGGGCTTGGAGCCCTGTCCTCAACAGCTGCCGGATCCTGACGAGACTTGGTGCGGCCTTCGCGTCGGGGAGGTGACTCGACTTCTTCCTCTTCATCGGAGTCCACGTATTCATCTTCGGAGTCAGAGGGACGGTCGCCGTCCACACTGCCGTCCTCGCTCACCATGCCATCCTCAGCGTGGTTCCCGTTGGGAACAGGCAAGTGCATGTTTGTCCACTCCTGCATGATTCAAGTGAGGAAGTTAGTTTATAAGTCAATTTATCACTCGATAGTACAAACACATCAATTGACACCACACAACTCGCCAGATTCTTCGCGGGTTTTCGACCGAGTAAGGTCGGATCCTCTTGGCTCCCAAAGGATTGTCGCAAGATCCAGTGATGCTACGAAGCCACTGCTCGACAGTTTTCTGTGGAACCTCTTCTGGATGCGTCCTGGTCGAGTCCTCAGGGCCCGCGTAGTGCCACATGGTGTGGTCTATGGCTTGGAGTGGCTGAATACGTCGACCGAGAAACGTCTCCAACAGATCCATACCAGTCACTCCACCACGGATCAGCTACACCACCGCTTCAACTAAGATACCCACTTGGACATGCTCCTCTTCGGTCACCCTCAGAGACTTGGGGACAGCTGGACGGTCAGGTGTATAGGAAGGAAGGCCAGTCGACATATTGGGTGATGCTACATCTTTGCAGTAGAACTAGGTCGACTGCCAGCCTCTGACAAACTCAGGAAAGGTCATGGCACGGAAGGAACTACGAGCTCTTTTCTGAACTCCTAACCCTCCACACAGCTGAAGCACATGAGTCTTCCCATCAGCGGGGAGAGCTTTCTTCACGGTCTGGGATCTAACTGTAAAGAGGTGCTTGAACAGCCCCCAATGGGGAGAGCAGCCCAGAAAACACTCGCACAAAGTGACGAAGGCAGACAAATATGCAACTGTATTCGGCGAGAGGTGATGCAGTTGGGCATCGAAGAAATTCAGGAATCCCCTAAAGAACGGGTGGGGTGGCATGGAGAAACCTCTTTCAAAGTTGGAGAGAAGGAGTATCCGCTCCCCGTCGCGCGGCTCCGGCTCGCGCTCTTCCCCTGGCAGCCTCTAGGCGCCGTCCGCCACTAGCCCGTTGGCGACAAGGCCCTCCATGTCCGCGCGAGTGACTACAGTCCTGCCGGCACGGTGAACTGAGCGGTCGAGGGCTTCTTGCCCTTGAGCTTCGTCGCCCCCTTCTTAGCCCGCTCCACCTTCTCTGTCACATTCTTCGTTATCGGCGCGGTGGCTCTCATCGAGGAGGAACGGAGAGTGGCGTTGGGGGCAGAGGAGGCGGAGGAAAAGAGAGGAAGAATGGGTGGAAGTACTGTGCCATCCGCGGCGCGTGAGGCTTTATACTCCGCCGAGTGTCCCACTGATCAGTGGACCCGCGAGATCACCGCACACGCCAACCACTGACGACGCCCAGTACGTGGCGATATGACCGGCGCGAGAATCGAGGCGTCGTGCCTCCACTTGCCCTGATCATGGGGTCATCATCGCGCGCGCGCTTCCCAAATTTTCGTATCCCGCAAAATGTGGGACTATCAACCGACCCGTCGCCTCCCAAGATACTTTCAATTCACTCGGAGCAAAATACGCGTTGAACATCCACTCGGGCACTTTTAAGGCTGAATGGATCCGGGCGAACGGAGAAGAATTCAATCAACGCAAGTTTCGTTGAAGTCCCGAATATCATTCGAAAGATTTTGCGTGCCGATCCTGAATGGACGTTAATACCCAGAGTTCTGTCGATGCAAGTTCCATTGAAACCCCAAATATCATTCGGAGGATTTGATGCCCTAACTCAAGGTTGACATTGATACCTCATGTCACCACTCGAACCCTGATGCATTCGGGGGTCTAATGACGAGGATACATACCTAGGGTAGGGTCCTAGGCAAGGCCTACATACCCTACCTAAGGACACTACATGGGAGGACTTGAAGATCAAGCATGAAGTTCCCGAGTGGATTCCTGGAGACGTTCAAAGC
The DNA here is from genome assembly GCA_022496015.1 of Hordeum marinum. Taxonomy (NCBI): domain Eukaryota; kingdom Viridiplantae; phylum Streptophyta; class Magnoliopsida; order Poales; family Poaceae; genus Hordeum; species Hordeum marinum. The sequence goes on from CM039674.1 coordinate 34,784,462, forward strand.
CACTTGACAGATATCCACTCAGAGACTCCTGCTTTCACTTGGCACTCGCGTGTCACTCAGAAGACCTCACTTTCACTTGGCGCCAGAAGATCAAGATCCATCATCAAGAGCCCAACGGGCAGACGTTGGTTCAATTGCCATTAGTAGATTTTATTGCATACGTTACCAGTAACGGAAGACTTTAACCCCACGATCGGACCCTTTGATGCTGGGTAATTATGAGGGGTAGCAAACTCTATATAAGCCGTCCCTCCCCTCCTGCAGTAGGGTTCGCAACCATTGTAATCTCTATATTCCACACGACATAAGCTCCCGAGCACTGAGACGTAGGGCTGTTACCTCCACGAGAGGGGCCTGAACTCATACATCCGTGTGTACATCCTCGCCGTAGCTAGGACTCTGCCCTCTCCTTTCGTACCCCTACCATCTACTGTCTGGCTTGTTCCCACGACATACGCATTGTTGTGCAGCGCCTTGCTGATGATGAACGGGCCCTCCCATGGGGAGGACAACTTATGTTGTCAGGCTGTTCGCTGGATCCGCTTGAGCACCAGATACCCTTCTCGGAAGGAGAGCAGCTAGATCCGCTTGCTGTGGTAGTGTCGGAGCTTCTGCTGATAGATTGCCGTCCGGCTCAAGGCCAACTCGCGAGCTTCTTCGAGTAAGTCGATGTCGTCTTCTCTTGCCTGCTTTGCGTCCTTCTCCGTGTATAGGGCGACCCAAGGCGAGTCGAACTCGATGTCGGTGGGGATGATTGCCTCGGAGCCGTACACAAGGAAGAAGGGCTTGTAGCCGGTTGATTGGTTAGGGGTGGTCCCGTGTCACTTCCCTAGCTAGATGTCATAGGACAACATGTGTGTGTGCATCATATATCATTTTTGCATTAGCATGAAATGGGGACCAAAGGAAACCCCAAACCCTCATTTGAATCAAACCAATTCAAAATTTGTGAAAATTCAACAAATCCAAAATGCCCATCTAAAATGTCCCCTATGTCTGATAAATATGGGCATGATTATACAAGGGGTCATTTAAAATATTTGAACAACTTTTGCAATTTAAAATTAAATGATAAAGCTTCTGAAAATAACGAATAAAGCATTATCATTATTTTAGTTTTCAAAATATCCTGAAACATTTTAGATAAGCTTGAAATATTCAAACTACAATATAGAAAATATTTGGGATATTCTAAAATAGTTTATGTGCTTGAAAAATAAATTTAAAAAATATTAGAAATTAAAATAAAGAATAAATTTTAAATAGAAAGCAAGGGAGGATGAACCTGGGCCGGCCCAGCTGGCCCAGCTCCATCGTCGTCCTCCTGGCGGCGAGGAGGACGCGCGTGTGCTCGCTGCACGTGCACACTGGAGCTGCCACAAACCTCTCTGCGTGCCTGCGTCCCCCTACCGCGCTGGCGAGAGGATGAGGACAACGTTGCATCCCCATCCCTTTCTTCCCCTCGCATTCGCCCCCTCTGCTCTCTTCCTCCTCTGCTCCGCCATGGCCGATGGTGCCGTTAGCTAGCTGCCGTAGTTCTAGCTGCTCCCCCTCGCTTCTGAGCCCTCCAATCGCTCCGCCTCATCGCCTTCTTCCTTCTCGCCGAGCGTCGCATCGCCAGGAGCCCCGAAGCGTCGTCCCCGAGCTCGTCTTCCTCCTCGGACCTGAACCTCGCCGCCGTTGAATCATCGTCTCCGAGCCCTCCTCGAGCAAGATTTTGACGGCTTCGACCCTGCAGTGAGCTTTTGGCTCTTTCCCCTCTCTTTCCCGGACTTTTTCCCCTCTGTAGGCCCCGATTGCGCAGGCTCCCGAATGACCCGCCGCACGAGCTCATCGCCGGCGATGCTCCGGTGACCAGTTGGTCCATTAGAGACCACGATCGAACTCGTGAGGCTGTGTAGTGCCTGTAGGTGCCAAGTTCCAGCCGTGTCGCGCCCTGGTTCGACAAGCCCGTGCTCGTCCGAGCTCCGGCAGCCGCCGTGCTCATCGCCGGCGCCGATTCTGGCCATCCCAGCCCTTGGGAAGTGCCGGGCTCGACGCGCGCGAGCAAGCAGAGTAGTTTGGTGCCCTCTGCCGTTTGTTTGGTCACCGGAGGAGGAATCCCAACCCCCTCCGCCATCCCTGACATCGCCGGCGGCTCAATGCCGGCGAGTCAACCAACGCTGACCATGGGGTTTGACCCAGGTGAACTAGCAAGTGGGGCCCACCCTCTTTCTAATTAGAATTAGTTTAAAAAATAATTAAACTAACCTAATTAAGTTAATGGTCCACTGACCAGTGGCCCCTAACCTAATCTAATTAGTAATTAACTAATTAGTTAACCCTGATAGTGACTAGGTCACTCATCAGTGGGTCCCACTGGTCAGGTTTGACCTAGCCTGGTCAACTGTCCTGCTGACGCCATGATGATGTCAGGATGATGCAATAAAAGGAATTTCTAGTTTTTAAATAATTCGAGAAAATGTTTAAAACTTCAAAAATTCATATAAATTAATCTGTAACTCAGATGAAAATAATTTATATATGAAAATTTATCAGAAAAATTCAATGAATCCAATGGTGCTATTATCATGCATGTTAGATCAACCTATGTAGATGAAGCTAGACATTTATTAATAGGTTAGCATATGGAATTTGAAATGAAGAACGATTTTGAATCTATATTCAAACTCACTCCAAATTAACTTGGACACTAGTTGCATTAGCTCATCCATACATGCTACTATGTCATGATCCTGCATCATATTGTTGCACTTGCGTGTATTGAATGCTATTTATCTGCATTGCGATAGGCCCTGCTTCTGAGGATACCCCCGAATATTCCAACGAAGGAGAGAACCTTCCCGCTACCAAGCAAGGCAAGCAACCCCCTTGATCATTCCGATAACATCCCACTCTCTCGCTCCTGCTCTTGTTTATTGCATTAGGACAAACGCTCATATGTATGTCATACCCGGTAGAAAAACCTATTCTTTTGCATGACCTGTCATTGTCACACTAAATAGCTAAACCTTGCAACCTAGCATACCTGGTAGATGTTTGTGCCATGATGTGCTTAGCTTACTTTGCCTGCTATGCTTGCTATGCTTAGAGTTGTGTTAGGTCTGATTCATCTGGGTGATGAACCGGAGTGAAACATTGTTGTTCCGATGTGATAAGCTTATGATGAACCCGATTTGGTATAGGTAGCGATGAGAGGCTATGTAGGAGTACATAGCGGGTTGTCTCATTGGGACCGTTCTTAGGAATTGAGTTCCGTGTTTGTAATCCAAGACTAGTTACTACCACACGTTGGGATACTTAATTGACCCTCTCGACTTATCAATTGCTTAGTCCTTGGTCCAAGAGTTGCAAGTAGTTTCTGATGTTTATAGTATGCTGGAGTCTATGCGTAGCGCTGACCCTAGGGGTGGGTTACGACGCGGTAAGCAGTGGCACGGTGTACCAAGGGTCACCCGAATGGTGGGCTTGGGAACCCTGCGCACATCGTTTGGGGCCGTAGTGGAAACTTTGGCCGGACTTCCGTGCGGGTTCAGTCTCAAATAGGTGATAGCCTGGACTAGAGGTTTTATGTGATTGACGGTCATGGACGACTCCCTCGCTACGCTTCCGCATGAAGGTTCCCGGGGTGCATGGTTTTATGAGCACACAGCGATAAGTGGCGAGAGCGTGTGTGAAGAAGTACACCCCTGCAGGGTATGAAACTATTCGAATAGCCGCATGCTCCGATATGGACTAGTTGGATAACTTATGCTGTTCATAGATAATCAAATGGATACTCCTAAAAATATCAAGACAAGTGTGAGTACCACGAATGGCACTCTCCCAGGAGAGGGAAGTAAATCCATGGTGATGTATTGTCATGGAGTTAATGGACTCGTGTGCAATATCTAAAATTTAACCAAAGATTTAAAATTGTGTAGTGTAGGTTAGCCATGAGTCAAAGCTGGCATTGCTGCATGAACTCCACCACTCCTCTTGTTGATACATGAGCATGAATAGACTAGGTCTGTTTTAAAGACTTGCTGAGTACGTTTGTACTCATGTTTGCTTAATAAATGTTGCAGATGAGACCCAAGACCCATCAGGTGGGTTCTTTCTAGATGTCAACGATGCCGAATAGCTGGTGTCCCAGCTATGACCCTATGCCTTGTGGTGGGCTGTAGATAGTCAGGCCATGTACCTTTTTACCCTTTCATCTATCTGTACTCAGACAGCATATGCTTCCGCTTGGTTTGTATGAACTTGTTTGTATGACTTGAGTGTCGGTTCATGTGACCCTATCTGTAAGAACATGTTATGCAAGGCTCGTCTGAGCCCCTTAAATAAAAGTTGTTGTATGGTTATGTTGTGATGCCATGGTTGTATCTACGCATATCGAGCATGTCGTGCGTACGTATGACGTGCAATGGTATGTATGGGATCCGACACCTAGTCATGTGCCTTTAGTAGTACTCTTTACGGGAAACTGCCTCTTTGTGCTTCCACCGAGCCATGGTAGCTTGCTACTGCTCCGGACACATTAATTGACTGACATGTATCCTTCTTTGCTGCTGTGTCTGTCCCTTCGGGGAAATGTATCGCAGTGTAATGGAGTCCTTGTAGCCTGCTACGACTCGTCTACGTGCAGTGATGGCATTCATGTCTCACGATGTAATGGAGTCCTTGTAGCTTGCTATGACTCGTCTACACACGCTTGAGGCCGACACCTGCATTGCTGGGTTACGTATGTCTGTTTCCGTTCGGATGTGCCACTTGGGTTCTATGACTAGTCATGTCGGCCCGGGTTCTCTGTCGTTTGATTGCCAGCGACATGTTCACATACGTGAGCCAAAAGACGCAAACGGTCCCGACTAAGGTAAGGCTGCAACCGCGGAGCTTACCGTGCGTGAGGCCACAACGTGATGTGATATGTTACAGTCTGGATTCATATGACTTAGGATCGGGGTCCCGATAGCGTTGGTATCAGAGCCCGACTGACAGTAGGACTACCAAGCCAAACCGGTTGAAGTTGAGTCTAGAAACACTATAGAAAAGTAGGGGAATTGATTGTGGAAGGGAACGTAAGGCTCTTTTTACTCCTCTTCCCAAGTTATTCTATGCTGAGTCTTTCTCATCTTTTCTACGGGGATAAGAACTAGGCTTCTCATCTATTGCTTAGGTTGACGAGTTACTAACCATGGACCACTAGCTAGCTTGTTTGCAAGTGAATGTCGGTACTAGAGTATTTTTGGTGTGACAACAGATGGAGAAGAGATTTGAGTCTAGAAAGTTGAGTGGTTATGATTTTCCAATCTTTTGCAGTTGTCTCAAAATCCTTTTTGAGCAATTACAACCGTTATGCTGTCCAATTTCTGCTAGAATCTCTAATGTCTTTGCATCATTCTATGTTTCAGATGCCCCCACGTCCTTCCCGTCAAGTGGTCCGTCTGACCAGGTGCATCGATGTAGCGGGTCACACGGCCATGTTGGTTAGAGTTATGATGGAGGCTGGTTACCGTTGGTACCCAGAGTACACAGTGGAGGAACAGTATCGAGATTTCAACAAGAGTCAGTATTCGTGTACTGTTAAGATATATCCTTCATATCCTGGAGCTGCAGAGCCGCTTCACTAGACTTACGGATTAGGTGTCACCATAGATATGGCAGTTCAGGAGGCCGCCTACACCATGCTGACTACCATGAGGTTTCACCATGGCCTGCATCAGAACACAGAGTTCTGTTATGTTCCTGCTTCCATGGGAGGAGAGGATGGTTATCTTAGCGCATCCTACTATGATCATTCCCATGAGGATCCCAGGTTGCAGGTGACCGCTCAGATGTTGGAGAACAGGGATCGTGATGCACGTGCCCTTCGCATGGAGCTCTATGCCACCCGTGCACGTCTTTGGACAACTCTGAAGCAGTTGGCACCTGTTGTGCAGACAGGCTATGGAGATTTGGAGATGCTGAACCCATCGCGGACTCATCTGCCAGCACGCGTAGACTGGCCCGATGTTGGAGGCATCACCCCTCTTCGAGGACCGCTATTGCCGCCAACAAGGGGACCAAGGCCACATCCGTGTCCTTACGGTTTCCAGGGATTACAGGTTAGAGTGTTTCTAGATCCTCAGGTTCAGCTCCCGGGTCATGGGGGTAACCTATATGAGGCATTCTACGGTGATGCTTGAGTACGTGGATGTTAGTACTAGTATGGTAGTAGTCGTATCGCCACAGTCCTGCGTGTCTTGTGGGATATGATTGAGGTTGAGAGTTGAGTTCCGGAGGTGTAGATAGTTAATGTATAGGAAGCTTGTAATGCCTCCGATGAGTTGTGTCATCTCTCTGTAGTTTGTTTTCAGCTTGGGCTTGTATTGAACTTTGTCATGGTGTGTATGAATCATGGTGTTCATATGGCAGTTGTTATTACCATGTTGTTTGGGTGTTTACCCTGCATGCCATGTTGTCCAGTACATACCTTATCTCATGTCTTTGAGTTGATGTCCTCTATGGCTAAGCTGTGGGTTTGTTTTCCCAGGATGGTGGGAACTAGGAATAACCCCGTGCCTGCCCCTGAGCAGGGGGAGGGAAGCCAGCCAAGGCAAGAGGACCTGCCACATGCGCCTTCTTTGGCAGAAGTGATGCTAGAAGCTGAACGGAACAAAAGGGAGACCAACAGGCTGCTGGAACGAATTGAGCAGAACACAACACGTGCTCCCCGCAATGATCACAATGATGGCGTGTCACTCGGTGATTTCGTCAAACTGTGCCCACCTAAGTATCATCATTCGGTCGACCCACTCGACGTGGATGACTAGCTGACCAGCATGTTCCGCAAGATCCGGGATGCCAATGTGTCCGAGGCCAACAAGGTGACCTTTGCTACCTACTTTCTAGAAGGACCCACCAATTTGTGGTGGGAAAGCTATGAAGCCATGCGTCCCGAAGGCCCCGCACCAACTTGGGCAGAATTCAGTGCAGTATTTCGTACCCATCACATCCCAGAAGGGCTGATGGATCGCAAGAGAGAGGAATTTTGTGCTTTCACCCAGGGAAGACTGTCCGTGGATGCCTATAGCCGTGAGTTCGGCAATCTTGCTCGTTATGCTCCGGAGGAAGTTTCAACCGATGCCAAGAAACAGGCTAGGTTCTGCAAGGGACTTAACCCTGAGCTCCGTCGAGATCTGCGCCTACATGAGTGCACAACCTTCCAGGCTCTCGTCAACAAGGCTATCAATGCTGAGTCTGGACAGACCGACTATGAGGCCACGAGAAATCACAACCGTGACTTCAGCCCCGCATCTGGCTCAGGCTCTAACAAACGCCGGGTGTGGGTGCCCAACGCAGCTCTGCCGCCAAGATACACCACGAGGCCATCCTTCCAGGTGCCTCACCCAGCTCAGCCCAACCCTCCAGCCAGGCCATTTGGAGGTCCGCCTGCCAATGTTGCTCCCCGTGCCACCGTGGTTTGTTACAAATGTGGGGAACCAGGACACTACTCTCGTGATTGTCCTCAAAACAATGCTAAGCCCGCTGGACATGGGAAGCTGGGAAAAGCCTTCTATGTGAAGCCAGCTCCTGCTCGTGGACGAGTGAATTATGTCTCTGCTCTCTGAGGATCCTGATGTTATCCTAGGTACGCTCCTAGTCAATAGTCATCCAGCATCTGTTCTATTTGATACTGGGGCATCTCATTCTTTCATCTCAGAAAGTTATGCACAATTTCATAACATGTCTTTTTGTGATAGGCCTACTCCTTTAGTAGTTCAGACTCCTGGATCAAAGTGGCAAACTTCTAGAGTGAGCCATGATAATGAGATTCTGGTGGATAGGCTAGTCTTCCTAGCATCTTTGATAGCCCTCAAGTCTTCGGACATCAATATCATCTTAGGCATGGATTGGATGAAAGCCCACTATGCTAAGATTGATACTCATACTAGGAACGTTCAACTTACACATCCATCGGGTGAGATAGTTAATGTCTCTACTCGAACAGCCAAACGCCAACTCTTTTCCCTCAATGCTAGCCCTCTTCCAGAACTAGAAGATATTCTGGTAGTCCGTGACTTTCCAGATGTCTTTCCAAAAGAACTGCTAGGAATTCCACCTGTCAGAGATGTTGAGTTTGTGATGGAGCTCATTCCAGGGACTGTCCCAATAGCCAGAAGACCCTATAAGATGGCACCCTTAGAACTAGCCAAACTTAAAATTCAACTCAATGAGGCTTTGAAGAAAAGTTTCATCCGTCCTAGTTCTTCTCCTTGGGCTTGTCCCGTTCTCTTCGTCAAGAAGAAGGATGGATCGGATCGGATGGTTGTGGATTATCGACCAGTGAATCTAGTCACCATAAAGAACAAGTATCCGCTCCCCAGGATCAACGATTTGTATGATCAACTCGCTGGATCCTCTGTCTTTTCCAAAATGGATTTGAGGTTGGGATACCATCAAATCAGAATTAGAAACGGGGACATTCCAAAAATGGCTTTTGTTAATCGTTACGGCCAATATGAGTACACCGTCATGTCCTTCGGTTTAACCAACGCCCCAACCACCTTCTCTCGCTTGATGAATTCAATCTTCATGGAGTATTTGGATAAATTCGTCGTGGTTTACCTCGACGACATACTCATCTACTCGAAGAATGAACAGGAACATGCCGAGCATCTAAGGCTGGTATTGATGAAACTGCAAGAGCATCGTCTGTATGCCAAATTCTCCAAGTGTGAATTTTGGTTGCCAGAAGTGACCTATCTAGGCGACGTGATCTCTGGTAAAGGTATTGCTGTCAATCCCGAGAGAGTTCAGGCCGTCCTTGATTGGACTCATCCTGAATCGGTTAAGCAAGTTCGGAGTTTCCTTGGCTTAGCGAGCTATTGTTGCCACTTTGACAGGAATTTCTCCAAGGTTGCGAAACCTCTGACTGAACTCCTCAAGAAAGATAAAAAGTTCGAGTGGACCCCACAATGCGAGCATAGTTTTCAGGAGTTGAAAAGACGACTAACCTCTGCTCCTGTTCTGGTGCCACCAGACTTCTCTTAGGACTTTGTTATCTATTGCGACGCCTCGCGACAAGGATTAGGTTGCATTCTCATGCAAGATCATCATGTTATTGCATACACATCTCGACAGTTGCATCCACATGAGGATAATTATCCAACACATGATCTTGAGCTTGCAGCTATGGTCCATGCACTGAAAACCTGGCGAAATTACCTTCCGGGCAATCGTTGCGAAATTTACACTGATCACCAAAGTCTGAAATATATTTTCACCCAGCCGGATTTGAATCTCAGGCAAAGACGATGGGTTGAGTTGATTATAGATTACGACTTAGGGATAACTTACACCCCGGGGAAAGCCAATGTTATGGCTGATGCACTAAGTCGTAAGTCTTATTGTAACAACCTGATGTTACAACAAGGTCAACCACTTCTCCATGAGGAATTTCGGAAGTTAAACCTCCACATTGTTCCTCATGGATTTCTATCCAACTTGGTGGTGGAACCTAATCTTAAGGATCAAATAGCAGCTGTCCAGAAGTATGATAAGGGTATATCCTGGATCAAGGAGAATATTTCTAGCTAAAACACTAAAGATTTCTCCAAGGACGATGAGGGTGTTGTGTTCTTCCAGAACCGGTTGGTGGTTCCCAAGAGCACATGCTTAAGACAGCTGATCCTTAAGGAGGCTCATGGTTCTCCTCTCACAATTCATCCAGGTAGTACCAAGATGTATCAGGACCTACGCCAAAGGTTCTGGTGGACTAGGATGAAGAGAGAAATTGCCCAGTTCATTGCTAATTGCGACGTTTGTCATCGCGTGAAAGCAGAACATCAAAGGCTTGCTGGCACCCTTCAACCTTTAGCTATTCCTGAATGGAAATGGGATAAGGTCGGTATGGATTTCATTACCGGATTTCCCAGGACTAAGAGAGGGAATAATGCTATCTTTGTGATCATCGACCTCCTTTCCAAAGTGGCTCATTTTCTTCCTGTTCGGGAGAGTATAACTTCTAGTCAGCTAGCAGAGTTATATGTTTCTCGAATAGTTTCTCTTCATGGTGTTCCTTTGGATATTAACTCAGACCGCGGAAGTATCTTTACTTCTCGATTCTGGGAAAGTTTTCAAACCGCTATGGGGACTCATCTATCCTTTAGCACTGCTTTCCACCCGCAATCAAGTGGTCAAGTTGAGCGAGTCAATCAAATTCTCGAAGACATGCTTCGAGCTTGTGTTATATCCTTCGGTATGAATTGGGAGGAATGTCTTCCATTTGCCAAATTTGCATATAACAATAGTTATCAATCAAGCTTGGGCAAAACCCCTTTTGAAGTTCTCTATGGACGAAGGTGTCGAACACCTCTTAACTGGTCAGAAACCGGAGAGAGGCAACTCTTTGGCCTGGATATGATCCAGGATGCAGAGGAGCAAGTTTGCATTATTTGTGAAAAATTGAAAACAGCGCAATCTCGTCAAAAGAGCCAATATGATCGCCATCATAACGTTGTGACCTATGAAGTTGACGAGAAGGCTTACCTTCGGGTTACGGCTCTTAAGGGTACCCATCAATTCGGTATCAAGGGCAATTTGGCTCCTCATTACATTGGACCTTTTCACATTCTTGCTAAACGAGGAGAGGTTGCCTACCAATTGGAACTTCCTCCGCATCTTTCCAAGGTTCATGATGTCTTCCACGTCTCGCAACTCAGGTGTTGCTTCTCGGACCCTGTCCGTGAAGTAGACCACGAAGCGCTTGATCTCCAAGATAACCTTACATATCGAGAATACCCTGTTCGTATTCTTGATCAATCTAAGCATACCACTCGGCGTCGAAACATCAAGTTTCTCAAGGTTCAGTGGTCACACCATTCTGAAAAGGAGGCCACATGGGAAAGAGAAGATCGTCTTCGACTAGAGTACCCCGCGCTCTTCCCGACGACTTCAAAATATTGGGATGGGATTCTTTTGAGTGGGGTAGAGTTGTCACATCCCTAGCTAGATGTCATAGGACAGCATGTGTGTGCGCATCATATATCATTTTTGCATCAGCATGAAATGGGGACTAAAGGAAACCCCAAACCCTCATTTGAATCAAACCAATTCAAAGTTTGTGAAAATTCAACAAATCCAAAATGCCCATCTAAAATGTCCCCTATGTTTGATAAATATGGGCATGATTATACAAGGGGTCATTTAAAATATTTGAACAACTTTTGCAATTTAAAAATAAATGATAAAGCTTCTGAAAATATCAAATAAAGCATTATAATTATTTTAGTTTTCAAAATATCCTGAAACTTTTTAGATAAGTTTGAAATATTCAAACTACAATATATAAAATATTTGGGATATTCTAGAATAGTTTATGTGCCTGGAAAATAAATTAAACAAATATCAGAAATTAAAATAAAGAAGAAAATTCAAATAGAAAGCAAGGGAGGATGAACCTGGGCCGGTCTAGCTGGCCCAGCTCCATCGTCGTCCTCCTGGCGGCCAGGAGGACGCGCGTGTGCTCGCTGCGCGCGCACGCCGGAGCTTCCACACACCTCTCTGCGTGCCTGCGTCCCCCCTGCCACGCTGGCGAGAGGATGAGGACGATGTTGCGTCCCCATCCCTCTCTTCCCCTCGCATTCGCCCCCTCTGCTCTCTTCCTCCTCTGCTCCGCCATGGCGGACGGTGCCGTTAGCTCGCCGCCGTAGTTCTAGCTGCTCCCCCTCGCTTCTGAGCCCTCCAATCGCTCCGCCTCATCGCCTTCTTCCTTCTCGCCGAGCCTCACATTGCCAGGAGCCCCACAGCGTCGTCCCGAAGCTCGTCTTCCTCCTCGGACCCGATCTTCGCCACCGTTGAATCGTCGTCTCCGAGCCCTCCTCGAGCAAGCTTTCGATGGCTTCGACCCCGCAGTGAGCTTCTGGCTCTTTCCCCTCTCTTTCATGGCATTTTCCCCTCTGTAGGCCCTGATTACACTGGCTCCCGAATGACCCGCCCACGAGCTCATCGCCGGCGATGCTTCAGTGACCAGTTGTTCCATTAGAGACCACCATCAAACTCGTGAGGCTGCATAGTGCCTATAGGTGCCAAGTTCCGGCCGTGTCGTTTCCTGGTTCGACGAGCCCGTGCTCGTCCGAGCTCCGACAACCACCGTGCTCATAGCCGGCACCGGTTCCGGCGGCCATCCCAGCCCCTAGGAAGTGTCGGGCTCAACGAGCGCGAGCAAGCAGAGTAGTTTGGTGCCCTCCGCCGTCTGTTTGGTCGCCGAAGGAGGAATCCTGACCCCCTCCGACGTCCCTGACGTCACCGGCGGCTCAACGCCGGTGAGTCAAGTGGCGCTGACCACGGGGCTTGACCCAGGTCAACTTGCAAGTGGGGCTTGCCCCCTTTCTAATTAGAATTAGTTTAAAAACTAATTAAACTAACCTAATTAAGTTAATGACCCACTGACTAGTGGGCCCTAACCTAATCTAATTAGTAATTAACTAATTAGTTAACCCTGATAGTGACTAGGTCACTAACCAGTGGGTCCCACTGGTCAGGTTTGACCTGGCTTGGTCAGCTGACCTGCTGATGCCATGATGACGTCAGGCTGAGGCAATAAAAGGAATTTTAGTTTTTAAATAATTCCAGAAAATGTTTAAAACTTCAAAAATTAATATAAATTAATCTGTAACTCAGATGAAAATAATTTATATATGATAATTTATTAGAAAAATCCAATGAATACAATGGTGCTATTATCCTGCATGTTAGAGCAACCTATGTAGATGAACCTAGACATTTATTAATAGGTTAGCATATGGAATTTGAAATGAAGAACGATTTTGAATCTATATTCAAACTCACTCCAAATTAACTTGGACACTAGTTGCATTTGCTCATCCATACATGCTACTATGTCATGATCCTGCATCATATTGTTGCACTTGCGTGTATTGAATGCTATTTATCTGCATTGCGGTAGGCCCTGCTTCTGAGGATACCCCCGAGTATTCCAACGTAGGAGAGAACCTTCCCGCTACCAAACAAGGCAAGCAACCCCCTTGATCATTCTGATAACATCCCATTCTCTCGCTCCTGCTCTTGTTTATTGCATTAGGACAAACGCTCATATGTATGTCATACCCGGTAGAAAAACCTATTCTTTTGCATGACCTGTCATTGTCACAGTAAATAGCTAAACCTTGCAACCTAGCATACCTGGTAGATGTTTGTGCCATGATGTTCTTAGCTTACTTTGCCTGGTCTGATTCATCTGGGTGATGAACTGGAGTGAAACGTTGTTGTTCCGATGTGATAAGCTTATGATGAACCCGATTTGGTAAAGGTAGCGATGAGAGGCTATGTAGGAGTACATAGCGGGTTGTCTCATTGGGAACATTCTAAGGAACTGAGTTCTGTGTTTGTGATCTAAGACTAGTTACTACCACACGTTGGGATACTTAATTGACCCTCTCGACTTATCAATCGCTTAGTACTTGGTCCAGGAGTTGCAAGTAGTTTCTGGTGTTTATAGTATGCTGGAGGCCATGCGTAGCGCTGACCCTAGGGGTGGGTTACGACACGGTAGGCAGTGGCACGGTGTACCAAGGGTCACCTGAATGGTTGGCTTGGGAACCCTGCACACATCGTTTGGGGCCGTAGCGGAAACTTCGGCCGGACTTCCGTGCGTGTTCAGTCTCAAATAGGCAATAGCCTGGACTAGAGGTTTTATGTGATTGACGGTCGTGGCCGACTCCCTTGCTGGGCTTCCGCTTGAAGGTTGCCAAGGTGCATGGTTTTATGAGCACACAACGATAAGTGGCAAGAGCGTGTGTGAAGAAGTACACCCCTGCAGGGTATGAAACTATTCGAATAGCCGCGTCCTTGGATATGGACTACTTGGATAACTTATGTTGTTCATAGATAATCAAATGGATACTCATAAAAATATCAAGACAAGTGTGAGTACCGTGGATGGCATTCTCCCAGGAGAGGGAAGTGAATCCATGGTGGTGTATTGTCATGGAATTAATGGACTCGTGTGCAATATCTAAAATTTAACCAAAGAGTTAAAATTGTGTAGTGTAGGTTAGCCATGAGTCAAAGCTGGCATTGCTGCATGAACTCCACCACTCCTCTTGTTGATACATGAGCATGAATAGACTAGGTCTATTTTAAAAACTTGCTGAGTACGTTTGTACTCATGTTTGCTTAATAAATGTTGCAGATGAGACCCAAGACCCATCAGGTGGGTTCTTTCTAGATGTCAACGATGCCGAATAGCTGGTGTCCCAGCTATGACCCTATGCCTTGTGGTGGGCTGTAGATAGTCAGGCCATGTGCCTTTTTACCCTTTCATCTGTCTGTACCCAGACATCGTATGCTTCCCCTTGGTTTGTATGAACTTGTTTGTATGACTTGCGTGTCGGGTCATGTGACCCCTATCTTTAAGAACATGTTATGCCAGGGTCGTCTGAGCCCCTTAAATAAAAGTTGTTGTATGGTTACGTTGTGATGCCATGGTTGTATCTATGCATATGGGCATGTCGTGCGTACGTGTGATGTGCAATGGTATATATGGGATATGACACCTAGTCATGTGCTTTAGTAGTACTCTTTACGGGAAACTGCCTCTTTGTGCTTCCACCGAGCCATGGTAGCTTGCTACTGCTCCGGACACATTGATTGATCGACATGTATCCTTCTTTGCTGCTGTGTCTGTCCCTTCGGGGAAATGTCTCGTAGTGTAATGAAGACCCTGTAGCCTGGTACGACTCGTCTACGTGTAGTGATGGCATTTATGTCTCACGGCGTAATGGAGTCCTTGTAGCTTGCTATGACTCGTGTACACACGCTTGAGGCTGACACCGGCATTGCTAGGTTACGTATGTCTGTTTCCGTATGGATGTGCCACTTGGGTTCTATGTCGGCCCGGGTTCTCTGTCGTTTGATTGCCAGCGACATGTTTGTTGGGGAACGTCGCATGGGAAACAAAAATTTTCCTACGCACACGCAGATCTATCCATGGTGATGAGCATCTACGAGAGGGAGACTGGATCTACATACCCTTGTAGATCGCTAAGCGGGAAGCGTTAAGAAATGCGGTTAGTGTAGTCGAACATCTTCGCGATCCAAATCGCCGAGTGTCCCGCAATCTCATCACGATCCATCCTGCGATCCAATCACGATCCGTCCCGTGAACTCATCACGATCCGTCCCGCGATCTCATCACGATCCGTCTCACGATCTTGATCACGATCTGTCCTGCGAACTCATCACGATCCATTCCGCGATCTCATCACGAACCGTCTCGCGATCTCGATCACGGTCCTTCCGATCTAGCGCCGAACGGGCGGCACCTCCGCGTTCAGCACACGTACAGCTTGATGACGATCTCCGCCGTCTTGATCCAGCAAGAGAGATCAGAGAGGTAGAAGAGTTCGCCGGCAGCGTGACGGCGCTCCGGCGATAGTGGTGGAGCTGTTCCGACAGGGCTTCGCCTAAGCACTGCCGAAGTAGTCCAGTTTAGTGGAACTTGATCTAGAGGTAGGGTTTAGACGTGGCTGAAAAAGCTTGTCCAAAAAACCCTAAAACCACTCATATATATAGGAGGAGGGGAGAGGAGGCTGCGCCCAAAGGAGGGCTCTCCTTTTGGTTCGGCCGAACTGGTGGAGGGAGAGTCCTCCTCCACCTGAGAGTCCACCTCTCACACGAGAGGTGGAACTTGGGGAGGACTCCACCCCAATTCGGTTTGGGCCTTCTCTTCCCGCGCCTAGGACACCTTGGCTGACCCCACCAGCCCACTAGGAGCTGGTGGGTCGCCACTTTGGCGCATGGGGTGGGTTGGCCCCACTGGTGGACCCCCGGGACCCATTCGTCACTCCCGGTACGCTACCGAAAGTGCCCAAAATATTTCCGGAGTCCAAAAAAGGACTTCCTATATATGAGTCTTTACCTCCGGACCATTACGGAGATCCTCGTGATGTCCGGGATCTCATCCGGGACTCTGAACTACCTTCGGTCACCACCATTCATAACTCTATACTACCGAAACGTCACCAAACCTTAAGTGTGTAGACCCTGCGGCTTCGAGAACTATGCAGACATGACCGAGACACCTCTACGGTCAATAACCAATGAAGGGACCTGGATGTCCACATTGGTTCCTTCATATTCTACGAAGATCTTCATCGGTCGAACCTCTATGTCAAGGATTCAGTTAATCCCGCATGATGTTCCCTTTGTTCTTCGGTATGTTACTTGCCCGAGATTCGATCGTCGGTATTTCCATACCTAGTTCAACCTCGTTACTGGCAAGTCTCTTTACTCGTTCCGTAATACAAGATCCTGTGACCAACACTTAGTCACATTGCTTGCAAGGCTTATTGTGATGTTGTATTACCGAGTGGGCCCCGAGATACCTCTCCGTCACACGGAGTAACAAATCCCAGTCTCGATCCATGCCAACTCAACAGACACCATCGGAGATACCTGTAGAGCACCTTTATAGTCACCCAGTTACGTTGCGACGTTTGATACACACAAGGCACTCCTCCGATATCCGTGAGTTGCATGATCTCATGGTCATAGGAACATATACTTGACATGCAAAAAACAGTAGCAACAAACTAACACGATCATATGCTACGTTTGTAGTTTGGGTCTTGTCCATCACATCATTCTCCTAATGATGTGATCCCATTATAAAATGACATCTCATGTCCATGGCTAGGAAACCTTAACCATCTTTTGATCGACGAGCTAGTCTATTAGAGGCATACTAGGGACATGGTTTTTTCTATGTATCCACACATGTATCTAAGTCTCCGATCAATACAATTATAGCATGGATAATAAACGATTATCATGAACAAGGAAATATGATAATAAATAATTTATTATTGCCTCTAGGGCATATTTCCAACAATGTTCACATACATGAGCCAAAAGACATAAACGGTCCCGGCTAAGGTAAGGCTGCAGCCGTGGAGCTTACCATGTGTGAGGCCGCAAAGTGATGTGATATGTTACAGCCTGGATTCATATGACTTAGGATCGGGGTCTCGACATCCTAAGACTCCAAAGGACAACCGGCAGCTCGTCGACCCAACAACGAGCTGACCTCACCAACGATGTTATGAGCTGGGGCTTGATGCCGGACAAGACGAGGCTATTTGCCCTCTCGACTTGGCCATTTGACTATGGATGAGAGACGGAGGCTAGGTCGAGCCGGATGCCTTGCTTGGAGCACAAACACGCGAGCGCGCCCTTGGCGAAGTTCGTGCCGTTGTCGGTGATGATGTTGTGGGGGACGCCGTAGCGAACCGTGATGTCGTCGATGAATCGGACGGCCGTGGGGCCATCCAGTTTCTTTATTGGTCGTGCCTCGATCCACTTGGTGAATTTGTCGACGGCAACTAGCAAATGTGTCATGCCGCCTTGCGCGGTCTTGAAGAGACCCACCATGTCCAACCCCTAGTCAGTGAAGGGCCACAAGAGGGGGATGGTATGGAGGGCCGACGCTGGTAGGTGGCTCTATGTGCTGAAGCGCTGGCGGGCCTCGCACTCGTTGACCAATTTCTTGGACGCCTCGAGAGCGTTGGGCCAGTAGAATCTGTGGCGGAAGGCATTGGCCACCAGGGTCCTGGAGGCGGTGTGATGCCCGCACTCGCCCTGGTGGATGTCGAGGAGGATCTCTAGACCCTTTTCCGGCTCGACACATGTTTGAAAGACGTCGGTGGTGCTGAGATGGACGAGCTCGTTGTTGATGATGCTGTAAGCCGAGGCCTGGCGCTGGATTTGCCTCGCCGTGGCCTCGTCCGGGGGTAGCTCGCCGCGTAGGAGGAATGCCAGGATGGGCTGGGCCCATGAGGGGGCCGAGACGGGGGCTGGCTCAAGATCCCCTGGGCTTGAATGATTAGTCCCCGGGACCGGCTAGCCAGCCCCCAGGGTCGGCTTGTCAGCCGCCGGGTCGGGGACGGCCGTGACGGTGTCGATCGCCATCATGACAGCCGCGTCGTTGGAGCCGGCAGCCTCGGATGCAGCCGGCTCAACTGGTGCCGGCAAGGCGGCCGAGGTTGAGGGAGCCGATGGCGAAGATGCCGAAGGGGCAGCTGGAGCCGCCGATGGGCCGGCAGCGTCTGCCGACACGAAGATGGATTCCGATTCTGGGGAAGGCTTGATCAACAGCTTGAGAAGCCGCTCGAGGGAGACGCCGGCTGGGATGGCCTACCGGGTAGAGCCGATCTTTGCCAGCGCGTCGGCCGCCTCGTTGTCCGCCTGTGGGACGTGGTGGAACTCACAACCCTCGAAGGAGTCGGTGAGCTGTTGTACAAGGAAGCGGTAGCTGGCCATGTTGGTGTCCCTGGTGTCCCATTCGCCAGAGACTTGCTATACCACAAGGTCGGAGTCGCCAAAGCATATGATGCGCCTAATACCGATCTCTTTGGCGAGCCGAAGGCCATGGATGATGGCCTCGTACTCAGCCACGTTGTTGGAGGCGGTGAAGTGGATCTAGAGGGCGTACTTGAGCTGGTCACCTTTCAGGGAGGAGAGGACTTTGCCGGTACCCAGGCCAGTCCTCTTTTTTGAGCCGTCGAAATGCATGCGCCAATGCATGGAGTCTGGGGGAGGCAGCATCAACTCGGTCTCTGCCCAGTCGCCGAGGAAGTCAGCCAACGTCTGCGACTTGATGGAGATACGAGGTTCATATCGGATCTCGTGGTTGGCGAGGGCGATGACCCATTTGGCGATCCGTCTGGTGGAGTCCTTACCGCTCATGATCTCGTCGAGCGGGGCCGCGCTCACCACGGTGATGGTGTGCTCCTGGAAGTACTGCTTGACCTTCTTGGCGGCGAAGTATATGCCATAGCACATCTTCTAGTAGTGGGGGTAGTTCTGCTTGGACACGAAGAGGACCCCGCTGAGGTAGTAGACGGGGCGCTGGACCGGCAGGGACTTGCCCTCCTCCGGTCGCTCGACCACCAAGACAACACTGAAGATGTGAGTGGTCGCCGTGATGTAGGCGAGTAGTGGCTCCTTCACAGCCGGCGCAGCCAGGATGGGCGCGTGGGTGAGAGCCTTCTTGAGGCTGCGGAAGGCCTCGTCCGTCTCGTCAGGCCAATCGAACATGCCCGGCTTCTTGGTGTAACCCGGCTTGGCTAGAGCTGTCTTGCGAAGGAGCCCGTAGAGGGGCAAGGCTTTCTCCCCCAGCCGGCTGATGAACCGACTAAGCGAGGCGAGGCGACCGATGAACTTCTGGACGTCGCGGAGCCGGGTCGGCTTGGGCATGCGCTCGATTGCATTGATCTTCTCAGGGTTAGCTTTAATGCCGCGGTTGGACACAAAGAAACCCAAAAGATGGCTGGCGGGGACGCCGAAGACGCATTTCTCTGGGTTAAGCTTGATCTTGTACTCGCGCAGGTTCACGAAGGTCTCTCAGAGATCGTCTAGGAGGCTAAAGTGCTTCTTGGTTTTGACGACGATGTCGTCGACATAGACGTGGATGTTCCTACCTATCTGAGGCAGGAGGCACTTCTGCATGCACCGCTGGAAGGTAGCGCCTGCGTTCTTCAGGCCGAAGGACATGGTGATATAGTAGTAGGCCCCGAAGGGCGTGATGAAGGAGGTCTTGAGTCGGTCTTCCGGATCTAGCTTGATCTGGTGGTAGCTGGAGTAGGCATCCAAGAAGGACAACAATTCGCAGCCGATCGTGGAGTCGATAACTTGAGCGATCTGCAGCAGGGCGAATGGGTCCTTGGGGCACGCCTTGTTTAGGTTGGTGTAGTCAATGCACATGCGCCAGGTCTTGTTCTTCTTCAGCACCAGGACTAGGTTGGCCATCCAGTCCGGATGGAGAACATCCATGATGAACCCGGCTGCGAGCAGCCGGGCGATCTCTTCTCCTATAGTACGCCGCTTCTCCTCAGAGAAACGGCATAGGGGTTGCTTGACCGGCTTGACGTTCGGCCGGACATGTAGTTTGTACTTGGCGAACTTCCTCGGAACACCCGACATGTCCTTGGGCACCATGCAAAGATGTTCCAATTCTCACAAAGGAAGTCGACGAGCTCGCCTTCCTATTTGCCGTTGAGGCGGGAGCCAATGGTGACGCATCGAGCGGGGTTGTCCAGGTCGAGCGGGATTTGCTTGGTGTCCTTGGACGGCTGGAAGGAGGCCTCGCCGACGGACTACGAGGGAGGAGCCGGCACGACCGGCTGGCTGGCAGCAAGGCCACGAGCCGGTCGAGCTACAATTTGTCCTCGACTATCTCCAGGGCCTTGGCTAGCCGGCTGGCGTCTCGAGCGCACTTGAGCGACATCTTGTAGTCTCCTGCGATGGTGATGATTCCCTTGGGGCCCGGCATCTTGAGCTTGAGGTAGGCGTAATGGGGGACCGCCATGAACTTGATGAGGGCCGGCCGACCCAACAACGCGTGGTAGGGACTTTCGAGGTCCACAATCTCGAACAGTACCAGCTCGCGGCGGAAGTGGCTGGGTCTGCCAAAGAGGACATCGAACGTGATCTTGCCGACAGGGGAGCAAGACTTCCCAAGCACGATGCCATGGAAGACCATGTGGCTCGCCTGCAGGTCTTCTATCTTTAGCCCCAACTTGTGCATCGTGTCGAGGTAAAGGATGTTGATGCTGCTGCCATCATCTATCAGCACCCATCAGGAGCGGCAGGTGCGCTTCTCGGTGGCGATGGTGGGGTCGAGGAGCAGGGCATAGCTACCGGGACTCATCATCATGGCGGGGTGATCTGCCCGGCTCCAGGTGACCGGTTTCTCCGACTAGTGCATGAACTGGGGAGTTGCTGGCATGGTGGCATTCACCTCACGATGGAGCCGGCGTTGAGCATGCTTGATCGTCTCTTCATTGGTGAAGACGACGTAGCAACCGTCCTGGTTGGGGTACTGGTCGAGCAGGCGACCATCGTTCTGGGCCGGAGCCGGAGCCGACGTCGGGGCGACAGCTGGGGCCGGGACCGGCGCGCGGGCAGGCAGCACGGGAGGAGCCGGAAGGTCGTCTCCCTGGGCCAATCTCTATGAGAAGCTGCACTACCGAAGCGTGTGCGTGGAGGGTTTGGCCCCTGAGTGGTTCTTGCAAGGGAGGTAGAACACCTGCTCGAAGGTGAGCTTCGGCTGCCAGGCAGTCTTGCCAGTGCGCTGGCGCTGGCTGGAAGACTGGGCAGCCGGCTCCTGCTCCTCGATGGTGGCGACCTACTGGCTCCCGTAGCGGGAGTTCGGCTGGTCATTCTTGCGCTTGTTGTTCTGCGGTTGCCGGTTGTCGGCAGCCGGCCAGGATGTTGCCGGCATTGTTGTCGCCTTAGTGGGCGGGGTCGTCTTGACCCGAATGGCGGAATCAGCGGTGGCGTACTTGTCTGCCTTGGTCATGAGCTCGGCGAGTCTAGCCGGCTCGGAGCACAGAAGCTTGTGCTTGAAGGGGGTGCTATCTCGATAGCCTTCGATGAAGTATTGTATGGCTTGCACCTTGTGCACCCCCTCGCAGGAGTTGCGGAGCTCTGTCCACCGAGTGAGGTAGTCACGGAGGGACTCGTCCAGCCCCTGAACGCACATGGCGAGTTCACGGGGGCGGCCAGGCCGCTTGTAGGTGCCGATGAAGTTGCGGACGAAGGCCTCCTCGAAGTCCGTGCAGGTGTTGATGCTGCCGGCTGCTAAGCTATTGAGCCAGGTGCGGGCTGAGCCGATCAACATGAGGGGAGCATAGCAAACGGCTACGCGCTTGTTCCCCCTAGCGATGCCAACCGCGGTGGTGTAGTCAATCATCCATTCCTCGGGCTTGGCAGCCCCGTTGTACTTCGGGGTGTCTCGGGGGAGCGTGAAGCCGGTCGGGAACAGCTCGTTGCGGATCCGAGGCCGAAACAGGTTGGGCCAATCAAGCCCTCCTCTTCGAGGAGCCTCTTCCATGAGGGCCGACTGCGCGAGTTGGTCAATGCGGTTGCGGGCGTCATTCTCGCTGTGGGGGACACACGGTCCGATCCAGGCCGAGAGCTCGGGGTGGAACCGACCGCTCCGGATCACTCCGCGGGGGCGGAATGTGCCCGCGGCTATGTTGGCTGCCGGCTGCCGGTGCCTCGTGATGGTGGCCGCTGCGAGGCAGGTTGTTGGTGCGTCGACTGTTAATAGCCGGCTGCTCGCTCTCCGGCAGCTGAGAGGGCTGGGGGTTGCTTGCGCCGACCCGACAGCCGGAGACACGAGGGGAGCTGGAGTGCTGAGCCGGCTGACGGCCAGCTGTCCCTATGCCCTCGCGCTCGGGCCGGGGGCCCTCGAAGGCGGCACTGCCCATCGCAAGCAGATGCTGCTGCGCGTCGGCGGCGTCAATGAGGTCCTTGAGGGGACGCTCGTGGGAGGCATGTTCCTCGCCCTTCAAGGTAGCCAAATCCTCATAGTCCACCTTGAGGGCCCGCAGGTTGGCTGCGGGGGTGTCGTAGATGGGCATCTTGCTGCCCAAGATTTTGGTGACCACGCAACCGTGGTCACGTACAGCCCCACGCCGGCTGGGCTCAGTGCCAGCCGGGGTGAGACGATAGGCGGAAGCGTATTCCCGCTGAGCGGCCTCGATGCGGCACTGCGTGGCCGCGAGGGCGGTGGCGTCCTCGAGCAGGAGGTGGCGAGCCGCCTCGATCTCGGCCGCCGCCGGCATCGGGGTTTGCCGTCGGGGCAATAGGGATGCTTAAGCCCCAGAGGGCCGCACCGAGCGGGTCGGAGGTGCCGACGCGGGTCATGGCGGCGTCAGCCTCGGCCCGCACACGTTGGGAGGAGGTGGAGGAGATGATGGCCCTCGCTCCCACGCGATCGCGGGAGCTGCTGGACTAGGTGATAGCAAGTGCGCCCACAGCCGTGGGCGGGCCAGCACAGATGAGCACCTGGCTAGGGTGCTCGTCAGCGGCCGGAGCTTCGGCAAGGCTGAGCCTGTAGAAGCGCTCAGTGAGTGCGTCGTTGTCGAGCGCGAGGTCAATGGAGCTGCCCGTAGGGCATGCCGGAGCAAGCCCTACAAGCCCGCGGTTTTGCCTGGACGTGCGGCGACGGCGGGGAATGACAAGGGGTCCCGCCCGGAGCATGAATCCGGCTGGGGCCGCGTACGCCCCATGGTGGGCGCCAACTATCGTCGTTTTCTCACTGGGGGTCACATGAGATGGTAGGTGCCATGGGGTAGCTTATCAAGGTGACGGCAAGGCTGCCATGGATGATCCGGGACGAGCGTACGAATAGCACGCAGTGGTTTACCCAGGTTCGGGGCTCTCCAGAGAGATAATACCCCTACTCTTGCATATCTGTATAACTGAGGTATATCTGGTACATGGTTGCTCCTGGAGCTGTTTGGGGAGGAGAGCCATGAGGCTTCTTGCCTCATACGTGAGTGTGAGAGTGGGGATGGGAGGATTTGAGGGAAGCTAGCCCCCTTGAGAGAGTGAGAGGGGGCCTTTTAGGCAGGGATGGGTAGCTTGGGATGTAAGACATAGTGGGTAGCTTACATCCCAAGCAGCTTGAGGTGTAAGCTACCATGGGTAGCTTACATGTCAAGCCACATGTAGCTTGTGGACTAAGCTATGTGTGTCCCCTAGTGCACTTTATAAGTCAGTGCCTAGGGAACACGTTATACTGTAGATGGTACTGTGCGATGTGCGTACAATGCACTACTGATCGCCACTAGTGCATCGCCACAAGATATGTCCGTATGGTCCGTGCGTGTCCGATGGGACGTCGTAGTTGGCACCGGGCTGCCAACTGGTTGGAGCAGCCGGCCACGGGTGTGAGTCGGAGCAGCCGGCCCGGGCGGGCGCGCACCCCGTACGACTTGCCGTCTTTGGGGTACCCGGGGGTCATCCCCCCGACAGCAAACAATGGGGCCACAATCAGGGTGTTGATATCAACTTTGGAGGTGACATAACTATGTCACATCTAGATGAGCATTAGACATGCCCATTAATTTTTATATAACATTGACCAATCAACTTCATTAACAAAAAGCAATCAAGAAGTTAACTTTTGTAACCGATAATCTTCTAGGTACTACTTGAAAGGCAGCTCGAGGCCCGGGTCTCTGAGAATGCCATAGATGGACTTGCCGACGGGGACATGGTCCCTCAGCAGGAACTCTGGGCGAGCCGTGATCCTTGGAGCATTTGACAAAAAACTACCACTTTTGGGGTCGCCGTCCCACAAAACTACCACTTTAAAAAATTTTGACCAAAAACTACCATTTATGTTGCAAATCGTCCCAGAAAACTACCACTATTGTTTGATGACCGTTTTACTCGTTTTAAAATCGTTTATGACAAGCGAGACCCACCCGTCAGGGTTGACCTGGCAGGAACAGACAACACCATTTATTTTCACCGCTATATTGACCGTTATTATAGGTGGGACTCGCACGTCAGCATACACATTCTTCTTCTTCCTCCTCTCTCTATGTGGCATTTTAACAAACACTTTGTGTGCATGGGAAATAGGGAGCCTTGATCCTGTCGTCATGGTGGGTGATACCTCTCCAATGTATCTGTAATTTTTTACCATGGCATGCTATTATATTATCTGTTCTGTATGTTTTATATGCATTAATATGCTATTTAATATTATTTTTGGGACTAATCTATTAATCTAGAGCCTAGTGCCAGTTTCTGTTGTTTCCTTGTTTTTGAGTTTTGCAGATATGGAATATTAAATGGAGTCCAAACGGAATAAAACTTTTGAAAGGAACTTTTTTGGAAGGAAATAAATCGATCAAGCTTGTAGTGCATGGCAGGGGAGGTGCCATGGAGCCACAAGCCTGCTAGGCACGCCCCCCTGGCCGCGCCTAGCAGGCTTGTCGCCTCCCGACAGGTCTCCTAACTCTAACTCTTGGCCTATAAATTCCCAAATATTCCCCGAAGACCAAAGGGAGACACACAAATACTTTTCTACCGCCGCAAGTCTCCATTCCCAAGAGATCCAATCTTGGATCCTTTTCAGGTAATCTGTCGGAGGGGGTTTCGATCACGGAGGGCATCTACATCAACTGCATTGCCCCTCCGATGATGCGTGAGTAGTCCACCACAGACCTACGGGTCCATAGCTAGTAGCTAGATGGCTTCTTCTCTCTCTTTGATCTTCAATACCATGTTCTTCATGATCTTCATGGAGATCTATCTGATGTAATCCTTTTTTGTGGTGTGTTTGTCAAGATCCGATGAATAGTGAGTTTATGTTCAGATTATCCATGAGTCTTATTTGAATCTCCTCTGAATTCTTATTTGCATGATTTCATATCCTTGCAAGTCTCTTCGAGTTATTGGTTTGGTTTGGCCAACTAAACTGGTAATTCTTGCAATGGGAGAAGTGCTTGGTTTAGGGTTCAATCTTGCGGTGTCCTCACCCAGTGACATAGTAGGGGTAGGGAGGCACATATTGTATTGTTGCCATCAAGGGTAACACGATGGAGTTTTCATCATATTGCTTGTGTTTATCCCGCTACATCATGTCATCTTTCTTAAAGCGTTGCTGTGTTCTTCATGAACTTAATACTCTAGATGCAAGCAGGAGTCGATCGATGTGTAGAGTAATAGTTGTAGATGCGAAATCGTTTCGGTCTACTTGACACAGACGTGATGCCTATATGCATGATCATTGCCTTGGATAAATACATGATTATTCGCTTTTCTATCATTTGCTTGACAGTAATTTGTATACCGACCATGATATTTGCCTTCAAGAGAGAAGCCTCTAGTGAAACCTATGCCCCCCGGGTCTACTTTCCATAATATAATTTCTGGTATATAAACCAAAAATACATTGCTGCAATTTATTTACCTTTTAATTTCCGTTCTTGTTTACATCTATATCTATTGGATCTAATCCTTGCAAATAATTGTGAAGGGATTGGCAACACCTTTGTAGCATTGGGTGCAAGAGTTTGATTGTTTTTGTCGGTGCAACCATTGGTGACTTGCTTGTTCCTCCTACTAGATTGATACCTTGGTTCTCAACAACTGAGGGAAATACTTATCTACTTCGCTGCATCACCCTTTCCTCTTCAAGGGAAAACCAACGCACGCTCAAGAGGTAGCACACATCAAGGGAAGCAATGAGCCGCCATTGGAGTACCCGACGCCATTGTTCTCACGTCGGAGCGGGAGTTCATGGCTGCCGAGGCGAATGAAGGGGGGGGGGGGTCATCCTCCTCGTCCTTTGGCTCCCGCTCCTCCAGCATGCCATCGCCGCTCGCCACCATCAAGGCCGAGACCCAGGAGAATCCGAAGTGACGTCGGAGTGACAACCATAGGCCACTGTCGGGCGCCCCTTCCCCCATCCTCCTCGCCGCCGCCTGAGGCAGCTACCGGCCTAGCCCGAGGCGCTGCCAAGGATGGTCGTAGAGGGGCCCTCGGCTTCCTTGCCCTACCATGGGGAGTCCTGGACTGGAGCAGCGGCTCCTCTGGTGAGGCTTCGCCGGCTCTGTGGCCTCTGACGGTGCAGACGACGGATCAAGGGTCCTTGGTCGCATGGGTGGAAGGATCTTGGTGGAGGAGGTGGGCGTATGGTTGCTGCTTCGGTGGCTGGCAACACAAGATCCATGGTGTTCCCCTCCCCCTGATTGGTGTGCAGGCCCCTCTGGTCGGCTGGTGCCTCTTGTGGTTGCCGGTACCTGCAAAGGGGGTGGCTTGTGGGGTTGGGGCGGTCCTCGTAAAATCCATGGCCGGCATGGCCGGCCACGCCGCCGCTGCCGCCTGCAGGCGCCGCTCGCCTTCCTGGAGGCATTGGTATGGACTGCCCCCCCACTTCCCCTTCCTCTAGGTCTCCGGGGCAAAAGCCCTAACTCTGTTGGGCGGTGACAACACTCCCATTGCTGTTCCCTTCTTGAAGGCGCCATCTTTGGGAGCCTTTTGGTGGGTGAGCGCTTGTGGTTGGTTGGTGGCACCGGTGGTGTGGCCCTCTTTGTCCTGGTGTGTTGCTCCCACTCTTTCGGTGTTGGATGTGTGCAACGGCCTTGTTATGCGCAAGAAGAGCCTCCGGTGACTTGTGGGGATGCGTTGACCCTCTCTATGTGGCCATCTCCGGCGGCGTCCACCCCAACTGGCGACCGTGCGGCGCCTTCGATCCAGGCGAGGAGGTTGTGGCCTCCTTTGAAGTTAGGTGTTGGATGTGATGTGTTGGGGTTTGTAGGTGCATGGCGACGGCATGCCCCGCTGGTGCCGGTCCCTCTCTCATTTGTGCTTGTGCGATCTCGCTCCTGGTGCTACATTCTCGGTCGAGGACGTCGGCATCTTCGGCTTCAACTTTCATTGCTTATCTTTAGTTGTCGTAGTGTGTAAGGCTTAGTTTCATGTTGTCCGGCGTTTTTGTATATTTCACCGTGTATTTTCTTCTTTTTTGCCTGAGGGGGTGTGCTTGTAATCCTGGCCTGTTGATGGCTTTGTTAATTCAAAGTCGGGTTAGGCTCGAGCCTCATCTCGGGCTCGGTTGATGCCTTTTCTCTACAAAATATGTACTCTTCAGTTTCAGTACTTTCTTGGATTGATGAGCACATGCAATTTAGTCTACACCACATACAAGTCATAAACAACACCTTTTTAAAATGAAAATCTATGATGCCTTGTACATATTTCTAAATGTTACGAAAATACATAAATGTGTAATCGACGCATAAATGAAAATGCCATGTTGACTAAATTTTGTCACAAAGTTCATATGTTATGTACTTTATTAGTTTAGTATGCAATGTGATCCAAGTTTCTACCATCAGTAGAAAAATATTATGATTTTAAATGAATTTACATCAGGTAAACATCACCCAAACATTCCATTGTCATCTCTGTTAATAAAGAACACCATTTTTTAATATGTTGCTCGATTAAGGCTTCCCATATACGTATATTTATGGGAGCTTGAAGAGGTTTTTGAAACCTTTTAAATTTTAGTCAAGCTGAAGCAATTGTAACAGTGGTGGAGTCCCTAGGTCTGAAAACATCTTTGGTGGAGTCCCTACTCCTTTGTAATTGCGATATCTTCAATTTAATTGTAGTAGAGTTTTGAGATGCAAGGACCAATACCAAGTCGAGGTGACCTCTATAAATTAATCCTTAGTTCCTTTTTGTAGTTTATCTGATTCATGAGTCTACGCAATGTACCTGTGATTTTTAAATGGATTTTTTACAATCACTTCTAAAATATAAATTAAATATTTTTCAGAAATAAATTAAATAATGTTTTATATAATTATTTACAACTCTCACAAGCATATACAATTAATAATCAATGCAAAAGTGAAATTTCCTTCCCGCTGAAAAGAAGAAGCAATACTTTCTTTTTGTCAAAATGTACATCTCGGGTGTTTTCTATATTAGTAAATGTTTACTACAAAATATATCAATCTGTAATCTAGACAAGAGACAAAATGCAAAATTCTCACTGTTTCCTTGTTCTAAGGCACCGCCTCAACATGCCAGATCCAAGCTGCTTCATTCATCTTCCTAACCACGCGGTTTCTCCTCATTTCTCGGTGTCTCCTTTTCCTATTTAGAATTTACATGCGTAGAGTTTATGCAATCTCATGAGGTAGTGGTTGGACACCCATTATAGTGATTCAGTGAACTATTTTGCTAACTATGAAATATGCACCCCTTATGTTTTCCATGCTTGTGTAGCTACATTGTGATCTTTATATACTGAACCAGCCACACATTACATGAGTATGGCATGGGAGCTAGCTCCATTTAATGTATTCATTGCCATCTTGACATGCAGTTCGTAGGTTTCAATAGATATCGTTAACTCAACCAGAGTTGACACCATAAAGAAATTAGAAAAGTTTGGTTTAGCGTACATGGCTCACAATCTTAAATACATGAGAAATTGTGAGTGATAAGGTTGGCGCCCCCTGTTGTTAAGTAAGTCAGAGAGGTTAACTATCAAGAGTTTCATGAGTCATGACAGCAATGATTTGCTATAGCAAGTAATGTTCACTAGTAGAAAAAGGCTCATTTGTCCCGATTCGTAAGGCCCATTTGTCCCGGTTCTAGAACCGGGACTAAAGGGTCGGGACTAAAGCCCAAAACCTTTAGTCCCGGTTCAC
Source organism: Hordeum marinum (assembly GCA_022496015.1). Lineage (NCBI taxonomy): Eukaryota > Viridiplantae > Streptophyta > Magnoliopsida > Poales > Poaceae > Hordeum > Hordeum marinum. The sequence continues at coordinate 34,813,483 of CM039674.1, forward strand.
TTACCAACCGGGACAGAAGGGGCTCCATGTGGCCGGTGCTCGGAGCCCAGGCAGGAGGACCTTTAGTCCCGGTTGGTAACACCAACCGGGACCAGAAGGCATCCATGCGTCAGCATCTAGCAGTTGCTGGGTTTTTTCTGAAGGGGGGGTAGGGGGTTTTGGACGGTTAATTTAGGGGTTTTATATTGTTTTAGCTATCTAATTGATAGAGAGAAGTGTCCTCTCTTTCTCCGTGCTTGGTCGATGCTAGCTACTATAGAGAGAACTCGACATGCTAGCTATTAAGCAAATGAAGGAACCATTAAGTACAGAAGATCATCATGAACATATAGAGATAGAAGTGACCGACCTCTCTTTCTTTGACAGATTGGTCGTATAACAACTTTTCGTATATATATGCGACGCTACTAGCTACATATATACAATACAAGATCTCTTACAATCCCTAACATCTAATGTCAACTTTCAGATGGTATTCTCCGACTTCATTTATGACGTGGTCAAGAAAAAATCCCGCCAATTCTTCTTGAATTGCTCGTATGTGATCATGTGGTAGGAGTTCACCCCGCATCTGCCACATCTAATTTGAAGAAGGGGGTCAATACATATATATGGTAATAAAATAAAATTGTGCATATTATTGCTGACACACTTGAAATTGTTTTTCAGAGTAGGCCCACTTAGGGGTCATCGCGTTGTAGATGAACTCGCAAACATAGTATCCACATAAATTATTCTCGGTTTCCTGCCACAAGCACTTAACGAGAAATAGAGTTCAATCAAACTGATAATCAAGCATTATAAATGGTATTGATGAAACTAAAATCAATGGGAGATGCACGGAACTAGCTAGTAGTACTTACTTTCGGGTGTGTAAATCGCAGCTCCCCCGGTAGTGCCGGAACAATTGTTGTGAACTCTTTCCAAACCCTGCCAGACAGAGAAAATAATTACTTGATATTAGGAAATGAACAAAGTTTCCGATATGATGCGATAATGATCGATTGAACTTACTTCTAGAGAATTTCAGTCATGTCCGCATATTCCTGGGGATCTTTTCGTTTCGAGTCTAAGACGGTTACTACTCCCCGCTCAAGCTGAATCTCTAGCAGAATAAAGTGGAAACTGCGCACGCATGCATAACTCATCAAGTACATTACTATAAACCTCGAGTAATAAGGGAAACCGAATATGCACAAGACAGTAACACTCACTTGAAGTTGTAAGGAAAGAGTATTGTCCCTTTGTTTTGATTTTCAAGCAACGATTGTAGCAAGTTCTCCTTGGTTTGTGTGGGGTACTTTTGAAAATTATACTCATGTATGACATTTGGGTTAATGAACCCAATGTCATAGATTTGTGCTTTTCTGCATTCGACGATCTTCAATCTTCATAATATAGTAGTGAGGATAATTATATATACATGCAATGAAAGAGTTGAGCTATATACATAGAGAGACTTAATTACAGAAGTAGTACTTACAGACAGTAGCAAGTCGCGATTGTTTTGTCGAGGGCCTTTGGATTGTATAACTGGAATATCTCCTCAAATTCAATATTCAACAGTTCCATTCCAACGAGGTCATTCTCCTCTTTAACTGACAGTATCAAAGAATCCTTCCCAAACTCGCGCAGGTTTTCATGTACCATTCATAGAATTTTTGCATCATCGTTGTTAGAGGAGGATGATCAGGTTTGACGAGATGTCGCCCGTGCCGGTAACAGAATTCGTCCACCTCCAACGGCTTAAACTGTACATCATCGCTCAGGTAATCACCAGGTTTGGTACCGGGCACCATCCCCGGATGATTAGCGACGATATCGCTAGACACCTTGAGCGGGGGGCACGATTGGTTCGCCTGTTTGCCGAGCTGGGGAATCTTTTTCCCACTTCTTTGTTTTGCTAACCTTGCATCACTGGAAGTACTTCCCGACTGCCGCGCATCTTGATGTCTTTTGAATACAATGGTCAAAGTTGGAATCTGGCGGCGGTGGTGGTGGTCTCTTCAGGGCATCGATAGTGTGCATTGCTTTCACTGGATCTATCTTCTCCTTCGGAGGTGGAGTTTTCTTTGCAAAATGGGCCCCCAATTCGACTTAACATATCTCCTCATTTTCAGACTCGGTCCTCTCATATGGTAACTTTTCCAGAGGCTTGAGAGATGGACCGTATCTGTATCCCCTCCTGCCTATGCTTGTATCACTAGCCGCTGGAGCGGCGGCGGCTCCCTTCCGTCGTTGCTTACTAGGCGCCGGAGGAGCCGGAGTGGCGGCGTCTGTCTTCCGCCGTTGCCGACGAGGCTGAGGAGGAGGCGTACTGCTCTGATGTGCTGGAGTAGGCAAAGGAGGAGGCGGAGTGCCCCCATGCGTTGGAGGAGCCAGAGAAGGAGGCAGTGTGCCCTGATCACTCACCGGAGGAGGAGGAGGAGGAGCTGGAGTGCCCTAATTCTCCTGAGGAGAAGGAGGAGGTGGAGGCGTCTAGTTTGGAAGCTTGATGTACTCCTTCTGCCATAGACATGTACTCCTCAGGGCACAAACCAGCTTATTCTCTCCTTCACCTGTACAGTGGTCAAGCTCGAACTCCTCAAATTCCTTCTTTACTTCATCCACCATCACAACAGCATAGCCATGTGGAATCGGACGGCAGTGAAAAGTTCCGTTGGGTTGAGGAGGTGCAACAGAGCTGACAGCCGCCTTGAAAGTGAGGTTCCGGCATTTCATCATAAGCTCGCAATGTTGAGCCTCCGTGATAGTATCCACAGGGTAGCTAGGAGACGTGAAGTCAGGCTGAATGGGCTCCATGGAAGCGATGCTACTTCTCCGCTGAGATGGCGGGGTAGCTTCTGGGGTAGCTTTGTGCCGTTGAGATGGTTGGCTAGCAGCTCGCTGGCTCTCAACTTCCTGTAGCTTTTGTAGTCTTGCATTGAGCTTCTGAATTTTGCTCAGCTCCGCTTTCCTGTTTCTCTCCCAGCTTCTGTAACCGCCTGGGTCGGGAAACCCAACCTTCCACGGAATGGAGCCTGGTGTGCCTCATGTTCGTCCAGGGTGCTCAGCCTTCCCAAGGGCCTCAGTCAGCTCGTCCTTCTCTCTGTCGGGAATGAACGTCCCTTGCTGCACTGCGGTGATATACTTCTGAAGCTTGTTCATGGGTATTGCAAGTTGCTCGTCCGTCCAACGGCACTTCCCTGTTTCAGGGTCCAAAGTTCCCCCAACCCCGAAGAACCAAGTCCTTGAACGGTCTGGCCAGTTCGATGTCTGTGGTATGACCACTTTAGCAATCAGGTCATTCTCAGCTTTGTCCCACAACGGCCGGGCTTTGAGGTAGCCACCTGACCCCGTGTGATGGTGATACTGCTTCTTTGCAACATTGACCTTGTTTGTCTCTTACATTTTCTTACTCTTGTCTGATGTCTTGTAGTCCACAAATGCGGGCCAGTAATCTCTTATCTTCTCAAATCGATCGATGAATTCTGGAGTCTTCCCGTTGTCGACAAACTTTGATTTCAACTCATTCTTCCACCTCCTGAATAGATCTGCCATCTTCTTAAGAGCACACGCCTTGACCAGTGACTCTATAACTAGCTTATTCGGATCCTCCTCTGGTGGTAGGGTGAAATTTTCCTTCAGCGCGGTCCAAAGATCATCTTTCTGTCTATCGGTGACATAATCACCATCAGGGGCGCCGTCCTTAGGCTTATTCCATTGCTTGATGTTGATCGGGATGTTGTCCCTAACAATAGCTCCGCACTGAGCAGAAAATGCGTTCTTGGTCCGCTTGGGTTCAATCGGATGGCCATCGTTCGCAAGTGCTATGATCGTGAACTTTTCATCCTTGCGCAACGTCTTCTTCGGGCCTCGTCTCGTTACCGAAGTTTGGCTGGATCCGGAGGGCTATAAAAGAAGAAAGAAGAGTTAATTAATATATGTACATACCAAAGCAGTTAATGCATCAATTAGCTAGTCAACACAGGCTTAATTAATATATATACCTCGCCGGACTTTGCAACAGCTCCCTCCTCCGATCGGTCACCGGAGCCGTCATCATGATCTCCTTCTTCCTCCGGCATTCGGTCACCGGAGCCATCATGATCATGTCTTTCCTCCTTCATTGTTCGATCACCGGAGCCATCATAATCCTCTCCTTCCATACCATCGGTGTCATTGAGAAACGACAAGATATCACGTCCACCGTGGATTATGTCCCCCAACAACTGTTCTTGTTCTTCGTCTCTTGGATCCATAGTTTCTGCAAATATTACAACATGGCAATTAATATACAAACATGAATGTCCGACGTCCGGACCGCCTCTCTCATGAATGTCTGACGACCGGACCGCCTCTCTCATGAACGTCAAACAAGGGATTCTGTTAACCTTTAAGGGATTTAATTAACAAAATGGCGCCATTCTAAATGTGCAGAAAATGGTCCATATTTTCCTGATCTCATCTACCCTTCTATATGTCACGTTGTCTAGTGTCAAAGGATTCAAGAAAACCAAGACTTCATCATTAGCTGGAAGTAACAGACGCATAATGGCACGAATCTCTCCAAAATTGTTTTGTAACGGAGTCCCGGATAGGATAATTAATTAGCTTTTTGGTACGAAGTTCAGCAAGAGCCTTCCGAATATCGCTATTTGGAAGGCCTTTGCTGAAATTTGTACCATAAAGCGAATTATTCTATCCGGGACTCCGTTTCAAAACAACTTTGAAGAGCTTCGTAGCATCATACGCATGTTACTTCCGGCTAATGATGAAGCCATGGATTTCTTCAATACTTTGACAGACAACGTGACATATAGAAGAATATATATATATAGATGAGATCAAAAAAAATTGGATCAACTTGTGCACATCCATAATGGGGGCATTCTTGATAAATCTATGTTACCAGAGTTTTCTTCATTTAACTTGGTAAATTTGGGTGGCCTCGACAACGCTTCTAGGGTTTGGGGTGGCCTCAACAACACTTCTAGGGTTTGGGGTGGCCTCGACAACGCTTTTTCAGTCCCGGTTTGGGTGGCCTTGAGAGTTTATCGGGTAGGGACGGGGTAGATCGACAATGACGCTCTTTCTTCTAGGGTTTGGGTGCTCCCGCGGCCTTGTTGATAGATAGAGCCGATGCCAACGTGATGATAGAGCCGATGCCAACATTTTCATTTAACAAAAACACTACCTTCAAAAAAAATACTTGCTTCGCCGCGGGTGCTCGGTGCGACATGGACTCGGTGGAAAAACTTTATGAAAATACGGTGGTGGTTGGGCCGGGCGGTTTTCTTTTCCTTCTTCATTTTTTACTTTGTTTTTTCTTATATGTTTGTTTTCGTTTTCACTCTACATTTTCGTACATATGAAAAACAACGAAGACTTTTTACATGAACATATACGCACATATACATGAACATATATACATATACATGAAAAAACATATACATGAACATATATATACATGAACATATACACACATGACACATATACATGAACATATATACATATACATGAAAAAAACATATACATGAACATATACGAACATATACATGAAAAAAAACATATACATGAAAAAAACATATACATGCGGCTCACTAGGGGGGGCGACGGGGAGGCGATGGGGATGGTGGCGGCGGGGACAAGGCGACGAGGACGGGGGCGACGGGAAGGCGACGGGGACAGTGGCGACGGGGAGGCGACGGGGACGGCGGTGACGGGAAGGTGAGGGGGGGCGGCGACAGGGAGGCAACAAGGACGATGGCGACAGGGAGGCGACAGGGACGAGGACGACGGCGACGGGGAGGGAACGAGGATGGCGGTGACGGGGTCGGCGGCTTGGGGAGGTGACGAGTCCGACGACGGGGAGGCGACGAGGACGGGGCCAGCAATGAGGAGGCGATGAGGACGGCAGCTCGGGGAGGCGACGGGGCCGGCGACGAGGACGGCGGCTCGGGGAGGCGACGGGGACGAGGACGGCGGCTCGGGGCAACTGGTAGATGAAAACTGAAATTTTCCAAGGGTTTTCTTATATATAAGAAGCATTGGTCCCGGTTGGTGGCACCAACCGGGATCAATGCCCATCTTTAGTCCCGGTTGGTGGCACCAACCGGGAGCAAAGGTCTCTTTTTTAGAGACCTTTGCTCCCGGTTGGTGCCACTAACCGGGACTAAAGATGGGCATTGCTCCCGGTTGGTGCCGCCAACCGGGACTAAAGGTTGGTATTGGTCCCGGTTGGTTCCACCAACCGAGACCAATGGCCTTGCACAACGGCGTGGTGGGAGTTTTGTTTTGTTTTGTTTCCAGTATTTTTGTTTTTTTTTTTGCTTTATTTATTTTTTAAATTTTTCTAGTATTTTTCTTCTGTTATTTTACTTCATTCTTTTTAACAAACAAATACTTTGATAATTTTAGTTGCATAATTTCCATTATTTTGTTTTGTTTCTTGCTTTATTTATTTTTTGCTTTATTTATTTCTAGTGTGTTTTATCATTATATTATTTTTGCTATTAATGTTTTGAACAAAAAATACTTTGATAATTTTAGTTGCATAATTTTTATATAATTATTGTTTCAAAAATACTAGAGGTTTATAAATGCTTTTTAGCTGATTCTTTTTTGAACTCCACTCCCACGATGTTTTGAAAGAAATTAAAAAGCACTTCAAATGAACTATGAAAAGGTTGAAAGTTAGCATGGTATCATCATTTCTCCCACATAGCATGTGCTAAAAATTTGAGTGGGTTACGGCAAAAACTGGATGCACTTCATGTACAAAATGGACAATCTCTTTCGAAGTATCACAGTTTCGAACGAAAACTCATCGGTTACAAAGGGATTTCATTTTTTGAACTTATTTGAACTCCAGACTTTTTGTGTGTTCAAAATGCACCATTCAAAGCCACATCAATTTTGAACCCTTTCTGACTCCATTTGATATTTTTCATGCACTTACTGATTTTTTGAGCTAAATGAGCCTAAAATTGAAAAGCACTTCAAATGAACTCTGAAAAGGTTGAAAGTTGGCATGGTATCATCATTTCACCCACATAGCATGTCATAAAAAGTTGAGAGGGTTACAGCAAAAACTGGATGCACTTCGTGTACAAAAAGGAAAATCTCTTTCGAAGTATTAGGGTTTCGGACGAAAACTCATGTGTTACAAAAGGCATTTCATTTCTTCACATGTCACTGCAATGATATAGTTGTGGAGAGAAAGTCTTCACTTTTTCTCCGCTTTTGTCCTTTGCTTATTGCGCCGTAACCATGGATAATCTTCATTGTTTAACAAGGTGCTTGGGTCAGCCTTGACTTTGAAGGGAGGAATTTCATGAAACTTTTCATAATCTTCAGACATGTCTGTCTTGCCCTCCAATCCCACGATGTCTCTTTTTCCTGAAAGAACTATGTGGCGTTTTGGCTCATCATATGATGTATTCGCTTACTTATCTTTTCTTTTTCTCGGTATGGTAGACATGTCCTTCACATAGAAAATCTGTGCCACATCATTGGCTAGGACGAATGGTTCGTGTGTGTACCCAAGATTGTTCAGATCCACTATTGTCATTCCGTACTATGGGTCTTCATGTACCCCGCCTCTTGACAGATTGACCCATTTGCACTGAAACAAAGGGACCTTGAAATCATGTCCATAGTCAAGTTCCCATATGTCCACTATGTAACCATAATATGTGTCCTTTCCCCTCTTGCTTGCTGCATCAAAGTGGACACCGCTATTTTGGTTGGTGCTCTTTTCATCTTGGGCGATCGTGTAAAATGTATTCCCATTTATCTCGTACCCTTTGTAAGTCAATACAGTCGAAGATGGTCCCCTGACCAATGAGTACAGCTCATCAGAAATAGTGTTGTCACCCATGAGACGTGTTTGCAACCAACTGCCGAAAGTCCTGATGTGTTCATATGTAATCTAGTTGTCACACTGCTCCGGGTGTTTGGAGCGCAGAATATTCTTGTGTTATCGACATACGGGGTCACCAAGGTGGAATTCTGTGGAACTGTGTAGTATGCTTGAGACCAAGAATGCCCGTCCCTACATATTATTGAGTCCGCTCCTAGCGTGCCTTTTCCAGTCAGTCTCCCCTCATACCGCGATTGAGGGAGACCAATCTTCTTAAGGTCAGGAATGAAGTCAACACAAAACCCAATGACATCCTCTATTTGATGGCCCATGGAGATGCTTGCTTCTGTCCTAGCGCGGTTACGAACATATTTCTTTAAGACTCCCATGAACCTCTCAAAGGGGAACATATTGTGTAGAAATACAGGGCCCAGAACGACAATCTCCTTGACTAGATGAACTAGGACGTGCGTCATGATATTCAAGAAGGGCGGTGGGAACACCAGCTCGAAACTAACAAGACATTTCACCAAATCACTCCTAAACCTTGGTAGGATTTCTGGATCGATCACCTTCTGAGAGATTGCATTGAGGAATGCACATAGCTTCACAATGGCTAATGAACGTTTTCCAGTAGAAGCCCCCTCAATGCAACCGGCAAAAGTTGCGTCATAATCACGTGGCAATCATGAGACTTTAGGTTCTGGAATTTTTTCTCTGCCATATTTATTATTCCCTTTATATTCGACGAGAAGCCAGACGGGACCTTCATACTGAGTAGGTGTTCAAAGAAGATTTCCTTCTCTTCTTTGGTAAGAGCGTAGCTGGCGGGACCTTCATACTGCTTTGGATGCATGCTATCTTTTTCATACACATGTTGCTGTTCCTCCCGTGCCTCCGATGTATCTTTTGTCTTCCCACACACTCCCAAGAAGCCTAGCAGGTTCACGCAAAGATTCTTCGTCACGTGCATCACGTCGATTGCAGAGAGGACCTCTAGGTCTTTCCAATTGGGTAGGTCCCAAAATATAGATTTCTTCTTCCACATGGGTGCGCGTTTGTCAGCGTCATTCGGAACAGATAGTCCGCCAGGACCCTTTCCAAATACTACTTGTAAATCATTGACCATATCAAGTATGTGATCACCAGTACGAAGGGCGGGCTTCTTTGGGTGATCTGGCTCACCTTTGAAATGCTTTCCTTTCTTTCGACATTGATGGTTGGTCGGAAGAAATCGACGATGCCCCAGGTACACATTCTTCCTGCATTTGTCCAAATATATACTATAAGTGTCATCTAAACAGTGTGTGCATGCATGGTATCCCTTGTTTGTTTGTCCTCAAAGGTTACTGAGAGCAGGCCAATCGTTGATGGTTACAAACAACAACACATGTAGGTCAAATTCCTCCTGTTCGTTCTCATCCCACACACGTACACCTCTTCCATTCCAGAGCTGTAAAAGTCCATCAACTAATGGCCTTAGTTACACATCAATGTTATTGCCGGGTTGCTTAGGGCCTTGTATGAGCACTGGCATCATAATGAACTTCCTCTTCATGCACAACCGAGGAAGGTTATACATACATAGAGTCACAAGCCATGTGCTATGTTGGCTGCTCTACTCCCCAAAAGGATTAACGCCATCTGCACTTAAACCAAACCATACGTTCCTTGGGTAACCTGTAAAGTCGCTCCACTTTCTCTCGATCTTTCTCCACTACGACCCGTTAGCGGGCGCTCTCAACTTCCCGTCTTTCTTACAATCTTTTTCGTGCCATTGCATCAACTCGGCATGCTTTTTGTTTCTGAACAGACGTTTCAACCATGGTATTATAGGAGCATACCACATCACCTTGGCAGGAACCCTCTTCTCGGTGCGCCGGCCCTCAACATCACCAGGGTCATCTCTTCTAATCTTATACTGCAATGCACCGCATACCGGGCATGCATTCCATTCCTCGTACTCACCGCGGTAGAGGTTGCAATCATTAGGGCATGCATGTATCTTCTGCACCTCCAATCCTAGAGGGCATACAACCTTCTTTGCTGCGTACGTACTGTCGGGTAAATCATTATCCTTTGGAAGCTTCTTCTTCATTATTTTCAGTAGCGAACTAAATCCCTTGTCAGATACACCATTGTCTGCCTTCCATTGCAGCAATTCCAATGCGGTACCGAGCTTTTTGTTGTCATCTTCGCAATTTGGGTACAACCCTTTTTTGTGATCCTCGAACATGCGATCAAACTTCAACTTCTCCCTTTCACTTTTGCATTCTCTCTATGCATCCACAATGACCCGACGAAGATCATCATCGGGCACATCGTCTGGTTCCTCTTGATCTTCAACTTCCCCCATTGCAGCATCACCGTATTCAGGGGGAGGGTAGTTGTCATCATCCTCTTCTTCTTCGTTGTCTTCCATCATAACCCCTCTTTCTCCGTGCTTGGTCCAAACATTATAGTGTGGCATAAAACCCTTCTGAAGCGGGTGGAAGTGAAGGGTTTTAGAGTTGGAGAAAGACTTCGGATTCTCACAAACAGTACATGGACAAGGCATAAAACCATTATGCTTGTTTGCCTCAGCCGTTTCTAGAAAATTATGCAAGCCCTTAATATACTCGGAAGTGCGTCGGTCACCATACATCCATTGCTGGTTCATCTGCATGCGTTATATAATAAAGTGTATTAAAAACCATTACAACATATCATGAATAGAGAAGTGAACAATAATAAAAGTAAGAAAATCATACGAGTAAGTATATTTTCTTTTAGCAAGAAGATAAGATCAAGAGGCTCACCACGCGTGGGAGATCGACGGCGGTTTCAGGAAGGGGACGGGACATGACGGACCGCCAAACCTAGACAAATCTTGACGAAAATGGAGTTTGGACAAGGAGCTTCGAGAGGAGAAAGCTTAAGTTTGGCTTAGGCATTTCATCAAAAACCTCATGTGCATAGGAGGTGAGCTAGACCACCGCAAAGCTCTCCCCTCGCCGGCCAAAAAACAGAGCAGTGTGGAGTGCTCTGCTTGCTGGCGAGGGGGTATATATAGGCATTTCATTGGTCCCGGTTCGTGACTGGAACTGGGACTAAAGGACCCCCTTTGGTCCCGGATCCAGCCACAAACCGGGACCAATGGTTGTGGGCCAAAAGCGAGGCACGTTGGTCCCGGTTCGTGTCTGGAACCGGGACCAAAGGTTCCAGACGAACCGGGACCAATGCCCCCACATGGCCCGCCCGGCCCCCTGGCCTCACGAACCAGGACCGCTGCCCCGATTGGTCCCGGTTCGTGACTGAACTAGGACTAATGTGCTAGCCCGGCCCGAACCAATGCCTACTAGTGGTTGTGTCGATGCAACAATTAGCAAGTTGATCATTCGAACCATGCAGAGTTTTTATTTGTCTGGGTTTCTTTTTTTGTTTTTCTATTGTCCTTTGCAAGAGCAACCACAAGGATGAGGCCCATGAACAGGGGGGGATATTGGTGGGGAGGCTAGTGGGCTGGAATGAGAAAGTGTAGCACAACAACAAGGCAAAGACAAAGGGTGTTGAGATCAATTTTGAAGGTGGCACAACTATGTCAAATCTAGATGAGCATTAGACGGGCCCGTTAACTTTTTATAACATTGACCAATCAACTTCATTAACAAAATCCAATCAAGAAGTTAACTATTGTAACCGACAATCTTTTAGGTACTAATCGATAAAAAGTAACATATAATCACACTTGATTTCCATATATTTTTTGTGAGATGCTTCCAAAACTCAAAAGTACGTTGCACGGTTTAGCGTCTTGGGAGTCTAGTCTTCCTTTGTAGGATCAAGCACATGCCGAGCGAAGACGAGGGTGCCTAAAGTCTCTTCGATGACGAAGAAGGCGAACGGGTGGTCGGCGACGAAATCCACGGTCGGAGCTTGATGAGGATATGTACCTAGGGTAGGGTCCTAGGCACAGCCTACATACCCTACCTAAGGACACCACATGGGTGGACTTGAAGATCAAGCATGAAGTTCCGAGTGGATCCCTGGAGACGCTCAAAGTCTCTCGACAATAATCCACTCGGAGACTCCCGCTCTCACTCGGCAATCGCGTATCACTCGGAAGACCTCGCTTTCACTCGACGCCAGAAGACCAGGAGCCATCATAAAGAGCCCAACGGGCGGACGCTGGTTCAATGGTCATTAATAGCTTTTATTACATACGTTACCTGTAACGACAAACTTTAATACCACGACCAGGCCCTTTGATGCAGGGCAGTTATGAGGGGTAGCGAACTCTATATAAGCCACCCCTCCCCTCCTGCACAAGGGTTCGCAACCACTGTAATCTTTACATTCCACATGACATAAAGCTCCTGAGCACTAAGACGTAGGGCTGTTACCTCCACGAGAGGCGCCTGAACTCATACATCCGTGGGTACACCCTTGCCGTAGCTAGGACTCTGCCCTCTCCCTTCGTACCCCTACCATCTACTATCAGGCCCGTTTGCACGACAGTTGGCGAGGCGCTCCCAGTCCGAGGGGCCGCGCACTTCCGTGCAAGCCCCTGCGGCGTGTTGCTGCGTCAGCCGTCGACCCCGTATGCGTCGTCTCCTCTCGCCGTTCATGGTCGCAAGCGGTCCAGCCGCTCACGACTCCAGCGGTGGGTCGAACATGCAGCGGCGCGTCAAGCTTATTCGTAGGTTGCAGCGCTCGAGCCCGCCGAGTCCCTTCATGGTGTGTTCGAGTCGGATTCTGATCCATCTGATGTGCCTTCCGAGTGCAAAAGTTGTGATCCCACGGTGGAGGTCTTGATGGCGGGCTCTCATCAGAGTTCACCACTTGGCTTCGGCCGTGCCAAGCGCGAGGATGGAGGTTCGTCGAACGTGTAGTTGCATCGTGATGAGGAGGTCCTCCATACCCCCATCATCAGCGCGACTGCCGAGGCCTAGGCTTTGGGCCACGTGCATTCGTCTGGAAGAGCTCCAGGCAGAGATTGACGAGTGCGCTCGCCAGCGCCCGCCACGCCCCAGTCGACGTCATCGGCAACTGTTTCCGACTTGATCTCACGACGGCGTTGAGGTATACCGAACTCCTGTGCTAAATGTTGTTGCTGCTACTAGGATAGCGGATTCCATTCAGCCATCCCAATCAGAGGCTGGTAGAGGGCTGTTGCAGATCAAGGCGCTGTTGGATGCAGCGCAACGTCAGAATTCAGCAGTTTCTCAGTCCCGCAACAGGATATATAGTAATTCACCCAAGGCAGAGACCGTTCAGTCGGCACATAGCCCTAGATCGCCCTTGTGTCGTCGAGGCGGCTATTTCCGTGAAGGGCAAGACAGAGATCAGCATCACCACGAAGACCACCATCGAGTGCCCACTCCTCCGCAGAGTGGTCCGTACGCGCCTCGGCGCTAGGACGACAGGCACTCCCGTGGTGATGAGAGGGACGCGGACTTTGACGCCCGCATCTATCTGGTTCAGAAGCAGATCAACAAGAGTAGAGCCTACAGGGAAGGACTCGACAGAGATGTTCCGAGTGGAATCTCAATTGTGGTGTCTGGTCCTGAGTGTTTTAGCAAAGCTATACGTTCTGCAGAGATTCCCCCCAATTTCAGAATGGCGGCGGGGATCGGAAAGTTTTCTGGTGAAACAAAACCAGAGACTTGGTTAGATGATTACCGAGTGGCGGTGCAAATTGGCGGCGGAAACGACAATTTCACAATGAAGCACCTGCCCCTCATGTTGGATGGTTCAACTCGAGCTTGGTTGAATCGTTTGGCTCCTTCCAGCATACATTGTTGGGAAGATCTTGCCCAAGTGTTTGTCCGGAACTTTGAGGGCACTTGCAAGCGCCCCACGGGTCTGGTCGACTTACAGAACTGCGTCCAGAAACCCAATGAAACCTTAAGGGATTACATTCAGCAACGGTCCACCCTGCATCATACGATGGAGAATGTGTCAGAACACCAGGTTGTTTGTGCCTTGAAGGCCAGTGTGAGATACAGGGAGCTGTACCTGAAGTTCGGGTGCACTGGTGACATTTCACTCGACAAGATGATGGAAATTGCCACTCACTATGCTAATGGCGAGGAAGAAGACCGCCTCCATAGCGGCAAAGGAAAATCGGTCGCCAACGAGTCTGGTGGCGGCAACAATCGGAAACAGAAGCAAAAGGCTGAAGACCCGGCTCCGGCAGAGGCAGCAGCACCGGCAACTCAGTCGAAGAACAAGGGCAAAGCCAAAGCTCAGTATGCCCCCAAGAAGGGGAAAGGTCAGTCAGGAACTGATATCTTGGATCAGCCGTGTGTAATTCACATGAGGAAAGATGTAGCGGGCAACCTGATTTTGCCCAAGCACACCACTCGATAGTGTCGAACCCTTATCCAGCAATTCAAGGGAGACCAGTCGAGTGCGAAGTCTCCTGAAAAAGAAGATGAAGATGAGGAAAAGGAAACATTCCCAGATGTCACTGCAACACTAGTGATCTTCGCTGATGTCGAGAGCAAGAGTCGTCTGAAAGTCATCAATAGAGAAATCAACATGGTTGTGCCAGACACCCCCACCTACCTCAAATGGTCTCAATATGCTGTCACATTCGACCAGATAGACCATCTTGCTCGTGTGGCCACTCCCGGTCGACAGGCTCTGGTAGTCGATCCGGTGGTGCAGGGGACTCGACTCAGAAAGGTCCTCATGGACGGCGGGAGCGGCCTGAACATTCTGTATGCGGATACCCTGAAAGGGATGGGCATTCCGATGTCCTGTCTGAGCAAGAGCAGCATGCAGTTTCACGGGGTCATCCCCAAAAAGGAGGCCAAGTCACTCGGCTAGATAGCATTGGATGTGGCATTTAGAGATAGCAAAAAATTTCTAAAAGAAAAGTTGACATTTGAAGTCATGGATTTCAAGAATGCTTACCACGCCATCTTGGGTCGACCCTCTTATGCACGTTTCATGGCCCGACCATGTTACGTGTATCTCAAGTTGAAAATGCTAGGCCCTAAGGGCGTGATCACGGTCACTGGCAATCGACAGCGGGCCAAAGAGTGTCTCCAGCAAGGATCCAAGATCGCCGATCAACAGATGGCCACGGTCGAGCTGGAAGAGTACAAGAAAACCGCTGACCCTACTAATTTGCTCCGCGCAAAAAAGCCGGCTTCCGAGTCGGCATTTCAGTCGGCAGGGGAAGTGAAGAAGGTGCACATCCACCCGACGGATCCAACTGCTGCCCCGACAAATATCTCAACGACACTCGACAGTAGATAGGAAGCCGAGCTCATCCAGTTCCTCCATGAGAACTGGGATATCTTTGCATGGAAGCCTGCTGACATGCCGGGGATTCCCAAGGAGCTGGCTGAGCACCGTCTGCGAGTGGATCCGAAGGCCAATCCCATCAGGGAGCATTTGTGTCGATCCGCGGTGGAGAAGCGCAAGGCAATCGGAGAAGAAGTGGCCCGTGTTTTGCAAGCCAAGTTCATTCAGGAGATTTACCACTCCGAGTGGCTCTTGAATGTTGTGATGGTTCCCAAGAAAGATAAGTCGTTGCGCATGTGCATTGACTTCAAACATCTCAATAAGGTGTGCCCAAAAGACCATTTTCCGCTCCCCCGCATAGATCAAATTGTTGAGTCGACAGCGGGGTGCGAGCGTTTATCGTTTTTGGATGCCTATTCTAGGTACCATCAGATCCGTCTGTATGGCCTGGAAGAAATAAAAACAGCCTTCATCACCCTGTTTGGGTGCTTTTGCTACATCACCATGCCTTTTGGTCTTAAGAATGCCGGCGCTAATTTTATGCGCATGATTCAGAAATGTTTACTCGACCAGATCCCTCGGAATGACGAGGCGTACATGGACGATATAGTTGTCAAGTCCCGCAAAGGTTCCGACCTGCTGGCTGACTTGGCTGAGACATTCGCCAATCTGAGGCGATTCGACATAAAGCTGAATCCGGCCAAATGTACCTTCGGTGTCCCTGGCGGCAAGTTGCTCGGTTTTCTCGTTTCCGAGCGAGGAATTGATGTCAATCCCGAGAAGATCAGCGCCATTACCCGTATGAAGACTCCCGTGTGAGTGCATGACGTTCAGAAGCTCACTGGTTGCTTGGCAGCATTGAGTCGATTCATTTCTCGTCTTGGTGAGAAGGCTCTGCCCTTATATCAGTTGATGAAGAAGTCTGACACGTTTGACTGGACTCCCGAAGCCCAAGCAGCGTTTGTTGAGCTCAAAGCCCTGCTCTCCACCCAGCCGGTGCTTGCCACTCTTGCCAGCAAAGAGCCCTTGCTCCTGTATATCGTGGCCACAAATCAAGTCGTTAGTACAGTGCTGACTGTTGAGCCAGAAGAGGAGGGTAAAGCCTATAAAGTCGAGAGGCCAGTTTATTATGTCTCAGAAGTATTGTCCCCCTCAAAGCAAAGATATCCACACTATCAGAAGCTGGTGTATGGTATTTACCTATCAGCGAAAAAGGTGGCACATTATTTCCAAGACCATTCGATCTCAGTCGTCAGTGATGCTCCTTTATCTGAGATTTTCAATAATCGCGACGCATCAGGTCAAGTGGCTAAATGGGCAATTGAGCTTGGACACTTTGACATCAGATTCGAGGTCAAGAAGGCAATCAAGTCCCAAGCATTGGCAGATTTCATGGCCGAGTGGACTAAACAGCAACAACCCATCCAAGTTCACTCGGCACACTGGACAATGTTCTTCGACGGCTCCAAAATGTTGAATGGGTCCGGCACTGGTGTTGTTTTGATATCCCCAGAGGCGACAAGCTCAGCTATGTCTTGTAGATTCATTTTGATTCCTCCAACAATGAGGCAGAATATGAAGCACTTTTGTATGGGTTGCACATGGCTATCTCACTCGGTGTCAAGCGCCTAATGGTTTATGGAGACTCAGATTTGGTGGTGAATCAAGTGATGAAAGAATGGGATGTTATAAACCCCGCCATGACTGGATACTGCAATGCATTCCGGAAGTTGGAGAAGAAACTTGAAGGCTTGGAACTTCACCATGTTCCTCGACTGAAAAATCAAGCTGCTGATGAGCTGTCCAAGATTGGTTCCACTCGACGGCCTATCCCCAGCGGGGTGTTCCTTGAGCATTTGCACGCTCCTTAGATTCAAGAGGATCCCTTTGCCGAAGAGCCCCCACAAGCTTTAAGCTCCTCTAACTCGACTGAAGTCGATGTTCCTGCTATGATTGACTTGGTCATGGAGATACTAGTTATCATACCCGACTGGACTGTGCCATACATTGCCTATATCCTCAGACAAGAGCTCCCTGAAGATGAAGCAGAGGCTCAACAGATTGTGTGCAGGTCCAAGGCTTTCACTGTGATGGGAGATCAGCTATTCAGAGAGAGCGTGACTGGTGTCACCCAGTGCTGCATTTCCCCCGAGGAAGGTCAGATGATTCTAGACGAAATCCACTCGGGAACTTGCGGCCATCATGCGTCTTCAAGGGCGATCGTCGCTAAGGCATACCGAGCTGGTTTTTATTGGCCGCGAGCTAATGAGATGGCTAAGGACATCGTTGATCATTGCGAAGGCTGTCAGTTCTATGCGAATCTGTCACACAAGCAAGCGTCTGCTCTGAAGACAATCCCTCTCGCTTGGCCATTTGCAGTTTGAGGACTCGACATGGATAGTCCCTTCCGACCTGGAAAAGGAGGATTCACCCACCTGTTGGTAGCAGTCGACAAATTCACTAAGTGGATTGAAGCCAAGCCCATCAAGAAGTTGAATTCCCGCACGGCGGTCACGTTCATGAGGGAGATCATTATCCGGTACGGCATTCCGCACAACATCATCACGGACAACGACACTAATTTTGACTCGGAAGAATTCAGAAGATTCTGTAACTCCCAAGGCATCCGAGTGGATTACACTTCCATTGCACATCCTCAAACCAATGGGCAAGTTGAGCGGGATAATGGTCTCATTCTACAAGGTCTGAAGCCTCGTATCATGCGCGATTTGGATCATGCCGCTGGTGCGTGGGTAACTGAGCTGCCGTCTATTTTGTGGGGATTGAGGACAACACCTAATCGGTCGACTGGACGGACTCCTTTCTTCCTTGTCTATGGTGCTGAAGCCATATTGTCGAGTGACTTGGCCCACAATTCTCCTCGAGTGGAACTATATTCTGAAGCTGAAGCTGAACAGGCCATACAGGATGGGGTAGATCTTCTGGAGGAGGCGCGTGAGATGGCTCTGATCCGGACCACTGCCTATCAGCAAGACCTACGGCGCTTCCATGCAAGGAATGTCAAAAGCCGAGCGTTCCATGAAGGAGATTTGGTGCTCCGAGTGAATCAACACCGACCTCACAAGCTTGCTCCTGCATGGGAAGGCCTGTTTGTCGTCACTAAGGTGCTAAATAACGGAGCCTATCACCTATATTATCTCATGAAACAGATAGATGAGCTACGAGCCTGGAACACAGACCTGCTCCGATGTTTTGACACTTGAGACAAGAGTTTTCTGATGTAATAAGAGTACTTCATCAATGCAATTCGTGTTTCTGCGATTAATACTTCGTCGATTCCAATCGTGCAGTTACATTCTTGGGGATACTCCGAGTGATGAGCAATCCTCACACTCGGGGGCTTAGTTGCAAAACATGTTTTGCCTAAGTTAAAAACCTCGTCGAGTGGATAGTAATCCATTCACTCGACAACTTAGCTGCGAATCGACATTCGCCTAAGTTCAAATATACTTCGAGTGATGAGCAATCCTCACACTCGGGGGCTTAGCTGCGAACACGTTTTGCCTAAGTTAAAAACCTTGTCGGGTGGATAGTAATCCATTCACTCGACACCTTAGCTGTGAATCGACATTCGCCTAAGTTCGAAAATACTTCGAGTGATGAGCAATACTAACACTCGGGGGCTTTGCTGCGAACACGTTTTGCCTAAGTTAAAAACCTCGTCAGGTGGATAGTAATCCATTCACTCGACACCTTAGCTGCGAATCAACATTCGCCTAAGTTCGAAAATACTTCGAGTGATGAGCAATCCTCACACTAGGGGGCTTAGCTGCAAACACATTTCACCTAAGTTAAAAACCTCGTCGAGTGGATAGTAATCCATTCACTCGACAACTTAGCTGCGAATCGACATTCGCCTAAGTTCAAAAATACTCCGAGTGATGAGCAATCCTCACACTCAGGGGCTTAGCTGTGAAACATGTTTCGCCAAAGTTAAAAACCTCATCGAGTGGATGGTAATCCATTCACTCGACAACTTAGCCGCGAATCGACATTTGCCTAACTTCAAATATACTTCGAGTGATGAGCAATCCTCACACTCGGGGGCTTAGCTGCGAACACGTTTCGCCTAAGTTAAAAACAAACTCAGTCGAACAGACGATCGAAAGCCAAATTCGAACAAAATCCAAAGGTTAAACCACGGATAAACGTTTTGTATGAAAACAAATGTGCTCAGACCCATGTCCTAAACAAAGTTTTTAAGGATACAAATCCACTCGGCATACCGAGGCAAATTTAACTGTTTCTTTCAAAGACAAGTTTCTCAAGCAGGAGACGGACTGGCAGGCTCGAGGAAAGTGTCCAGGTCAATGCCGTCGACGATTCTGGTGGCCGCTTCGATGAAGGTCTCCATGAAGTCCTTGAACTGGAGTTTCTTCATGTTGACCACCTAAAGCTCCTTTAGCCTCTCCTCCTTCACGTCCCTGCAATGGACCCTGACGAGTGATAACGCCACGTCGGCCCCACAATGAGTGCCAGATTTCTTCCAGGCCTGCACTCGACTTGGAAGTCCGTCCAAGCGAGCCATAGAGTTGAGGTCGAGCTGAAGGGTGTCCTCCGGCCATAGCTCTTTATCGATTTTCTCCATCGCAGACTTCAGCCGGACAAGATACGCCTGGACGCCTTGGAGATGGAAATTGAGTCGGAGCATGTTCATGGCCACCGCGTCTGCGATATAAGACTTGGTGGGATCCAGATTGGGCTCAACCTCCTCCGTCTCCTTCTCAAAGTCTTGGCAGAATTCTATTGAACAATGGGGAATGGGAGGAGAATTGGTGAACTGTGACCCTCCAAGGTTTTACAAAGCTCAGTCGACAAAAATACTTACCATCGAGCAGAATATACATCTTCCTCGAGAACACGCCCAAATGCCTCTCCAGGCCATTGCTCCTCTTGTTCAGCTGCTCGGCCCTTTTGACGAGGTCCCCGCGCTCCTGCTTCAACTTGGCGTTCTCCACTTCCAGCTTCTGGGCAGCCGCCAGCTTCTGATCTGTAGCTTTAGTCTTGTCCCTAGCCACTCGTTGGGCGTCCGCGAGTGCCTTGTCCTTCTGCTCCAGTGCCTTCTTCATGGAATCTAAAGAAACAATATTGTTGAGTCGCACTTGGAGTCGACGGTTTTCATTGCGCATGTCTATTCGAGCGAGAGCACTCGGTTCAAAACATGAGAAGTGAAGATGGGAATGCTGACAGTCGACAGTAATCACCTCCCAGAGACTTCAGCTCAGCACGCGCTCGCTCCAGGGCGTTGTTGGCGACCGCCAGATCCACCTGCAATCGGTTCCTCTCATCCTTCATGTCCTTGTACTGCGTCCCAAGTTCGCAAGCCGTCTGGAACCCACAAAAGACAGGAGTTCAATGAGCAAGTAGTTCCTGGACAGTCGACTGAGTTATGAACACCGGCGAATGATCCTCTTGGAAGAATTCAAGCAGAAAATCCACTCGACATGTCGAGTGACTCTCGCGCTCCGCGCGCCATAAACTAATTCAAAAGTTGTCTCTATTAAGACCCCTGCCGATGCAAGCATTCGACAGGGGTCTGTGGGACTACACCCAGTGGGTGCGCTAAGAGCGCCCCCACTGAGACGGTTAACTCTCGATTCGTCGAGTAACTCGTCAGAAAAAAAACACTCGACATGTCGAGTGACCCCAGTACCATGTGTACGACAAGTTTTCAAGCCTACTGTTTATCGTCTGCGATGAACAGTAGCCTCGGGGACTACACCCAGTGGGTGCACTTAGCGTGTCCTCACTGGTTATTCAAACATTTGACAAGGTCAGCCTTGTCACGACACTCGACCCGTCGAGTGACGCGCCTCTCTACTCTATGAAGTGCAGTCTATCCTTATGCAGCGTCATATCATGGTTTGCCACTAATGTCCATGAAACCTGCAAGGTAGCTATGGAGTGGTGTGATTCAAAAGCAAAATGTATCCCGTATACAATAAACTCTAAAAAAACTGCCGATGCAAGCATTCGACAGCGGTCTCGGGGACTACACCAAGTGGGTGCGCTAAGAGCGCCCCCACTGAGACGGTTAATTCTCGATCCGTCGAGTAACTCGTCAGAAAATACACTCGACATGTCGGGTGACACTAGTACCACGCGTACTATCAATCCCAATCCTACTCGACTACGATCCAATCTATTTGAGTGGAGAAAGTTCAAACATTCTACGGCAATCACCCAGTGCGTGTATAGCAGCCAAGAAAAGACAAGAATTCAAGCTACAATGGACTTACAATCGAACAGACGTCAAAAGCCAGTTTGCTGGCCTCATATGCCTCCTTGGTCCTCAGCATGAGCTGCTCCGCCTGGATCATGGCTTCCTTCGCAGCCCCGGTTTGATCTTCTGGGGTGCGATGCAGAGAGAAGGCCGTCATAGGTGAGGTTGGCGTGGTTGCAGGAGCAGTTGGCGTAGTCTGAGAGGTTCCGGTTGGAGTCGACACCACAACGGTCGAAATAGTTGGAGGAGCATGCGATAGAGATACTGCAGGTTCAGCCCTGGGTTGTGTCGAGCCATCCCCCCCTGAGAAGACTCTGCAGTCGATCGCTGAAGTGCTTGTGTCGATGATGCTCCTTGGATGCGAGGGCGTGAAGTGCCAAGTCGCTCCTCGTCGTCCTCCACCTGAATGACCTCTGCATCGACAACCGACGGTGTTAACATTCGCATATGTCGAGTTAAATTAGGACGAACCAACAACTATCTAACCTCTATGAGAAGTGCCCGCATCAGAAGTGTCGACATCCATTGCATCCCCTCCATCTTGGTGAGGCGAAGACACAGATGTAGCAGCTCTGACGAATTGAGTGGCATTCGGTCAAATACAACTCC
Organism: Hordeum marinum; assembly: GCA_022496015.1. Classification (NCBI taxonomy): domain Eukaryota; kingdom Viridiplantae; phylum Streptophyta; class Magnoliopsida; order Poales; family Poaceae; genus Hordeum; species Hordeum marinum. The sequence continues at coordinate 34,835,415 of CM039674.1, forward strand.
AGACTTTAGTCGACAGAACAAGTACGGAAATAAACTCTTACGTAGAGACGACAGGCACTGCCACCCTCATGTGAGGCAGAGCCTTGCGAGGCTTGGTGATGGCTTGCTTGGGCTGCTTAGCCAGTTTTTCGCTCGGCTCAACGGTCGAGGGGCGGCTGCGCTTCAGGTTCTTCTCGCTAGGGCCCGGAGCCCTGTCCTCAATAGTCGACAGATCTTGGCGAGACTTGGTCCGACTTTCGCGACGGGGAGGTGACTCGATTTCTTCCTCCTCGCCGAAGTCCTCGTATTCTTCCTCGGAGTCGGAAGAACCGTCGCCGTCCACACTGCCGCCCTCGCTCACCACGCCATTTTCAACATGGTTCCCGTTAGGAACGGGCGAGTGCATGTGCGTCCATTCCTGCATGATTCAAGCAAAGAAGTCGGTTCAATATATCACTCGACAGTACAATACATCAGTCGACATTACACAACTCACCAGGTTCTTCGGTGGGTTTTCGGCCGAAGATGGCCGGATCCTCTTGGCTCCCAAAGGATTGTCGCAGGCCCTAGTGATGCTACGGAGCCACTGCTCGATAGTTTTCTGAGGAACTTCCTCAGGATGCGCCCTTGTCGACTCCTCAGGGCCCGCGTGGTGCCACATGGTGTGGTCTCTAGCTTGGAGCGGCTGGATACGTCGACCGAGAAATGTCTCCAACAGAACCATGCCGGTCACCCCGCCCCGGATCAGCTGCACCATCGCTTCAACCAAGATGCCTACTTGGACGTGCTCCTCTTCAGTCACCTTCAGGGACTTGGGAACAGCCGGACGGTCGGGTGTGTATGGGGGAAGGCCAATCGATATATTGGACGATGCTGCATCCTTGCAGTAGAACCAGGTCGACTGCCAACCCCTTACAGACTTAGGAAAGGTCATGGTGGGGAAGGAGCTGCGAGCTCTTTTCTGAACTCCTAACCCTCCGCACAGCTAGAGCACGTGGGTCTTCCCATCGGCGGGGAGGGCTTTCTTCATAGTCTGTGATCTGACCGTAAAGAGGTGTTTGAACAATCCCCAATGGGAGGGCAGCCCAGGAAACATTCGCACAGAGTGACGAATGCGGACAGATAGGCTATGGTGTTGGGCGAGAGGTGATGCAGTTGGGCACCAAAAAAATTCAGAAAGCCCCTAAAGAACGGGTGGGGCGGCAGAGAAAAACCTCGCTCGACGTGAGAGAGAAGGAGGACCCGCTCCCCATGCACGGCTCTGGCTTGCGATCCTCCCGCGGCAGCCTGCAGGCGCCGTCCGCCATGAGCCCGTCGGAGACGAGGCCCTCCATGTCTTCGCGGGTGACGACAGAGGGGAGAAAATCCCCCTGCATCCAGCCCGCCGGCGCGGTGAAGCGGGCGGTCGAGGGCTTCTTGCCCTTGAGCTTCGCCGCCCCCTTCTTTGCTCGCTCCAACTTCTCCGTCGGATTCTTCATCTTCATCGTGGCGGCTCTCGTCAAGGGAGATCGGAGTTGGGCGCTGGGAGCGGAGGAAGCGGAGGAAAAGAGAGAAAGAATTGGCGGAGGTACTGTGCAAACCGCAGCGAAGACAACTTTATACGCTGCCGAGTGTCTCACTGACCAGTGGACCCTCGAGGTTACCGCACACGCCAACCGCTGACAGCGCTCGGTACGTGGTGATACGACCGATACGAAAATCGAGGCGTCGCGCCCCCACTTGCCCCTATCTAGGCGTAATCTTTGCGCGAGCGCGCGCGCTTCCCAAATTTTTGTATCCCAGAAAATCTGGGTCTGTCAGACCGACCCATCGCCTCCCAAGATACTACCAACTCACTCGGATCAAAACAAATGTTGAACATCCACTCAGACACCTTTAAGGCTGAATGGATCCGGGCGAGCGAAGAAGAATTCAATCGACATAAGTTTCGTTGAAGCCCCGAATATCATTCAGAAGATTTTGCGTGTCGACCCTGAATGAATGCTAATGCTCATAGTTCAATCGACACAAGTTTCATGGAAACCCCAAATATCATTCGCAGGATCTGATGCACTAACTCAAGGTCCTCGAAGATATCTCTTTCCACCACTCAAACCCCGATCCATTCGGGGACTAATGACGAGAATATGTACCTAGGGTAGGGTCCTAGGCACGGCCTACATACCCTACCTAAGGACATCACATGGGAGGGCTTGAAGATCAAGCATAAACTTCCGAGTGGATCCCTGGAGACGCTCAAAGTCACTCGACAGTAATCCACGCGAAGACTCCCGCTCTCACTCGACAGTCGCGTATCACTCGGAAGACCTCGCTTTCACTTGACGCCAGAAGACCAGGAGCCATCATCAAGAGCCCAATGGGTAGACGCTGGTTCAATGGTCATTAATAGCTTTTATTACGTATGTTACCTGTAACGTCAGACTTTAATCCCACGGCTAGACCCTTTGATGCAGGGCAGTTATGAGGGGCAGCGAACTCTATATAAGCCACCCCTCCCCTCCTGCAAAAAGGTTCGCAACGATTGTAATATTTACATTCCACACGACATAAAGCTCCCGAGCACTAAGACGTAGGGCTGTTACCTTCACGAGAGAGGCCTGAACTCATACATCCGTATATACACCCTCGCCATAGCTACGACTTCGTCCTCTCCTTTCGTACCCCTACCATCTACGTCAGGCTCGTTCCCACGACATAGGTGGTGGCACTTACTCGTAATTAGAGTAAAGGGAGAAGCTCATCTCTTCGTCCGACTCCACGGTGACGGCGGCGGCCTGGCACCCCTCCTTGTTCGTCTCCACCACCGCCTTGTGGACGACCTCGCTTACGCACAACGGCATGTCCGACTCGTCACCCCCCACGATCCCGGCCATGTTGGCCAGAAGGCGATCGAAGGGCAGCCTGAGGCCCAGGTCTCTTAGGACGCCGCGGATGCTCTTCATGTACGTGAGCTTGAACTTGGGCAGCCGGAACTTGCCGACGGGGACATGGTCCCTCGGCAGGTGGTCGCGCAGGAACTCCGGGCGCGCCGTGATCCTGTCGACCAGGCTCCACAGGCCGTCGCGGTCCTCGGGGAGGAAGACGCACATGGAGAACCGCGGGAGGCCCTCCCGCAGCTTGGAATTGTACGCCGGCAGGCTGTCGTCGCTGAACAGCAGCTTGAGCACCCTGAAGCCGTCGTGGCACGCGATCTGCTGGTACATCCTCCACGGCCTCCGCAGGAAGGGCACCTTGTCGACGGTGCCGCTGTCGAGAAGCTGGAACTCGTCGTCGACGGTGTGGTCCTTGTCGAAGGTGTTGCGCCACTCGCCCTTGAAGTAGATGGCGTTGGCGACGACGCGGAGGGTGTCGCTGGCGTTGTTGTACGGGTCGAGCACCTCCGTGATGAGGTTCCTCGTCGCCTTGGCCACCCATGCGTTGATCTCCTTCCTTGATGCCACTGCCTGCACGCAATACATAGTTGTGGAAGTCGACGGCCCATGTCTCGCCCTTGTACGTGCCGACGATGGTGTCGCGGTACGCGGGTTTGAGCGGCCACCTCTTGTCGCTCCACGCGCCGCACGCGAACGCCACGGCCGGCCCGCCGATGCCCGACCGGTCGGCGAGGACGCGCTCCACCACCACGCCCTTGACGAACGCCTCGAGCTCGCCCCGGGACGGAGCGCCGGCGACCGCGAGGATCTCGTCCAGCGTGTCGCCCCCGGAGCCGGCCGACATGAGCGCGAGCGCGACGTGGATGGACAGCGGCGAGAAGATGAGGTTTCCGCTGCTTCTTTCCGCCGCGAGGCGCTCGAGCAGCCGCGCGGCCAGCGCCGTCTGCCCGTGCTGGCACGCGCTCGTGTTGCCACCTTCCTCTGCCGCCATGGCCATCGATCCAACTTCTTGGCTAGATGTATCGGTAATCTGTATGCAGAAAAATACACAGTACTTTTAGGGTTTAGTCAATGAACTTTTTGGCTATTTATTAAGCGGGTTAGAACTTTCGAGCTGTGATGTTTCACCGCATCACGCCGCATCAGGCGGTAATGTCGCTCACGAGGGCCTGGCCCAGCAAGCCAGCGTTATTTTTATCGATTTGTCCCAGCGAAACAGCGCGCCACGACACAAGCGAGGCAGACGGCGCCCCTATGTCTCGCTTTAAGCGAGCACAGGGGGAAGCCTCGCGTCGGGGCAGCCCAGATGGACCAGCCCAGTCCCGTGGGAGGCCACGTGCTCTCTTTGTTTTTGATTATTTTTCTGTTCATTTTTCTCCTTATTTTACTTTTCTTTACACTTTAAAATATTATATACATATATACACAAACAATACTCTTCAAAATTACATTTAAAAATGTTGAACATTATTAAAAAATGTTAAACAAGTTTTAATTTTTTTAACAAGTATTTGAAACATGTTGAATAAGTATTAAAACATGTTTACCAAGTACTTAAAAATATGGAATATAAAATGTATTAAACGAGTAACAGAAAAAGGTTGAACGAGTATTTAATATTTTTGAATAATTATTAAAAAATGTTGGAAAAGTATTTAAAAAGTTAAGCAAGTATTTGAAACATGTCAAATAAGCATTACAAAATGTTGAACGAGTATATGAAAAATATTGAATAAGTATTAAAAAAGTTGAACAAATATTTGAAAATGTTGAATGAGTTTTAAAAAAATGTTCCACATCACTACCAAATTCGTTCTTATCATTAGGTGAGAATCATTAGCATTACCAATATCATCATTACTAGGCATATGATCATCACTAGATTGTGTCTCAGCGTCGGAAATAAAAACATTATTAGGATTATCAATTGGTTTTCAATAACAGTTTCACTCCAAGCATGGAAACCTTTATTCCTATTCCTTTCATTTTCCTTCTTAGGTGAACTAGGTGCACTATCATTAACTCTTTGAAAATCTTGTGAAATTCTCTTAAGATGACCTTAAGGATATAGAGGATCCTGAGTCATTTTACCTCCTATAGTAATTACTCCAATAAGAGCATCCTCAGCCGTTCGGCCCCCGAAGGGCTTGAAATAACGCCGCTTGGGGGCTAACTGGCGCTAAATCGGCTTGAGGGGCTCGGGTTCACCCCCCCCCTCAAGGTCGCCCCACACACCGTTTTCCAAATGCAAATCGGGTCGAAGTTCGAAGAAAATGACTTGATTTTGTACGAAACTTAGGCATTTTCATTCAAATTTGTACAAACTTAAAGGCATACATAGAAACATAAAAAAGTACGTTGTCGTCGCCGCCCCGAGCGTAGTTCATGCCGAGGAGCTGGTAGAAGGCGGTGTAGTCGCCGCCGTCCTGCGCACCGTCGTCCTTGCTGCAGCTCTGCCCTCGGATCGCTGCTACAAACGGGGGCGGGCGGTGCGGGTGCCTCCTCGTCGCTGTCAGACAGGACGATGACCCTGCCCACTTCGCGACTGTGGCGCCGCTCGGCGATCTCCTCCAGAGCGCGGCGCTGGCGCTCCATCTCCCCCCACACGTAGTCGCCCCACAACCATTTCACGCTAGTGTCGAGGTCGGCGGCCATCTCCACGTGTTCTTCCTTGACGACCACGGGCGTCACCGGCTCCTTCCACGGCCTCACCAGGCGAAGGTGGTCACGGGAGGGGGGGGTGAAGGTTGGTGGCGGTCCTTGTTTATAACGAGGTTGTCATCGCGGCTGTGACGTCACTCCGATGTCTCCTAGGTCTCTGCCTTGATGGTGGCGAGTGGCGGCGGTATGCCGGAGGAGCGGGAGCCGGAGGACGAGGAGGATGGCCCCCTTCATTCGCCTCGGCAGCCATGAACTCCCTCTCAGATGCGAGAACAATGGCGTCGGGTACTCCAATGGCGGCTCATTGCCGCCCTTGATGTGTGCTACCTCTTGAGCTTGCGTTGGTTTTCCCTTAAAAAGGAAAGGGTGATGCAGCGAAGTAGATAAGTATTTCCCTGAGTTGTTGAGAACCAAGGTATCAATCCAGTAGGAGGAACAAGCAAGTTATCAATGGATGCACCTACACAAACAATCAAACTCTTGCACCCAACGCTATAAAGGGGTTTTCAATGCCTTCATGGTTATTTGCAACGATTAGATCCGACAGAGATAGATGTAAACGAGAACGGAAAGTAAAAGGTAAATAAATTGCAGAAAAGTATTTTTGGTATATTTGGTTTATGGATCTGAAAATATATTATGGAAAGTAGACCCGGGGGCCATAGGTTTCACTAGAGGCTTCTCTCTTGAAGGCAAATATTATGGTGGATAAACAAATTAGTGTCAAGCAATTGATAGAAAAGCGAATAATCATGTAGATATCCAAGACAATGATCATGCATATAGGCATCACGTGCGTGTCAAGTAGACCGAAACGATTCTGCATTTACTGCTATTACTCCACACAACAACCGACTCCTGCCTGCATCTAGAGTATTAAGTTCATGAAGAAATGAGTAACGCATTAAGAAAGATGACATGATGTAGAGGGATAAACTCAAGCAATATGATGAAAACCCCATCTTGTTACCCTTGATGGCAACAATATAATACATGCCTCACTATCCCTACTATGTCCTTGGGTGAGGACACCGCAAGATTGAACCCAAAACCAAGCACTTCTCCCATTGCAAGAACTACCAATCTAGTTGGCCAAACCAAACCAATAACTCAAAGAGACTTGCAAGGATATGAAATCTTGCAAATAAGATTAAAATAAGATTCATGGATAATCTGAACATGTACTCACAATTCATCGGATCTTGACAAACACACCAGGAAAGAGGATTACATCGGATAGATCTCCATGAAGATCATGAAGAACATGGTATTGAAGATCAAAGAGAGAGAAGAAGCCATCTAGCTACTAGCTATGGACCCGTAGATCTGTGGTGGACTACTCACGCATCATCGAAGGGGCAATGGAGTTAATGTAGATGCCTTCCGTGATCGAAACCCCCTCCGGCAGATTACCGAAAAAAGGCTCCAAGATTGGATCTCTCTAGAACGGAGGCTTCTATCGGTGGAAAAGTATTTGTGTGGCTCTTTTTGGTGTTGGGGGGATATTTGGGAATTTATAGGCCGAAGAATAGGGTTAGGAGACCTCCCGGGAGACGACAAGCCTGCTAGGCGCGGCGAGGTGGCCACGCCTAGCAGGCTTGTGGCTCCCTGACAGCTCCCCTACCGTGCACTCCAAGCCTGGTTGATTTGTTTCCTTCCAAAACATTTCTTATGAAGGTTTTATTTTGTTTGGACTCCGTTTAATATTCCATATCTGCAAAACTCAAAAACAAGAAAAAAAACAGAAACTGGCACTAGGCTCTAGGTTAATAGGTTAGTCCCAAAAAAAATAGCATATTAATGCATATAAAACATCCAAAACAGATAATATAGTAGCATGCCATCATCAAAAATTATAGATACGTTCGATACGTATCAACATCCCCAAGCTTAATTCCTGCTCGTCCTCGAGTAGGTAAATGATAAAAACAGAATTTTTGATGTGGAGTGCTACCTAACATATTTATCCATGTAATATTCTTTATTGTGGCATGAATATTCAGATCCGTAAGACTCAAAACAGAAGCTTAATATTTATATAAAAACAATAACGTTTCAAGTATACTAGCAAAGCAATTGTATCTCTTCAAAATATAATGGCAAAAGAAAGTTATCCCTACAATATCATATGGTCTAGCTATGCTCCATCTTCCCCACACAAAGTATTTATATCATGCACAACCCCGATGAAAAGTCAAGCAATTTTTTCACACCTTTATTTTCTCAAACCTTTTCAACTCTCATGCAATACATGAGCGTGAGCCATGGATATAGCACTATAGCTGGAATATAATATGGTGGAGGTTGTCAAGGAAAGGGAGAAGATAGTCTCACATCAACTAGGCATATCAACGGGCTATGGAGATGCCCATCAATAGATATCAGTGTTAGTGAGTAGGGACTGCCATGCAACAGATGCACTAGAGCTATAAGTGTATGAAGGCCCAAAAAGGAAACTAAGTGGACGTGCATCATGAAGAAAAATTCCACTAGCTATATGAAGGTGACAAAATAGGAGACTCTCTATCATGAAGATCATGGCGCTACTTTGAAGCACACGTGTGGAAAAAGATAGTAGCAATCTCCCTTCTCTCTTTTCTCTCATTTTTTTATTTGGGCATGTATGGCCTCTTTTATTCATTTTTTATTGGGCTTCGCTAGCCTCTTTTATTTTTCATAATGTTCGGAATCTCATCCCCACTTGTGAGGGAATCATAGCTTCCATCATCCTTTCCTCACATGGGACATGCTCTAATAATGATAATCATCACACTTCTATTTACTTACGACTCAAAAGAAAATTACAATTCAATACCTATGACAAAATATGACTCTATATGCAATATGGAAGTGATGGTGCATGACATAAAAGGAAATGGTGGAAGTTGCATGGCAATATATATCGGAATGGATATGGAAATGCCATAATAGGTAGGTATGGTGGCTGTTTTAAGGAAGGTATATGGTGGCTGTTTTGAGGAAGGTATATGGTGGCTGTTTTGAGGAAGGTGTATGGCATACCGGCGAAAGTTGTGCGGTAATAGAGAGGCTAGCAAAGGTGGAAAGGGAAGAGTGCATATAATCCATGGACTCAACATTAGTCATAAAGAACTCACATACTTATTGCAAAAGTCTATTAGTCATTTAAACAAAGCATTAAACGCATGCTCCTAGGGGGGAGGTTGGTAGGAGTTAACCATCGTGCGCGCCCGACCCTCACACAAAGGCCGACAATCTATAAACAAGTCATGCTCCGGCTTCCTTGCATAGCGGTTCACCATACGTGCATGCTACGAGAATCACAAACCTTTACACAAGTATTTTTACCAAATCACAATTTTCTTCCTAACATGTCGCTTAACATTACCATCTTTATATCTCAAAACTGTTTGCAAGGAATCAAACTTCTCATAAATACTGAATGCACTTAATATGGAAGTTTTTATTATATCCCTTTTGGCTGCCTATCATATTAGGACTAAATTCATAACCTAGACCAATTACCATGCTGTTTTAGAAATCTCTCAAAATAATATAAGTGAGGTACGAGAGTTCAAGTATTTCTATAAAACGCAAACACCACCGTGCTCTAAAAGATATAAGTGAAGCATACAGAGCAAAATTGCCTAACTCAAAAGATATAAGTTAAGCACATAGAGTATTCTTATAAATTCATTATTCAGTGTCTCTCTCTCAAAAGATGTGTGCAGCAAGGATTGTTGTGGCAAACTAACAAGCAAATATGCTCCAATAAAAATACATATCATGTGGTGAATAAAAATATAGCCTCAAGTAAATTTACCGATGGATTGAAGACGAAAGAGGGGATGCCTTCCGGGGCATCCCCAACCTTAGGCTTTTTGGCATCCTTGAATATCACTTGAGGTTCCTTGGGAATCCCCAAGCTTAGGCTCTTGCAACTCCTTATTCCATAGTCCATCCAATCTTTACCCAAAACTTGAAAACTTCACAACACAAAACTTAACAAAAAAATCGTGAGATCCGTTAGTATAAGAAAGTAAATCACCACTTTAGGTACTGTTGTGAAATAATTCTTTATTTGTATTGGTGTTATACCTACTGTAATCTAACTTCTCCATGGCTCATACAACATGATACAACCCATAGATTCATCAAAATAGGCAAACAACTCAAAGAAAACAGAATGTGTCAAAAATAGAACAGTCTGTAGCAATCTGGAAACTTCATATACTTTTGTGCCTCAAAAAATTCTTAAAATTTTGGACAACCTGGAAAATTTATATATAAACCTTGTGTAAGAATTTCATATCCATTCGACACTCTGAAAAATCTGGAAAATTCCTGGACTGAGCGCATAAGTTTCTGTTTTTCAGCAAGATCAAATCAACAACTACCATAGATCACCCCAAAGGTTTTACTTGGCTCAAACACTAATTGAAACACCAAAACACAATTATTACAGAATAAATAATGTGGTAAACACTCAAAAAAGAAAGAAAAACAGAACACAAAAATAAAATTTGGTTGCCTCCCAACAAGCGCTATTGTTTAATGCCCCTAGCTGGGCAAAACGCAATAGATCTAGGTATTGTCATCTTTTGTAAGTAATCCAAACTTGACCAAACTGTCAAAAGCTTTTCTTAATAGATCCATCCTTTCCTTTATTTCTTTCCTAGTGGATGAAACTAAATCATGAAAAGGATTTTGGCTAGTAATTTTAGCATTCATAAGACCGGAGTCTAAATCATCCCCATAGATATCGTCGTATAAAACACGTATATTATTTCTAACGGGTTCCTTAACCATATTTTAAAGCAATTCATCCTCATACCCTACGAAAATTCCCCTAGTAATCCAATCAAATTCCTCATAGGTCTCAAGGTACATGGCTTGAGAGACTTCCACGGGGGTCATACGTCTCCAACGTATCTATAATTTTTAATTGTTCCATGTTGTTATATTATCTCTTTTGGATGTTTTATATGCATTAATTTTCTATTTTCTATTATTTTTGGGACTAACCTATTAATCTAGAGCCTAGTGTCAGTTTCTATTTTTTTCCTTGTTTTTGAGTATAGCAGATAAGGAACATTAAACGGAGTCCAAACGGAATAAAATGTTCGGAATAATTTTTCTTGGACCAGAAGCAACCCAGAAGACTTGGAGATGAAGTCGGGAGAGACTCCGTGTTGCCACAAGCCACAGGGGCACACCTAGGGGGGTAGGGCGCGCCCTGGCTTGTGGGCCCACGGCAGCTCCCCTAACCCTATTTCTTGGCCTATAAATTCACAAATATTCCCTGTATACCAGGGAGAGCCACGAAAACACTTTTCCGCCGCCAGGAGCCTCAGTTCCCGTGAGATCCAATCTTGGAGCCTTTTCCGGTAATCTGCTGGAGGGGGATTCGATCCCGGAGGGCAGCTACATCAACTCTATTGCCCCTCCAATGATGCGTGCGCAGTTCACCACAGACCTTCGGGTCCATAGCTAGTAGCTAGATGGCTTCTTCTCTCTCTTTGCTCTTCAATACCATGTTCTTCATGATCTTCATGGAGATCTATCTGATGTAATACTCTTTTGCGGTGCGTTTGTCAAGATCCGATGAATTGCGGGTTTATGTTCATATTATCTATGAATATTATTTGTGTCTGTTCTGAATTCTTATATGCATGAGTTCATATCTTTGCAAGTCTCTTCGAGTTATTGATTTGGTTTGGCCAACTAGATTGGTAATTTTTGCAATGGGAGAAGTGCTTAGTTTTGGGTTCAATCTTGCGGTGTCCTCACCAGTGACATGGTAGGGGTAGCGAGGCACGTATTGTATTGTTGCCATCAAGGATAAAAATATGGGGTTTTCATCATATTGCTTGAGTTTATCCCTCTACATCATGTCATCTTACCTAATGCGTTACTCTGTTCTTCAAGAACTTAATACTCTAGATGCAGGCAGGAGTCGGTCGATGTGTGGAGTAATAGTAGTAGATGCAGAATCGTTTCGGTCTACTTGACACGGACGTCATGCCTATATGCATAATCATTGCCTTGGATATCTTCATAATTATCCGCTTTTCTATCAATTGCTCGACAGTAATTTGTTCACCTACCGTAATACTTGCCATCATGAGAGAAGCCTCTAGTGAAACCTATGGCCCCCGGGTCTACTTTCCATAATATATTTTCAGATCTATAAACCAAAAATACTTTTCTGCAATTTATTTACCTTTTACTTTCCGTTCTCGTTTACACCTATCTCTATCGGATCTAATCCTTGCAAATAACCGTGAAGGGATTGGCAACCCCTTTATAGCGTTGGGTGCAAGAATTTGATTGTTTGTGTAGGAGCATCCATTGGTAACTTGCTTGTTCCTTGTACTGGATTGATACCTTGGTTCTCAACAACCGAGGGAAATACTTATCTACTTCGTAGCTTACCCTTTCCTCTTCAAGGGAAAACCAACGCAAGCTCAAGAGGTAGCAAGAAGGATTTCTGGCGCCGTTGCTGGGGAGGATACACATCAAGCCTATGAAGTACCCATGATACGTCTCCGTCGTATCTATAATTTTTATTGTTTCATGCCAATATTCTACAACTTTCATATACTTTTGACAACTTTTATACTATTTTTGGGACTAACATATTGATCCAGTGCCCAGTGCCAGTTCCCATTTGTTGCATGTTTTTTATTTCGTAGAAAACCCATATCAAACAAAGTCCAAATGGGATAAAAACTTAGGGAGATTTTTATTGGAATATATGTGAATTTTGGGAAGTGGAACCAACAGAAGGCGGTGCCCGAAGGGCCCACAAGCCTGCCGGGCATGCCCTGGGGGGTCGGGCGCGCCTAGAGGGCTTGTGGCAACCCCTTAGGTCTGTTGGTGCTTTACTTTGGCCGCAGGAAAGCTAATTTAGGGATAAAGATCCTCTCAAAATTTCAGCCCTATCGGAGTTACGGATCTCCGGATATTTAAGAAATGGTGAAAGGCCAGAATTTGGGAGCAGAGAAACAGAAGGAAACAGAGAGAGAGATCCAATCTTGGAGGGCTCTCGCCCCTCCACTTCCATGGAGGACAAGGACGAGAGGGGAAACCCTCCTCCCATCTAGGGAGGAGGTCAAGGAAGAAGAATAGGGAGGGGGGCTCTCTCCCCCTGTCTCTCGGTGGCGCCGGAACTCCGCCGGGGCCATCATCGTGACGATGATCTACTCCAACAACTCCGTCATCTTCACCAACACCTCCATCACCTTCCCCCATCTATCTACAACGGTCCACTCTCCCGTAACCCAATGTACCCCTACTTGAACATGGTGCTTTATGCTTCATATTATTATCCAATGATGTGTTGCCATCCTATGATGTCTGAGTAGATATTTGTTGTCCTATTAGTTGATTGATGATCATGATTGGTTTGAGTTGCATGTTTTATTATTGGTGCTGTACTATGGTGCCTGCCGTGTCGCACAAGCATGGGGGATCCTCGCTGTAGGGTGTTGCAATGTGTTCATGATTTGCCTATGGTGTGTTGCTTGAGTGACGGAAGCATAAACCCGAGTAGTTGGGTTGTTGCATATGGGAGTAAAGAGGACTTGATACCTTATAGCTATGGTTGGGTTTTACCTTAATGATCTTTAGTAGTTGCATATGCTTGCTAGAGTTCCAATCATAAGTGCATATGATCCAAGTAGAGAAAGTATGTTAGCTTATGCCTCTCCCTCATATAAAATTGCAAAAATGATTGCTCTAGTTACCGATTGCCTAGGGACAATTCCACAACTCCTACCACCACTTTTCCACACTCGTTAAACTAACTTAGTTGTTTATTTATATTAGCAGCCCCTAGTTTTTATTTACGTGCTCTTTATTATCTTGTAAACCTATCCTATCACACCTACAAAGTACTTCTAGTTTCATACTTGTTCTAGGTAAAGCGAATGTTAAGCGTGCGTAGAGTTGTATTGATGGTCGATAGAACTTGAGGGAATATTTGTTCTACCATTATCTCCTCGTTGGGTTCCACACTCTTAGTTATCGAGAAAGGCTACAATTGATCCCCTATACTTGTGGGTTATCAAGACCTTTTTCTGGCGCCATTGCCGGGGAGCAATAGCGTGGGGTGAATATTCTCGTGTGTGCTTGTTTGCTTTATCACTAAGTAGATTTTATTTGCTGTTCTAAGTTGTTCTCTATCTTTAGCTATGGATATGGAACATGAAACACCAAAAAATCAGGTGTACTTGCTACTCATGGAGATGGGGAACCTCCTAAAACCCTCAATGCTCGTTATGTGAAAGATATTATGCACTACTTTAATAATCCTGAGAAAACCCCATTCAATTATATAATGGGAGACACGTTGGATAAATATGAATACTTTAGGGATTATCGCTTGACTCAAAAAGGGAAACTATTATGGGATCAAATTTATATGTTGAAATGGTATGCTTGGAATCTATGCCAGAGATATGATTATACTTGTTGCTCTGGGATGAATGCTCTGCACCTTCCTTTTTCATGTAAATTTAATGATAATGAAACCTTGGCTTCTTATGCTAATGGTATTTATGATTACTATGATGTGGAACGAATAGAAGAATTCGTTGCTTTTAAGTGTGCTTATGAAATTGAATCTTTGTTTAAGAAGTGTGAAAAATAAGATGATGTTGTTTATAGAGCTGAAAATTTTGCTATAATTAAATATTTCTATGATAATTATGAATATAATTCCTAAATTGATGCATTTATTGAGAGAATGGCTGTTGCCTTGGAGGAGACTAATATTTTGTAGGAATCTATGGAAGACGAAACTGCTGAAACTGTGAGCTCATTAGATGAAAAAGATGAGGAGGAGAGCGAAGATCAAAAGTAGGAAGAGCGAATTAGCTACCTATTCCCACCTTATAATGAGAGTAAATATTCAACTCATACATTCTTTAATTTCCTTTCATGCTTACTGAAGGATGAATGCTATGTTGATTGCTATGATCCCTTGGATTCATTAGAAATATCCCTTTTTGATGAACTTGATGCTTGCTATGCTTATGGCCATGATGCCAATATGAAATATGCTTATAAAGATGAACTTTCTATAGTTCCTCATGTTAAGAATGAATTTTTTTCTATTGCACCCACGCATGATAGTCCTATTATCTTTTTGAATTCTCCTAACTACACTATATCGGAGAAGTTTGCACTTATTAAGGATTATATAGGTGGGTTGACTTTTACTATTCCACATGATGATTTTGATAGATATAATATGCATGTGCTTGCCGCTCCTACTTGCAATTATCATGAGGGAGGAACTGCATCTCCACCTCTCTATGTTTCCAATTATGATAAAATTGCAAGAAACTGCTTATGCTATGTATTGGCCTTTACTTTGTGTGCATGAATTGTTCTTTTATGACATGCCGATGCATAGGAAGAGAGTTAGATTTTTTTTTTTGCATTATATATGTTACATTGTGCTCACTACTAAACTACAAATCATTGTTAATTAAAATGGGCTTTGATATACCTTGGGATCCGGGTGGATCAATTACTTGAGCACTTTATGCCTAGCTTAATGGCTTTAAAGAAAGCGCTGTCAGGGAGACAACCCGGAAGTTTTAGAGAGTCATTTTATTCGGTTGTGTGCATTTATGTATTTTAAAAACAAAATAAATAAATAGGGGAACCTAAAACATTTTCAAAAAGAGAAGTAAAAGTAAGAAGGGCGAGCACCGTTGAAGTGGGGGAGCTCGTTGAACTTTGTTCATGCCCATGGAAACTTTCCAAATCTTTATTACATAAACTTTTCAGCAAAAATAATTATCCCCTTGTATAAATCCATTCTATTATAAAAATAATGTGCTTAGATTTGCCTTTAGGATGATTAGATTGCTTGTTTGGTGTGTGTAGTGCAAAAACAGAAACTTTGGCTGTAGTGCGTGAATTTACATTTTTTACTCGAATGTCAAAAGTTTTTGAATTTTTTACACAATACTTATATGAAATTATTTTATGTTTTACTAATTTTTAAGAATTTTTAGGGTTACATAAGTATGGTGAATGTTCAGATTGCTACAGACTGTCCTGTTTAAGACATATTCTGTTTTTGATGCATTGTTTCGCTCGTTTTTATGAAACTATTGATTGTATTGCTGGTATAAGCCATGGAAAAAAATTATAATACAGTATCTAAAATGCAAAAACAAAATATGAATTGGTTGGCAACAGTACTTAAAGTGGTAATTTGCTTTATTATACTAACGGATCTCACGAGGGTTTTGTTAAGTTTTGTGTGATTGAAGTTTTCAAATTTTGGGTGAGATCATGATGGATAAAGGAATAAGGAGTGGGAAGAGACGAAGATTGGGGATGACCTAGGCACCCCAAGGTAATATTCAAGGACTCCCAAGAAACTAAGCTTGGGGATGCCCCGGAAGGCATCCCCTCTTTCTTCTAACAACCATCGGTAATTTTACTTGGAGCTACATTTTATTCGTCACATGATATGCGTAAATCTTGGACCGTCATGTGCTTTTTATTTTTATTTTAGTAATGAACCATGCTGGTATGATAAAGTCCTTGGTTGATTTATAGAATTCTTCATGCACTTCACTTATATCTTTTGAGTATAGTTTTATAGAATGCTTCATGTGCTTCACTTATATCATTTGAAGTTTGGATTGCCTGTTTCTCTACACATAGAAAACCGACATTTGTAGAATGGTCTTTTGCTTCACTTATACTTGTTAGAGCGTGGGCATATCTTTTGTAGAAATAATAAAACTCTCATGTTTCACTTATATCTATTTAGCGAGTTAACAGGAGTTGGTCATTCACATGGTTAGTCATAAAAGCCTACATAAAATTTGTAGATCACCGAATATGATATGTTTGGTTCCTTGCAATAGTTTTGCGTTATGAAGATGGTAATATGATAGTCATTCTAGTGATTAGTTGTGAATTGGATAAATACATGTGTTGAAGTTTGTGATTCCCGTAGCATGCACGTATGGCGAACCGTTATGTAACGAAGTTGGAGCGTGATTTGTTTAATGATTGTCAACCTTTGTGTGAGGGTCGGGAGCACACGATGGTTAACTCCTACCAACCTCTCCCCTAGGAGCATGTGTCTAATTCTTTGTTTGATAACTATAGACTTTTGCAATAAGTATGTGAGTTCTTTATGACTAATGTTGAGTCCATGGATTATACGCACTCTCACCCTTCCACCTTTGCTAGCCTCTCTAGTACCACGCAACTTTCGTCGGTGCATAAACCCCACCATATATCCTTCCTCAAAGCAGCCACCATACCTACCTATTATGGCATTTCCATAGACATTCCGAGATATATTGCCATGCAACTTCCACCGTTCCGTTTATTATGACACGCACCAGCATCGTCATATTGCTTTGCATGATCGTAACATACCTAGCATGATGTTTTCATGCCTTGTCCGTTTTTTGATCATATTGCTTTGCATAATCATTGCACATCCCAGTACACCACCGGAAGCATTCATATAGAGTCATATTTTTGTTCTAGGTATCGAGTTGTAAGTAAATAAAAGTGTGATGATTTTTATTATTAGAATATTGTCCTGTGTGAGAAAAGGATGATGGAAGCTATGATTCCCTCGCAAGTTGGGAGGAGTCTCCGGACTTTATAAAAAATAAAAGAGGCAAGCAAATCCCAAATAGAAAAAAGGGGCCAAAGATTCCCACCAAAAAAATAAAAAATGAAAGATAAAAGAAAAAAACAGAAAAATGAGAGAAAAGAGAGAAGGGACAATGTTACCATCCTTTTCCACACTTTAGCTTCAAGTTGCACCATGATCTTCATGATAGAGAGTTTCCTATTTTGTCACTTCCATATACTAGTGGGAACTTTTCATTATATAACTTGGCTTGTGTATTCTAATGATGGGCTTCCTCAAAGTGCCCTAGGTCTTCGTGAGCAAGCGAGTTGGATGCACACTGACTTAGTTTCTTTTTGAGCTTTCATACACTTATAGCTCTAGTGCATCCGTTGCATGGCAATCCCTACTCACTCACATTGATATCTATCGATGGGCATCTCCATAGCCCGTTGATATGCCTAGTTGATGTGAGACTATCTTCTCATTCTCCCTCATCACCTCCACCATATTCTATTCCACCTATAGTGCTATATCCATGGCTCACGCTCATGTATTGCGTGAGAGTTGAAAAGGTTTGAGAACATAAAAAGTATGAAACAAGTGCTTGACTTGTCATCGGGGTTGTGCATGATTTAGATACTTTGTGTGAGGAAGATGGAGCATAGCCAGACCATATTATTTTGTAGGGACAACTTTCTAAGGCCATGTTATTTTGAAAGGACGCAATTGCCTTGTTGGTGTGCTCGAAGTACTATTGTTTTTATGTCAATGTAGACTATTTCTTTGAATCACTCGTGTCTTAATATTCATGCCATGATTAGATTATATGATCAAGATTATGCTAGGTAACATTCCACACCAAAAATTATCTTTTTTATCATTTACCTACTCGAGGACGAGTAGGAATTAAGCTTGGGGATGCTGATATGTCTCCATCGTATCTATAATTTTTGATTGTTTCATGCCAATATTTTACAACTTTCATATACTTTTGGCAACTTTTTATACTATTTTTGGGACTAAGATATTGATCCAGTGCCCAGTGCCAGTTCCTGTTTGTTGCATGTTTTTTGTTTTGCAAAAAATCCATATCAACCGAAGTCCAAACGGGATAAAAACTTACGGAGATTTTTATTGGAATATATGTGAATTTTGGGAAGTGGAATCAACAGAAGGCGGTGCCCGAGGGGCCCACAAGCCTGCCAGACGCGCCTTGGGGGGTCAGGTGCCTAGAGGGCTTGTGGCCACCCCTTAGGTCGGTTGGAGATTTACTTTGGCCACAAGAAAGCTAATTTATGGATAAAGATCCCCTCAAAATTTCAGCCCTATCGGAGATACGGATCTCCGGATATTTAGGAAACGGTGAAAGTCCAGAATCTGGGAGAGCAGAAACAGAAGGAAACAGAGAGAGAGATCCAATCTTGGAGGGGCTCTCGCCCCTCCGCCGCCATGGAGGCCAAGGACCAGAGGGGAAACCTCTTCCCATCTAGAGAGGAGGTCAAGGAAGAAGAAGAATGAGGGGGGCTCTCTCCCCCTCTCACCCAGTGGCGCCAGAACGCTGCCGGGGCCATCATCGTGACGACAATCTAATCCAACAACTCCATCATCTTCACCAACATCTCCGTGACCTTCCCCCATCTATCTACAGTGGTCCACTCTCCCGCAACCCACTGTACCCTCTACTTGAACATGGTGCTTTATGCTTCATATTATTATCCAATGATGTGTTGCCATCCTATGATGTCTAAGTAGATTTTTGTTGTCCTATTGGTTGATTGATGATCATGATTGGTTTGAGTTGCATGTTTTATTATTGGTGCTGTCCTATGGTGCCCTCCGTGCCGCGCAAGCGTGAGCGATCCTCGCTGTAGGGTGTTGCAATGTATTCATGATTTGCCTATGGTGGGTTGCTTGAGTGACAGAAGCATAAACCCGAGTAAGTGGGTTGTTGCATATGGGAGTAAAGAGGACTTGATACCTTATAATGCGATGGTTGGGTTTTACCTTAATGATCTTTAGTAGTTCCGGATGCTTTCTAGAGTTCCAATCATAAGTGCATATGATCCAAGTAGAGAAAGTATGTTAGCTTATGCCTCTCCCTCATATAAAATTGCAATAATGATTACCGGTCTAGTTATCGATTGCCTAGGGACAATTCCACAACTCCTACCACCACGTTTCCACACTCGTTAAACTAACTTAGTTGTTTCTTTATATTAGCAGCCCCTAGTTTTTATTTACGTGCTCTTTATTATCTTGTAAACCTATCCTATCACACCTACAAAGTACTTCTAGTTTCATTCTTGTTCTAGGTAAAGCAAACCTTAAGCGTGCGTAGAGTTGTATTGATGGTCGATAGAACTTGAGGGAATATTTGTTATACCTTTAGCTCCTCGTTGGGTTCAATAGTCTTACGTATTGAGAAAGGAAACAATTGATCCCCTATACTTGTGGGTTATCAACCCATCACAAACTCATCTCTCACATTTACTTTATTTGCCATTTGTCTTTCGTTTTCCTCTCCCCCACTTCTAAAACGGTTTTCAGAAAATACCAAAAATATTTGCCTTTTCATTCGCCCTTCTTTCATTCGCCTTCTCGTTGCTATGTTTGCTTGTGTTGGCATGTGAGTTATATTTTCTTGCATCTTCGCTTGCTAAAAATCTATTGATATGGATCCTCTTCCACTTGCTAATCTTTTCAAAAGACCAAATTATGATGAACCAATTGCTAGTGAGTTGAGTGCACTTGATTATCTCTATGAAGTTTTGCTTGAAAATCAAGAAAATTTTGATGAACTGTCACAAGAAGATTGCCATGTTGTTAGTATGAATTCTCTGAATACCCAGATGGTAATGATTTGCAAAACCACAAGCTTGGGGATGCTATGCTTGATGAAGATGATATTTTTTGTTCCCCAAGTTTTGATGATGACACTTACGCTATAATTGATCATGAAAAGAATCCTTTATGTGATAGTTATATTGTGAGATTCCTTCATTATGCTACTGAAAAATATTATGAGGGAGGAACATATGCTTATAGGAATTGCAATAATACCAAGTTTCCTGTCTATGTGTTCATAGTTTTGAAGTTATGCTTGATTTGCCTTCCTATGATAGTTGATTCTTTCTCCCATAAATTGTTTGCTCAAAAAATACCTATGCATAGGAAGTGGGTTAAACTTAAATGTGCTTTTAATGAGATTCATGATGCTCTCTTGTGTGTTTCAATTACTACTTTTTATGTGAGCATCATTGAAATCGTTATGCCTAGCTAGGGGCGTTAAACAATAGCGCTCGTTGGGAGGCAACCCAATTTTTTTTGTGTTCTGTTTTTGCTTATGTTTTTCAGTGTTTCCCACATTATTACTTCTGTAGTAATTGTGTTTTGTTGTTTTTATTAGTGTTTGATCCAAGTAAAACCTTTGGGTTGATCTATGGTAGTTGTTGATTTGATCTTGCTGAAAAAACAGAAACTTTGCGCTCAGTCCAGGATTTTTTATAATTTTTTCAGAGATTAGAATTGATCTGAAATTTTTTAAAAAGATTTATATATAAATTACCATGATTTTCCTAATTTTTCAGAATTTTTAGAGTTTCATAAGTATTCAAAGTCTACAGATTGCTACAGACTGTTCTGTTTTTGACAGATTCTGTTTTCTTTGTGTTGTTTGCTTATTTTGATGTATCTATGGGTTGTATCGGGGGTATGAACCATGGAGAAGTTAGAATACAGTAGGTATTACACAAATATAAATATATAATTCTTTCACAACATTACCTAAGTGGTGACTTATTCTTCTTATACTAACGGATGTCATGAGTTTTTGTTGAGTTTTGTGTTGTGAAGTTTTCAAGTTTCGGGTGAAGATTTGATGGACTATGGAATAAATAGTGGCAAGAGCCTAAGATTGGGGATTACCAAGGCACCGCAAGCCATATTAAAGGATACAAAAAAGCCTATGCGTGGGGATGCCCCGGAAGGCATCCCCTCTTTCGTCTTCAATCCATCGATAAATTTACTTGAGGCTATATTTTTATTCACCACATGATATGTGTTTTGCTTGGAGCGTCTTGTATAATATGAGTCTTTTCTTTTTAGTTTGCCACAATTATCGTTGCTGCACACATCTTTTTGAGAGGGACACGCTGAATCGTGAATTTTTGAGAATACTCTATGTGCTTCACTTATATCTTTTGAGCTAGACAATGTTGCTCTAGTGCTTCACTTATATCTTTTTAGAGCATGGTGGTGTTATATTTTATAGAAATTGTTGAACTCTCGTACCTCACTTATATTATTTTGAGATTTTCTTAAAAACAGCATGGTAATTTGTTTAGATTATTATTTTATTCCTAATATAATGGGCATCCAAGAGGGATATAATAAAAACTTTCATATTAAGTGCATTGAATACTATGAGAAGTTTGATTCCTTGCATATAGTTTTGAGATAATAGGGATGGTAATATGATATTCATGCTAGTGAGTATTTGTGAATTGGAAGATATACTTGCGTTGAAGTTTGTGATTCCCGTAGCATGCACGTATGGTGAACCGTTATGTAGCGAAGTCGGACCATGATTTGTTTAATGATTGTCAACCTTTGTGTGAGGGTCGGGAGCGCGCGATGGTTAACTCCTACCAACCTCTACCCTAGGAGCATGCGTCTAATGCTTTGTTTGATAACTAATACACTTTTGCAATAAGTATGTCAGTTCTTTATGACTAATGTTCAGTCCATGGATTATACACACTCACACCCTTCCCCCTTTGCTAGGCTCTCTAGTATCGTGCAACTTTCGCCGGTACATCAAACCCACCTTCCTCTAAACAGCCACCATACATTTTCCTCAAAACAGCCACCATACCTACCTATTATGGCATTTCCATATCCATTCCTAGATATATTGCCATGCAACTTCCACCGTTCCATTTTTCATGACATGCACCATCACTTTCATCATGCATATAGAGTCATATTTTGTTCTAGGTATCGAGTTGTAATTTTATTTTTGAGTTGTAAGTAAATAAAAGTGTGATGATTTTCATTATTATAGCATTGTCCCATGTGAGAAAAGGATGATGGAAGCCATGACTCCCTCATAAGTTGGGATGAGTATCCGGACTTTACAAAAAGATAAAAGAGGCCAGCGAAGCCCAAATAAATAAATAAAGAGAGGCCAAAGATGCCCATCAAAAAAATAAAAAAATAAAAAATGAGAGAAAGAGAGAAGGGACAATTGCTACTATTTTTTCCACACTTGTGCTTCAAACTAGCACCATGATCTTCATGATAGAGAGTCTCCTATTTTGTCACTTTCATATATCTAGTGGAATTTCTTCTTGCACGACCACTTAGTTTTATTTTTGAGCTTTCATACACTTATATCTCTAAGTGCATTTGTTGCATGGCAATCCCTATTCACTCACATTAATATCGATGGGCATCTCCATAGCACGCTGATACGCCTAGTTGATGTGAGACTATCTTCTCCCTTTTTTCCTTGCAACCTCCAACATATTCTATTCCACCTATAGTGCTATATCCATGGCTCACACTCATTTATTGCATGAGAGTTGAAAAGGTTTGAGAATACCAAAAGTGTGAAACAATTGCTTGACTTGTTAATCGGGGTTGTGCATGATTTAGATACTTTGTGTGGGAAGAAGGAGCATAGCCAGACCATATGATTTTGTAGGGATAACTTTCTAAGGCCATGTTATTTCGAAAGGACACGATTGCCTTGTTGGTGTGCTCGAAGTATTACTGTTTTTATTTCAATATTAGACTATTGTTCTGAATCTTATGGATCTAAATATTCATGCCACAAAAAAGAATATTACATGGATAAATATGTTAGGTAGCATTCCACATCAGAAATTCCATTTTTATCATTTACCTACTCGAGGACGAGCAGGAATTAAGCTTGGAGATGCTGGATACGTCTCCAATGTATCTACAATTTTTGATTGTTCCATGCTATTATATTATATGTTTTGGATGTGTTATATGCATTAATATGCTATTTATATTATTTTTGGGACTTGCCTATTAATCTCGACCTTAATGCTAGTTTTTGTTTTTTTCCTTATTTTTGAGTATTGCAGATAAGGAATATTAAACAGAGTCCAAACGGAAAAATCTTCGGAATAATTTTTCTTGGACCAGAAGCAACCTAGAAGACTTGGATATGAAGTCGGGAGAGCCGTCGTGTGGCCACAAGCCACAGGGGCGCCCCCTGGCTTGTGGGTCCACAACAGCTCCCCTAAACCTATTTCTCGGCCTATAAATTCACAAATATTCCCTTTATATGTAGCGACCCGATCTGAAAGGTCCAATCTCCGGTGTTTCTGTACCATCCCAAGATCATGCTGGTACACACACGGTACATCAATGTATATATCAAAGTGAAATCACACAGCTTTATTAATCAAAAATCTCATATCGAGTCCTTTATTACAATAAAGTGGCTGAAGGCCAACTCATGAGAATAACTAATCTTCCGGAAGCTTCAAAGGTAGTTGAGTCCATCTGACTCCAAGGGCATCTCACCGAGCGTAGAGCGTATCCTCACTCCTGGTCGGAAAAGTACTCTGCAACATGATACGTTGCAACCATATAGGTCAGCATATTGAATATGCTGGCAATGTCACAAAATAGGGGTGTAAAGTAATCATCTATTCTATATGCATCTATGGCAGGTGGGTAGTAAGTTTTTACATAAAGCCAATTTTTCCTACAACAAGAGAGGGCAAAAGCATTATTACTACAATATTGGTTGATTAATGAGATGGTTCCACCAACCAATTCTCATACCCAAGTTGTCATTAATACCCACATCAATGTAATTATTTGTGTTGAGAATTCCAGATAGTTTCAGTTCCTTTGGCTCAAACTGTCCATGATCGTGGACACGGCTAATCGATTAGGTTTGGGTACTCTGTAGAGTTTTGCACACGTTCCGCACAAGATTTGATCGCCTCCGTAAGATTTCTCGCACTTCAGGGTGTTTGAGAAACGGATGACCAAAACATGGTCTTCTAAAGGGTTTCCCCGAGACTTTGTCGGTGCCCATCCTTTCCTACCGTTCTTCTACATCCCGTAGCACCGCCTGTCCAGGGTCACCACGATATCCAACCAAGCCAGAGCCGATAATGGCTTGTGGCTGTGCAGGTAAGCCTTGGGTCTTGAAGCATCCATCCATCTCTTTGTGCCTGGGTGGACCTTTCCGCGTGAATACTGGCACTTCTCCAGCAACACCTAGGCTAACCACTGGTTTCTCCAGGGTGCCGTTGAACCATCATCCACCCAGAGGTATGTTGAAAGCTCGGAGTCTTGAAGTCTTGATCATCTTGTAGGTCTTGAAATTAGTATCTTACAACTCTCATGAATCACACAACCAACCCCGTCTACTAATAGCATAGCAAAATTTAAATCAACGTTTCCCAGGGCCAATGTGTCAAAGGGTTGAGGGGTTCCTACCACTTGATACTACATCAAGTAACCAAGTTTCCAAATTGCCTACTTTGCATGCAATTGGGGAGATGGTAGAACTAATGCAATAAAAACATAGGTATACATGATCAAAGTGACTTGCCTTGCTGACGATCCTCGTACTCAAGTGACTCTAGATAACAAGCTTCGTACTCCGGATGATCTAACGAATCAAACAAAGCACACAATAAGCATAACCACAATACAACTCCTACAACAGCAATGTAAACAAATACTTCAACAATTAAATAGCACAATCAAAATGAAGAATCACTCAAAGTATAAGACTCTAAAAATTTTGGTGTCAAATCTCTACTAATACATAACAAGTCAAAAAAAATTGTTTCGAACAACTAGCCATTTAGATCACAGAAAAGTAAATACAAAATTTTATTAGAAAACAGAAAGTATTTCATTATAAAAAATTTGTGCAAAAAGAGTTACTACCAAATTTTTTTTTCTAAAAAATACTAAAGGTGAAAACAAGATTTACCTATTCAAACTAGAGCACAAAACAAATTAAAAAAAAATATTAACAGAAAATAATACACCTAATGTTGAAACAACAGAACCTAATGAAATCTAAAAACAGAAGTTAAACTAATTCAGGTTCAAACTAAAACTAAAATCAAACTAACTAAACTTTATTAAGAACTAGACAGATTCTCTTTTTGTTAAAAACCCTAACCAAATTCATCCTAAAAATTCTCAAACTATGCAGGATGATGGGTCTAACTAATACAAAACAGTGGCAAAAAGATTCATACAAAAATATATTTTTAAACTCTAGTTATACAGATTTTAGTAATTTAAGCAAATTTGGTTAGATTCCAATTTTGAAGTTCAAATTTGAAATCTAAGACTACAGGATGAAACTACATGAAATTTGTGACCTAATTCAAAAAGAATCAATTTAAAAAACTAATTAGTTTAAAATATATAACAAAAATAAAATCAGAACACATTCTGTTTTCGAAAGCAGAAACAGAAAAAGAAAAAATTAGCTAACGGACAGAGGCTACGTGGCGACTTCCTATTGGTCGAAAGAGCACGCGTGCGGGTGTTTGTGGTGAACGACCGAACGTTAGAGGATATTGTTTCAGGGTTTTAAGTGATCTAATCTAACGCGATATGAATCGAACGGTCCAGGAGGTGTGTGGTGGCTTACAGAGGGGATGTCGAGGTTTCCAGCGAGGTCGACGGCGGCCGAACGTCGGAGGTGGTCGAGCGGTGGTCGGGGGCGGTGTCCGAAGAGCTTAGACGACGGCGACGAAGATCCGGTGTTGAATGGTGGCGTCAGACGGGGCTGGGGACGACGGAGACGACGGCTAGGAGCTCTGGGGGTTCGGTTGGAGTCCGAACTCCGGCAAGGGTGTGCGGTGGCGTTCTGGCGAGGATAGAGGGGGGCTCGTGGTGGAATGGAGAGCGGAGAAGAAGTGGCTACTTATAGGCTAGGTGTGGGCTCGGGAGAGGGAGAGAGGAGAGAGATCCGCGGGGGAGGGATCGCCGGCGAGGTTGGGGGCGAGAGGAAGGGGATGAGCGCGCTGATGACTCTATCGGACGGAGGGTCCCATGCGACAGTGAGAGAAGGGCGATGTTTGTGCGTTGGTGGCTGATCCAGAGGAATCTCAAGACGTGAAGGCTGTGGGCCGGCCGGTTTGCTAATTAAATCGTTTAAATACGTTTCCTTATCTATTTTCCAGAACGTTTAAAATCTTTAATGCATTCAAATCTTTTCCAAACCTAGGGAATATATATATCAAAATGATCAGGGGAATAAATGCTATTTAATGAACATTTTTTCTCTACCAAAATGAATACTTAAAAAATCATTTTTCAGAAAATGCCTAATTGATTTTAAATTCTTTTGAGATAAACTTTCAAATAAACCTCTGGTTTTATTGTTCAAATAATTCACCAAGATGCTCCTGGTGTGGAGTGTCTGTTACTCCTCTCTGTTTTTGAATAATTCCAGAGAGTTTCAAATAAATGAAACAAGTAAATGGAGAAAAAGAAAGGGGCCTTTTAGAAATCCAAAAGAAGACTTCAACAATTCATTTCATTCAAACAATGTGATGATGATGCATAGCTATATTTCATAACATTCCAAAATTAAATTTTGGGATGTTACAAACCTACTCACCTTAAGATGAATCTCGCCCTCGAGATTCGGGTTGGCTAGAAAATAGGTGTGGGTGGTCTCTACGAAGATGTTCTTCGCGTTCCCAGGTGGCTTCTTCCTCGGTGTGGTGACTCCACAGAACTTTACAAAACTTGATGGTCTTGCTACGGGTAACTCTGTTGGTAGTCTCGAGGATTCTGACAGGCTTCTCCTTGTAGGTCAGGTCACTGTCAAGTTGTATGGCCTCTAGGGGCACTATGTCTCTCAAAGGAATATCAGTCATCTCAGCATGGCATTTCTTCAGCTGGGAAACATGGAAAAAGTCATGAACTCCGGACAATCCTTCTGGCAAGTCCATCTTGTATGCAACTTTGCCTCTACGTTCAAGAATTTTGTAGGGGCCTATGAATCAGGGTGCTAACTTTCCTTTAACACCAAACCTCTTGATTCCTCGAAGTGGGGACACACGAAGGTATGCTTGATCTCCCACTTCATATGTCACCTCCTTGCATTTTTTATCAGCATAGCTTTTCTGCCTGGATTGAGCTATCTTGAGTCGGTCTCGAATCAGTTTGACCTTTTCTTCAGAATCTCGGATAAGATCAGGACCAAAGAGTTTTCGGTCTCCAACACCATCCCAATTCAATGGTGTTCTGCACCTCCTTCCGTATAAAGCTTCAAAAGGGGCCATCTTCAGAATAGTCTGATAACTGTTGTTATATGAGAACTCTGCGTAAGGTAAGTTCACATCCCAACTGGACCCATAGTCTAGCGCACAAGCTCTCAACATGTCCTCCAAGATCTGGTTGACTCTCTCGGTCTGTCCGTCTGTCTGCGGATGAAAAGTTGTACTGAATTCCAGCCTTGTACCCAAAGTTTCATGTAATCGATGCCAAAACTTTGAGGTAAATTGTGTTCCTCTATCTTACACGATACTCCTTGGAACTCCATGCAGACATACGATCCTGGTCATATATATCTTGGCTAACTTAGCACTGGTATAGGTGGTCTTCACTGGAATGAAATGAGCCACCTTGGTCAAGCGATCGACCACTACCCAGATGGAATCATAACCTGAACGGGTCCTGGGTAATCCTGTGATGAAGTCCATACCAAGCTTATCCCATTTCCACTTGGGTATCAGCAAAGGTTGGAGTAACCCTGCTGGTTTCTGATGTTCCGCCTTTACTCGCGGGCAAACATCACATACCCCAACATGTTCGGCAATATCCTTCTTCATACCTGTCCACCAGTAACTTTCCTTCAAATCAAGGTACATCTTGGTGTTGCCTAGGTGTATCGAGTAGGGTGAATCGTGGGCTTCTTGAAGTATCAACTTCCTGAGCTCTAGGTCATTGGGCACATAGATTCGGTTCTCAAACCATAGAGTATCTTGTTCATCTTCATGAATGTCTTTATCTTTTCCATCCTTCATTCTCTACTTTATCTTAGCTATCTCCTTGTCCGATTTTTGGGCTTCACGAATTCTTTCGGTCAAGGTGGACTGGATCTCTAGTGTGGTAACATATCCTTTTGGAACTATCTCTAGCCGGAGCTCTGCGAGATCATCGGTTAATTCCTGAGGTAATCCTCCGGCTATGAGAGTATTCACATAACTCTTCTGACTCAAAGCATCTTCTACAACATTTGCCTTTCCTGGATGGTAATGCCATCTCATGTCATAGTCCTTGATTAACTCTAGCCATCTCCTCTGTCTGAGGTTCAACTCCTTCTGTGTGAAGATATACTTCAGGCTTTTATGATCAGTGTAAACATCACAACTATTTTCGATAAGGAAATGTCTCCAGGTCATGAGTGCATGAACTACGGCTGCTAGTTCTAATTCATGGGTGGCATAATTCAACTCATGGGGTCGTAGCTGTCTGGATGCATATGCTACAACTTTTCCCTCCTGCATGAGTACTCCTCCAAGTCCTTGACGTGATGCGTCACAATAAACCTGGAAATCCTTCTGAATATTTGGCAGTATCAACACTGGGGCTGTGACCAAACGTTTCTTCAACTCCTGGAAACTGGCCTCACATTCCTCAGTCTAGATATACTTAGACTCTTTCTTCAACAACTCTGTCATGGGCTTGGCAATCTTTGAGAAATTCTCAATGAACCTCCGGTAATATCCGGCAAGTCCGAGAAAACTACGGATCTCCTTAACTGAGGTGGGTGACTTCCACTCAGTGACTGCTTCAACCTTAGCGGGGTCTACAGCTATTCCTTCTCCGGATATAACATGTCCAAGGAATCCGACTTTCGTCAGTCAGAATTCACATTTACTAAACTTGGCATATAACTGATGTTCTCTAAGCTTCTCCAGAACTAAACGCAAGTGTTCCTTGTGTTCTTCCTCGCTCTTGGAGAATATCAAAATGTCATCGATGAACACCACGACAAACTTGTCCAAATATTCCATAAACACTTTGTTCATCATATTCATGAAGTAGGCAGGAGCATTAGTCAAACCAAAAGACATGACTGTATACTCATATAAGCCATACCTTGTGGTGAAGGTTGTTTTGGGTATATCTTGTTCACGAATTTTCAGTTGCTGATACCCTGATCGAAGATCAATCTTGGAGAATACTTTGGCTCCTACTAGCTGATCAAACAGGTCATTAATCATCGGCAGAGGGTACTTATTCTTGATAGTTACCTCGTTCAATGCACGATAATCGACCACCATCCTCAAGGTTTTATCTTTCTTCTCTACCAAAAGTACTGGGGCTCCCCAAGGTGAAGAACTTGGGCGAATATATCCCTTATCCAATAGCTCCTTAATCTGCTTCTTGATTTCTACTAAATCATTTGCGGGCATCCGATAGGGTCTCTTGGAAATTGGGGCTGTTCCTGGTAGTAGCTCTCATAAACTCAATCTCTCTATCTGGTGGCATGCCTGGTAATTCCTCCAGGAATACATCTGGAAAGTCTTGTACAACCGGCACTTCCTCCTGAACAACTCCTATGAGGGAATTTAACCGAGCACTCATCTGTGTGCGTCGGGATACATACTTAATCCTCTTGTTCTCCGGGGTGGTGAGCAAAATAGACTTGCTGGGGCAATCAAGGTTTCCTTCATAATTGGTCATCCAATCCGTGCCTAGAATTACATCCAATCCCTGGGATTCTAAGATGATGAGGTCAGTGAGAAAAACATGATTTCCTATATGGAGTTTCAGTGTGTGGCATCCTATCCCTGCCATCATCATCCCACCTAGGGAATTGACCTTAATGGGCTGACTAAGGGTTCTGGTGGGTAAACCATACTTTTCCACAACTACCCTTGATATGAATGAGTGAGTTGCACCAGAATCAAAAAGTACCATAACTGGACGTGAATGCAATAAAAACTTACCAACCACAGTCTCGGGCTGATCATAGACTTCTTCCACATCAATGTGGTTCACGTGAGCACGAGGAAAAAGATTTGGCTTCTTAGTTGCGGAGTTGCCGTTGTTGTTGCCGTTTCCATTTCCTTGCTTGTTCTGAGGACATTCAGTGGCATAGTGCCCTGTCTTCTGGCACTTGAAACAGGTGATATGGTTCAGATCCTTCTGAGTTGGAGTGGGACAGTGTTGGTTGCCATTCCCACTTCCATTGCCATTCTTGAAGTTGCCATTGTTGGGACGATTATTCCCATTTCCTCCATGGTTATGGCCTCCATGGTTGTGCACGTGATGAGTGTGTCCTCCATAGTTACCGGTCCCTGATCCGGTATTTCCTGAGTACGGGGAGTAGCGGGGCTTCTGTTGAGTTCCAGAGTGAGACTTCCCCTGTCCATACTTCCTCTTGCGGTTTTCGATTTGCTGCTGCTTCCCCTCCAAGATGAGCGCCTTGTCTACCAGCTCCTGGTAGTTGTTGAAAGTAGCCACCATTAGTTGCACGCTCAACTCATTGTTGAGTCCTTCCAGGAACTTCTCCTGTTTGGCTGCATCATCGGCCACATCTCCTGGTGCATAACGAGCCAACATGCTGAATTCATCCACATACTAGGCCACGGATCGGTTCCCCTGGCGTAAGTTGCGAAACTCACGCTTGTTCAGACTCATGGCTCCAGTTGAGACATGAGCAGTGCGGAAAGCTAGCTTGAACTGCTCCCAAGTCACACCAGCAATGGGGTACGTGGTGGTGTAGTTCTCCCACCATTAAGCTGTTGGCACCTCAAGTTGATGGGCGGCGAAACGCACCTTTTCAGCCTCAGTGCATCCAGCGGTGGTGAGTTCCCTCTCCATCTTGTGGAGACAATCATCTGCCACAATGGGCTCAGTGCTGCTGGAGAAAGTTGGTGGATTTAGCCTCAGAAAACGGGTGAGGTTGTCTCCTTGAGGTGGAGGGTGGTTGTTGTGGTTGTTGGTCTGCTTCTGGATCAACAGCTGCATCAGGGCATTCTGCTGCTAGAGAAGTTGTGTGAGTTCCAGCGGGAAGCTGAAGTCGGGCTCACGTCGCGGAGGCATCTTGCTGTTTTCAGAGGGTTGAGAATTAGAATAGAACAAGTACCTAAAAGAAAATTTCACTACCCATATGCAATGCAACAAACATGTCACACCAAACACTCATTCATTTATTCAACTCAAGGTTCAAACATCGAGATACGAGTCTCAAAATCAAACTAAGCATCGACCTATGCTTTAACGACCAAAATAAAGATACATGGGGGCATAACTAAAGTTCTCCTCAAAAGTAAAACTACAGGATGAAACTACATGAAATTTGTGACATAATGCAAAAAGAATCAATTTAAAACACTAATCAGTTTAAAAGATATAACAAAAATAAAATCATAACACATTCTGTTTTCTAAAACAGAAACAGAAAAAGAAAAAAATTAGCTAACGGACAGAGGCTACGTGGCGACTTCCTATTGGTCGAAAGAGCGCGCGTGTGGGTGTTTGTGGCGAACGACCGAACGTTAGAGGATACCGTTTCGGGGTTTTAAGTGCTCTAATCTAACACGTCGGATATGAATCGAACGGTCTAGGGGGTGTGCGGTGGCTTACAGAGGGGATGTCGAGGTTTTCGGCGAGGTCGACGGCGGCCGGACGTCGGAGGTGGTCGGAGGTGGTCGAGTGGTGGTCGGGGGCGTTGTCCGAAGAGCTCAGACGATGATGACGAAGATCCTGCGTCAAATGGTGGCGTCAGAGGGGGCTGGGGACGATGGAGACGACGGCTAGGAGCTCTGGGGGGTTTGGTTGGAGTCCGAACTCCGGCGAGGGTGTGCGGTCGCGTTCTGGCGAGGATAGAGGGGGGCTCGTGGTGGAACGGAGAGCGGAGAAGCAGTGGCTGCCTATAGGCCAAGTGCGGGGTCGGGAGAGGGAGAGAGGAGAGAGATCCGCGGGGGAGGGATCGCCGGCGAGGTCGGGGGCGAGAGGAAGGGGATGAGCGCGCTGATGACTCTATCGGACGGTGGGTCCCATGCGATAGTGAGAGAGAGGGCGATGTTTGTGCGTCCGTGGCCGATTCGGAGGAATATCGGGACTTGAAGGTTGTGGGCCGGCCAGTTTGCTAATTAAATCGTTTAAATACGTTTCCTTATCTATTTTCCAGAAAATTTAAAATCCTTTAGTGCATTCAAATCATTTCCAAACCTAGGAAATATATATATATATATATCAAAATGATCAGGGGAATAAATGCTATTTAATGAACATTTTTCCTGTGTCAAAATGAATACTTAAAAATCATTTTTCAGAAAATGTCTAATTGATTTTAAATTCTTTTGAGATAAACTTTCAAATAAACCTCTGGTTTTATTGTTCAAATAATTCACCAAGATGCTCCTGGTGTGGAGTGTCATGTTACTCCTCTCTGTTTTTGAATAATTCCAGAGATTTTAAAATAAATGAAACAAGTAAATGGAGAAAAAGAAAGGGGCCTTTTAGAAATCCTAAAAGAAGAACTTCAACAATTCATTTCATTCAAACAATGTGATGATGATGCATAGCTATATTTCATAACATTCCAAAATGAAATTTTGGGATGTTACATTATACTAGGGAGAGCCACGAAAACACTTTTTCGCCGCTAGGAGCCTCGGTTCCCATGAGATCCAATCTTGGAGCCTTTTCCGGTAATCTGCCGGAGGGGGATTCGATCACGAAGGGCATCTACATCAACTCCATTGCCCCTCCGATGATGCGTGAGTAGTTCACCACATACCTTCGGGTCCATAGCTTGTAGCTAAATGGCTTGTTCTCTCTCTTTGCTCTTCAATACCATGTTCTTCATGATCTTCATGGAGATCTATGCGATGTAATACTCTTTTGCGGTGTGTTTCTCGAGATCCAATGAATTGTGGGTTTATGTTCAGATTATCTATGAATATTATTTGAGTCTTTTCTGAATTCTTATATGCATGATTTCATATCTTTGCAAGTCTCTTCGAGTTATTGGTTTGGTTTGGCCAACTAGATTGGTAATTTTTGCAATGGGAGAAGTGCTTAGTTTTGGGTTCAATCTTGCGGTGTCCTCACCCAGTGACATGGTAGGGGTAGCAAGGCACATATTGTATTGTTGCCATCAAGGATAAAAATATGGGGTTTTCATCATATTGCTTGAGTTTATCCCTCTACATCATGTCATCTTACCTAATGCGTTACTCTGTTCTTCATGAACTTAATACTCTAGATGCAGGCATGAGTCGGTCGATGTGTGGAGTAATAGTAGTAGATGCAGAATCGTTTCAGTCCACTTGACATGGACGTGATGTTTATACGCATAATCATTGCCTTGGATATCTTCATAATTATTTTCTTTTCTATAAATTGCTCGACAGTAATTTGTTCACCTACCGTAATACTTGCCATCATGAGAGAAGCCTCTAGTGAAACCTATGGCCCCCAGGTCCAGTTTCCATAATATATTTTCAGATCTATAAACCAAAAATACCAAAAATACTTTGCTGCAATTTATTTAACTTGTACTTTCCGATTTCGTTTACACCTATGTCCATCGGATCTAATCCTTGCAAATAACCATGAAGGGATTGACAACCCCTTTATAGCGTTGGGTGCAAGAGTTTGATTGTTTGTGTAGGTGCATCCATTGGTAACTTGCTTGTTCCTCCTACTGGATTGATACCTTAGTTCTCAACAACTGAGTCAAATACTTATCTACTTTGCTGCATCACCCTTTCCTCTTCAAGGGAAAACCAACGCAAGCTCAAGAGGTAGCAATGGGGAGCTCTTCTCCTAATTATCTCACTATAAGATTGATAGTCTCTAGCTTCGAAAACCCGAGATTGAAACCTTTAGTTATCTTGTGATATTCCTTTTGATTTGCGATACTTTAAAAAACCTGAGATGCATTAGTATCCTCTTGAGTCATTAATGACCCACAAGTATAGGGGATCAATCGTAGTCCTTTCGATAAGTAAGAGCATAGAACCCAACAAGGAGCAGAAGGAAATGATAAGCGGTTTTCAGCTAGGTAATTTCTGCAGGCACTGAAATTGTAAGTATCAAGTAGTTTCATAGCAAGGTAATTTGTAATGAGCAAGTAATGTTACAATATGTAAGTTGCATCAAGGTAGCCCAATCCTTTTGTGGCGAAGGACAGGCCAAAACTCTCTCTTATGATAAGCAAAGTGTTCTTGAGGGTACATGGGAATTTCATCTAGTCACTTTCATCATGTTGGTTTGATTCGTGTTCGCTACTTTGATAATTTGATATGTGGGTGGACCGGTGCTAAGGTGTTGTTATTACTTGAACTAACAACCTACTTATGATTAACCCCCTCGCAAGCATCCGCAACTACGAGAAAAGTATTAAGACAAAGTCTAACCATGGCATTAAACATGTGGACCCAAATCAGCCCCATACGAAGTAGCGTACAAACTAGGGTTTAAGCTTCTGTCACTCTAGCAGACCATCATCTAATAACTACTCAACAATGCATTCCCTTAGGCCCAAGGATGGTGAAGTGTCATGTAGCCGACATTCACATTACACCACTAAGGGAATCACAACATACATATCATCAAAATATCGAACACATATCAAATTCACATGAGTACTTGCAACATGACTTCTCCCGTGACCTAAAGAACAAAGGTAACTACTCACAAATAATATGCATGCTCGAGATCAGAGGCGTATTGAATAGCATAATGGATCCCAACATATAATCTTCCACCAAATAAACCATATAGTAATCAACTACCTAAGGTAATCAACACTACTAGTCACCCACAGATACCAATCCGAGGTTCCGGTACAAAGATTGAACCCAAGAGATGAACTACATTTTGAGAGGAGATGGTGTTGTTGAAGATATTGATGAAGAATGGCCTCCCCAAGACGAGAGGGTTGTTGGTGATGAGGATGGCTTCGATTTCCCCCTTCAGGAGAGAAGTTCCCCTGATAGAATCGCTCCGCCAGAGGGCAAAAGTGCTGCCGCCCAAGTTTCGCCATGAGGCGACGGTGCTTAGTCCCGAAAGTCCTCTCCATAATATATTTTTTTACGTTTTTTGGGATTTTATACAAGAATATGGGCTCCGGAGATGGGCCTGGGTGCCCATCCTCCACCAGGGCGCGGTTAGGGGCCTGGCGCGCCTTGGTGGAGGTTGGCCACTTGGTGGTCCCCCTCCGGTAGTTTTCAGCTCCAGTATTTTTTATTTAATGCATAAAAAATCTCTGTAAATTTCCAGCTTCATTGGAGTTGTGTAGAATAGGTATCTCTAACGTGCTTTTTCAGGGTGCTGAATTCCAGTTGCCATCATTCTCCCTCTTGATGTAAACCTTGCAAATTGTAAGAGAAAAGGCATTAGAATTACTCCCTGAGTCATTATTACACATAAAAACATTATAAATAACAGTAGTAAAATGTGATGCAAAATAGACGTATCAACTCCCCCAAGCTTAGACCTCCCTTGTCCTCAAGCGAAAGCCGATATCGAAGAACATGTGCACATGGTTTGAGAGAGAGGTGTCGATAAAAAAAATATGGTCATAGTAGCATCAAGCTTATTATTATAACAGCAACAAAACTAACAGAAAACTTTCTCATAAAACTTTTATTTCATAGTAGCATCATATAACTTCTTATGAACAAGTAACAATTCATCACAATGTGGAAGTATAAAGCATAAACCTTATTGGAAACCAACAAACTATATTCTTAGTCAACTTTGCAACTACAATGCATCATATTTTTAGGAAGGGTCTCATGTAGGAGCCTTTTGGCAAGTCCACATACTCAACCATCATTTAGTCTTCTATGATTGCTAACGCTCACAGCATACGCATGGACAAAAAGTTTCAACCGTACACACAGAAAGATAGGGGCTTATAGTTCGCCTCCCAACATATTCACCTCAAGGGTGATGTCAACAATAATAGCTCATGCTCACTCATATCCAACTGGTCATACATGCCTAGATCTTTCCTCACCACATGATGCTTGCCAAAGGAGAAAAATAAAAGGGAATAGGGGAGAATACTTTAGCTCTTGCATAAAAGTAAGTACCTAAAAGTAAAAGACAGGCCCTTCGCAGAGGGAAGCGGAGGTTGTCATGCACTTTTTAGTTTGTATGCCAAATCCCTTAGTGCAAGGAACGTCACGTTGCATTACCTCTTGTGATAGCAACCTTTGTTATGCAATCCGTCGCTTTTATTACTTTGCCATCAAAGGTTTGTGCAACGCTCAATTTTCTCTTACATTAGTTGATCCGACACTTTTTATGAGCAATTTTTATTGCCTTGATGCACTGATGACAACTTACTTGAAGGATCTTGTTCAATCCATAGGTAGGTATGGTGGACTCTCAAACATGAGTTTGGGTTTGGGTTTTTGGATGCACAAGTAGTATCTCTTCTTAGTGCGGAATTTTTGGCTAGCAAAGATATTGGGCAAGCACGACATGTTAAGGGATCTATGACAATATAACTTCTTTGTGAATATGAACAAGCATAAATCATTAATTGTCTTCCTTGTCCAACGTCAACAATTTTGGCATATAATATATAATGGCGGATCACAATCATAAAGGATGACCGTGATAGTATATTTGCATGTGAATCTTCTCTTCCCTAATTAATTCTTTCATGAGTTGCATCATTGACTAATGCTATGTTTGCCAATCTCCAATAAATTTTACCACTTATAATTTTCTTTATTGTGATGTCATTACTCACCATAAGATTATCATATGATCTTTTCTCATTTATTTTCTTTTATCATGATTGCAACAAGAAAGTAAAAGGGGCAAAAGCTCAAACTAAACTTTATTATATAACTCTCACTCGATTACATAGATAGATAGGTCACAAAACTAGCACTCGAAAATAGATCATACTAAATTTTTATTCGACTAAATCATGAAAAGGCTAAGGATGGAAATAAAAAAAATAAAGGTAGAAAGTGATGGTCATACGATACCGGGGCACCTCCCCCAACCTTGGCTCAAGCCAAGGGGAGTGCCCATACCTGTGTACCCAGGTCTCATTTGGTGGTGAAGATGATGAAGGTCGTGGTGATGAAGCGTTATTCTTCTTTACCAGTTTACGCTTGAGGATGAAATTATCTTCCCTCCAATCATCATTTTCCTGCTCCAGTTTCAATATCCTCTTGCATATAGATGCCTTGCTCTCTTGCAGAAAACGAGAAGGGATAACAGGAGTGTTGGGTGTGCCCCTACCATTAGGGAGGCTTGAATTCTTGAACTCCACGTGCATATCTCCAAGCTGAGGTAGTGGAGGTTCATCTTCATCCAAGCCATCGTGTGGCCCAATGTATTCTATTTCCTCGAAATCAGTGTCTTCTTCTTCCTCCAAGTCCACAAGTAGGGGTAAATGTCCCCAAAGATAGTTGGATCGGCAACATAATTGGACACATAGCTCTCTCCCTTAAAATCTTGGGACGACATATTTTCAGATCTGCCTGAAAAACAACACTAAACAAGAACAGAGGAAAATTTCGTGATGCGATGTTCAAAACAGTCAGGGGTATATATAGAGAATTTTTATTCTTGGAAACCAAGCAAACGAAAGGAAAACAGAGTCGGGAAGGTTCCCGAGGTGGGCACGCACCACCAGGGCGCGCCAAGATGGCAACCGCCCCCTGGTGGGACGTGTCCTCCTTGGTTACCTTCTTGTTTATTTTTTTATTTCCTAAAATTCATAAATATTACAAAACTGATAAAAAATATCTTTGCGGATTTTTCGGAGACTGTTTACTTACCGTATCACGTACCTCTTTATTTTCACGATTCTAGAGCGTTCCTGAAGGTTTCTTTTATGTGCCCCTCCGATGTCATGGTTTGGATAACATTGCTTTCAACATTAATAGGGATACCTGAGATATAGTGTTTAATTATTTGTTCGTTGACCACTTTTGGGTTGGTACCTTTGGCATTATTAATCTTAATAGCTCCAGAGTTATAAACCTCGTCGATAACATAGGGTCCTAATACTCCCCAAGTGCAAGGAATCATCATAGAAATTTCCCAAGGTGGAAGTGATAAGTATGGAGTGTCGAACCCACAAGGAGCTAAATGTAAGATCATTTTCTACCAAGTCCTATCTGCCACCGATAGGACTCTACGTACACCGAACGTTTGCTTCCATCTAGAAACTAGAAATAAAACTACGTTGTGGGTATGAAGAGGATAGCTTTGCATGATAACGGAGAACTAAAATAAAAAAATAGGTGATGTTATCATTATATTACAATATATTACAAATAGTGAGTGTGGAATAATGATGGGTTGGTGTGCGGAATTATCCTAGGCAATTGTTAACAAGATTGGAAATTATTATTGCAATTTTATATGAGAGAGAGGCATAAGCTAACATACTTTCTCTACTTGGATCATATGCACTTATGATTGGAACTCTAGCAAGCATCTGCAACTACTAAAGATCATTAAGGTAAAACCCAACCATAGCATTAAAGCATCAAGTCCCATTTATCCCATACGCAACAACCCCCTTCCTCGGGTTTATGCTTCTATCACTCAAGCAACCCACTATAAGCGAATCGTGAACATATTACAACACCCTACAATGGGAATCCTTCACGTGTGCGCAGCACAGAAGGCACCATAGGATAGCACCATGATAAACATACAACTCAAACCAATCTAGATCATCAATCAACCCAAAGGACAAAAGAAATCTACTCAAAACATCATAGGATGGAAACACATCATTGGATCATAATACGTGGCATAAAGCACCATGTTCAAGTAGGGGATTACAGTGGGGTGCGAGAGAGTGGACCGTTGAAAGGAGATGAGGATGGTGATGAAGAAGGTGATGTTGATGAAGACGATCATTACGGTGATGTTTCCCCCGGTGGCACTCCGACACCACCGGAAGAGAGGAGGAGAGGGTATCCCCCTAGTGATTTCTTCTCCATGGCCTCCCCCTCTATGGGGAGAGGTTTTGCCATTGGTCCTTGGCCTCCATGGTGTTGATGGCCCCTCCGGGACGATGAAGATGGCCTCCGGTGATGGTGATCCCCTCCGGCAGAGTGCCAAAGAAGGCCAAGATTGTTTTTTCATGGCTCTGGAGGTGTGAGGCGGCGTAACTCCCGATCTAGGTTTCTTTTCGGTGGTTTTTGTATTTATAGAAATTTTTGGCATCGATCTCATGTTAAGGGGGGCCACGAGGCGGTGACAAGCCTGATAGGCGCGTCCACCCCCCTGGTCGCGCCTTGCAGGCTTGTTGTCTCCTCGTGGCTCTTCTGGCCCCGCTCCAATGCTTTGGGGGTCTCAATTGGTCCACAAAAATCATATTAAATTTTTAGCCCATTTCGAGAACTTTTATTTCTACATCAAAAACGACACCATGGTAGCTCTGCTGAAAACAACGTCAGTCCAGGTTAGTTCTAATAAAATCATACGAAAATCATATAGAATTATTGTAAACATGGAATGAATACTTCATAAATTATAGATACGTTGGAGATGTATCAGCATCCCCAAGCTTAATTCCTTCTCATCCTCGAGTAGGTAAATGATAAAAGAAATAATTTATGAAGTATGAATGCTAGCAAGTGCACAAATTTGATCAATGATAATTCCAAACACCTTTTCTAGCATCATCATAAACAGAATCTCATCTCATAAAACTTCTCATGGTGAAGTAACAAGCTATTCACATGTTAAAGTATATACCATAAAGTTTCTTGAAAACAAATAAACTATGCTTTCAGTCACCAAACAATTGCAATTCATCTTATTTTTAGGAAGGGTCTATGTAAGATATTTGATTTAGAAAATTCCACATACTCAACTATCAAGTCTTCCATGATTGCTAACTCTCAAAGCATATTTTTAGAGCAAAGGGCATCCGTCGAACACAGAGAAAGATAGGGGCTTAGAGTTTCGCCTCCCAACTTATTTATCATATAGATAATTGTCAACAATAATAATTCATGATCAAATATATTTGGATGGCCATATATGCTTGGTTATTTCCCCACCACATGATGCTTGCCAAGAGAAAAAGGCAAAATAGGAAGTGATGAAGATCATCATGACTCTTGTATAAAGGTAAGTACTAGAAAGTAAAACATAGGCCCTTCACAGAGGGAAGCAGAGGTTGTCATGAGCTTTTTGTTTTTAGATGTGCAAAATCTTAGTGCAAAGGAATGTCACGTTGTATTGCCCCTTTGTGATAGCAACCTTTATTATGTAGTCCATCGCTTTTATTTCTTTACCATCACACGTTCGTACAACGCTTATTTTCCCTTACAATAAAAGATCTTACATATTTAGGAGAAATTTGTATTGCTTTTTGCACCGATGACAACTTACTTGAAGGATCTTATTCAATCCATAGGTAGGTATAGTGGACTCTCATGGCAAAACTGGTTTAAGGGTGTTTGGATGCACAAGTAGTATGTCTACTTGGTGTGGAAGTTTTATCTAGTATGAGGTGGAAGCAAGCACCACATGTTGGAGGATCCAAAACAATATAACTTCTATACAAATATACCCAAGCATAACTCATCACGTTCTCTTCCTTGTCCAACTTCAACTAATTTTCTCAATTTTGAAAATAATTAATGGGTATTCACAATCAAAGAAGATGTCCAAGATAGTATATTTATATGTGAAATCTCTCTTCCTTCAATATTCTTTCATGGGTTGTTCAAGTGACCAATGCGATGTTTGCTAACTTTCAATAAATTTCACCACCTATAATTTTTATGTGTGAAGTCATTACTCCCCATGGGATAAGTATATGAAGCATTTTTAATTTCATATTTATGATATTAAATTCATTCAACCATTTACTCATAGGATATAAGTGAAGCACGAGAGTGAATGACAAACTACTCCAAAAAGATATAAGTGAAGATGAATGCGTAGTAAATTAGTTAAATAACCATGTGAGGACTCTCTATTATTCAAAATTTCAGATCCTATGATTTTATTGAAACAGAAAACAAAATAAAATTGCACTCCAAGAATAGCACGCATCATGTGAACAAATAAAAATTTAGGCTCATCATAGGCTAACCGATAATTGTTGATGAAGAGAGGTGGGATGCGTAGCATCCCCAAGCTTATATACTTGAGAGTTCTTGAAATATTTGCTTGGGTGCCTTGGGCATCCCTAAGCTTGAGCTTTTGTATCTTTTTCAATCCTCTCATATCCCGGTTTCACCTATTCTCAATAACTTCATCCACACAAAACTCAAAAGAACTCGAGAGATAGGTTAGTACACATAAGAACAAATAAACACTTCATGTGATGCACAGAGAAGTTGCAAAATAATTATCAAACATTAGGTAATGTATACTATCATTTCCACAATTTATATCTACCAATATAGGGTATGGAAATTATAGGATAAGTAGATAACAAAACTATGACATCAATCTGTCTAAACAGAACAGTCTATAGCAATTTATTAAACCAGTGTACCTATGTAACTCTAAAACTTATGAAAATTTAGGACATGCTAAGGAATTTATATGAAAACATTGTGTAAAATTTTCATAAATTTCCATGTTCCAGTAAAATCTGAAAATTCAAACACTACAGCAAAAGTTTTGTTTTTTACACAGCACACATCAAACATGCAAAGCAAGCATCCTAAGGCAATTCTTGGAACTTTTATTGAAAAACAAGATTATAAATAACACCTAACAAGATTACATAATTCCCGTAATTTATATTACTCAATATAAGCTATAGGAACACATGAAACAAGCAAACTATGCATGCAAAACAGAATTTGTCAAAAACAGAACAGTCTGTAAAGATCCGAATGATCACCAAACTTCCCTAACTCTAAAAATTCTGAAAATTTAGGAAATATGACAGAATTTGTATAGAAAGTTGTGTAAAAATTTCAGAATTTTTTGACTCTCTAGTAAAATCACATAATTCATATACAGGACGCAAAACCTTTTGTTTTTGCACATAATCAAACAAGCAAGTATCCACACTATCCCAAAGGCTTTACTTGGCACTTTATTGAAATATAAAAGGCACAAAACATGAGTACTATAGTATCTTAATCATCTGAACACATCAAAACATAAAGTAAAAGTGTTGGATTGTCTCCCAACAAGCGCTTTTCTCTAATGCCTTTTTTAGCTAGGCATGATATTTCAATTATACTCTTCCAAGCCCAATTCCAATAATCATTTTATTCATACTCTAAAAGATATAAGTAAAGTTCATATAGCATTATACAATTAATTAACCAATATCCAAGCTCAAAATATATAAGTGAAGCACACGAAGCATTCTATAAATCCTTACTCAAAAGATTTAAGTGAAGCGCAAAGAGAATTCTATAAAGCCATACTCAAAAGATTTAAGTGAAGTGCATGAAGCATTATACAAATAAATGAAGGACTAACTCATACTAGAAGGGTGCATAAAGGAAAAGAAAACACCAAAGACACATATCATGTGAACAAAACAAAAACCGAGGTATACCGATAATTGTTGAAGAATAAAGATGGGATGCCTTTCGGGGCAACCCGAAGCTTAGATGCTTGAGTATCCTTGAAATATTTACTTGGGGTGCCTTTGGCATCCCCAAGAATGAAGTCTTGTCTCTCCATATTCTTCTTATATCGATACCTCCTCAATCTTCGAACACTTCATTCACACAAAACTTAACAAAACCCTCGTGAGATATGTTAGTATAATAAAGCAAATTACTACTTTAAGTACTGTCTTTAACTCATTCCAAATTCATATTAGCATTATATATACTATAGTCCAACTTCACCATGGTTCATACTCTTGATAACCCACAAGTATAGGGGATCGCAACAGTTTTCGAGGGTAGAGTATTCAACCCAAATTTATTGATTCGACACAAGGGGAGCCAAAGAATATCGTCGAGTATTAGCAGCTGAGTTGTCAATTCAACCACACTTGAAAGACTTAATATATGCAACAAAATATTCAATAGCAAAGTAATATGGTAGTAACGGTAACTGTGGCAAGGTGATAGTAGCAGTTTGTAGTGATTGTGACAGTAGCAACGGAAAAGTAACTTAGCAAAGATCAATATATGAAAAGCTCGTAGGCAATGGATCAGTGATGGATAATTATGTCGGATGACATTCATCATGCAACAGTTATAACATAGGGTTACACTGAGCTAGCTCCAATTCATCAATGTAATGTAGGCATGTATTCCGTATATAGTTATACGTGCTTATGGAAAAGAACTTGCATGGCATCTTTTGTCCTACCCTCCCATGGCAGCGGGGTCCTATTGGAAACTAAGGGATATTAAGGCCTCCTTTTAGTAGAGAAATGGACCAAAGCATTAGCACTTAGTGAATACATGAACTCCTGCAACTATGGTAATCATCGGAAAGAATCCCAGTTATTGTCACCCTGGGGGATGCGGATCATAACTCGTAATAGGTGTCTACAACTTGCAAGATAGGATCAAGAACACACATATATTCATGAAAACATAATAGGTTCAGATCTGAAATCATGGCACTCCGGCCCTAGTGACAAGCATTAAGCATAGCAAAGTCATAGCAACATCAATCTCAGAACATAGTGGGTACTAGCGATCAAACCCTAACAAAACTAACTCAAGTACATGATAAATCTCATCCAACCCATCATCGTCCAGCAAGTCTACTATGATATTACTCACGAATGGTGGAGAGCATCATGGAATTGATGATGAAGGATGGTTGGTGATGACAAAGGCGTCGATTTCCCTTCTCCGGAGCCCAAAACAGACTCCAGATCTGGTCACCCGAGGGAGAACAGGAGGTGGCGGCGGCTTCGTATTGTGAAATGTG
The DNA here is from genome assembly GCA_022496015.1 of Hordeum marinum. NCBI lineage: Eukaryota > Viridiplantae > Streptophyta > Magnoliopsida > Poales > Poaceae > Hordeum > Hordeum marinum. The sequence continues at coordinate 34,879,413 of CM039674.1, forward strand.
ATGAACTCTTCTCTCTGATTTTTTTCTCCCCGAATAGGAATATATAGGAGTGGAAACAAGGTCGGAGGAGCAGAAGGGGGCCCACAAGCTTGCTCGGCGCGGCCTAGGGGAGTGGCCGCGCCCACCAGGCTTGTGGCCAGGTGGTGGGCCCCTACAGTTGATTCTTTTGCTAGTATTTTTTATTAATTCCAAAAATATTCTCCATCAATTTTCAGGACGACCCGAGAACTTTTATTTCTGCACAGAAATAAAACCAAGGCAATTCTGCTAAAAAGAGCGTCGGTTTGGGTTAGTTCCATTCAAATCATGCAAATTAGAGTCCAAAACAAGGGCAAAAGAGTTTGGAAAAGTAGATACGTTGGAGACGTATCAACTCCCCCAAGCCTAACCCTTTCCTTGTCCTCAAGCAGTTCAGTTGATAAACTGAAAGTGATAAAGAAAAACTTTTACAAACTTTGTTTGATCTTCCTGTTGTAAATATGTCTAACTTGTGTTCAGATTTTCAGCAAAGATTATAAACTAACCACATTCACAATAACACTTAGGTCTCACATTTACTCATAGCAATGACATAACCAACTAGTGAGCAATAATAACAAGTCTCGGATGACAACAATTTTATCAAAACAATCATGATACAATATGGCATAATGGTATCTCACTAGCCCTTTCTGAGATTGCAAAACATAAATGCAGAGCACCTCTGGAGAACAAGGACCGACTAAACATTGTAATTCATGGTGAGAGAGATCCAGTCATGCTCATACTCAATATCAATTAATAGCAAGGCATACAAATGACAATGGTGCTCTCTAACTGGTGCTTTTTATAAGAGGATGATGACTCAACAATAAAGTAAATGGAAAGACCCTTCATAGAGGAAAGCATTGATTTGCAGAGGTGCTAGAGCTAAAGCTTTTAAAATAGAGATAGGTAATGATTTTGGAGTGGTATGCTTTTGTTGCTCACATAACGACCATGAGGTTTTCAATATCTTCCATGCTAGATACATTATAGGCGGTTCCCAAATAGAATGGTAAAGTTTTTACTCCCCCTCCACCAATTAGTCACACTCCACGGTGAGCCGAATTCACGGGTACCGTCCATACAAACAAAGTCCTGGGGGAGTTTTGTTTAATTATATTTTGCTTTTTATTTTGAGCATGGAACTGGGCATCCCAATTACCATCCTCTTTCTCATGAAAGATAGTAAATCAACACATATTGTGAGAATAACTCACCTATCATGGAAGATACTGATAGCCCCCAGTCGCCACATGAGCGATTTGGGCATACAAAACAGAAATTTTATTTGAAGGTTTAAGTTTAGCACATGCAAATTTACTTGGAATGGCAGGTAAATAGCGCATGTAGGTAGATATTGTGGACTCATATGGAACAACTTTTGGTTTATTGAGATGGATGCACAAGCAGTATTCCCGCTTAGTACAAGTGAAGGCTAGCAAAAGACTGGGGAGCGACCAACTAGAGAGTGACATAGTCATGAACATGCTTTGAGATTAACCAACATTAAATGCAAGCATGAGTAGGATATAATTCACTATGAACATAAATATCGTGGAGGCTATGTTGATTTGTTTAAACTACATGCGTGAACATGTGCCAAGTCAAGCCACTTGAATCATCCAGATGAGGATACCATTCTATCATACCACATCACAACCATTTTAATGTGCATGTTGGAACTCAAGACGAACCATTATCCACTCTTAGCTAATTAAGCATGGCATGAATAACTATAATCTCTAATTATCATTGCAAGCATGTTTAACCCATAATGTACTAAATTCGGAATGATGAGCTAATCATATTTACAAAAGCAAGATAGGTTGAGTTCATACCAGCTTTTCTCCATCTCAATCTTTTCATCAAATATCGTCATTATTTCCTTTCACTTGCACGACCAAACAATGTGAATAATAATAGGAGTGCGCATGCATTGGAATAAGTTGGAATCTGCAAACAATAAACCAAAGGAGAAGACAAGGGAATATGGGATCTTTGTAAGATAAACGATAGTGCATATGAGAGCCACTCAACACGTCATCGTGGTCTTCTCCTTATGACCCAAAGAAAAGAAAGGAAAATTATTTACATGGGAAAGATCCCAACAAGCAAAAAGAAGAACAAGAAATCTTTTTGGGTTTTCTCTTTAATGCTACAACTAAGCAACTAGGAAATAAAGCTAGAACTAATTTTTTGTATTTTCCTCAAAGTTAATTAAACACACAAGAATAAACCAAAAAGAAGAGAATAAACTACCATGGATAGTACAATGAAAAAGTATGAACACCAACAACTGAAATAAGTGTGTGAACATGAATGTAATGTCAGTGAGAAATATGTACTCCCCCAAGCTTAAGCTTTTGGCCTAAATTGGTCTAGGGCCATGGCTGGAAATAACCTTCTCCGGGATACTTCGGAGGACACTGAGGGTTCCACTGATTAGTGACCTCCTTTGGCTCCCACTGAAAGACTGGGACCTGATATGGATCAAGGGCTGGTGCTTGCTCAGGTGTTGGGGGTTGCGACAAACCCCAATATCGGTAGATGTCATCGGGCATAACAGTGTACCTGCCTGAATGAATATCAAACACAGAAGAAGCAGGCAGAGTAATAATCTCACAAGTACCCTGACTAAATACTAAATTGTACATCATCCTCCTATCATCATTATTTTTAATAACATCATGGGCTACCATACGGTCATAATCTAAAAACTTTGCGGGTATTAGCCTCTCATCTTTCTCATGAAGCCTAATGGGTATCTCAAATGTTTAGCTAAATGAGATGCATAGATACCTCCGAATATGGGCCCCTTCGAACGGTTGGTGTTCAACCGTTGGGCCACCATAGACCCCAGACTAAAGGTTCTATCAGCAAATAAAGCATGGCGGAAACTAGCAAGGTCAGGGGCACTAAGGCTTCCACTCTCCCAGCGACCAACTAAACATCTTCCCAAAAATAATGAATAATAGTGTAGCACAGGAAAATGTAAACTAGCTGCTCTTGCCCTTGACACGCCTGTTAACAAGGATATGTACCTAGGGTAGGGTCCTAGGCCTGACCTATATACCCTACCTAAGGACACTTCATTGGAAGGCTTAAGGACCACAAGAGATATTCCTACTAGATTCACCATGGCGTTCAAGTCACTCGACAATCAATCCATTCGGTAGCTCCTTCCTCCACTCGATAGTCACCTATCACTCGGACGACCTCGCTTCCAGTCGACACCAGAAGACTAGAAGTCGCCCCTGAGAGACCAACAGGCAAGCGTTAGGCCAGTTGTCATTAATAGCAATTATGTTGTACGTTACCAGTAACGCTAGTCTTTATACCCACGATCGGACCCTTGGATGCCTGGCAATTATGAGGGGCAGTGAACTCTATATAAGCCGCCCCTCTCCTCTGGCCCAAGGGTTCGCAACCTTTGTAATCCCTATTCTCCACACAACAAAGCTCCAGAGCACTGAGACGTAGGGCTGTTACCTCCACGGGAGGGGCCTGAACTCATACATCCGTATGTACATCCTCACCGTAGCTAGGACTCTTCCCTCTCCTTTCTTACCCCTACCTTCTACTGCCAGGCTCGTTCCCACGACAGTTGGCGCCCACCGTGGGGCAGGCATCTGAGCGACTTCCAGCGAGGATGCATTTTTTCTCCCTTCGTCATGTCGTTCAGTGGTGTTTTCGCTCTGGGCCACGAGATCCGTTTCAGAGCTCTCACCTTCATCGCCGACGATTCGGCATGGCTTCAAGAAGCGCCTCTTGATGTCGAGGCGCTCCCAGTTCGCAGGGTTGTTCACTTCCGTGCGAGTTCCTTTGACGTGCTTCTGCGGCAGCCGTTAACTCCGTGCTCATCGGCTTTCCCCGTTGTTCGTTGTCGCAAACGATCCGGTCGCTCACGACTCTAGTGATGGGTCAGGCATGTAGCGGCCTGCCAAATTTCATCTCCACAGATTGCGGTGATCGAGCCCGCCAAGTCCATTCACGGCGTGTTCGAGCCGTCCGATCAGTTTGACGTTCCTTCCGAGTGTGAGAGCTGCGATCCTGCAGCGGAGGTCCTTATGGCTGGTTCCCATCAAAGCCTGCCGCCAGGCTTCGGCCGCGGCAAGCGGGAAGCTGGCGAACTGTCGAGTGAACAGTCGTGTCGCGATGGGGAGGTCCTTCATACTCCCATCGTTGGTACGACCACCAAGGCCCAGGCCTTGGAGGCCACGTGCATACAGCTTGAAGAGCACCAAAGAGAACTCGACGAGCGCGCTCGCCAGCACCCACCAGTTTCCAGTCGACGTCAGCGACAGCTGTTTCCGACTGGATCACACAACAATGTTGAGGTATATCGTACCCCTGTGTTAAACGTTGTAGCTGCAGCTAGGATACCAGATTCCATTCACCCATCATGGTCAGAGGCTGGTAGAGGGTTGATGTTGATTAGAGCATTGTTGCATGCAGCGCAGCGTTAGAATTTTGTTGTTTCACAGTCACGCAATAGGATTCATAGTAATTCACCAAAGGCAGAGACTATTTAGTCGACGCATAGTCCTAGATCGCCCTTGCGCCGAAGGGGCGGAGGTTTTCGTGAAGATCGGTTCAGAGATCAGTTTCACCGTGATGACCACCGTCGAGTGCCCACTCCTCTGCAGGGTGGTCCGCATGTGCCCCGGCACCAGGACGAAAGGCGCTCGTTCAGTGATGAGCGGAATGCAGGGTTTGATGCTCGTGATCCCCTCACTCAGAGGCGGATCGACAGAGGCAGAGCCCACAGGGATGGGCATGACAGAGATTTTCCAAGTGGCAGCACAACTGTTATTTCTAGCCCCGAGTGCTTTAGTAGGGCCATACGTTCTATGGAGATTCCCCCCAACTTCAGGTTTTCGGATGGGATCGGTAAGTTTTCTGGCGAGTCAAAGCCAGAGACTTGGTTGGACAACTACCGAGTGACCGTCCAGATTGCTGGTGGCAATGATAACGTCGCAATGAAACATTTGTCCTTGATGTTGGATGGTTCGGCTCGTGCATGCTGAATCGCTTGGCTCCATCTAGCATACACTGCTGGGAGGATCTTGCTCGAGTGTTCGTCAGAACATTCGAGGGCACTTGCAAGCGTATGTTAGGGAACGTTGCATGGGAAACAAATATTTTCCTACGCTTCACCACGATCAATCTACGAGATGAGCATCTATGAGAGGAGAGATTGGATCTACGTACCCTTGTAGATCGCTAAGCAGAAGCGTTAAAGAACGTGATTGATGTAGTGGTACGTCTCCGCAATCCAAATCGCAAGCCGTCCACGAACTCCCGATAAAGTACTGAACGGACGGCACCTCCGTGTTCAGCACACGTGCAGCTCGATGAAGATCTCCGTCTTCTTGATCCAGCAAGAGGGAGCATAGAGGTAGATGGTTTCGCCGGCAGCACGACGGCATGGCGGCGGTGGTGGTGGAGCTGATCCGGCAGAGCTTCGCTAAGCGGTACCAAACCAATCTACTAGAGGAGAGGTAATCGGGGAGGGAGGAAGAGCTGCGTCGTGACTTATGGGTCGTCTGACCTCCTCCCTCTCACATATATATAGGGGAGGAGGAGGAGGCTGGACGCCCTAGGGTTTCCCTAGGGTTGGTGTGGCAGCAAAGGGAGGTGGGCCTATGGCCATGGTGGCTTGGCCACCAAGTTTGGTGGATAGCCCATCCTTTTGGCCCAACCCAAGCCTCTAGCCGCATGGGCCTTGAGGTGGGAGGTGCGGCCAGCCCACTAGGGGCTGGCTCGCACCGTCTCACAGCCCATGTGGCCCTTTGAAGTAGATGGGCCCACCTGGTGGACCCCCAGGAACACTTCCAGCACTCCGTCACACCACTTGCAGGTCACAGAACTTTTTCGGAACTCAAATACCAACTTTCTATATATGAATCGTTACCTTCGGACCACTCTCGAACTCCTCGCGATGTCCGGGGTCTCATCTGGGACTCCGAACAACCTTCGGTAACCAACACACACAACTCATCTATACCAAAACGTCACCGAACCTTAAGCGTGCAGACCCTGCGGGTTTGAGAACCATGTAGACATGACCAACACACCTCTACGGTCAATAACCAATAGCGGGACCTGGATGCCCATATTGGTTCCTACATGTTCTACGAAGATCTTTATAGGTCGAACCTCTATGTCAAGGATTCACACAATCCCGTATGTTGTTCCCATTGTTCTTCGGCATGTTACTTGCTCGAGATTCGATCGTCGGTATCTTTATACCTAGTTCAACCTCGTTACCGGCAAGTATCTTTACTCGTTCCGTAATACAAGATCCTGTGACTAACACTTAGTCACATTGCTTGCAAGGCTTGTTGTGATGTTGCATTACCGACTGGGCCCCAAGATACCTCTCCGTCTCATGGAGTAACAAATCCCAGTATTGATCCATGCCAACTCAACAAACACCCTCAGAGATACGTGTAGAGCATATTTATAGTCACCCAGTTACGTTGTGATGTTTGATGCACACAAGGCACTCCTTCGGTGTTAGTGAGTTGCAGGATCTCATGGTTATAGAAACATATACTTGACATGCAAAAAACAGTAGCAATAAACTTACACGATCATATGCTATGTTCATAGTTTGGGTCTGGTCCATCACATCATTCTGCTAATGATGTGATCCCGATATCAAATGACATCTCATGTCCATCGCCAAGAAACCATAACCATCTTTGATCAACGAGCTAGCCTGCTAGAGGCATACTAGGGACACATTGTTTGTCTATATGCCCACACATGTATTTATTTTCCAATCAACACAATTATAGCATGGACAATAAACGATTATCATGAACAAGGAAATATAATAATGAACACTTTATTTATTGCCTCTAGGGCATATTTCCAACAGTCTCCCACTTGCACTAGAGTCAATAATCTAGTTCACATCACTATGTGATTTACATTGTAATGAATCGAACACCCATGCAGTTCTGGTGTTGATCATGTTTAGCCCTTGAAAGAGGTTTAGTCAACAGGTCTACTACATTCAGATCTGTGTGCACTTTGCAAATATTTATGTCCTTCTCCTCGACGTAATCGCGGATGGAATTGAAGCGTTGCTTTATGTGTCTGGTCCTCTTGTGAAACCTTGGTTCCTTGGCCAGAGCAATGCCACCAGTGTTGTCACATAACAGAGTCATTAGATTCAGTGCACTGGGCACTACTCCAAGATCTGTCATGAACTGCTTCATCCAGACACCTTCCTTCGCTGCCTCCGAGGCTGCGATGTACTCCGCTTCGCATGTAGAATCAGCTACCATGCTTTGCTTGGAACTGCACCAGCTTACCACTCCCCCGTTGAGAATAAATACGTATCCGGTTTGTGACTTGGTGTCATCCAGATCAGTGTCAAAGCTAGCATCGACGTAATCCTTTACGACGAGCTCTAGATCACCTCCATAAATGAGAAACATTTCCTTAGTCCTTTTCAGGTACTTAAGGATATTCTTGACCGTCGTCTAGTGCTCCATTCCAGGATCACTTTGAAACCTTCTGGTCATACTTATGTCAAGGCTAACATCGGGTCTTGTGCATAGCATGACATACATGATAGAGCCTATGGCTGAAGCATAGGCTATGACACTCATCTTTTCTCTATCTTCTGCACTCACTAGGCATTGAGTCTTACTCAACTTCACACCTTGTAACATAGGTAAGAACCCCTTCTTAGACTGATCCATTTTGAACTTCTTCAAAATGTTATCAAGGTATGTGCTTTGTGAAAGTGCTATCAAGCGTCTCGATCTATCTCTATAGATCTTAATGCCTAATATGAAAGCAGCTTCTCCTAGGTCCTTCATTGGAAAACTCTTGATCAAATATTCCTTCATGCTTTCCAGCATTTCTATATTATTTCCAATCAGCAATATATCATCCACATATAATATTAGAAACGCTACAGAGCTCCCACTCACTTTCTTGTAAACACAAGCTTCTCCATAAAGTTGTATAAACCCAAACGCCTTGATCACTTCATCAAAGCGATTATTCCAAATTCGAGATGCTTGCACCAGTCCATAAATGGATCGCTGCAGTTTGCAAACTTTGTCACCATTCTCTGGATTGACAAAACCTTTCGGTTGCATCATATACAACTCTTCCTCAAGGAAACCGTTAAGGAACGCTGTTTTGACATCCATCTGCCAAATTTCATAGTCAAAATATGCACCTATTGCTAACATGATTCTGACGGACTTAAGCATCGCTACGGGTGAGAAGGTCTAATCATAGTCAACTCCTTGAACTTGTGAAAAACCCTTTGTGATAAGTCTAGCTTTATAGATGGTGACATTATCGTCCGCGTCCGTCTTCTTCTTAAAGATCCATTTATTCTTAATGGCCTTTCGCCCTTCAGGTAATACTTCAAAAGTCCATACTTTGTTTTCATACATGGATCCCATCTTGGATTTCATGGCCTCTAAACATTTCTTGGAATCCGGGTCCATCATCGCTCCTCCATAGCTCGTAGGTTCATTGTTGTCTAACAACATGACCTCCAAGATAGGGTTGTCGTACCACTCAGGAGTAGTACGCATCCTTGTCGACCTACGAGGTTCAATAGCAACTTGATTCGAAGTTTCATGATCATCATCATTAACTTCCTCTTCAACCATTGTTGGCTCCACAGAAACATCTTTCTGCGATGCGCTACTCTCTGGTTCAAGTGAAGGTTCAATAACCTCATCAAGTTCTACTTTCCTCCCACTAAATTCTTTCAAGAGAAACTCTTTCCCAAGAAATGTTCCGTTCTTTGCAACAAACACTTTTCCTTTGGACCTGAGATAGAAGGCATACCTAACTGTCTCTTTTGGGTATCCTATGAAGACGCGTTTCTCCACTTTCGGTTCCAGCTTTTCAGGCTGAAGGTTTTAGACATAAGCATCACATCCCCAAACTTTAAGAAACGACAACTTTGGTTTCTTGCCAAACCATAGTTCATATGGTGTCGTCTCAACGGATTTTGATGGTCCCTATTTAAAGTGAATGCAGTTGTCTCTAATGCATAACCCCAAAATGATAGTGGCAAATCGGCAAGAGGCATCATAGAATGCACCATATCTAATAAGGTTCAATTACGACGTTTGGACACACCATTATGATGTGGTGTTCCAGGCGGTGTCTATTGTGAAACAATTCCACACTGTCTTAAGTGATTGCCAAACTCATAACTCAGATATTCTCCTCCTTGATCAGATCGCAGGAATTTAATCTTCTTGTTACTATGATTCTAAACTTCACTCTGAAATTGCTTGAACTTTTCAAACGTTTTATACTTGTGTTTCATTAAGTAAATATATCCATATCTACTTAAGTCATCAGTGAAGGTGAGAAAATAACGATATCCATTGCACGCCTCAATATTCATCGGACCACATACATCAGTATGTAACAAATAACTCGCCCGTTCCATTATTCCAGAGAACGGTGTTTTAGTCATCTTTCCAATGAGGCATGGTTCACATGTGTCAAGTGATTCAAAATCAAGTGACTCCAAAAGTCCATCAGCATGGAGCTTCCTCATGCGTTTTACACCAATATGACCCAAACGGCAGTGCCACAAGAAAGTGGTACTATCATTATCAACTCTACATCTTTTGGCATCAATGCTATGAACATGTGTATCATCACTATCGAGATTCAATATGAATAAACCCCTCACATTGGGTGCATGACCATAAAAGATATTACTCATATAAATAGAACAACCATTATTCTCTGATTTAAATGAGTAACTGTCTAGCAATAAACAAGATCCATATATAATGTTCATGCTTAACGCAAGCACTAAATAACAATTATTCAGGTTATCACTAATCCCGATGGTAGTCGAAGAGCGAGTGTGCCAACGGTGATCACATCAACCTTGGAACCATTTCGCGCGCGCATCGTCACTTCATCCTTAGCCAGCCTCCCTATATTCCATAGGTCTTGCTTTGAGTTGCAAATATGAGCAACCGAACCGATATCAAATACCCAGGCACTACAACGAGAGCTAGTAAGGTACACATCAATAACATGTATATCATATATACCTTGTTTGGTGTTGACCGCCTTCTTGTCCGCTAGATACTTGGGGCAGTTCCGCTTCCAGTGACCAGTTCCCTTGCAATGAAAGCACTCAATTTCTGGTTTGGGCCCAGCCTTGGGTTTCTTCATGGGGGGAGCAACTGCTTTGCCACCCTTCTTGGAGTTACCCTTCTTGCCCTTGCCATGCTTTTTGAAACTAGTGGTTTTATTGACCATCAACACTTGATGTTCTTTCTGGATTTCAGACTCAGTGACTTTCAGCATCACAAACAGCTCGGCGACTGACTTGTTCATCCCGTACATGTTATAGTTCAACACAAAGCTCTTGTAGCTAGGTGGCAATGATTGAAGAACTCTGTCAGTCATCGCCTCCGGCGGAAGGGGCATCCCTAACTCCGTCAGACGGGTCGAATACCCAGACATTCTGAGTATATGTTCATTGATAGACCCGTTCTCCTCCATCTTGCAAGCATAGAAATTATCGGAGGTCTCATACCTCTCGATTCGGGCATTCTCCTTAAAGATAAACTCCAAATCTTGGAACATCTCATATGCTCCATGACGTTCGAAACGTCTTTGAAGTCCCGGTTCTAAGCCATACAACATTGCACATTTAACTATTGAGTAATCTCCAGAACGTGCCACCCAAGTGTTCTTAACGTCTTCGGATGACACGAGAGCGGGTGGGTCACCAAGCGGTGCATCAAGGACATAAGCCTTCTGGGAAGCCGTGAGGATAATCCTCAGATTACGGGCCCAGTCAACAAAGTTACTTCCATCATCTTTCAAATTAGCTTTCTCTAGGAACGCATTAAAATTCATGGGTGCTACTACGCGAGCCATTGATCTACAACATAAATAAGCAAAGGTTACTAAGACTATTGTTCATGATAATGAGTTTAGTTAATCAAATTACTAAAGCTCCCACTCAAATTGACATCCCTCGGGTCATCTGAGTGACACATGATCCATATTCACCAACTCAAGTCCGATCATCACGTGAGTTAAGGTGGTTTCAATGGTGAACATCATCATGTTGATCATATCTACTATATGACTCATGCTCGACCTTTCGGCCTCTTGTGTCCCGAGGCCATGTCTGTACATGCTAGGCTCATCAAGTTTAACCCGAGTGTTCCTCATGTGCAACACTTACACCTATTGTATGCGAACAAAGAGTCTATCACACCCAATCACCACGTGGTGTCTCGACACGACAAACTTTCGCAATGGTGGACACTCGATGAGAACACAATTCATCTTGAAATTTAAGTGAGGGATCATCTTATAATGCTACCGTCGTCATAAGAAAAACAAGGTGCATAAAAAGATTAACATCACATGCAAATCATAAGTGACATGATATGGCCATGAACGTGTGCTTTTGATCTCCATCTCCAAAGCACCGGCATGATCTCCATCATTACCGGCATAACACCATGATCTCCATCATCATGATCTCCATCATTGTGTCGCCATCGGGGTTGTCGCGCCCATCATGCTTCTATTACTATTGCTACCGCTTCGCGATAAAGTAAAGCATTACATAGCGCTTTAAAGATTGACACGCAGGTCATACAATAATCAAAGACAACCCTATGGCTCCTGCCGGTTGCCGTACTCATCGACATGCAAGTCGTGATATTCTATACAAAACATGATCATCTCATACATCACATGTATCACATCATGTAATTGGCCATATCACATCACAACATACCCTGCAGAAACAAGTTAGACGTCCTCTAATTGTTGTTGCATGTTGTACGTGGCTGCTATGGGTATCTAGCAAGAACGATTCTTACCTACGCAAAACCACAATGGTGATATGAAGATTGCTTTTCAACCTTCTACAAGGACCGCCTCAATCAAATCCAGTTCAACTAAAGTGGGAGAGACAGACACTTGCTAGCCATCTTTATGCGACGAAGTCACATGTTAGTCGATGGAACACGGTCACTCGTAAGCATATGAGTAAAGTCGGTCCAAGTCGCTTCATCCCACAATACCGCTGAACCAAGAAAAGACTAAGGAAGGAAGGAATCTAAATATCAACGCCCACAAACTCTTTGTGTTCTACTCAAGATCTCATCTACGCATAGACCTAGCTCTGATACCACTGTTGGGGTACATTGCATGGGAAACAAAAAAATTCCTACGCTTCACCAAGATCAATCTAGGAGATGAGCATCTATGAGAGGAGAGATTGGATCTACGTACCCTTGTAGATCGCTAAGCGGAAGCGTTAAAGAATGTGGTTGATGTAGTGGTACGTCTCCGCAATCCAAATAGCAAGCCGTCCCACGAACTCCCGATCAAGTGCCGAACGGACGGCACCTCCGCATTCAGCACACGTGCAGCTCGAAGAAGATCTCCGCCTTCTTGATCTAGAAAGAGGGAATAGAGAGGTAGATGGGTTTGCCAGCAGCATGACGGCATGGCGGTGGTGGTGGTGGAGCTGATCCGGCAGAGCTTCGCTAAGCGGTGCCAAACCAATCTACTAGAGGAGAGGTAATCGGGGAGGGAGGAAGGGCTGCGACATGACTTATGGGTCGCCTGTCCACCTCCCTCTCACATATATATAGGGGAGGAGGAGAAGTCTGGCCGCCCTAGGGTTTCCCCTAGGGTTGGTGCGGCGGTCAAGGGAGGTGGGCCTGCGGCCATGGTGGCTTGGCCACCAAGTTTGGTGGCTAGCCCACCCTTTTGGCCCAACCCAAGCCTCTAGCCGCATGGGCCTTGAGGTGGGAGGTGCGGCCAGCCCACTAGGGGATGGCTCGCACCCTCTCACAGCCCATGTGGCCCTTTGGAGTAGATGGTCCCACCCGGTGGACCCCCAGGAACACTTCCGGCACTCCGTCACACCACTTGCAGGTCATGGAACTTTTCCGGAACTCAAATATCGACTTCCCATATATGAACCTTTACCTCCGGACCACTCCGGAACTCCACGTGACGTCCGAGATATCATCCGGGACTCCGAACAACCTTCCATCACCAACACACACAACTCATCTATACCGAAACATCATCGAACCTTAAGTGTGCAGACCCTACGGGTTCGAGAACCATGTAGACAGACTAAGACACCTCTACGGTCAATAACCAATAGCAGGACCTGGATGCCCATATTGGTTCCTACATGTTCTACGAAGATCTTTATCGGTCGAACCTCTATGTCAATGATTCACACAATCCCGTATGTTGTTCCCTTTGTTCTTCGGCATGTTACTTGCCCGAGGTTCGATTGTGGGTATCTTTATACCTAGTTTAACCTCATTACCGGCAAGTCTCTTTACTCATTCCGTAATACAAGATCCTGTGACCAACACTTAGTCACATTGCTTGCAAGGCTTGTTGTGATGTTGTATTATCGAGTGGGCCCCGAGATACCTCTCCGTCACACGGAGTAACAAATCCCAGTATTGATCCATGCCAACTCAACAAACACCCTCAGAGATACCTGTAGAGCACATTTATAGTCACCCAGCTATGTTGTGACGTTTGATGCACACAAGGCACTCCGGTGTTAGTGAATTGCATGATCTCATGGTTATAGGAACATATACTTGACATGCAGAAAACAGTAGCAATAAACTTACACGATCATATGTTACGTTCATAGTTTGGGTCTTGTCCATCACATCATTCTCCTAATGATGTGATCCTGATATCAAATGGCATCTCATGTCCATGGTCAGGAAACCTTAACCATCTTTGATCAACGAGCTACCCTGCTAGAGGCATACTAGGGACACAGTGTTTGTCTATGTGCCCACACATGTATTTAGTTTCCAATCAACACAATTATAGAATGGAGAATAAATGATTATCATGAACAAGGAAATATAATAATAAAAACTTTATTTATTGCCTCTAGGGCATATTTCCTACAGCGTTCTGCTGGGCTGATTGACTTGCATCATTGTGTTCAGAAGCCCAATGAGACCTTGAGGGATTACATTCAGCGCTGGTCCACTCTGCATCATACAGTGGAAAATGTTTCTGAACATCAGGTTGTTTGTGCTTTCAAGCCTGAAGTGAAATACAGAGAGCTCTATTTGAAGTTTAGTTGAATAGGCGACATCTCACTGAGTAAGATGATGGAAATCGCCACTCGGTACGCCAATGGCGAAGAAGAAGACGGCCTCCGTAGCGGCAAAGGAAAAGCAGTCGACAACGATGCCGGTGGCAATTCCAGACGAAAGCAGAAGCGGAAGGCTGATGGCCCTGTCCAGGCAGAAGCAACTGCTCTAGCAGCCCAAGGAAAGAAAAAGGGGAAGTCCAAAGGACAGTTTAACCCCAACAAAGGAAAGAATCAGTCAGGGACTGATGTGATGAATCTACCGTGTGCAATCCACACGAGGAAACACGAAGAAGGCAACTTGATATTGCCCAAGCATACCACTCGGCAGTGTCGACTGCTCATTCAGCAGTTCAAAGAGACTCCGTCAAGTGAGAAAACTCCCGAGAAGGATGATGAAGACAAAGAAACGTTCCCTGATGTCACCGCTACACTGATGATTTTTGCTGATGAAAGCAAGAGTCGATTGAAGGTCATCAACAGGGAGGTCAACATGGCCGTACCTACCACCCCCACTTACCTCAAGTGGTCTCAGACTGCCAGGACATTTGATTAGTCAGATCATCCCGCTCACGTGGCCACTCCCAGTCGACAGGCTTTGGTGGTTGATCTGGTTGTGGCGGGCACTCGACTCTGCAAGGTCCTCATGGACGGTGGCAGCGGCCTGAACATCCTTGACGCAGATACCCTTAAAGGGATGGGTATTCCGATGTCCCGACTCAGTGAGAGCAACATGCAATTCCATGGAGTCATACCAGGGAAGAAGGCCAAGTCACTCGGCCAGATTGCATTGGATGTGACATTCGGAACAGATAGAAATTTTTGAAAGGAAAAGTTGAAGTTTGAAGTCGTGGATTTCCAGAGCGCTTATCATGCCATTCTAGGTCGGCCCACGTATGCTCGTTTCATGGCCCGTCCATGTTACGTGTATCTCAAGTTGAAGATGCCAGGGCCCAAAGGTGTGATCACGGTCACTGGCAATCGACAGCGGGCTGAGGAGTGCCTCCAGCAAGGCTCCAAAATCGCTGATCACCAGATGGCTATGGTTGAGCTAGAAGAATACAAGAAGAGTGCTGACCCTGGTGATTTGTTGCACGCTAAGAAGCCTGCTTCCGAGTCAGCATTCCAGTCGGTAGGAGAATTGAAAAAAGTACACATTCAACTGCCACGCCAACCAATATATCATCAACACTCGACAGCAAATAGGAAGCCGGGCTCATCCAGTTCCTCCGTGAGAAAGGGATATCTTCGCATGGAAGCCTGCTGACATGCCGGGGGTTCCCAGGGAGCTGGCTGAGCACCGACTGAGAGTTGACCCGAAGGCCAAGCCCGTCAAGGAGCATTTGCGTCGATCAATGGCAGAGAAGCTTCGGCAAAGAGTTGGCTCATCTCTTGCAAGCCAAGTTCATTCGGGAGATTTACCACTCCGAGTGGCTCTCGAATGTTGTCATCATTCCCAAGAAGGACAAGTCACTACGCATGTGTATTTACTTCAAGCATATCAATCGGGCCTGCCTGAAGGATCATTTTCCGCTCCCTCGCATAGATCAGATTGTTGACTCGACTGCGGGATGCGAGCGTTTATTGTTTCTTGATGCTTACTCTGGGTACCATCAGATCCGTCGGTTTGGCCCGGATGAAATAAAAGCGGCCTTCATCACCCCATTCGGGTGTTTTTGCTACATCACCATGCCATTCGGCTTGAAGAATGCCTGCGCTACTTTCATGCGCATGATTCATAAGTGTTTACTTGACCAGATCCCTCGGAATGTCAAAGCGTACATGGACGATATAGTTGTCAAGTCCCGCAAAGGTTTTGACCTGCTGGCTGACTTGGCCGAAACTTTCGCCAATCTAAGGAGATACGATATAAAGCTGAATCCGGCAAAATGTACTTTCGACGTCCCTGGCGGCAAGTTACTCGGCTTTCTTGTTTCCGGATGAGGGATCGATGTCAACCCTGAGAAAATCAACGCCATTACCCGAATGAAGACTCCCATGCGAGTGCACGATGTTCAGAAGCTCACAGGTTGCTTGGCAGCATTGAGTCGATTCATTTCTCATCTCGGTGAGAAGGCATTGCCATTGTACCGACTGATGAAGAAGTCAGACATGTTAGAGTGGACTCCAGAGGCCGAAGCAGTGTTTGTCGAGCTCAAAGCCCTGCTCTCCACCCAGTCGGTACTTGCTGCTCCTTGCAGCAAAGAGCCCTTGCTCCTGTACACCGCGACCACTAATCAGGTCGTCAGTACAGTGTTAACTATCGAGCGGGAAGAGGAGGGCAAGGCTTACAAAGTCCAACGTCCAGTCTATTACGTTTCTGAAGTATTGACTTCTTCAAAACAAATATATCCTCACTACCAAAAGTTGGTTTATGGTATTTATCTATCAGCAAAGAAGGTGTCACACTATTTTTAGGACCACTCGATTTCAGTCGTCAGTGATGCTCCGTTATCCGAGATTCTCAACAAGACGCAACTGGTCACGTGGCTAAGTGGGAAATCGAGCTCCTATACTTTGACATCAAGTTTGAAGCCAAGAAAGCGATCAAGTCTCAGGCACTTGTAGTTTTAATGGCCGAGTGGATTGAATAGCAACATCCAATCCAGGTTCACTCGGCACACTGGACCATGTTCTTCGATGGCTCTAAAATGTTGAATGGGTCCGGTGCTGGTGTTGTCTTAGTATCTCTGAAAGGCGACAAACTCAGTTATGTCTTGCAAATCCACTTCGATTCCTCCAACCATGAAGCAGAATATGAAGCACTTTTATATGGGTTGCGCATGGCTATCTCACTCGACATCAAGCGCCTGATGGTTTATGGCAACTCAGATTTGATGGTCAATCAAGTGATGAAAGATTGGGATGTTCGAAACTCCGCTATGACTGGATACTGCAGTGCTGTTAGAAGGCTCGAGAAGAAATTTGAAGGTCTGGAACTTCATCATGTTCCCCGAGTAAATAATCAAGCAGTTGATGAGCTGGCAAAGATTGGATCCACTCGATGACCTGTCCCCAGCAATGTATTTTTAGAACACCTCCATACTCCTTCGGTACAGGAAGATCCTTTCACCGAAGAGCCTTCGCAAGCTATGAGCTTCACCAATCCGACTAAAGTCGATGTCCCTACAGTTATTGATTTAGTCATGGAGGTTTTGGTCATCATTCCCGATTGGACGGTGCCCTATATTGCATATATCCTTAGACAAGAACTCCCTGAAGACGAGACAGAAGCACGACAGATTGTGCTCAGGTCAAAAACTTTTACTGTGATCGGGGATCAGCTGTTCTGAGAAAGCATGACCGGCGTGATGCAGCGTTGCATTTCCCCTCCAGAAGATCGAGTGATCCTGGATGAAATCCACTCGGGAACTTGCGGCCATCATGCGTCCTCACGGACAATAGTCGCTAAAGCGTACTGAGCTGGTTTCTTCTGGCCACAGGCCAATGAGATGGCCAAAGACATTGTCGATCATTGTGAAGGGTGCCAGTTCTACGCAAACTTATCTCACAAGTCGGCGTCTGCTCTGAAGACAATCCCCCTTGCCTGGTTTTTTGCTGTCTGGGGCCTAGACAAGGTTGTGTTGGAAATATGCCCTAGAGGCAATAATAAATTAGTTATTATCATATTTCCTTGTTCATGATAATCATTTATTATCCATGCTATAATTGTATTGATCGGAAACTCAGATACATGTGTGGATCCATAGACAACACCATGTCCCTAGTATGCCTCTAATAGACTAGCTCGTTGATCAAAGATGGCTATGGTTTCCTAGTCATGGACATGAGATGTCATTTGATAATGGGATAATGTCATTAGGAGAATGATGTGATGTACAAGACCCAAACTACAAACATAGCATATGATCGTGTCAGT
This sequence comes from Hordeum marinum, assembly GCA_022496015.1. Classification (NCBI taxonomy): domain Eukaryota; kingdom Viridiplantae; phylum Streptophyta; class Magnoliopsida; order Poales; family Poaceae; genus Hordeum; species Hordeum marinum. Next base: position 34,897,463 of record CM039674.1, read on the forward strand.
TTATTGCTACTGTTTTCTGCATGTCAAGTATATGCTCCTATGACAATGAGATCATGCAACTCACTGACACCGGAGGAGTGCCTTGTGTGTATCGAATGTCACAATGTAACTAGGTGTCTGTTGGGTTGGCATGGATCAAGACTGGGATTTGTTACTCCATGTGACGGAGAGGTATCTCAGGGCCCACTCGGTAATACAACATCACAACAAGCCTTGCAAGCAATATGACTAAGTGTTAGTCACGGGATCTTGTGTTACGGAATGAGTACAGAGACTTGCCGGTAACGAGGTTGAACTATGTATGGAGATACCGACGATCGAATCTCGGGCAAGTAACATACCGAAGAACAAAGGGAACATCATACGGGATTAACTGAATCCATAACATAGAGGTTCGACCGATAAAGATTTTCGTAGAATATGTAGGAACCAATATGGGAATCTAGGCCCCGTTATTGGTTATTTACTGTAGAGGTGTCTCTGTCATGTCTACATAGTTCTCGAACCCACAGGGCCTGCACACTTAAGGTTTGGTGACGTTACGGTAGTATAGAGTTATGCATGGTGGTGACCGAAGGTTGTTCGTAGTCCCGGATGAGATCCCAGATGTCACGAGGAGCTCCGTAATGGTCCGGAGGTAAATATTGATATATAGTAAGTCCTGATTTGGTCGCCGGAAAAGTTTCGGGCTCATCGGTAGTGTACCGGGAGTGTCGGTAGTGTACCGGGGGACCATCGGGAGAGATATTTCGACCCAAGAGGCTACATGGGCTGTGGGGGGAGGTAAATCAGCCCCTGGTGGGCTGACCGAAGCCTCCTCTAAGGGCCCATGCGGCTGGAGTGGTTTGAGAAGGAAAATATCCAAAGGTGGAGAGGTGGAAAGAGTTTCCAAGTGAAAAGGAGGAATCCTACTCCTAATAGGATTGGAGTAGGACTCCTCCACCTCCAATTTCGACCAAACCTTGAGGGTTTGAGGCTGCCTCCTCCCCTCCCTCCCTCCTATATATACTAGAGGATTTAGAGGAAAAATCTAACCCTAATAGCCACGTGCTACGTCTCCTCTAGTGCATAGTTTCTCCTCTAGATCGGTTTTCTACAGTGCTTAGGTGAAGCCCTGCCAGAATAGCTCCACCACCATCGCCGCAATGTCATCGCGCTGCCGGAGAACTCTTCTACCTATCCGCTCTCTCTTGCTGGATCAAGAAGGCGGAGATCGTCATCAAGCCGTACGTGTGCTGAACGCGGAGGTGTCGTCCGTTCGGCGCTTGATCGGAAGGACCGTGATCAAGATCGCGAGACGGATCGTGATGACATCACGGGATGGATCATGATGAGTTTGCGGGGCGGATCGTGATTGGATCGTGGGACGGATCGTGATGAGATCGCGGGATGCTCGGCGATTTGGATCGCGAAGACGTTCGACTACACCAACCGTGTTTCTTAACGCTTCCCGCTTAGCGATCTAGAAGGGTATGTAGATCCACTCTCCCTCTCGTAGTTTCTTATCACTATGGATAGATCTTGCATGTGCATAGAAATTTTTTGTTTCCCATGCAACGTTCCCCAACAGTGGTATCAAAGCCAGGTTTATGTGTAGATGAGATCTCGAGTAGAACACAAAGAGTTTGTAGGCTTTGATGCTTAGATTGCTTCCTCCCTTGGTCGTGTTTTGGTTCAACGGTATTGTGGGATGAAGCGGCCCAGACCAACCTTACTCGTACGCTTACGAGAGACCAGTTCCATCGACTAACGTGTAACCTCGTTGCACAAAGATGGCTGGCGGGTGTCTGTTTCTCCTACTTTAGTTGGATCGGATTCGACAAAGCCGGTCCTTGAGAAGGTTGAAAAGCAACTTATGTATTACCGTTGTGGTTTTTGCGTAGGTGAGAATTTTTCTTGCTAGATACCCGTAGCAGCCATGTAAAAGATGCAACAACAATTAGAGGACATCTAACTTGTTTTTGCAGCGTATGTTGTGATGTGATATGGCCAATTACAAGATGAGATATATGTGATGTATGAGATGATCATGTGTTTTATAGAATATCACGACTTGCATGTCGATCAGTACGGCGACCGGCAGGAGCCATAGGGTTGTCTTTAATTATTGTATGACCTGCGTGTCAATCATTAAGTGCTATGTAATGCTTTACTTGATCGCTAAACGGTAGCAATAGTAGTAGAAGCATGGTGGGCGCGACAACTCCGATGGCGACACGTTGATGGAGATCAAGATGATGGAGATCATGGTGTCATGCCGGTGATGATGGAGATCATGCCGGTGCTTTCAAGATGGAGATCAAAAGCACAAGTTCATGGCCATATCATGTCACTTATGATTTGCATGTGATGTTAATCCTTTTATGCACCTTGTTTTGCGTAGGACAACGATAGCATTATAAGTTGATCCCTCACTTAATTTCAAGATGAATTGTGTTCTCCCCGAGTGTGCACCATTGTGAAAGTTCGTCTGTCGAGACACCACGTGATGATCGGGTGTGATAGACTCTACGTTCACATACAACGGGTGCAAGCCATTGTTGCACATGCAGAACACTCAGGTTAAACTTGACGAGCCTAGCATGTACAGACATGGCCTCGGAACAAAAGAGACTGAAAGGTCGAACATGAGTCATATAGTAGATATGATCAACATGATGATGTTCACCATTGAAACCACCTCAACTCACGTTATGATCGGACTTGAGTTGGTGAATTTGGATCATGTATCACTCGAATGACCGGAGGGATGTCAATTTGAGTGGAGTTCTTTAGTAATATGATTAATTGAACTCATTATCATGAACATAGTCAGTTGTGTCTTTGCAAATTATGTTGTAGATTACTTGCTCACGATGTAGCTCCCTTGAATTTTTATATGTTCCTAGACAAATAGAGTTGAAAGATGATGGTAGCAATATTGCGGACTGGGTCCATGATCTGAGGATTGTCCTCATTGTTGCACAGAAGTCTTATGTCCTTAATGCACCGCTCGGTGCGCCAACCCCTCTAGCGTCGTCTATAGATGTTGTGAACATCTGACAGGCACGTTCTGATGACTACTTGATAGTTTTGTGTGTCATGCATTACGGCTTAGAATTGAGGCTCCGAAACGTTTTCAATGTCACGGAACATATGAGATGTTCTAAGAGCTGAAACTAGGATCTCAGGCTTGTGCCCGTGTTGCAAGATATGAGATCTCCAACAAGATTCTTTGCCTGCAAGAGAATAGCTCAATCATTGAGCATGTACTCAAATTTTCTGGGTGCTACAATCACTTAAATCGAGTGGGAGTTGATCTTCCAGATAAGAAAGTGATTTATATAGTTTTCCAAGTCATTGTCACTAAGCTACTAGAACTTGGTGATGAACTATAAAATGCCAGGGATAGAAATAATGATCCCTGAGCTGTTCGCGATGTTTGACACCGTGAAGGTAGAAATCAAGAAGGAGCATCAAGTGTTGATGGTTAGTAAAACCACTAGTTTTGAGAAGGGCAAGGGCAAGGAGGGAAACTTCATGGATGGCAAGTCAGTTGCTGCTCCAGTGAAGCAACCCAAAGTTGAACCCAAACCCGAGACTAAGTGCTTCGATTATGAGGAGAGCGGTCGCTGAAGCAGAACAACCCTAGATACTTGGTAGATAAGAAGGTTGGCAATGTCAACAGAAGAATATTTGATATAAGTGTTATTGATGTGTACCCTGCTAGTACTCCTAGTTGCACCTAGGTATTTGATACCGGTTTGGTTGCTAAATGTTAGTAACTCGAAATAATAGCTACGGAATAAACGAAGAACTAGCTAAGGGTGAGGTGACGATGTGTGTTGGAAATGTTTCCAAGGTTGATGTGATCAACATCGCACGCTCTCTCTACCTTCAGGATTAGTGACGAACCTAAATAAATGTTATTTGGTGTTTTGCGTTGAGCATGAACGTGATTAGATCGTGTTTATTGCAACATGGTTATTCATTTAAGTTAGAGAATAATGGTTATTCTGTTTACATGAATGATACCTTCAATGGTCATGCACCCAGTGAGAATGGTTTGTTGAATCTTGATCGTAGTAATACACATGTTCATGACATTGATGCCAAAAGATACAAAGTTAATAATGATAGTGCCACATACTTGTGGCACTGCCACTAAATGTCATATTGGTATGAAGCGCATGAAGAAACTCCATGCTGATGGATCTTTGGACTCATTCGATTTTGAATTGGTTGAGACATGCGAACCATGCCTCTTGGGCAAGATGACTAAGGAACCCATTTTCCGGATTGATGGAGAGGGCAAGTGATTTATTGGAAATGATACATGTTGATGTATGCAATCCAATGAGTCTCATAGCGTGCGGTGGATATCGTTATTTTCTTACCTTCACTGATGATTTGAGTAGATATAGTGTATATTTACTTAATGAAACACAAGTCTGAATCGTTTGAAAGGTTCCAGCAAATTCAGAGTGAATTTTATGATCATCGTGACAAGAAGATAAAAATGTATGCGATATGATCGTGGAAGTGAATATCTGAGTTACGAGTTTGGCATACAACTTTAGACAATGTGAAAGTTGTTTCACAATTCACGCCACCTAGAACACCATAGTGTGATGGTGTGTCTGAACGTCATAGTCGTGCTCTATTAGATATGGTGAGAATTATGATATCTCTTATTTTTTTACCACTATCATTTTTGGGTTATGCATTAGAGACAACTACATTCGCTTTAAATAGGGCACCATATAAATCTGTTGAGATGACACCATATGGTTTGGCAGAAACCTAAGCTGTCATTTCTTAATGTTTGGGGCTGCGACACTTATGTGAAAAAGGGTTTTCACCTAATGAGCTCGAACCCAAAGCGTACAAATGCATCTTCATAGAATACCCTAAGAACAGTTGGGTGAACCATCTATCTCAGATCGAAGTGCAAAGTGTTTGTTGCTAAAAACGGGTCCTTTCTTGAGAAAGAGTTTCTCTCGAAAGAATTGAGTGGAAGGAAGATAGAACTTGATGAGGTTGTTGAACCTTTGTTTCAACCAGAGAGTAGTGCAGCGCAGAAAATTGTTTCTGTGGAGCCTATGTTAGTTGAGGAGGAAGTTAATGATGATGATCATGAAGCTTCGGATCAAGTTACTATCAAACCTCATAGGTCGACAAGGACGCGTACTGCTCCTGAGAGGTATGGCAACCTTATCTTAGAGATCATGTTGTTGGACAACGATGAGCCTACGAGCTATGGAGAAGCAATGATGGGCCCGGATTCCGATAAATGGTTAGAGGCCATGAAATCCGAGATAGGATCCATGTATGAAAACCAAGTATAGACTTTGGTAGACCTGCTCGTTGGACGGCAAGTCGTTGAGTACAAATGGATCTTTAAAATGAAGACAGACGCTGATGGTAAATGTCACCATTTGTAAAGCTTGACTTGCTACAAAGAAATTTATGACAAGTTCAAGGAGTTGACTGCGATGAGACTTTCTCACTCGTAGCGATGCTAAAGTCTGTTGGAATTAGTTACCAGTTGCTGCATTTTTCAATTATGAAATCTGGCAGATGGATGTCAAAATAGTGTTTCCTTAACAGTTTACTTGAGGAAAGGTTGTATGTGATACAACCAGAAGGTTTTGTCAGTCCTAAGGATGCTAAAAGGTGTGCGAGCTCCAGCAATCCATCTAAGGGCTGGAGCAAGCATCTTAGAGTTGGAATACACACTTTGATGAGGTGATCAAAGTTTTGTAGTTTATACAAAGTTTACGAGAAACTTGTATTTACAATAAAGTGAGTGGGAGCACTATAGAATTTCTGATAAGTATATGTGGATGACATATTGTTGATCGGAAATAATGTAGAATTTCTAGAAAGCATGAACGGTTGTTTGAAAGTGATTTTCAAAGCAAGACCTAGATAAAGCTACCTAATTGTTGAGCATCATGATCTATAGAGATAGATCAAAATGCTTGATGAGACTTTCAATGAGTACATACCTTGACAAGATTTTGAAAGAGTTCAAAATGGATCAGTCGGAGAAAGAGTTCTCGCCTGATTTGTAAGGTGTGAAGTTGAGTGAGACTCAAAGCTCGACAACGGTAGAAGAAAGAGAAAGGACGAACGTCGTCCCCTATTCCTTAGCCATAGGCTCTGTATAGTATGGCATGCTGTGTACCGCACCTGTGTGTGCCTTGCCATGAGTCCGTCAAGGGGTACAAGAGTGATCCAGGAGTGGATCACTGGACAGCGGTCAATATTATCCTTAGTGACTAAAAGACTAAGGAAATGTTTCTCGATTATGAAGGTGATAAAGGGTTCATCGTAAAGAGTTACGTCGATGCAAGCTTTAACACTAATCCGGATGACTCTTAGTAGCAATCTGGATACGTATAGTGGAGCAGCCATTTGGAATAGTATCAAGTGGAGTGTGGTAGCAGTGTTTACAGTTTGACATAGGGATTTTCAAAGTACACACAGATCGGAATGTCGCAGACCCGTTAACTATAAGACCTCTCTCACATGCAAAGCATGATCGAGCCCTAGAACTCATTGGGTGTTAGATTCATAACAATGTGAATCACATGGTGATGTGAACTAAATTATTGACTCTAGTGCAAGTGGGAGACTCTTGGAAATATGCCCTAGAGGCAATAATAAATTAGTTATTATCATATTTCCTTGTTCATGATAATCGTGTATTATCCGTGCTATAATTGTACTGATCGGAAACTCAGATACATGTGTGGATACATAGACAACACCATGTCCCTAGTATGCCTCTAATAGACTAGCTCGTTGATCAAAGATGGCTATGGTTTTCTAGTCATGGACATTAGATGTCATTTGATAACGGGATCACGTCATTAGAAGAATGATGTGATGGATAAGACCCAAACTACAAATGTAGCATATGCTCGTGTCAGTTTATTGCTACTGTTTTCTGCATGTCAAGTATCTGTTCCTATGACCATGAGATCATGCAACTCACTAACACCGGAGGCGTGCCTTGTGTGTATCAAACGTCACAACGTAACTACGTGACTATAAAGGTACTCTAGAGGTATCTCCAAGGGTGTTTGTTGGGTTGGCATGGATCAAGACTGGGATTTGTTACTCCGTGTGACGGAGAGGTATCTCAATGCCCACTCGGTAATACAACATCACAACAAGCCTTGTAAGCAATATGACTAAGTGTTAGTCACGAGATCTTGTGTTACGGAACGAGTAAATAGACTTGCCGGTAACGAGGTTGAACTCAGTATGGAGATACCGACGATCGAATCTCGGGCAAGTAACATACCGAAGAACAAAGGGAACATCATACGGGATTAACTGAATCCTTAACATAGAGGTTCGACCGATAAAGATCTTATAGAATATGTAGGAACCAATATGGGCATCCAGGTCCCACTATTGGTTATTGACCATAGAGGTGTCTCTGTCATGTCTACATAGTTCTCGAACCCGTAGGGTCTGCACACTTAAGGTTTGGTGATGTTTTGGTAGTATAGAGTTATGCATGGTGGTGACCGAAGGTTGTTCGGAGTCCCGAATGAGATACCAGACATCATGAGGAGCTCCTTAATGGTTTGGAGGTAAAGATTGATATATAGGAAGTCCTATTTTGGTCGCCGGAAATGTTTCGTGCTCATCGGTAGTGTACCGGGAGTGCGGTAGTGTACCGGGGTACCATCGGGAGAGGTATTTCAACCCAAGAGGCTACATGGGCTCTGGGAGGAGGTAAACCAGCCCCTGGTGGGCTGACCGAAGCCTCCTCTAAGGGCCCATGCGGCTCGAGTGGTTTGAGAAGAAAAAAAATCCAAAGGCAGAGAGGTGGAAAGAGTTTCCAAGTGAAAAGGAGGAATCCTACTCCTAATAGGATTGGCGTAGGACTCCTCCACCTCCAATTTCGACCAAACCTTGAGGGTTTGAGGCTGCCTCCTCCCCTCCCTCCCTCCTATATATACTAGAGGATTTAGAGGAAAAAGCTAACCCTAATAGCCACGTGCTACCTCTCCTCTAGTGCATAGTTTCTCCTCTAGATCGGTTTTCTGCAGTGCTTAGGCGAAGCCCTGCCAAAATAGATCCACCACCATCGTTGTAATGCCGTCGCTCTGTCAGAGAACTCTTCTACCTCTCCGCTCTCTCTTGCTGGATCAAGAAGGCGGAGATCGTCATCGAGTCGTACGTGTGCTGAACGCGGATGTGTCGTCCGTTCGGCGCCAGATCGGAAGGACCGTGATCAAGATCGCGAGACGGATCGTGATGAGATCGTGGGACGGATCGTGATGAGTTTGCGGGACGGATCGTGATTGGATCGCGGGACGGATCGTGATGAGATCGTGGGATGCTCGGCGATTTGGATCGCGAAGACTTTCGACTACACCAATCGCGTTTCTTAACGCTTCCCGCTTAGCGATTTACAAGTGTATGTACATCCATTCTCCCTCTCGTAGTTGCTCATCACCATGGATAGATCTTGCGTGTGCACAGAAATTTTTTGTTTCCCATGCAACGTTCCCCAACAGGTTGGTCCCTTTTGGACCGAAAAAGGCGGATTCACTCATTTTCTCGTTGCGGTCAACAAATTTACAAAGTTGATTGAGGCCAAGCCAATAAAGAAACTGAACTCTTGTATGACGGTCACATTCATGAGGGAAATAATTTTCTGGTACAGTGTTCCCCACCGCATCATCATGGATAATGGCACCAACTTTGACTCGGAAGAATTCAGACACTTCTGCACCTTCCAAGGCACTCGGGTGGATTATGCTTCCGTTGCACACCCCCAAACCAATGGTCAAGTTGAGCGAGCTAACGGCCTTATCCTGCAAGGTATGAAGCCTCATATCATGCGTGACTTGGATCTTGTTGTTGGAGCCTGGGTGTCAGAATTTCCATCTGTTTTATGGGGCCTGAGAACAATGCCTAATCGGTCGACTGGACGAACTCCTTTTTTCCTGGTCTACGGTTCTGAAGCTATCCTGCCGAGTGATTTGTTTCACAACTCTCCCCGAGTGGAACTTTATTCTGAAGCTGAAGCTGAACAAGCAAGACAGGATGGCGTAGACCTCCTGGAGGAAGAGCGAGAGATGGCTCTGATCCAGACCACAACTTATCAGCAAGATCTGCGACGCTTCCATGTGGAAAATGTTAAGAGTCGATCGTTTCATGAGGGAGATTTGGTGCTCCGAGTGGATCAACAGCAACCCCACAAGCTCGCTCCTGCGTGGGAGGGTCCCTTCATCATCACCAAGATGTTGAACAATGGATCCTATCACCTGTACAACCTCAAGAAATAGATTGACGAGTCGCGATCCTGGAACGCAGATTTGCTCCGTCGTTTCTATAATTAGGAACAGAGTGGTTTCGGTGTAATAAAAATATTTCAGAGCATGTCATATATGCAAGTTTGACTTCCGTAGTCTTTTCGTCGATTTTGATCATGTAATTTCTCACTTGGGACCATTCTGAGTGTTGAGCAATCCTCACACTCGGGGGCTTAGCTGCGACATGGTTTTGCCTAAGTTAAAAACCCTGTCGAGTGGATAACAGTCCATTCACTCGATGACTTAGCTGCGAATCAGTCTTCGCCTAAGCTCAAAACTGCTCCAAGTGTTGAGCAATCCTCACACTCGGGGGCTTAGCTACGAACATGCCTTCGCCTAAGTTAAAAAAAACTGCCGAGTGGATAGCGATCCATTCACTCGACGACTTAGCTGCGAATTAGTCTTTGCTTAAATTTAAAACTACTCCGAGTGTTGAGCAATCCTCACACTCGGGGGCTTAGCTGCGAACATGCCTTTGCCTAAGATTAAAACCTTGCCGAGTGGATAGCAGTCCATTCACTCGACGGCTTAGCTGTGAACCAGTCTTCGCCTAAGTTCGAAACTATTCCGAGTGTTAAGCAATCCTCACACTCGGGGGCTTAGCTGCGAACATGCCTTCACCTAAGATTAAAACCTTGCCGAGTGGATAGCAGTCCATTCACTCGACGGCTTAGCTGTGAACCAGTCTTTGCCTAAGTTAGAAACTATTCTGAGTGTTGAGCAATCCTCATACTCGGGGGCTTAGCTACAAACCAGCTTTCGTCTAAAGACAAAAATGAATTCCGAGTGGTTTACTATATACTCGGAAAATTAGGTGTGAACCAGTTTTCCCTCAAGACCAAATCTTCTCCGAGTTTTGAGCAATCCTCACACTCGAGGGCTTAGCTGCGAACCAACTTTCGCCTAAGTCAAAAACAAATTCAGTCGAACGAACAATTGAAAGCCAAATACGGATAAATTCAAAGGTTTCGTCGCGGATAAGTGTTTCGCGCGCAAGCAAACATGCTCAGACTTAAGGCCTGAATGAAGTTTTTAGGTTGATACATTTCCACTCGGCATGCCGAGGCAAATAAACTTTTCCCATGAATCAAGTTTTTCAAGCACCCGACGGGCTTGCTGGCTCGACGAATGTGTCCAAGTTGATCCCATCTGCGATCCTCGTGGCTGTGTCAATGAAGGTCTCCATGAAGTCTTCAAACTGAAGTTTCTTTGTATTCATTACTCGGAGCTCCTTCAACTTGTCCTCCCTTGCCTCCTTGCAATGGACTCTTACGAGGGAGAGCGCCACATTGGCTCCGTAGTGGGCGGCTGATTTCTTCCAAGCTTGCACTCGACTGGGAAGGTCATTAAGGCGTGCCATCATGGATGTAAGATCAAACTGAAGGGTGTCTTCGAGGCACAGTTCTTTGTCGATCTTCTCCATCACAGCTTTTAGTCGGAGGATATATGCTTGAACGTCCTGGAGTCTGACGTTGAGTCGGAACATGTTCATGGCTACTCCATCGCGAACAAGTGACTTGGTGGGATCCAAATTGGGCTCGATTTCTTCGGTTTCCTTTCCAAAGTCTTGGCAGAATTCTGTTGCGAAGAAGGAATTGGAGGAGGTTTGATAAAATATAGTCGTCAAGGATTTTATGAAGTTTAGTCAACAATGATGGTTACCATCGAGCATGATGTACATCTTTCTCGCGAACTCCCCCAAGTGCTTATCCAAGCCATTGCTCCTCTTGGTCAGCTGCTCAGTGTTCTTGATGAGTTCCACCCGTTCCAGCTTCAGCTTGGAGTTTACCACCTCCATCTTCTTGGCGGCAGCCCAGTTTCTGCTCAGCAACTTCAGTCTTCTCCCTCGCCACCCGTTGGCATCAGCAAGTGCCTTGTCTTTGTCCTCCAGCGCCTTCTTCATGGTATCTAAAGAAATAGCATTATTGAGTCACGCTTGGAGTCGACGATTTTCATCATGTACATCTGTTTGAGCGAAAGCACTCGGTTCAAAGCATGGAAAGTGAGGATAAGAATGCATTGGGTCAACAAAAGTTACCTCCCAGAGTTTTCAGTTCAGCCCGCACTCGCTCCAAACTGTTGTTGGAGACCTCCAAGTCCACTCGCAGCTGATTCCTGTCCTCCTCGAGGTCCTTGTACTATGCGCCAAGTTCGCAAGCTCTCTAAAATCAACAAAGAAAAAATTCAGTCGACAGGAAACACCTTCACTCCCGAGTGAGAAACAGTCGACTGGATGGCAGTCCTCGCCCCACCCCACTACCCTCAAATAGTGTCATATCATGGTTGCTGAAAATAACATCCATGAAACCTGCGTTCAGGAGAGGAAGAATTCAAGCAAAAAGTCCACCCGGCATGTCGAGTGGCACGTGTACTCCGCGTACCGTAAACAACCATGTGTTCAAGATGGTCTCTATTAGGCCCCCGCCGGTGCTAGCACTTGACGGCGGTCTCAGGAACTACACCCAGTGGGTGCACTCAGAGTGCCCCCACTAGAACTGTTAACACTTGATCTGTCGAGTGACCCGTCAACCCCACTTCGCACCTTTGAAATAGCGTCATATCATGGTTGATGAAATGATTTCCATGAAACCTACAAGGTAGCTTCGGTGTGGGACGGCTAAGAAAACAAAGTCCACTCGACATGTCGAGTGGTAAGCATACTCCGCGTATGACAAAAGTCCTGAGTTCAAGTTTTTAAGACTACTGCTCATCATCTACGATCAACAGTAGCCTCGGGGACTAAACCCAGTGGGTGCACTCGGAGTGCCCCCACTGCTTCCTAAAACATTCGACAGGGTCTGCCCTGTCCGAGCATTCGATTGTCTCTATCAGACCCCTGCCAGAGCAAGCACTCGACGACGATCTCGGGGACTACACCCAGTGGGTGCACTCAACGTGCCTCCACTAGATCTGCTAACACTCGATCTGTCGAGCGGTAGAAAATAAAAAATAAAAAACGTTGTTAACACTCGATCTGTCGAGTGACCCGCCACCCCACTGCGCTCCTTGGAAGTAGCGTCATATCATGGTTGATGAAATCATATCCATGAAAACTTCAAGGAAGTTTCGGAATGGTGCGGCCAGGACGAGAACTCCGCTCGACATGTCGAGTGGCAAACGTATTCCACATACGACGAACTCTAAGACCCCTGCCAGTGCAAGCACTCGACAGCGGTCTCGAGGACTACACCCAGTGGGTGCACTCAGCGTGCCCTCACTGGACCGAAATCTACTCGATTAAGACCTGATCTATTCGAGTGGAGAACTTACAAATATCATACAAGTGGAAAACACCCACTGGGAGTACAATCAAAGAAGACAGGAATTCAATCGGAAATACACTTACAATCAAACTTACTCGGACATTGGTGCGAAGGGGTGTGCTGGCATCATAAGCCAACTTGCTGGCTTCATACGCCTCCTTGATGTGCAGCATCATCTGTTCCGCCTGGATCATGGCCTCCTTTGTAGCTCCGGTTTAATCTTCCAGAACGCGGTGCAGAGGAAAGGCAGTCACTGGCAAGATCGACGTTGCGGCTGGGATAGTCGAGGTAGTCTGAGGTGGTCCGGTTGGAGTCGATGTTAGGATAGTTGAAATAGCTGGTGGAGCACTCGACAGCGGTATCACAGGACCGGTTCTGACCCGTGTCGAGTCGCTTATCCCTTGGTAAGTTCCAGCAGTCGACTGCTGAAGCGTCTGTGTCGACTGAGTTCTTCGGGCGCGTACGCGTGGGACGCATAAGGTCTCACCTTCACCCCCTCTACCCTGAGGTTGTTCTTCATCATCCTCTAGTTGAATGATTTCTGCAAATACCAATTGGCAATATTGGCTCTTGCAATCGATGAATTTCGAGAATTAGAGTTGAGTAAGGATTTGTTTACCTCTCTCAGAAGTGGCCACATCAGCAGTATCCACATCCATTTGCTCCTCTCTGCCCCGTGGAGGCGACGTCATTGAGGTAGCGGCACTGGTAAATCAAATCCCACTCGGTCAACAAGAATTAGAAGTTACAATCGACAGCGAAAGATGAAAGCAAACACTTACGTTGAGACGACAGGCACATCCATCTTCATCGGGGCAGAGCTTTGCGAGGTTTTCCTGTGTTGGGCTTGGGCTGCTTTGCCGATCGTTAACTCGACTCGACACTCGAGGGTCGGTCCCCCTTTGGGTTCCTTTCACTCGGAACCGAGGCCTTGTCCGCAGTAGTGGTAGGGTCCTGACGTGACTTGGATCGACTTTCGGCATGTGGTGGAGACCCGACTTCCTCCTCGTTCTCGCCCAAGTCCTCATATTCATCTTCACTGTCATAAACACAGTCGACGTCCATGTTGCCACCCTTGCTTTCCCCACCGTCTTCAGGCTAGCTCCCGTTGGGTACAGGCAAGTGCATGCGCGTCCACTCCTACGTGATTCAAATAGTGACGTCAGTCAACAGATCAATCAATCACTTCAATAGAATAGAATGACAGTCGACAAGACAAGAGTTACCAGATTATTTGGCGGATTTGCAGCAAAGTAGGGTTGGATCCTCTTGGCACCCAGGGGGTTGCCACAAGCTTTGGTGATACTACGAAGCCACTTCTCGACATTTTTTTGTGAAAACTCCTCCGAGTGTGTCCTGGTCGAGTCCTCAGGACCGGTGTAATGCCACATAGTGTGATCCCCTGCTTGGAGAGGCTGGATCCGTCGACTGAGGAATGTCTCCAACAGATCCATACCAGTGACTGTTGGAAATATGCCCTAGAGGCAATAATAAATTAGTTATTATCATATTTCCTTGTTCATGATAATCGTTTATTATCCATGCTATAATTGTGTTGATCGGAAACTCAGATACATGTGTGGATACATAGACAACACCATGTCCCTAGTATGCCTCTAATAGACTAGCTCGTTAATCAAAGATGGCTATGGTTTAATAGTCACGGACATGAGATGTCATTTGGTAACGGGATCACATCATTAGGAGAATGATGTGATGGACAAGACCCAAACTACAAATGTAGCATATGATCGTGTCAGTTTATTGCTACTATTTTCTGCATGTCAAGTATATGTTCCTATGACCATGAGATCATGCAACTCACTGACACCGGAGGAGTACCTTGTGTGTATCAAACGTCGCAACGTAACTGGGTGACTATAAAGGTCCTCTACAGGTATCTCTGAGGGTGTCTTTTGGGTTGGCATGGATCAAGGCTGGGATTTGTTACTCCGTGTGACGGAGAGGTATCTTAAGGTTTGGTAATGTTTTGGTAGTATAGAGTTATGTATGGTGGTGACCGAAGGTTGTTTGGAGTCCCAGATGAGATCCCGAACATCAAGAGGAGCTCCGGACTGGTCTACAGGTAAATATTGATATATAGGAAGTCCTATTTTGGTCGCCGGAAAAGTTTCGGTCTCATCGGGAGTGTATCGGGAGTGCCGATAGTGTATCGGGAGACCATCGGGAGGGGTATTTCGACCCAAGAGGCTACATGGGCTGTGGGAGAGTAAATACCAGCCCTTTGTGGGCTGGTGGAAGTACACACACAAGGCCCATGCAGCTAGGGAAAGAAAGCCCAAAGAGAAAAAGTGGAAAAAGGCAAAAATAGGATGAAACATAGTCCTACTAGGATTGGAGGTGGATTCCACCCCTCCCACCTGCTTCGGCCGACTCCTTGGAGGCTTGTCCCTTGGGCCAAGCCTCTCCCTCTCTTCCTCCTATATGTACTGGTGGTTTTAGGGTTTTTGCACAAGAATTTTTAGCCACGTGCTGCCCGTTCCTCCAGTGCATAGTTTCTCCTCTAGATCGGATTTCTGCAGTGCTTAGGCGAAGCCCTGTCGGAATTGGTCCACAACCATCGCTGCAGCATCGTCACACTGCCGGACAACTCTTCTACCTCTCCGCTCCCTCTTGCTGGATCAAGAACGCGAAGATCGTCATCGAGCTGTACGTGTGCTGAACGCGGAGATGCCGTCCTTTCGGCGCTAGATCGGAAGGACCGTGATCAAGATTGCGAGACAGTTCATGATGAGATTGCGGGACGGATCGTGATGAGTTCGCGGGACGGATCGTGATTGGATCGCGGGACGGATCGTGATGAGATCGCGGGACGCTCGGCAATTTGGATCGCGTAGACGTTCGACTACACCAACCGCGTTTCTTAACGCTTCCCGCTTAGCGATCTACAAGGGTACGTAGATCCACTCTCCCTCTCGTAGATGCTCATCACCATGGATAGATCTGCGTGTGTGTAGGAAAATTTTCGTTTCCCATGCAACGTTCCCCAACAGTGGCATCATGAGCTAGGTCTATGTGTAGATGAGATCTCGAGTAGAACACAAAGAGTTTGTCAGCGTTGATGCTTAGATTGCTTCCTCCCTTGGTCGTGTTTTGGTTCAGTGGTATTGTGAGATGAAGCGGCCCGGACCAACATTACTCGTACGCTTACGAGAGACCGGTTCCCTCAACCGCAACTTATTGCATAGATGGCTTGCGGGTGCCAGTTTCTCTCACTTTAGTTGGATCGGATTCGACAAAGGCGGTCCTTGAGAAGCTTGAAAAGAAACTAGTGTATCACCGTTGTGGTTTTTGTGTAGATAAGAATTGTTCTTGCTAGATACCCGTAGCAGCCACGTAGAACATGCAACAACAATTAGAGGACGTCTAACTTGTTTTTGCAGGGTATGTTGTGATGTGATATGGGCAATTACATGATGTGATATATGTGATGTATGAGATGATCATGTGTTGTATAGAATATCACGACTTGCATGTCGATGAGTACGGCAACCAGCAGGAGCCATAGGGTTGTCTTTAATGATTGTATGACCTGCGTGTCAATCATTAAGCGCTATGTAATGGTTTAGTTTATCACTAAATGGTAGCAATAGTAGTACAAGCATGATGGACTTTTACCCCTCCAACACCTTCAAAGATTTGGGAACGGCTGGACGATCTAACGTGAAGGTAGAAAGGCCATTCGACATATTGGGAGAAGCTGCATCCTTGAAATAAAACCAGGTCAACTGCCAACCTCTAACCGATTTGGGAAAAGTCATGGAAGGAAAAGAACTACGAGCTCTCTTTTGGATTCCTAAACCCCCACACAGCTGGACTACATGAGTCTTTCCATCCTCAGGGTGGGCCTTTTTTACCGTCTCAGATCTGACGGTGAAAATGTGCTTGAACACTAGTGGGGAGAGCAGCCCAAGAAACACTCGCACGGAGTAATGAAGACAGCCAAGTAGGAAATTGCATTTGGAGGAAAGTGATGGAGCTGAGATCCGAAGAAGTTCAAAAATCCTCTAAAGAACGGATGGGGAGGCATGTAGAAACCTCTTTCGACATGGGAGAGGAGAAGAACCCGCTCTCCCTCACGCGGCTCCGGCTCGCGCTCCCCCTTCGACAGCCTCCAAGCACCATGCACCACGAGCCCGTCGACGACAAGGTTCTCGACGTCCGTGGTGGTGACTGTCGATGGGAGAAAGTCCCCTTGGATCCACCCCGCCAGCGCGGTGAATTGGGCGGTCGAGGGATTCTTGGCCTTGCCCTTGGTGGCTCCCTTCTTAGCGTGCTCCAGCTTCTCCATGGCTCCCTTCGTCATCACGTCGGCAGAGTTCGTCGGAGTAGAGCAGAGTGGGGCGCTGGAGACGAGAGAGGCGGAGGAAGAGAGGAGATTTGGGGGAAGGCACTATGCAAGCTGCGACGCTTCGAGATTTATACCCTGCCGAGTGCCTCACTGACATGTGGGCCCACGAGATCCCCACATATCCTAACCGTAGATGGCGCCCTATACGTGGCGAAATGAGAGGCGTGCAAATCAAGGCGTCGTGCTCCCACTTTCCCCGATTGTGGCGTCATCATCGCGAATGCGCGCGCTTCCCAAATTTTCGTATCCCACAAGATCCGGGCCTGACAAAGCGACCCGTCACATCTAGGGATGGCAATGGGTCAGGTTTGGGACGGGTGGAGCTGGTCCAAATCCAACCCATGACCCATCTTCCTACCCTATGCCCATCCACCAAAGCATCCATGGGCACAAATTGTGCCCATGCGCAAATCCATTGGATATCCAGATACCCATGGAGCTCCATGGGCATAGAAAAATTAGCATGAAGCCTTCCCAAAGATCAAATTAAATCATTGTCGTTCATTAACTAAGATTAGGTTTTATAATTATGTTAGTGGAGTTGTGGGGGATTAGGGAACATGGGCTGAACTTTGACCTCGTGTGACCGCGAGTGACTTGGAGTTGTACATTAGCTTAGTTTAGTGTCACTGTCAAAGGGGCCCACATGTCATATGGGTATCCATTGGATATCCATGGAGCCAAAATTATAACCATGCCCAAACTAGCTGCTCGTGGGTATCTAGATCCACAGATCCATGGGCAGAAATGCGCTCCATACCCTTGCCCAACCGGGTTGGGTATCCACGGGTATCCAGATCCATGGATAAAATTGCCATCCCTAGTCACATCCAAAGATCCCTTCAGGTCACTAGGAATTAAATTGGCATTGAACATTCACTCAGGTACTTTCAAGACAGAATCGATCCAGGTGAATGATGAAGAATTCAGTCGACGCAAGTTTCATTGAATCCCCAAAAATCATTCGGAAGATTTGGTGCCCTGTTTTGAACTGGCATCGATACCCCCTTCACCACTCGAACCCTGATCCATTCGGGGGCTAATGACGAGGATATGTACCTAAGGTAGGGTCCTAGGCCTGACCTATATACCCTACCTAAGGACACTGCATTGGAAGGCTTAAGGACCACAAGAGAGATTCCAACTGGATTCACCATGGTGTTCAAGTCACTCGACAATCAATCCATTCGGTAGCTCCTTCCTCCACTCGACAGTCACCTGTCACTCGGACGACCTCGATTCCAGTCGACACTAGAAGACCAGAAGTCACCCTTGAGAGACCAACAGGTAGGCATTAGGCCAGTCGTCATTAATAGCAATTATGTTGTACATTACTAGTAACGCTAGTCTTTATACCCACAATCGGACCCTTCGATGCCCGACAATTATGAGGGGCAGGGAACTCTATATAATTCGCCCCTCCCCTCTGGCACAAGGGTTCGCAACCTTTGTAATCCCTATTCTCCACATGACAAAGCTCCAAAGCACCGAGACGTAGGAATGTTACCTCCCCAAGAGGGGCCTAAACTCATACATCCATGTGTACATCCTCGCTGTAGCTAGGACTGTGACCTTTCCTTTCGTAACCCTACCTTCTATTGTCAGGCTCGTTCCCACGACACCTCTCTCTTCTCCTACAGTGACTGCAGCAATAAAATCTTCCATGTCTCGAGGATGTGGTTCCCTAATGCTGCCCTCATAGGGTATCTTGCAAACTTTGCAAAAATCATAAAGGTTCATTTTCTTAGGCACATCATATAACTAAAATTCTACTGTAGGAGAGTCTTCCCTAGAATGAAAGTGAAAACTTTGCACAAAGGTATTAGTGAACAAGAGGTACTGGTCACACTTATCGTTGAGGAAGTCGGTGATGCTTGCATTCTTGGCCAAATAATAGAAATCTTCATAAATTCCGGCTGCCCTCAAGAATGTGTCACACGACCATTCACATGGTTGGATTTCCGTGATGCGAGGAAGATTATATTTGGGTTTCTCCTTCATTTCATTTTCATCTTCCTTAGAACCCCGGCTTGAAGAACCTCTTAGTAACCTTCTCAACATTTCTGAAAAATTCTGAAATTTTTAGTGAACTAAAATGAAGGTGAACAAAACTCATAGCAACCACTCCCTCAAGTGCCTAGAGACTATATCATGCATCAGAACTACTTGGGACCATAAAAATTTGACATGCAAGCTCGAGAACAAGGTCACCATAACAACAAAATTTTGCAATATATAAGGCACTAGAAAAAAACCTAATTTGACCATTGGAGGAGTCACATACCGATGAGCAATCCCCTAAAATAGTTTTGCAAATGGGGCTTTGAGCGAGGAGATCGAAAATGGCAGCAATATGAGCTAGAACACGGGTTTGAGCAATGGTGGGATTTTTTCTGGAGGAAGATGAAGTGAATAGTTGCTGGAATAAGTGGAGGAGGGCCACGTGGGACCCACAAGCCACAAGGGCGCACCTAGGGGGGTGGTCGCGCCCTGCAGGCTTGTGAGCCACTGGTGCATCCCCCTGATGCATTCTCAGTGCCAAAAATTCTTAAATATTCCAGAAAAAATCATACTAAATTTTCAGGGAATTCTGGGAACTTTTGTTTTCAGATCATTTTTCTATTGCACGGAAAACTCAGAAAACAGAAAAATAATAGCATTTTTACTTAATTTCATCTAGGTAACAGAAAGTAAAGGTTAGGTGGAGGAACTTGTGCTTTCTAAATTCATCCATCACATGCTCATCAAAAGGAATCCATCAATAAGGTTGATTATGTCTTATTAACAAACTTCTTTCGAATAACATGAAACCGAAGAATTTTCGAATAACACTAAGTTACCTCAATGGGGATATGCATTTCCCCAACAATAAGTATAACATATTTCTTCTTGACAGTAGGAAGAGGGAACTCAAAGTCTCCAATAATAATCGTTGGAATTTTTTAATAGAGTTGATACTATGAACTTGAGGTTGTTTCTTCGGAAAGTGTACTGTATGCTCATTACCATTAATATGAAAAGTGACATTGCCCTTGTTGCAATCAATAACAGCCCTTGTAGTATTCAAAAAGGGTCTACCAAGGATTATCAACTATCGTCCTCGGGAATATCAAGAATAACAAAGTCCGTCAAGATAGTAGCATTTGCAACTACGACAGGTACATCCTCACAAATACCGACAGGTAAAGCAGTTGATTTATCAGCCATTTGCAAAGAGATCTTAGTAGGTGTCAACTTATTCAAATCAAGTCTATGGTATAAAGAGAAAGGCATAACACTAACACCAGCTCCAAGATCAGATAAAGCAGTTTTAACATAATTTCCTTTAATAGAGCATGGTATAGTAGGTACTCCGGGATCTCCTAGTTTCTTAGGTATTCCACCTTTACAAGTACAATTATCAAGCATGGTGGAAATCTCAGCTTCCGGTATCTTTCTTTTATTTGTCACAATATCTTTCATATACTTAGCATAAGGAGACATTTTCAAAACATCAGTCAAGCGCATACGTAAAAAGACAGGTCTAAGCATTTCAGCAAAGCGCTCAAAGTCCTCATCATCCTTTTTCTTGGATGGTTTAGGAGGAAAGGGCATGGGTTTCTAAACCCATGGTTCTCTTTCTCTACCATGTTTCCTAGCAATGAAGTCTCTTTTATCGTATCTTTTATTCTTAGGTTGTGGGTTATCAAGATCATCAGCATGTTCAATCTCCACATCATTATCATTACTAGGTTGAGCATCAACATGAACATCATTATTAATGTTATCATTAGGCTCCTGTTCATCACCAGATTGTGTCTCAGCGTCAGAAATAGAAATACCACTTGGATTCTCAGATGTATCTATAACAGGTTCACCAGCAGTTTGCAAAGTATTATCATCATTATTTTTCCCACTCTTATTGGAACGGGTAGGTGCATCAGTATTAACTCTCTCAGAATATTGCTCAATTCTCTTAGGATGGCCCTCGGGATACAAAGGTTCCTGAGTCATTCTACGTCCTCTAGTCACAACTTTAACAGAATGATCATTGTCTTTACTATTCATCTCATTAAGCAAATCATTCTGAGCCTTAAGTACTTGTTCTACTTGAGTGGTTACCATGGAAGCATGTTTACTAATAAGCTTAAGATCATTGATAGTTCTACTCAGATAATCACCCAAGCGATCAAGCATATAAGCATTATGTTTCAATTGTCTACTAACATAGGCATTGAAATTTTCTTGCTTCACAATAAAATTATCAAATTCATCCAAGCATTGGCGAGCAGACTTATTATAAGGGATATCTCCTTAATCAAAACTACTGAGAGAATTTACCTCTACTACCTGTGTCGGGTTATCAAGACCATGTATTTCTTCAATAGGTGGTAGATTCTTAACATCTTCAGCTTTAATACATTTTTCTTTCATAGATTTCTTTGCCTCTTGCATATCTTCAGGACTGAGGAATAGAATACCTCTTTTCTTCGGAGTTGGCTTTGGAGGTGGTTCAGGAAAATTCCAATCGTTATCATTGCTCAATATATTATTCAATAGTAATTCAGCTTTTTCAACAGTTCGTTCCCTGAAAACACAGCCAGCACAACTATCTAGGTGGTCCCTAGAAGCATCGGTTAGTCCATTATAAAAGATATCAAGTATTTCATTTTTCTTGAGAGGATGATCATGCAAAGCATTAAGTAATTGGAGAAGCCTCCCCCAAGCTTATGGGAGACTCTCTTCTTCAAGTTGCACAAAGTTAAATATTTCCTGCAAGGCAGCTTGTTTCTTATGGGTAGGAAAATATTCCAGAGAAGTAATAAATCATATCCTGGGGACTACGCACATAACCAGGAGCAAGAGAATTAAACCATATCTTAGCATCACCCTTTAATGAGAAAGGAAACAACTTAACAATATAGTAATAGCGAATCTTTTCCTCATGAGTAAATAGGGTGGGTATATCATTCAATTTGGTAAGATGTGCCACAACAGTTTCAGATTCATAACCATGGAAAGGATCAGATTCAACCAAAGTAATTAACTCAGGATCGACAAAGAATTCATAATCCTTATCAGTAACAAAGATAGATGAAGTAGCAAACTTAGGATCATATTGCATTCTAGCATTCAGAGATTTTTCCTTCCACTTGCGAAGCAATTTCTTAAGATCATCTCTATCCTGACAAGCAAGAAAGTCCCTAGCTACCTATCCTTCTATAACATAACCCTCAGGTATATTAGGCAATTTATATCTAGGAGATCTAGGTCTAGCAGGTGAATCATAGTGTTCAGTTTCGATAATTTCATCAGACTCAGAAATATTATCAGTTTCAGCATTGGCTCTAGCAATTTGTTCATCAAGAAATTCACCCAGCAGCACACTATCATCAAGCAAAGTATTATCATAAGCATCATGCATAGAAGAAGTAGCATCATCAATTACTTGCGACATATCACAATTACTAGCAGGTGGTGGTGTCGCAAACTTACTCATAACAGAAGGTGAATCAAGTGCAAAGCTAGATGGAAGTTCCTTACCTCCCCTCGTAGTAGAGGGATAGATCTTGGTTTTTGCATCTTTCAGATTCTTCATAGTGATCAACAGATATATATATATTCCAAGTGACTGGGAGAATAGAGCTATGCTCCCTGGCAACGGCGCCAGAAAAAGGTCTTGATAACCCACAAGTATAGGTGATCGCAACAGTTTTCGAGGGTAGAGTATTCAACCCAAATTTATTGATTCACAACAAGGGGAGCCAAAGAATATTCTCGAGTATTATCAGCTAAGTTGTCAATTCAACCACACCTGAAAGACTTAATATCTGCAACAAAGTATTCAGTAGCAAAGTAATATGGTAGTAACGGTAAATGTGGCAAGGTGATAGTAGCAGTTTGTAGTGATTGTGACAGTAGCAACGGAAAAGTAACTTAGCGAAGATCAATATATGAAAAGCTCATAGGCAATAGATCAGTGATGGATAATTATGTCGGATGGCACTCATCATGCAACAGTTATAACATAGGGTGACACAAAACTAGCTCCAATTCATAAATGTAATGCAGGCATGTATTCCGTATATAGTCATACATGCTTATGGAAAAGAACTTGCATGACATCTTTTGTCCTACCCTCCCGTGGCAGCGGGGTCCTATTGGTAACTAAGGGATATTAAGGCCTCCTTTTAATAGAGAACCGGACCAAAGCATTAGCACTTAGTGAATACATGAACTCCTCAAACTACGGTAATCACCAGAAAGAATCCCAGTTATTGTCATCCTCGGGAATGCGGATCATAACTCGTAATAGGTGTCTACAACTTGCAAGATAGGATCAAGAACACACATATATTAATGAAAACATAATAGGTTCATATCTGAAATCATGGCACTCGGTCCCTAGTGACAAGCATTAAGCATATCAAAGTCATAGCAACATCAATCTCAGAACATAGTGGATACTAGGGATCAAACCCTAATAAAACTAACTCAATTACATGATAAATCTCATCCAACCCATCACCGTCCAGCAAGACTACGATGAGATTACTCACGAACGGTGGAGAGCATCATGGAATTGGTGATGAAGGATGGTTGATGATGACGAAGGCGTCGATTTCCCCTCTCCGGAGCCCAAAACGGACTCCAGATCTGGTCTCCCGAGGAAGAACAGGAGGTGGCGACGGCTCCGTATCGTGAAACGCGATGAACTCTACTCTCTGATTTTCTCCCCGAATAGGAATATATAGGAGTGGAAACGAGGTCGGAGGAGCAGCAGAGGGCCCACGAGCCTGCTCGGCGCGGCCTAGGGGGTGGCCATGCCCACCAGGCTTGTGGCCAGGTGGTGGGCCCCTGTAGTTGATTCTTTCGCCAGTATTTTTTATTAATTCCAAAAATATTCTTCAAAATTTTCAGGACGATCCGAGAACTTTTATTTCTGCACAAAAATAACACCAAGGCAATTCTGCTGAAAACAGCGTCAGTCCGGGTTAGTTCCATTCAAAGCATGCAAAATAGTTTCCAAAACAAGGGCAAAAGAGTTTGGAAAAGTAGATATGTTGGAGACGTATCACATACCCCCCCCCCCCCGATACAACCCATAGATTCATCAAAATAAGAGAACAATGCATACAAAACAGAATCTGTCAAAAACAGGACAGTCTGTAGTAATATGGAAACTTCGTATAATTCTGTAACTCAAACAATTCTAAATATTTAGGAAAAAATTAAAAAACTGCATATAAGTATTGTGTAAGAATTTCAAAAACTTTTGACATTCCAGTAAAATTTTTAAATTCATGGACTACAGCCAAAGTTTCTGTTTTTGCACTGCACACACACCAAGCAAGCAATCTAATCATCCTAAAAGCAAACCTTGGCACATTATTTTTATAATACAATGGATATATACAAGGAGATAATTATTTTTCAGAAGCTTCCATGAAAAATTCTACATTGTTTCCTGTTGGAAATATGCCCTAGAGGCAATAAATAAAGTGTTTATTATTATATTTCCTTGTTCATAATAATCGTTTATTATCCATGCAATAATTGTATTAATTGGAAACACATTACATGTGTGGGTAAATAGACAACACTTTGTCCCTAGTATGCCTCTAGTGAACTAGCTCGTTCATCAAAGATGGTCAAGGTTTCCTGGCCATTGACATGTGATGTCATTTGATAACGGGGTCATATCATTAGGAGAATGATGTGATGGACAAGACCCAAACTACAAATGTAGCATATGGTCGTGTCAGTTTATTGCTACTGTTTTCTGCATGTCAAGTATGTGTTCCTATGACCATGAGGTCATGCAACTCACGAACATCGGAGGAGTGCCTTGTGTGTATCAAATGTCGCAACGTAACTGGGTGACTATAACGGTGCTCTACAGGTATCTCCGAGGGTGTCTGTTGAGTTGGCATGGATCAATACTGGGATTTGTTACTCCGTGTGAACGGAGAGGTATCTCAGGGCCCACTCGGTAATACAACATCACAATAAGCCTTGCAAGCAATGTGACTAAGTGTTAGTTGCGGGATCTTTTATTACGGAACGAGTAAAGAGACATGCCGATAACGAGGTTGAACTAGGTATGGAGATACCGACGATCCAATCTCGGGCAAGTAACATACCCAAGAACAAAGGGAACATCATACGGGATTAACTGAATCCTTGACATAGAGGTTCGACCGATAAAGATCTTCATAGAATATGTAGGAACCAATATGGGCGTTTGAGTTTATACAAGTTTATGGAGAAGCTTGTATTTACAAGAAAGTGAGTGGGAGCTCTATAGCGTTTCTAATATTATATGTGGATGACATATTGCTGATTGGAAACAATATAGAAGTGCTGGAAAGCGTGAAGGAATATTTGAACAAGAGTTTTTGAATGAAGGACCTAGGAGAAGCTGCTTTCATATTAGGCATTAAGATCTATAGAGATAGATCGAGACGCTTAATAGCACTTTCACAGAGCACATACCTTGATAAAGTTTTGAAGAAGTTCAAAATGGATCAGTCCAAGAAGGGGTTCTTGCCTGTGTTACAAGGTGTGAAGTTGAGTAAGACTCAATGCCCAGTGACTGCAGAAGATAGAGAAAAGATGAGTCTCATCCCCTATGCTTCAGCCATAGGCTCTATCATGTATGCAATGATGTGCACAAGACCGGATGTCGGCCTTGCCATAAGTATGGTCGGAAGGTTTCAAAGTGATCCTGGAATGGAACACTGGGCAGCGGTCAGGAATATCCTTAAGTACTTGAAAAGGGCTAAGGAAATGTTTCTCGTTTATGGAGGTGATGAAGAGCTCGTCGTAAAGGGTTACGTCGATGCAAGCTTTGACACTGATCCAGATGAGTCTACGTCACAAAACGAATACGTATTTATTCTCAACGGGGGAGCGGTAAGCTGGTGCAGTTCCAAGCAAAGCGTGGTACCGATTCTACATGTGAAGCGGAGTACATCGCAGCCTCGGAGGCGGCAAAGGAAAGTGTCTGGATGAAGCAGTTCATGACAGATCTTGGACTAGTGCCCAGTGCACAGAATCCAATGAACATGTTCTGTGACAACACTGGTGCCATTGCTCTGGCCAAGGAACCAAGGTTTCACAAGAGGACCAGACACATAAAGCGACGCTTCAACTCCATCTGCGATTACATCGATGAGAAGGACATAAATATTTGCAAAGTGCACACGGATCTGAATGTTGTAGACCCGTTGACTAAACCTCTTCCAAGGGCTAAACATGATCAACACCAGAACTGCATGGGTGTTCGATTCATTACAATGTAAATCACATAGTGATGTGAGCTAGATTATTGACTCTAGTGCAAGTGGGAGAATGTTGGAAATATGCCCTAGAGGCAATAAATAAAGTGTTTATTATTATATTTCCTTGTTCATGATAATCGTTTATTATCCATGCTATAATTGTATTAATTGGAAATACATTACATCTGTGGGTAAATAGACAACACTTTGTCCCTAGTATGCCTCTAGTGAACAAGCTCGTTCATCAAAGATGGTCAAGGTTTCCTGGCCATTGACATGTGATGTCATTTGATAACGGGGTCATATCATTAGGAGAATGATGTGATGGAAAAGACCCAAAATACAAACGTAGCATATGATCGTGTCAGTTTATTGCTACTGTTTTCTGCATGACAAGTATGTGTTCCTATGACCATGAGATCATGCAACTCACGAACATTGGAGGAGTGTCTTGTGTGTATCAAACGTCAGAACGTAACTGGGTTACTATAAAGGTGCTCTACAGGTATCTCCGAGGGTGTCTATTGAGTTGGCATGGATCAAGACTAGGATTTGTTACTCCGTGTGAACGGAGAGGTATCTCAGGGCCCACTCGGTAATACAACATCACAATAAGCCTTGCAAGCAATGTGACTAAGCGTTAGTTGCGGGATCTTGTATTATGGAACGAGTAAAGAGACTTGCTGATAACGAGGTTGAACTAAGTA
This sequence comes from Hordeum marinum, assembly GCA_022496015.1. Classification (NCBI taxonomy): domain Eukaryota; kingdom Viridiplantae; phylum Streptophyta; class Magnoliopsida; order Poales; family Poaceae; genus Hordeum; species Hordeum marinum. The sequence continues at coordinate 34,924,391 of CM039674.1, forward strand.
TGGAGATACTGACGATCGAATCTCGGGCAAGTAACATACCAAAGAACAAAGGAAACATCATACGGGATTAACTGAATCCTTGACATAGAGGTTCGACTGATAAAGATCTTCGTAGAAATGTAGGAACCAATATGGGCATCCAGGTCCCGCTATTGGTTATTGACCGTAGAAGTGTCTCGGTCATGTGTACATAGTTCTCGAACCCGCAGGGTCTGGACACTTAAGGTTTGGTGACGTTTTGGTAGTATAGAGTTATGTATGGTGGTGATCGAAGGTTGTTCAGAGTCCCGGATGAGATCCCGGACGTCACGAGGAGCTCTGGAATGGTCCAGAGGTAAATATTGATGTATAGGAAGTCCTATTTTGGTCACCGAAAAAGTTTCGGGCTCATCGGTAGTGTACCGGGAGTGCCGGTAGTGTACCGGGAGACCATCGGGAGGGGTATTTCAACCCAAGAGGATACATGGGCTGTGGGAGGATTAATACCATCCCCTAGTGGGCTGGTAGAAGTCCCACACAAGGCCCATGCAGTTGGGAAGAAAAGCCCAAAAGGAAAAAGGTGGAAAAAGGCAAAAAAAGGCTAAATTAGAAAGGAGTCCTAATCCTAGTAGGAGTGGAGGAGGAGGATTCCTCCCTCCTTTTTCGGCCGAACCTCCTTGGCTTGGAATCCAAGGCTGCCTCCTCTCCTCCTCTCCTCCTCTCCTCCTATATATACTATAGGGTTTTAGGGTTTTTGCACAAGATTTTCAGCCACGTGCAACCCTACCCTCTAGTCCATAGTTTCTCCTCTAGATCGGATTTCTGCAGTACTTAGGCGAAGCCCTGCCGGAATAGCTCCACCACCATTGCCGGAGCGTCATCACGCTGCCGGAGAACTCTTCTTCCTCTCCGCTCCTTCTTGCTGGATCAAGACGGCGGAGATCGTCAGCAAGCTGTATGTGTGCTGAACGCGGAGGTGTCGTCCGTTCGGCGCTAGATCGGAAGGATCGTGATCAAGTTCGTGGAACGGATCGTGATCAAGTTCGTGGAACGGGTCGTGATCAAGTTCGTGGAATGGATCATGGTCAAGTTCGCGGGACAGATCGTGATTGGATCGCGGGACGGATCGTGATTGGATCACAGGACGCACGGCGATTTGGATCGCGAAGATGTTCGACTACACCAACCGCGTTTCTTAACGCTTCTCGCTTAGCGATCTACAAGGGTACGTAGATCCACTCTCCCTCTCGTAGATGCTCATCACCATGGATAGATCTGCATGTGCGTAGGAAATTTTTTGTTTCCCATGCAATGTTCCCCAACAGTTTCCATGAGAATGAACACAAGTGTTCAAGGTCGACCCTCACTTCTCCAATGCACAACCTTCCAATCACTTCTCTTTTTGAAAAAAAACTTCTTAGGCATAAGAGGCAAGTAACTCTTTTTGTATTTTTATTTTTTTTAATTTTTTGTTTGTTTCACCCACAACTAAAGAAAGCAAAAAAGGGAAAAAAAATCTATATAGTGAAGAAAGCAAACAAGGACACACGAGAATATCAACCCCACGCTATTGCTCCCTGGCAACGGCGCCAGAAAAGAGCTTGATAATCCCCAAGTTCAAGGAATCGTCATAGAAATTGCCCAAGGTGGAAGTGATAAGTATGGAGTGTCGAACCCACAAGGAGCTAAAGGTAAGATCAATATTCTCTCAAGTCCTATCTGCCACCAATACGACTCTACGTACACCGAACGTTTGCTTCCATCTAGAAACTAGAAATAAAACTACGTTGTGGGTATGAAGAGGATAGCTTTTCATGATAACAGAGAACTAAAATATAAAAATAGGTGTTGTTATCATAATATTACAATATATTACAAATAGCGAATGTGGAATAATGATGGGTTGGTGTGCGGAATTATCCTAGGCAATTGTTAACAAGATCGGAAATCATTATTGCAATTTTATATGAGGGAGAGGCATAAGCTAACATACTTTCTCTACTTGGATCATATGCACTAATGATTGGAACTCTAGCAAGCATCCGCAACTACTAAAGATCATTCAGGTAAAACCCAACCATAGCATTAAAGCATCAAGTCCCCTTTATCCCATACGCAACAACCCCCTTACTCGGGTTTATGCTTCTGTCACTCAAGCAACCCACTATAAGCGAATCATGAACGTATTGCAACACTCTACAGTGGGAATCCTTCACATGTGCACGACATGGAAGGCACCATAGGACAGCACCATAATAAACATGCAACTCAAACCAATCTGGATCATCAATCAACCCAAAGGACAAAAGAAATATACTCAAAACATCATAGGATGGCAACACATGATTGGATCCTAATATGTGGCATAAAGCACCATGTTCAAGTAGGAGATTACAACAGGGTGCGAGAGAGTGGACTGCTAAAAGGAGATGAGGATGGTGATGAAGAAGGTGATGTTGATGAAGACGATCACCACGGCGATGGTTCCCCCGGTGGCACTCCGACACCGTTGAGAGAGAGGGGGGAGGGTCTCTCCCTTATGCTTTCTACTTTATGGTATCCCCCCTCTGTGGGGAGAGGTTCTCCCTCTTGTCCTTGGCCTCCATGCTGTTGACGGCCCCTCTGGGACGATGAAGACAGCCTCCAGTGATGGTGACCCCCTCCGGCAGGGTGCCGGAGAGGACCAAGATTGGTTTTTCATGGCTCTGGAGGTGTGCGGCAGTGGACCTCCCGATCTAGGTTTCTTTTCGGTGGTTTCTGGATTTATAGGAATTTTTGGCATCGATCTCACGTCATGGGGGGCCACGAGGCGGTGACAAGCCTACTAGGTGCGGCCACACACCCCCTAGCCGCGTCTGGCAGGCTTGTCGCCTCCTCGTGGCTCTTCTAGCCCATCTCCAATGCTTCGGGGGTCTCTTTTGGTCCACAAAAAATCATACTAAATTTTCAGCCCATACCGAGAACTTTTATTTCTGCACAAAAAAATGACACAATGGTAGCACTGTTGAAAACAACGTTAGTCTGGGTTAGTTCTAATAAAATCATACCAAGATCATATAGAATTATTGTAAGCATGGCATGAATACTTCATAAATTATAGATACGTTGGAGACGTATCAAGTCCTTCCGATTTGGAGAGAAGTTTTTCTGCACAAAATCTGAAACGAGAATTGTACAAAACAACATATTCTCCAACTTTGAATTCTTGCTTTTGGATTCTTTTGCCATGCCATCTTTTAACATTTTCCTTAAATAACTTGGCATTTTCATAACCTTGGGTTCTCCATTCATCTAATGAGCTAATATCAAATAACCTCTTTTCACCAGCAAGTTGGAAGTCATAGTTTAGTTCTTTGATTGCCCAAAATGCTTTATGTTCTAATTCTAGAGGCAAATGACAAGCTTTCCCATATACCATTTTGGACGAAGACATACCCATGGGATTTTTATACGCTGTTCTATAGGCCCAAAGTGCATCATCTAATTTCTTTGACCAATTATTTCGAGACCTATTAACAGTTTTTTGTAATATCAATTTTATTTCTCAATTGCTAAGTTCAACTTGACCACTAGATTGAGGATGATAGGGTGATGGAATTCTATGGTTAACATCATATTTAGAAAGCATCTTAAGGAAAGCACCATGAATAAAGTGTGAACCATCATTAGTCATTAGATATCTAGGGATTCCAAACCTTGGGAAAATAACTTCTTTAAGCATTTTAATGGAAGTATGATGATCAACACTACTAGTTGGAATAGCTTCTACCCACCTAGTTACATAATCAACAACAAGCAAAATATGAGTGTACCTATTACAGGAAGGAAAAGGTCCCATATAATCAAAACCCCAAACATCAAATGGTTCAATAACAAGTGAATAGTTCATAGGAATTTTCTGATGCTTACCAATATTACCAATTCTTTGACATTCATCATAATACAAGACAAACTTACGGGCATCCTTGAAGAGAGTAGGCCAATAAAACCAGATTGTAATACCTTATGAGCAGTTCTATCTCCAACACGATGTCCTCCATAAGCTTCGGAATGACATTTCCGTAAGATTTCTTCCTATTCATGCTCACGTACACAACGTCTAATAATACCATCTACTCCTTCTTTATAAAGATGTGGGTCATCCCAAAAGTAATGTCTTAAGTCATAGAAGTTCATCGGGAAAACTATCATTAATAGGTAGTGGGTCATAAAGAATATTTTCTACCCTAGACAAGTTATTGACGTGACTTGAGACTGTGTCAGTAGTTCCCCAAAGAGGAAGGGATGATGCAGCACAGCGACGATAAGTATTTCCCTCAGTTTATGAAACCAAGGTATCAATCCATAGAGGAAGATCACGCACCCACGTAAACAGCACCTGCACACAAACAAAAAATACTTTCAACCCAACGCGAAAGAGAGGTTGTCACGCTGTCTACGGTAACAAGATAGATTAGGTAATGATAATTTTGGCAAATATATCTTGCAAGAACACAAAATAAAATAAGTAAACAAAAACTGCAGCAAGGTATTTTTGTTTTTTTTGGGATTAATAGATCTGAAAACAGAAGATGCAAATAGTAGATCGGAAAGCAATATGTTGGAAAAGTAGACCCGGGGGGCGTAGGTTTCACTAGTGGCTTCTCTCATGAGTATAGCGCATGGTGGGTGAACAAATTACTATTGTGCAATTGATAGAAGATCAAATAACCACGATGATATCCAAGCACTGATCATTATATAGGTATCACGTCCAAGATAAGTAGACTGAAACGATTCTACATCTACTTCTATTACTCCACACATCGATCGCTGTCCAGCATGCATCTAGTATATTAAGTTCATGGGAAAATGGAGTAATGCAATAAGAATGGTGACATGATGTAGAAAAGATCTATTCATGTAGGAATAGACCCCATCTTGTTATACTTAATGGCAACGATACATGCGTATCTTGCTACCCCTTCTGTCACTGGGAAAGAACATCGCAAGATCAAACCCATCACAAAGAACCTCTTCCCATGGCAAGAAAAATCGATCTAGTTGGCCTAACTAAACCAAATATTCGAAGAAGAAGTACGAGGCTATAAGTAATCAAGCAAATAAGAGACCAAAGAAGACTCAAATCATATTCATCGATAGAAACTAATCATGAACTCAAAATTCATCGGATCCCAACAAACACACCACAAAAGTCATTACATCAAATAGATCTCCAATATACCATTGTATTGAGAAATATAGACAGAGAGGAAGCTATCTAGATAATGCCTGCCCGTAGGTCTATAGTGGACTACTCACGCATCATCGGAGAGGCACCTATGAAGAAGATGAACCCCTTTGTGATGGTATTAGATTGGGTCTCCAGGTTCTGGAGCTTGCGGTGGCTCAATTGTGTTTCGTCTACTCCCCTAGGGTTTTCGAATTTTCTGGGAATTTATAGGCTTGATAGTCAGTTATGGGGGTGCCCGAGGTGCCCACCCTCTACCAGGCCGTGCCAGGCACCTCTAGCGCGCCCTGGTGGAGGATGGCCACCCTGGGCCCCCTCTTCTAGTGTTCTTTGGCCCATCTTCCTTCTTCTAGTCCATAAAAAATCCACAAAAATCCCCGCAGCATTTGGGCTCCGTTTGTTACTGATTTTTTGTCAAGTAAAAAACAAGCAAAAACAGCAACTGGCACTTCGGCACTATGTCAATGGGTTAGTCCCAAAAAATGATATAAAGTTGCTATAAAATGATTGTAAAACATCCAAGATTGATAATATAACAGCATGGAACAAGCAAAAATTATAGATACATTGGAGACGTATCAGCATCCCCAAGCTTAATTCCTACTCGTCCTCGAGTAGGTAAATGATAAAAACAGAATGTTTGATGTGGAATGTTGCCTATCATGTTCATCATATAATCTTTTCTTTATATCATGGACATTTGGACTTTTCATATGGTTCAAAGCAATAGTCTCGTATTGACATGAAAACTTTAATACTCAAGCATATCAACAAGCAACCATGTGTTTCAAAATATCAACGCTAAAGCAAGTTATCTCTATCCCATCATGCTCAATCATTGATCCATTCATAATACACACCCAAATATTAGCTACACCTAGTTCTCAAGTACGAGCATAGTGCCCCTAGTTGGTGCTTTATAAGAGAAGATGGAGACTCATATTGAAAAATAAAAAAAATTGTGTAAAGTAAATAGATAGGCCCTTCGCAGAGGGAAGTAGGGATCTGTAGAGGTGCCAGAGCTCAAGTATTTAAATTGATAGAGAAAAATATTTTGAGTGGCATGCCTTTACTATCAACAAAAACGACCGAGAGATTTCAATATCTTTCCACACTAGATGCATCATAGGCGGTTCCCAAACAGAAAATAAAGTTTATTCCTTTTTCCACCATACTTTCACTTTCCATGGCTAGCCGAATCCACAGTTGCCTTCCATACCAACACTTTCCAAGGAATTTATTATTTGACGACATGAAGTAAATTTCTTTTCTTTTGCATTTTGGGACTGGGCATCCCTATTACCGCCATACTCTCATCCAATGACAAGTGAATAAACACTCATCTTGAGAATAACACATCTAGCATGAAAAAATATCAGTCACCCCCTACCGTTTCATGAGAGGTACAAGCACAAAACAAGGAAAATTTGTTTTGAAAGTTTAGAGATGGCACATACAAATTTGCTTGGAATGGCATGGAAATACCATATATAGGTAGGTATAGTGGGCTCATATGGCAAAACTTGGTTTAAGGATTTTGGAAGTATTTCTACTTAGTACAAATGAAGGCTAGCAAGAGATTGAGAAGCATCCAACCAAGAAACGAAAAATCACATAAGCGAGCATTAAGCATAACTAACACTAAATAATGCACCATAAGTAGGATGCAATTTCGTAGCGCAACTATTGACTTCCGTGCTTGCATAGGTAATTACAAACCTTAACACCAATATACTTGCTAAGCATAATTACTCGCTAACATAACTCACATATCACTATTGGCATGTCTCAAAACTATTACAAAGAATCAAGTTTAACTTGTCCAATGATCTTCATGAAAGTTTTTATTATATCCCTCTCAAATATCTATCACTTTGGGACTAGTTTCATATCTTGCAATTGCTTTTGACAAGCTCACATGGATATAAGTGAAGAACATGAGCATACAAGTTTCATCTCTCAAAATAGTATAAGTGAGGCATGAGAGGATTTATTCAAAATTAATAACTCTCAAATTAATATAAGTGAAGCATTAGACAATTTCATCAAGCATGTGAAAGCATGTTGTGCTCAAAAATATATAATTGAAGCACTAGAGCAATTCCTTTGCTCAATAGTTTTAAGTGAAACATAAAGAGAAATTCTAACAAATCATAGCTTAATTTTGGCTCTCTAAAATAGGTGAGTGCATAAAGTATAAAAGCAAGCAAAGCAAATATACCAGACGCTCCAAGCAAAACTCATGATAAGTGACGAATAAAAATATAGTTCCAAGTAGTATACCGATGGTTGTTAGAAAAAAGAGGGGATGCCACTCGGGGCATCCCCAAGATTAGTTGCATGTTACTCTTTGTTTATTACCTTGGGGTGCTTTAGCATCCCCAAGATTTGTCTCTTATAACTCCTTATTCCTTCATCCATCGTGATCTCACCCAAAACTTGAAAACTTCAATCACACAAAACTTAACAAAATTTTCGTGAGGTCCGCTGGTATAATAAAGAAAATTACCACTTTATGTACTATTTTAAACCCATTAATATTTTATTATTTCATTATATATAATGTATTCTAACTTTACCATTACTTATACCCCCCAATACAAGCCATAGATTCATCAAAACAAGCACACAATGCAACGAAAACAGAATATGTTTCAGACAGGACAGCCTGTAGTAATATATACTCTACCCATACTTATGGAAGTATTAAATTCTCAAAATTTAGTACAACGTAAATAATTTGTCTATAAATACTGTGTTAAAATTTCAGATCAATATCACGTTCCAGTAAAAAAGGAAAATTCGTGCACTGGGAACAAAGTTTCTTCTTTAGATTCAGCATTGTTTCTACTCATCTTATGGATCATCCAAAAGGAATTAATTGGCACAAACACTAAATAAAATATAAAAACACAATAATAAAAGAATAATAATTGTGAAGAACACTCAAAAACATAAATAAAAAAATAGAAATAATTTATTCATTGGGTTGCCTCTCAACAAGCGCTATCGTTTTACGCCCCTAGCTAGGCATAACGCATAGATTCAAGTATCGTCATCCTTAGTTTGCACTCAATAGAAGGCCCTCGTGATTTTGATTCATATGGTGGATTAATTATTTTTCTAGGTAAGTGTTCCATACCCTTTCTAAGGGGAAGCTGAAACTTAATATTGCCTTCTTTCATATCAATCACGACACGTATAGTGCGTAATTACGGTCTACCAAGTATGATAGGACAAGACGGGTTGCAATCAATATCAAGAACAATAAAAAAATGGGGACACAATTCCTATTTGCAAGAATAATAACTTCTTTAACCCTTCCCAAAGGATTTTTAATAGTAGAATCCGCCAAGTGTAAATTAAGAGAACATTCTTCAATATTGGTAAGACCAATCACATCACATAGAGATTTCGAAATCGTGGAAACACTAGCACCCAAATCACACAAACAAAAGAATTCATAATTTTTAATATTGAATTTAATGGTAGGTTCTCACTCATCATGTAATTTTCTAGGAATTGATCTAATTCCAACTTTTCTTCTAAGGATTTGATCATGGCATCAACAATATGTTTAGTAGAAGCTTTATTTTGTCCGTAAGCATGGGGTGAATTTATCATAGATTGCAGTAAAGAAATACAATCAACCAAGTAGAAACTCTCATAATTAAAGTCTTTGTAATCAAAGATAGTGGGCACATCACTAGTTAAAGTTTTGACCTCTCCAAACCCACTTTTATCAAAATTTTCATCAACATTTCCACCCTCCAAATCATTGGGACACCTTCTAGATAAAATTGACTCTTCTTCAGTACCTTTATCATAAATTTTAACATTACTAAACAAGGAATCGATATAGCAAACACCAATCATTTTAAGATCTTCATCATTGTTATGAAAGTAATTACTAGCAAACTCTCTTTCTAAAAATTCTCTTTTAGCTCTAAGCATAGCGATTCTTTTCTTACTTTCATCCATAGAAACATATAAAGCCTTAATTGATTCATTGATTTTAGGTGGAAAAGCATGCAACTTGATAATTTCTACATCATTGGAAATTCTATCAATGCTTCTAGACATATCATCAATCTTATTCAACTTTTCTTCTATCATAGTATTGAAAGACTTTTGAGCATTGATAAATTATTTTAAAATATTATCAAGATCAGAGGTGTTCCTATTATTATTATTATTACCATAGGAATTACCATAATTATTAGATCAATTTCCAGGAAAAGACCTAGGATTAAAATTACCTCTATAAGCATTGTTATTGAAATTGTTTCGCGAGATGAAATTCACCTCTACAGGATCACTATTTTGCTCAATCAAAGTAGAAAAAGGAGCTTCATTAAGATAAAGATGAGAATTTTTACTAGCAACAAACTTCATAAGAGCATCAACTTTTTCACTCAAAGTACTAATTTCTTCTACTGAATTAACCTTTTTACTAGTAGGTGCTCTTTCGATATGACGTTGTGAATAATTTTCCATAATATTATCTAGAAATTTGGTAGCTAAACACAAAGTAATTCCCATAAAATTACCACCCATGGTGGAATCTAAAAGATTTCTAGATACAAAATTCAATCCCACATAAAAATGTATGATCATCCAAAGATTTAAACCATGAGTAGGAAAATTTCTTAGCATCAACTTCATTCTTTCCCAAGATTGTGCAACATGTTCATGCTCAATTTTCTTAAAACTCATGATTTGAGTTCTAAGGGAAATAATTTTCATGGGCGGAAAATACTTAGTAATAAAAGCGTCCTTGCACTTATCCCTAGAATCGATACTATTGCTAGGCAAAGAGGAAAACCAAATTTTTGCACGATCCCGCAAAGACAAAAGGAAAAATTTACAACTTCAAAATTCATTTTCCACATATTTTTTATTTTGCATATTGCATAATTCCACGAAGGTGTTTAGATGGGACGCGGCATCCTCATTAGGTGTGCCGGAAAATTGATCTTTCATGACAAGATTCAACAAACCGACATTAATATCACAAGACTCCGCACTAGTGGTGGGAGGAACAATAGGAGTGCTAATAAAATCATTATTATTGGTATTGGAAAAATGACACAACTGGGTGTTTTCTTGAGTCATCGTGACTACCAAAACAAGATTGCAAGCAAACAAGAGATCTGACAAGAAAAAGGCAAACGAAAAGGAGAGGGCGAATGAAATGGAAAATTTGTGAAGTTGGGGAGAGGAAAATGGCAAATGATGTAAATTTAAAGGAGATGAGGTTTGTGATTAGGAATCTGGTAGATGAGATTGCTTCATCCCCGGCAACGGCGCTAGAAATTCCTTTGACGTGGCTTGAGACTGCGTCAGTAGTTCCCCAAAGAGGAAGGGATGATGTAGCACAGCGTCGGTAAGTATTTCCCTCAGTTTATGAAACCAAGTTCAATCCGTAGAGGAAGATCACACACCCATATAAACAACACCTGCACACAAACAACAAATACTTGCAACCTGACGTGAAAGAGAGGTTGTCATGCTCTCTACGGTAAGATAGATTAGGTAATGATAGTTTTGGCAAATAGATCTCGCAAGAACACAAAATAAAATAAGTAAACAAAAAGTGCAGCAAGTTATTTTTGGATTTTTTGGATTAATATATCTGAAAACAGAAGATGCAAATAGTAGATCAGAAAGCAATATATTGGAAAAGTAGACCTGGGGGACGTAGGTTTCACTAGTGGATTCTCTCATGAGTATAGCGCATGGTGGGTGAACAAATTACTGTTGGGCAATTGATAGAAGATCAAATAATCATGAAGATATCCAGGCAATGATCATTATATAGGCATCATGTCCAAGATAAGTAGACCGACACGATTCTGCATCTACTTCTATTACTCCACACATCGACCACTATCCAGCATGGATCTAGTGTATTAAGTTCATGGGAAAGCAGAGTAATGCAATAAGAACGGTGACATGATATAAACAAGATCTATTCACGTAGTAATAGACCCCATCTTGTTATACTTAATGGAAACGATACATGTGTGTATTGCTGCCCCTTCTATCACTCGGAAAGAACACCACAAGATCGAACCCATCACAAAGCACCTCTTCCCATGGCAAGAAAAATCGATCTAGTTGGCCTAACAAAACCAAAGATTCGAAGAAGAAATATGAGGCTATAAGTAATCATGCAAATAAGAGATCAAACAAGACTCAAATCATATTCATGGATAGAAAGTGATAATGAACTCAAAATTCATCGGATCCCAACAAACACACCGCAAAAGTCATTACATCAAATAGATCTCCAAGAGACCATTGTATTGAGAAACATAGAGAGAGAGGAAACCATCTAGCTACTGCCTACGGCCCCATAGGTCTATGTTGGACTACTCACGCATCATCGGAGAGGCACCTATGAAGAAGATGAACCCCTCCGTGATGGTGTTAGATTGGATCTTGAGGTTCTGGAACTTGCGGCGGCTAGAATTGTGTTTCGTCGACTCCCCTAGGGTTTTATGATTTTCTGGGAATTTATAGGCTCGATAGTCGGTTGAGGGGGTGCCCGAGGTGCCCACCCTCTACCAGGCCGCACCAGGGTCCTCTAGCGCCATGGTGTAGGGTGGCCACCCTGGCCTCCCTCTTCTAGTGATCTTTGGCCCATCTTCCTTCTTCTGGTCCATAAAAATTCCACAAAAATCCGCACAGCATTTGGGCTCCGTTTGGTACTGATTTTCTTCGAATTAAAAAATAAGCAAAAAAAAACAACTAGCACTTTGACACTATGTCAATAGGTTAGTCCCAAAAAATGATATAAAGTTGCTATAAAATGATTGTAAAACATCCAAGATTGATAATATAACAACATGGAACAAGCAAAAATCATAGTAAGTTGGAGACTATCAATTATCAGCTACGGGGTTCTCAGCTCCATTCCTATCAATGACATGTAAATCAAATTCCTGAAGCAAGAGAACCCACCTAATGAGTCTAGGTTTATCATCTTTCTTTTCCATAAGATATTTTATAGCAGCATGATCAGTGTGAACAATAACTTTGGAATCACCAATGTAAGGTCTGAATTTATCACAAGCAAACATGACTGCTAAAAATTCTTTTTCAGTAGTGGCATAATTTATTTGGGCACTATCTAGAGTTTTGCTAGCATAATGGATAACATTTAATTTCTTATCAACTCTTTGTCCTAGAACAGCACCAACGGCATAATCACTAGCATCACACATAATTTTGAAAGGTAAGTTCCAATCAGGTGGTTAAACAATAGGTGCAGTGGTTAAGGCTTTCTTTAGTGTTTCAAAGGCTTCCATTCAATCATCATAAGAAACAAAGGGAATAACCCTTTGGAAAAGATTAGTAACAGACCTAAAATGTTTGAGAAGTCTTTACTAAACCTCCTATAGAAACTAGTGTGACCAAGGAAACTTCGAATGCCTTTGATATCTTTAGGACATGGCATTTTCTCAATTGCATCAACTTTAGCTTGATCCACCTCAATACCTCATTCGGAGATCTTATGCCCCAAGACAATACCTTAATTAACCATAAAGTGGCACTTCTCCCAATTCAAGACAAGATTAGTTTGTTCACATCTCTGCAAAACTCGATCAAGGTCGCTTAAGCAATCATCAAAAGAAGTTCCATGAACGGAAAAATCATCCATGAAAACCCCCCACAATCTTTTCACAATAATCAGAGAATATAGCAGTCATACATCTTTGAAAGGTAGCAGGTGCATTGCATAAACCAAAATGCATACGCCTATAAGCATAGGTTCCAAAAGGACAAGTAAAGGTGGTTTTCTCTTGATCAGATTGTGACACGGGTATTTGAGAGAAACCAGAATATCCATCTAGGAAAAAAAGTGTGTGTGCTTAGATAATCTTTCAAGCATTTGATGAATAAAAGGCAAGGGGTAATGATATTTTCTAGTAGCTTTATTTAATTTCCTAAATCAATTACCATCCTATAGCCAGTAATAATTCTTTGCGGAATAAGCTCATTTTTATCATTAGGAACAATAGTAATACCTCCTTTCTTAGGGACACAATGAACAGGACTCACCCATCTACTATCAGCTATAGGATAGATTATACATGCTTCCAAAAGCTTTAATATTTTAGTTCTTACCACTTCCTTCATCTTGGGATTCAATCATCGTTGGTGATCAACAACGGGTTTAGCATGAGGTTCCATATTAATCTTGTGCTGACATAGAGTGGGACTAATGCCCTTAAGATCATCAAGATTATATCCAATAGCAGCTCGGTGCTTCCTCGGAATTTTTATTAATCTTTCTTCTTCATGTTCTGAAAGGTTAGCACTAATAATAACAGGATATACCTTTTTCTCATCAAGGTAAGCATACTTCAAAGTGTCAGACAATTGTTTTAGTTCAAACACAGGATTACCTTTAGGTGGAGGAGGACCTCCAAGAGTTTCAATAGGCAAATTGTGTTTTAGTAGAGGTTGTTGTTCAAAAGAAATGTTATCTATTTCATTTCTTTCACGAAAGTGCAAATCATTTTCATGGTCTAGCAAATATTGTTCTAGTGGACCAGTAGGAGGAACAACAATAGAAGCAAGACCAATTATTTCATCCTTAATAGGTAATTATCTATCACAAGGTTGTCTACTAAACTTGGAAAAATTAAACTCATGAGACACATCACCAAACTCAACACTACCAGTTTCTTTTTGACAATCTATCTTAGCATTAACAGTGTTCAAGAAAGGTCTACGAAAGATAATGGGACAAAAGTCACCTTGTGAGGAACCAAGAACTAGAAAATCAGTAGGATATTTTATTTTCCCACACAAGACTTCAACATCTCTAACAATCCCAAGTGGTGTAATGGTATCTCTATTAGCAAGTTTAATAGTGACATCAATATCTTCTATTTCAGCAGGTGTTATGTCATTCATAATTTCTTGATATAAGGTAAAAGGAATAACACTCACACTAGCACCCAAATCACATAATCCATGATAACAATGATCTTCTATTTTAACTGAGACAATAGGCAAGCCAACTACGGGTCTATGTTTGTCTTTTTCATCGAGTTTAGCAATTCTAGCAGCTTCATCACAGAAGTAAATGACATGCCCATCAATATTTTCTACCAAGAGATCTTTAACCATACCAACACTAGGTTCTACTTTAATTTGTTAGGAGGCCTTAGGTGCTCTAATATTACTTTTGCGAACCACAGTTGATACCTTAGCATGTTCCTTTATCCTAACAGGGAAAGGTGGTTTCTCAATATAACCAGTAGGCACAACTGGATCAACATTGTAAATGATAGTTTCTTCATTAGCTATGACCGGTTCTTTAATTTCTTATTTTAATAGGGGGATGATATTTAAAAAAATTCTCTGTAGGGAGATCATCATGAGCAGCAAATGATTCACAAAAAGAGGCTACTATCTCACAGTCAAGTCCATATTTAGTGCTAAACTTATGAAAAGCATCAGTATTCATAAAAGATTTAACACTATCAAATCCAATCTTTATACCTGACTCATTACCTTCGTAGAGTTCCCAATCTTCAGAGTTGCGTTTAATTCTTTCCAAGATATCCCACTTGAATTCAATAGTTTTCTTCATGAAAGAACTAGTACAAGAAGTATCGAGCATGGTTTGATCATTACGAGAAAGTCGAGCATAAAAATTCTGAATGATAACTTCTCTCGGGATATCATGATTGGGGCATGAATATAACATTGACTTAAGCCCCCCCAAGCTAGAGCGATACTTTCTCCTTCACGAGGCCAACAATTATATATATAATTCTGATCACGGTGAACTAGATGCATAGGATAAAACTTTTGGTGGAATTCCAATTTCAAACGATTCTAGTTCCATGATCCAATAACATAATATAGCCTATACCATGTCAATGCTTTTCCCTTCAAAGATAAAGGAAAAATCTTCTTATTAACTTCATCTCCGGATAAACCTACAAGCTTAAATAGTCCACAAATTTCTTCCAAATTTATTAGGTGCATATCAGGTTGTTGAGTTCCATCTCCGTTATAAGGACTAGCTAGCAGTTGTTCTAAAAAAACCCGAAGGAATTTCATAACCAATATTTTCATCAGGTGATGTAAGTTGAGGTTCCTTTCGAGGTGAAGATATCCCGAACAAACCCCTCAAAGGATTACTTTCCATAGTAACAAGTGACAGTAAATTTCAGCACGTAGTATAAGTTTTTCCTTACCGATTTCCACTTACCAAGAGCGCTTCACTCCCGGAAACGACGCTAGAAAAGAGTCTTGATGACCCACAAGTATAGGGGATCAATCGTAGTCCTTACGATAAGTAAGAGTGTCGAACCCAACGAGGAGCAGAAGGAAATGATAAGCAATTTTCAGCAAGGTAATTTTTGCATGCACTGAAATTGTAAGTAGCAAGTAGTTTGATAGCAAGGTAATTTGTAACGAGCAAGTAACGACAACAATATGTAAGGTGCAGAAAGGTAGCCCAATCCTTTTGTGGCAAAGAGCATGCCAAAACTATCTCTTATGATAAGCAAAGTGCTCTTGAGGGTACACGGGAATTTCATCTAGTCACTTTCATCATGTTGGTTTGATTCATGTTCAATACTTTGATAATTTGATATGTGGATGGACCGCTGCTAAGGTGTTGTTCTTACTTGAACTAACAGCCTACTTATGATTAACCCCCTCGCAAGCATCCGCAACTACGAGAAAAGTATTAAGACAAAGTCTAACCATAGCATTATGTTGGAAATATGCCCTAGAGGCAATAATAAATTATTTATTATCATATTTGCTTGTTCATGATAATCGTTTATTATCCATGCTATAATTGTATTGATCGGAGACTTAAATGCATGTGTGGATACATAGACAAAACCATGTCCCTAGTATGCCTCTAATGGACTAGCTCGTTGATCAAAGGATGGTTGAGGTTTCCTAGCCATGGACATGAGATGTCATTTGATAACGGGATCACATCATTAGGAGAATGATGTGATGGATAAGACCCAAACTACAAACATAGCATATGATCGTGTCAGTTTATTGCTACTGTTTTCTGCATGTCAAGTATATGTTCCTATGACCATGAGATCATGCAACTCACGGATATCGTAGGAGTGCCTTGTGTGTATCAAACGTCGCAACGTAACTGGGTGACTATAAAGGTGCTCTACAGGTATCTCCCATGGTGTCTGTTGAGTTGGCATGAATCAAGACTGGGATTTGTTACTCCGTGTGACGGAGAGGTATCTCGGGGCCCACTCGGTAATGCAACATCACAATAAGCCTTGCAAGCAATGTGACTAATTGTTAGTTGCGGGATCTTGTATTACGGAACGAGTAAAGAGACTTGCCAGTAACGAGGTTGAACTAGGTATGGAGATACCGACGATCGAATCTCGGGCAAGTAACATACCGAAGAACAAAGGGAACGTTATACGGGATTAACTGAATCCTTGACATAGAGGTTCGACCGATAAAGATATTCGTAGAATATGTAGGAACCAATGTGGATGTCCAGGTCCCGCCATTGGTTATTGACCGTAGAGGTGTCTCGGTCATGTCTACATAGTTCTCGAACCCGCAGGGTCTGCACACTTAAGGTTCGGTGACATTTCGGTAGTGTAGAGTTATGTATGGTGGTGACCGAAGTTTGTTCGGAGTCTCGGATGAGATCCAGGACATCACGAGGAGCTCCGGAATGGTCTGGAGGTAAAGATTCATATATAGGAAGTCCCAGTTTGGTTTCCGGAAAAGTTTCGGGCTCATCGGTAGTGTACCGGGAGTGCCGGTAGTGTACCGGGAGTGCCGGTAGTGTACCGGGAGGCCTCCGGGAGGGTTATTTCGACCCCAAGAGGTCCATGGGCTGCGGGAGAATAATAACCAGCCCTTAGTGGGATGGGAAAACAGCCACAAAGGCCCATGGCGCAGGAGAGAAAGTCCTAAAGCAAAAAGTGGAAAATCAGCCAATAGGAGGCAATCCTACTCCAACTAGGATTGGAGGTGAAGTAGGATTGCTTCCCACCTCCTATTTCGGCCGACCCAAAGGCCTTGGCTGCCTCTCCTCTCCTCTCCTCCTATATATACTAGTGGATTGGGTGGTTTTTAGACAGAATTTCCGGCCACGTGCTACCCGTTTCACCGGTGCACAGTTTCTCCTCTAGATCGGTTTTCCGCAGCGCTTAGGCGAAGCCCTGCCGGAATCACTCCACCACGATCACCGGAGCGCCATCACGCTGCCGGTGAACTCTCTCTCCTCTCCACCTCCTCTTGCTGGATCAAGACGGTGGAGATCATCATCAAGCTGCACGTGTGCTGAACGCGGAGGTGTCGTCCGTTCGGCGCTAGATCGGAAGGACCGTGATCGAGATCGTGAGACGGTTCGTGATGAGATCGTGGAACGGATCGTGATGAGTTCGCGGGATAGATCGTGATCAAGATCGTGAGACGGATCATGATGAGATCGCAGGACGGATCGTGATGAGTTCACGGGACGGATCGTGATTGGATCGCGGGACGGATCGTGATGAGATCGCGGGACGCTCGGCGATTTGGATCGCGAAGATGTTCGACTACACCAACCGCGTTCCTTAACGCTTCCGCTTAGCGATCTACAAGGGTATGTAGATCCACTCTCCCTCTCGTAGATGCTCATCACCATGGATAGGTTTGCGTGTGCGTAGGAAATTTTTTGTTTCCCATGTGACGTTCCCCAACAGTGGCATCATGAGCTAGGTTGATGGTTCGATGAGATCTCGAGTAGAACACAAAAGGTTTGTGGGCGTTGATGCTTAGATTGCTTCCTCCCTTGGTCGGATTTTGGTTCAGCGGGATTGTGAGATGAAGCGGCCCGGACCAACATTACTCGTACGCTTACGAGAGACAGGTTCCCTCGACGCAACTTGTTGCTTAGATGGCTTGCAGGTGACAGTTTCTCTCACTTTAGTTGGATCGGATCCGACAAAGGCGGTCCTTGAGAAGGTTGAAAAGCAATCTATGTATCACCATTGTGGTTTATGCGTAGGTGAGAATCGTTCTTGCTAGATACCCGTAGCAGCCACGTAAAACATGCAACAACAATTAGAGGACGTCTAACTTGTTTTTGCAGGGTATGTTGTGATGTGATATGGCCAATTACATGATGAGATATATGTGATGTATGAGATTATCATGTGATGTATAGAATTTCACGACTTGCATGTCGTTGAGTACGGCAACCGGCAGTAGCCATAGGGTTGTCTTTAATTATTGTATGACCTGCGTGTCAATCATTAAGCGCTATGTAATGCTTTACTTTATCGCTAAGCGGTAGCAATAGAAGTAGAAGCAGGGCTGGCGCCACAACCCCAATGGCAACACATTGATGGAGATCAAGATGATGGAGATCATGGTGTTGTGCCGGTGACGATGGAGATCATGCCGGTGTTTCGAAGATGGAGATCTTAAACACAAGTTCATTTCCATATCATGTCACTTATGAATTACATGAGATGTTAATCCTTTTATGGACCTTGTTTTGCTTAGTACGGTGGTAGCATTATAAGGTGATCCCTCACTTGAATTTCAAGATGAACTGTGTTCTCCCCGAGTGTGCACCGTTGCGAAAGTTCGTCGTGTTCAGACACCACGTGATGATCGGGTGTGATAGACTCTACGTTCACATACAACGGGTGCAAGCCAGATTTGCACGCGCAAAACACTCGGGTTAAACTTGACGAGCCTAGCATGTACAGACATGGCCTCGGAACACAAGAGACCGAAAGGTCGAGCATGAGTCATATAGTGGATATGATCAACATAATGATGTTCACCATTGAAGCCACCTTAACTCACGTGATGATCGGACTTGAGTTGGTGAATTTGGATCATGTATCACTCGAATGACCCGAGGGATGTCAATTTGAGTGGGAGTTCTTAAGTAATATGATTAATTGAACTCATTATCATGAACATAGTCAAAGTGTCTTTGCAAATTATGTTGTAGATTACTAGCTCGCGTTGTAGCTCCCTTGTATTTTTATATGTTCCTAGAGAAATAGAATTGAAAGATGTTGGTAGCAAAATTGCGGACTGGGTCCATGATCTGAGGATTGTCCTCATTGCTGCATAGAAGGCTTATGTCCTTAATGCACCGCTCGGTGCGCCACCCCATCTAGCGTCGTCTGTAGATGTTGTGAACATCTGACAGGCACGTTTCGATGACTACTTGATAGTTTAGTGCGTCATGCATTGCGGCTTAGAATTGAGGCTCCGAAACGTTTTGAACGTCACGGAACATATGAGATGTTCTAAGAGCTGAGATTGTGATCTCAGGCTCGTGCCCGAGTTGCGAGATATAGGATCTCCAACGAGATTCTTTGCCTGCAAGATGAAAGAGAATAGCTCAATCGTTGAGCATGTGCTCAGACTGTCTGGGTACTACAATCGCTTGAATCGAGTGGGAGTTGATCTTCCAGATAATATAGTGATTGATGTAGTTCTCCAAGTCACTGTCACTGAGCTACTAGAACTTGGTGATGAACTATAAAATGCCAGGGAAAGAAATGTTGATCCCTGAGCTGTTCGCGATGTTTGACACCGCGAAGATAGAAATCAAGAAGGAGCGTTAAGTGTTGATGGTTAATCAAACCACTAGTTTTGAGAAGGGCAAGAGCAAGGAGGGAAACTTCATGGATAGCAAGTCAGTTGCTGCTCCAGTGAAGCAACCCAAAGTTGAACTCAAACCCGAGACTAAGTGCTTCTGTTATGAGGTGAGCGGTCGCTGAAGCAGAACAACCCTAGATACTTGGTAGATAAGAAGGCTGGCAACATTGATAGAAGTATATTTGATATACGAGTTACTAATGTGTACCTTGCTAGTACTCTTAGTAGCACCTGGGTATTGGATACTGGTTCGGTTGCTAAATGTTAGTAACTCGAAATAAAGGCTATGGAATAAATGGAGAACTAGCTAAGGGTGAGGTGACGATATGTGTTGGAAGTGTTTCCAAGGTTGATGTGATCAACATCGCACGCTCTCTCTACCTTCAGGATTAGTGACGAACCTAAATAAATGTTATTTGGTGTTTTGCGTTGAGCATGAACATGATTAGATCATGTTTATTTCAATACGGTTATTCATTTAAGTTATAGAATAATGGTTATTCTGTTTACATGAATAATACCTTCAATGGTCATGCACCCAGTGAGAATGGTTTGTTGAAATCTTGATCGTAGTATTACACATGTTCATAACATTGATGTCAAAAGATACAAAGTTAATAATGATAGTACCACATACTTGTGGCACTGCCGCTAAATGTCATATTGGTATAAAGCGCATGTAGAAACTCCATGCTGATGGATATTTGGACTCATTCGATTTCGAATCGGTTGAGACATGCGAACCATGCCTCTTGGGCAAGATGACTAAAGGACCCCGTTGGATGGAGCGGGCAAGTGATTCATTGGAAATGATACATGTTGATGTATGCAATCTAGTGAGTCTTCTAGCGTGCAGTGGATATCGTTATTTTCTTACCTTCATTGATGATTTGAGTAGATATAGTGTATATTTACTTAATGAAACACAAGTCTGAATCGTTTGAAAGGTTCAAGCAAATTCAGAGTGAAGTTTAAAGATCATCGTGACAAGAAGATAAAAATGACTGCGATATGATCGTGGAGGTGAATATCTGAGTCACGAGTTTGGCATACAACTTAAGACAATGTGAAAGTTGTTTCACAACTAAACGCCACCTGGAACACCATAGTGTGATGGTGTGTCCGAACATCATAGTTATGCTCTATTGGACATGGTGCGTGCTATGATGTCTCTTGTCGTTTTACTACTATAATTTTGGGGTTATGCATTAGAGACAACTACATTCACTTTAAATAGGGCACCATCTAAATCCGTTGAGATGACACCATGTGAATTATGGTTTGATAGAAACCTAAGCTGACATTTCTTAATATTTTGGGACGTGACACTTGTGTGGAAAATGTTTTCACCTAATGAGGTCGAACCCAAGGCGGACAAATTGCATCTTCATAGAATACCCTAAGATCAGTTGGGTGAACCTTCAATCTCAGATCCTAGTGTAAAATGTTTGTTGCTTAAACGAATCCTTTCTCGAGGAAATGTTTCTCTCGAAAGAATTGAGTGGGAGGAAGATAGAACTTGATGAGGTTGTTAACCCTTTGTTCAACCAGAGAGTAGCACAACGCAGAAAGATGTTTCTGTGAAGCCTACGTTAGTTGAAGAGGAAGTTAATGATGATGATCATGAAGCTTCAGGATCAAGTTACTATCGAACTTCGTAGGTCGACAAGGATGTGTACTGCTCCTAAGTGGAACGATAACTCTGTCTTGGAGATCATGTTGTTGGACAACGATGAACCTACGAGCTATGGAGAAGCGATCATGGGCCCGGATTCTCACAAATGGTTAGAGGCCATGAAATCCGAGATAGGATCCATGTATGAAAACCAAGTGTAGACTTTGGTAGACTTGCTCGTTGGACGGCAGGTCGTTGAGTACAAATGGATCTTTAAAATGAAGATAGACACTGATGGTGAATGTCACTATTTGTAAAGCTCGACTTGTTGCAAAGATGTTTGTGACAAGTTCAAGGAGTTGACTACGATGAGACTTTCTCACTCGTAGTGGTGCTAAAGTCTGTTGGAATTATGTTAGCAGTTGTTGTGTTTTCAATTATGAAATCTGGCAGATGGATGTCAAAACATCGTTTCCTTAACGGTTTACTTGAGGAAAGGTTGTATGTGATACAACCAGAAGGTTTTGTCAAGCCTAAGGATGCTAAAAGGTGTGCAAGCTTCGGTGATCCTTCCATGGACTGAAGCAAGCATCTCGGAGTTGGAATATACGCTTTGATGAGGTGATCAAAGTTTTGATGTTTATACAAAGTTTACGAGAAACTTGTATTTGCAATAAAGTGAGTGGGAGCACTATAGAATTTCTGATAAGTATATGTGGATGACATATTGTTGATCAGAAATGATGTAGAGTTTCTGGAAAGCATAAAATGGTTGTTTGAAAAGTGTTTTTCAAAGGAAGACCTGGATGAAGCTACCTAATTGTTGAGCATCAAAATCTATAGAGATAGATCAAGATGCTTGATGAGACTTTCAATGAGTGCATACCTTGACAAGATTTTGAAAGAGTTCAAAATGGATCAGCGAGAGAAATAGTTCTCGTCTGATTTGTAAGGTGTGAAGTTGAGTGAGACTCAAAGCTCGACAACGGCGGAAGAAAGAGAAAGGACGAATCTCTGTAGGGAGATCATCATGAGCAGCAAATGATTCACAAAAAGAGGCTACTATCTCACAGTCAAGTCCATATTTAGTGCTAAACTTATGAAAAGCATCAGTATTCATAAAAGATTTAACACTATCAAATCCAATCTTTATACCTGACTCATTACCTTCGTAGAGTTCCCAATCTTCAGAGTTGCGTTTAATTCTTTCCAATATATCCCACTTGAATTCAATAGTTTTCTTCATGAAAGAACTAGTACAAGAAGTATAGAGCATGGTTTGATCATTATGAGAAAGTCGAGCATAAAAATTCTGAATGATAACTTCTCTCGGGATATCATGATTGGGGCATGAATATAACATTGACTTAAGCCCCCCCAAGCTAGAGCGATACTTTCTCCTTCACGAGGCCAACAATTATATATATAATTCTGATCACGGTGAACTAGATGCATAGGATAAAACTTTTGGTGGAATTCCAATTTCAAACGATTCTAGTTCCATGATCCAATATCATAATATAGACTATATCATGTCAATGCTTTTCCCTTCAAAGATAAAGGAAAAATCTTCTTATTAACTTCATCTCCGGATAAACCTACAAGCTTAAATAGTCCACAAATTTCTTCCAAATTTATTAGGTGCATATCAGGTTGTTGAGTTCCATCTCCGTTATAAGGACTAGCTAGCAGTTGTTCTAAAAAAACCCGAAGGAATTTCATAACCAATATTTTCATCAGGTGCTGTAAGTTGAGGTTCCTTTCGAGGTGAAGATACCCCGAACAAACCCCTCAAAGGATTACTTTCCATAGTAACAAGTGACAGTAAATTTCAGCACGTAGTATAAGTTTTTCCTTACCGATTTCCACTTACCAAGAGCGCTTCACTCCCGGAAACGACGCTAAAAAAGAGTCTTGATGACCCACAAGTATAGGGGATCAATCGTAGTCCTTACGATAAGTAAGAGTGTCGAACCCAACGAGGAGCAGAAGGAAATGCTAAGCAATTTTCAGCAAGGTAATTTCTGCATGCACTGAAATTGTAAGTAGCAAGTAGTTTGATAGCAAGGTAATTTGTAACGAGCAAGTAACGACAACAATATGTAAGGTGCAGAAAGGTAGCCCAATCCTTTTGTGGCAAAGAGCATGCCAAAACTATCTCTTATGATAAGCAAAGTGCTCTTGAGGGTACACGGGAATTTCATCTAGTCACTTTCATCATGTTGGTTTGATTCATGTTCAATACTTCGATAATTTGATATGTGGATGGACCGCTGCTAAGGTGTTGTTCTTACTTGAACTAACAGCCTACTTATGATTAACCCCCTCGCAAGCATTCGCAACTACGAGAAAAGTATTAAGACAAAGTCTAACCATAGCATTATGTTGGAAATATGCCCTAGAGGCAATAATAAATTATTTATTATCATATTTCCTTGTTCATGATAATTGTTTATTATCCATGCTATAATTGTATTGATCGGAGACTTAAATGCATGTGTGGATACATAGACAAAACCATGTCCCTAGTATGCCTCTAATGGACTAGCTCGTTGATCAAAGGATGGTTGAGGTTTCCTAGCCATGGACCTGAGATGTCATTTGATAACGGGATCACATCATTAGGAGAATGATGTGATGGATAAGACCCAAACTACAAACATAGCATATGATCGTGTCAGTTTATTGCTACTGTTTTCTGCATGTCAAGTATATGTTCCTATGACCATGAGATCATGCAACTCACGGATATCGTAGGAGTGCCTTGTGTGTATCAAACGTCGCAACGTAACTGGGTGACTATAAAGGTGCTCTACAGGTATCTCCGATGGTGTCTGTTGAGTTGGCATGAATCAAGACTGGGATTTGTTACTCCGTGTGACGGAGAGGTATCTTGGGGCCCACTCGGTAATGCAACATCACAATAAGCCTTGCAAGCAATGTGACTAATTGTTAGTTGCGGGATCTTGTATTACGGAATGAGTAAAGAGACTTGCCAGTAACGAGGTTGAACTAGGTATGGAGATACCGACGATCGAATCTCGGGCAAGTAACATACCGAAGAACAAAGGGAACGTTATACGGGATTAACTGAATCCTTGACATAGAGGTTCGACCGATAAAGATATTCGTAGAATATGTAGGAACCAATGTGGACGTCCAGGTCCCGCCATTGGTTATTGACCATAGAGGTGTCTCGGTCATGTCTACATAGTTCTCGAACCCGCAGGGTCTGCACACTTAAGGTTCGGTGACATTTCGGTAGTGTAGAGTTATGTATGGTGGTGACCAAAGTTTGTTCGTAGTCCCGGATGAGATCCAGGACATCACGAGGAGCTCCGAAATGGTCCGGAGGTAAATATTCATATATAGGAAGTCCCAGTTTGGTTTCCGGAAAAGTTTCGGGCTCATCGGTAGTGTACCGGGAGTGCCGGTAGTGTACCGGGAGGCCTCCGGGAGGGTTATTTCGACCCCAAGAGGTCCATGGGCTGCGGGAGAATAATAACCAGCCCTTAGTGGGATGGGAAAATAGCCACAAAGGCCCATGGCGCAGGAGAGAAAGTCCTAAAGCAAAAAGTGGAAAATCAGCCAATAGGAGGCAATCCTACTCCAACTAGGATTGGAGGTGAAGTAGGATTGCTTCCCACCTCCTATTTCAGCCGACGCAAAGGCCTTGGCTGACTCTCCTCTCCTCTCCTCCTATATATACTAGTGGATTGGGTGGTTTTTAGACGGAATTTCTGGCCACGTGCTACCCGTTTCACCCGTGCACAGTTTCTCCTCTAAATCGGTTTTCCGCAGCGCTTAGGCGAAGCCCTGCCGGAATCACTCCACCACCATCACCGGAGCGCCATCACGCTTCCGGTGAATTCTCTCTCCTCTCCACCTCCTCTTGCTGGATCAAGACGGTGGAGATCGTCATCAAGCTGCACGTGTGCTGAACGCGGAGGTGCCGTCCGTTCGGCGCTAGATCGGAAGGACCGTGATCAAGATCGTGAGACGGTTCGTGATGAGATCGTAGAACGGATCGTGATGAGTTCGCGGGATAGATCGTGATCAAGATCGCGGGACGGATCGTGATGAGATCGCGGGACGGATCGTGATGAGTTCACGGGACGGATCGTGATTGGATCGCGGGACGGATCGTGATGAGATCGCGGGACGCTCGGCGATTTGGATCGCGAAGATGTTCGACTACACCAACCGTGTTTCTTAACGCTTCCCGCTTAGCGATCTACAAGGGTATGTAGATCCACTCTCCCTCTCGTAGATGCTCATCACCATGGATAGGTTTGCGTGTGCGTAGGAAATTTTTTGTTTCCCATGCGACGTTCCCCAACACATTAAACATGTGGACCCAAATCAGCCCCTTACCAAGTAGTGCATAAACTAGGGTTTAAGCTTCTGTCACTCTAGCAACCCATCACCTAATAACTAATCCACAATGCATTCCCTTAGACCCAAGGATGGTGAAGTGTCATGTAGTCGACGTTCACATCACACCACTAAGGGAATCACAACATACATATCATCAAAATATCAAAAACATATCGAACTCACATGAGTACTTGCAATATGACTTCTCCTGTGACCTCAAGAACAAAGGTAAGTACTCACAAATAATATGCATGCTCAAGATCAGAGGTGTATTGAATAGCATAATGGATCTGAACCTATAATCTTCCACCAAATAAACCATATAGTAATCAACTACACAAGGTAATCAACACTACTAGTCACCCACAAGTACCAAGCTAAGGTTCCGGTAGAATGATTGAACACAAGAGATGAACTAGGGTTTGAGAGGAGATGGTGTTGTTGAAGATGTTGATGAATAATGGCCTCCCCAAGATGAGAGGTTTGTTGGTGATGACGATGGCTTTGATTTCCCCCTCTGGGAGGGAAGTTCCCCCGGCTGAGTCGCTTCGTCGGAGGGAAAAAGTGCTCCTGCCCAAGTTCCGCCTCAAGGCGGTGGCACTTTGTCCCGAAAGTCCTCTCCTTATTTTTTAGGTTTTTCGGGATTTTATACCAGAAGATGGGCTTCGGAGGTGGGCCTGGGTGCCCACCCTCCACTAGGGTGCGGTTAGGGGGCCTAGCGCGCACTGGTGGAGGGTGGCCACCTGATGGCCTCCCTCAGATAGTTTTTAGCTCCAGTATTTTTTATTTAATGCGTAAAAAATCTATGTAAATTTCCAGCTTCATTGGAGTTGTGCAGAATAGGTATCACTGACGTGCTTTTTCAGGGTGCTGAATTTCAGTTGCCGACATTCTCCCTCTTGATGTAAACCTTGCAAATTGTGAGAGAAAAGGCATTAGAATTACTCCCCAAGGCATTATTATGCATAAAAATATTACAAATAACAGTAGTAAAACATGATGTAAAATGGATGTATAAGTCATTCACATGCTCAATATACCATTGTACTCATTACTGTTTTGTCCTTCTTTCTTGTTGATGTGTTCCGACATCCTGGTGACATAGTCATCCGTGTTCGGCCAGGCGATGATGGATGTCATCACACTAAGAGGGCCCTAAGAACACATGTCCATCGTCGGAGGAGCAAATCCCACTCTTGAGCTATCTAGTTTCTTTTCAAACTTTTCGATGGACCTGTAAGTTGTAGTTATGATCATCAAGTTACAGATGATGTTTGAGAAACCCCAAAGCTCATCGCACGGTAAGAAGTGAATAAAATACTCTCATGGTCTAAGAAACATAAAACACACATGAACACTCTGTGTTATAACAATCGATTTAAGACGACATTATCTCAAAGTATAACAAACAACTTTGGATCGATTCAATATGATCGTTCTTCTAACATCATATTCTCAATGTTGTTTTAGGACCATCGTTACACTTAACGATATCCTAAGATCCGGATGTGATCACCAACAACACTTAAGCCAGTATTAGAGGCAAGACTAGAAACCTTATTTACCGTTTATCATTCCACACGTGCATATGAGTTTTTCACTGAATCGCGTATTTCAGAATCTTAACAGTTATAGCATAGAATATGAACTCTTAATTATGAATATGGAAATATAATAATACAATATTATTGCCTCTAGGGCATATTTCCAACATAAGTAATGTATCAATGACTTATGGATTTATCATGCTTTCTTTAAAATGTCGGGCTCTTACAACGACATCAACGTCCTGCAACAATCTTCCGTTTCCAAGAGAGTAAATTGCTCAAAACCATCACATTTGTGGCTAGGGTACTCCAAAACTACCGGTTTTGCCAAAAATCATAAAAAATCACCAACTCTGTGGCAAGTGAGTAATAAATCGCACTGATTCGCAAATGATTCGTGTCTAACAGCAGAACTGACGGGTGGGATCCATCTGTCAGGCCAATCTGGCGAAAAGTAGACCTAATCCATGTGTTGACCTGCTGGGGTGGATCGGTGTCCCACATGTAAGCCACGCGACTTATTTCCCCTTCTTCTCTTTCTTCCTCCGCCCTCCTCATCTCTGGCAGTCGTCGCCGACCGACCACTAGACCCCGCCGAACCTCCCGTGCCTCCGCTCCTTCTCCTTCCTCCTTCTTTGCTACTTCCTCTCCCTCCTCTCAATCTCTCGATTCTCTATCGTAGGAGCACTGCAACCATGGTCGCGTCCGAGATGCGCATCGAGACACGCTGCTTTCGCTAGAGCTCTTATCGTCGGGAATAGATCTGTCGGATGCGCTGTCCGAGAGGGAGAAGGGCGGGCCAGGTGCCCGTGTCCCAACGAGGGAAGGACATGTCGGGTGCATGTGTCCCAGCGGGAGCACCGCAGCCATGGCCATGCCTGAGATGCACCACCGCCACCAGACGCTTCCGCCGGAGGTCCCGACGTCGAGAACGGATCCGCCGGGTGCGCGTGTCCCACTGGGAGGCGCCCGAGATGCACCATCGTGACACACCGCTTCCGCTGGATTCGTAGGGTGCGTGTGTCCCAGAGGGAGAAGGACGGGGACGACCTAGTCTCCCCATCGAGCCAAACACATGGAGGAGGGCTCGAGCTAGATCTCGTCGCCGTCCTCTGAAGTGGGATGGAGCACGACGAGACCACGAGGCACAACGATGACCTGAGAGAGAGGAGGACGGGGAAGGAGAAGAGGATGGGGAAGAAGAGAGAAAAAAAAAGTAGAGATGGTCCCACGGGTTCGTTGTAGCAACTACCGACGGGAAGCATGTGCTTATTTAGTAGTCTCCGTGGCTCCGTGCCACGTTGTCGTTATCAAAAAAGAAAAGAAAAGAAAAGAGTTTCCACGCGTGTGGCCAGTTGGTCTAAAACCGGCCTGGCCTGGTCCTGGTGGAGGGTCTGAGTCTGAGCCAGCGCATTCACATATTGTCGATTCATTGTTGACGGCAAAAGCGAGACGCCAAGAACTCGGCAAGTCGTGAGGCCGCCTGCCTCTGCGGATTCGATCTCGATCCCCACCCTACTGCGAGAGAGATTGGACGCCACGGGAGCACCCCGATCCCGCCATGAATCCCGAGTAGTAAGTCCCTCCCTCCCTCCCTCCCTCCACCCTCTGTTTCGCCCCCCAGCAGTTCCGATCGCGGTTGGGGCTTTTCGGCCGAGATCTCGCTGGATCTGGCGCGGGGGAGAGTTGACTCTCGATCCCAGCAAAATTGCGGCCTTTTTTTGTTCTTTGTCTGGATCGCTTCCGCGAGGGGGATGCAGCGTTTCGTTTCTGGGAGAGTTTATGTTTGAATTATTAGGCGGAATTTGATGCGAAATTGTTCGCTGGATGCCGCTGGGTAGTTGTACTTTCTTTACTTGATCATTCTGATTAGTGTCTCCAGGGTTGTTTATTGTGGATTTCAGATTTCTACTATACAATGGCAGTAAAAGAACAAGGCAACCTTGGTTGCAGTTTGTTTGCACAAAGAAGAATAGATGATAGGTCGATTTTGGTGAATTATCTATGCTAATGTCACTAGCACCATCTCTAGTTTTCCTATCACTTTGTTGAGTCTCATGTTTTTTCCTTCCAAAAAGGGAAAAACATTCAATGTGCAGATGCAGGTGCGGGTAGAGCATTGTACTTGCTGGTACTGTTAGGCTAAATTACGGGTCAATTAATCGAATCTGCATATTTGTAGTGTAGGATGCACCAATCAGCTTAACATCATTTACAAGCAGGACCAAATGCTTGTTTGTTCATGTTGCATGACTAACTGTGAACGTCATGCACTGATACAACTGTTTGTCCGATTACTGCAGTAACTGTGGTTGCACTTCACTCATTCAATGTTACAATATAGCTATGTCTTAATGCCGCAAGGGGAACTATTTGACATTCTATCGCACGCTAGAGCATATGGATCAAAGGGATCTATTAGCTTAGGCAAAACCAACATTTTGGCGGAGTATTAAACAGTAAAATATCTCTAACTTTGTTGCTGCTTACTTGTCCAAACCTGACGATATCATTTGAATTTATTTTCAGTCTTGCAAGCCTGGAGATAGTTAACGTATCTTATTATCATCTAGAAAATGCCATCACTAGTCGGTTTCTTCTCTGCGCACTCTGTTTGATGGAGGCTAACATTCTCTTATTTGATCTTGCAGTGATTACCTCTTCAAGCTTTTGCTTATTGGAGACTCAGGTGTTGGCAAGTCATGTCTTCTGTTAAGATTTGCGGTAAGAATCTCTATCTCAAGCACGATCCATTTTGCTATCTATGTATGCCCTTGAGGACAACCAAGATAATTACTAATAAATTTACGTATGCTTTTTATTTGTTTGCCTCTCTTTAATATTTTGATTCTCTTGGCAGGATGACTCGTACCTGGATAGTTACATCAGTACTATTGGAGTTGATTTTGTAAGTACATTTACTTTCTGCATATTTGTTTGGCTGCTACAGACATTTCTATTCAACTCAGCTCCTTTATAAATTGTTGACAGAAAATACGGACTGTGGAGCAGGACGGAAAAACTATCAAGCTGCAAATCGTGAGTCTAGCCTGTCTCGTGATTTACTTGATATGCATGCTGTTGCTAGTAACCAATCATGCCTTCTCTTTAGTTCCTCTATGCAAGTCCCATTGAGTTGTCATTTTGTTGATGATCTGTAAAACTTTATCGAGACAAAGTTCTCCCAGTGACCACTATTATTTTGTGGGATGCAAATCATGATTGTTAGTTGAAGTCGATTGATATGAAACATACACACTGAACCGCTTCTGCTGAATATATATGACCTCTGTTGTCACTTTGTCGTTCTCTTTAGTCTGTCCACTTAATATAACTGGACCATGAAAAGTTTTCGTTATTTGTCTTTCCCATGAAGATTCATTCTTTCTGGATGTTTAGAAATGAAAAATAGATGTATTTCAATTTGAACGTGAGGGATAGCAGTCTGCAGCTTATGTGTACGTGCTGTTCGGATTGGGCAATTCCTCTGTTTTTTCATCTCCGACTTCGGTTGCAGTAATACAGGCTAGTATTATCCTTTTCAAAGTTATTAAACCCCTTCATTCTACAACCTTTTTTTTCAGTGGGACACTGCTGGGCAAGAACGTTTTAGAACTATTACGAGCAGCTACTACCGAGGGGCCCATGGGATTATTGTAAGTCCGCGTATGCAAACTTCATTGATTACAAAATTTACATTTATGATGGCTTGACCGGAATATTCAAATGGTATTGCAGATTGTCTATGATGTGACAGACCAAGATAGCTTCAACAATGTGAAGCAGTGGCTGAACGAGATTGATCGCTATGCCAGTGAGAATGTGAACAAGCTTCTCGTGGGGAACAAATGTGATCTCGCTGACAAAAGAGCTGTATCATATGAAACAGCAAAGGTATCCTCGAGTCTCATGCAAACATTACTCCCTCTGTACCATAATACTTGCAGTTGGGGGAACTTATACTAGTTCTCCCCAACAACAAGTATTTAGGTACAGAGGGAGTATTTTTTAGTTGTTCACTTCTGAATCTGCAGATTCCAACCTTCCATTCACTGAAGGCATTCTGACTGCTATTTGTCTTTATTTTTATGTACATCTATAGGCATTTGCTGATGAGATTGGCATTCCATTCATGGAGACGAGTGCAAAGAACGCCCTGAATGTTGAACAGGCTTTCATGGCCATGGCTGCTTCGATCAAGGATAGGTTTGGACCCGGACTGAAACTAGCATTCATGATGGTTTATATTAATGTGCTAGTCTATGAACTTTAGATGAAGAACTTACTGAAAACAATGACCTGTGTTTCCAGGATGGCGAGCCAGCCAGCCGCAAACAATGCCCGCCCAGCGACTGTACAGATCCGTGGGCAACCTGTTGACCAGAAGACCAGCTGCTGCTCTTCTTAGAAAACCATGCAAACTTGATGATGCCCCATCTCCTTTATACATTTTTTCTTATTTGTTTTTACTTGTTATTTTTATTCTTTTCTTTCTAGTGTACCTGCCTTCTGAGATCGTGTAACTTGGATGAATATCTTACATTTGCAGTTGATTTTATGGTTAACTTGGGATGACACTACTGGTCATAGTACTTGATCTGTATCTATATTCTATATGGTTCCGGGGCTAACGACATTATATGATAACCGGATTCTTTTTTTCCCTCTCAGCGATAGACAGACAACCAGAGGGAATATGATGATTTTTCTTGGGTTATTGGAGTATGATTGATCTTGTAATATGGTTGACTCCTCAATTACCATTTTGTAAACAAAGTTCACTACGAATATGCTTTCCATGAAGTGAGCTCCCTGAATTTGTAAGATTGATCAATTATTATTTGTAACACCGAGGAAGAGCTCATTTTCCGCAGGAAGTCTTGGATCTTCACCTTTTTATTCTTGAGGGAAAAGCCTTCATGACAGTTCATATCACTTTAGCAGTTTTTGTTACTTCATAAATAAGTATACATCATTTTTAAACTATATCAACTAGTAAATCAGTAGCCTCATCCTG
The DNA here is from genome assembly GCA_022496015.1 of Hordeum marinum. NCBI lineage: Eukaryota > Viridiplantae > Streptophyta > Magnoliopsida > Poales > Poaceae > Hordeum > Hordeum marinum. The sequence continues at coordinate 34,956,805 of CM039674.1, forward strand.
TCAGGTGAAAGTACTGCTGTACTGGAGCCTTCTGCTTTACTAGCTAACAGATCGGCTGCCATACTGGCCTTCCTCAGTGGTTAAACAAAATATAAGGAAAATTGCGGCATAAAAATGTGCATTCTCATGGACCGTTGTTGCGGTTGCGGGTCCGATAGAGTTGTCACCATTTAGCATGACTTCTATAACTTCCATAGAGTCTGCCTCCACATTAGAGCAAGTCCAGCGGCACCCGAAACCCTCCCCTATCGATTAAGAAATGCCTGCACACACCAAAGGATCGTTGACATGCTTCTTGAAACTGGGAGAATTTTTTGTTCTTTTCACCTTTTGGATCTGGAATTGTCTTCACAAATGTTGGCCATTGCAGATATATGATATATGCCATCTGCAAGATAATACCTCGTGTTATAGTAATTCACTTCTGGAGCATGCCCTTCAACTAGATTTGCAAACATGGGTGAACGGATGAAGAATATTTACATCATTATGAGATCCTGGTAAACAAAGAAAGAATGCCAAATCCAAAGTTTTTGTGAAACAACAACTTCTGCTAGCCATGTCTTCGATTTGCCCCTTGGCTAATCCACCTTTCGAGCCGTGAGCTTCGTATTAATGACGGGTGGTTGCCTCTTAGATGAGGTTTTTTTTTGTGATGTTTGCGATCTATGGGTTGATTTGTGGTTATAATGGGTTAGGAGGCATACATTCGCCTGCTTGGATGGTCACGAAGATTCATGCTTTGAAAGGAGAACGTACATGGTTACATTGTAACGGTTTTCGCTTGATTTTTATTATTACTTCCTCCGTCCTAAAAATATAAAACCATTATTTACAATATCAATTAGTTAGACAATTCTACACTACTCACCGACATTTTTTTTTTCTATTTTCTACTTAAATAATCGACGAGGCTATTCTTTTACTTCCATCTATAAAAAATGGGTCAGAAAAGATGCGATGGTGAGAAAGGGTGCGGCGGCGTGCGAGAGCGAGAGGGCAGCGGAACACACACGTGCGTGCGCGCGACCGACCACCGGGGCCCACCTGGCGGCGACACACCCGCCCGCATACGGTCCGAGAATTCCCCACTTCGATTGGGGCTTCTTAGAAAACAACCGTGAGATCGGATTCGGGCAGGCCGCGGAGTCGTCGTCGTCGTCGTCGCCGAGCTCGATCCCCACCACCCGTCGACCCGTCCCGCTCCGGCGCCCCCCACCGGAGATCGGAGCGCCCCACGGCAGGATCCCGATCCCTCCATGAATCCGGAGTAGTAAGTCGCCTCCCCTCCCCTCCCCTCCCCTCGCCTCCGGTCGAATGAATTGGGGGCCGGTGAGGCCGGGATCTCGCGGGATCTGGCCCCGATCCCGGCGGTTCCGGCTCGGACGCGGCGTGATCTCGGAGTTCACATTCGGCGGATTTCGCCGTGATCTTGGTTTTCGTGCGATGTTCTGGGGCGCCCCGTCTGGTCACGGGAAAAAAGCCTAGGAGAAGTGGCGCTCGTGTAGCGAAATTAATTTCCCCTGGGTGCGTTCGGAACGCGGGGGCGAGCCTAGCCAGGGGAATTCACAGGGCTCTTACGGGAAAATCCCATAGGATCCATCTTGCTACTTTTGCGTGACTGCCCAGTTCGTGCGTTTCGTTACAAGTATATGCTTGCTCTTGGACTTATCTCCGATGGGTGACTGACTGCGGTGGTAGGCGCCCCACGACCGATCTGAAAGCACTTGTTGTTGTTTTGCGGATCAGGCACTGCTGGGTTAGCATGCTGGTAGTGTGACTCTAAGATTCCGTGTGCGTCGGTATGCGCATTCTACAAGCACGGTCAGATAGATGCTTGCTCAATCCGTCCGGGTGATGTTTTTCTACTGTCACGCTCCTCCCGGGTTATAAACATCGACAAGTGTTTTGCACGGATAATAAGACATTGAAAGGGAATATGGTTATTGCTTATGTATCTTAAGGATGTACAGCATCGTTGATGCTATCGCTCTCTTGGTTAGTTTTGTAGCTGCTGTTTAGCTTCACTATTTCGTCTTAATTATGTGTTGACATTCGAATCTGTTACTTATCTCTTCAACTTCCTTCTTTTTATATCTCTTGAGAGTAACTATTCAAATTTTCTAATGTGCACTGCAGTACCACAACTGAATCAAATTTACTGAATATTACTTATATAGAATAACAAAATATCCGTCTATGCATTGATGCACAAACTTCTAAGCCTCAAGATATTGATTCGACCTAATTTTCAGACTATACCTCTTATCGGTACTATATTCGTGTAAATGTTGTCATAACTTGTTTATTTCCTACAATACATTTGATTGAGACTAATATCCTGTTACTTGACATGGCAGTGACTATCTCTTTAAGCTTTTGCTTATTGGAGACTCAGGTGTTGGCAAGTCATGCCTTCTCTTAAGATTTGCTGTAAGAATTCCCATCTAAAGCATGATTTGTTCACTATCTTTTCTAGGTCTTCCCTTTTTAAATATGCCTCTTCTTCTTAAAAGTGGATGTAAGTTGTCCTCGGGATATCATGGAATCTGTCAATTTCTTTTTAGGCTCGGTAAACTGTATGCTTTCTCACAAGCTACCACAACTTAATACAAATGAGGAGTTCATTTTTGGCATCCATTGTTTCTTAACAACATGGAGAGGATCCGCATAATAGTCTTGTTAGTAGTTCATTTACTCTGGCCTCCTTAACATTATTTACTCTGTTGGCAGGATGACTCGTACCTGGAGAGTTATATCAGTACTATCGGTGTTGATTTCGTAAGTATATTTACTTTCTTGGTCTGAATGTTAATGATCTGGCTGCCTTAATTCAACTTGGATACTTGTTTTCTTCCAACTTTGTCGATAGAAAATACGTACCGTGGAGCAAGATGGAAAGACTATGAAGCTGCAAATTGTGAGTCTATTCTTTCTTGTGGTTATTTGATCTGTATGCCTGTGGCCAAGCATACTTCTTCATCATGTCCATAGGCATGTACCATCGAATCCAAATTTCAAAAAATAGAAGACTTTATGGGGCACATTTCATTTTATAGCCCTCTTTTATTTGTGGAGTTTGCTTGATTTTCCCCTTTGCATGATATAATATAGCATGCTGTATTCAGTATTTACGTGGTTGTTAGTTCAGGTCAGTTCACAGGAAGGAGAAACACCACCGTTCCTGAATATGTAGGCAGTCGCACAACCACTTTTCACCTTGTGGATTTTTTTACTTCCACCCATTTAAATTTGTTTAGCACATTTAATGTTCATATTAGTTGTCTTCTTTCGCATAAAGAATCACGCTTTCAAGATGTTTTTATATACCAAACAGATGTAGTCCATTTTGTACATCATATTTAGGGGCCTGATAGTATGTCATTTAAAATGCTTGGACGGTACGGTAGCTGATGCTGCAGTTACTGTTGGCATTTGGTGTTTCTTCCTTCCTTTTGTGTGACACGTTACATTTAGTGATACAAGCTATCCTATATTTTTCTTTTTCTTTAAACCCCTCTTTGAACCTTTCCTTTTATCAGTGGGACACTGCTGGGCAAGAACGCTTCAGAACTATTACTAGCAGCTACTATCGTGGGGCTCATGGGATCATTGTAAGTTTGTTTATGTGAAATTGTAATTCGTTTTTCACATGGTATTTAAGCATAAATGTTCCAGTTTTTATACATTGTGATTTGTGAATACATATATTATTCAAATGGCATTGCAGATTGTCTATGATGTGACAGACCTGGACAGCTTCAACAATGTGAAGCAGTGGTTGAACGAGATTGATCGCTATGCTAGTGAGAATGTGAACAAGCTTCTTGTAGGGAACAAATGTGATCTCACTGACAAAAAAGTTGTATCGTATGAGACAGCGAAGGTATCTTATGCTTTACTCATATCTGCTGAAGCATTGTTTCTGCTCTTTTTGTTTACATTTGGTGTGTGCAGGCATTTGCTGATGAGATTGGCATCCCATTCATGGAGACCAGTGCAAAGAATGCCTTGAATGTTGAGCAGGCTTTCATGGCTATGTCTGCTTCAATCAAGGACAGGTGTGTGCTCCCAGACAGTTTAATTAGCACAGGGCCTACACTCCTTAGCATGTTGCTGTTAACTGCTTTACGTTATTCCACTTCCTTAGCTACAACAATTTATACCGAGTTTGATGTGTTCCCCACACCCAATCTAGTGAACTTGGTGGTTTGTATAAATAATCTCATATGATGTTGTTCTATAAACCTTAGGGAAAGCTCATGTAATAATGAATCAAGCATCTTGGTTTTCAGGATGGCAAGCCAGCCAGCCGCAAACAGCGCTCGCCCAGCCACGGTGCAGATCCGTGGGCAACCTGTCGAACAGAAGACGAGCTGCTGCTCTTCTTAGAAATGCAGGCAGCTGCCGTCCGTGTTACCCAAATGGAGACGCAAACTTGGCCGCGCCATCCTTCAGTCCATGCTTCTACATAGGCCTACTACATCTTACATCTTCATTCCATTCTTTCTATCTAGTGTACTTATTAGCTCTTGAATCGTTGGACTTGTAACACCGGACGGAGCTTGGAGACAGTATCTTCTTCTAGTTGTGTATCTTGAACGGTTATGTTACGATTTGCAGCTGTTGCTTTTCTTCCCTAAATTCAAGATGATATCTACTTTTACTTGATCAAAATGGTCCGTTGTTCGAAATATTATCCGACAGTATGCTTATCTTTATGGTATAAAAGGTTCCTGATTACAATTTCCAAGGTGCACTTGTTGATTGTTGAAGGCAGCATTAGGTTATGTGAAGACTTGGTTGCTGCGCACAACATGGCAAATTGCAAACATTAGATCAACTGGGAACTCTGCTCAAGTCCAAGGACTCTGCTTCACCATCAACACATTTCTTATGCAAGACTTGTGTTCCAATTGCGCCTTTCAGAGAACACATTTGCACAAATAATACATGTTCAGCTGGATATATCCTTCTTTCCCCCCATATTGCTTAGAGTTTCCTGGCTTGGTGCAATCCGAGAGCAAGTAGTCTAGCTCCTTCGAAGAGGAGGAATACCAGAACTTCCCTTCACGCCCCAGCTAGCAAAGCCGGTGGAGGAGAGGAGAGCAGGGAACAACAGCCTTATTTTTGGGCACACGAAGTTTTTAGGGCATGAGATGGTAAAAATCAGTCTCCAACAGTTGCCCAATCCTAAAAAAAATAAATCATTTTTTGGGCAGCCCCCCCAAAAGGCTCCTCATGTAGCAAATATAGGGCAGCTGGAAACCCTCGTATTTGCTCGCCCGCCGGCCAGTGGTCGCCATGGCCGCCTCCTCCGGCCCCTATACGCTCATCGAAGCATTTTTTGTCCTATTTCGTGCCCAAAAAAGTGATATTGTGTCCTATTTTAGGGTTGCCATTGAAGATGGCGCTTGCTCGTGCAAAAAAAAACATTTTTGTGACCTAAATTTTGTACTCCACCATATTATCGTGAGTAAAATAGGGCTGCTATTGAAGATGCTCTTATAGGAAACAAATCCTCAAGACACGTTAGGAGCTTCGAAACACGATCATCGTATCTAAGTCATCTTGTCACTCGGTGGATACGATGCGGTAACAAGTAAAGAAGACACGATCATATGTAAGTCATGTCTTGCCACCGCGGTAGATGTGATGTAGTAAGAGCATTTCCAACCTGACGCCCAAACTGTCCTCTGTATGTCTGAGTGGACAATCTCAACATGAGCGAGGGAGGGAGGGGGCCAACTTTTATCTTTTGACCCTTTTACAGTAGTTGAGGCACATATGACCCCGGTTGGGATTTTTTTTGAGATTTGACCCTTTGTCCTACCGTCGGGGTCCCTGACGGTAGGGTTAGATAGCCTACCGTCAAGCCCTCCGGTGGTAGATGACTTATCCACATTAGCAACCAGTTACGACTGCCGTGACTTCCTTTCGCCCCCTATCGCCACCCGGCCCGACGGTAGCCTGTCTAACCGTACCGCCTAGGACCCTGGCGCTAGGGTCCTGGCAGTTATAAGGGTCGAGGCACCGGTTCACCCTCCCTCTTTCCCCCCACCCCGCCGCAAGAATAGAGGAACTCCCTCTTTCTCCCTCTCTGATCTCCTCCACTCCCCCTCGGATCTCTTCTGATTCTCTACGGTTTTTGCGGATCGAGATGGCTCCAAAAAGATAAAAGTAAGCTTATCCAATTAGTTTTAGTCAAATAGCTTCCGATTCGATGCATTATTTGCTTTAAATCAACCCTATTTTTGACCTAGATTTACGTTTTTTATCCTAGGTTTGTTTTAGGCTGATTCTAGATGTTCTATGGGGTTGAATATTAACTCTACTCACTAGTTGGAATGGTAGTGTGAAGAAGAACCCTAGTTCATGATTTAAAAAAACCCCGATGGTATGATGCTTGTTGGAGGAATTAACTCCTATGTTTGTTTTGATATGATGCTTGTTGATATGATATGATGCATGGTGTATAGTGGATGGTGTTGGAGGAATTATGCTTCAGATGAACCCTAGTTCATGTTTTTGTATTTTGCAAAAATGATGATATGATGTATGTTTGAGGAATTAACTCCTATGTTTGTTTTGATATGATGCATGCTATATAGTAGATGTTGTCGGAGGAATTGTGTTTAAGATATTTATTTTATCTATGCTTATGCTTATAATGCTTATGTTTATGCAATTTTATCTAGGCGGCCACCTCTTGCAAACAACATCGGCACTAGGTATTCAATGCTTGACCCTGCGTTCGACAAGGGTCATCGTGCCCGTTTCATAGAGAACGGAGTGGTAATTACTATGAAACAAATATCTATCCAAAGCTTTCGAATTGATGAAAATAAGTTACTAATTTTTGGCGTTTACATTTTGACAGATGCTCCTGCCACTGCGCATGAGGGGTCACACGAATGCCGTGAAGATGCAGTACGATGAGCGCTACACGTCGTACTTCAGGAAAACCCGACTGTTGGGTTTCGTCCTGCAGTTCAAGCGTTTGCCTCCGATGCTCGTCCACTCAGCTCTCATAGCTTTGGTGGACCGTGGCACCCCGAGATGCATAGTTTTCATCTCCCATGTGGTGAGATGACTGTGACCCTCGAGGATTGGGGGATGATCACGGTGTTGGGTTCTACCGTAGGTGCATCGCATGAAAATTAAAATTTTCCTACGCGCAGAACATCTAAGAACATGTTACAGAGATGGATCAATGATCGTTACCACTAGACACGCAGTGCCGTGCATCGGAAGTAGAGTTGGGACAATGCGTTCGTGTGGTCCGTCTCCTCCTTGTCCGATCTCCCTCGAACAACCGGTCGCCGAATCCCACGTACAGGTTTGCCGGAGCGGCGCAAGTGTACTGCCTCTAATGGTATCCGTGCGTGCGGGAGGAACACCATGCGGCGGACTGCTAGGTCCGACCACACAGTTTAGCGGCAAGTGGAGGTGGCTAGTTGCAACACATGCAAAGCCTTAATGACGACACCGAAACGATCAACCAGATGGGTGTGCCACACCTGCACTATATATAGGCATCCGTCGCGGGCTCAACTCTTGGGCCTCGCACAGATCCTAAAGCCCACGTGTTCCTTCCCTTAAGCGCGCGACCCCTTAGGTTCTCATTCACTTGGCCGCGAGTCAGATCACATCTGGTTCGACCAGTCGGTAGTGGCCTCTAGCAAAGCGTGCCGACTCCAAGTGTCTGATGAAGCTGGTTAGGCGAACCTATACTTCACACTTATGTTCCATTTGCCACATGATATATTTTGTCGAGCTCAAGGCGACATGGTCATCCTTGTTGATGCACGATCTCTTTCTCGTTCCGGTGAACCCGACCAACACTTTAGATTATCTCATAATTCTCATAGCATGGCCATGCTTATCCAGGTCGAATCACCCTAGGGGCCTAGAGTATATCTCTCCTCATCGGAGGGGCAAGTTCCATCTTGCTCGACCACGTCTCCCAGCATGGGTCTGAACAAGCCCGAAACCTCCTGTCACGGATTAGCGTTTGGCCGGCCCAAAGCAATCCTGTCACCATCCCGAGTACATGCACCAGCTCAGGTCTTAGGACACATAATGTATGCTGTACTAGAGACTCACAAATGACCTATCGTTGTGTCTCATAGTTGGGTCTGTCCAACTGAGACATTATCTCGACTCGGATCCGACTACGTCGAATCCGACCAGATCTTTCTGAGTCCATATTATCTGGCTAGCATCCAATGCGACATGTTAAGTGAGATGTCATATGCTAGTCTAACTAGTTGCGTGCCCACACAACCCTTTTGACTAGGGACTCTTTAGGATAGTCATCATACAATGCATAGTCTCACAAACAAGTCACGCACTTGTTAATACACATCATTGATAATGTCCAAAGACTATCTTTATTCATAAACACATAGGAAATATCATCATACATGATTGCCTCTAGGGCATATATCGAACAGTCTCCCATTTGCACTAGAGTCAATCAAATAGACATCGAATGCTCATAGCTCTAAAGTGCCTCTCATGCTTGGGTTGTGGAAGCGGCTTAGTCAACGGATCTGAAACATTTCCATCCGTATGAATCTTGCATAAATTAGTATCACCATTCTTTACGAGATTTCGTATCACGTGATAATTTCGGTCTATGTGTCTGGCTCTGTGGTGTTGTCTCGGCTACTTGGCCTATGCGATGGCACCTGAATTGTCGCAATAAAGGTCCAGCGGTTTTGACCAGTCCGGGAGCACACCAAGATCCTCGAGGAACTTCTGAATCCAAACACCTTCCTTTGCGGCTTCACAAGCCGCAATGTATTCGTCCTCTGTTGTGGAGTCGGCCACCGTATCTTTCTTGGAACTCGTCCAGCTCACTTCTCCTCCATTCATGACATACATGAATCCAATTTGCGAACGACAATCATTCCTGTCGGTTTGGAAACTAGCATCAGCGTAACCCTTTACATAGAGCTCCTCTTCACCTTCATCAACTAGGAACATCTCTTTAGTCCTTTTCAGGTACTTCAGGATAGTTTTCACCGCTGCATAGTGACTCTCACCTGGGTCAGCTTGGTATCTTATTGTTAAGCTTATTGCATAGGCAACATCAAGTCGAGTACATAACATCACATACATGATGGATCCTATTGCCGTAGCATACGAAATCCTACTCATCCGTTTTTTCTCATCAGAAGTAGTAGGACTTTGAGTCTTGATTAGCCTTATGCCATGTGAGATGGGCAAGAACCCTTTCTTGGCCTCAATCATGTTGAACCGCTTCAACACTTTGTCTATGTACGTGATCTCGCTTAAGCCAAACAGCCTATTCGATCTATCTCTATAGATCTTGATGCCTAAAATGTATACTGCTTCTCCAAGGTCTTTCATCGAAAACTTGCCATTCAATGATTCCTTGACTGAGTTCAGCATCGAAAAATCATTTTCGATCAGCAGTATGTCATCCACATATAGGATCAAAGAGATCCCACTAGACTTCTTGTATAAACAATAGTCCTCTTCGTTCTTGATGAAACCAACGTCAATGATGACTTCATCAAAACGAATGTTCCAACTCTGAGCTGCCTGCTTCAATCCATAAATGGATCACTTGACCTTGCATATTTTACTAGCATTATTTGGATATACAAAACCTTCAGGTTGTATCATGTATACATCCTCCTTTAAATTTCCATGAAGGAAAGCCGTCTTGACATCCATCTGCCATATCTCATAATCGAAATATGCAACTATAGCTAGTATGGTCCTCACTGACTTTAGCATCGCTACCGACGAGTAGGTCTCGTCGTAGTCAAATCCTTGAACTTGTCCATAACCTTTAGCGATAAGCCGAGCTTTGTGGATCTGAACATTTCCATCCACATCGGTTTTCTTCTTCAAGACCATTTGCAACCAATGGAAATTACGCCAGGTGGTGGATCAACCAAGTCCCAGACTTGATTACCATCCATGGACTTTAACTCGGATCTCATGGCTTCCATCCATGCCTTAGAATCTAGGCTCACCATCGCTTCCGCATACGTGGCCGGCTCGTCGCTTTCTAGCAACAACACATCACGCACTCTGCGCAATCTTTCCGACCTCCGTGGCTCCGGTGCCGATACCACTACGGTTTCCCTAACCAACTCCGGTATGATCTCATCACCAGCCGAGTCGTCCCCGACTGACTCTCGAATTTCTTCGAGTCACACCGTTCTCCCACTGGCTTCCCGACTAAGAAATTCTTTCTCTAGGAAAACCCCGTTCCGAGAAACAAAAACTTTGTTTTCTTCTCGATTGTAGAAGTTGTATCCCAGGTTTCCCACGGATGTCCCACAAATATGCATTTATCCGACTTGGGTGTAACCTTGTCTGACATGAGTCGTTTGACAAATGCTTCACAACCCCAAATATTTAGAAAAGAAAAAATAGGACTCTTCCAAGTCCACATCTCATGTGGTGTCTTATCTACGGCTTTTGATGGTACCCTGTGAACCATGAAAGCTACAATTTCTAAAGCGTATCCCCAAAATGACAAGGGTAAATCTGATTTGCTCATCATCGATCGAACCATGTCCAACATGGTTCGATTTCTCCGTTCTGACAAGCCGTTGTAAAATCTTTATTGTCTTGCCGAGCTGATTTTCAAACTCGTTTTGAAACTCTTTGAATTTTTCAAAAGTTTCTGACTTGTGCCTCATCAAATAGATATATCCATATCTACTCAAGTCGTCGGTAAAAGTCACGAAGTACTGATAGACACCTCTGGCCGTTGTGCTGATTGGACCACACACATCACTGTGTATAAGCTCCAACAACTCGTATGCCCTTTCGCAAATCTTTGCAAAAGGAGACTTAGTCATCTTGCCTAGCAAGCATGATTCGCATGTCTCAAATGATCCGAAGTCGGACAAAGTTAGGAGTCCATCATCATGGAGTTTATTCACGCGTTTCAAACTAATATGTCCAAGCCGGCAATGCCAGAAGTAAGTCAGATTTATCTCATTGGGCTTATGCCTCTTAACATTCATGTTATAGATTGGTTCTGTTTCCAGATTCAAAATAAATGTCCCATCTATAATGGGTGCATAGCCATGGAACGTTCCATTCAAATAAAATGAACAACCATTGTCCTTTAAATTGAGTTCATAACCTTGACTCATCAAACATGAGGCAAAAATAATGTTCCGACTAAGTGCAAGAATGTAATAATAATTATTCAATTCAAAAATGAATCCAGAAGGAAGCTGAAGCTGCATCGTGTTGACTTCCAACGCAACAACTCTTGCTTTGTTGCAGACCCTGATGTCAATCTCCCCTTGTGCCACATGCCTAGTTCTTACCAGCCCTTGCATCGAGTTGCAAATATGAACAACCGATTCGGTATCAAATACTCAAGAGCTAGTAGGTATGTCAACAAGGTAAATGTCTATAACATATGTAACAAGTGTACCTTTGCTCGAAGTCGTACTTCCAGCCTTCTTGCCATGCTCGGTAAGCCACTTGCTAAAGTTCCTCTTCTAGTGACCAGGTTCCTTGCAATGAAAGCATATGGTCTTTGAGTTTGGTCCTGACTTTGGCTCCGTGGCAGAGACAACCTTCTTTGTTCCCTTAGCCTTTTTCTTGGACCAACTCTTCTTGAACTTAGCCGATTTCTACACCATCAACACTTGATGCGTGCCTTTCTTGATATCCTTCTCTGCCACCTTGAGCATCCCATGCAATTTATGAGCTTCTTATCCATTCCATACATATGATAGTTCAAGATGAACGTCCCATATCTAGGTGGAAGAGAACCCAAAATTGCATCCGTGGACATCTCGTCCCCAACTGGGAAGCCTAACCGATCCATAGCCTGCACGTACCGATCATCTTGATCACAAGTGGCTCAGTGGATCAACCTGTTGGAAATATGCCCTAGAGACAATAATAAATTAGTTATTATCATATTTCCTTGTTCATGATAATCGTTTATTATCCATGCTAGAATTGTATTGATCGGAAACTCAGATACATGTGTGGATACATAGACAACACCATGCCCCTAGTATGCCTCTGATGGACTAGCTCATTTATCAAAGATGGTTAAGGTTTCCTAGCCATGGACATGAGATGTCATTTGATAACGGGATCACATCATTAGGGGAATGATGTGATGGACAAGAACCAAACTATAAACGTAGCATATGATCGTGTCAGTTTATTGCTATAGTTTTCTGCATGTCAAGTATCTGTTCCTATGACCATGAGATCATGCAACTCACGGACACCGGAGGAGTACCTTGTGTTGGAAATATGCCCTAGAGGCAATAATAAATTGGTTATTATCATATTTCCTTGTTCATGATAATCGTTTATTATCCATGCTATAATTGTATTGATCGCAAACTCAGATACATGTGTCGATACATAGACAACACCATGTCCCTAGTATGCCTCTAATAAACTAGCTCATTGATCAAAGATGGTCAAGGTTTCCTAGCCATGGACATGGGATGTCATTTGATAACAGGATCACATCATTAGGAGAATGATGGGATGGACAAGACCCAAACTGTAAACATAGCATATGACCGTGTCAGTTTATTGCTATAGTTTTCTGCATGTCAAGTATATGTTCCTATGACGATGAGATCATGCAAATCACGGACACCAGAGGAGTAACTTGTGTGTATGAAATGTCGCAACGTAACTGGGTGACTATAAAGGTGCTCTATAGGTATCTCCGAGGGTGTCTGTTGGGTTGGCATGGATCAAGACTGGGATTTGTTACTCCGTGTGACGAAGAGATATCTCAGGGCCCACTCGGTAATACAACATCACAAAAAGCCTTGCAAGCAATGTGACTAAGTGTTAACCACGGGATCTTGTATTACAGAACGAGTAAAGAGAATTGCTGGTAACAGGATTGAACTAGGTATACAGATACCGACGATCGAATCTCGGGCAAGTAACATACCGAAGAACAAAGGGAACAACATACGGGATTAACTGAATCCTTGACATAGACGTTCAACCGATAAATATCTTCATAGAATATGTAGGAACCAATATGGGCATCCAGCTCCCGCTATTGGTTATTGACCATAGATGTGTCTCGGTCATGTCTACATAGTTCTCGAACCCGCAAGATCTGCACACTTAAGGTTCGGTGACGTGTCGGTAGTATAGAGTTATGTATGGTGGTGACCGAAGGTTGTTCAGAGTACCGGATGAGATCCCGGATGTCACGAGGAGCTTTGGATGGTCCAGAGGTAAAGATTGATATATAGGAAGTTCTGTTTTGGTCATAGGAAAAGTTTCGGGCTCATCAGTAGTGTACCGGGAGTGCCGGAAGGGTGCCGATGGACCATCGGGAGGGGTGTCTCGACCCAAAGGACCTCATGGAATGTGGGAGGAGTCAAACCAGCCCCTGGTGGGCTGGTTTAAGCCGCCACTAAGGCCCATGCAGCTAGGGGTGGGAAAAACCCAAAAGGTGGAGAGGTGGAAAGAGTTTCCAAGTGGAAAGAAGGAATCCTACTCCTAATAGGATTGGAGTAGGACTCCTCCACCTCCAATTTTGACCAAACCTTGAGGGTTTGAGGCTGCCTCCTCCCCTCCCTCCCTCCTATATATACTAGAGGATTTAGAGGGGAAAGACAATCCTAGTTGCCACGTGTTTCCCTCTTCTTCCTCTAGATCTGTTTCTCCTCTAGATTAGTTTTGCGGTGCTTAGGCGAAGCCCTACAGGATTAGTTCACCACCACTGCCACCACGCCATTGTGTTGCCAGAGAACTCATCTACCTCTCCACTCCCTCTTGCTGGATCAAGAAGGTGGAGATCGTCATCGAGCTGTACGTGTGCTGAACGCGGAGGTGCCGTCCGTTCGACGCTAGATCGGAAGGACCGCGATCAAGATCGCGAGACAATTCATGATTGGATCGCGAGACAGATCATGATGATATCGTGGGATGGATCGCGATCGGATCGCGGGACGGATCGTGATGGGATCACGGGACGCTCGGCGATTTGGATCGCGAAGACGTTCGACTACATTAACCGCGTTTCTTAACGCTTCCCGCTTAGCGATCTACAAGGGTATGTAGATCCACTCTCCCTCTCCTAGATGCTCATCACCATGGATAGATCTTGCATGTGCGTAGGAAATTTTTTGTTTCCCATGCAACGTTCCCCAACAATGGTATCAGAGCTAGGTCTATGTGTAGATGAGATCTCGATTAGAACATAAAGAGTTTGTGGACGTTGATGCTTAGATTGCTTCCTCCCTTGGTCGTGTTTTGGTTCAACGGTATTGTGGGATGAAGTAGCCCGACCAACCTTACTCGTATGCTTACGAGAGACCGGTTCCATCGACTGACATGTAACTTCGTTGCACAAAGATGGCTGGCGGGTGTCTGTTTCTCCTACTTTAGTTGGATCGGATTCGACAAAGGCGGTCCTTGAGAAGGTTGAAAAGCAATTTATGTATCACCATTGTGGTTTTGCGTAGGTGAGAACTGTTCTTGCTAGATACCTGTAGCAGCCACGTAAAACTTGCAACAACAATTAGAGGACGTCTAACTTGTTTTTGCAGGGTATGTCCAATTACATGATGCGATATATGTGATGTATGAGATGATCATGTGTTGTATAGAATATCACGACTTGCATGTCGATGAGTACGACAACCGGTAGGAGCCATATGGTTGTCTTTAATTATTGTATGACCTGCGTGTCAATCATTAAGCGCTATGTAATGCTTTACTTTATCGCTAAACGGTAGCTATAGTAGTATGAGCATGGTGGGCGCGACAACCCCGATGGCGACACAATGATGGAGATCATGGTGTTATGCGAGTGACGATGGAGATCATGCTGGTGCTTTCAAGATGGAGATCAAAAGCACAAGTTCATGGCCATATCATGTCACTTATGATTTGCATGTGATGTTAATCCTTTTATGCACCTGGTTTTTCTTAGGACGACGGTAGCATTATAAGGTGATCGCTCACTTAAATTTCAAGGTAAAATTGTGTTCTCCCCGAGTGTGCACCGTTGCGAAAGTTCGCGTGTCGAGACACCACGTGATGATCGGGTGTGATAGACTCTACGTTCACATACAACGGGTGCAAGCCAGTGTTGCACGTGCAGAACACTCGTGTTAAACTTGACGAGCCTAGCATGTACAGACATGGTCTCGGAACACAAGAGACCAAAAGGTCGAACATGAGTCATATAGTAGATATGATCAACATGATGATGTTCACCATCGAAACCACCTCAACTCAAGTGATGATCGGACTTGAGTTGGTGAATTTGGATCATGTAGCACTCAAATGACTGAAGGGATGTCAATTTGAGTGGGAGTTCTTAAGTAATATGATTAGTTGAACTCATTATCATGAACATAGTCGGTAATGTCTTTGCAAATTATGTTGTAGCTCACGTTGTAGCTCCCTTGAATTTTTATATGTTCCTAGAGAAATAGAGTTGAAATATGATGGTAGCATTATTGCGGACTGGGTCCGTGATCTGAGGATTGTCCTTATTGTTGCATAGAAGGCTTATGTCCTTAATGCACCGCTCGATGCGCCACTCCCTCTAGCGTCGTCTGTAGATGTTGTGAACATCTGACAGGCATGTCCCGATGACTACTTGATAGTTTAGTGCATCATGCATTACGGCTTAGAATTGAGGCTCCAAAATGTTTTGAATGTCACGAAACATATGAGATGTTCTAAGAGCTGAAATTGGGATCTCAGGCTTGTGCTCGTAATGTGAGATATGAGATCTCCAACAAGATTATTTGCCTGCAAGATGAAGGATAATAGCTCAATCATTGAGCATGTGCTCAGATTGTCTAGGTGCTACAATCACTTGAATCGAGTGGGAGTTGATTTTCCAGATAAGATAGTGATTGATATAGTTCTCCAAGTCACTGTCACTAAGCTACTAGAACTTTGTGATGAACTATAGTTATGCCAGGGATGGAAATGATGATCCCTGAGCTGTTCGCGATGTTTGGCACCGTGAAGGTAGAAATCAAGAAGGAGCATCAAGTTTTGATAGTTAGTGAGTTGCTTCTCCAGTGAAGCAACCCAAAGTTGAACCCAAACCCGAGATTAAGTGCTTCTATTATGAGGAGAGCAGTCGCTGAAGCGAAACAACCCTAGATACTTGGTAGATAAGAAGGTTGGCAACGCCGACAGAAGTATATTTGATATACGTGTTATTGATGTGTACCTTGCTAGTACTCCTAGTAGCACCTGGGTATTGGATACCGGTTTGGTTGCTAAATGTTAGTAAGTCGAAGTAAAAGCTACAGAATAAACGAAGACTAGCTATGTGTGAGGTGACGATGTGTGTTGGAAATGTTTCCAAGGTTGATGTGATCAACATCGCACACTCTCTCTACCTTCGGGATTAGTGACAAACCTAAATAAATGTTATTTGGTGTTTGCATTAAGCATGAACATGATTAGATCGTGTTTATTGCAACACAGTTATTTATTTAAGTTAGAGAATAATGGTTATTCTGTTTACATGAATAATACCTTCAATGGTAATGCACCAAATGAGAATGGTTTGTTGAATCTTGATCGTAGTAATACACATGTTCTTAACATTGATGCCAAAAGATACAAAGTTAATAATGATAGTACCACATACTTGTGGCACTGCCGCTAAATGTCATATTGGTATAAATCGCGTGAAGAAACTCCATGCTAATGGATCTTTGGACTCATTCGATTTCGAATCTGTTGAGACATGCGAACCATGCCTCTTGGGCAAGACGACTAAGGACCCCGTTTTCCGGTTTGATGGCGCGGGCAAGTGATTTATTGGAAATGATACATGTTGACGTATGAGATCCAATGAGTATTGTAGCGTGCGGTGGATATCGTTATTTTCTTACCTTCACTAATGATTTGAGTAGATATAGTGTATATTTACTTAATGAAACACAAGTCTGAATCATTTGAAAAGTTCAAGCAAATTCAGAGTGAAGTTTAAGATCATCGTGACGAGAAGATAAAAATATCTATGATATGATCGTGGAGGTGAATATCTGAGTTACGAGTTTGGCATACAACTTTAGACAATGTGAAAGTTGTTTCACAACTCACGCCACCTGGAACACCATAGTGTGATGGTGTGTCCGAACGTCATCGTCGTGCTCTATTGGATATGGTGCGTACTATGCATTAGAGACAACTACATTCACTTTAAATAGGGCACCATCTAAACCCGTTGAGATGACACCGTATGAATTATGATTTGATAGAAACCTAAGCTGTCATTTCTTAATGTTTGGGGCTGCGACTCTTATGTGAAAAAGGTTTTCACCTAATGAGCTCGAACCCAAAGCGGACAAATGCATCTTCATAGAATACCCTAATGTAACAGTTGGGTATACCTTCTATCTCAGATTCGAGCACAAAGTGTTTGTTGCTAAAATGGGTCCTTTCTCGAGAAAGAGTTTCTCTCGAAAGAATTGAGTGGGAGGAAGATAGAACTTTATGAGGTTGTTGAACCTTTGTTTCAGCCATAGAGTAGCACAACACAGAAAGATGTTTCTGTGGAGCCTACGTCAGTTGAAGAGGAAGTTAGTGATGATGATCATGAAGCTTCGGATCAAGTTACTATCATACCTCGTAGGTCAACAAGGATGCGTACTACTCCTGAGTGGTACGACAACCCTGTCTTAGAGGTCATGTTGTTGGACAACGATGAACCTACGAACTATGGAGAAGCGATGATGGGCCCGGATTCTGACAAATGGTTAGAGGCCATGAAATCCGAGAAAGGATCCATGCATGAAAACCAAGTATAGACTTGCTCGTTGGACGACAGGTCGTTGAGTACAAATGGACCTGTAAGATGAAGACAGACGCTGATGGTAAATGTCACCATTTATAAAGCTCGACTTGTCGCAAAGAAGTTTCCGACAAGTTCAAGGAGTTGACTGCGATGAGACTTTCTTACTTGTAGCGATGCTAAAGTCTGTTGGAATTATGTTAGCAGTTGCTGTGTTTTTCAATTATGAAATCTGGCAGATGGATGTCAAAACATCGTTTCCTTAACGGTTTACTTGAGGAAAGGTTGTATGTGATACAACCAGAAGGTTTTATCAGTCCTAAGGATGCTAAAAGGTGTGCGAGCTCTAGCAATCCTTGTATGGGCTGGATCAAGCATCTCGGAGTTGGAATATACACTTTGATGAGGTGATCAAAGTTTTTGAGTCTATACAAAGTTTATGAGAAACTTGTATTTAGAATAAAGTGAGTGGGAGCACTTTAGAATTTCTGATAAGCATATGTGGATGACATATTGTTGATCGGAAATGATGTAGAATTTCTGGAAAGCATAAAGGGTTGTTTGAAAAGATTTTTTCAAAGGAAGACCTGGATAAAGCTACTTGATTGTTGGGTATCGAGATCTATAGAGATAGATCAAGACGCCTGATGAGACTTTCAATGAGTACATACCTTGATAAGATTTTGAAAGAGTTCAAAATGGATCAGTCAAAGAAAGGGTTCTTGCCTGATTTGTAAGGTGTGAAGTTGAGTGAGACTCAAAGCCCGACCACGACAGAAGAAAGAGAAAGGACGAAGGTCGTCCCCTGTGCCTTAGCCATAGGCTCTGTATAGTATGCCATGCTATGTACCGCACCCGTGTGTGTCTTGCCATGAGTCTGTCAAGGCGTACAAAAGTGATCCAGGAGTGCATCACTGGACAGCGGCCAAAATTATCCTTAGTAACTAGAGGACTAAGGAGATGTTTCTAGATTATGGAGGTGATAAAGAGTTCATCATAAAGAGTTACGTCAATGCAAGATTTAACACCAATCTGGATGACTCTTAGTAGCAATCCGGATACGTATAGTAGAGCATCCATTTGGAATAGTTCCAAGTGCAGTGTGGTAGCAGTATTTATAGTATGAAAGAGAGATTTGCAAAGTACACACGAATCTGAATATCGCAGACCCGTTGACTAAAAGACCTATCTCACATGCAAAGCATGATTGAGCCGCAGAACTCATTGGGTGTTAGATTCATAAAATGCGAATCACATGGTGATGTGAACTAGATTATTGACTCTAATGCAAGTGGGAAACTGTTGGAAATATGCCCTAGAGGCAATAATAAATTATTTATTACCATATTTCCTTGTTCATGATAATCGATTATTATCCATGCTAGAATTGTATTGATCGGAAACTCAGATACATGTGTGGATACATAGACAACACCATGTCCCTAGTATGCCTCTGATGGACTAGCTCGTTGATCAAAGATGGTTAAGGTTTCCTAGCCATGGACATGAGATGTCATTTGATAACGGGATCACATCATTAGGGGAATGATGTGATGGACAAGATCCAAACTATAAACATAGCATATGATCGTGTTAGTTTATTGCTACAGTTTTCTGCATGTCAACTATCCGTTCCTGTGACCATGAGATCATGCAACTCACTCACACCGGAGGAGTACCTTGTGTGTATCAAACGTCGCAACGTAACTGGGTGACTATAAAGGTGATCTACAGGTATCTCTAAGGGTGCCTGTTGGGTTGGCATGGATCAAGACTGGGATTTGTTACTCCGTCTGACAGAGAGGTATCTCAAGGCCCACTCGGTAATACAACATCACAACAAGACTTGCAAGCAATGTGTCTAAAATGTTAGCCATGGGATCTTGTATGACGTAACAAGTAAAGAGACTTTACGGTAACGATATTGAACTAGGTATGGAGATGGTGACGATCGAATCTCGGGCAAGTAACATACTGAAGAACAAAGGGAACAACATACGGGATTAACTGAATCCTTGACATAGAGGTTTAACCGATAAAGATCTTCGTAGAATATGTAGGAACCAATATGGGCATAAAGGTCCCGCTATTGGTTATTGACCGTAGAGGTGTCTCAGTCATGTCTACATAGTTCTCAAACCCGTAGGGTCTGCACACTTAAGGTTCAGTGACATTTCAGTAGTATAGAGTTATGTATGGTGGTGACCGAAGGTTGTTCGGAGTCCCAGATGAGATCTCGGACGTCATGAGGAGTTCCGGAATGGCCCGGAGGTAAAGATTGATATATAGGAAGTCCTGTTTTGGTCGCCGGAAAAGTTTCGGGCTCATCGGTAGTGTACCGGGAGTGCCGGGAGGGTACCGGGGACCATCGGGAGGGGTGTCTCGACCCAAGGGGCTACATGGGCTGTGGGAGGAGCTAAACCAGCCCCTGGTGGGTTGTCCGAAGCCTCCCCTAAGGGCCCATGCGCCTGGAGTGGTTTGAGAGGGAAAACAACTCAAGGTGGAAAGAGTTTCCAAGTGGGAAGGAGAAGTCCTAATCCTACTAGGATTGGAGGAGGACTCCTCCTCTCCTCCTTGCGCCTAGGACAAGGGCTGGACCCTTGTGCGCCAAGACTCTCCCCTCCCTCCTCCTATATATACTAGAGGTTTTGAGGGTTTTACACAATAGAAATCAGCCACGTCCTACCCTCTTCTCTAGATCATTTCAGCGATGCTTAGGCGAAGCCCTGCTGGAATTGTTCCACCACCATCGCCGCCACGCCGTCACGCTGCTGGAGAACTCATCTACCTGTCCGCTCCCTCTTTCTAGATCAAGAAGGCGGAGATCGTCATTGAGCTGTACGTGTACTGAACGCGGAGGTGTCGTCCGTTCGGCGCTAGACCGGAAGAACCGTGATCAAGATCATGAGACGATTCGTGATTGGATCACGGGACGGACCGTGATGGGATCGCGGGATGGATCGTGATTGGATCGTGATGGGATCGCGGGACGCTCAGCGATTTGGATCGCGACGACGTTTGACTACATCAACCGCGTTTCTTAACGCTTCCCGCTTAGCGATCTACAAGGGTATGTAGATCCACTCTCCCTCTCGTAGATGCCCATCACCATGGATAGATCTTGCGTGTGCATAGAATTTTTTTCCCATGCAATGTTCCCCAACACAATCTCTTTCAACTTACAATCTGTCAAGGATAGCCAGATGTTAAACCTTTCGATCCTAGCCTGCACCTGAAAGATGCTCTTGAGACTCTCGATCATATCGAAAGCCACAATGTTTTGGAAATGCTGTTGCAAATTGGGCTCCATACAAGCTAGCATGAGGTAGTTGATCTCGTTTGATTCATCAACGAGTTTCTGGTGGGCATTCTTGGTTGTTGCACTAGCATTCTCGATAGGTTCCTCTGTAAGTGGATCCTTTAGACCATGTTCCTTTTTTATCATGCTTGAGAACAATTCTCAAATTTCTATACCAGGTGGTAAAGTTTATTCCATTCAGTTTATCATTTTTCTAGAATTGATTTCAATGCAAAGTTGGGTTGAGCAGGTGGTGCCATTGATCTACAATAGAAAATATGCAATCACTAAGCAATGTGTTTATGTAGAGTAATTCAAGCCTTAAATAGAAACACTCCCACCAAAGTCAGCATCCCTCCGCAAACTCTTATTGATTCAGGACCCGTCTAGCGCGAGCAACTAGTGAGCTTTAGCATCACTGCTAGTCAACTTGCCTATTCGGTAAGAAAATCCTTGCTAATCGTATCTTTATACGACTCCTATCGGTCGGGTAGGTATCTCATACCCCGACTTCTGACCTTTTTTGCCACAAGGCCCAAAACCGTTTTGATAGCCTTCTCAAGTTAACCTGATGCAGTGCATGTCCATGTACGACACGAACCCTCCAGTTCAAGGACACATAGTGACACCTCAATTTTATGAGACCACCACTAGACATACTTGATGTGCGAAGGCCCAACATCCGGAATGGCAATGTGCTTGATATTAACGAGGGATATTTCTACCATTTTAACATGCATAGAAACAAGAAGCAATATAAATCACATATAAACCTAAATACGTGAAATAGTATGGCTCCTTCATGGACATCCTTTCAGGCCGGTTCCAACTCTGATGACCAAGGCGAAACTCCATCTTATTTGTCACACCGCGATGCCAAAGCCTCGAACTTGATCTCTGTTCTACAACTACTACAACTAGTAATGAATTTCCAGAGAATCACAAGTCGACATGCAGGTCGTTATACAATATCATGACAACACTTTGGCTCCTGCCGGCTGACAATCATGACACACAGGTCATGTTAAATTACAGACATGCATCACATACATATGAGCCATATTATTCACATCAAACCCGCAAAACAAAGTTATGCATAGAATCACATTCTATCGGTTTGTGTATCTTGTACGAAATACAAGGCACTATGCACATGACGGTCCCTCGTGGGTGCAGGTAGCGCCCGACGTTTTCAGAAATCGCATATCGAATATGTATTCCGGTCATGCCGAATTTTCTGATCTGACCGATCTTATCGACCATCGCAAACCCGATTCGGATTTACGTTTCACTATTAACCCCGATGGCAGATACTGACCGATAGGGGTAGGTTGTTTCACGACCTTGTCGATTCCGATTGATAGAAAACATAGCCTCAACGATCCCCATGTGCAGTTGATCTCATCAACTGTGCACATAGCCGATCTCATGAACAACAACAGATCTCATCTGTCGCCTCCACATATCAAATACTCATCCGATCTGAAACCAAAATCTATAGCAGAGGCTCTGATACCACTATTGGGTTCTACCGTAGGTGCATCGCATGCAAATTAAAATTTTTCTACGTGCAGAACATCCAAGAACATGCTATAGAGATGGATCACAGATCGTTACCACTAGACTCGCAATGCCGTGTAGCGGAAGTAGAGTTGGGGCAGCGCGTCTGCGAGTCCATCTCCTCCTTGTTCGATCTCCATCGAGCAGTCGATCACTGGATCCCATGTACAGGTTCGTCGGAGCGGTAGAGGTGCACCTATAACGGTATCCACGCGTGCAGGAGGAACAACGTGTGACGGACTGCTACGTACGATCACACAGTTCGACGACGAGTGGAGGTGGCTAGTTGCAACACATGCAAAAGCCCTAATGACGGCGCCAAAACGATCAACCAGATGGGTGCACCACACCTCCACTATATATAGGCATCCGTCGCGAGCTCAACTCTTGGGCCTTGCACGGATCCAAAAGCCCATGTGTTCCTTCCCATAAGTGCGTGACCCCTTAGGTTCTCGTTCACTTGGTCGCGAGTCAGATCACATCTTGTTCGACCAGTCGGTAGCAGACTGTAGCAAAGTCTGCCGACTCCAAGTGTTCGATGAAGCTCGTTAGGCGAACATGCACTTCACACTTCTGTTCTCTTTGCCACACAATATATTTTGTCGTGATCAAGGCGACATGGTCATCCTTGTTGCCACACGACCTCTTTCTCATTCCGGTGAATCCGACCAACACTTCGGATTATATCATAATCCTCATTGCATGGCCATACTTATCCAGGTCGAATCACCCGAGGGGCCAAAGTATATCTCTCCTCACCGGAGGAGAAAATCCCATCTCGCTCGACCACGTCTCGCAACATGGGTCTAGACAAGCCCGAAACCTACCTTTATAACTACCCTATCGCGGAGTAGCGTTTGGTCGGGCTAAAGCAAGTCTGTCACCATCTCGAGTACATGCGCCAACTCAGGTCTTAGGGCACAGAACACATGTTGTACTAGAGACTCACAGACAACCTATCGTTGCGTCTCATAGTTGGGTTTCTCCAACTCAGACCTTATCTCGACTCTGATCTGACTACATCGAACCGGACCAGATCTTCTGAGTCCATATTATCCGGCTAGCATCCAATGCTACATGGTCAGTGAGACCTTACCATCCATCGTGTCATATGCTAGTCTAACTAGTTGTGCGTCCACATAACCCTTTTGACTAGGGACTCTTTAGGACAATCATCATACAATGCATAGTCTCATAAACAAGTCGCATACTTGTTAATACACATCATTGATAATTTCCAAGGACCATCCTTATGCATAAACACATAGGAAATATCATCATACATGATTGCCTCTAGGGCATATCTCTAACACACGGCCCTACCTATCGAGGGCCATGCTCTCACTGGGCAAGTGGAGAAGAAGAACAGGCATGGGAGGGTTACCTCCCTTATCGGCGACTACCCCCATGGCGCTAAGGGTAACGGGACATCTGGTGTACCGCTCCCCTGGCTCATGCTACATTGGAGCAAATGCTCGAAAGATGTCGATGGTCGGACCGTAGAGTGGTACGCGAGGGCCTACCTGTGGTATCTCCTCATGGAGGTCGTGTTTCGAGACTGCTCAGGGGACACTTCCCTATGGATGTATCTCGACTTCCGAAAGGACTGGGATGGAGGGTACAACTGGGGGTCCGTCGGCATGGCCTACCTATACCATTCAGTAAGAGAATATCTCACTGTTTTTATGGGCGTATGCTGCTTAAAGTTGTGTTATTTGATCACCAATTGGTATTTTATAGCTTGACGACATAACCCAGAGGGTAGAAGAATCGTCCGGTATGTGTGGATTGTTGGGGAACGTTGCATGGGAAACAAAAAATTTCCTACGCACACGCAAGATCTATCCATGGTGATGAACATCTACGAGAAGGAGAGTGGATCTACATACCCTTGTAGATCGCTAAGCGGGAAGCGTTAAGAAACGCGGTTGATGTAGTCGAATGTCTTTGCAATCCAAATTGCCGAGCATCCCGCGATCCCATCACGATCCGTCCCGCGATCCGATCAGGATCCATCCAGCGATCTCATCACGATCCGTCCCGCGATCCAATCACGAATCGCCTCGCGATCTTGATCATGGTGCTTCCGATCTAGCGCCAAACGGACGACACCTCCGCGTTCAACACACGTACAGCTCGATGACGATCTCTGCCTTCTTGATCCAGCAAGAGGGATCGGAGAGGTAGATGAGTTCTCCGGCAGCACAACGACATGGTGGCGATGGTGGTGAACTAATCCTGCAGGGCTTCGCCTAAGCACCAAAAAACTAATCTAGAGGAGAAACAGATCTAGAGGAGAGGCAACACGTGGCTTAGGGTTTCTTGATGTGTTCCAAGTGCTAGCCTCGCCCCTTTATTTATATGCTAAGCCTTGGGGTCTAAACTTGGAGAAAAATCCTCCTCAAGGTCGTTTGCCCGCAAGGCAAGAGTCCTTCTCGGACTCCAGGACCAGACGCCAAGGTCCTTGGCGTCTGGCCCTAGAAGCAAGGGTCCTTGGCGTCTGGCTCCTGGCCTTCGCAAAAAATCTTTTGCACCTTCCTAAAGCCTCATGGGCTTTACCCCTTGGCCCAAATAAAGTGTCCTTGTACCCCGAAAATTTCGAGAAACATCCGAAACTATTTCCGGTGAATTCCGGAACCGTTTTGGAGACCAAACACTATTATCCCATATATCAATCTTTACCTCTGAACCATTCCAGAGCTCCTCGTGACATCCGGGATCTCATCCGGGACTCTGAACAACCTTCGGTCACCACCATACATAACTCAATACTACCGAAACGTCACTGAACCTTAAGTGTGCAGACCCTGCGGGTTCGAGAACTATGTAGACATGACCGAGACACCTCTACGGTCAATAACCAATAGCAGGACCTCGATGCCCATATTGGTTCCTACATATTCTACAAAGATCTTTATCGGTCGAACCTCTATGTCAAGGATTCAGTTAATCCCGTATGCTGTTCCCTTTGTTCTTCGGTATGTTACTTGCCCGAGATTCGATCGTCGGTATCTGTATACCTAGTTCAACCTCGTTACCGGAAAGTCTCTTTACTCGTTCGGTAATATAAGATCCCATGGCTAACACTTTAGTCACATTGCTTGCAAGGCTTGTTGTGATGTTGTATTACTGAGTGAGCCCTGAGATACCTCTCCGCACACGGAGTAACAAATCCCAGTCTTGATCCATGCCAACCCAACAAACACCCTCAGAGATACTTGTAGAGAACCTTTATAGTCACCCAGTTACGTTGCGACGTTTGATACACACAAGGTACTCCTCCGGTGTTAGTGAGTTGCATGATCTCATGGTCATAGGAACAGATACTTGACATGCAGAAAACTGTAGCAATAAACTGACACGATCATATGCTACGTTTATAGTTTGGGTCTTGTCCATCACATCATTCTCCTAATGATGTGATCCCGTTATCAAATGACATCTCATGTCAATGGCTAGGAAACCTTGACCATCTTTGATCAACGAGCTAGTTTACTAGAGGCATACTAGGGACACAGTGTTGTCTATATACCCACACATGTATTTAGTTTCCAATCAATACAATTATAGCATGGATAATAAACGATTATCATGAACAAGAAAATATGATAATAACTAATTTATTATTGTCTCTAGGGCATATTTCCAACATGGATTTGTCTGGGCCCTCTCCATTTGGATGTGGGAGTGCCTGCCGGTGGGGCATCTTAAGAAAATGCCCCGACACCCATGGACTAACTATGCAGAAAATGGCGACGACGCTCCATACCCGACTGTCGCATACGCTTGGGACAGGGTGAAGGTCTACATAGGCAAAGCCAGTGCTTTGTACAAGGTCTTCACCAACGAGCTGAGCGATTTGACGCCTTACCAGGTATATAAACTAGCTCACCTATCTTTTTGACGCCACTTTCATCGGGGAGCTTACCAATTTTTTTTGTAATAGGTTAACTAGTGGCCGTATCATTATCGAGAGTGGGGGTTCAAGCTGAACGTGATGTGCGTGCATGACAAGACTAGCTGGCAGACGGTGCATTGTGCCAATGTTATGTGTGTACATTATCGAGTGGCACTTGCGAGAGTGCGTGGTCGTGCAATTTGGTATGTTCCAACATACTCCACTTGTGAGTGCATTGTTCCTTCCTACCATGTTTTCGTTTCATTTGACGTCCTTATGATGTTTTCGTTGCTTATGCCTTGCAGGAAGAGCAGGCATAAATGTCAATCGATCATAGACTGGGGTGAGGGGCATAAAGCTCGTGTGACGGAGTGGAACCATTGGAGATATCACAAATATGAGGAGAAAAAACTGCTTGACTAGGGTGAGTAAGACCAACATATGAAGTGGTACGACAATGGCGTTGAAGCACCGTCTTTGCCTCAGGCCCAATGGACGACAGAAGATATCGCAGAGCTGGAGGAGGATGACTTCGAGGATGAAGTCTACTGTGAGGGCGTCTGAGAACTGAGTGGGTTTAGGGAGTATGCACCCGTGATGAACAGAGTGACAAGTTGTGTTCGTCTGTTTTTAACTAGCGATTGGATGTAATCTATTTTATTCGTCATTGTGACTCACTTATTCCTTTGCAGTCCTCGGAGCTGAACAAATGCATTTTTGATGGCTCGGATGCGTTAGGTGGTGTCCTCGAAACCCGAGATTCTGAGAACAAGTCAAAGAAAATGGTGAAGATAACATAGAGCCTCTTAGACTTACCTTATGTTCCAGTGACCTAAAATTGGATCCATGCCATGTTATGTTCTTGTTCATTTGTAATCATAAATTTGATCCGTATTATGTTCTTCTTTCATTCTTATTGCAGAAGTTCGTGAAGTGTTGTCGCAAGCTGGCGGGCCTGCTTGGGTCAGCTAGCTCTGCTGAAGCTCATGTTCCTGCAGGCCCGATGCGTACCCTCGCTTCATCGAGCCATGCTGCCTCATCGTCTAGGTTGGTTGAGGACGATGAGGAGGAGGACGATGAGGAAGAAGATGAAGAGGAAGAAGACGATGAGGAGCGTGCATAAGAAGAACAAGAGGAAGAAGAGGAACAGAGTGATGATGATGATGAGGAGTACGAAGACCATGACAGACCTCCACCAACTCAGACAACCCAACTTGAGAAGAGAAAGGTGCCGAAGAAGGATTGGCAGAGTCCATCTCAGTTTCAGAAACCGCGTCATCGTCAACGCAAGAAGAAGGTTGATGAGACTCGTTCAAAGAACAATGAGGACCATACCTCCAAGAGGGGAAGGAGCATGTGAAGTTGCTGTCGTTGAACTACTCGCTTAGTTAACTATTTATGTTGACTTTGTCGAACTATTTGCTATTTGCTATGTGCAACTGTTTGCAACAATTTGCTATGTGTGATATGTTTATTAGTTGAACTATTATTCATATCGAGGTGTGATACATGTTATATTATGTGAGATCTGCATATTTTATGTTTTCAAGTCTATAATATTGCTGTGGCAAAATTTATGAAAACAAACATACAAGTTATGTGCAAAAATTGCACCATGAACACACCCTACCGTCAAGGATCCTCGCGGTAGGGTGTGTAACCCTACCATAAATTTTCGGCGATTCCAGGTTCCAGTATGCAGAAGTAGAAAAAGCCACCCTACCACCGGAGTCCTTGATGGTAGGTTCTTACATCCTACCGCCATAGACCCTGGCGGTAGGGCATACACCATGTTAGACTTGAGCCATCAGTTGACGGTCGCTGCCATTCAACCTACCGCCAGGGACCCTGGCGATAGGCTATGTAACCCTACGGTCGTGCTCCCTGGCGGTAGGAAAAGGGTCAAATCTCAAAAAACTTCCAGACATGGGTCTTATCTCGCTAAACTAGGGCAATAGGGTCGAAACATGAAATTTTGCCAAGGAGGGAGAGATTTTGTTGACCGTAAAAGCTCCATACACTCCATATATATAGAGAAAATGAGTGATAGTGTATCACTCGTGTCCAGGCAGTCCGTCATGTGGATCCGGCCCACCTCAGACCACTTTCTCCTTTTACTTTTTATATGCATGTGTCCATTTCTTTTTTAGGGAAAACAGTTGTGTACATGGACACATATGAGTTCAAAACAGACACGTCCAAACACTATGCACACGCCGCACAAACATACAAGGGGTCAAATTAGCACAGTCGGGTTGAAGATACTCTAAGTAAAGGCCATATGGATGGTGCAAACATCTAGGTTCCCAAGTAAATTAGGGGAAGAAAAAGTTTCCAGGAAGGGGTGGAGCTAGCATTAGGTTACACGTAGGGCTAAGCTAGCTTGTAAGATGCATTCTAACAATATTTTATACTTATGATTATGTGGCATTTTTCTTAGGTGGTTTGTAAATATGCTCTTTGGAAAATATAAGAAATATGAAGAAAAAAATAGGGAGAAGGTAAAAGATTTACTAGTCTAAGGGCATCTTTGAGACCGTCCAACGCCGTCAATCAAATCGGACACCCCAAAAGTCCATGGACACGTCTGCACATTAAACCAAACTCCTTGGACTTCATCAAGCTTTCTCTACTCGAGCTTGAACTTCTTCACCGGCGCATGTTGTTCACCAAGATGGGCTCCTCCTTGAGCTTCATCCAACAATGTGTCAAAGTGAAGGGATTGCCACCCATCCTTTGGTACACCGAGACATCGCGTGTAGGCTATACAATGACGCGATCATCAAGTTGCAGCATTGAGTGAATCAAAGAATTGACCAACACGTAGTGCAACAAGAAGATAAACTTTCAATCTTCATGATTGACGCTTTCATTGGACAAAACCATTCCACTTGTGCAATCACACTGCAATACTTCGTGACGGCGTTTGAAATGGTATATCATCGATGGAGTTGTGACTTTTGTATTTCGATCATGGATCACATTCAAATTGTAGGATGCGTAGTGCTTATGCTCATGAATCAAGAATGCACTTGTTGACAAAATATCGCGACCCTTTCATTCATGCCTACAAACCCTGCATTTGTAGCCAACCACGCATGGCACAACCGTGCATCCTCTCTCTTCGAGTAACTTGCTATTGTGCTTGCTTCATGTTAACCGAGAAAGGTAAAACATAATAATTCTAAATGCATTAGAGGTTTTAATTTAAAATATCCGATTGTATAATGTATTATTTAAGACTTGACCGGTTAATGTCTGCGAACGCATCCGTAGACATTTGAAGGGCCAGACTTATTTAAGTGCTCAACTCAGATCAAAACGAAATAAACACCACATGCCAACTTGCCAATGTTGCCATCACTTTGCGTGTCCGGTCGTGTACGCCATCAGAGCTGCCGCCGGCCGATCGAAAAAGACACGCGAGGCAGACACGCTCGTCGTCGTCGTTAAATCCAACAACCATTCACCATCTAGTCCGGTTGATTTGATTAGTAATGTGTGATATATATAATCATCGGTACTATCCAAGCCATCTTCTTCGGATTCCTCCTCCTTAATTGTAACAAAAGTTGCTACTCTGAGCAGCAAAGAAGTAGAGTAGCAATGGGGGAGGTTGGTGCTGCAGACGTGATCTACACTCAGGATGGCACGGTGGACATCAAGGGCAACCCCGCCGTCAAGAGCAACACCGGCAACTGGCGCGCCTGCCCCTACATCCTCGGTACGTACAAAGAAAGGACTCCATTGCTGGCCTGCTCTTAACTTGAGCCATGGCGTTGATCGATCACCTGGCGAATCGCAGCGAACGAATGCTGCGAGCGGCTGGCGTACTACGGCATGAGCGCCAACCTGGGCAACTTCATGAAGGACAACATGGGCATGAACAACTCCGCCGCCGCCAACAGCGTCACCAACTGGGGCGGCACCTGCTACGCCACCACGCTCATCGGCGCCTTCCTCGCCGACGCCTACCTCGGCCGCTTCTGGACCATCGCCTCCTTCGTAACCGTCTACATCATCGGCCTGGGGCTCCTCACGGTTGCGGCGTCCGTGAAAGCGCTGGTGCCGACGTGCGAGGCCAAGGGGGTGTGCGACCCGACGGCGGGGCAGACGGCGGCGGTGTTCGTGGGTCTGTACCTCGTCGCTCTGGGCACGGGCGGCATCAAGCCCTGCGTGTCCTCCTTCGGGGCCGACCAGTTCGACGAGAACGACGACGGCGAGCGGCGGAGCAAGAGCTCCTTCTTCAACTGGTTCTACTTGTCCATCAACATCGGCGCGCTGGTGGCGTCGTCCGTGATGGTGTACGTACAGGAGCACTACGGCTGGAGCTGGGGCTTCGGCATCCCCGCTGTCGTCATGGCCATCGCCGTCGGCAGCTTCTTCGTCGGCACGCCGCTCTACCGTCACCAGCGCCCCGGCGGCAGCCCGCTCACCCGCATCGCGCAGGTGCTTGTCGCGGCCACGCGCAAGCTGAGGGTCCCCGTCGACGGGTCTGCGCTGTACGAGACCATGGACAAGGAGTCCGGCGTTAAGGGGAGCCGCAAGCTGGAGCACACCGAGCAGTTCAGGTTCCTCGACAAGGCGGCTGTGGAGACGCCGGCGGACACGACACCATCGCCGTGGCGGCTGTGCACGGTGACGCAGGTGGAGGAGCTCAAGAGCGTGTTGCGGTTGCTGCCCATCTGGGCGAGCGGCATCGTCTTCGCTGCGGTGTATGGGCAGATGAGCACCATGTTCGTGTTCCAGGGAAACACCCTCGACAAGCGCATGGGCGCCCACTTCTCCATCCCCTCCGCCTCGCTCTCTGTCTTCGACACCATCAGCGTCATCGCCTGGGTGCCCGTCTACGACCGTCTCCTCGTCCCGGCCGTCCGCTCCTTCACCGGTCACCCCCGCGGCTTCACGCAGCTCCAGCGCATGGGTGTCGGCCTCGTGGTCTCAATCTTCTCCATGGTCGCCGCCGGCGTGCTCGAGCTCGTCCGCCTCCGCACGGTGGCGCGGCACGGGCTGTACGGGGAGGACGACATCGTGCCCATCTCCATCTTCTGGCAGGTGCCACAGTACTTCATCATTGGCGCCGCCGAGGTGTTCGTCTTCGTGGGGCAGCTCGATTTCTTCTATGACCAGGCGCCCGACGCCATGAGGAGCATGTGCACCGCGCTGTCTCTGACGGCGATAGCGCTGGGGGGCTACGTGAGCACGCTGCTGGTGACCGTGGTGGCGAAGGTAACGACGAGGGGTGGAAAGGAAGGGTGGATCCCGGCCAAGAACCTCAATGTCGGCCACCTCGACTACTTCTTCTGGCTGATGACCGTGCTCAGCGTCGTCAACTTTGCTGTCTACTTGCCCATCGCCAACTGGTACACCTACAAGAAGACCGCCGGAGCTGGAGATGACCCGGACAGCAACGAAATAGGTCAGGGACGGAGCCAGGATTTGGACATGAGGAGGGCGAAATAAAAATTAACCGTTCATGATATAAAAGTTACGATATAGTACGTCCTGGTATATTGTATAAATTTTTTTGGAACACAGAAGGCATACATTTCTATTATGCTAAATATACTTCTATGACTACCACACACATCATTTGAAGAAAAAGAAAACCCCACGCAGGTGACCTTTGCAGCTATTTATTTTCTAATAACAGAAACGATGTATGCATAATACATTAATAACAGACAAATCTGATCAGTAAATCAATCTCTTTACTTTATATGCAAGTGTCTACAGTATTAGTTAAGATTAGAGTGTTGTAATCAAGGAAAACAATACTAACTAGATTTGACGAAAAATGTGTTAAAATGTTCTTTAAATAGGAGTTAAAAAAGGAAAATCATGAATATTAATTCACATTTTTTTCTTCCGATGTGCAAGGGAAATGTAGTAATTGGCAAGGTAGATTGGTAGCGACAGCTGGGGGATTAACTCTAATTCGTTCCTCACTCACTGGGATTCCCTATTTTAATTATGATGTCCTGCTATGGATTGCCTGTAGTTCTGGTTGTCCCGCCTCGACAGCTGCTCCTTGTCTTCCGATGTGCAGTTCCTTGCACATATGATTCTTAGTTCAAAGGAGACTCCAAGTTTCAACGACTACGGCAAGCTGGATATTCTGGCTGAGCCTATGACTGAGGTGAGCACTGTTTGTTGTGAAGGTAGCTCAGGCTAAAGCACCATCATTATCTCTGGACGATTTTCGGTCCCACCACCTCTACTCTAGACCCTGACACCTTTGCAAAGGAAGAAGGATGATGGTCAACAAAGCGAATGCCTAGGAAAAAGAAGGCGTGTAAGAGCAAGGTGCTGATTATATGATGTTGACACGTCGTCTATATCCAATCATATAGCCGACAAGTATAATAGGTAAATGTAAATAAGTATTATTTTATTGATACAAGACCCACCGTCCTTTCTTACAAAGTGTTTAAGAGCACGTGTTACAGCCGGCTGTTAGTTTGTAGCCCGTTTCTTCTCTCTTTCCTCTTCTCTCTCTTCCACCTCATCATAAATATATTATTTTAAGTCTTACGACCCGCCTACACCATCCTGTTGTATTTGCTCTAACATCTCAATGTTCTAGTGTGTGGAGCATACATTGTTAAAGGCTTTTGGCATTCCCTAGGCCATTTATATAATTTAGTTCAGTAGAAAATAAAATAAAAGCAAATTCGGGGGAAGAAGTTAACGGATCAGAAAAAGTAGCTCTCAGGAAACTTCACCCAAATTTACAGACTTCCCGTAAAAACACATTTATGAGATGTTTCTTAAGAAACTACTGTACTTGTTCTAATGTTGTTTCCGAAGTCTCCATGGACTAGATTTTTTTTTGGGGGGGAGGGGGGGATATAGGGTATTTATTTCATAATCACAGGATTAAGATCGGAAGCGACAAGTTCCGCGACAAGGTAGAGTGTGGTTAAGCGAACACGTAGTTCTATCCCCACTACACCGTAAGTTCGTTAAACAATCTGCAACCCTATTTTGTTCACGAGTAATCTTAACAGGAGGAAACATCCTATCTCTTCATGTTCATTCTGCTATGAATTTACAATGTATGGGCCCAAGGAAAATCCCAGGATGGGCGGCAACATACCCTCCTGCTTCTAGATCCACTACCCATGCTAGACCTGAAGCAGAGACCTTGGCGGTCGGAACAAGATAAGCCTGTCCTGGGATGGTGGTTTCCACTCGTTCCCTGGTGCCTCCTATACCTATACATATCACTAATGTAAGTGGATGCACAACGGATATTGTTTTTCAAGGCCGAGCTCCATAAAGCTCGGTTTTGAAAAAATCGAATTTCATAAAATTTCATATTTTGTACATTTCAAAAAATTCTAAAAAAACATAGATATACATGAAGGTATAACACACATGTGTGTAAATTTTCAGAGCAAAATACGTTGAAATGAGGGCTGTGCAAAAAAGAGAAATTTGGGGCTTTTTAACATATGATACTATTCATCCATCCAGGCCATGAATTTCTCCTTTTTGTACAGGTCGCATATCAACGTTTTTCATCCTGAAATTTTATACACGTATACATAACATCCTTGTTTACTTGCACAATTTTTTTCAGATTTTTTTGAAACAAAAAAATTTGATTTTTGATTTGTTTTTTAAAAAGGCCTTTATAAAGATCGAGAGCCAAACGTCTGTTCTCGATGCACACGCATAATATATTGGAAGCTTGTACACATACAAAAGCCGCGCAACTTAATTGTGAACTTCATGTATGCAGAACACTATATAGGTCAACACACCCCAGTAGTACTGTACAAGAGCTAGCTCGATTTAATGTGCTTACTAGTTTGGCAGACAGTTCATTGGTTTCAATATTTCAAATTAATTAGACTAGATTGAAATAAAGTAAAAGTGTTCAGTTACTATCTTTCAAATTTAAATCCACCATATGATCTACACAAATAAATAATGGGATAATGCTTGGATGATGGAATCGATCATACCCAATTTATGTATATTTATTGTTTATATGCCTACAGTGATGGATGGTCAGCCACGCGCCGCTTGTCGAAAGATAAAAGGCCACCGTCCCGTAACAAAAAGCCCACTTGTGGAGACGTATAAATCCCGGATCCGGTTTCTCTAGTGATGCTACCGCGGCGTGACGCCACCCTGCTACGGCGGCGGATTCAAACGCCGGTTCTAGGTGTGGAAGAGATGTCGGAGGCAAAACCATGTCGGGCCACCATCACCGACCGGTCGGCGCAGACCAGGTGGTTTAAAGATGCTGAGTATATTGATTATTAAGAAATATGAGATAGATTAGGATTTGTCTTACCTTGCCTTATACTTCAATTAGATCATTGTATTTCTATATATATGCCCATGAGGCTCAAGCAAATACATCAACTGTTCCATCAAACCCTTCTCTCCCTTCCAACATGGTATGGGCCTAACCGATTCAACCCTAGCCGCCGCCGTCGCTTCCGCCCCGCGCGCCGCCCCCGGGGCGGTCGGCCTTCATGACCGCCGTCGGGGGCCGCGTCGCCCGTACCTAGGGTTCGTCCGCTGGTCGTGTTGACTGGCTGCCCTAGAGAGTCTTTTCCCGATCTCTTGATCCGGGTTTTTCTCTTTTCCGCCGGTCGCTTTGATCGGCGTTTTCTTTTCGGTTTTCCGATCTTAGATCGTTTGCGTCGCCTGCCGCCATCGTCGACCACCGTGCCTCTACTCCGACATAGGCGTGACATGGCCTCTACATCGACCCGGCGGCCTCGCGCAACCCGGCGGCTCCTCATCGCCGCCGTTCGCGCGCCGGCGCGCCCGTCGATCTACGCCGGCCATCATCGCCCTGCTCCAATCGGGACTCCTGCATCGCCCCGACCCGATGGCCTCGCGCCATGCGGCGGCCAATCACAGCCGCCATTCGCGCGTCGCCTGCCTGTCGATCTCCACCGTCACCTTGGCCCAAGGCAGCCAACTGCTTTGGGCCGCCAGCATCGCGCCGACTGCCGACGACGGTTGCCACCCCGCCTCCACCGAGTGACGTCCACGACCTCGCGCGCGATCGGATTGATCACCCGCCCGCCCGCGATTCGCCTCGTCTACGCCGTGCAACCGACCTGGCCCGTTGGTTGCGCGCGCCTTCGTAGGTTCCGTGAAGACTGTCCCAAGTATTGTGCGTCCCTCCACCGATCGAGCACCGAGCTGCCGCTGCGTCGCCCCGTTGGGCCACAGCGTCGCCGCCCCATGGTTCTCCCCGCGGCCGCATCACCCCGCGTGCTACCACTGCGTCGCCCCTTCGGGTCGTAGTGATGCAGCCCGTGG
The DNA here is from genome assembly GCA_022496015.1 of Hordeum marinum. Taxonomy (NCBI): domain Eukaryota; kingdom Viridiplantae; phylum Streptophyta; class Magnoliopsida; order Poales; family Poaceae; genus Hordeum; species Hordeum marinum. The sequence continues at coordinate 34,992,640 of CM039674.1, forward strand.
TCTACTGCCGCCCTGAGGTCATCCTCGCTAGGTCGTCCCTGTGGTTGCACCGACCCGCGCGCTGCCGCTGCATCGCCCCATCGGGCCGTAGCGAGCATGGCACGCGGTCTTCGCCGTCGCCCGAGGCCGTCCCCGTGGTTGCACTAACTCGCGCGCCGCCGCTTTGTTGCCCCTTCGGGCCATCGCGTCACGGCACGCTGTCCACGCCGCCGCCCCGAGGTCTTCCACCACTAGAAAAACGGCTATAGCTAATATGGACATTAATGGCACACCGCGTATGTGGTGCGCCACTGCTATATAGCAGTGGCGCACCAGATATGGGTGCGCCATTAATGACCATATTACTAATGGCGCACCTGGTGTGTGGTGCGCCATTACTAGTTTTGTCCTGGCCCCACACCCCTTCACAGACTTAGCAGTGGCGCACCAGGGGAAAGTGCGCCATTACTAGTTTTAACTAGTAATGGCGCACCACCCACGGTACACCACTACTAACATTTTTTTCATTTTTTTTTCAAAACTAGTAATGGCGCACCACACACTAGGTGCGCCATTAGTAACCCTGGTTACCAATGGCGCATTCTTTGGAGGTGCGCCATTGCTAACCCTCCCCCACCACGGCATTATCCACCCCGAGGTCCAGTGGAGCCATGCACTGAGCCTGCCCGCCCGCCGCGAGCCCGAACCCCTTCCTTCTCCCCTCTCCTCCCGTCGCCGCCACCCCCTTCCCCCGCCGGCCGCTCTCCCCGCTCCGCCGCCGCATCGCGTCCCCCGCCGCCGGTTCGACTCGATCTGGCCGGCCCCGCCCCGTCAAGCCGTGCCGGAGATCGAGGAGGGCTCGCCTGAGGCCCACCAGGCCTCGCGGTGACCGGGGGCCCCGGCAACTGCGGCAATTTGGTGGTTGTGCCGTTCGATGGTGCCCCTACACTGCACTCTATAGATCAAGCAACCACACCAATTAACCAGTCCAGCGGCACCGCCGGCAAAGGTATGCATGCCCTACGCGATGTACACATACACACAGACACACGCATGCTGAATTGCTGATAAGATATGGTTACTATTTTTCCTAGTGATATTTATGTGTCAAGCAAAATCCGTCTTCTAAAGCCAAATTTCTTATGTTACTATAATTTTTACAAGACAACTCATGCTGAAACTTAGAAGAAGAACTGACTCAATTTCTCTAAGAGCAGACTCTCTATGAAGTATTCTCAAGCATCAATATCGCAAGTTTCTTATTACCTCCAAACAAAGTATTTACATGGTAATGATAGGTTATATACACTAATGCCCCTGCCGATATTAATGTGTCAAGCAAAATCCATCCGCTGAAAGGTAAAGAAAAGTTCAGAACTGACTTTGTGTGCCGAATTCCATCTTATTTGGTAGACCAGATTAGTATCGATGTATGAAACCTCACAGCTCCTCCCTGATGTACTTCATTTTATTATTTGTATCTCTATACTTCGTGACAGTCATGATTGCTGTCCATTCATCAAAGTTCAGAAGTAGTGGGAGTTACCTCTATATTTTAGCCATGTCATGACTTCCTTAGTTATGCTTGTCAGTTGATCTACTAGAATTTGTCCAACAATCTGGATGTTAAATTGAGCAACCATGGTGAAGGGGTTTACTGGAACTTAGTTGCAGGTGTGCGGTAATATCAATTGCATTTTCTTCCAAATGTTTGCTTAGTTTCTCCTTCATTGAAGTGTTTATGACCACATGACAACCATTATTTGCATATACTCTAGGTGTGGAGGAGGTGTCTGTTATTTTTTCCCCTTTGCAACCGGATTCATTTTGTTTACAGCTAGTGTGGTCAAATTTAGTGTGCTGCATCACAAACAGTGGGGAGCAATTATTTTCTACTATTCTACTTTTCAACCAAAAGACTAAATGCGTAAATCATCAAAACCAAAAACATGTCATCTGTTGTGCCCCAACTAGTGTTCAGTTAAACTACATGTTTTGGTGGTGTATTATAGCTGTTGGATGGGCATACCATTTTGATCAGTGGGCAGCTGTTGCCTTTTAAGGTCATGAACCAACTGTTCGTATGTTTCTCTGACAGTGCAAGTTCAGTACATGGTTCGTAAGATCTTCTGATTTGGCTGTGATAGCTTATGTGATTATTCATTGTTGAAAAGCGTAGCTCTCTCCCAGTCTCATCATTCTGCCAATTATCTTATCTGATGCTATGATATACAATCTGATCAATTCAATAGACATAGCCATAGTTTGGTGTGCTCAAGATCCCTTCACTTGGATAGGATAAATCTGGTCGAGCCTGAACCCCGATGTGCATGCATTATATAAACTCAGTCAGGTTGTCTTCTCTCAATACCCCTGGCCATTAATTGTTCAAAAAAAAAACTCCTGGCCGTTAAGATTGTAGCAGAAACAACTGGTTACATTCCTGTGTAAAATTAAACAAGTTTGGTCAGTACATTCTAGCAAAGGATAAGCATCAAGTCTTGGACAACAGTTACTCTATTGGCATGCAAGTACTACATTTACATTGTCATGACAGGAACAATTAATTTGACATGTATCATTGGTACTGCTAAAACATTTCGTTCATGTTTCAACAAATTTGGTGAAGACCACTTCATATGTATTTTGCATATATGAATTATCTCCTATTGCTTTCTAAGATGTTAGTTCTTTCAGTTCTAGCCCTCCTATCTTTAATTCCTGGCTGCTGGACTACAAGTTCATCTGCGGCAGCTATCGCTGTGAGCAGTCCGTCCGCGACGCGCTCCGCAGCGTCTTCGCCGGGCACAACGAGATCCTCAACGTCTGGAAGTAAGTCGCCGGCCATCCGTTCCTGATGAATTTTCTTTCTAGCTCAATGTGATCGGATCTGACTAGTACGTTCAGATTTGCTCTTGTTTTCTTTTCAAATAGTATTAGTAGTCTATATTCCATTCCAGCTGTGCGACTACCAGTAGCCACTTGAACCGATGAGAATTCTTCAAGCCTACCTATAGCCACTTGAACAAATGTCTATCTCAAATCTGCTCACCTAAAAAATCCAAGTGGAGTAGTATAGTGGTAGTATAGTATAATAATATTATCAAAAGGTAAATGTCCTGATTATTTAGCTCTGTTAGATAAATACTCGTCGAAAGTGGGCTCCTATCAAAATTCATTTCCATTATAATCTTACTCATACAATATTCACACCATGTAATTCTGGAAATATATGCTCATATCTAGTTCTGCATAAAAAATAACAGTATTGACATGTTATAAATAGTTTGTTTGTCTTTCTGTTTATTTTGTTACATTTTGCAGGGATAAAGTGAAGAAAAAGAAGAAAAATTACTAGAAGATTAGTTTTTGGATTTTTTTTATTTCCTTGCAATTTTCCTTTTATTGGATACTTGTAAAGACATTGTAATATTCTTACTATAATAAAAATTATGATTCTATTTCATTTTTCGTTTTAAAATTATTTTTCCTTATAGGTTGTTTTCTGTAAATCTGGATTTGTTTTTGTTTTCCAAATACGTTAATAGTGGCGCATTTCAACCCTTATTAACGGCGCACCTTCCTTTATTACTAGTGGCGCACCTATAAGGCTGTTAGTGACGCACCTGAAGGGAATACCAGTGGAGCACCTAAGGGTTAGTAGTGCGCACCATGTGGTGCGCCACTAGTATTTGGATTACCAATGGTGCATCAAAGGTGCGCCATTACTAACAATTACTAATGGCGTGTTAATAGTGGCGCACCCATAGTGCGTCATTAATAGCAATATGTGGTGCGCCACTAATAGCCTTTTTTTAGTAGTGTTCCCGCCATCGCCCCGACCCGCCTGCTGATGCTGCGTTGCCCCTTCGGACCGTAGCGCCGAAGCGTGCGGTCCACTCCACCGTCTCCGCACGTCGACTTCTACATGGCATGCGCCGCGCCGCCTCTCTAGGAGCAGGAACGTCACTGTCCGTGCCGGTCTTCGTCACGCTGTTGGGTTCTTCCCCTCCTACTTCGAGCATCGTCGCCGTGATCCTAACCAGCCGCCGCCGCCGCCGTCAGGCCGCCGCCGCAACTCTTCTTCGGCGTTGCTGTAGCTCGCTCACCTGAGCCGCGTTGCCAGTCCACCCCCTTCTTCGTCGTCCAGCACCAGCTCATCGCCAGCGTCGCCGTCGTCTACCTCTCGACCACTCCCTCTACTCCGACCACTGCGGGCGACATCGGCCCTCGCCGGTTTGCGCCGCGACCATCGTCGAGTCCTTCTCTGCTAGCCTCCTCGACGTGGTGTACAAGTTGTGTGTAGGTCCTTGTCTACGCATGCCCGGTGCTGGCAACACCGTCGCGTGCCTTAGTCCTCGGTGTGTTCCCAGGTCTAGAAAGCCTGGAGCGACGCATCGTCAACATCGACTTCGTCCGTCTACGCATGCACGGTACTGGCAACACCGACGCGTGCCTTAGTCTACATGACGTGTCCCCGGGTTTGGCAATCCCGGCGCGCCACGTCTCAACTACGTCGTTTTCCCGGCACACCATTACTTGGACACCACTGCGCCCATGACTAACTTGGGGTCTTCTTGCGCCCGTGGCTTCACGGCGACTTCCTCGACACCGGCTACCCCGACTCGACATCGACCACGGCATTCTTCGCATGGCTACCTCGACCACGGCTACACCATCCTACTCTCTCGGCTACCTCGACATCAGCACAAAGGGCTACCGCCTTGCTTGAGCAACCTCGTTGGTTTCTACTCCAGCCACACCTTCCGTGATGCATCGACCGTTACGACTGTGGGGGGATGTCCGTCGGCTTACCTTCGGATTCTTCTCCAGTCTCACCGTCTGCCTCGCTACCGTTGTGACTGCGGGGGGATGTTGAGTATATTGATTATTAGGAAATATGAGATAGACTAGGATTTGTCCTACCTTGCCTTGTACTCCAAGTATATCATTGTACTCCTATATATATGCCCACGAGGCTCAAGAAAATACATCAACTATTCCACCAAACCCCTCTCTTCCTTCCAACAAGGACTTCTACACCTTCATGACGCCCTACGTGTGCAAGAACCCCAGGGAGGCATACGTGAACCAAAGGGACCTCAACCTCGGCAAGAACATCGTTGTGGGCAACGTCACTAGCTACAAAGCTGCGAAGGTCTAGCCCCTGCTCACCCCTGTCTCTGCCTTGAAGTAGGTGATGATTCACCACTAGTAGAAAACAGGGCTTTGATACGGGCCAGAATATTGCATTAGTCCCGACCGTGTTACGAACCGAGACTAATGGGTGCATCAGTCCCGGTTCATGAGGCCAGGGCACCGGCCGGGCCTTGGCAGGAACCAGTATCGGTTTGTGTTACCCCTTTATCCCGATTTCAGACACGAACCGGGACTAAAGGGCCACGCTCCTGACCCAGCCCCTTTAGTCCCGGTTGGTGGCTGGAACCGGGACTACATGGCAGTATTCTATCCTGGTTCTAGCCACAAACCGGTACTAAAGAAATGCCTATATATATGCTTAACCTGCCCGCTCACTCCTATGTTTTTTGGCCGGCCAATGCGTGGGAGGTGTGTGCTGCTCTGCTCTCACCTCCTATGCACATCAGGTGTTCTATGAAATGCCAGAGCCACGCTTAAGCTTCCTCCTCTCCAAGCTCGACCTCCAACCTCTATTTTGCCTAAGATTTGTCTAGTTTTGGCGGTCCATCACGTCCCATCCCTGTCTTCACCGTCGTCGATCGCCTGTGGCGATCTTGTCGCCGACTACACCGTGGTGAGCCTCTTATTCTTATCTTCTTTTTAAGAGAAAACATTTCTTACTTGTATGATTTAGATAGATACTTGTATAAATTTCTTACTTTTATTTTTGTTTGTTATTATATAGTGCCATGGTTATGGTATCCGCCCACATCGGCCCTCGTCCGGTCTATGATTCAGATGTGGTATATTATCTTTTATAACTATTTATTTTATTTACTGTTTATGACAATTATGCCGACCAACATGACATATATGTGTTTATCTAGGAGGTATGTGAACCGAAAATTCCAACCGACCCTCTTGTCGAGAGGTTAAATTTAGTTGAAAAAGAAAACGAGTATTTGAAAGAAAAATTGAAAAGAATTGAGGAGGAGAAGATAAAATTGGAGTTGCATGTTGCCAATGTCGTCGATGACCACAAGATCAAGATGGATGCAATGCGCTTGAAGATTAGAAAGATAAGCAAATATGCCATTGATAACAAGGCTTGGTATTATTATGCTATTGGATCAATTGTTAGCTTAGTTCTGATTATGATCGCATTTGTTGTTGTATTTAAATGTTTTACATAGTTGTAACCGAGTTTCAATTTATGTTTTAATTAGATGCTCTAGAGAGCTGTATGTTGTTCTATGGGAACTATGTATGAACTTTATGTATTTATTTTTTCAGTAATAATATTTGATCATTATTCTACTTTGGTTTTAATGTGATGATGAACTTGTATTAATTTGGTCGCTTCTCTATTCATGATGTTCTGTAATGGTTTTTGATACATTTAATTATATAATACACGTAGATGAACCGATAATCAATGTACGATGGCCGACGCACCTATGAGTACGTTGAGGACCTGCATAAATTTCTTGAAGTGGCTGAGGCAAACAAGAAGAATGATTTTATGTATTATCCATGTACTATATGTGAGAATACGAAGTATTACTCCAAATCTAAGACCCTTCACTCCCACCTGCTTGATAAGGGTTTCATGCCACACTATAATGTTAGGACCAATCACGTAGAAAAAAAAGAGATAAGGAAGCGAATACATCAAACGATTTGCCAAAGCGACACATAGTTCTTTCAGGGAAAAGAAACATCATGGGAGTGGAGGGCAAGATAGACATGTCTGAAGATTATGAAAAGTTTCATGAAATTCATCCCTTCAAAGTGAAGGCTGACCCAAGCATCTTGTTAAACGATGAAGATTATCCATGGTTACGGCGCAATAAACAAAGGACATACGCGAAAAAGTGGAACATTTCTCCCCAAAACTATTCTGATGATGACTTTCATCTAGAATATCACTACAATTACATGTTAAGAAATGAAATCCTTTTGTAATAGACGAGTTTTCGTCCGAAACTTTGATACTTCGAAAGAGATTGTCCAGTTTGTACACGAAGTGCATCCAGTTTTTCTCGTAACCCTCTCAAATTTTTAGCACATGCTATGTGAGTGAAATTATGATACCATGCCAACTTTCAACCATTTCAGAGTTCATTTGCAGTGCTTTTCAATTTTAGTATCATTTTAGCTCAAAATAAATCATGAAATGTATGAAAAATAGCAAATGAAGTTAGAAAATGTTGAAATGTGATGATGTGGCTTTGAATGATGCATATTAAATGCAAAAAAGTCTTAAGTTAAAATATGTTAAAAAGATAAAATTCCTTTGTAATAGACGAGTTTTCGTGTGAAACCCTGATACTTGGAAAGAGATTGTCCAGTTTGTACATGAAGTGCATCCAGTTTTTCGCGTAACCCTCCAAAATTTTTAGGACATGCTATGTGTGTGACATTATGATACAATTCCAACTTTCAACCATTCTAGAGTTTATTTGCAGCGCTTTTCAATTTCATGGTCATTTTAGCTCAAAATAAATCACGAAATACATGAAAAATAGCAAATGAAGTTAGAAAAGGGTTGAAACGTGATGATGTGGCTTTGAATGGTGCATATTGAATGCAGAAAAAGTGTTCAATTAAGTTATGTTTAAGAAATGAAATCACTTCCTAATAGACGAGTTTTCGTCCAAAACCTTTATATTTCGAAGGAGATTGTCCAGTTTGTACACGAAGTGCGTCCAGTTTTTTCCGTAACCCTCTTAACTTTTTAGCACATGCTATGTGGTTAAAATTATGATACCATGCCAACTTTCAACCATTCTAGAGTTCATTTGCAGCGCTTTTCAATTTTAGGGTCATTTTAGCTCAAAATAAATCATGAAATAAATGAAAAATGCAAATGAAGTTAGAAAATGGTTGAAATGTGATGATGTGGCTTTATATGGTGCACATTGAATGCAGAAAAAGTCTTGAATTAAAATATGTTTGAAAAATGAAATCCCTTTGTAATAGACGAATTTTCGTCCGGAACCATGATACTTTGAAAGAGATTGTCCAGTTTGTAGACGAAGTGCGTCCAGTTTTTCCCGTAACCCTCTCAATTTTTTAGCAGATGCTATGTGTGTGAAATTATGATACCATGCCAACTTGCAATCATTCCAGAGTTCATTTGGAGCGCCTTTCAATTTCAGGGTCATTTTAGCTCAAAATAAATCATGAAATGCATGAAAAATAGAAAATGAAGTTTGAAAAGGGTTGAAACGTGATGATGTGGCTTTGAATGATGCATATTGAATGCAAAAAATTCTGAAGTTAAAATATGTTTTAAAGATGAAATCCCTTTGTAATAGACGAGTTTTCGTCCGAAACCGTGATACTTCGAAAGAGATTGTCTAGTTTGTACACGAAGTGCATTCAGTTTTTTCGTAACCCTCTCAACTTTTACCACATGCTATGTGGGTGAAATTATGATACCATGCCAACATTCAACAATTTTAGAGTTTACTTGTAGTGCTTTTCAATTTCAGGGTCATTTAGCTCAAAGAATGATCTAATAGCAAAAACAATGAACTAAAAAGCTTTTATAAAACTATAATAGCAAAAAGAATGAACTAAAAAGCTTTTATAAAACTCTAATAGCAAAAAGAAAAAACTAAAAAGCTTTTATAAATCTGTAATAGCACAAAGAATGAACTAAAAAGAATCAATTAAATATAATATTCTTCATTAGCAAAAATAATCAAAATAATATTAACTAAAATTATCAAAGTATTTATTTGTTAAAAAATTTACTATTAAAAAAATTCATAAAGTATATTTTGTTACAAGCTTTAATAGAAACTAAAAAGCTTTTATAAAAATCTAATAGCCAAAGGAATCAACGAAAAATAATCAATAAAAAATAAAACTTATGCAACTAAAATTATATAAAACTTATGGAACTAAAATTGTATAACTAAAAATAACATATGCAAAAAATAACATTAAAACTTTAAAAACATAATGTATGAAAAAAATTCCGCCTACTAGGCACCACGACCTGCATACGACTAGAAACCCTAGAAATGGGCCAGGATGCAGGCCCGCAGTGCTAGAAGGCCCAACAAGGCGATAGATAGGCAAGTACTGCCCGCATTAGAGAGGAGCTTGAGAGGGCAGTGGCAGCAACGCTTATAAACAACTCCGAGCCCCTCTCCACTAGCGAGGTGGGACTAAACTTTTGGATACGGGAAGCAGCACTTTAGTCCCGGTTGGTGGCACCAACCGGGACTAATGGCCCCCTTTAGTCCCGGTTGGTGCCACCAACCGGGACTAAAGGTCTATGCTTCCCGCATTTGGGTTGTTGGAAATTGACCTTTCGTCCGATTTTGTGGCACCAACCGGGACTAAAGGGGGGCATTAGTCCCGGTTGGTCTCCAACCGAGACTAAAGGGGGAGGGGGCTATATAAATGGCACTTCGAGAATTTTCCAATCCATTGCAGTTTCTTCTCTCCTCTTCCCGCCGCCACCGCCGACGACCTCGACGCCGCTAGGCTACTGGATTTTGCCGTCGACGCCCTATCCGCGCCCTGTCCTTCGCCGATGCCCTCGACGCCCTTGCCGCACCCTACCCCTCTGCCCTGATGCGTGCCCTGCCCCGACACCACCGCTTCTCGCGCCCCTGCCCTACCCCGACACCGCTGCGACCCTGCCCTGATGCCGCCGCTCCATAGATAGTACACCCTCCACCCCTCTCCTCCCTCGTTCCTCTCTCTTCCACCCCCTGAGGGAGTCCTGGATTAGGGGGTCCTCGGGAGGCCAACCTATGTCTATGGGTTGGACTATATGGGCCACTTACCGAGCACCAAACTAATATAAGACGTTACCTTCAATATGGAAGCTTCAGGAAGTATGGCTTGTGCTCCACGTTTGATGTAGCGAATAGGCATGTTTATCTCTTCGGCAAGTAATCGACCATGTGTAAAACCTAGGTACCCCTGGTGTCTATATAAGCTAGACGGTTTTAGGCTGTAGCCAGAGGACAACTCATCTAGGGTTATCTATTCGATCTCGAGGTAGATGAACTCTGTAACCCCTCATATCATCAATACAACCAAGAAGGACATAGGGTATTACCTCTATAGGAGGGCCCGAACCTAGGTAAATCCGTGTCCCCTTCGTCTCCTGTTACCATCGATTCTAGTCTCATAGTTCGGGATCCCCTACTTGTTGGAAATATTTCCTTGTTCAGTATAATTGTTTATTATCCATGCTATAATTGTATTGATTGGAAACACATTGCATGTGTGGATATATAGACAAAACTTTGTCCCTACTATGCCTCTAGTGAACTAGCTTGTTGATTAAAGATGGTCAAGGTTTCCTAGCCATTGACATGAGATGTCATTTGATAATGGGATCGCATCATTAGGAGAATGATGGGATGGACAAGACCCAAACTGTAAACGTAGCATATGATCGTGTCAGTTTATTGCTACTGTTTTCTACATGTCAACTATCTGTTCCTATGACCATGAGATCATGCAACTCACTGACACCGGAGGAGTACATTGTGTGTATATCAAACATTGCAACATAACCGGGTGAGTATAAAGGTGCTCTAGAGGTATCTCTGAGGGTGTCTGTTGGGTTGGCATGGATCAAAACTGGGATTTGTTACTCCGTGTGACGGAGAGGTATCTCAGGGCCCACTCAGTAATACAACATCACAATAAGCCTTGCAAGCAATGTGACTAAGTGTTAGCCACTGGATCTTATATTACGGTACGAGTAAAGAGACTTTCCGGTAATGAGGTTGAACTAGGTATGGAGATGCCGACGATCGAATCTCGGGCAAGTAAAATACCGAAGAACAAAGGGAACAACATACGGGATTAACTGAATCCATGACATAGAGGTTCGACCGATAAAGATCTTTGTAGAATATGTAGGAACCAATATGGGCATCCAGGTCCCGCTATTGGTTATTGACCATAGAGGTGTCTCGGTCATGTCTACATAGTTCTCGAACCCGCAAGGTCTACACACTTAAGGTTTGGTGACATTTCAGTAGTATAGAGTTATGCATGGTGGTGACCGAAGGTTGTTCGGAGTCCCGGATGAGATTTCGGACATCACGAGGATCTCCGGAATGGCCCGAAGGTAAAGATTGATATATAGGAAGTCCTGTTTTGGTCACCGGAAAAGTTCCGGGCTCATCGGTAATGTACTGGGAGTGCCGGGAGGGTACTGGGGACCATTGGGAGGGGTATTTCGACCCAAGAGGCTACATGGGCTGTGGGATAAGGAATACTAGCCCTTAGTGGACTTGCTGAAGGCCCATAGGAAGCCTATGTGGCCAGGGAAGAAAACCCAAGGTGGAAAGAAGGCAAAAGTGGGAAAATAAGGAAGGAGTCCTAATCCTACTAGGAGTGGAGGAGGAGGACTCCTCCCTCCCACTTTGGCCGAACTAGGGTTGGATCCCTTGGGACCCAAGACTCCTCCCTCCCCTACTCCTATATATAGTAGAGGTTTTGAGGGTTTTTGACGCAGAATTTTAACCACGTTCTGCCCTCTCCTCTAGTCCATAGTTTCTCCTCTAGATCGGTTTCAGCAGTGCTTCGGCGAAGCCCTGCTGGAATTACTCCACCACCTTCACCGCAAGACCATCGTGCTGCCGGAGAACTCATCTACCTCTCCGCTCCATCTTGCTGGATCAAGAAGGCGGAGATCGTCATCAAGCCGTATGTGTGCTGAACGCGGAGGTGCCGTCCGTTCGGCGCTAGATCAGGACGGATCATGATTGGATTGCGGGACGCTCGGCGATTTGGATGGCGAAGACGTTCGACTACATCAACCACGTTTCTGAATGCTTCACGCATAACAATCTACAAGGGTATGTAGATCCACTCTTCCCTCTCGTAGATGCTCATCTCCTAGATTGATCTTGGTGAAGCGTAGGAATTTTTTTCCCATGCAACATTCCCTAACACTACCCGAGATCCACCGGTTTTGACACTCACATTGGTGCTTTCATTGAGATTTCCTCTATGAGCACCGAAGGAATTGATGCCTCGCCTGAGCATCAATGAAGAGATCCGCAACATGGACACCTTTGTCTCCGGACAGATCTTCGCCTTCGACAGGGTTGTGCTGCACGCTGACCCCACCGGCCATCTAGGCCATGTCGAGAGCTTTGCCCCTGGTCAAGAGGTCAAATTCGGGAACCTAGAGTTCTCCGTAGACTCTTGGGGCGACCTATCACTAACCGGGCTTGTAGATTCACTTGCCACGCCCAACCTCGAGTTCCATCTTCGGTCACACCAATGGGGTTAACCACGGTGGTGTACCCCCTTCCGGTCTGGATTCAGCCATAGTTTTGGAAGGCTGGACGCTCATTCTTGCCGAATCTCCTTCCCGTTCGGATACATCGGAGGTCAACCCCGAAAGTGCCGAACAGTATGATCTGATCGAGCCCTCAGTGTTTGACGAAACTCTAGATTGGATCTCGTCGATGAAGATTTCTGACGATCCAGCCCTAATCTCTATTCAGATCGGCTATAGTATGGGCCGGGATGAACTTTTTGACCCGTCCACCACCCACATGATAGCCACTGTTGAAGATTTAACCGACATGCTGGACTATGCCTCTGATGAGGCAGACTACATGGATGAAGAGGATTGCACCCCCACTGCTGTTAATACTAGGCGATGGGCCGCCACTTCTACATACGACGTCTACATGGTGGACACTCCTAATGGCGACAAAACGCCTAATAATGACGGTGAAAAATCAGGCGACGCGTCGTGAAGGCGCAGGAAACCGCATACACGGTCCAAAGGCAAAAAGGGAAGGAAAGCTATTATCGACACGTGGGATAGAGTTACCCCCGAGGGCCATGGCAACCCTGATGTCCCCGAACACCCGTTAGAGGGGCAAGAAGTGCCTGAGGACCAACACAACCCTAACGACCTCAATGGTTCCGAGGATGATAACTACCCCCCTGTCGAGAAGGAGGATATCCCGAAAACCGATGACTTGGACATCCCTAGTAACCATGAAGATCAAGAACTGTTCCACCAGCAGCTCATAGCAATGGCTCACAGTCTGAAAATTAAGGAACGATAGCTTAAAGACGAACATGATGACCTCAATGATCGATGGACAAGAGTCCTCTCAACTGAGGAAGCACATGGTACTAGTCTGTTAGATCCGACCAAGAGCTATCCACAAAGAAGGCTATTGCTGCAATTCGACGACGAGCTCACTAATACTCCGTCTCCGAAATATACTCCATACGACAAGCCAGACCGCCCTCCTCGCGGGCGTGATCGAACGGCTGATGACACAGGTTATAGGCCGGCAATACCCCAAAGACAGGGAAAGGAGCCACTAGAGCTCAATGTCAGGTTTGACCTAGGAGATGACTTAGACCACACAGCAAGCCATACAAGATCCATCAACGGATCCAGAGGATACTCACCCGATAGACGGGATGGGTATAGACCATGGCTCGACCAAAGAGATAAAAGAGACCGGGAACGTAACAAAGCTAGAACAGATGCCGATTACATGCACCACATAGCTCGGATTCGGGGCGCCGCTCACCCGCTATGTTTCAAAGATGAGGTGATGCGGCATCAGTTCCCGGAAGGGTTTAAACCCGTAAACATCGAACAGTATGACATGACAACTGATCCGACCATATGGATCGAGGACTTCCTCCTCCACATCCACCTGGCTTGAGGAGATGATGTCCACGCCATCAAATACCTCCCCATTAAAATCAAAGGGCCATCTCGGCACTGGCTCAAGAGCTTCCCCGAAAACTCCATTGGATGCTGGGAAGACCTGGAGGATGCGTTCCGCTCTAACTTCTAGAGAACCTATGTTTGGCGTCCGAATTCCTCCAACCTAAGTAACATCGTCCAGAAGTCCAGAGAATCTGCACGTCGATTCTAGAATTGGTTCTTGACCAAAAAGAACCAAATTGTCGACTGCCCGGATGCCGAGGCAATAGCTTCTTTCTGGCAGAATATTCGGGACGAATGGCTGGCCCGCCAGCTCGGCCAGGATAAACCTCGGACCATGTCCGCCCTTACTTCCCTGATGACTTGCTTTTGCATGGGGGAAGACAAATGGCTAGCAAGATGCAGCCACAACTCTGAAGACCCCAAAACCTTTGAAGTTCGGGATGGCAACGGGAAACAAAAGCGCAACAAGAACAAGCGCGACACAAGAATAGTGATGCCGATGACACGACCGTTAACGCCGGCTTCTCCAACTCCCGACCTGGGCAGCGGAAGAAGCCTCCTAAAGGCAATCGTGATGGATCCACCCCCTGGAGAAGATCATGGAAAAGCCTTGGAAAATCCATGGGACCCAGGAGAAGCCCGCCAATTGTTGGGTGTTTAAGCAGGTCGGCAAGCTTCCACCCGAAGACCAAGGCACGAGCTCACGAAGCGAGGATGAGGATGAGCCTCGGGGTCCGATGGGTGGCGGACAAAAGAAATTCCTCCAGAAGTAAAAACGGTGAACATGATATACGCCACCCATATACCTAAGAAGGAAAGGAAGCGCACCCTTCGGGAGGTCTACGCCGTAGAGCCCATAGCCCCGAAGTATAACCCACGGTCGGCATATCCGATCACCTTTGATCGGCACGATCACCTGACCAGTATCCATCATGGAGGTTCGAAGACCCTCGTCCTAGATCCCATTATAGATGGATACCACCTCACAAAGGTCCTGATGGACGGAGGAAGTAGCCTGAATCTGATTTACTCATACACGGTGAAAAAGATGGGCATAGATCCGTTAAGGATCAAACCCAGCAACACTACCTTCAAAGGAGTGATTCCAGGCGTTGAAGCCCGAAGTCCTTTTCGCGCCCCTACGGTAAGTGAAATAAATAAGGCACTATAGTTTGATTGTCTAGTCCGCCGCACTCTACCGCCTTTGGGTTCCGATCACTCGGGTAAGGAATATAGTGCATTGGAAGTGACACCGGATATAGTATCTACATGGGGGCTGAAGCCGACGACTCGCATCTTTCAGTTTCAAACGGCCACACATGAGTTATAAAGGAATGCAAAGACATAGAAACATAATAACTTATAACATTACAACTTTGAAAAGTCTTCGGACGCATTACAATTTATTCAAAGACACTATCGCCCGAGCACCTTCCATCATTCCGGCAAGTATAGATCGGAGCGTCTATGCTCCTTCCCGAGTGGCGGCGGGGCAATGGCTACCTTCATCGGATCCAGCCTCGGCCAGTGCACCTTGGCCTTGGCAAGGGCCATCCGGACTCCCTCGATGTAGGAGGAGTGCTTCACGGCATTGAGGCGGGGCGAAGCGACAACTAACTTCTGCACCAGGCCAAACTAGTTGCGTGGAAGTGGCTCGTCGGGCCACAAGCGGAGGCAGAGGTCCTTCATGGACGGCTCCGCCATCCGGTGCAGCTCCATCAGCTGCTCCAACAGAAGAGGAGAGCGCTCGGGGACTCCAAACCGTGCCCCAGAACAAACGAGCTTTGTCTCCTTCTTCCCTCGAGGCAAACACCTGATTGGCATCCCCCACACTCTTCGGGAGATCGGAGGAGGCGCCTGAGGAACACCACACCTTGGTAAGCAATCTGAATTTGCTATCCCCAAAGACACACTCTAGTAAGTACGACTTACCATCCATTATGTCCTTCGCTTGGCGGATCTGCTCCTCATAGAACCGCCTGTCCACCCGCTCCTTCTGAAGATTGTTCTTTAGGGTGGACAGCTCGGCCACGCTCTCCTTTCCTTTCTGCTCAAGGGCCTCACACTTCTGGCTGGCATCCTTGAGCTCTTGTTGGACCTCCGCCACACGAGCTTCATGCTTGTCGCTGGTAGCTCGCAGAGCGAAAAGGGCGGCAGCCGCTTCCTTGGTCACCACCATCTCGACAGACGCTTGGTCCTTCGCCCGTTGAAGCTCGGCCTTGAGCCTCTACACCTCTTTCGCCGAGGCTGCGTAAGCATTAAACACTATGAAAAACTGTATTTATAGTGTTTCGAACAAAAGTGCTCGGGCAAAGGTACTCGGATTTAGTTTTTGACCTACCTTGTGCCTCGTCAAATCTTCTGTTAAGGGCATCAACTTCATCCTTAGAGCGTTTCAGCTTCCGATTTAGTTCGTCCAGCTCGGCGCCATTTATGGCCGCCGTCGATGAGGAAGCCTGCATTTCACATACAATTGACATGTTACATGGGGTCTATACTTCCAAACTATAGTCAATCCGATCATATTTTTGACCTTATTAAAGGACTAATCTATAATTTTGAGCACATAATGTGTATGTAAGTCCGGAATCTGATTCATGATTGACCCCTAGGTAAGTTATTTCAAACACACCTTGGGCTCGGAGGCTGCCATGTATATAGTAATAAAAATAAATAAAAACTTAGCAAATAGGAGCATCATGTGACTTACTTGAAAACCCATCAGGAGACCTTTAAAGGCCTCCTTGAGTCCGTTGTCAACGGACTGAATGCTATCTAACACCGCACCCATAAGGGTGCGGTTCTCTTCGGAGATGGAGGTACTCGACATAGCCTCCTCCATGACTGGCCACCCATGGACTAGTGGTGCCGGTGGTGATTGGATAGCCCGGTCATATACCGGAGTTTGAGATGGTACCTTCGGAGGCATGGTGCGCTCCGAAGATGCCCTCTGAGAGGACTGAGCGGCCGCTCGTCCAGCATCCTCAGTATCTTGGCGGGGTACATCCCCTCGGTCTTTGGTGATCGAGGTGTTAGCCTCAGCCATTATGTCGTCCCCTCGCCACCAGTGCCTGGCTCCATAGGAGCACGCTGGAATGACATCTCCGCGGTGTCCTTCGCGGCGCCTGTAGTGGTGGGATGCGAGGCATTCCTGCCCTCCGCTAGTTCAACGGGTGGGGTCTCCCCGTCCGATATTTGATCGGTGGGAAGGACACGCGAGGGGCTGCAAAATCGATAAGCACCTGCATGTCAGTAAACTCTCAACATGTTAAAGGGTAAGCAAGGGGTCTTCGGATCCTAACCTTCGGGCGGGGGGCTTGACCCTGAGGATCCTCTGATGACAAGTAACCTTCGAGCGAATTGAGCTTTTGTAACTGGCCTAGAGGTCGTGGTGGGCTATGACCTTTCGTCAGAGAAGTTGTTAGTACACGTCATCTTACCCCTTGACGTTTGGCCTTCAAGGCCGACCTATTCACAGCGTTCGGACGCGCCCCTATTCAGAAGGCTACTTGTCATCAGAGGCCGAACTAAGTTCAGCCAAAAGAACTCACCTCGCAAGCCGAAGACTCTGATCATGTGAAGCAATGGAAGCTGAGACCCTTGGCGTTGGAGGCAAGTTCGGGGGCTACTAAGGGAGTCCTAGATTAGGGAGTCCTCGAGAGGCAAACCTATCTCTATGGGCTGGACTATATGGGCCACTTACATAACACCGAACAAATTGAAGACCTTACCTCCACGATGGAAGCTTCAGGAAGTATGGCTTGTGCTCCACGTTTGATGTAGTGAATAAGCATGTTTATCTCTTCGGCATGTAACCGACCATGTGTAAAACCTAGGTACCCCCAGTGTCTATATAAGCCGGAGGGTTCTAGGCTGTAGCCAGAGGACAACTCATCTAGGGTTAGCTATTTGATCTCGAGGTAGATCAACTCTGTAACGCCCCATATCATCAATATTACCAAGAAGGATGTAGGGTATTACCTCCATAGGAGGGCCCGAACCTGGGTAAATCTGTTTTCCCTTCGTCTCCTGTTACCATCGATTCTAGTCGCACAGTTCGGGACCCCCTACCCGAGATCCGCCTGTTTTGACACTGACACCCCCTTCTTCCCTGTTCCAGCTATGGCCATGGATATCGGGGTTTCTAGAGTTCTTGTTTTCATGTTGATATATCATACATGTTACTTGTTTGATGATGAGATGATATGAGATGAGATGTATGAAATGTGCTTTGTTTTTTTAGATGAGATGAGATGATATGTATGAGATGTATGAGATGATATGAGATGGTATTTTTGTTAAATGAAAATGTGAAGCAAGTCTTTTTTTGAAATCAAAATGTGAAGGTAGTATTTTTATTAAATTTAAATGTGAAGCAAGTCTTTTTTTGAAATGAAAATGTGAAGCTACTTTTTTTAGAATGAAAATGTGAAGCTCCCATTCCTATAGTTGATATATACTTGATGACAAAAACGTTATTAAAATGGGTGGAAATGTGCTCTATTTTTTAGATGAATAGATAGATGGGTGAAATGTAATAACACAATGTGATAGATAGATGTTTTGTGGAGATGAGATGAGATTAAAGAGAAAATTTTAAGGTTTTTTTAGATAGAGAAACAAATGTTAAATTTTTCTGCATGATGAGTTAAATTTTGAAATGAATATATGAATCTCCCATTTTCAGAGATTATATGTTTTGTGGAAATGTGCTCTGTTTTTGCAATGAAAATGTGAAGGTAGTATTTTTGTTAAATGAAAATGTGAAGCAAGTCTTTTATTGAAATGAAAATGTGAAGGTAGTATTTTTTGTTAAATCAAAATGTGAAGCAAGTCTTTTTTTGAAATGAAAATGTGAAGCTACTTTTTTACAAATGAAAATGTGAAGCTCCCATTCCTATAGTTGATATATACTTTATGATAAAAATGTTACTCAAATGGTTTGACTGTTATAAAACTTGTGAACTGACTGTTATAAAACTTGTGAACTTTGCATGATGTTTCCCACTAATCCATTGCTTATATGCATATGATTCCTTCTTGTGATTAAGTCTATGTTTGCCACAAATCCATCTCCCATTGTTGTATATTGCCATGTTGTAATATTTGCAAAAACTATGGACAAAGACTTTGAAAAAGAAGAGTTGTTGGGGGATATAATCCTAGCCGAGGGTGATATCGCCTTGTCGTTTCTCAATGAGACCGATGGTGAGGAAAGAGAGGATGACGACTCTGATGAGCAGGAAGGAGATCACAACGGCACCGGTGATCGAAAGGAGGACGAAGTAGAGCATGACAGCTCCGATGATCGAATGGAGAAGGGAGCCTTAACTGCTTCAAAGCCCGGCGAGGTATATATATATATATATTAATTAATCCTCTACTGAATAGATGCATTAATTGTTTTGTATCACTACTAGGGAAAACCCTAGTAGTAGCGCTGGTATTTGGTGTATCAGTAGCACGGGTAGCCGCGCTACCGATACGGTGCTATGGCTAACGTTTAGCAGTAGCGCCTGTATACCTACTTAGCAGTAGCGCTTTCCATACCAGTACTACTGCTAAGTCCTTTAGCAGTAGTGTTTTCATGTCAAGCGCTAATGAGTGCTACTACTATATTTTCTCATATCTTCTTTTGCTATGCATTTGTGATGTTTCTATACAGGTTTCATATAGTATTGCAATTATATCATAAACATTCAATATGCTCATCATATCATCCAACACAAATCATGTCATCACATCATAATCACGATATAGCTATACAAATTACAAGACATGTCTCATCATACATAATGTAGTACTTCTTGAGCCATCGGTTTGTATCCCTCTCTCTCACTAGCATGAACCTAAACTAACTACTGGCTGTCGCTCGGAAACCGAAAACCGGTACACCTGGGACTGACACTCCGGCCACTCGTCATATACTCCTGGCGTAACACTTCTTCGCCATCGATGTGTTGGAAATATGCCCTAGAGGCAATATATAAAGTGTTTATTATTATATTTCCTTGTTCATGATAATCGTTTATTATCCATGCTATAACTGTAGTGATCGTAAACACATTGCATGTGTGGATAAATAGACAAACACTATGTCCCTAGTATGCCTCTAGTGAACTAGCTCGTTGATCAAAGATGGTCAGGGTTTCCTAGCCATTAACATGTGATGTCATTTGATAACGGGATCACATCATTAGGAGACTGATGTGATGGACAAGACCCAAACTACAAACGTAGCATTTGATTGTGTCAATTTATAGCTACTGTTTTCTGCATGTCAAAGTATATGTTCCTATGACCATGAGATCATGCAACTCACGGATATCGAAGGAGTGCCTTGTGTGTATCAAACGTCGCAACGTAACTGGGTGACTATAAAGGTGCTCTACAGGTATCTCCGATGGTGTCTATTGAGTTGGCATGGATCGAGACTGGGATTTGTTACTCCGTGTGACGGAGAGATATCTCGGGGCCCACTCGGTAATGCAACATCACAATAAGCCTTGCAAGCAATGTGACTAATTGTTAGTTGCGGGATCTTGCATTACGAAACGAGTAAAGAGACTTGCCGGTAACGAGATTGAACTAGGTATAGAGATACTGACGATCGAATCTCGGGCAAGTAACATGCCGAAGAACAAAGGGAACGTTATACGGGATTATATGAATCCTTGACATAGAGGTTCAACCGATAAGATCTTCGTAGAATATGTAGGAACCAATGTGTACATCCAGGTCCCGCCATTGGTTATTGGCCGTAGAGGTGTCTCGGTCATGTCTACATAGTTCTCGAACCCGCAGGGTCTGCACACTTAAGGTTCGGTGACGTTTCGGTAGTATAGAGTTATGTATGGTGGTGACCGAAGGTTTTTCGGAGTCCCATATGAGATCCCGGATGTCACGAGGAGCTCCGGAATGGTCCAGAGGTAAAGATTCATATATAGGATGTCCCAGTTTGGTCGCCGGAAAAGTTTCGGGCTCATCGGTAGTGTACCGGGAGTATCGGTAGTGTACCGGGGGACCTCCGGGAGGGGTATTTCGACCCCAAGAGGTCCATGGGCTGTGGGAGAATAATAACCAGCCCTTAGTGTGCTGGGAAAACAGCCACAAAGGCCCATGGCGCAGGAGAGAAAGTCCTAAAGCAAAAAGTGGAAAATCAGCCAATAGGAGGCAATCCTACTCCAACTAGGATTGGAGGTGAAGTAGGATTGCTCCCACCTCCTATTTCGGCCGACCCAAAGGCCTTGGCTGCCTCTCCTATCCTCCTATATATACTAGTGGATTGGGTGGTTTTTGGACAGAATTTCCGGCTACGTGCTACCCGTTCCACCGGTGCATAGTTTCTCCTCTAGATCGTAGTTCCGCAGTGCTTAGGCGAAGCCCTGCCGGAATTGCTCCACCACCATCACCGGAGCGCCGTCACGCTGCCGGTGAAATCTCTGTCTTCTCCACCCCTCTTGCTGGATCAAGACGGTGGAGATCGTCATCAAGCTGCACGTGTGCTGAACGCGGAGGTGCCGTCCGTTCGGTACTAGATCGGAAGGATCGTGATCAAGGCCACGAGACGTTCGTGATTGGATCGTGGGACGGATCGTGACGAGATCGTGGGACGGTTCGTGATTGGTTCGCGGGACGGTTCGTGATTGGATCGCGGGACGCTCGGCGATTTGGATCGCGAAGAAGTTCGACTACACCAACCGCGTTTCTTAACGCTTCCCACTTAGCGATCTACAAGGGTACGTAGATCCACTCTCCCTCTCGTAGATGCTCATCACCATGGATAGGTTTGCGTATGCGTAGGAAATTTTTTGTTTCCCATGCGACGTTCCCCAACAGTGGCATCATGAGCTAGGTTGATGGTTCGATGAGATCTCGAGTAGAACACAAAAGGTTTGTGGGCGTTGATGCTTAGATTGCTTCCTCCCTTGGTTGGATTTTGGTTCAGCGGGATTGTGAGATGAAGCGGCCCGGACCAACATTACTCGTACGCTTACGAGAGACCGGTTCCCTCGATGCAACTTGTTGCTTAGATGGCTTGCGGGTGACAGTTTCTCTCACTTTAGTTGGATCGGATCCGACAAAGGCGGTCCTTGAGAAGGTTGAAAAGCAATCTATGTATCACCGTTGTGGTTTATACGTAGGTGAGAATCGTTCTTGCTAGATACCCGTAGTAGCCACGTAAAACATGCAACAACAATTAGCGGACGTCTAACTTGTTTTTGCAGGGTATGTTGTGATATGATATGGCCAATTACATGATGAGATATATGTGATGTATGAGATGATCATGTGATGTATAGATTATCACGACTTGCATGTCGGTGATTACAGCAACCGGCAGGAGCCATAGGGTTGTCTTTAATTATTGTATGACCTGCGTGTCAATCATTAAGCGCTATGTAATGCTTTACTTTATCGCTACGGTAGCAATAGTAGTAGAAGCATGCAGGGTGTGACAACCCCGATGGCGACACATTGATGGAGATCAAGATGATGGAGATCATGGTGTCATGCCGGTGACGATGGAGATCATGCCGGTGTTTCGAAGATGGAGATCTTAAACACAAGTTGATAGCCATATCATGTCACTTATGAATTGCATGAGATGTTAATCCTTTTATGCACCTTGTTTTTCTTAGTACGACGGTAGCATTATAAGGTGATCCCTCACTTAAATTTCAAGATGAACTGTGTTCTCCCCGAGTGTGCACCGTTGCGAAAGTTCGTCGTGTCGAGACACCACGTGATGATCGGGTGTGATAGACTCTACGTTCACATACAACGGGTGCAAGCCAGATTTGCACGTACAGAACACTCGGGTTAAACTTGACGAGCCTGGTATGTACAGACATGGCCTCGGAACACAAGAGACCGAAAGGTCGAACATGAGTCATATAGTAGATATGATCAACATAATGATGTTCACCATTGAAGCCACCTTAACTCACGTGATGATCGGACTTGAGTTGGTGAATTTGGATCATGTGACACTCAGATGACATGAGGGATGTCAATTTGAGTGGGAGCTTTAGTAATTTGATTAACTAAACTCATTATCTTGAACAATAGTCTAAGTAACCTTTGCATATTTATGTTGTAGATCAATGGCTCGCGCAGTAGCACCCCTGAATTTTAATGCGTTCCTAGAGAAAGCTAAATTGAAAGATGACGGAAGTAACTTTGTTCACTGGGCCCGTAATCTGAGGATTATCCTCACGGCTTCCCAGAAGTCATATGTCCTTGATGCACCGCTTGGTGACCAGCCAGAAGACATGACCTCCGAAGACGTTAAGAACGCTTGGGAGGCTCGTGCTGGAGACTACTCAATAGTTCAGTGTGCAATATTGTATGGCTTAGAACCGGGACTTCAAAGACGTTTTGAACGTCATGGAGCATATGAGATGTTCCAGGAGTTGAAGTTTATCTTTCAGAAGAATGCCCGGATCGAGAGGTATGAGACCTCCGATAAATTCTATGCTTGCAAGATGGAGGAGAACGGGTCTATTAGTGAGCACATACTCAGAATGTCTGGGTACTCAAACCGTCTAGCGGAGTTGGGAATTACCCTTCCGCCGGAGGCGATCACTGATAGAGTTCTTCAATCGCTGCCACCTAGTTACAAGAGCTTTGTGATGAACTATAACATGCACGGGATGAACAAGTCAGTCGCCGAGCTGTTTGCGATGCTGAAAGTCGCTGAGTCTGAAATCCAGAAAGAACATGAAGTGTTGATGGTCAATAAAACCACTAGTTTCAAGAAAAACGGCAAAGGCAAAGGCAAGAAGGGTAAAACCAAGAAGGATGGCAAAGCAGTTGCTACTCCTACAAAGAAGCCTAAGCATGGACCTAAGCCAGAAACTGAGTGCTTTCATTGCAAAGGAACTGGTCACTGGAAGCGGAACTGCCCCAAGTACCTGGCTGGCAAGAAGGCGGCCAACGACAAACAAGGTATATATGATATACATGTTATTGATGTGTACCTTACTAGTTCTCGTAGTAGTGCCTGGGTATTTGATACCGGTTCGGTTGCTCACATTTGCAACTCAAAACAGGAACTACGGAATAAACGAAGACTGGCAAAGGACGAAGTGACGATGCGCGTGGGAAATGGTTCCAAGGTTGATGTGATCGCCGTCGGCACGCTCTCTCTTCGATTACCATCAGGATTAGTGATGAACCTAAATAATTGTTATTTAGTGCCTGCGTTAAGCATGAACATTATATCTGGATCTTGTTTATTGCGAGACGGTTACTCATTTAAATCAGAGAATAACGATTGTTCTATTTATATGAGTAATATCTTTTATGGTCATGCACCCAATGTTAGGGGTTTATTCATATTGAATCTTGATAGTGATGACACACATGTTCATAACATTGATGCCAAAAGATGTAGAGTAGTTAATGATAGTACCACTTTCTTGTGGCACTGCCGTTTAGGTCATATTGGTGTAAAACGCATGAGGAAGCTCCATGCTGATGGACTTTTGGAGTCACTTGATTTTGAATCACTTGACACATGTGAACCATGCCTTATGGGCAAGATGACCAAAACGCCGTTCTCTGGAACAATGGAACGGGCGAGTGACTTATTGGAAATCATACATACTGATGTGTGCGGTCCAATGAATGTCGAAGCGCGCGGTGGTTATCGTTATTTTCTCACCTTCACTGATGATTTGAGTAGATATGGGTATATTTACTTGATGAAGCACAAGTCTGAAACATTTGAAAAGTTCAAGCAATTTCACAGTGAAGTTGAGAATCATCGTAACAATAAGATTAAATTTCTTCGATCTGATCGAGGAGGTGAATATCTGAGTTATGAGTTTGGCAATCACTTAAGATAGTGTGGAATTGTTTCACAGTTGACACCGCCCGGAACACCACAACGTAATGGTGTGTCTGAACGTCGTAATCGGACCTTATTGGATATGGTGCGTTCTATGATGTCTCTTGCCGATTTGCCACTATCGTTTTGGGGTTATGCATTAGAGACAGCTGCATTCACTTTAAATAGGGCACCATCAAAATCCGTTGAGACGACGCCATATGACCTGTGGTTTGGCAAAAAGCCGAAGTTGTCGTTTCTTAAAGTTTGGGGATGTGATGCTTATGTCAAAAAGCTTCAGCCTGAAAAGCTGGAACCCAAAGCGGAAAAGTGCGTCTTCATAGGATACCCGAAAGAGACAGTCGGGTATAACTTCTGTCTCAGATCCGAGGGCAAAGTGTTTGTCGCTAAGAACGGAACATTTCTTGAGAAAGAGTTTCTCTCGAAAGAATTGAGTGGGAGGAAAATAGAGCTTGATGAGGTTATTGAACCTTTACTTCAACCAGAGAGTAGCGCAGCACATAAAGATGTTTCTGTGGAACCTACAACGGTAGAAGAGGAAGTTAATGATGATGATCATGAAGCTCCGGATCAAGCTGCTATTGAACCTCGTAGGTCGACAA
The DNA here is from genome assembly GCA_022496015.1 of Hordeum marinum. Taxonomy (NCBI): domain Eukaryota; kingdom Viridiplantae; phylum Streptophyta; class Magnoliopsida; order Poales; family Poaceae; genus Hordeum; species Hordeum marinum. Next base: position 35,017,919 of record CM039674.1, read on the forward strand.
GGACGCGTACTACTCCCGAGTGGTACGGCAACCCTGTCTTAGAGGTCATGTTGTTGGACAACAATGAACCTACGAGCTATGGAGGAGCAGTGATGGGCCCGGATTCTGAGAAATGGTTAGAGGCCATGCAATCTGAGATGGGATCTATGTATGAAAACAAAGTATGGACTTTGGAAGTACTACCTCAAGGGCGAAAGGCCATTCAGAACAAATGGATCTATAAGAAGAAGACGGACGCGGACGATAATGTCACCGTCAATAAAGCTCGACTTGTGGCAAAGGGTTTTTCACAAGTTCAAGGAGTTGACTACGATGAGACTTTCTCACCCGTAGCGATGCTTAAGTCTGTCAGAATCATGTTGGCAGTAGCTGCTTATTTCGACTATGAAATTTGGCAGATGGACGTCAAAACGGCGTTCCTCAACGGTTTCCTTGAGGAAGAGTTGTATATGATGCAACCCGAAGGTTTTTTCGATCCAGAGAATGCTGACAAAGTTTGCAAACTCCAGCGATCCATTTATGGACTGGTGCAAGCATCTTGGAGTTGGAATAAACGCTTTGATGAGGTGATCAAAGCGTTTGGGTTTATACAAGTTTATGGAGAAGCTTGTATTTACAAGAAAGTGAGTGGGAGCTCTGTAGCGTTTCTAGTGGTATATGTGGATGACATATTGCTGATCGGAAATGATATAGAAATGCTGGAAAGCGTGAAGGAATACGTATTTATTCTTAACGGGGGATCCGGACAATTCTAAATCGCAAACCGGATACGTATTTATTCTTAACGGGGGAGCGGTAAGATGGTGCAGTTCCAAGCAAAGCGTGGTAGCTGATTCTACGTGCGAAGCGGAGTACATCGCAGCCTCGGAGGCAGCGAAGGAAGGTGTCTGGATGAAGTAGTTCATGATAGATCGTGGAGTAGTGCCTAGTGCACTAAATCCAATAAATCTGTTCTGTGACAACACTGGTGCCATTGCTCTAGCCAAGGAACCAAGGTTTCACAAGAGGACTAGACACATAAAGCGACGCTTCAACTCCATCCGGTTCTACATCGAGGAGAAGGACATAAATATTTGCAAAGTGCACACGGATCTGAATGTTGCAGACCCGTTGACTAAACCTCTTCCAAGGGCTAAACATGATCAACACCAGAACTGTATGGGTGTTCGATTCATTACCATGTAAATCACATAGTGATGTGAACTAGATTATTGACTCTAGTGCAAGTGGGAGACTGTTGGAAATATGCCCTAGAGGCAATATATAAAGTGTTTATTATTATATTTCCTTGTTCATGATAATCGTTTATTATCCATGCTATAACTGTAGTGATCGGAAACACATTGCATGTGTGGATAAATAGACAAACACTATGTCCCTAGTATGCCTCTAGTGAACTAGCTCATTGATCAAAGATGGTCAGGGTTTCCTAGCCATTGACATGTGATGTCATTTGATAACGGGATCACATCATTAGGAGACTGATGTGATGGACAAGACCCAAACTACAAACGTAGCATATGATCGTGTCAGTTTATTGCTACTGTTTTCTGCATGTCAAAGTATATGTTCCTATGACCATGAGATCATGCAACTCACGGATATCGAAGGAGTGCCTTGTGTGTATCAAACGTCGCAACGTAACTGGGTGACTATAAAGGTGCTCTACAGGTATCTCCGATGGTGTCTGTTGAGTTGGCATGGATCGAGACTGGGATTTGTTACTCCGTGTGACGGAGAGGTATCTCGGGGCCCACTCGGTAATGCAACATCACAATAAGCCTTGCAAGCATTGTGACTAATTTTTAGTTGCGGGATCTTGCATTACGGAACGAGTAAAGAGACTTGCCGGTAATGAGATTGAACTAGGTATAGTGATACCGACGATCGAATCTCGGGCAAGTAACATGCCGAAGAACAAAGGGAACGTTATACGGGATTAACTGAATCCATGACATAGAGGTTCAACCGATAAGATCTTCATAGAATATGTAGGAACCAATGTGGACATCCAGGTCCCGCCATTGGTTATTGGCCGTAGAGGTGTCTTGGTCATGTCTACATAGTTCTCGAACCCGCAGGGTCTGCACACTTAAGGTTCGGTGATGTTTCGGTAGTATAAAGTTATGTATGGTTGTGACCGAAGGTTTTTCGGAGTCCCGGATGAGATCCCGGACGTCACGAGGAGCTCCGGAATGGTCCGTAGGTAAAGATTCATATATAGGATGTCCCACTTTGGTCGCCGGAAAAGTTTCGGGCTCATCGGTAGTGTACCGGGAGTATCGGTAGTGTACCGGGAGTGCCGGTAGTGTACCGGGGGACCTCTGGGAGGGGTATTTCGACCCCAAGAGGTCCATGGGCTGTGGGAGAATAATAACCAGCCCTTAGTGGGCTGGGAAAACAGCCACAAAGGCCCATGGCGCAGGAGAGAAAGTCCTAAAGCAAAAAGTGGAAAATCAGCCAATAGGAGGCAATCCTACTCCAACTAGGATTGGAGGTGAAGTAGGATTGCTCCCACCTCCTATTTCGGCCGACCCAAAGGCCTTGTCTGCCTCTCCTCTCCTCTCCTCCTATATATACTAGTGGATTGGGTGGTTTTTGGACAGAATTTCCGGCCACGTGCTACCCGTTCCACCGGTGCATAGTTTCTCCTCTAGATCGTAGTTCCGCAGTGCTTAGGCGAAGCCCTGCCGGAATTGCTCCACCACCATCATCGGAGCGCCGTCACGCTGCCGGTGAACTCTCTCTCCTCTCCACCCCTCTTGCTGGATCAAGACGGTGGAGATCGTCATCAAGCTGCACGTGTGCTGAACGCGGAGGTGCCGTCCGTTCGGTACTAGATCGGAAGGATCGTGATCAAGGCCACGAGACGTTCGTGATTGGATTGTGGGACGGATCATGACGAGATCGTAGGACGGTTCGTGATTGGTTCGCGGGACGGTTCATGATTGGATCGTGGGACGCTCGGCGATTTGGATCGCGAAGAAGTTCGACTACACCAACCGCGTTTCTTAACGCTTCCCGCTTAGCGATCTACAAGGGTACGTAGATCCACTCTCCCTCTCGTAGATGCTCATCACCATGGATAGGTTTGCGTCTGCGTAGGAAATTTTTGGTTTCCCATGCGACGTTCCCCAACACGATGATCTATGCACCTGCATCATCACATGAGTTGACGATATGCAACATATATAGTTGAGAAACAGAAAGAGACAGACTTGGCAAAAATAGAAGCAACATATCATAAGCATAAATAACAAACTTCATCATACCCAAAATGTCCTAACTAGAGTGATCTTTGCTAGTTGAGGAGGACGGTTTAATTACATCACAAATAAAGTTTCATTGTGCATAACTCAAAGTTTTGTCATAGAGAAAGTATGGACTAAACGAACACATGTCATATATCGTCAATCACTCCAACATGGCGTGCCATCCATCCAAGTCAAGGAGATAGTCCCCGAGCACAGTGAAAGGCTTCAGGACGAGACACTGAGCGGCTAAGCGTGTTCGGACGTCTTCCCGTGACATTTGTCCTTCTTCGTAGAACATCCCTGTTTATTCAAGGACCTCCTTCATGATGATTTGGGAATGTTTACGCTGGATGTGATATAACTCAGCTTGGAGTCAATGATCCGCGATATCTCCTAGGTTCTTTGCCCATTGCAGAATATGGGTATCGCCGGATCTATGTGACATGCGAAGGTTCTATTGATCCCATCTGTACTCCAGCATGTAGTGGAGGATATAGAATCCATCATTGATAGTACCACTCGGTTGCTGGACACAGCAGAAGTCAGTCTTATGGCTGAAGCAGGGCGTGCGGTTCCTTGTCTTCCTAAGCGTGATCTCTCCAGCCCGTACGCCGTACGTAAACATAGCACTATCGAGAACAGACTTGATGTGGGTGTAATCCTTTTTCTTTGTGTTCTTCGATGAGTCCAAGCAAAGAGCGTGTGAGAATCGGGGCTAAAGGATGATGAGGACGACGCGCCCATCGCTGAGCAAAATAAGTACACCTCAAATTAGCCTCCATGCGTGCAAATGAAATGATTGAAATCGAAGGAAGGATATCCGCGCGGATGACTTACATGGGATGATAAGGCACAAGAATCGTCTCCTTGTCCTTATTGCTGACCATGAAATCAGCGATGTAGTTACTCGCATATTCACGGTGCTTTTCACAGATTGCCAAGAAGCTCTCGTGCATAAAGTACGGGTCAACGACACAAATATAAGGTATCTGCTCAATCCTAATGATGTAGTTCATGTACAAGGCAAAAAGGCGGACAAACGTAAAATCCAACCTTTTCAAGTGAAACACGTCGAAGATGTAATCGAATCGAAGGAAGAACTTTTCTGTGGGGAATGTGTTGATGTACAACCTTTGCTGCAACACGTTAATGATCCGTCTCGAACGTATCTATAATTTTTGATGATGGCATGCTATTATATTATGTATTTTGGATGTTTTAATGCATTAATATGCTATTTTATATTATTTTTGGGACTAACTTATTAATCTAGAGCCAAGATGCCAGTTTTTGTTTTTTCCTTGTTTTTGAGTTTTGCAGATATGGAATATTGAACAGAGTCCAAACGGAATAAAACCTTCAGAAGGAATTTTTCTGGAAGGAAACAAGTCATCCAAGCTTGGACTGCATGTCACGGGAGGTGCCAGGGCGCCACAAGCCTGCTAGGCGCGGGCCCCCTGTCCGCGCCTAGCAGGCTTGTCGCCTCCTGACAGCTCACCTAACCCTAATTCTTGGCCTATAAATACCCAAATATTCCCCCAACATCATAACGAGCCATGCAAATACTTTTCCGCCGCCGGAAGCCTACGTTGTTGAGGGATCCAATCTTGGAGCCTTTTCCCGTAATCTACCGGAGGGGGTTTCGATCACGGAGGGCATCTACATCAACTCCATTGCCTCTGCGATGATGCGTGAGTAGTCCACCACAGACCTACGGGTCCATATATAGTAGCTAGATGACTTCTCTCTCTTTGATCTTCAATACCATGTTCTTCATGATTTTCATAGAGATCTATCCGATGTAATCCTCTTTTGTGGTGTGCTTGTCAAGATCCGATGAATTGTGAGTTTATGGGTCAGATTATCAATGAATATTATTTGAATCTCCTCTAATTTCTTATGTGCATGATTTCATATCCTTGCAAGTCTCTTCGAGTTATTGGTTTGGTTTGGCAAACTATATTGGTAATTCTTGCAATGGGAGAAGTTCTTAGTTTTGGGTTCACTCTTGCGGTGTCCTCACCTAGTGACAAAGTAGGGGTAGCAAGACACGTATTGTATTGTTGCCATCAAGGGTAACAAGATGGGGTTTAATCATATTTATTGAGTTTATCCCTCTACATCATGTCATATTTCTTAATGCCTTACTCTGTTCTTCATGAACTTAATACTCTAGATGTAGGCAGGAGTCGGTCGATGTGTGGAGTAATAGTAGTAGATGCAGAATCGTTTCGGTCTACTTTTCACGGACGTGATGCCTATATGCATGATCATTGACTTGGATAACTACATGATTATTCGTTTTTCTATCAGTTGCTTGACTGTAATTTGTTTACCCACCATGATATTTGCCTTCAAGAGAGAAGCCTCTAGTGAATCCTGTGGCCCCGGGTCTATTTTCCATCATATATTTTCAGATCCATACTTGCTGGAATTTATTTACTTTTTAATTTCCACACTCATTACATCTATCTCTATCAGATCTAATCCTTGCAAATAACCGTGAAGGGATTGACAATCCCTTAACGTTGTGTGCAAGAGATCGATTATTTGTGTAGGTGCATCCATTGGTGACTTGCTTGTTCCTCCTACTTGATTGATACCTTGGTTCTCAAAAAGTGAGGGAAATACTTATCTACTTTGCTGCATCACCCTTTCCTCTTCAAGGGAAAACCAACGCATGCTCAAGAAGGATTTCTGGCGCAGTTGTCGGGGAGGATACACATCAAGCCTACCAAGTACCCATCACAAACTCATCTCTTGCATTTACTTTATTTGACATTTGTCTCTCGTTTTCCTCTCCCCCACTTCTAAAATGATTTCAGAAAATAACAGAAAGATTCGCCTCTCTATTCTTCCTCTTTTTGTTGCCTCTTTCTTGCTGGACCACTATGTCTAATATTACCATGTCCCCCTTGTCACCAGATTTTGAAGTTCTTTACTTCAAACAAAAACAAGCAGAAAGTTTGAAAGATGCTTGGTATAGATTAATGGAATATTATCATATTTCCAATCTCAAAGGGGTTGCGAAAGGTTTGCTTAGAATTTTGTACGTTGGTTTAGCTTTGCATCATAGGGAGCTTCTAGATTTCTCCTCTAAAGGGAATTTTATTGAGCTAGACCAGAACGCCGCTGATGAAGCCTTAGAAGGGATTTTGTGGGTTCCTCCACCAAAAAGGGGGTTTATTTTCTCACAAGAGGGAGCTCAACTATTGAAAAAATTGAGTGACTTACATAAGCACTTGGTTTAATTACAACAATATCACGAACCCCTAAAACATATCAACATGAACCTTAATCGTTTGAATACTTTGATTAACCTTTGCAATAAGCGTTTGGATATTTTGGACACTAGATGGATCTGCCCCATACAAATGGGGGAAAGAGGAAAGAACCCCCTGGATTTGATAAGGTCCTCACAAAAATTGCCAATAACAAAGATGACAATACCTAGATCTATTGCGTTTTGCCTAGCTAGGGGCGTTAAACAATAGCGCTTGTTGGGAGGCAACCCAATTTTATTTTTGTGTTCTGTTTTTGATTCTGTTTTTGAGTGTTTCCCACATTATTACTTCTTTAGTAATTGTTTTTTGGTGTTTTAATTAGTGTTTGAGCCAAGTAAAACCTTTAGGGTGATCTATCGTAGTTGTTGATTTGATCTTGCTGAAAAACAGAAACTTTTGCGCCCAGTACATGATTTTTCTATTTTTTCAGAGCGTCGAATTGATATGATTTTTTTTAAATATTTATATAGAAATTTCCCATGATGTCCTAATTTTTCAGAATTCTTTGAGTTACATAAGTATACGAAGCTCCCAAATTGCTACATACTGTTGTGTTTTTGGCAGATTCTGTTTTCTTTGAGTTGTTTGCCTATTTTGATGAATCTATGGGTTGTATCATGTGGTATGAGACATGGAGAATTTATATTAAAGTAGTTATAACATGAATATTAATAAAGAATGAGTTCACAACAGTACCTAAAGTGGTGATTTATTTTCTTATACTAATGGATCTCACGAGTTTTCTGTTAAGTTTTGTGTTGTGAAGTTTTCAAGTTTTGGGTAAAGATTGGATGGAATATGGAATAAGGAGTGGCAAGAGCCTAAGATTGGGGAGTCCCAAGGCACCCCAAGTCATATTCAAGGATGCTAAAGATCCTAAGCTTGGGGATTTCCCGGAAGGCATTCCCTCTTTCGTCTTCAATCCATCGGTAAATTTACTTGAGGCTATATTTTTATTCACCACAGGATATGTGTTTTGCTTGGAGTGTCTTGTATGATATGAGTCTTTGCTTGTTAGTTTGACACAATCATCCTTGCTGCACACATCCTTGAGAGGGACACGCTGAATCTGAATTTATTAGAATACTCTATGTGCTTCACTTATATCTTTTGAGTTGGGCAATTTTGCTCTATATGCTCCACTTATATATTTTAGCGCACGGTGGTGTTTTCGTTTTATAGAAATACTTGAACTGCCATACCTCACGTATATTATTTTGAGAGTTTATAAAAACATCATGGTAATTGGTCTAGGTTATGAATTTAGTCCTAATATGATAGGCATCCAAAAGGGATATAACAAAAACTTCCATATTAAGTGCATTGAGTATTTGTGAGAAGTTTGATTCCTTGCATAAAGTCTTGAGATATAAAGATGGTAATGTTAAGATCCATGTTAGGAAGTAAATTGTGATTTGGTAAAAATACTTGTGTAAAGGTTTGTGATTCCCGTAGAATGTATGTATGGTGAACCGTTATGTAACCAAGTTAGAGCATGACTTGTTTATATATTGTGGACATTTGTGTGAGGGTCGGGGGCGCGCGATGGTTAACTCCTAGCAACCTGCCCCCTAGGAGCATCGTTTAATGCTTTGCTTCAATGACTAATAGACTTTTGCAATAAGTATGTGAGTTATTTATGACTAATTTTGAGTCCATGGAGTATACGCACTCTCACCCTTCCACTTTTGCTAGCCTTTCTAGTACCGTACAACTTTCGCTGGTGCAACAAACACCTTCCTCAAAACAGCCACCATATACCTTCCTCAAAACAGCCACCGTATATCTTTCCTCAAAACAGCCACCATACATACCTATTATGGCATTTCCATAGCAATTTCGAGGTATATTGCCATGCAGCTTCCATCGTTTCCTTATATGACATGCACACCATCACTTCCATATTGCATATAGAGTCATATTTTGTCATAGGTATCGAGTTGTAATTTTACTTTTAAGTTGTAAGTAAATAAAAGTGTGATGATTTTCATTATAGATCATGAACCATGTGAGGAAAGGATGATGGAAGCTATGATTCCCTTACTAGTAGGGATGAGAGTCCGGAATTTATGAAAAATAAAAGAGGCCAGCGAAGCCCAAAGAAAAAAATGAATAAAGGGGCCTTAGATGCCCAATAAAAAAATGAGAGAGAAGAGAGAAGGGTCATTGCTGCTACCTTTTTCCACACTTGTGCTTCAAAGTAGCACCATGATCTTCATCATAGAGAGTCTCCTATTTTGTCACTTTCATATAGCTAGTGGAATACTTTTCTTCATGATGCACGTCCACTTAGTTTCTTTTTGAGATTTCATACACTTATAGCTCTAGTGCATCTGTTGCATGGCAATCCCTACTCACTCACATTGATATCTATTGATGGGCATCTCCATAGCCCGTTGATACGCCTAGTTGATGTGAGACTATATTCTCCCTATTCCTTGACAACCTCCACCACATTCTATTCCACCTATAGTGCTATATCCATGGCTCACGCTCATGTATTGCGTGAGAGTTGAAAAAGTTTGAGAAAATAAAGGTTTGAAAACAATTGCTTGACTTTTCATCGGGGTTGTGCATGATGTAAATACTTTGTGTGGGGAAGATGGAGCATAGCCAGACCATATGATATTGTAGGGATAACATTCTTTTGCCATTATATTTTGAAGAGATACAATTGCTTTGCTAGTATGCTTGAAATGTTATTGTTTCTATATCAATATTAAGCTTTTGTTTTGAGTCTTATGGATCTGAATATTCATGCCACAATAAAGAATATTACTTGGATAAATATGTTAGGTAGCACTCCACATAAAAATTCTGTTTTTATCATTTACCTACTCGTGGACGAGCAAGAATTAAGCTTGGGATGCTGATACGTCTCCAACGCATCTATAATTTTTTATGATGGCATGCTATTATATTATCTATTTTGGATGTTTTATATGGATTAATATGCTATTTTATATTATTTTTGGGACTAACCTATTAATCTAGAGCCAAGTGCCAGTTTTTGTTTTTTCCTTGCTTTTGAGTTTTGCAGATATAGAATATTAAACTGAGTCCAAACAGAATAAAACCTTCAGAAGGAATTTTTCTGGAACGAAACAAGCCATCCAAGCTTGGAGTGCACGTCAGGGGAGGTGCCAGGGCATCACAAGCCTGCTAGGCGCGCCCCCCTGCCCGCGCCTAGCAGGCATGTCGCCTCCTGGCAGATCTCCTAACCATAATTCTTGGCCTATAAATATCGAAATATTCCCCCAACATCAGAACAAGCCACACAAATACTTTTCCTCCACCGGAAGCCTCAGTTCCCAAGAGATCCAGTCTTGGTGCCTTTTTCGGTAATCTGCCGGAGGGCATCTACATCAACTCCATTGCCCCTCCGATGATGCGTGAGTAGTCCACCACAGACCTACGGGTCCATAGCTAGTAGCTAGATGGCTTATTCTCTCTATTTGATCTTCAATACCATGTTCTTCATGATTTTCATGAAGATCTATTCGATGTAATCCTATTTTGTGGTGTGTTTGTCAAGATCCGATGAATTGTGAGTTTATGTTTTGATTACCCATGAATCTTATTTGAATCTCGTTTGATTTATTATATGCATGATTTCATATCCTTGCAAGTCTCTTCGAGTTATTGGTTTGGTTTGGCAAACTAGATTGGTAATTCTTGGAATGGGAGAAGTGCTTGGTTTTGGGTTCAATCTTGCGGTGTCCTCACCTAGTGACAAAGTAGGGGTAGCGAGGCACGTATTATATTGTTGACATCAAGGGTAACAAGATGGGGTTTTCATAATATTGCTTGAGTTTATCCCTCTACATCATGTCATCTTTCTTAATGCGTTACTCTGTTCTTCATGAACTTAATAATCTAGATGCAGGCAGGAGCCAATCAATGTGTGGAGTAATAGTAGTAGATGTAGAATCGTTTCGGTCTACTTGTGAGGGACGTGATTCCTATATGCATGATCATTGCCTTGATAACTACATGATTATTCGCTTTTCTATCAATTGCTTGTCAGTAATTTATTTACCCACCATGATATTTGCCATCAAGAGAGAAGCCTCTAGTGAAACCTATGGCCCCCGGGTCTATTTTCCATCATATATTTTCAGATCTATACTTGCTGCAATTTATTTACCTTTTACTTTCCGCACTCGTTACATCTATCTCTATCGGATCTAATCCTTGCAAATAACCGTGAAGGGATTGACAACCCCTTTATAGCATTGGGTGCAAGAGTTTGATTATTTGTGTAGGTGCATCCATTGGTGACTTGCTTGTTCCTCCTACTGGATTGATACCATGGTTCTCAAAAACTAAGGGAAATACTTATCTACTTCGCTGCATCGCCCTTTCCTCTTCAAGGGAAAACCAACACATGCTCAAGAGGTAGCAGTTAACCACGTAGAGATGTTATCCTGGATTTTGCGAGGCGATCAAGATTTTCTCTCTTCGCATCGCATCACATCATAGAAGCAGCTTTGTTGCCTTTCCTTGCTCTCTTCTTATGCTTCTTTGCTATTGGAATGTCGTCTATAATACGTTCAGCCTCCGGAGGCGGCAATTCAGGCACCGACTCATGATGTTCAAACCCCGAGTACTCATACTGTTGAGCCACCAATCCTCCATCATCATAGGTGCCAGTACTGATATACTATAGAGTGTCATAGTCATCCTCATCGATGACATCGATATCATGCATTGCTTCTTCGATGGCAGTGATATCATCAACGACTAATGGATCCTCTTCCTCACCCCGTCCACTATCACCCAGCACGACAGGAGACGCTAATTGGGTAGGTGTGGTGTTGATGTTCATACCTTGCTGAGGCTGCATGGTCGTGGGTGTGCTCCCGGCCGCCTCCAAATGAAGCAGACTCTTTGGCCACAACATGACCCACTATTGCAATTGCCAAGCCTCCACGGGGTCTCGTCGTCATCTCCCCTAGTACTGGAGGAGCCAAATTCTCGTGGCCCGGTTTGACACTGGCCACGGAAACATTGAAGACATCAGGGGAGATCGGCTGGCTATGGAACAATTGTTCCTTTGGCTTCACTATCGTTGCCTTTCCCATGTCCACCTTCTGGCCGCTGATGGTGTACAATATGGTGCACGGGGTTACGTCGGCCTGCAAAGACATTTCTGCGACGTGAGACATCCGAAAGGCAATGGAAACGGGAGATTATCCATTTATTGAAGAGGGCCGGTGTGACAGGTATCGTGAGGGCATCGAGATCAGCCAAACATGAAGCACAGCTGAGCACGTCGAAGATGGGGGACGGGCTGCTATGAGCAGGTGTGGGAGCCGGTGCAGGAGTAGGTGCGGGAGCCAATGCAGGAGCAGGTGCGGGAGCAGGTGCTAGTGCAACGCTAGTCGAGCTACTCCCGAAGAAGTTGGAAAGCGGAAAGTCCGCCTCCTCTTTATTTGGATTTTATCTACTCCAACTGATGATAGCTGGAACCAAGACACCATACGAAGCTGCAATCTCCTGTTTTGCGACAGCTACCGCTGCTACGACTATCTCAACTGATTTCTTATCAACCGCAATCGCAACCCTCTTGTCAATGTTTTGTTCATTTAACCTACGTCTTTCCTTTCTTTACTCCGTGGTCTCATGGTAGTACTGCTTCCACATGGCGCCGTCTCCGATGATGTGCACGCATCCATACGATGGTCGAGTGTCCACCGGGAGTCCTTTCAATATGTTCAAGGTCCGGCTGAATGAGGTGTCCTACTTGGGCCTCGCCAATGCCTCATACGGCGAGTCGCTTTCGTCCGCGATCCTGTGCTGCTCTCTCTACAAAAGGAACAAGGATCATTTACAAATATGACTAAACATGCAGTCGAATTGATCAGAAGCTAAAATTAGGGGGTAGATTAAAAATTACTAGCAGTCTCATGAACTCCGTCGTGACCGCGTCCGCCTCGAAAACCTTCTTGATTGGGTCCCAATGGTACCGTGCCCTGAGGACGTCACGCTCCTGCGGGATGGTGAACTCTGCCAAGGGGTCTGGGATGCCTAGACTTTCGCATTCTGCATACTCCTTGGACCATATGGATCTCTTCCCCGCGTAACCACGACTTCTGAGGTGGTGGCATCCCATGTTCCTCTCTTGAAGCCCCTTCATGTACTCCGACTTTTCTTTGGCAGCTTCAGCAATGCAAGCCGCCTTGAATATTTCAAACTGCTCTTCTGTAATTGTCGGATTATCCTTTACAATCTGGGAGTAGGGTTCCTTTTTGTTGATGATCCTTGTTTTCACCCTTACTTTCTAGGCGGACAACGCGCCGCTAAACTTGCCCATGGCCGTGTGTTTATCTTCTTCATTGCCGGGTCTTTATCTGGATTTTTATATTTGATTTCATCCCGGCCAGGGAATAAGAACACCTAGTACAGCTTCGTTAGGAGGGATTGCTTCATATATGGTATATTTCTTAGTTTCTCATCGTTGATGGTGGTGGTTGCCCATAGGATGCAGCCTATTTGATTGCCGTAGCACGCATGCGCATCCGCAGGCTCTTTTGGCTCAAAATTGCCTCATCCACCTCCGTGACCACCAGTCTAGTAGTGGTGCGTTGGTTTTGGTGCCGTTGCCTCTTTGGTCTCGGTTCTATACCAGCTTTTCTAGTCTTGGCGCCGGTCTTGACGCCGGTGTCAGTCTTAGCGTCAGTCTCGGCGCCGGTCTCGGTGTAGGTCTTAGTCTCGGATGTGACAGGTGGGCCCTGCAAAAACCGTTTCTCATCGAGAAGGTTCAACTAGGCATTTGCCGTCGTGTAGACGTTGCAATCACCAGATAAAATGAATAATGACATAATAAAATGAATAATGACATAAAAAAGGCCAATGTTTTGCAGGAATCTTGATTTGTTCCCATTGCGGCAAATACCGGGCACTCGATATGTCCTAGTTTGTAGCACAAGTCATGCCGAAATTCACAGAAAATTTCGGTCTGACCTTTGCTACAAACTAGAGAAATAGAGCGCCTGCAATTTTCCGGAATGGAAATGAATCAACATCACGGCAAAACATAGGCCGCTCGGAATCATTTCCTGCAAACAACAAAACCAACTTGGGCACAATCAAACCACTTCAATGTTGCATATAACAGGGCCACTTAAGAACATGTACATGAGCAACTATAATAGTAGATAAACACGAGCAAACACTATTGAGGAATTTGCATATAACATGACCACCTCACATTTGCATCTCCTAGTGTTTGACACTTCAAGAAAATCTACACAAATCTCATGCTCTCTCAAACTCAATTCAAAAACCAAATATAGATGGATGAACTCTAGAAACCTAGAACCTTTACATATTTTTGTCCTAACAAAAATTATGTCCTAATAAGAATTATGAACCCTAGAACTCAATTTCTGTCCTAATAAAAATTATGAACCCTAGAACTCAAATTAGTCTTAAATTTTTGTCCTAATAAAATTCACTAAAAATTAAGAACCTACTGGACTTGCAACACTAATAGAAATTTATATTTTTTATATCGATTTTTTCTCTAAACTAAATCCTACTACCCTAGTTAATATCTAGTTAAACCTTACTTTCCTAACATTTGTAATTAAACCCTACAACCCTAACCCTACCGCCCTAGTTAAGCATATACAGTTTTTTACTAAAAATTATATACTGAACTAAATTTTACTCTAAACTAAACCCTACTATGCTAATTAACATCCAGTGAAACAAACTCAATTCAAAAACTAAACCCTACTGAACTAATTAACATCTACATTATCTACTACTTAACTTCTATTATTAGCCTAACTAAAAAACTTCTACTATTAACCTTACTACCCTAGTTAACTAGTACCACCACTAATACTAATTAACATGTACTACTACTACTACTAGTACTAAAAAACATTATCTATGAACCCTACTACTAATTAGCATCTACTACCACTACTAAAAAACATGGCAGGAAGAGCAGACAGAGAGAGAGAGAGGAGGGGTGGGGGGCTTAAAAAGAGGGGAGAGACGGTGGCGGGGAGGTGCTCGGTGGCGGAGGCAGGGGTGGCGAGGGCACGCGACTCCGTTGGCAGCGAGAAAGGCAGTGGCGGCGAGGCAGGCAGGGGCGGCGAGGAGCGGACAAGGGAGGCAGGGGCATCGAGGGTGCACGACTCCGGTGGAGGCGACGATGCACGACTCTGGAGGGGGCAGGGCCAGCGAGGGAACGATGGCGGCGAGGAAGCAGGGGCGGTGAGGGAAAGGCGGCGATGTAGGAGATCGATGGGGAATTGGGGGAAAGGACTTAGCAAAATTTTGAGCCCGCGCGGGGTTAAGTCAAAATAGCAGTAGTGCTGGTAGGCAAAAAGCGCTATAGCTAAGTTAGCTATAGTGCTTTCTACCAAAATCGCGCTACTGCTATAGGAACTAGTTATTTATTTTCCCTTTTCTTTTCTTTTTATCTAACGAATGCAGCTATAGCGCAGGCTTATAAAACGCGCTACTGCTATAGTAACTACATCGCTTTGTGGCAACAAGCGCTACTGCTATGCCTTTCCTTTATTTTTCTTTTTCTTCTGTTTATCTTTATATTTTGTTTTTTTCATTTATTATTTTTCTACTTATTTCATTTTCATTTACTTTTCTACTTCTTTTCCATTTATTTTCTTTTTTTAGCAGTAGCGCTCTATACATGCTACTACAAGGCACTTAGCGGTAGCG
The DNA here is from genome assembly GCA_022496015.1 of Hordeum marinum. Taxonomy (NCBI): domain Eukaryota; kingdom Viridiplantae; phylum Streptophyta; class Magnoliopsida; order Poales; family Poaceae; genus Hordeum; species Hordeum marinum. The sequence continues at coordinate 35,033,157 of CM039674.1, forward strand.
TTCTTTTTGAAGCCTCGCTAATACTATTCCTAGCCTACCAGCAATAGTGTGGGAATTATATTAGTAGAGCTTTTACGTGTAGACGCGCTACTCCTACAACCATAGCTGTAGTGCGCTATATTGACACGTGCTACTACTAAGTAGCAGTAGCGTTCTGTTCTAACCAACGCTACTGCTATACCTCTATGTAGAAGGTTTTCCCTAGTAGTGTATGTACATATATTAATGCTTCTTTCTTATTTAATTAGGCATCTGGATCGAGCCAAACTTAGGTAAGGAGACGAGGCCTGAAGAGAAGGTTGGAATCGGATGAAAGGTTCACGATCGAAGAAGTCTCTCCACAAGGCCAACCGATTGCTCCCAAGTGTACCACGAATAGTGTTTCCACTATTCACAAAATAGTGTTTCCAATAAAGTAATCCAAAAAGCACTTTCACTATTCATGACGATATTTTTCAGCGTCCGTTCGAACTAAAAATATTTATGTGGGCTTAGAACATTTCCAGTACCCACTAAAATAATTTTCAATACGATCCGGAACAATTCCGGAATAGTGATTTTCATCTGTGAAAAGCATCTGAAGCGGTTCCGGCAGCTCCGGAACATTTCCGGTTATTCTTCCGGAAAATTCCCAGAAGTTTCCAGATTGATTCTGGCACCCTCCAAGAATTATCAGGCATGTGCCAAAACCAATTTGACTTTATGGTATCCTCTGAAACAACTTTTCAGTTTCACCGAAACTGTTCCGGTGACCTGTCTGCGGAACATTTCCGCTGTCCGAAACTTTTCCGGTGTCCGAAACTTTTCGGTGATTTTCTCTCAGACTCCCTGTCTAGTATTCAACAGATAGATGACCCTTAAGCGTGTGACCCTATAGGTTCGGTGAAGCATAGACATGACCCGGAACCCCTTCCGATCAATGATCAACATCGGAGCCGTGGACACCCATATCGATCCCTATACCCACACGAATAAATATTCGAGTGAACCTCCAGTTGCCGTGTGCTATTCCTGTTGCTTCGCGATATGTTACAAATACCCGAGGTGAGACATGTTGGCATCCCCATGGATCAACAACTTGTCCACTATGCCAGTTACCTCGTTATCGGTATTGTTCTCTTTTCTCGTTCCCGTGTTCCGGCATCCCCGTGATCAAATCGCAAAGTGTCTGGCCAGACGATGATGGATACCGTAACACCGAGAGGGCCCAGAGATATCTCTCCATCGTCGGAGGAGCAAATCCCAATCTTGAGCTATCAAGTTATTTCACTTACTTTTCCATGAACCCGTAAGCCGCCGTAATAGCCACCCATTTACGGATGACGTTTAACAAACCCCAAAGTTCATGAAGCAAGCATGAAGAAACTCGATACTCTCATGGTCTAAGGAATTATGCAAACATTAACTTCTCTGTGTTATTAACCATTAACTTATGACGAATGTATCTCATAGCATAAAATTAATTTGGGTCGATTCAACACAAATGTTCTTCTAACATTGTGCCCTCAAAATTGCCGGCATAGCCATGCCCATGATCAGGAAAACAGGATCATCATGCAATACTTGAGCCAGTCTTAGAGGCCAGACTAGGAATACATTTTACCATTTATTATCCCACACGTGCACATGAGTTTCCCTCCAAGCCTCGTTTTATTTGTAGACTCGAGAATCATTGCAGTTATAGCATGGAACATAAACATAATTATGAACAGGGAGATAATCAATAACATTTATTATTGCCTCTAGGGCATATCTCCTACAATGTGTAGTTCACAATGTGTCGAATCTAGGATATCATCCATGGGGTAGCGAGCCAGCAGTGCATCATCGGTCGGGCCCCCGTGGAACCCACCTTGCTTTTCAGCATAGGTGATGGAATGGTACAATCTAATGCTGGATCTGGTAGCTCCTGCTGCTGAGACGCGCCTTGCTCGTTAAGTTTGTTGATTTGCTCCTATTGCATGTTATATTTGCGGTCCAAGTCCTGAATCCCATCTACTTCATGCTTATTATTTCTTTCACGACTTCTATAACTGTCGTTCCAATCCGCAAAACCCAGAAGCCATGGAAGCATGCCTTTGCCTCATGTTCGTCCCGGGTGTTCAGGATTCTTGAGGGCACGTGAAAGCTCGTGGTTCTCTCTCTCGGGCTGGTACACACCCTCCCGAGCTTCTTGTATTGCTTTAAGTAACTTGTTTGTGGCTTCTTTATGACTTGCCTATTCAATAACCTCCCCTATCTTTGGGTCCAACTTTCCCCCATGTGCATAAAAGATGAACAAGAGTGACCCCTGCAACCTTCATGTTTCTCTCGGATTCATCCCACTTAGGCAAACAAGACTTGTAGCCACCTGGTTCGAGATGATGGTTCCATGTTTTTTGTCGGCATTTATCTTGTTTATGCTCAACCGTTCCTTAGCTGCTTGTGATTCCTTGAACTTCACAAATCCGTTCCAGTCATCTTGTAACTTCACATATTCTCCTTTGAATTATGGAGTCTTCTTTCCGTCTTTCACGTAATTGTTCCATAAACTGGAATTGTGTGGCCATCTTCTTAAGAGCACACTTCTTTACTTTCTCCTGCTGGACATCTGTGAGACCCTCTGGTAGGGTGAAATGTTTCATGAGCGCCTCCCAAAGCAGATATGTTTCTCCTGTGCGGACAAAAGAAACTTCGGGATCTTTTGGCTGATTCCATTCTTGAATGGTGATCGGGATTTGGTCCCTAATGATAACTCTGCATTGACGTATACATCTATCGGCATTCTGTTTAGGAGCAATCGGTTCGCCATCTCCTCTGATTTGACTGATGTTGTACTTTATGCCTTCTTTCAACTTTTTTGCCGGGTCACGTTTAACCCTTGTAGAAGATTTGCTCGATCCAGAGGGCTAAAAGAATAAAGATTTGATAATATATACAAATCAATCAGTACGTCTGATGATCGCAAGAGGGCAAATTAATTCCTCGCCAAACTGTGTTAAATGGACAAAAATTTCTTCGCCATCGTCATTGTCACTTGGTTCGCCTTCGTGTCTTGGTTGTTCTTCCTCAATTCCCTCACCGGATGGTTTAAGGTATTGTGAGCCATCATCTACTTCATTCTCTTCGTTTCCGGAGTGTATCAGGTCGTACATGACATTCTCTTGATCACGGTCTGTGTCTCTACCGTCCATAGCTTAACTAATCCAGAACAAATATAAAACAATTAGAATGCATTCAATAAGCACAACCGGAGATATGCAAATCAATACAAGGCAATGCAACAACATGACCATATAATATTAGTAATACATCATCAAATAGTATCACTAATACATCTCGAATATTATTATATAATATCACTAACACATCATCGAATATTATCACTAATACATCTTGAATATAATTATATAATATAACTAATACCGATCCAGTTGACATCTGGCGGAGCAGGCAGTGGACACCCAAAGAGAAAGAACCATGACATGATCATGGCTCGAGTGTGATCCCTGAAGAACCTGCCAGGTATTGGAGAACCTGGCATCCAACGCAGCCATGTAGCGTCAGACGTGCTCTTCCTCGTCCCTGACACAATGATGTACCACCTCCGTGGGGTCTGGCTCCCTCTGCACCAATAGTGGTCCACGTGACCGCCACCAAAGAATCTCCGGCTCAATGACGGGTGCCTGATTCCTCAAGAAACTGTGCGTCCCGGAAGGTAGCACCTCACAGTGCCAGCCAGGCGGAGCCCAGTCCCGGACAAGCTGTTGCCTCTCAAGCAGGTGATCGCCGGCGTCGATGTCGAAAAAAAAATTCTACAACTATTTAAGTTCCTATTATTTAATAAACTTTAATAAAGATGATTTTTAGTTAAGCGATGGTCGGGGACTCCTCACCGGCGATCGTCGGGGACTCCTTGGGGTTTGCCGACTCGACACTCGGGGTTCGATGAGTCGACACTCGTTAACAAGTAAAACAACAATTTTTTTTAAAATTAAAACAACAAATAAATAAAACAAACTAAACTAATTAATAAAACTAAAAAACAAAAACAAAAACTGAAACTAAAACAAACGAGAGCAGGACAGCGGCGCCGGCGCATGCTGCGGTGCTAGCCACGGAGGAGGGGAAGGAGGAGGGGCAGGAGCTTACCGGCGATGATAGCTTTGGGAGGAGTTGCGGGCAGCAATGATCGATGGGGCTTGGGGAGGAGGCACGGGTGGCGATGATGGGGCTCGGGGAGGAGGCGCGAGCGTTGTCTGGCGTCGAGGGTTGATACGTCTCCAACGTATCAACTTTTCCAAACTCTTTTGCCCTTGTCTGGACTCTAATTTGCATGATTTGAATGGAACTAACCCAAACTGACGCTATTTTTAGTAGAATTGCCTTGGTGTTGTTTTTGTGCAGAAATAAAAGTTCTCGGATCGCCCTGAAAATTTACGGAGAATATTTTTGGTATTAATAAAAAATACTGGCGCAAGAATTAACCAGAGGGGGGCCACCAGCAGGCCACAAGTCTGCTAGCCGCGACCACCCCCTTGGTCGTGTGGGGCAGGCTTGTGGGCCCCTCGTGGCTCCTCCGACCTCCTCTCCAACTCCATATAACCCTATTTGTCGAGGAAAAAATCAGAGAGAAGAGTTCATCATGTTTCACGATACGGAGCTACCTCCATCGCCACCTCTTCCTCGGGAGGCCATATCTGGAGTCCGTTTTGGGCTCCGGAGAGGGGAAATCGACGCCTTCGTCATCACCAACCATCCTTCATCACCAATTCCATGATGCTTCCCACTGTTCGTGAGTAGTCTCATCGTAGGCTTGCTGGACAGTGATGGTTTGGATGTGATTTATCAAGTAATCGAGTTAGTTTGGTTGAGGTTTGATCCCTAGTATCCACTATGTTCTGAGATTGATGTTGCGATGACTTTGCTATGCTTAATGCTTGTCACTAGGGCCCGAGTGCCATGATTTCAGATCTGAACCTATTATGTTTTCATCAATATATGTGTGTTCTTGATCCTATGGTGCAAGTTGTAGATACCTATATGAGTTATGATCCACATCCCCTAGGGTGACAGTAACTGGGATTCTTTCCGATGATTACCATAGTTTGAGGAGTTCATGTATTCACTAAGTGCTAATGCTTTGGTCCGATTCTCTATTAAAAGGAGGCCTTAATATCCCTTAGTTTCCTATAGGACCCCGCTACCACGGGAGGGTAGGACAAAAGATTGTTGGAAATATGCCCTAGAGGCAATAATAAAATGGTTATTATTGCATTTCCTTGTTCATGATAATTGTCTATTGTTCATGCTATAATTGTATTAACTGGAAACCGTAATGCATGTGTGAATACATAGACCACAACATGTCCCTAGTGAGCCTCTAGTTGGCTAGCTCGTTGATCAATAGATGGTCATGGTTTCATGACCATGGACATTGGATGTCGATGATAACTGGATCACATCATTAGGAGAATGATGTGATGGACAAGACTGAATCCTAAGCATAGCACAAGATCGTGTAGTTCTGCTAAAGCTTTTCTAATGTCAAGTATCGTTTCCTTAGACCATGAGATTGTGCAACTCCTGGATACCATAGGAATACTTTGCGTGTGCCAAACATCACAACATAACTGGGTGGCTATAAAGGTATAATACGGTATCCCCGAAAGTATCTGTTGGGTTGGCACGAATCGAGACTGGGATTTGTCACTCCGTGTGATGGAGTGGTATCTCTGGGCCCACTCGGTAAGACATCATCATAATGAGCTCAGTGTGACTAAGGAGTTAGCCACGAGATGATGTATTACGGAATGAGTAAAGAGACTTGCCGGTAATGCGATTGAACAAGGTATAGGGATACCGACGATCGAATCTCGGGCAAGTAACATACCTATGGACAAAGGGAATTGTATAGGGGATTGATTGAATCCCCGACATCGTGGTTCATCTGATGAGATCATCGTGGATCATGTGGGATCCAACATGGGTATCCAGATCCCGCTGTTGGTTATTAACCGGAGAGGTGTCTCGGTCATGTCTACGTGTCTCCCGAACCCGTAGGGCCTACACACTTAAGGTTCGATGACACTAGGGTTATAAGGAAATAGTATACATGGTTACCGAAGGTTGTTCGGAGTCCCAGATGAGGTCCTGGACGTCACAAGGAGTTCCGGAATGTTTCGGAGGTAAATATTCATATATAGGAAGTGAGGTTTTGGTCACCGGAAGTGTTTCGGGCATTACCGGTAACGTATCGGGACCACCAGAAGGGTTCCGAGGGTCCATGAATTGGGGCCACCAGCACTAGAGGGCTGCATGGGACAAAGGTGGAAAGGAACCAGCCCCTCGGTGGGCTGGTGCGCCTCCCACCAAGTCCCAAGGCGGAGCAAGGTGGGAGGGGGGACAAACCCTAGTGCAGATGGGCCCTAAGGACCACCCTAGGGCGCCTCCCCCTCTCTCCCTCTCTGGCCGCCGCCAAGATCCCATCTGGGGCTGCCGCCAGACCTAGGGTGGGAACCCTAGGGGCTGTTCCCTCCCTCCTCCTCCCATTCTATAGATAGTGGGGTTTTTTAGGGGCTGCCAAGAACAGAAGTTTCTTCCTTCCCGGTGCAGCCCTACCCTTCCTCTTCCTCGTTCTCCGTAGTGCTTGGTGAAGCCCTGCCGGAGTACCACGTAGCTCCATCGTCACCACGCCGTCATGCTGCCAGAGCTCTCCCTCAACCTCTCCTTCCTCCTTGATGTATCAAGGCATAGGAGACGTCATCGGGTTGCACGTGTGTTGAATACGGAGGCGCCATTGTTCGGCGCTTAGATCGGAATCCATCGCGATCTGAATTGCTGCGAGTACGACTCCACCAACCACGTTCTAGTAACGCTTCCGCTTTGCGATGTTCAAAGGTATGAAGATGCACTCTCCCCACTCGTTGCTGGTTTCTTCATAGATGGATCTTGGTGAACACGTAGGAACTTTTTTTGATTTACTACTACGTCTCCCAATAGTGGCATCATGAGCTAGGTCTATGCGTAGAATCTATGCACGAGTAGAACACAAGTTGTTGTGGGCGTCAATCTTGTTAATTTTCTTGCCGTTACTAGTCTTATCTTGACTCGACGGTATTGTGGGATGAAGCGTCCCAGAGCAACTTTACACATATGCTTACATGAGACCGGTTCCACCGCTTGACATGCACTTGTTGCATAAGGTGGCTAGCGGGTGTCTGCCTCTCCCACCTTAGTCGGATCGGATTCGATGAAAAGGGTCCTTATGAAGGTTAAATAGCAATTGGCATATCACGTTGTGGTTTTTGGCGTAGGTAAGAAACGTTCTTGCTAGAAATCTATAACAGCCACATAAAACTTGGAACAACAAATTAGAGGACGTCTAACTTGTTTTTGCAGCATATGCATTGTGATGTGATATGGCCAAAGGATGTGATGTAATGCATTGTGATATATGAGATTGATGATGTTCGTGTAATAGGCTTCACGACTTGCATGTCGATGAGTATGATAACCGGCAGGAGCCATAGGAGTTGTCTTAATTTATTGTATGACATGCGTGTCAATCATAAACGCCATGTAATTACTTTACTTTATTGCTAATCTTTAGCCATAGTAGTAGAAGTAATAGTTGGTGAGACAACTTCATGAAGACACGGTGATGGAGATCATGATGATGGAGATCATGGTGTCGTGCTGGTGACATTGATGATCATGGTGCCCCGAAGATGCAGATCAAAGGAGCAAGATGATATTTGCCATATAATGTCACTATATTGATTGCATGTGATGTTTATCATGTCTACATCTTATTTGCTTAGAAAGACGGTAGCTAAATAAGATGATCCCTCATTAAAATTTCAAGAAATGTGTTCACCCTAACTATGCACCATTGCTAAGGATCGTTATTCTGAAGCACCACGTGATGATCGGGTGTGATAGGTTCTAACGTTCGCATACAACGGGTGTAAGCCAGATTTACACAAGCAATACACTCAGGTTGACTTGACGAGCCTAGCATGTACAGACATGGACTCGGAACACGGGAGACCGAAAGGTCGAACATGAGTCGTATAGAAGATACGATCAACATGGAGATGTTCACCATGGATGACTAGTCCGTCTCATGTGATGATCGAACACGGGCTAGTTGACGTGGGTCATGTGTCACTTGGATGACTAGAGAGATGTCTATCTAAGTGGGATTTCATTAAATAATTTGATTATGTGAACTTAATTATCATGAACTTAGTCTAAAAGTGTCTTTGCAAATTATGTTGTAGATAGCTCACGCTATAGCTCGCCTGTCTTATTGATACGTTCCTTGAGAAAAGTAAGTTGAAAGATGATGGTAGCAATAATGCGGACTGGGTCCATGATCTTAGGATTGTTCTCATTGCTGCATAGAAGGCTTGTGTCCTTGATGCACCTCTCAACGCACCACTCCACCAAACGTTGTCTATAGATGTTGTGAACATCTGACATGCACTTTATGATGTCTACTTGATAGTTCAGTGTGTCATGTATTACGACTTAGAATTGAGGCTTCAAAATGTTTTGAACTTCACGGAACATATGAGATGTTCTAAGAGCTGAGATTGGGATATCAGGTTCATGCATGTGTTGAGAGGTATGAGACCTCCAACAAGATTCTTTGCCGACAGGGTAAAAGAGAATAGCTTATTTGGTGAGCATGTGCTCAGATCGTCTGGGTGCTACAATCACTTGAATCGAGTGGGCATTAATCTTCCAGATAAGATAGTGATTAATACTGTTGTCCAAGTCATTGCCACCAAGCTACTGGAGCTTCGTGATGAACTATAAAATGCCAAGGATGGAGATAATGATCCCTGAGCTATTCGCGTTGTTTGACACCGCGAAGGCAGAAATCAAGAAGGAGCATCAAGTGTTGATGGTTAAGTGAAAACCACTAGAAATCAAGAAGGAGCATCAAGTGTTGATGGTTAAGTGAAAACCAGTAGTTTTAAGATGGGTAAGGGCAAGAAGGGGAAAACTTCAGGAATGACAAGCGAGTTGCCGCTCTGGTGAAGAAACCCAAGGTTGAGCCCAAACCCGAGACTATGTGCTTCTATTATGAGGAGGACGGTCGCTGAAGCGGAACAACCCTAGATACTTGGTAGATAAGAAGGTTGGCAATGTTAAAAGAAGTATATTTGATATACGTGTTATTGATGTGTACCTTGCTAGTACTCCTAGTAGCACTTGGGTATAAGATACCGGTTCAGTTACTAAGTGTTAGCAACTCAAAATAAAAGCTACGGAATAAATGGAGGCTAGCTAAGTGAAAGGTGACAATGTGTGTTGGAAGTGTTTCCAAGGTTGATGTGATCACCATCGCATGCTTTCTCTACCTTCAGGATTAGTAATGAACCTAAATAAAAGTTATTTGGTGTTTGCGTTGAGCATGAACATGATTGGATCGTGTTTAGTGCAATATGGTTATTCATTTAAGTTAGAGAATAATGGTTATTCTGTTTACATGAATAATGCCTCCAACGGTCATGCACCCAATGGGAATGGTTTATTGAATCTTGATCGTAGTAACACATATGCTCATAACGTTGGTACCAAAGATACAAAGTTAGTAATGATAGTACCACATTCTTGTGGCACTGCCACAAATGTCATATTGGTGTAAAGCGCATGAAGAAACTGCATGCTGATGGATGTTTGGACTCAGTCAATTTCTAATCAGTTGAGACATGCGGACCATGCCTCTTGGGCAAGATGACTAACACCCTGTTTTCCGGTATGATGGAACAGGCTAGTGGCTTATTGGAATTGATACATGTTGATGTATGTGGTCCAATGAGTGTTGAAACACGTAGTGGATATCATTATTTTCTTTACCTTCACAGATGATTTGAGTGAATATGGGGATATTTACTTGATGAAACACGAGTCTGAAATGTTTGGAAGGTTCAAGGAGTTTCAGAGTGAAGTTAAAGATCGTCGTGACAAGAAGATAAAATGTCTATGATCATGGAGGTGAATATCTGAGTTACGAGTTTGGTATGCAATTTTAGACAATGTGGAAATTGTTTCACAGCTCACGCCTCCTGTAACATCATAGTGTGATGGTGTGTCCGAACGTCGTAGTCGTGCTCTATTGGATATAGTGAGTACTATGATGTCTCTTATCGTTTTGCCACTATCGTTATGGGGTTATGCATTAAAGACAAATCCATTCACTTTAATAGGGCACCATATAAGTCTGTTGAGATGACACTGTGTGAATTATGGTTTGATAGAAGCCTAAGTTGTCATTTCTTAATTCTTGGGACTCCGACGCTTATGTGAAAAGGGTTTTCACCTAGTGAGCTCGAACCCAAATCAGACGAATGCATCTTCATAGAATACCCTAAGGAGACATTGGGTATACCTCCTATCTCAGATGCAAGCACAAAAGTGTTTGTGGCTAAGAACGGGGTCCTTTCTCAAGAAAGAGTTTCTCTTGAAAGAATTGAGTGGGAGGAAGATAGAACTTGATGAGGTTGTTGAACCTTTGTTTTAACCAGAGAGTAGCGCAGTAAAGAAAGATGTTTTTGTGGAGCCTACGCCAGTTGAAGAGGAAGTTAATGATGATGATCATGAAGCTTCAGATCAAGTTACTATCGAACCTCATAGGTCGACAAGGACGCGTACTGCTCCTGAGTAGTACGTCAACCCTGTCTAGGAGGTCATGTTGTTGGACAACGATGAATATACGAACTATGGAGAAACGATGGTGGGCCCGGATTCCAATGAATGGCTAGGAGCCATGAATTCCGAGAAAGGATCCATGTATGGAAACGAAGTATGGACTTTGGTAGACTTTACCATTAAACAACAGGTCGTTGAATAAAAATAGACCTTTGAGATGAACACAGACGCTAATGGTGAAATGTCACCATTTATAAAGCTTGACTTGTCGCAAAGAAGTTTCCACCAAGTTCAAGGAGTTGACTGCGATGAGATTCTCTCATCCGTAGCGATGCTAAAAGTTTGTTGAAATTATGTTGGCAGTTGCTGCATTTTTCGATTATGAAATCTGGCAGATGGATATCAAAACAAGGGTTCCTTAATGGTTTCCATGAGGAAGAGTTGTATGTGATAACCAGAAGGTTTTGTCAATCCTAAGGATGCTAAAAGGTATGCAAAGTCTAGTGATCTTTCTGTGGACTGGTGTAAGCATCTCGGAGTTGGAATATACGCTTTGATGAAGTGATCAAAGTTTTTGAGTTTATACAAAGTTTATGAGAAAAATGTATTTACAAGAAAGTGAGTGGGGGCACTACAGAATTTTTGATAAGAATATGTAGTTGCCATATTATTGATCGAAAATGATGTAGAATTTCTGGAAAGCATAAACGGTTGTTTGAAGAGAGTTTTCAAAGGAAGGCCTGGATAAAGCTACCTAATTGTTGGGCGTCAAGATTTATAGAGATAGCTCAAGATGCTTGATAATACTTTCAATAAGTACATACCTTGACAAGATATTGAAGAAGTTCAATATGGATCATTCCGAGAAACGGTTCTTGTCTGTACTACAAGGTGTGAGATTGAGCACAGCTCAATGCCCGACCATGGCAGAAAATAGAGAAAAGAAGAGTGTCATCCCCTATGCTTCAGCCATAGGCTCTATATAGTATGCCATGCTGTGTACTGCACCTGTGTGTGCTTTGCCATGAGTCTGTCAAGGGGTAGAAGAGTGATCCAGGAGTGGATCACTGGGCAGCGGTCGAAATTATCCTTAGTAATTAGTGGACTAAGGAAATATTTCTCGATTATGGAGGTGATAAAGAGTTTGTCGTAAAGGGTTACGACGATGCAATCTTTAACACCAATCCGGATGACTCTTGGTAGAAATCCGGATACGTATAGTGGAGTAGCAAGGGAGCAATGCCTATAGTAAGACATAGAGATTTGTAAAGTACATACGGATCTGAATGTCGCAGATCTATTGACTAAAACCTCTTTCACGAGCAAAACATGATCCAACCCCATAACTGATTGTGTGTTAATCACATGATGATATGATCACATGGCGATGTAAGTGTTGATCACATGGCGATATGAAATAGATTATTGACTCTAGTGTAAGTGGGAGACTGTTGCAAATATGCCCTAGAGGCAATAATAAAATGGTTATTATTGTATTTCCTTGTTCATGATAATTGTCTATTGTTCATATTATAATTGTATTAACCGGAAACCGTAATGCATGTGTGAATACATAGACCACAACATGTACCTAGTGAGCCTCTAGTTGGCTAGCTCGTTGATCGATAGATGGTCACGGTTTCATGACCATGGACATTAGATGTCGTTGATAATGGGATCACATCATTAGGAGAATGATGTGATGGAGAAGACCCAATCCTAAGCGTAGCACAAGATCGTGTAGTTCATCTGCTAAAACTTTTCTAATGTCAAGTATCGTTTCCTTAGACCATAAGATTGTGCAACTCCCGGATATCGTAGGAATACTTTGGGTGTGCCAAACGTCACAATGTAACTGGGTGGCTATAAAGTTATACTATGGGTATCCCCGAAAGTATCTGTTGGGTTGGCCCGAATCGAGACTGGGATTTATCACTCTGTGTGACGGAGAGGTATCTCTGGGCCCACTCGGTAAGACATCATCATAATGAGCTCAGTGTGATTAAGGAGTTAGCCACATGATGATGTATTACAAAACGAGTAAAGAGACTTGCCGGTAATGAGATTGAACAAGGTACAGGGATACCGACGATCGAATCTCGGGCAAGTAACATACCGATGGACAAAGGGAATTGAATACGGGATTGATTTTATCCCCGACATCGTGGTTCATCCGATGAGATCATCATGGATCATGTGGGAGCCAACATGGGTATCTAGATCCCTCTGTTGGTTATTGATCGGAGAGGTGTCTCGGTCATGTCTACGTGTCTCCCGAACTCATAGGGTCTACACACTTAAGGTTCGATGACGCTAGGGTTATAGGGAAATAGTGTACATGGTTACTGAAAGTTGTTCGGAGTCCCGGATGAGACCCTGGACGGCACGAGGTGTTCCGGAATGGTCCAGAGGTAAAGATTCATATATATGAAGTGAGGTTTTGGTTATCGGAAGTGTTTCGGGCATTACTGGTAACGTACCGGGACCACCGGAAGGGTTCCGGGGGTCCACCAAGTGGGGCCACCAGCATCATAGGGCTGCATGGGCCAAAGGTGGAAAGTAACCAGCCTCTAGGTGGGCTGGTGCGCCTCCCACCAAGGCCCAAGGCACAGCAAGGTGGGAGGGGGGACAAACCCTAGCATAGATGGGCCCTAAGGCCCACCCTAGGGCGCCTCCCACTCTCTCCCTCTCTGACCGCCGCCCAGATCCCATCTGCGGCTGCCGCCAGCCCTAGGGTGGGAACCCTAGGGGCTATGCCCTCCCTCCTCCTCCTATATATAGTGGGGTTTTTGGGGCTACCAAGAACAGAAGTTTCTTCCTTCCCAGCGCAGCCCTACCCTTCGTCTTCCTCATTCTCCATAGCGCTTGGCGAAGCCCTGCCAGAGTACCACGTAGCTCCACCGTCACCATGCCGTCGTGTTGCTGGAGCTCTACCTCAACCTCTCCTTCCTCCTTGCTGGATCAAGGCATAGGAGACGTCATCGGGATAAACATGTGTTGAACTCGGAGGCGCCGTTGTTCGGCGCTTAGATTGGAATCCACCACGATCTGAATCGCTGCAAGTACGACTCCACCCACCGCGTTCTAGTAACGCTTCCGCTTTGGAATCTTTAAAGGTATGAAGATGCACTCTCCCCACTCGTTGCTGGTTTCTCCATAGATGGATCTTGGTGAACACGTAGGAATGTTTTTGATTTACTACTACGTCTCCCAACAAAGATGCCATGCGAGTTCTTTTCCATAAGCACGTATGACTATATATGAAATACATGCCTACATTACATTGATGAATTGGAGCTAGTTCTGTGCCACCCTATGTTATAACTATTGCATGATGAATGACATCCGACATAATTATCCATCACTGATACATTGCCTACGAGCATTCCATATATTGATCTTCGCTCAGTTACTTTTCCGTTGCTACTGTTACAATCACTACAAATCTGCTACTATCACTTTGCCACTGTTACCGTGACTACCATATTACTTTGCTACTGAACACTTTGCTACAGATATTAAGTCCTTCAGGTGTGGTTGAATTGACAACTCAGCTGCCAATACTCGAAATTATTCTTTGGCTCCCCTTGTGTCGAATCAATAAATTTGGGTTGAATACTCTACCCTCGAATACTGTTGTGATCCCCTATACTTGAGGGTTATCAAGGGCGGCGACGCGTCGACGAGGAGGAGGCAGCGCGGGGAGCTTCGACAGCCTGGCGGCATTGGGGGCGTCGGTCTCGTGTGTAGGGGGGGGGGATGGGGAAGGAAACAACTAAGTCTGAATTTATATAGAGGGACGTTTAGTCCCGATTGGAGCCACTTATCGGGACTAAAGACCCCTTTTTCGGCTCATGCGCGGGAAGGGACCTTTAGTCCCTGTTGGAGCCACCAACAGGGACTAAATGTCTATTTTCTTTTTTGTTTTGTTTTTCTAAACACCAAAGTTCACTTTTTAGATTTGGAATAACTATTAGAGTATATATAGTGTTCGAATGAACCTTTTTGATTTAGGTCAAAAAATTATAAACTCTCTATTAGTGCGAGTAGTTTTCAAATTTAAATAGTTTAAATTTGAATTCTTTTGAAATTTGTATGAATCACTAGTTAGTGAATAACTTTAGTTTAAAAATAGATTTTTGAGTGATTATTTTTCCTGTTGTTTAATATTACTATGTTTTATAAGTATATTAAATTAGGGAATTTTGAGGATATTTTAAATAGGTGTTTTAATCAAAACAAGATTTTGTTTAACTCTTTTAGTTTTATAACTTCATCTATTACAATGGCCTTTCATTTTTTAGTTATATCATCTCCAGATTATGATGCATTCAATATGCACCATTCTAAGCCACATCCTCCAATTTGAACCCTTTCTAACTTTATTTGCTATTTTTCATCCATTTAATGATTTTTTGAGCTAAATGACCCTGAAATTAAAAAACACTACAAATGAACTCTAAAAAGGTTGAAACTTGGCACGGTATCTTCATTTCACCCACATAAAAAGTGCTAGTAAGTTGAGAGGCTTACGACAAAAATTGGATGCACTTTGTGTACAAACTGGACCATCTATTTTGAAGTATGAGGGTTTCAGACGAAAACTCATCTGTTAGAAAGGCATTTCATTTTTTTAACTTATTTAAACTCCAGACTTTTTGTGCATTCAATATGCACCATTCTAAGCCACATCCTCAAATTTCAATCCTTTCTAACTTCATTTGCTATTTTTCATCCATTTCATGATTTTTTTGAGCCGAATGACCCTAAAATTAAAAAGCACTACAAATGAACTCTAAAAAGGTTGAAACTTGGCATGGTATCATCATTTCACGCACATAGCAAGTGCTAAAAAGTTGAGAGGCTTATGGAAAAACAGGATTCACTTCATGTACAAACTGGACCATCTACTTCGAAGTATGAGGGTTTTGAACGAAAACTCGTCTGTTACAAAGGCATTTCATTTTTTAAACTTATTTCAACTCGAGACTTTGTGTGCATTCAATATGCACCATTGTAAGCCACATCCTCGAATTTCAACCCTTTCTAACTTCATTTGTTATTTTCATCCATTTAATGATTTGTTTTGAGCTAAATGAACCTGAAATTAAAAACACTACAAATGAACTCTGAAAAGGTTGAAACTTGGCATGATATCATCATTTCACTCACATAATGAACTTCCGCTTCATGCACAACCAAAGAGGAAGGTTATAGATACATAGAGTCACATGCCATGTGCTATGCTTGCTACTCTGCTCCCTAAATGGATTAATGCCATCTGCACTTAAACCAAACCATAAGTTCCTTGGGTCATATGCAATGTCCGGCCACTCTCTCTCGATTTTTTTCACTGCGGCCCATCTGTGGGTACCCTCAACTTCCCGTCTTTCTTACAGACATCTTTGTGCCATCGCAACAACTAGGCATGCTCTTTGTTTTGGAACAAACATTTCAACCGTGGTATTATAGGAGCATACCACATAACCTTGGCACGAATCCTCTTCCTGGGGCGCTCTCCCTCAACATCATCACCAGGGTCATCGCGACCGATCTTATATCGTAATGCACTGCATACCGGGCATGCATTCAAATTCTCATACTCACCGCAGTAGAGGATGCAATCATTAGGGCATGCATGTATCTTCTGCACCTCTAATCCAAGAGGGCAAACAAACTCTTCATATGTACTGTCGGACAATTTGTTGTCCTTTGGAAGCTTATTCTTCATTATTTTCAGCAACTTTTCAAATCCTTTGTCAGATACATCATTCTCTGCCTTCCATTGCAACAATTCCAGTGTGGTACCGAGCTTTTTGTTGTCATCTTTGCAATTTGGGTACAACCCTTTTTTGTAATCCTCTAACATGCGCTGCAACTTCAACTTCTCCTTTTCACTTTCGCAGTTTTTCTTTGCACCATCAATGGACTGACCAAGATCATCAGCGGGCTCATCAGATGCCTCAGCTTCTTCTTGTTCATTCTCTTCCCCCATTGTAGTACCATCATACTCAGGACACCCAGGATAGTTGTCATCATCCTCTTCTTCATTCTCTTCCATTATAAACCCTCTTTCTCTATGCTTGGTCCAACAATTATAGCCGAACATGAAAGCACACGTAAACACGTGGACATGAATGTGTTTTCAGCTAGAGTAAGTCTTATCATTCTTATACACACAATATGGACGACAAATAAAACCATCCCGCTTGTTTGCCTCCGCCGCACACAATATGCATGCCATTAATGAACTTGGTAGAGCGTCGATCATCGTACATCCATTGCTGGTTCATCTTCATTACACAGCACCAAAATGACCAAAATAATACAAGTTCATACATAAAGTTCATACACACTTATTCTCATAAAACAACATACAACTATCTAGCTAGAACATTTAAATGCAACAACAAATGCGATCAAAATCAAACTAAGGTAACAATTGATCTAACATAATGATACCAAGCTCTTTATTAATGGCATATTTTCTAATCTTTCTAATCTTCAAGCGCATTGCATCCATCTTGATCTTGTGATCATTGACGACATCGGCAACGTATAACTCCAATTTCATCTTCTCTTCTTCAACTCTTTTTAATTTTCCTTTCAAATCCATGTTTTAGTTTTCAACTAAATTTAACTTCTCGACAATAGGGTTGGTTGGCATTTCTAGTTCAACTACTTCCTAGATAAAAATATCTATGTCAAATTTATGGGCATAATTGTCATTATCACGAAATGCAACAAATAGTTATAAAAGACAATATACCACATCTGAATCGTAAACCGAACGAGGGCCGACGGGCACGGATATCATAACCATGGCACTATATATAACAACAATCATACAAGTAAGATAATTATGCAAGTAACTACCTAAATCATAGAAATGCGATTTTTTTAATAAAAATGATAAGAACACAAGAAGAGGCTCACCAAGGTGGTGCCAACGACGGAACGGTGCGGGCGATCGACGGTGGTTAGAACGGGGATGGGAAGGCACACTAAGTAAACCACACCTATACATTTGCAAACTAAGAAGTTAATTTGATCTCAAATTTCATATAAATCAAAAAAACTACCACATAATTACACCCAAACTAAAACCCACAAATCACTATACTTATAAAGCATTGCATGAGCTGATCTAGCAATAAGAGATGAAAGGAAAAAGTTGCTAACCTTTGTGGACACTTCGATGAATTGGGGTGCCTCAAATCTTGACAAATCTTGGCAAAAATGGAGGGATAATCTCGAGCTAGGGATGAACAGAGAGGGGAATGGAGAAAACAGAGAAAGGGGCTCGGGCTGGACGAAGGGTTTATATAGGGAAAATTTAGTCTCGGTTGGTTATACAAAACGGGACTAAAGGTCTACATATAGTCCTAGTGGGCTCGTGGGGGCCCCAGCCTGAAACCAGTCTGCCACCACCCCTTTAGTTTCGGTTGGAATCACAAACTAGGACTATAGGTCCCAAATGAACCGGGACTAATGGTGTCCGTGCTCCCCGACCGCTCCTAGCCGTTGGAACCGAAGCACAAAAATTGTTTGTATAAAATATATTTCACTAACATTACATAAGTAATAAGCTGAAAACAATTAAAAGATATACCTGCAAAAGGGCAAGGTTCCCATGTGATGACTCCCTAACAGGACCGTCCTCTGGAACCTTTCCAATCCGACAAATAGAATCGCAAAGTGAATGCATTTCAGTTGAACTTACTTAGCAACTTTATATCTTTTACTAAGGCATAGTACTCCTTCGGAATATATTCATGATAGTCTGGTATGATTACCGTTCCTAACGGAACTAGAAACGCCATCCGGACAAAGTCATCATATGTGCTTTTATTCCTCACAATCTTATTGATCATATCATCAATCATAATCTTACCGATTTTGGGGTAAACAAAATTAACTGGTATTTTTTCATTGCTTTTTGTCTTTCCGTTCTAACAAAACCAACAACATCGACTCCTTGATTTTTTAAACCAAATATAGGAAACACATCGCCAGGCCCTACTGACATAGGACCTTTACTACCATATGCGTCTTGGACAATGAATTTTTTATTATGTGGATTGTAGCCTTGGATCAAAAACTGAATAAAAAATTCACGCATCTTTACTGACGGTATTTGTAACATGCTTTGCAAATCCATTTCATAAAGTGTAAATTTCTAACTTGCTGAAAGTTTGTCAACAAGGCTAACCCACTTCTCAACAGAACATGGAATTACACCATCGATGTCAATCCTTCATACAATTTTTTTGTCACGTACTATGCAACTCATATATCATGCCAATACTAATATGAAAAAAAGCACTTACCCACACCACAAGGACAGCGTGCAAGATGAAGTTGGCGGTTGTCAGAGGTTTGTGGGGTCTGTATGCCTGCCCGACAACGTATAGACGATGGGGTTGTGGGGCGCATGACAAGTCCTAAACGGCGGGGGTGGGAGAGGTTGCACGGCAACTTACGGATGGGGCGGTGCGACGGCAGACGGGGAGTGGAAGGGTTGATGGTGCGACGGAGGACGGGAGTGAGAGGGTTGACGGTGAAATGGGGGACGACGATGTATGGATGGATCAGTGCCACGGCGGACGTACGAATGGGCTAGATCGTGGCGGCAGCGGCGTGAAGGGTTATGAGCCAAAAAATAAATAATTGCATGCATGTCGGCGATGCACGTCGCATGCGAATACCCGACGAGCGCAGAACTCTCTTGTGATCCCGACATGACATTCAGATCACGCGCCGTCGTCAGGCTTTTACCTTCTTAAATATCTTCGTTTACTTGATATATATTATTTTAAGGATATATACGGTCATTATGAATTTTTACCTATTCTGAACTATTTAAAGTTTTTACGAATGTTGTATTTTTTCACGTGCCCTAATGATCATCAGAAGGTGTCACACCAACTTTTTTTAATTTCCAACATTCCATGCATTTTCTATGATTTTCCATTCGAAAATACGCAAAAACAGTTACTGGACGTGACGCAACTTGCGTTTGGTGTCCAACTTCGTTCAAATTTTGCGTGAGCCACTTGGATGGTCATTCACACGTGCTAGCAAACGTTGGGAGATTTGATGCATGTATGCATGTACATCATGTGGAACCCACGGTTGTCGGTACGGGCGGAAGGGGTGTTATAGTGCGATAATGTTTCTTCTCTTCATGAAACAGACCCAATTTATTTTCACGCGCCCTAACGATCATCACAATGAGACACGGAAATTTTTATAAATTTCCACATTCCATGCATTTTCTATAATTTTCCATGCGAAAACACGCAAAAACAGTTGTCGAACGTGACGCAACGTGCATTTGGTGTCTGATTTCGTTCAAATTTTATGTGTGCCACTTGGATGGGCATTCACTCGTGCTGGCAAAAGTTAGGTAGATTTCATACAAGTATGCACATACATAATGAGGAATCCACGGGTATAGGTACGGGCGAAAGGGATGTTATAATGCGATGATGTTTCTCTTCTTCATGAAATGTAACCAATTTTTTTCACGCGCCCAAATGATCATCACAAGGAGGCATGCCAAATGTTTTTAATTTCCGATATTCCGGTCATTTTCTATGATTTTTCATGCGAAAACACGCAAAAATAGTTGCCGGACGTGACGCAACGGGTGTTTGGTGTCCTATCTGTTCAAATTTTGCGTGGGCCACTTGGATGGGCATTCACATGTGCTAGCAAAAGTTAGATAGATTTAATGCATATATGCATGTACATTATGTGGAACCCATGAGTGTCGGCACAGTCAGAAGGGGTGTTATAATGTGATGATGTTTCTCCTCTTCATGAAACGTTGCAATTTACTTTCACGCACCCTAATGATGATCACTAGGAAGCATGCCAAATATTTTTATTTCTCACATTCTGTGCATTTTCTATGTTTTTTCATGTGAAAACACGCAAAAATAGTTGCCAGACGTGACACAACGTGTGTTTGGTGTCCTATTCTATTCAAATTTTGCATGGGCCACTTGGATGGGCATTCACATGTGCTAGCAAAAGTTAGATAGATTTAATGCATATATGCATGTACGTTATGTGGAACCCATGAGTGTCGGCACAGGCAGAAGGGGTGTTATAATATGATGATGTTTCTCCTCTTCATGAAACGTTGCAATTTACTTTCATGCACCCTAATGACGATCACTAGGAAGCATGCCAAATATTTTTATTCCTCACAGTCCGTGCATTTTCTATGATTTTTCATGCGAAAATACGCAAGGACAGTTGCCGGATGTGACTCAACGTGCATTTGGATATGTACGGTCATTATGAATTTTCACCGATTCTAAACTATTTAAAGTTTTTATGAATGTTGTATTTTTTCACGTGCCCTAATGATCATCAGAAGGTGGCACACCAACGTTTTTTAATTTCTAACATTCCATGCATTTTTTATGATTTTTCATTCGAAAATACGCAAAAACAGTTGCCGGACATGACACAACTTGCGTTTGGTGTCCAATTTCGTTCAAATTTTACGTGAGCCACTTGGATGGTCATTCACACGTGCTAGCAAACGTTGGGAGATTTGATGCATGTATGCATGTACATCATGTGGAACCCACGGTTGGCGGTACGGGCGGAAGGGGTGTTATAGTGCGATAATGTTTTTCCTCTTCATGAAACAGACCCAATTTATTTTCACACGACCTAATGATCATCACAATGAAACACGGCAAATTTTATAAATTTCCCACATTTGGTGCATTTTCTATAATTTTCCATGCAAAAACACGCAAAAACAGTTGTCGGACGTGACGCAACGTGCATTTGGTGTCTGATTTCGTTCAAATTTTGCGTGTGCCACTTGGATGGGCATTCACACGTGCTGGCAAACGTTAGGTAGATTTCATACAAGTATGCACATACATCATGAGGAATCCACGGGTATAGGTACAGGCGAAAGGGATGTTAT
Organism: Hordeum marinum; assembly: GCA_022496015.1. Lineage (NCBI taxonomy): Eukaryota > Viridiplantae > Streptophyta > Magnoliopsida > Poales > Poaceae > Hordeum > Hordeum marinum. The sequence goes on from CM039674.1 coordinate 35,054,758, forward strand.
AATGCGATGATGTTTCTCTTCTTCATGAAACGTACCAATTTTTTTCACGCGCCCAAATGATCATCACAAGGAGGCATGCCAAATGTTTTTAACTTCAGATATTCCGGTCATTTTCTATGATTTTCCATGCGAAAACACGCAAAAATAGTTGCCGGACGTGACGCAACTTGTGTTTGGTGTCCTATTTTGTTCAAATTTTGCGTGGGCCACTTGGATGGGCATTCACATGTGCTAGCAAAAGTTAGCTAGATTTAATGCATGTATGCATGTACATTATGTGGAACCCAAGAGTGTCGGCACAGGCAGAAGGGGTGTTATAATGTGATGATGTTTCTCCTCTTCATGAAACATTGCAATTTACTTTCACGCACCCTAATGACGATCACCAGGAAGCATGCCAAATATTTTTATTTCTCACATTTCGTGCATTTTCTATGATTTTTCATGTGAAAACACGCAAGAACAGTTGCCGGATATGACTCAACGTGCATTTGGTGTCCGATTTTATTCAAATTTTGTGTTGGCCAATTGGATTGGCATTCACACGTGCTATCAAAAGTTGGGTAGATTTCATGCATGTATGCATGTGCATCATGTGAAACCCGTGGGTACGGTACGGGCGAAAGGGGTGTTATAATGCAATGATGTTTCTCCTCTTCATGAACTGGACCCAATTTTTTTACGCGCCCTAATGATGGTCGCAAGTAGGCATGCTAAATGTTTTTAATTTCTGACATCCTGTGCATTTTCTATAATCTTCCATGCGAAAACACGCTAAAACAGTTGCCGGACGTGACATAGCGTGTGTTTGGTGTCCGTTTTTCTTCAAATTTTGCGTTGGCCATGTGGATGGGCGTTCACACGTGCTAACAAAAGTTGGGTAGATTTCATGCATGTATGAATGTACATCATGTGGAACCCATGGGTGTCGATACGGGTGGATGGGGTGTTGTAATACGATGGTGTTTTTCCTCTTCATCAAATAGACCCAAAACAATTTCATCGTGCCCTAATGATCATCACAAGGAGGCACGTCATTTATTTAATTTCTGACATCTCATGCATTTTCTATGATTTTCCATGCAAAAACAGTTGTCGAACGTGACGACGCAAACGTGTGTTTCGTGTTCAATTTCGTATGAATTTTGTGTGCAACACTTTGATGGACCGTCACACGTGATGGCAAAAATTGGGAATATTCATGCATGTGTCGTAACGTTCATGAAACCTATAAAATAGGCTGGGTGTGCTGCGACGTGCCTACAAGATGGCCATCGCCGGAGACGGTGGAGAAAGAGGTCGGGGGCGTCACGGGAGAGAGAGGTCACGGGTTTGTGTGACATAGAGGAGCACCGAGGCTTTATATAGGCCTCGAAGGGTGATGGGCAGGTGGGCGACGTTACTCCCCCGTAGTAAAGGTGTCGCCTCGGGAGACAACGGTCGTCACGATGGGCGGCGCCATCAGGAATTAATTCGACGTCAGGTGGGTGGCATTAATGGAGGCGGCCTTTGGAACCAACAGGGCCATCTGGAACAGATGGGATGCAGTTTGATCGCGGTCAAGCACGATGCGGGGCTGACACGCGGACGCTGCATATCACGTCGGCTGACGCGGGGGGGGGGGGGGGGGGGAGGGAGGAACGTGCTGTTCCTATACGCCGTGGGGCTGGCGCGCGTACGTCGGCCCAAGGGAATTGACGATCTTGTCCTTTTTTATGAGAGGGTATTGGGCAATCTGGTCCGTCATTGTGTCGGAAGTTGTACCGAAGAAGAAGTGAATCATGAAATATTCCGTGAAGTGTGCCAAATTAACAAAAGCACCTTTACTAGTCAAAAACTAAACTCAATACAATCGCAAATGCTCACATGCACATACATACATCGACTCCTACGAACGCACGCACGGTTACCTCCATAATACAAAAGTTAATACAGTTAAAAGAATTGTCCCTCACTCGCAAAAGGAAAAAAGGATTGTCCCTGTCCCAGGATGCCAGTGATTCATTTTTTCCTAGTTTACAAATAAATGGCTTGATTTTATTTTAGGTTCTAAAAGGACCCTGATAGGTGTCACGCATGTGGTATGAAGACAAGACAAGTACAAATATTTTTATGACTAATTTAGTGCGTGAGGATGGCAAATGTAGTTGTCAAGCATAACAACTTCCTTTTTGAATGACAAGTTTTATATTTTGGGTTCAGTTTTTCTTTTTGGGTGAAAGCATTAGTTGTAAAAATGCGAGAATCGGAGTGCTTTATGTCACTGGCTAGGAAACCTTGACCATCTTTGATCAACGAGCTAGTTCACTAGAGGCATACTAGGGACAGAGTGTTGTCTATTTACCCACACATGTAATTTGTTTCCATTCAATACAATTATAGCATGGATAATAAACGATTATCATGAACAAGGAAATATGATAATAACTAATTTATTATTGCCTCTAGGGCATATTTCCAATAGTCTCCCACTTGCACTAGAGTCAATAATCTAGTTCACATCACCATGTGATTCGCATTGTTATGAATCTAACACCCAATGAGTTCTGGGGCTCGATCATGCTTTGCATGTGAGAGAGGTCTTATAGTCAATAGGTCTGCGACATTCAGATCCGTGTGTACTTTGCAAATCTCTATGCCAAACTGTAAACACTGCTACCACACTCCACTTGGTACTATTCCATATGGCTGCTCCTACTATACGTATCCAGATTGCTACTATGAGTTATCTGGATTGTTGTTAAAGCTTGCATCGACGTAACTCTTTACGACGAACTCTTTATGACCTCCATAATCGAGAAACGTCTCCTTAGTTTTTAGTTACTAAGGATAATCTTGATCGCTATCTAGTGATCCACTCCTGGATCACTCTTGTACCCCTTGACGGACTCATGGCAAGGCACACACAGGTGCGGTACACAGCATGACATACTATACAGAGCCTATGGCTAAGGCATAGGAGACGACATTCGTCCTTTCTCTTTCTTCTGCCATGGACGAGCTTTAAGTCTCACTATACTTCACACCTTACAAAGCAGGCGAGAACACTTCTCTCTGACTAATCCATTTTGAACTCTTTAAAAATCTTGTCAAGGTATGTACTCATTGAAAGTTTTATCAAACATCTTGATCTATCTTTATAGATCTTGATGCTCAACAATTAGGTAGCTTTATCCATGTATTCTTTTGAACAACACTTTTCAAACAACCGTTTATGCTCTCCAGAAATTCTATATCATTTCCAAATAGCAATATGTCATCCACATATACTTATCAGAAACTCTATAGTGCTCCCACTCACTTTATTGCAAATACAAGTTTCTCGTAAAATTTGTATAGACTCAAAAAAAAACTTTGATCACCTCATCAAAGTGTATATTCCAACTCCGAGATGCTTGCTTCAGTTCATAGAAGAATCACTGAAGCTCGCACACCTTTTAGTATGCTTAGGACTGACAAAACATTCTGGTTGTATCTCATACAACCTTTTCTTCAGGAAGGAAACGATGTTTTGGCATCCATCTGCCATATTTCATAATTGAATTATGTAGCAATTGCTAACATAATTCCAACAGACTTTAGCATCGCTACGAGTGAGAAAGTCTCATCGCAGTCAACTCTTTGAACTTGTCGTAAACTACTTTGCAACAAGTCGAGCTTTACAAATGGTAACATTTACCATCAGCGTCTTTCTTCATTTTAAAGATCCATTTGTATTTAACGACCTGCTGTCCAACGAGCAAGTCCACCAAAGTCTATACTTGGTTTTCATACATGGATCCTTTCTCGGTTTTCATGGCCTCTAACCATTTGTTGGTTTCCAGGCCCATCATCGCTTCTCCATAGTTTGTAGGTTCATCGTTGTCCAACAACATGACCTCCAAGACGGGGATGTCGTACCGCTCAGTAGCAGTAGACGTCCTTGTCGACCCACGAAGTTCGATAGTAACTTGATCCGAAGCTTCATGATCATCATCATTAACTTCCTCTTCAACTGACGTAGGCTTCACAGAAATATCTTTCTCCGCTGCGCCACTTTTTGGTTTGAAGTAAAGGTTGAATAACCTCATCAAGGTCTAATTTCCTCATAGGTCGATAGTAACTTGATCCGAAGCTTCATGATCATCATCATTAACTTCCTCTTCAACTGACGTAGGCTTCACAGAAACATCTTTCTGTGATGTGCTACTTTCTGGTTGAAGCAGAGGTTTAATAACCTCATCAAGTTCTATCCTCCTCCCACTCAATTCTTTCAAGAGAAACCCTTTCTCGAGAAATGACCCAGTTTTAGCAACAAATATCTTATGCTTGGATCTGAGATAGAAGGTTCACCCAACCGTTCTTAGGGTATTCTATGAACATGCATTTGTCCGCTTTGGGTTCGAGTTCATTAGGTGAATACATTTTCCACACAAGCGTCGCAGCCCCAAACATTAAGAAATGACAGCTTAGGTTTCTATTAAACCATAGTTTACACGGTGTCATCTCAACGGATTTAGATGGTGCCCTATTTAAAGTGAATGTAGTTGTCTCTAATGCATAACCCCAAAATTATAGTAACAAAACGATAATAGACATCATAGCACGCACCATATCCAATAGAGCACGACTATGACGTTCAGACACACCATCACACTATGGTGTTCCAGGTGGCGTGAGTTGTGAAACAACTTTCACATTGTCTAAATTTGTATGCCAAACTCGTAACTCAGATATTCACCTCCATGATCATATCCCAAACATTTTTATCTTCTTTGTCACGATGGTCTTAAACTTCACTCTGAATTTGCTTGAACCTTTCAAACGATTCAGACTTGTGTTTCATTAAGTAAATATACACTATATCTACTCAAATCATCAGTGAAGATAAGAAAATAACGATATCCACCGCATGCTACAAGACTCATTGGATTGCATACATCAACATGTACCATTTCCAATAAATCACTTGCCCGCATCATCAAAATAGAAAACGAGGTCCTTTAGTCATCTTGACCAAGAGGCATGGTTTGCATGTCTCAACCGATTCGAAATCGAATGAGTCCAAAGATCCATCAGCATGGAGTTTCTTCATGTGCTTTATACCAATATGACATTTAGCGGCAGCGACAGAAGCATGTGGTACTATCATTATTAACTTTGTATCTTTTCGGCATCAATGTTATGAACTTGTGTATTACTACGATCAAGTTTCAACAAACCAGTCTTACTGGGTGCATGACCATTGAAGGTATTATTCATGTAAATAGAATATGCATTATTCTCTAACTTAAATGAATAATCGTGTTGCAATGAACATGATCTAATCACGTTCATGCTCAACGCAAAAACACCAAATAACATTTATTTAGGTTCGTCAGTAATCTCGAAGGTAGAGAGAGCGTGCGATGTTTGATCACATCAAACTTGGACACATTTCCAACACACATCGTCACCTCACACTCAGCTAGTATCCGTTTATTCCGCGGCTTTTACTTCGAGTTACTAACATTTAGCAATTGAACCGGTATCCAATACCAAGGTGCTACTAGGAGTACTAGCAAGGTACACATCAATAACACATATATCAAATATACTTTTTGTCGACTTTGCCAGACTTCTTATCTACCAAGTATCTAGGGTTATCCCGCTTCAGCGACCGTTCTCCTCATAATCGAAGCACTTAGTCTTGGGTTTGGGTTAGATTTTGGGTTGCTTCACTGGAGCTGCAACTGACTTGCTATCCATGAAGTTTCCCTCCTTGCTCTTGCCCTTCTCGAAACTAGTGGTTTCGACTAACCATCAACACTTGACGCTCCTTCTCGATTTCTACCTTCGCGGTGTCAAACATCGCGAACAGCTCAGGGATCATTATTTCTATCCCTAACATTTTATAGTTCATCACCAAGTTCTAGTAGCTTAGTGACAGTGACTTGGAGAACTATATCAATCACTATCTTATCTAGAAGATCAACTCCCACTCGATTCAAGCGATGTAGCACCCAGACAATCTGAGCACATGCTCAACGATTGAGCTATTCTCTTTCAGTTTACAGGCATAGAATCTTGTTGGAGATCTCATATCTCACAACACGGGCATGAGCCTGAGATCCTAATTTCAGCTCTTAGAACATCTCATATGTTCTGTGACGTTCAAAACGTTTCGGAGCCTCAATTCTAAGCCGTAATGCATGACGCACTAAACTATCTAGTAGTCATCAGAACGTGCCTGTCAGATGTTCACAACATCTACAAACGACGCTAGAGGGGTTGGCGCACCGAGCGGTGCATTAAGGACACAAGCCTTCTGTGCAGCAATGAGGACAATCCTCAGATCACGGAGCCAGTCCGCAATATTGCTACCATCATCTTTCAACTCTATTTCTCTAGGAACATATAAAAATACAAGGGAGCTACAGCGTGAGCTAGTAATCTACAACATAGTTTGCAAAGACACTACTGACTATGTTCATGATAATGAGTTCAATTAATCATATTACTTAAGAACTCCCACTCAAATTGACATCCCTCCGGTCATTCGAGTGATACATGATCCAAATTCACCAACTCAACTCCGATCATCACGTGAGTTGAGGTGGTTGCAATGGTGAACATCATCATGTTGATCATATCTACTATATGACTCATGTTCAACCTTTCGGTCTCTTGTGTTCTGAGGCTATGTCTGTACATGCTAGGCTCGTCAAGTTTAACCCGAGTGTTCTGCGCGTGCAACACTGGCTTGCACCCGTTGTATGTGAACGTAGAGTCTATCACACCCGATCATCACCTGGTGTCTCAACATGCCGAAATTTCGCAATGGTGCACACTCGGGGAGAACACAATTTATCTTGAAATTTAAGTGAGGGATCACCTTATAATGCTACCATCGTACTGAGCAAAAACAAGGTGCATAAAAGGATTAACATCACATGCAATTCATAAGTGACATGATATGGCCATGAACTTGTGCTTTAGATCTCCATCTTGAAAGCACCGGCATGATCTCCATCGTCACCGGCAAGACACCATGATCTCCATCATCTTGATCTCCATCAATGTGTCTCCATCAGGGTTGTCACGCCCAACATGCTTCTACTACTATTGCTACCGTTTAGCGATAAAGTAAAGCATTACATAGCGCTTAATGATTGACACGCAGGTCATACAATAATTAAAGACAACCCTATGGCTCCTTCCGGTTGCCGTACTCATAGACATGCAAGTCGTGATAATCTACACATCACATGATCATCTCATACATCACATATATCACATCATGTAATTTGCCATATCACATCACAACATACCCTGCAAAAACAAGTTAGACGTCCTCTAATTGTTGTTGCATGTTTTACGTGGCTGCTACGGGTTTCTAGCAAGAACGATTCTCACCTACGCATAAACCACAATGGTGATACATAATTTTCTTTTCAACCTTCTCAGGGACCGCCTTTGTCGAATCCGATCCAACTAAAGTGAGAGAAACTGCCACCCGCAGGCCATCTAGGCAACACGTTGCATCGAGGGAACCGGTCTCTCGTAAGCATACGAGTAATGTTGGTCCAGGTCGCTTCATCTCACAATACCGTTGAACCATTATCCGACCAAGGGAGGAAGCAATCTAAGCATCAACGCCCACAAACCTTTTGTGTTCTACTCGAGATCTCATCTACACATAGACCTAGCTCTGATACCACTGTTGGGGAACGTTGCATGGGAAACAAAAAATTTCGTACGCACATGCAAGATCTATCCATGGTGATGAGCATCTACGAGAGGGAGAGTGGATCTACATACCCTTGTAGATCACTAAGCGGGAAGCGTTAAGAAACATGGTTGGTGTAGTCGAACATCTTTGCGATCCAAATCGCCGAGCGTCCCGCGATTACATCACAATCCGTCCCGTGATCCAATCACGATCCGTCCCGCGAACTCATCACGATCCGTCCTGTGATCTCATCACGATCCGTCCAGCGATCTCATCATGATCCGTCCCGTGAACCCATCACGAACCGTCTCGCGATCTTGTTCACGGTCCTTTCGACCTAGCGCCAAACGGACGGCACCTCCGCGTTCAGCACACGTGCAACTTGATGACGATCTCCACCGTCTTGATCCACTAGAGGAAGTGAAGTGGGCGAAGAGTTCACCGACAGCGTGACGGCGCTCCGGTGATGGTGGTGGAACAATTCTAGAAGGGCTTCGCCTAAGCACTGCGGAAATCCGATCTAGAGGAGCACCGGTGGAACGGGTAGCACGTGGCCATAAAATCAAGTGCAAAACACCCAATACCTCCAGTATATATAAGAGGGAGGGAGGAGGAGGGCTGGTGCACAAGGCATCCCTGCCTTGCCTCTTGCGCAAGGAGGATTGGAGGAGTCCTCCAATCCTAGTAGGACTAGGATTGCTCCTTTCCTACTTGGAGTCTATTTCCACCATTTGCGGTTTTTTCTTTCTTTCTCAAGTCCAGCAGCATGGGACTCTTAGAGGAATTCCACAAGCCCACTAAGGGCTGATTTCCACCCTCCCACAGCCCATGTAGCCTCTTGGGTCGAAATACCTCTCCCGATGGTCCCCCGGTACACTACCGGCACTCCCGATACACTACCGATGAGCCCAAAACTTTTCCGGCGACCAAAATAGGACTTCCTATTTATGAATCTTTACCTTCGGACCATTTCGGAGCTCCTCGTGACATCCGGGATCTCATCCGTGACTCCGAACAACCTTCGGTCACCACCATACATAACTCTATACTACCAAAATGTTACCGAACCTTAAGTGTGCAGACCCTGCGGGTTCGAGAAATATGTAGACATGACCGAGACACCTCTACGGTCAATAACCAATAGCGGGCCCTGGATGACCATATTGGTTCCTACATATTCTACGAATATCTTTATCGGTCGAACCTCTATGTCAAGGATTCAGTCAATCCCGTATAACGTTCCCTTTGTTCTTCGGTATGTTACTTGACCGAGATTCGATCGTTGGTATCTCCATACCTAGTTCAACCTCGTTACCAGCAAGTCTCTTTACTCGTTCCATAATACAAGATCCCGTGGCTAACACTTAGTCACATTGCTTGCAAGACTTTGTTGTGATGTTGCATTACCGAGTGGGCCCTGAGATACCTCTCCGTCAAACAAAGTGACAAATCCCAGTCTCGATCCATGCCAACCCAACAGACACCCTCGGAGATACCTGTAGAGCACCTTTATAGTCACCCAGTTACGTTGCGATGTTTGATACACACAAGGCACTCCTCTGATGTCTGTGAGTTGCATGATCTCATGGTCATAGGAACATATACTTGACATGCAGAAAATAGTAGCAATAAACTGACATGATCATATGCTACGTTTATAGTTTGGGTCTTGTCCATCACATAATTCTCCTAATGATGTGATCCCGTTATCAAATGACATCGTATGTCAATGGCTAGGAAACCTTGACCATCTTTGATCAACGAGCTAGTTCACTAGAGGCATACTAGGGACAGAGTGTTGTCTATTTACCCACACATGTAACATGTTTCCATTCAATACAATTATAGCATGGATAATAAACGATTATCATGAACAAGGAAATATGATAATAACTAATTTATTATTGCCTCTAGGGCATATTTCCAACACTAATGACTGCATCCTCTACCGTGGTGAGTATGAGGATTTGAATGCATCCCCGGTATGCTATGCATTGCGCTATAAGATCGGCCATGATGACCCTGGTGATGTTGAGGGCGAGCGCCCCAGGAAGAAGATTCCTGCCAACGTTTGTTCCAAAACAAAGAGCATGCCAAGTTGATGCAATGGCATAACGAAGACTGTAAGAAAGACGGGAAGTTAAGCGTGCCCACTGATGGGTCGCAGTGGAGAAAAATCAAGAGAAAGTGGAAGGACTTTGCAAAGGATGCAAGGAACGTATGGTTTGGTTTAAGTGCAGATAGCATTAATCCTTTTAGGGAGCAGAACAACAATCATAGCACATGGCCTATGACTCTATGTATCTATAACCTTCCTCCTTGGTTGTGCATGAAGCGGAAGTTCATTATGATGCCAGTGCTCATACAAGGCCCCAAGCAACCCAACAACTATTGGGGAACGTTGCATGGGAAACAAAAAAATTCTACGCACACGCAAGATCTATCCATGGTGACGAGCATCTACGAGAGAGAGAGTGGATCTACATACCCTTGTAGATCACTAAGCGGGAAGCGCTAAGAAACACGATTGGTGTAGTCGAACGTCTTCGTGATCCAAATCACCGAGCGTCCCGCGATCTAATCACGCCATCCCGATCAAGCACCGAACGGACGACACCTCCGCGTTCAGCACACGTACAGCTTGATGACGATATCCGCCTCCTTGATCCAGCAAGAGGGAGCGGAGGGGGAGACGAGTTCTACAGCAGCGTAACGGCGCCGCGGCGATGGTGGTGGAGTGATTCCGGTAGGGCTTTGCCTAAGCACTTCAGGAAACCGATCTAGAGGAGAAACTATGCACTAGAGGAGAGGGCAGCATGTGGCTGAAAAACTAGTGCCAAAACCCTAAAACATCTAGTATATATAAGAGGAAGAGAGGAGGAGGCTTGGCCCTCAAGGGACCAGCCCTAGGCTTCGGCCTAACCAAGGAGGAGAGGAGGAATCCTCCTCCAATCCTAGTAGGACTAGGACTCCTTCCTTTTTTGCCTTTTTCCACCTTTTCTCTTTGGGCTTTTCTCTCCCAGCTGCATGGGCCTTGCGTGGGACTTCCACCAGCCCACTAAGGGCTGGTATTCACTCTCCCACAGCCCATGTAGCCTCTTGGGTCGAAATACCCCTCCCGATGGTCTCCCGGTACACTACCGGCACTCCCGGTACACTACCGATGAGCCCAAAACTTTTCCGGCGACCAAAATAGGACTTCCTGTATATCAATCTTTACCTGCAGACCATTCCGGAGATCCTCGTGACATCCGGGATGTCATCTGGGACTCCGAACAACCTTCGGTAACCACCATACATAACTCTATACTACCGAAGCGTCACCGAACCTTAAGTGTGTAGACCTTGCGGGTTCAAGAACTATGTAGACATGACCGAGACACCTCTACGGTCAATAACCAATAGCGGGACCTGGATGCCCATATTGGCTCCTACATATTCTATGAAGATCTTTATCGGTCGAACCTCTATATCAAGGATTCAGATAATCCCGTATGATGTTCCCTTTGTTCTTCGGTATGTTACTTGCCTGAGATTCGATCGTTGATATCTCCATACCTAGTTCAACCACGTTACTGGCAAGTCTCTTTACCTGTTCCGTAATGCAAGATCCCGTGACTAACACTTAGTCACATTGCTTGCAAGCCTTATTGTGATGTTGTATTACCGAGTGGGCCCTGAGATACCTCTCTGTCACACGGAGTAACAACTCCCAGTCTTGATCCATGCCAACCCAACAGACACCCTCGGAGATACCTGTAGAGCACCTTTATAGTCACCTAGTTACGTTGCGACATTTGATGCCCAAGGCACTCTTCCGTTTTCTGTGAGTTGCATGATCTCGTGGTCACAGAATCATATACTTGACATGCAAAAAACAGTAGCAATAAACTGACACGATCATATGCTACGTTTGTAGTTTGGGTCTTGTCCATGACATCATTCTCCTAATGATGTGATCCCGTTATCAAATGACATCACATGTCAATGGCTAGGAAACCTTGACCATCTTTGATCAACGGGCTAGTTCACTAGAGGCATACTACGGACAAAGTGTTGTCTATTTACCCACACATGTAATGTGTTTCCAATCAATACAATTATAGAATGGATAATAAACGATTATCATGAACAAGGAAATATAATAATAAGCACTTTATTTATTGCCTCTAGGGCATAATTCCAACAGTCTCCCACTTGCACTAGAGTCAATAATCTAGTTCACATCACTATGTGATTTACATTGTAATGAATCGAACACCCATGCAATTCTGGTGTTGATCATGTTTAGCCCTTGGAAGAGGTTTAGTCAATGGTTCTGCAACATTCAGATCCGTGTGCACTTTGCAAATATTTATGTCCTTCTCCTCGATGTAATCGCATATGGAGTTGAAGCGTCGCTTTATGTGTCTGGTCCTCTTGTGAAACCTTGGTTCCTTGGCCAGAGAAATGGCACCAGTGTTGTCACAGAAAAGATTCATTGGATTCAGTGCATTGGGAACTACTCCAAGATCTGTCATGAACTGCTTCATCTAGACACCTTCGTTCGCCGCCTCCAAGGCTGCGATGTACTCCGCTTCACACGTAGAATCGGCTACCATGCTTTGCTTGGAACTTCACCAGCTTACCGCTCCCCCGTTGAGAATAGATACATATACGGTTTGTGACTTAGAGTCATCCAGATCAGTGTCAAAGCTTGCATCGACGTAACCCTTTACGATGAGCTCTTTATCACCTCCATAAACGAGAAACATTTCCTTAGTCCTTTTTAGGTACTTAAGGATATTCTTGATCGTCGACCATAGCTCCATTCCAGGATCACTTTGAAACCTTCTGACCATACTTTTGGCTAGGCTGACATCAGGTCTTGCGCACAACATTGCATACATGATAGAGCCTATGGCTGAAGCATAGGGGATGACACTCATCTTTTCTCTATCTTCTGCAGTCACTGGGCATTGAGTCTTACTCAACTTCACACCTTGTAACACAGGCAAGAACCCCTTCTTGGACTGATCCATTTTGAACTTTTTCAAAACTTTATCAAGGTATGTGCTTTGTGAAAGTGCTATTAAGCGTCTCGATCTATCTCTATAGATCTTAATGCCTAATATGAAAGCAACTTCTCCTAGGTCCTTCATTGAAAAACTCTTGTTCAAATATTCCTTCACTCTTTCCAGCATTTCTATATTGTTTCCAATCAGCAATATGCCATCCACATATAATATTAGAAATGCTACAGAGCTCCCACTCACTTTCTTGTAAATACAAGCTTCTCCATAAACTTGTATAAACCCAAACGCTTTGATCACCTCATCAAAGCGCTTATTCCAACTCCGAGATGCTTGCACCAGCCCATAAATGGATCACTGCAGTTTGCAAACTTTGTTAGCATTCTCTAGATCGACAAAACCTTCTGGTTGTATCATATACAACTCTTCCTCAAGGAAACCATTGATGAACGCTGTTTTGACATCCATCTGCCAAATTTCATAGTCAAAATAAGCAGCTACGGCCAACATGATTCTGACAAACGTAAGCATCGCTACGGGTGAGAAGGTCTCATCGTAGTCAACTCCTTGAACTTGTGAAAAACCCTTTGTCACAAGTCGAGCTTTATAGACGGTGACATTACCATCCGCGTCCGTCTTCTTCTTAAAGATCCATTTGTTTTGAATGGCCTTTCGCCCTTTAGGTAATATTTCATGGCCTATCTTTGTTTTCATACATGGATCCCATCTCAGATTTCATGGCCTCTAACCATTTCTCTGAATCTAGGCCCATCATCGCTCCTCCATAACTCGTAGGTTCATTGTTGTCCAACAACACGACTTCCAAGACAGGGTTGCTCTACCACTCAGGAGCAGTACGTGCCCTTGTCGACCTACGAGGCTAAATAGTAACTTGATCCGAAGCTTCGTGATCATCATCATTAACTTCCTCTTCAACCGTCGTAGGTTCCACAGAAACATCTTTCTACGCTGCGCTACTTTTTAGTTGAAGTAAAGGTTCAATAACCTCATCAAGCTCTATTTTCCTCCCACTTAAATTCTTTCGAGAGAAACTCTTTCACAAGAAATGTTCCATTCTTAGAGACAAACAATTTGCCTTCAGATCTAAGATAGAAGGTATACCCGACTGTCTCTTTCAGGTATCCTATAAAGACACATTTCTCCGCTTTGGGTTCCAGCTATTCAGGCTGAAGCTTTTTGACATAAGCATCACATCTCCAAACTTTAAGAAACGACAACTTTGGCCTCTTGCCAAACCATAGTTCATATGGCATCATCTTAACGGATTTTGATGGTGGCCTATTTAAAGTGAATGCAGCTGTCTCTAATGCATAACCCCAAAACGATATTGGCAAATCAGCAAGAGACATCATAGAACACACCATATCTAATATGATTCGATTATGACATTCGAACACACCATTACGTTGTGGTGTTCTAGGCGGTGTCAACTGTGAAACAATTCCACACTGTCTTAAGTGACTGCCAAACTCATAACTCAGATATTCACCTCCTCGATCAGATCGTAGGAATTTAATCTTCTTGTTACGATGATTCTCAACTTCACTCTGAAATTGCTTGAACTTTTCAAACTTTTTAGACTTGTGTTTCATTAAGTAAATATACCCATATCTACTTAAGTCATCAGTGAAGGTGAGAAAATAACGATATCCACCATGCGCTGTAACATTCATTGGACCGCACACATTAGTATGTATGATTTCCAATAAGTCACGTGCCAGTTCCATTGTTCCAGAGAACGGCGTTTTAGTCATCTTGCCCATGAGGCATGGTTCACATGTGTCAAGTGATTCAAAATCGAGTGAATCCAAAAGTCCATCAGCATGGAGCTTCCTCATGCGTTTTACACCAATATGACCTAAATGGCAGTGCCACAAGAAACTGGTACTATCATTATCAACTCTACATCTTTTGGCATCAATGTTATGAACATGTGTATCATCACTATCAAGATTCAATATGAATAAACCCCTCAAAATGGGTGCATGACCATAAAAGATATTACTCATATAAATAGAACAACCTTTATTCTCTGATTTAAATGAGTAACTATCTCGCAATAAACAAGATCTAAATATAATGTTCATGCTTAACGCGGGCACTAAATAACAATTATTCAGGTTCATCACTAATCCCGTTGGTAATCGAAGAGAGAGCGTGCTGACGGTGATCACATCAACCTTGGAATCATTTCCCACGCGCATCATCACTTCATCCTTTGCCAGCCTTCGTCTATTCCGTAGTTCCTGTTTTGAGTTGCAAATGTGAGCAACTGAACCGGTATCAAATACCCAGGCACTACAACGAGATATAGTAAGGTACACATCAATAACATGTATATCATATATACCTTGTTTGTCGTTGGCCGCCTTCTTGTCAGCCAGGTACTTGGGGCAGTTCCGCTTCCAGTGACCAGTTCCCTTGCAATGAAAGCACTCAGTTTCTGGCTTGGGTCCATGCTTGGGCTTCTTTACAGGAAAAGCAACTGCTTTGCCATCCTTCTTGGCTTAACCCTTCTTGACCTTGCCCTTGCCATTCTTCTTGAAGCTAGTGGTTTTATTGACCACAACACTTGATGTTCTTTCTGGATTTTAGACTCAGCAACTTTTAGCATCACAAACAGCTTGGAGACTGATTTGTTCATCCCGTGCATGTTATAGTTCATCACAAAGCTCTTGTAACTAGGTGGCAGTGATTGAAGAACTCTGTCAGTGATCGCTTCTAGTGGAAGGGACATTCCCAACTCTACTAGACGATTCGAATACCCAGACATTCTGAGTATATGTTCACCGATAGACCCGTTCTCCTCCATTTTGCAAGCATAGAACTTATCGGAGGTCTCTACCTCTCGATCCGGGCATTCTTCTGAAAGATAAACTTCAACTCCTGGAACATCTCATATGCTCCATGACGTTCAAAATGTCTTTGAAGTCCCGGTTCTAAGCCATACAATATTGCGCACCAAACTATTGAGTAATCTTCACAACGTGCCTCCCAAGCGTTCTTAACGTCTTTGGATGACATGTCTTCTAGTTGGTCACCAAGCGGTGCATCAAGGACATATGATTTCTGGGAAGCCGTAAGGATAATCCTCAAATTACGGGCCCACTCAACAAAGTTACTTCCATCATCTTTCAACTTAGCTTTCTCTAGGAATGCATTAAAATTTAGGGGTGCTACTGCGCGAGCCATTGATCTACAACATAAATATGCAAAGGTTCCTTAGACTATTCACTAGTAGAATGTTTATCAGTAGTCCCGGTCGGGATATTCCTTTAGTACCAGTTCCCCAACTGGTACTAACGGGTCGGGACTAAAGGTCCAGACCTTTAGTACCGGCTGGCCCTTGGACCGGTACTAAAGGCCCACCACGTGGCTGCCTGCGTGGGCTCGTGGTGGAGGACCTTTAGTACCGGTTGGTGATATCAACTGGTACAAAAGGCCCACGACGTGGTTGCCTGCGTGGGCTGGTGGTAGAGGACCTTTAGTACCGGTTGGTGATACCAACCGGTACTAAGTGTTACCAACCGGTTTTTAAAATAATTTTGCTTTCGATTTTTTTTAATTTTTTTCTGATTTTCAAATCTGTGAATTATCTGACAATTTAATCTCTAATCACCCCTCTTCACTGCTTTTGAATTATTTGAAAATTTAATCTCTAATCACCCTCACTCCAAATCATCTAACTTCCCAGCCGATCACCCATCCTCTCACTGCTCTAACCCAAGCACGCTTAACTTTCGAGTTCTATCACCCTCTGTTTCCAAGTCTGCACTTGTTGTTTTCTTGACAATAGTAAGCTATCAATCCTATTAACCCTTAGGTCTTGATGTCACATTATTTAATTTTTTGAATTCCAAACAATTATTAAAATAAAAAATATATATTGAATTTCTATGAAAATAAAATAAGTAATATTTTTTTTTGCCATATATTCAATTCATATGGCATAATTAATATCTTTAAATCTGTAAATCAAAATTCAACAAATAATATATCCATTATTATCAGAAAAATGTGAGAATCCAAATATGACATCATTTACTTATTTTTAAATATTTTTTTTGGATTTTGTAGGAAAAAATCTTCTTTTTGAAATAACTTTTTTTACTTTTAGGATTTCGAGAATCTGAGAAAACTTCACCGGGTAAACCCTGGTGAAATAGAGTCACAATTTTTCTCTAGTTTTTCTGATATATTAAACTAACCCCGGTGATCCTCTAACATGCGTTTCAACTTCAACCTCTCCTTATCATTTTTGCAGTTTCTCTTTGCATCATCAATGACCCGACCCAAATCATCAGCAGGCTCATCTGATGCCTCTTTTTCATCTTCCCCCATTGTTGTATCGGCGAAAGGATAGTTGTCATCATCCTCTTCTTCTACATTGTCTTCCATTATAACCCCTCTTTCTCCGTGCTTGGTTCAACAACTATAGCCGGACATGAAACCAGACTTCAGCAGGTGGTAGTGTAGGGTTTTTGAGGTAGAGTAATTCCTATCATTCTTACAGTCACGACATGGACAACACATGAAACCATTCTGCTTGTTTGCCTCAGCCACACGAATAAAATCATGCAGTCCATTAAGAAACCCCGGACTTAGTCGTTCATCGTACATCCATTGCCGGCTCATGTTCACTACACAACATCGAAGTGACTAAATTAATACAACTTCATCATCACATTACAACCAAAGGTAGAGCTAGCAGTGACCAAATATTATTAATGCAGATAATAGATACTTATGGTTCATACATACATCTCATAAAACAACATACAACTATCTCAACATATTATGTACCAAGCACGGAGAAAGAGAGGTTATTATGGAAGGCAACGAAAAAGAGGATGACAAAAAATACCCTCCCCCTGAATACGGTGATGCTGCAATGGGGGAAGCTGAAGTTCAAGAAAATGAAATGTCTTTTGTAATAGATGAGTTTATGTCCGAAACCCTGATACTTCGAAAGAGACTGTCCGTTTTGTACACGAATTGCATCCAGCTTTTGCCGTAACCCTCTTAACTTTTTAGCACATGCTATGTGGGTGAAATGATGATACATGCCAACTTTCAACCTTTTCAGAGTGCATCTGTACCGCTTTTCAATTTCAGAGTCATTTAGCTCAAAAACATCAATAACTGCATGAAAAATAACAAATGAAGTCAGAAAGGGTTGAAAATTAATGATGTGGCTTTGAATGGTGCATTTTAAACAGACAAAAAGCCTGGAGTTCAAATAAGTTCAAGAAAATGAAATGCCTTTTGCAACAGATGAGTTTATGTGCGAAACCCTGATACTTCGAAAGAGACTGTCCGTTTTGTACACGAAGTCCATCCAGCTTTTGCCGTAACCCTCTCAAATTTTTAGCACATACTATGTGGGTGAAATGATGATACCATGCCAACTTTCAACCTTTTCAGGTTTCATTTGTAGTGTTTTTCAATTTCAGGGTCATTTAGATAAAAAAAATCAATAACTGCATGAAAAATAACAAATGAAAAGGGTTGAAAATTGATGATGTGGCTTTGAATGATGCATTTTGAACACACAAAAAGCCTGGAGTTCAAATAAGTTCAAGAAAATGAAATGCCTTTTGTAACATATGAGTTTATGTCCGAAATCCTGATACTTCGAAAGAGACTGTCCGTTTTGTACACGAAGTGCATCCAGCTTTTGCCGTAACCCTCTCAACTTTTTAGCACATGCTATGCGGGTGAAATGATGAAACCATGCCAAATTTCAACCTTTTCAGAGTTCATTTGTAGTGCTTTTCAATTTCAGGGTCATTTAGCTCAAAAAATTCAATAACTACATGAAAAATAATAAATGAAGTCAGAAGGGGTTGAAAATTGATGATGTGGCTTTGAATGGTACATTTTGAACAAACAAAAAGCCTGGAGTTCAAATAAGTTCAAGAAAATGAAATGCCTTTTGCAACAGATGACTTTATGTTCGAAACCCTGATACTTCGAAAGAGACAGTCCGCTTTGTACATGAAGTGCATCCAGCTTTTGCCGTAAGCCTCTCAACTTTTTAGCGCATACTATGTGGATGAAATGATGATACCATGCCCACTTTCAACCTTTTCAGAGTTCATTTGTAGTGCTTTTCAATTTCAGGGTCATTTAGCTCAAAAAAATCAATAACTGCATGAAAAATAACAAATGAAGTGAGAAAGGGTTGAAAATTGATGATGTGGCTTTGAATGGTGCATTTTGAACACACAAAAAGCCTGGAGTTCAAATAAGTTCAAGAAAATGAAATGCCTTTTGTAACAGATGAGTTTATGTCCAAAACCATGATACTTCGAAAGAGACTCTCCGTTTTGTACACGAAGTGCATCCAGCTTTTGCCGTAACCCTCTCAACTTTTAAGCACATACTATGTGGGTGAAATGATGATACCATGCCAACATTCAACCTTTCAGAGTTCATTTGTAGTGCTTTTCAATTTCAGGGTCATTTAGCACAAAAAAAATCAATAACTGCATGAAAAATATCAAATGAGGTGAGAAAGGGTTGTAAATTGATGATGTGGCTTTGAATGGTGCATTTTGAACACACAAAAAGCCTGGAGTTCAAATAAGTTCAAGAAAATGAAATGCCTTTTGTAACAGATGAGTATATGTCCAAAACCCTGATACTTCGAAAGAGACTGTCCGTTTTGTACATGAAGTGCATCCAGCTTTTGCCGTAACCCTCTCAACTTTTTATCACATACTATGTGGGTGAAATGATGATACCATGCCAACTTTCAACCTTTCAGAGTTCATTTGTAGTGCTTTTCAATTTAAGGGTCATTTAGCACAAAAAAAATCAATAACTGCATGAAAAATAACAAATGAAATGAGAAAGGGTTGAAAATTGATGATGTGGCTTCGAATGGTGCATTTTGAACACAAAAAATGCCTTGAGTTCCAATAAGTTCAAGAAACTGAAATGCCTTTTGTAACAGATGAGCTTATGTCTGAAGCCCTGATACTTCGAAATAGACTGTCCGTTTTGTAAACGAAGTGCATCCAGCTTTTTCCGTAACCCTCTCAACTTTTTAGCACATGCTATGCTGGTGAAATGATGATACCGTGCCAACTTTCAACCTTTTCAGAGTTCTTTTGTAGTGCTTTTCAATTTCAGGGTCATTTAGCTCAAAAAATCAATAACTACATGAGAAATAACAAATGAAGTCAGAAGGGGTTGAAAATTGATGATGTGGCTTTGAATGGTGCATTTTGAGCACACAAAAAACCTGGAGTTCAAATACATTCAAGAAAATGAAATGTCTTTTGTAACCGATGATTTGGTGCAATGTCTTGTTAGTTTTGAGTTGGTGTTCCCGCCATCCTTCTTCAATATCATGACGCATGTCCTAGTTCACCAGTCGAGGAGATTGCCATTCTGGGTCCTGTATTTCTACACAATATGTTCCCCTTTGAGAGGTTCACGGGAGTCTTAAATAAATATGTTCATAATCGTGCTAGGCCAGAAGGAAGCATCTCCAAGGGCCATGAAATAGAGGAGGTCATTGAGTTTTGTGTTGACTTTATTCCTGACATTAAGCCAATAGGTGTTCCTGAATCGCGGAATGAGGGCAGACTGGGTGGAAAATGCACGCTAGCAAAGAATTCACTAATATGCCGGGGCGGGCATTCTTTGGCGCTAGCACACTACATAGTTCTACAAAGTTCTGCCTTGGTGGCTCCATATATCGAGCAACACAAGAATATTCTATGCTCCAAACACCCGCAGAAGTCTGACGACTCGATTACACATGAACAAACGATGACTTTTGCCGGTTGGTTGCAGACACGTCTTATGCATGACGACACTGTTGAAGATGACCTGTACTTGTTGTCCAAGTTACCATCTTCGACTATATTGACTTTCAAAGGGTACGAGATAAATGGGAATACATTTAACACGATCGCCCAAGATAAAGGGAGCGCCAACCAAAACAGTGCTGTCTGCTTTGATGCAGCAAACAACAATGGGCCAAAGAACACATACTATGGTTACATAGAGGAGATATGAGAACTTGACTATGGACTTGATTTGAAGGTCCCTTTGTTTAGTTGCAAATGGGTCAAACTGACAGGAGGCGGGGTAAAGGAAGACCCGTAGTACGGAATGACAACAGTGGATCTCAACAATGTTGGGTACGCAGACGAACCATTCGTCCTAGCCAACGATGAGGCGCATGTTTTTTATGTGAAGGACATGTCTACCAAGCCGAGAAAAAGAAAATATAAGGAAGCAAATACATCATTCGATGAGCCAAAGCGCCACGTAGTTTTTTCAGGGAAAAGAAACATAGTGGGAGTGGAGGACAAGACAGACATGTCCGAAGATTATGAAAAGTTTCATGAAATTGCTCCCTTCATAGCGATTGTTGACCCGAGCATCAAACTAAACGATGAAGATTGCCCATGGTTACGACGCAAAGGGACACACGCGAAGAAAAAGTTTTACACCCAAAGATCCCATCCTAGGATGTGACTGACTTCTCTAGTTAGTTTCTGGACTTATATATCTAGAGAGTCCCACTTCGAACAAGCCAAAGGGAATCTTTGTAATAGTAGTGTACTTATGTGTTTTGTGCGTTTAGTATGCACCATTCGAAGGGAGGCCATCAATTTTCAACCCTTTCCGACTTCATTTGCTATTTTTCATGCATTAACTGTTTTTTGGAGCTAAATGACCCTGAAATTGATAAGCACTAGAAATGAACTCTGAAAAGGTAGAAATTTGGCATGGTATCATCATTTCACCCACATAGAATGTGCTAAAAAGTTGAGAGGGTTACATCAAAACTGGATGCACTTCGTGTACAAAATGGACAATCTCTTTCTAAGTATCAGGGTTTCAACCGAAAACTCGCCTGTTACAAAGGCATTTAATTTTTTTTAACTTACTTAAGCTCCAGACTTTTTGTGCGTTCAGTATGCACCATTCGAAGGGAGGCCATCAATTTTCAACCTTTCCGACTTCATTAGCTATTTTTCTCGCATTTACTAACTTTTTTGAGCTAAATGACCTTGAAATTGATAAGCACTACAAATGAACTCTGAAAATGTAGAAAGTTGGCATGGTCTCATCATTTCACCCACATAGCATGTGCTAAAAATTTGGGAGGGTTACAGCAAAAACTAGCTGCACTTCGTGTACAAAATGGACAATCTCTTTCGAAGTATCAGGGTTTCAGATGAAAACTTGCCTGTTACAAAGGCATTTCATTTTTTAACTTATTTAAGCTCCAGACTTTTTGTGCGTTCAGTATGCACCATTCGATGGAAGGCCATCAATTTTCAACCCTTTCCGACTTCATTAGCTATTTTTCATGGATTTACTGATTTTTGGAGCTAAATGACCTTGAAATTGATAAGCACTACAAACGAACTCTAAAAAGGTAGAAAGTTGGCATGGTATCATCATTTCACTCACATAGCATGTGCTAAAAGTTGAGAGGGTTATGGCAAAAACTAGATGCACTTCGTCTACAAAATGGACAATCTCTTCTGAAGTATCAGGGATTTAGAAAAAAACTCGCCTATTACGTCGGCATTTCATTTTTTTAAACTAATTTCAACTGCTGACTTTTTGTCTCTTCAATATGCACCATTCGAAGGGAGGCCATCAATTTTCAACCCTTTGTGACTTCATTTGCCATTTTTCATGCATTTACTGATTTTTTTTGAGCTAAATGACCCTGAAATTGATAAGCACTATAAATGAACTCTGAAAAGATAGAAATTTGGCATGGTCTCATCATTTCACCCACATAGCATGTGCTAAAAAGTTGAGAGGGTTACATCAAAACTCGATGCACTTCGTGTACAAAATGGACAATCTCTTTCGAAGTATCAGGGTTTCAGACGAAAACTCGCCAGTTACAAAGGCATTTCATTATTTAACTTATTTAAACTCCAGACTTTTTGTGCGTTCAGTATGCCCATTCGAAGGGAGGCCATCAATTTTCAACCCTTTTCGACCTCATTAGCTATTTTTCATGCATTTACTGATTTTTTCCCCAGCTAAATGACCCTGAAATTGATAAGCACTACAAATGAACTCTGAAAAGGTAGAAAGTAGGCATGGTATCATCATTTCACCCACATATCATGTGCTTAAAAGTTGAGAGGGTTACGGCCAAAACTAGATGCACTTCGTGTACAAAATGGATAATCTCTTTCGAAGTATCTGGGTTTCAGACGAAAACTCGCCTATTACAAAGGCATTTCATTTTTTAACTTAGTTCAACTCCAGACTTTTTGTGCTATCAGTATGCACCATTCGAAGGGAGGCCATCAATTTTCAACCCTTTCCGGCTTCATTAGCTATTTTTCATGCATTTAGTGATTTTTTTAGCTAAATGACCCTGAAATTGATAAGCACTACAAATTTACTCTGAAAAGGTAGAAAGTTGGCATGGTATCATCATTTCACCCACATAGCATGTGCTAAAAAGTTGAGAGGGTTTTGGCAAAAACTAGATGCACTTCGTGTACAAATTGGACAATCTCTTTCGAAGTATCTAGGTTTCAGACAAAAACTTGCCTGTTACGTAGGCATTTCATTTTTTTAACTTATTTCAACTCCAGGCATGTGCATTCAGTATGCACCATTCGAAGGGAGGCCATCAATTTTCAACCCTTTCTGACTTCATTTGCTATTTTTCATGCATTTACTATTTTTTTAGCTAAATGACCCTGAAATAGATAAGCACAACAAATGAACTCTGAAATGGTAGAAAGTTGGCATGGTATCATCAGTTCACCACATAGCATGTGATAAAAAGTTGAGAGGGTTACGGCAAAAACTGGATGCACTTCGTGTTCAAAATGGACAATCTCTTTTGAAGTATCAGGGTTTCAGACAAAAACTCACGTGTTACAAAGACATTTCATTTTTTTAACTTATTTCAACTCCAGACTTTTTGTGCATTCTGTATGCACCATTTGAAAGGAGGCCATCAATTTACAACCCTTTCTGACTTCATTTGCTATTTTTCATGCATTGACTAATTTGTTTTGAGCTAAATGACCCTAAAATTGATAAGCACTACAAATGAACTCTGAAAAGGTAGAAAGTTGGCATGGTATCGTCATTTCACCCACATAGCAAGTGCTAAAAAGTTGAGAGGGTTACGGCAAAAATTGGATGCACTTCGTGTACAAAATGGACAATCTCTTTCGAACTATCAGGGTTTCACACGAAAACTCCCCTGTGACAAGGCATTTATTTATTTTTAACTTATTTCAACTCCAGACTTTTTGTGTAGTCAGTATGCACCATTTGAAGGGAGGCCATTAATTTTCAACCCTTCCTGACTTCATTTCCTATTTTTCATGTATTTACTGGTTTTTTGAAGCTAAATGACCCTGAATTGAAAAGCACTTCAAATGAACTCTGAAAAGGTAGAAAGTTGGCATGGTATCATCATTTCACCACATAGCATGTGATAAAAAGTTGAGAGGGTTACGGCAAAACTGGATGCACTTTGTGTACAAAATGGACAATCCCTTTCGAAGTATGAGGGTTTCAGACGAAAACTCGCCTGTTACAAAGGCATTTCATTTTTTAACTTATTTCAACACTACACTTTTTGTGCATTCTGTATGCAGCATTCGAAAGGAGGCCTCCAATTTTCAACCTTTTCTGACTTCATTTGCTATTTTTCATGCACTTACTAATTTGTTGAAACAGTAGAAAGTTGGCATGGTATCATCATTTCACCACATAGCATGTGATAAAAAGTTGAGAGGGTTACGGGAAAAACTAGATGCACTTCGTGTACAAAATGGACAATCCCTTTCGAAGTATCAGGGTTTCAGACGAAAACTCGCCTGTTACAAAGGAATTTCATTTTTTAACTTATTTCAACTCTAGAATTTTTGTGCATTCTGTATGCACCATTCGAAAGGAGCCCGTCAATTTTCAACCCTTTCTGACTTCATTTGCTATTTTTGATGCATTTACTAATTTATTTTGAGCTAAATGACCCTGAAATTGATAAGCACTACAAATGAACTCTCAAAAGGTAGAAAGTTGGCATGGTATTGTCATTTCACCCACATAGCATGTGCTAAAAAGTTGAGAGGGTTTCGGGAAAAACTAGATGCACTTCGTGTACAAAATGGACAATCTCTTTCGAATTATCAGGGTTTCAGACGAAAACTCGCCTGTTACAAAAGCATTTCATTTTTTAACTTATTTAAGCTCCAGAATTTTTGTGCGTTCAGTATGCACCATTCGATGGGAGGCCATCAATTTTCAACCCTTTCCGACTACATTAGCTATTTTTCATGGATTTACTGATTTTTTTGAGATAAATGACCTTGAAATTGATAAGCACTACAAATGAACTCTGAAAAGGTAGAAAGTTGGCATGGTATCATCATTTCACCCACATAGCATGTGCTAAAAAGTTGAGAGGGTTTTGGCAAAAACTAGATGCACTTCGTGTACAAATTGGACAATCTCTTTCGAAGTATCTAGTTTTCAGACAAAAACTTGCTTGTTACGTAGGCATTTCATTTTTTTAACTTATTTCAACTCCAGGCATGTGCATTCAGTATGCACCATTCGAAGGGAGGCCATCAATTTTCAACCCTTTCTGACTTCATTTGCTATTTTCCATGCATTTACTGATTTTTTTAGCTAAATAACCCTGTAATAGATAAGCACTACAAATGAACTCTGAAATGGTAGAAAGTTGGCATGGTATCATAATTTCACCACATAGCATGTGACAAAAAGTTGAGAGGGTTACGGCAAAAACTGGATGCACTTCGTGTTCAAAATGGACAATCTCTTTTGAAGTATCAGGCTTTCAGACAAAAACTCACGTGTTACAAAGACATTTCATTTTTTAAACTTATTTCAACTCCAGATTGTTTGTGCATTCTCTATGCACCATTAGAAAGGAGGCCATCAATTTCCAACCCTTTCTGACTTCATTTGCTATTTTTCATGCATTTACTAATTTGTTTTGAGCTAAATGACCCTCAAATTTATAAGCACTACAAATAAATTCTGAAAAGGTAGAAAGTTGGCATGGTATCGTCATTTCACCCACATAGCATGTGCTAAAAAGTTGAGAGGGTTACGGCAAAGCCTGGATGCACTCCGTGTACAAAATGGACAATCTCTTTCGAAGTATCAGGGTTTCAAACGAAAACTCCCCTGTTACAAGGCATTTATTTATTTTTAACTTATTTCAACTCCAGACTTTTTGTGCAGTCAGTATGCACCATTCAAAGGGAGACCATCAATTTTCAACCCTTTCTGACTTCATTTCCTATTTTTCATGTATTTACTGATTTTTTGGAGCTAAATGACCCTGAAATTGAAAAGCACTACAAATGAACTCTGAAAAGGTAGAAAGTTGGCATGGTTTCATCATTTCACCACATAGCATGTGACAAAAAGTTGAGAGGGTTACGGCAAAAACTGGATGTACTTCGTGTTCAAAATGGACAATCTCTTTTGAAGTATCAGGGTTTCAGACAAAAATTCGCGTGTTACAAAGACAATTCATCTTTTTAACTTATTTCAACTCCAGACTTTTTGTGCATTCTGTATGCACCATTAGAAAGGAGGCCATCAATTTCCAACCTTTCTGACTTCATTTGCTATTTTTCATGCATTTACTAATTTGTTTTGAGCTAAATGACCCTAAAATTGATAAGCACTACAAATAAATTCTGAAAAGGTAGAAAGTTGGCATGGTATCGTCATTTCACCCACATAGCATGTGCTAAAAAGTTGAGAGGGTTACGGCAAAAACTGGATGCACTTTGTGTACAAAATGGACAATCTCTTTCGAAGTATCAGGGTTTCAAACGAAAACTCCCCTGTTACAAGGCATTTATTTATTTTTAACTTATTTCAACTCCAAACTTTTTGTGCAATCAGTATGCACCATTCGAAGGGAAGCCATCAATTTTCAACCCTTTCTGACTTCATTTCCTATTTTTCATGTATTTACTGATTTTTTGGTGCTAAATGACCCTGAAATTGAAAAGCACTACAAATGAACTCTGAAAAGGTAGAAAGTTGGCATGGTACCATCATTTCACCACATAGCATGTGATAAAAAGTTGAGAGGGTTATGGCAAAAATTGGATGCACTTTGTGTACAAAATGGACAATCCCTTTCGAAGTATCGGGGTTTCAGACGAAAACTCGCCTGTTACAAAGGCATTTCATTTTTTAACTTATTTCAACTCTAGACTTTTTGTGCATTCTGTATGCACCATTCGAAAGGGGGCCATCAATTTTCAACCCTTTCTGCCTTCATTTGCTATTTTTCATGCATTTACTAATTTGTTTTGAGCTAAATGACCCTGAAATTGATAAGCACTACAAATGAACTCTAAAAAGGTAGAAAGTTGGCATGGTATCGTCATTTCACCCACATAGCATGTGCTAAAAAGTTGAGAGGGTTTTGGGAAAAACTAGATGCACTTCATGTACAAAATGGACAATCTCTTTCGAAGTATCAGGGTTTCAGACGAAAAATCGCCTGTTACAAAAGCATTTCATTTTTTAACTTATTTAAGCTCCAGACTTTTTGTGCGTTCAGTATGCACCATTCGATGGGAGGCCATCAATTTTCAACCCTTTCCGACTACATTAGCTATTTTTCATGGATTTACTGATTTTTTTGAGCTAAATGACCTTGAAATTGATAAGCACTACAAATGAACTCTGAAAAGGTAGAAAGTTGGCATGGTATCATCATTTCACCCACATAGCATGTGCTAAAAAGTTGAGAGGGTTTTGGGAAAAACTAGATGCACTTCGTGTACAAAATAGACAATCTCTTTCGAATTATCAGGGTTTCAGACGAAAACTCGCCTGTTACAAAAGCATTTCATTTTTTAACTTATTTAAGCTCCAGACTTTTTGCGTGTTCAGTATGCACCATTCGAAGGGAGGCCATCAATTTTCAACCCTTTCTGACTTCATTTGCTATTTTCCATTCATTTACTGATTTTTTTAGCTAAATGACCCTGAAATAGATAAGCACTAGAAATGAACTCTGAAATGGTAGAAAGTTGGCATGGTATCATCATTTCACCACATAGCATGTGACAAAAAATTGAGAGGGTTACGGCAAAAACTGGATGCAGTTCGTGTTCAAAATGGACAATCTCTTTTGAAGTATCAGGGTTTCAGACAAAAACTCGCGTGTTACAAAGACATTTCATTTTTTTAACTTATTTCAACTCCAGACTTTTTGTGCATTTTGTATGCACCATTAGAAAGGAGGCCATCAATTTCCAACCCTTTCTGACTTCATTTGCTATTTTTCATGCATTTACTCATTTGTTGTGAGCTAAATGACCCTAAAATTGATAAGCACTACAAATAAATTCTGAAAAGGTAGAAAGTTGGCATGGTATCGTCGTTTCACCCACATAGCATGTGCTAAAAAGTTGAGAGGGTTACGGCAAAGCCTGGATGCACTTCGTGTACAAAATGGACAATCTCTTTCGAAGTATCAGGGTTTCAAACGAAAACTCCCCTGTTACAGGGCATCTATTTATTTTGAACTTATTTCAACTCCAGACTTTTTGTGCAGTTAGTATGCACCATTCTAAGGGAGGCCATCAATTTTCAACCCTTTCTGACTTCATTTCCTATTTTTCATGTATTTACTGATTTTTTGGAGCTAAATGACACTGAAATTGAAAAGCACTACAAGTGAACTCTGAAAAGGTAGAAAGTTGGCATGGTATCATCATTTCACCACATAGCATGTGACAAAAAGTTGAGAGGGTTACGGCAAAAACTGGATGCACTTCGTGTTCAAAATGGACAATCTCTTTTGAAGTATCAGGGTTTCAGACAAAAACTCGCGTGTTACAAAGACATTTCATTTTTTTAACTTATTTCAACTCCAGACTTTTTGTGCATTCTGTATGCACCATTAGAAAGGAGGCCATCAATTTCCAACCTTTCTGACTTCATTTGCTATTTTTCATGCATTTACTACTTTTTTTTGAGCTAAATGACCCTAAAATTGATAAGCACTACAAATAAATTCTGAAAAGGTAGAAAGTTGGCATGGTATCGTCATTTCACCCACATAGCATGTGCTAAAAAGTTGAGAGGGTTACGGCAAAGCCTGGATGCACTTCGTGTACAAAATGGACAATCTCTTTCGAAGTATCAGGGTTTCAAACGAAAACTCCCCTGTTACAAGGCATTTATTTATTTTTAACTTATTTCAACTCCAGACTTTTTGTGCAGTCAGTATGCACCATTCAAAGGGAGGCCATCAATTTTCAACCCTTTCTGACTTCATTTCCTATTTTTCATGTATTTACTGATTTTTTGGAGCTAAATGACCCTGAAATTGAAAAGCACTACAAATGAACTCTGAAAAGGTAGAAAGTTGGCATGGTTTCATCATTTCACCACATAGCATGTGACAAAAAGTTGAGAGGGTTACGGCAAAAACTGGATGTACTTCGTGTTCAAAATGGACAATCTCTTTTGAAGTATCAGGGTTTCAGACAAAAACTCGCGTGTTACAAAGACAATTCATTTTTTTTAACTTATTTCAACTCCAGACTTTTTGTGCATTCTGTATGCACCATTAGAAAGGAGGCCATCAATTTCCAACCTTTCTGACTTCATTTGCTATTTTTCATGCATTTACTAATTTGTTTTGAGCTAAATGACCCTAAAATTGATAAGCACTACAAATAAATTCTGAAAAGGTAGAAAGTTGGCATGGTATCGTCATTTCACCCACATAGCATGTGCTAAAAAGTTGAGAGGGTTACGGCAAAAACTGGATGCACTTTGTGTACAAAATGGACAATCTCTTTCGAAGTATCAGGGTTTCAAACGAAAACTCCCCTGTTACAAGGCATTTATTTATTTTTAACTTATTTCAACTCCAAACTTTTTGTGCAATCAGTATGCACCATTCGAAGGGAAGCCATCAATTTTCAACCCTTTCTGACTTCATTTCCTATTTTTCATGTATTTACTGATTTTTTGGTGCTAAATGACCCTGAAATTGAAAAGCACTACAAATGAACTCTGAAAAGGTAGAAAGTTGGCATGGTATCATCATTTCACCACATAGCATGTGATAAAAAGTTGAGAGGGTTATGGCAAAAACTGGATGCACTTCGTGTACAAAATGGACAATCCCTTTCGAAGTATCGGGGTTTTAGACGAAAACTCGCCTGTTACAAAGGCATTTCATTTTTTAACTTATTTCAACTCTAGACTTTTTGTGCATTCTGTATGCACCATTCGAAAGGAGGCCATCAATTTTCAACCCTTTCTGCCTTCATTTGCTATTTTTCATGCATTTACTAATTTGTTTTGAGCTAAATGACCCTGAAATTGATAAGCACTACAAATGAACTCTAAAAAGGTAGAAAGTTGGCATGGTATCGTCATTTCACCCACATAGCATGTGCTAAAAAGTTGAGAGGGTTTTGGGAAAAACTAGATGCACTTCGTGTACAAAATGGACAATCTCTTTCGAAGTATCAGGGTTTCAGACGAAAAATCGCCTGTTACAAAAGCATTTCATTTTTTAACTTATTTAAGCTCCAGACTTTTTGTGCGTTCAGTATGCACCATTCGATGGGAGGCCATCAATTTTCAACCCTTTCCGACTACATTAGCTATTTTTCATGGATTTACTGATTTTTTTGAGCTAAATGACCTTGAAATTGATAAGCACTACAAATGAACTCTGAAAAGGTAGAAAGTTGGCATGGTATCATCATTTCACCCACATAGCATGTGCTAAAAAGTTGAGAGGGTTTTGGGAAAAACTAGATGCACTTCGTGTACAAAATAGACAATCTCTTTCGAATTATCAGGGTTTCAGACGAAAACTCGCCTGTTACAAAAGCATTTCATTTTTTAACTTATTTAAGCTCCAGACTTTTTGCGTGTTCAGTATGCACCATTCGAAGGGAGGCCATCAATTTTCAACCCTTTCTGACTTCATTTGCTATTTTCCATTCATTTACTGATTTTTTAGCTAAATGACCCTGAAATAGATAAGCACTACAAATGAACTCTGAAATGGTAGAAAGTTGGCATGGTATCATCATTTCACCACATAGCATGTGACAAAAAATTGAGAGGGTTACGGCAAAAACTGGATGCAGTTCGTGTTCAAAATGGACAATCTCTTTTGAAGTATCAGGGTTTCAGACAAAAACTCGCGTGTTACAAAGACATTTCATTTTTTTAACTTATTTCAACTCCAGACTTTTTGTGCATTCTGTATGCACCATTAGAAAGGAGGCCATCAATTTCCAACCCTTTCTGACTTCATTTGCTATTTTTCATGCATTTACTCATTTGTTGTGAGCTAAATGACCCTAAATTTGATAAGCACTACAAATAACTTCTGAAAAGGTAGAAAGTTGGCATGGTATCGTCATTTCACCCACATAGCATGTGCTAAAAAGTTGAGAGGGTTACAGCAAAGCCTGGATGCACTTCGTGTAAAAAATGGACAATCTCTTTCGAAGTATCAGGGTTTCAAACGAAAACTCCCCTGTTACAGGGCATCTATTTATTTTGAACTTATTTCAACTCCAGACTTTTTGTGCAGTCAGTATGCACCATTCTAAGGGAGGCCATCAATTTTCAACCCTTTCTGACTTCATTTCCTATTTTTCATGTATTTACTGATTTTTTGGAGCTAAATGACACTGAAATTGAAAAGCACTACAAGTGAACTCTGAAAAGGTAGAAAGTTGGCATGGTATCATCATTTCACCACATAGCATGTGACAAAAAGTTGAGAGGGTTACGGCAAAAACTGGATGCACTTCGTGTTCAAAATGGACAATCTCTTTTGAAGTATCAGGGTTTCAGACAAAAACTCGCGTGTTACAAAGACATTTCATTTTTTTAACTTATTTCAACTCCAGACTTTTTGTGCATTCTGTATGCACCATTAGAAAGGAGGCCATCAATTTCCAACCTTTCTGACTTCATTTGCTATTTTTCATGCATTTACTAATTTGTTTTGAGCTAAATGACCCTAAAATTGATAAGCACTACAAATAAATTCTGAAAAGGTAGAAAGTTGGCATGGTATCGTCATTTCACCCACATAGCATGTGCTAAAAAGTTGAGAGGGTTACGGCAAAGCCTGGATGCACTTCGTGTACAAAATGGACAATCTCTTTCGAAGTATCAGGGTTTCAAACGAAAACTCCCCTGTTACAAGGCATTTATTTATTTTTAACTTATTTCAACTCCAGACTTTTTGTGCATTCTGTATGCACCATTCGAAAGGAGGCCATCAATTTCCAACCTTTCTGACTTCATTTGCTATTTTTCATGCATTTACTAATTTGTTTTGAGCTAAATGACCCTAAAATTGATAAGCACTACAAATGAACTCTGAAAAGGTAGAAAGTTGGCATGGTATCGTCATTTCACCCACATAGCATGTGCTAAAAAGTTGAGAGGGTTTTGGGAAAAACTGGATGCACTTCGTGTACAAAATGGACAATCCCTTTCGAAGTATCGGGGTTTCAGACGAAAACTCGCCTGTTACAAAGGCATTTCATTTTTTAACTTATTTCAACTCTAGACTTTTTGTGCATTCTGTATGCACCATTCGAAAGGAGGCCGTCAATTTTCAACCCTTTCTGACTTCATTTGTTATTTTTCATGCATTTACTAATTTGTTTTGAGCT
Source organism: Hordeum marinum (assembly GCA_022496015.1). Lineage (NCBI taxonomy): Eukaryota > Viridiplantae > Streptophyta > Magnoliopsida > Poales > Poaceae > Hordeum > Hordeum marinum. The sequence goes on from CM039674.1 coordinate 35,087,184, forward strand.
AAATGACCCTGAAATTGATAAGCACTACAAATGAAGTCTGAAAAGGTAGAAAGTTGGCATGGTATCGTCATTTCACCCACATAGCATGTGCTAAAAAGTTGAGAGGGTTTTGGGAAAAACTAGATGGACTTCGTGTACAAAATGGACAATCTCTTTCGAAGTATCAGGGTTTCAGACAAAAACTCGCCTGTTACAAAAGCATTTCATTTTTTAACTTATTTAAGCTCCAGACTTTTTGTGCGTTCAGTATGCACCATTCGATGGGAGGCCATAAATTTTCGACCCTTTTCGAATACATTAGCTATTTTTCATGGATTTACTGATTTTTTTGAGCTAAATGACCTTGAAATTGATAAGCACTACAAATGAACTCTAAAAAGGTAGAAAGTTGGCATGGTATCATCATTTCACCCACGTAGCATGTGCTAAAAAGTTGAGAGGGTTTTGGCAAAAACTAGATGCACTTCGTGTACAAATTGGACAATCTCTTTCGAAGTATCTAGGTTTCAGACAAAAACTCGCCTGTTACGTAGGCATTTCATTTTTTAACTTATTTCAACTCTAGGCATGTGCATTCAGTATGCACCATTCGAAGGGAGGCCATCAATTTTCAACCCTTTCTGACTTCATTTGCTATTTTTCATGCCTTTACTGATTTTTTAGCTAAATGACCCTGAAATAGATAAGCACTACAAATGAACTGTGAAATGGTAGAAAGTTGGCATGGTATCATCATTTCACCACATAGCATGTGATAAAAAGTTGAGAGGGTTACGGCAAAAACTGGATGCACTTCGTGTTCAAAATGGACAATGTCTTTGGAAGTATCAGGGTTTCAGACAAAAACTCGCCTGTTACAAAGACATTTCATTTTTTGAACTTATTTCAACTCCAGACTTTTTGTGCATTCTGTATGCACCATTCGAAAGGAGGCCATTAATTTCCAACCCTTTCTGACTTCATTTGCTATTTTTCTTGCATTTACTAATTTGTTTTGAGCTAAATGACCCTAAAATTGATAAACACTACAAATAAATTCTGAAAAGGTAGAAAGTTGGCATGGTATCGTCATTTCACCCACATAGCATGTGCTAAAAAGTTGAGAGGGTTACGGCAAAAACTGGATGCACTTCGTGTACAAAATGGACAATCTCTTTCGAAGTATCAGGGTTTCAAACGAAAACTCCCCTGTTACAAGGCATTTATTTATTTTTAACTTATTTCAACTCCAGACTTTTTGTGCAGTCAGTATGCACCATTCGAAGGGAGGCCATCAATTTTCAACCCTTTCTGACTTCATTTCCTATTTTTCATGTATTTACTGATTTTTTGGAGCTAAATGACCCTGAAATTGAAAAGCACTACAAATGAACTCTGGAAAGGTAGAAAGTTGGCATGGTATCATCATTTCACCACATAGCATGTGATAAAAAGTTGAGAGGGTTACGGCAAAAACTGGATGCACTTCGTGTACAAAATGGACAATCCCTTTCGAGGTATCAGGGTTTCAAACGAAAACTCCCCTGTTACAAGGCATTTATTTATTTTGAACATATTTCAACTCCAGACTTTTTGTGCAGTCAGTATGCACCATTCTAAGGGAGGCCATCAATTTTCAACCCTTTCTGACTTCATTTCCTATTTTTCATGTATTATTGATTTTTTGGAGCTAAATGACCCTCAAATTGAAAAGCACTACAAATGAACTCTGAAAAGGTAGAAAGTTGGCATGGTATCATCACTTCACCACATAGCATGTGATAAAAAGTTGAGAGGGTTACGGCAAAAACTGGATGCACTTCGTGCTCAAAATGGACAATCTCTTTTGAAGTATCAGGGTTTCAGACAAAAACTCGCGTGTTACAAAGACATTTCATTTTTTAACGTATTTCAACTCTAGACTTTTTGTGCATCCTGTATGCATCATTCGAAAGGAGGCCGTCAATTTTCAACCCTTTCTGACTTCATTTGCTGTTTTTCATGCATTTACTAATTTGTTTTGAGCTAAATGACCCTGAAATTGATAAGCACTACAAATGAACTCTGAAAAGGTAGAAAGTTGGCATGGTATCGTCATTTCACCCACATAGCATGTGCTAAAAAGTTGAGAGGGTTTTGGGAAAAACTAGATGCACTTCGTGTACAAAATGGACAATCTCTTTCGAAGTATCAGGGTTTCAGACAAAAACTCGCCTGTTACAAAAGCATTTCATTTTTTAACTTATTTAAGCTCCAGACTTTTTGTGCGTTCAGTATGCACCATTCGATGGGAGGCCATAAATTTTCGACCCTTTTCGAATACATTAGCTATTTTTCATGGATTTACTGATTTTTTTGAGCTAAATGACCTTGAAATTGATAAGCACTACAAATGAACTCTAAAAAGGTAGAAAGTTGGCATGGTATCATCATTTCACCCACGTAGCATGTGCTAAAAAGTTGAGAGGGTTTTGGCAAAAACTAGATGCACTTCGTGTACAAATTGGACAATCTCTTTCGAAGTATCTAGGTTTCAGACAAAAACTCGCCTGTTACGTAGGCATTTCATTTTTTAACTTATTTCAACTCTAGGCATGTGCATTCAGTATGCACCATTCGAAGGGAGGCCATCAATTTTCAACCCTTTCTGACTTCATTTGCTATTTTTCATGCCTTTACTGATTTTTTAGCTAAATGACCCTGAAATAGATAAGCACTACAAATGAACTGTGAAATGGTAGAAAGTTGGCATGGTATCATCATTTCACCACATAGCATGTGATAAAAAGTTGAGAGGGTTACGGCAAAAACTGGATGCACTTCGTGTTCAAAATGGACAATGTCTTTGGAAGTATCAGGGTTTCAGACAAAAACTCGCCTGTTACAAAGACATTTCTTTTTTTGAACTTATTTCAACTCCAGACTTTTTGTGCATTCTGTATGCACCATTCGAAAGGAGGCCATTAATTTCCAACCCTTTCTGACTTCATTTGCTATTTTTCATGCATTTACTAATTTGTTTTGAGCTAAATGACCCTAAAATTGATAAACACTACAAATAAATTCTGAAAAGGTAGAAAGTTGGCATGGTATCGTCATTTCACCCACATAGCATGTGCTAAAAAGTTGAGAGGGTTACGGCAAAAACTGGATGCACTTCGTGTACAAAATGGACAATCTCTTTCGAAGTATCAGGGTTTCAAACGAAAACTCCCCTGTTACAAGGCATTTATTTATTTTTAACTTATTTCAACTCCAGACTTTTTGTGCAGTCAGTATGCACCATTCGAAGGGAGGCCATCAATTTTCAACCCTTTCTGACTTCATTTCCTATTTTTCATGTATTTACTGATTTTTTGGAGCTAAATGACCCTGAAATTGAAAAGCACTACAAATGAACTCTGAAAAGGTAGAAAGTTGGCATGGTATCATCATTTCACCACATAGCATGTGATAAAAAGTTGAGAGGGTTACGGCAAAAACTGGATGCACTTCGTGTACAAAATGGACAATCCCTTTCGAGGTATCAGGGTTTCAAACGAAAACTCCCCTGTTACAAGGCATTTATTTATTTTGAACATATTTCAACTCCAGACTTTTTGTGCAGTCAGTATGCACCATTCTAAGGGAGGCCATCAATTTTCAACCCTTTCTGACTTCATTTCCTATTTTTCATGTATTATTGATTTTTTGGAGCTAAATGACGCTCAAATTGAAAAGCACTACAAATGAACTCTGAAAAGGTAGAAAGTTGGCATGGTATCATCACTTCACCACATAGCATGTGACAAAAAGTTGAGAGGGTTACGGCAAAAACTGGATGCACTTCGTGCTCAAAATGGACAATCTCTTTTGAAGTATCAGGGTTTTAGACAAAAACTCGCGTGTTACAAAGACATTTCATTTTTTTTAACTTATTTCAACTCTAGACTTTTTGTGCATCCTGTATGCATCATTCGAAAGGAGGCCGTCAATTTTCAACCCTTTCTGACTTCATTTGCTGTTTTTCATGCATTTACTAATTTGTTTTGAGCTAAATGACCCTGAAATTGATAAGCACTACAAATGAACTCTGAAAAGGTAGAAAGTTGGCATGGTATCGTCATTTCACCCACATAGCATGTGCTAAAAAGTTGAGAGGGTTTTGGGAAAAACTAGATGCACTTCGTGTACAAAATGGACAATCTCTTTCGAAGTATCAGGGTTTCAGACGAAAACTCGCCTGTTACAAAAGCATTTCATTTTTTAACTTATTTAAGCTCCAGACTTTTTGTGCGTTCAGTATGCACCATTCGATGGGAGGCCATCAATTTTCAACCCTTTCCGGCTTCATTAGCTATTTTTCATGGATTTACTGATTTTTTTGAGCTAAATGACCTTGAAATTGATAAGCACTACAAATGAACTCTGAAAAGGTAGAAAGTTGGCATGGTATCATCATTTCACCACATAGCATGTGATAAAAAGTTGAGAGGGTTACGGCAAAAACTGGATGCACTTCGTGTACAAAATGGACAATCCCTTTCGAGGTATCAGGGTTTCAAACGAAAACTCCCCTGTTACAAGGCATTTATTTATTTTGAACATATTTCAACTCCAGACTTTTTGTGCAGTCAGTATGCATCATTCTAAGGGAGGCCATCAATTTTCAACCCTTTCTGACTTCATTTCCTATTTTTCATGTATTATTGATTTTTTGGAGCTAAATGACGCTCAAATTGAAAAGCACTACAAATGAACTCTGAAAAGGTAGAAAGTTGGCATGGTATCATCACTTCACCACATAGCATGTGACAAAAAGTTGAGAGGGTTACGGCAAAAACTGGATGCACTTCGTGCTCAAAATGGACAATCTCTTTTGAAGTATCAGGGTTTCAGACAAAAACTCGCGTGTTACAAAGACATTTCATTTTTTTTAACTTATTTCAACTCTAGACTTTTTGTGCATCCTGTATGCATCATTCGAAAGGAGGCCGTCAATTTTCAACCCTTTCTGACTTCATTTGCTGTTTTTCATGCATTTACTAATTTGTTTTGAGCTAAATGACCCTGAAATTGATAAGCACTACAAATGAACTCTGAAAAGGTAGAAAGTTGGCATGGTATCGTCATTTCACCCACATAGCATGTGCTAAAAAGTTGAGAGGGTTTTGGGAAAAACTAGATGCACTTCGTGTACAAAATGGACAATCTCTTTCGAAGTATCAGGGTTTCAGACGAAAACTCGCCTGTTACAAAAGCATTTCATTTTTTAACTTATTTAAGCTCCAGACTTTTTGTGCGTTCAGTATGCACCATTCGATGGGAGGCCATCAATTTTCAACCCTTTCCGGCTTCATTAGCTATTTTTCATGGATTTACTGATTTTTTTGAGCTAAATGACCTTGAAATTGATAAGCACTACAAATGAACTCTGAAAAGGTAGAAAGTTGGCATGGTATCATCATTTCACCCACATAGCATGTGCTAAAAAGTTGAGAGGGTTTTGGCAAAAACTAGATGCACCTCGTGTACAAATTGGACAATCTCTTTCGAAGTATCTAGGTTTCAGACCAAAACTTGCCTGTTATGTAGGCATTTCATTTTTTTAACTTATTTCAACTCCAAGCATGTGCATTCAGTATGCACCATTCGAAGGGAGGCCATCACTTTTCAACCCTTTCTGACGTCATTTGCTATTTTCCATGCATTTACTGATTTTTTTAGCTAAATGACCCTGAAATAGATAAGCACTACAAATGAACTCTGAAATGGTAGAAAGTTGGCATGGTATCATCATTTCACCACATAGCATGTGACAAAAAGTTGAGAGGGTTACGGCAAAAACTGGATGCACTTCGTGTTCAAAATGGACAATCTCTTTTGAAGTATCACGGTTTCAGACAAAAACTCGCGTGTTACAAAGACATTTCGTTTTTTTAACTTATTTCAACTCCAGACTTTTTTTGCATTCTATATGCACCATTAGAAAGGAGGCCGTCAATTTCCAATCCTTTCTGACTTCATTTGCTATTTTCATGCATTTACTAATTTGTTTAGAGCTAAATGACCCTAAAATTGATAAGCAGTACAAATAAATTCTGAAAAGGTAGAAAGTTGGCATGGTATCGTTATTTCACCCACATAGCATGTGCTAAAAAGTTGAGAGGGTTACGGCAAAAGCTGGATGCACTTCGTGTACAAAATGGACAATCTCTTTCGAAGTATCAGGGTTTCAAACGAAAACTCCCCTGTTACAAGGCATTTATTTATTTTTAACTCATTTCAACTCCAGAATTTTTGTGCAGTCAGTATGCACCATTCGAAGGGAGGCCATCAATTTTCAACCCTTTCTGACTTCATTTCCTATTTTTCATGTATTTACTGATTTTTTGGAGCTAAATGACCCTGAAATTGAAAAGCACTACAAATGAACTCTGAAAAGGTAGAAAGTTGGCATGGTATCATCATTTCACCACATAGCATGTGATAAAAAGTTGAGAGGGTTATGGCAAAAACTGGATGCATTTCGTGTACAAAATGGACAATCCCTGTCGAAGTATCGGGGTTTCAGACGAAAACTCGCCTGTTACAAAGGCATTTCATTTTTTAACTTATTTCAACTCTAGAATTTTTGTGCATTCTGTATGCACCATTCGAAAGGAGGCCGTCAATTTTCAACCCTTTCTGACTTCATTTGCTATTTTTCATGCATTTACTAATTTGTTTTGTGCTAAATGACCCTGAAATTGATAAGCACTACAAATAAACTCTGAAAAGGTAGAAAGTTGGCATGGTATCGTCATTTCACCCACATAGCATGTGCTAAAAAGTTGAGAGGGTTTTGGGAAAAACTAGATGCACTTCGTGTACAAAATGGACAATCTCTTTCGAAGTATCAGGGTTTCAGACGAAAACTCGCCTGTTACAAAAGCATTTCATTTTTTAACTTATTTAAGCTCCAGACATTTTGTGCGCTCAGTATGCACCATTCGACGGGAGGCCATCAATTTTCAACCCTTTACGACTACATTAGCTATTTTTCATGGATTTACTGATTTTTTGAGCTAAATGACCTTGAAATTGATAACCACTACAAATGAACTCTGGAAAGGTAGAAAGTTGGCATGGTATCATCATTTCACCCACATAGCATGTGCTAAAAAGTTGAGAGGGTTTTGGCAAAAACTAGATGCACTTCGTGTACAAATTGGACAATCTCTTTCGAAGTATCTAGGTTTCATACAAAAACTCGCCTGTTACGTAGGCATTTCATTTTTTTAACTTATTTCAACTCCAGGCATGTGCATTCAGTATGCACCATTCGAAGGGAGGCCATCAATTTTCAACCCTTTCTGACTTCATTTGCTATTTTTCATGCATTTACTGATTTTTTTAGCTAAATGACCCTGAAATAGATAAGCACTACAAATGAACTCTGAAATGGTAGAAAGTTGGCATGGTATCGTCATTTCACCCACATAGCATGTGCTAAAAAGTTGAGAGGGTTACGGCAAAAACTGGATGCACTTCGTGTACAAAATGGACAATCTCTTTCGAACTATCAGGGTTTCAAACGAAAACTCCCCTGTTACAAGGCATTTATTTATTTTTAACTTATTTGAACTCCAGACTTTTTGTGCTATCAGTATGCACCATTCGAAGGGTGGCCATCTATTTTCAACCCTTTTCGGCTTCATTAGCTATTTTTCATGCATTTATTGATTTTTTTGAGCTAAATGACCCTGAAATTGATAAGCACTACAAATGAACTCTCAAAAGGTAGAAAGTTGGCATGGTATCATCATTTCACCCACATAGCATGTGCTAAAAAGTTGAGAGGGTTTTGGCAAAAACTAGATGCACTTCGTGTACAAAATGGACAATCTCTTTCAATGTATCAGGGGTTCACACAATAACTCGCCTGTTACGTAGGCATTTCATTTTTTAACTTCTTTCAACTCCAAACATGTGCATTCAGTATGCACCATTCGAAAAGAGGCCATCAATTTTCAACCCATTCTAACTTCATTTGCTATTTTTCATGCATTTACTGATTTTTTTGAGCTAAATGACCCTAAAATTGATAAACACTACAAATGAACTCTGAAAAGGTAGAAAGTTGGCATGGTATCATCATTTCACCACATGGCATGTGATAAAAAGTTGAGAGGGTTACAGCAAAAACTAGATGCACTTCGTATTCAAAATGGACAATCTCTTTTGAAGTATCAGGGTGTCAGACAAAAACTTGCCTGTTACAAAGACATTTCATTTTTTGAACTTATTTCAACTCCAGACTTTTTGTGCATTCTGTATGCACCATTTGAAAGGAGGCCATCAATTTACAACCCTTTCTGACTTCATTTGCTATTTTTCATGCATTTACTAATTTGTTTTGAGCTAAATGACCCTAAAATTGATAAGCACTACAAATGAACTGTGAAAAGGTAGAAAGTTGGCATGGTATCGTCATTTCACCCACATAGCAAGTGCTAAAAAGTTGAGAGGGTTACGGCAAAAATTGGATGCACTTCGTGTACAAAATGGACAATCTCTTTCGAACTATCAGGGTTTCAAACGAAAACTCCCCTGTTACAAGGCATTTATTTATTTTTAACTTATTTCAACTCCAGACTTTTTGTGCAGTCAGTATGCACCATTTGAAGGGAGGCCATCAATTTTCAACCCTTCCTGACTTCATTTCCTATTTTTAATGTATTTACTGGTTTTTTGAAGCTAAATGACCCTGAATTGAAAAGCACTTCAAATGAACTTTGAAAAGGTAGAAAGTTGACATCGTATCATCATTTCACCACATAGCATGTGATAAAAAGTTGAGAGGGTTACGGCAAAACTGGATGCACTTTGTGTACAAAATGGACAATCCCTTTCGAAGTATCAGGGTTTCAGACGAAAACTCGCCTGTTACAAAGGCATTTCATTTTTTAACTTATTTCAACACTAGACTTTTTGTGCATTCTGTATGCAGCATTCGAAAGGAGGCCGTCAATTTTCAACCTTTTCTGACTTCATTTGCTATTTTTCATGCACTTACTAATTTGTTGAAACGGTAGAAAGTTGGCATGGTATCATCATTTCACCCACATAGCATGTGCTAAAAAGTTGAGAGGGTTACGGCCAAAACTAGATGCACTTCGTGTACAAAATGGACAATCTCTTTCGAAGTATGAGGGTTTCAGACGAAAACTCGCCTGTTACAAAGGCATTTCATTTTTCTCACTTAGTTCAACTCCAGACTTTTTGTGCTATCAGTATGCACTATTCGAAGGGAGGCCATCAATTTTCAACCCTTTCCGGCTTCATAAGCTATTTTTCATGCATTTACTGAATTTTTTTGAGCTAAATGACCCTGAAATTGATAAGCACTACAAATGAACTCCCAAAAGGTAGAAAGTTGGCATGGTATCATCATTTCACCGACATAGCATGTGCTAAAAAGTTGAGAGGGTTTTGGCAAAAACTAGATGCACTTCGTGTACAAAATGGACAATCTCTTTCGAAGTATCAGGGTTTCACACAAAATCTCGCCTGTTACATAGGCATTTCATTTTTTAACTTATTTCAACTCCAGACATGTGCATTCAGTATGCACCATTCGAAGGGAGGCCATCAATTTTCAACCCTTTCTGACTTCATTTGCTATTTTTCATGCATTTACTGATTTTTTTGAGCTAAATGACCCTAAAATTGATAAGCACTACAAATGAACTCCTAAAAGGTAGAAAGGTGGCATGGTATCATCATTTCACAACGTGGCATGTGATAAAAAGTTGAGAGGGTTACGGCAAAAACTAGATGCACTTCGTGTCCAAAATGGACAATCTCTTTTGAAGTATGAGGGTTTTCAGACAAAAGCTCGCTTGTTACGAAGGCATTTCATTTTTTTAACTTATTTCAACTCCAGACTTTTTGTGCATTCTGTATGCACCATTCAAAAGGAGGCCATCAATTTACAACCCTTTGTGATTTCATTTGCTATTTTTCATGCATTTACTAATTTGTTTTGAGCTAAATGACCTAAAATTGATAAGCACTACAAAAGAACTCTGGAAAGGTAGAAAGTTGGGATGGTATCATCATTTCACCCACATAGCATGTGCTAAAAAGTTGAGAGGGTTACGGCCAAAACTGGATGCACTTCGTGTACAAAATGGACAATCTCTTTCAATGTATCAGGGTTTCAAATGAAAACTCCCATGTTACAAAGGCATTTATTTATTTTTAACTTATTTCAACTCTAGAATTTTTGTGCAGTCAGTATGCACCATTCGATGGGAGGCCATCAATTTTCAACCCTTTTTGATTTCATTTCCTATTTTTCATGTATTTAATGATTTTTTGGAGCTAAAGGACCCTGAAATTGAAAAGCACTACAAATGAACTCTGAAAACGTAGAAAGTTGGCATGGTATCATCATTTCACCACATAGCATGCGCTAAAAAGTTGAGAGGGTTACGGCCAAAACTAGATGCACTTCGTGTACAAAATGGACAATCTCTTTCGAAGTATCAGGGTTTCAAATGAAAACTCGCCTGTTACAAAGGCATTTCATTTTTTTGAACTTAGTTCAACTCCAGACTTTTTGTGCTATCAGTATGCACCATTTGAAGGGAGGCCATCAATTTTCAACCCTTTCCGGCTTCATTAGCTATTTTTCATGCATTTACTGATTTTTTTGAGCTAAATGACCCTGAAATTGATAAGCACTACAAATGAACTCTCAAAAGGTAGAAAGTTGGCATGGTATCATCATTTCACCCACATAGCATGTGCTAATAAGCTGAGAGGGTTTTGGCAAAAACTAGATGCACTTCGTGGACAAAATGGACAATCTCTTTCGAAGTATCAGGGTTTCACACAAAAACTCGCCTATTACGTAGGCATTTCATTTTTTAACTTATTTCAACTCCAGACATGTGCATTCAGTATGCACCATTCGAAGGGAGGCCATCAATTTTCAACCCTTTCTGACTTCATTTGCTATGTTTCATGCATTTACTGACTTTTTTGAGCTAAATGACCCTAAAATTGATAAGCACTACAAATGAACTCTGAAAAGGTAGAAAATTGGCATGGTATCATCATTTCACCACATGGCATGTGATAAAATGGTTAGAGGGTTACGGCAAAAACTGGATGCACTTCGTGTTCGAAATGGACAATCTCTTTTGAAGTATAAGGGTTTCAAACAAAAGCTCGCCTGTTACGAAGGCATTTCATTTTTTTAACTTATTTCAACTCCAGACTTTTTGTGCATTCTGTAAGCACCATTCAAAAGGAGGCCATCAATTTCCATCCCTTTGTGACTTCATTTTCTATTTTTCATGCATTTACTAATTTGTTTTGAGCTAAATGACCTAAATTATATAAGCACTACAAATGAACTCTGGAATGGTAGAAAGTTGGCATGGTATCGTCATTTCAACCACATAGCATGTGCTAAAAAGTTGAGAGGGTGACGGCAAAAACTGGATGCACTTCGTGTACAAAATGGACAATCTCTTTCAATGTATCAGGGTTTCAAATTAAAACTCCCCTGTTACAAAGGCATTTATTTATTTTTAACTTATTTCAACTCTAGACTTTTTGTGCAGCCAGTATGCACCATTCGATGGGAGGCCATCAATTTTCAACCCTTTTTGACTTCATTTCCTATTTTTCATGTATTTACTGATTTTTTGGAGCTAAAGGACCCTGAAATTGAAAAGCACTACAAATGAACTCTGAGAACGTAGAAAGTTGGCATGGTATCATCATTTCACCACATAGCATGCGCTAAAAAGTTGAGAGGGTTACGGCCAAAACTAGATGCACTTCGTGTACAAAATGGACAATCTCTTTCGAAGTATAAGGGTTTCAGACGAAAACTCGCCTGTTACAAAGGCATTTCATTTTTTTAACTTAGTTCAACTCCAGACTTTTTGTGCTATCAGTATGCACCATTTGAAGGGAGGCCATCAATTTTCAACCCTTTCCGGCTTCATTAGCTATTTTTCATGCATTTACTGATTTTTTTGAGCTAAATGACCCTGAAATTGATAAGCACTACAAATGAACTCTCAAAAGGTAGAAAGTTGGCATGGTATCATCATTTCACCCACATAGCATGTGCTAATAAGCTGAGAGGGTTTTGGCAAAAACTAGATCCACTTCGTGTACAAAATGGACAATCTCTTTCGAAGTATCAGGGTTTCACACAAAAACTCGCCTATTACATAGGCATTTCATTTTTTAACTTATTTCAACTCCAGACATGTGCATTCAGTATGCACCATTCGAAGGGAGGCCATCAATTTTCAACCCTTTCTGACTTCATTTGCTATTTTTCATGCATTTACTGACTTTTTTGAGCTAAATGACCCTAAAATTGATAAGCACTACAAATGAACTCTGAAAAGGTAGAAAGTTGGCATGGTATCATCATTTCACCACATGGCATGTGATAAAAAGTTTAGAGGGTTACGGCAAAAACTGGATGCACTTCGTGTTCGAAATGGACAATCTCTTTTGAAGTATAAGGGTTTCAAACAAAAGCTCACCTGTTACGAAGGCATTTCATTTTTTTAACTTATTTCAACTCCAGACTTTTTGTGCATTCTGTAAGCACCATTCAAAAGGAGGCCATCAATTTCCATCCCTTTTTGACTTCATTTTCTATTTTTCATGCATTTACTAATTTGTTTTGAGCTAAATGACCTAAATTATATAAGCACTACAAATGAACTCTGGAATGGTAGAAAGTTGGCATGGTATCGTCATTTCAACCACATAGCATGTGCTAAAAAGTTGAGAGGGTTACGGCCAAAACTAGATGCACTTCGTGTACAAAATGGACAATCTCTTTCGAAGTATCAGGGTTTCAGACCAAAACTTGCCTGTTACGTAGGCATTTCATTTTTTTAACTTATTTCAACTCCAAGCATGTGCATTCAGTATGCCTCATTCGAAGGGAGGCCATCACTTTTCAACCCTTTCTGACTTCATTTGCTATTTTCCATGCATTTACTGATTTTTTTAGCTAAATGACCCTGAAATAGATAAGCACTACAAATGAACTCTGAAATGGTAGAAAGTTGGCATGGTATCATCATTTCACCACATAGCATGTGACAAAATGTTGAGAGGGTTACGGCAAAAACTGGATCCACTTCGTGTTCAAAATGGACAATCTCTTTTGAAGTATCAGGGTTTCAGACAAAAACTCGCGTGTTACAAAGACATTTCGTTTTTTTAACTTATTTCAACTCCAGACTTTTTTTGCATTCTATATGCACCATTAGAAAGGAGGCCATCAATTTCCAATCCTTTCTGACTTCATTTGCTATTTTCATGCATTTACTAATTTGTTTAGAGCTAAATGACCCTAAAATTGATAAGCACTACAAATAAATTCTGAAAAGGTAAAAAGTTGGCATGGTATCGTTATTTCACCCACATAGCATGTGCTAAAAAGTTGAGAGGGTTACGGCAAAAGCTGGATACACTTCGTGTACAAAATGGACAATCTCTTTCGAAGTATCAGGGTTTCAAACGAAAACTCCCCTGTTACAAGGCATTTATTTATTTTTAACTCATTTCAACTCCAGAATTTTTGTGCAGTCAGTATGCACCATTCGAAGGCAGGCCATCAACTTTCAACCCTTTCTGACTTCATTTCCTATTTTTCATGTATTTACTGATTTTTTGGAGCTAAATGACCCTGAAATTGAAAAGCACTACAAATGAACTCTGAAAAGGTAGAAAGTTGGCATGGTATCATCATTTCACCACAGAGCATGTGATAAAAAGTTGAGAGGGTTACGGCAAAAACTAGATGCACTTCGTGTTCAAAATGGACAATCTCTTTTGAAGTATGAGGGTTTCAGACAAAAGCCCGCTTGTTACGAAGGCATTTCATTTTTTTAACTTATTTCAACTCCAGACTTTTTGTGCATTCTGTATGCACCATTCGACAGGAGGCCATCAATTTTCAACCCTTTCTGACTTCATTTGCTACTTTTTAATGCATTTACTAATTTGTTTTTAGCTAAATGACCCTGAAATTGATAAGCACTACAAGTGAACTCTAAAAAGGTAGAAAGTTGGCATGGTATCGTTATTTCACCCACATAGCTTGTGCGAAAAAGTTGATAGGGTTACGACAAAAACTGGATGCACTTCGTGTAAAAAATGGACAATCTCTTTCGCAGTATCAGGTTTCAAATGAAAACTCCCCTCTTACAAAGGCATTTATTTTTTTGACCTTTTCAACTCCAGACTTTTTGTGCATTCAGTATGCACCATTCGAAGGGAGGCCATCAATTTTCAACCCTTTCCGACTACATTAGCTATTTTTCATGGATTCACTGATTTTTTTGAGCTAAATGACCTTGAAATTGATAAGCACTACAAATGAACTCTGAAAAGGTAGAAAGTTAGCATGGTATCGTCATTTCACCACATGGCATGTGATAAAAAGTTGAGAGGGTTACGGAAAAAACTGGATGCACTTCGTGTTCAAACTGGACAATCTCTTTTGAAGTATCAGGGTTTCAGACAAAAGCTCGCCTGTTACGAAGGCATTTCATTTTTTTAACTTATTTCAACTCCAGACTTTTTGTGCATTCTGTATGCACCATTCAAAAGGAGGCCATCAATTTCCAACCGTTTGTGACTTTTTCATGCATTTACTAATTTGTTTTGAGCTAAATGACCTAAAATATATAAGCACTAGAAATGAACTCTGGAAAGGTAGAAAGTTGGCATGGTATCGTCTTCACCCACATAGCATGTGCTAAAAAGTTGAGAGGGTTACGACCAAAACTGGATGCACTTCGTGTACAAAATGGACAATCTCTTTCAATGTCTCAGGGTTTCAAATGAAAACTCCCCTGTTACAAAGGCATTTATTTATTTTTAACTTATTTCAACTCTAGACTTTTTGTGCAGTCAGTATGCACCATTCGATGGGAGGCCATCAATTTTCAACCCTTTTTGACTTCATTTCCTATTTTTCATGTATTTACTGATTTTTTGGAGCTAAAGGACCCTGAAATTGAAAAGCACTACAAATGAACTCTGAAAACGTAGAAAGTTGGCATGGTATCATCATTTCACCACATAGCATGCGCTAAAAAGTTGAGAGGGTTACGGCCAAAACTAGATGCACTTCGTGTACAAAATGGACAATCTCTTTCGAAGTATCAGGGTTTCAGACGAAAACTCGTATGTTACAAAGGCATTTCATTTTTTTGAACTTAGTTCAACTCCAGACTTTTTGTGCTATTAGTATGCACCATTTGAAGGGAGGCCATCAATTTTCAACCCTTTCCGGCTTCATTAGCTATTTTTCATGCATTTACTGATTTTTTTGAGCTAAATGACCCTGAAATTGATAAGCACTACAAATGAACTCTCAAAAGGTAGAACGTTGGCATGGTATCATCATTTCACCCACATAGCATGTGCTAATAAGCTGAGAGGGTTTTGGCAAAAACTAGATGCACTTCGTGTACAAAATGGACAATCTCTTTCGAAGTATCAGGGTTTCACACAAAAACTCGCCTATTACGTAGGCATTTCATTTTTTAACTTATTTCTACTCCAGACATGTGCATTCAGTATGCACCAT
Source organism: Hordeum marinum (assembly GCA_022496015.1). NCBI lineage: Eukaryota > Viridiplantae > Streptophyta > Magnoliopsida > Poales > Poaceae > Hordeum > Hordeum marinum. Next base: position 35,102,776 of record CM039674.1, read on the forward strand.
TCGAAGGGAGGCCATCAATTTTCAACCCTTTCTGACTTCATTTCCTATTTTTCATGCATTTACTGACTTTTTTGAGCTAAATGACCCTAAAATTGATAAGCACTACAAATGAATTCTGAAAAGGTAGAAAGTTGGCATGGTATCATCATTTCACCACATGGCATGTGAGAAAAAGGTTAGAGGGTTACGGCAAAAACTGGATGCACTTCATGTTCGAAATGGACAATCTCTTTTGAAGTATAAGGGTTTCAAACAAAAGCTCGCCTGTTACGAAGGCATTTCATTTTTTTAACTTATTTCAACTCCAGACTTTTTGTGCATTCTGTAAGCACCATTCAAAAGGAGGCCATCAATTTCCATCCCTTTGTGACTTCATTTTCTATTTTTCATGCATTTACTAATTTGTTTTGAGCTAAATGACCTAAATTATATAAGCACTACAAATGAACTCTGGAATGGTAGAAAGTTGGCATGGTATCGTCATTTCAACCACATAGCATGTGCTAAAAAGTTGAGAGGGTGACGGCAAAAACTGGATGCACTTCGTGTACAAAATGGACAATCTCTTTCAATGTATCAGGGTTTCAAATGAAAACTCCCCTGTTACAAAGGCATTTATTTATTTTTTACTTATTTCAACTCTAGACTTTTTGTGCAGTCAGTATGCACCATTCGATGGGAGGCCATCAATTTTCAACCCTTTTTGACTTCATTTCCTATTTTTCATGTATTTACTGATTTTTTGGAGCTAAAGGACCCTGAAATTGAAAAGCACTACAAATGAACTCTGAAAACGTAGAAAGTTGGCATGGTATCATCATTTCACCACATAGCATGCGCTAAAAAGTTGAGAGGGTTACGGCCAAAACTAGATGCACTTCGTGTACAAAATGGACAATCTCTTTCGAAGTATCAGGGTTTCAGATGAAAACTCGCCTGTTACAAAGGCATTTCATTTTTTTAACTTAGTTCAACTCCAGACTTTTTGTGCTGTCAGTATGCACCATTTGAAGGGAGGCCATCAATTTTCAACCCTTTCCGGCTTCATTAGCTATTTTTCATGCATTTACTGATTTTTTTGAGCTAAATGACCCTGAAATTGATAAGCACTACAAATGAACTCTCAAAAGGTAGAAAGTTGGCATGGTATCATCATTTCACGCACATAGCATGTGCTAATAAGCTGAGAGGGTTTTGGCAAAAACTAGATGCACTTCGTGTACAAAATGGACAATGTCTTTCGAAGTATCAGGGTTTCACACAAAAACTCGCCTATTACGTAGGCATTTCATTTTTTAACTTATTTCAACTCCAGACATGTGCATTCAGTATGCACCATTCGAAGGGAGGCCATCAATTTTCAACCCTTTCTGACTTCATTTGCTATTTTTCATGCATTTACTGACTTTTTTGAGCTAAATGACCCTAAAATTGATAAGCACTACAAATGAACTCTGAAAAGGTAGAAAGTTGGCATGGTATCATCATTTCACCACATGGCATGTGATAAAAAGTTTAGAGGGTTACGGCAAAAACTGGATGCACTTCGTGTTCGAAATGGACAATCTCTTTTGAAGTATAAGGGTTTCAAACAAAAGCTCACCTGTTACGAAGGCATTACATTTTTTTAACTTATTTCAACTCCAGACTTTTTGTGCATTCTGTAAGCACCATTCAAAAGGAGGCCATCAATTTCCATCCCTTTGTGACTTCATTTTCTATTTTTCATGCATTTACTAATTTGTTTTGAGCTAAATGACCTAAATTATATAAGCACTACAAATGAACTTTGGAATGGTAGAAAGTTGGCATGGTATCGTCATTTCAACCACATAGCATGTGCTAAAAAGTTGAGAGGTTGACGACAAAAACTGGATGCACTTCGTGTACAAAATGGACAATCTCTTTCAATGTATCAGGGTTTCAAATGAAAACTCCCTTGTTACAAAGGCATTTATTTATTTTTAACTTATTTCAACTCCAGACTTTTTGTGCATTCAGTATGCACCATTCGAAGGGAGGCCATCAATTTTCAACCCTTTTTGACTTCATTTCCTAATTTTCATGTATTTACTGATTTTTTGGAGCTAAATGACCCTGAAATTGAAAAGCCCTACAAATGAACTCTGAAAAGGTAGAAAGTTGGCATGGTATCAACATTTCACCACATAGCATGTGATAAAAAGTTGAGAGGGTTACGGCAAAAACTGGATGCACTTCGTGTACAAAATGGACAATCTCTTTTGAAGTATAAGGGTTTCAAATGAAAACTCCCGTGTTACAAAGGCATTTAATTTTTTTAACCTTTTCAACTCCAGACTTTTTGTGCATTCAGTATGCACCAGTCGAAGCGAGGCCATCAATTTGCAACCCTTTCCGACTTCATTAGCTATTTTTCATGCATTTACTATTTTTTGATTAAAATGACCCCGAAATTGATAAACACTACAAATGAACTCTGAAAAGCTAGAAAGCTAGCATGGTATCTTCATTTCACCCACATAGCATGTGCTAAAAAGTTTAGACGTTTACGGTAAAAACTGGATGCACTTAGTGTACAAAATGGACAATCTCTTTCGAAGTATCACGGTTTCAGTCGAAAACTCACCTATTACAAAGGCATTACATATTTTTTAACTTATTTCAACACCAGACATTTTGTGCGTTCAGCATGCACCATTCGAAGGGAGGCCATCAATTTCCAACCCTTTCTGACTTCATTTGCTATTTTTCATGCATTTGCCGCTTTTTTTTGAGCTAAAAGACCCTGAAATTGATAAGCACTACAAATCGACTCAGAAAAGGTAGACAGTTGGCATGGTATCATCATTTCACCACATAGCAGGTGATAAAAAGCTGAGAGGGTTACGGCAAAAACTAGATGCACTTCGTGTACGAAATGGACAATCTCTTTCAAAGTATCACGGTTTTAGACGAAAATTCGCCTGTTACAAAGGCATTCCATTTTTTAACTTATTTCAACTCCAGACTTTTTGTGCATTCTGTATGCACCATTCGAAAGGAGGCCATTAATTTCCAACCCTTTCTGACTTCATTTGCTATTTTTCATGCATTTACTAATTTGTTTTGAGCTAAATGACCCTGAAATTGATAAGCACTACAAATGAACTCTGAAAAGGTAGAAAGTTGGCATGGTATCATTATTTCACCCACATAGCATGTGCTAAAAAGTTGAGAGGGTTTTGTGAAAAACTAGATGCACTTCGTGTACAAAATGGACAATCTGTTTCGAAGTATCAGGGTTTCAGACGAAAACTCGCCTGTTACAAAGGCATTTCAGTTTTTAACTTACTTAAGCTCCAGACTTTTTGTGCGTTTAGTATGCACCATTCGATGGGAGGCCATCAATTTTCAACCCTTTCCAACTTCATTAGCTATTTTTCATGGATTTACTGATTTTTTTGAGCTAAATGACCTTGAAATTGATAAGCACTACAAATGAACTCTGAGAAGGTAGAAAGTTCGCATGGTATTATCATTTCACCCACATAGCATGTGCTAAAAAGTTGAGAGGGTTTTGGCAAAAACTAGATGCACATCCTGTACAAAATGGACAATCTCTTTCAAAGTATTAGGGTTTCAGACAAAAACTCGCCTGCTACAAAGGCATTTCATTTTTTTATCTTATTTCAACTCCAGACTTTTAGTGCACTCAGTATGAAACATTTGAAAGGAGGCCATCAATTTTCAAACCTTTCTGACTTCATTTGCTATTTTTCATGCATTTGCTGATTTGTTTTGAGCTAAATGACCCTGAAATTGATAAGCACTACAAATGAACTCTCAAAAGGTAGAAAGTTGCCATGGTATCATCATTTCACGCACATAGCATGTGCTAAAATGTGGAGGGGGTTACGGCAAAAACTGGATGCACTTCGTGTACAAAATGGAAAATCTCTTTGGATGTATCAGGGTTTCAGACGAAAACTCGCCTGTTACAAAGGCATTTGTTTTTTAACTTATTTCAACTACAGACTTTTTGTGCATTCAGTATGCACCATTCGAAGTGAGGCCATCAATTTTCAACCCGTTCTAACTTCATTTGCTATTTTTCATGCATTTACTCATTTTGTTTGGAGCTAAATGACCCTGAAATTGATAAGCATTACAAATGAACTCTGAAAAGGTAGAGAGTTGGCACGGTATCACCATTTCACCCACATAGCATGTTCAAAAAAGTTGAGAGGGTTACGGCAAAAACTGGATGCACTTCGTGTACAAAATGGACGATGTCTTTCGAAGTATTTGTGTTTCATTTTTTTAACTTATTTCAACTCCAGACTTTTTGTGCTATCAGTATGCACCATTTGAAGGGAGGCCATCAATTTTCAACCCTTTCCGGCTTCATTAGCTATTTTTCATGCATTTACTGATTTTTTTGAGCTAAATGACCCTGAAATTGATAAGCACTACAAATGAACTCTCAAAAGGTAGAAAGTTGGCATGGTATCATCATTTCACCCACATAGCATGTGCTAATAAGCTGAGAGGGTTTTGGCAAAAACTAGATGCACTTCGTGTACAAAATGGACAATCTCTTTCGAAGTATCAGGGTTTCACACAAAAACTCGCCTATTACGTAGGCATTTCATTTTTTAACTTATTTCAACTCCAGACATGTGCATTCAGTATGCACCATTCGAAGGGAGGCCATCAATTTTCAACCCTTTCTGACTTCATTTGCTATTTTTCATGCATTTACTGACTTTTTTGAGCTAAATGACCCTAAAATTGATAAGCACTACAAATGAACTCTGAAAAGGTAGAAAGTTGGCATGGTATCATCATTTCACCACATGGCATGTGATAAAAAGTTTAGAGGGTTATGGCAAAAACTGGATGCACTTCGTGTTCGAAATGGACAATCTCTTTTGAAGTATAAGGGTTTCAAACAAAAGCTCGCCTGTTACGAAGGCATTTCATTTTTTTAACTTATTTCAACTCCAGACTTTTTGTGTATTCTGTAAGCACCATTCAAAAGGAGGCCATCAATTTCCATCCCTTTGTGACTTCATTTTCTATTTTTCATGCATTTACTAATTGTTTTTGATCTAAATGACCTAAATTATATAAGCACTACAAATGAACTCTGGAATGGTAGAAAGTTGGCATGGTATCGTCATTTCAACCACATAGCATGTGCTAAAAAGTTGAGAGGTTGACGGCAAAAACTGGATGCACTTCGTGTACAAAATGGACAATCTCTTTCAATGTATCAGGGTTTCAAATGAAAACTCCCCTGTTACAAAGGCATTTATTTATTTTTAACTTATTTCAAGTCCAGACTTTTTGTGCATTCAGTATGCACCATTCGAAGGGAGGCCATCAATTTTCAACCCTTTTTGACTTCATTTCCTCTTTTTCATGTATTTACTGATTTTTTGGAGCTAAATGACCCTGAAATTGAAAAGCACTACAAATGAACTCTGAAAAGGTAGAAAGTTGGCATGGTATCAACATTTCACCACATAGCATGTGATAAAAACTTGAGAGGGTTACGGCAAAAACTGGATGCACTTCGTGTACAAAATGGACAATCTCTTTCGAAGTATAAGGGTTTCAAATGAAAACTCCCGTGTTACAAAGGCATTTAATTTTTTTAACCTTTTCAACTCCAGACTTTTTGTGCATTCAGTATGCACCAGTCGAAGCGAGGCCATCAATTTGCAACCCTTTCCGACTTCATTAGCTATTTTTCATGCATTTACTATATTTTGAGTAAAATGACCCCGAAATTGATAAACACTACAAATGAACTCTGAAAAGCTAGAAAGCTAGCATGGTATCTTCATTTCACCCACATAGCATGTGCTAAAAATTTTAGACGTTTACGGTAAAAACTGGATGCACTTAGTGTACAAAATGGACAATCTCTTTCGAAGTATCACGGTTTCAGTCGAAAACTCACCTATTACAAAGGCATTACATATTTTTTAACTTATTTCAACACCAGACATTTTGTGCGTTCAGTATACACCATTCGAAGGGAGGCCATCAATTTCCAACCCTTTCTGACTTCATTTGCTATTTTTCATGCATTTGCCGCTTTTTTTTGAGCTAAATGACCCTGAAATTGATAAGCACTACAAATCAACTCAGAAAAGGTAGACAGTTGGCATGGTATCATCATTTCACCACATAGCAGGTGATAAAAAGCTGAGAGGGTTACGGCAAAAACTAGATGCACTTCGTGTACGAAATGGACAATCTCTTTCAAAGTATCACGGTTTTAGACGAAAATTCGCCTGTTACAAAGGCATTTCATTTTTCAACTTATTTCAACTCCAGACTTTTTGTGCATTCTGTATGCACCATTCGAAAGGAGGCCATTAATTTCCAACTCTTTCTGACTTCATTTGCTATTTTTCATGCATTTACTAATTTGTTTTGAGCTAAATGACCCTGAAATTGATAAGCACTACAAATGAACTCTGAAAAGGTAGAAAGTTGGCATGGTATCATTATTTCACCCACATAGCATGTGCTAAAAAGTTGAGAGGGTTTTGTGAAAAACTAGATGCACTTCGTGTACAAAATGGACAATCTGTTTCGAAGTATCAGGGTTTCAGACGAAAACTCGCCTATTACAAAGGCATTTCATTTTTTAACTTACTTAAGCTCCAGACTTTTTGTGCGTTCAGTATGCACCATTCAATGGGAGGCCATCAATTTTCAACCCTTTCCAACTTCATTAGCTATTTTTCATGGATTTACTGATTTTTTTGAGCTAAATGACCTTGAAATTGATAAGCACTACAAATGAACTCTGAAAAGGTAGAAAGTTCGCATGGTATTATCATTTCACCCACATAGCATGTGCTAAAAAGTTGAGAGGGTTTTGGCAAAAACTAGATGCACATCGTGTACAAAATGGACAATCTCTTTTAAAGTATTAGGGTTTCAGACAAAAACTCGCCTGCTACAAAGGCATTTCATTTTTTTATCTCATTTCAACTCCAGACTTTTTGTGCATTCAGTATGAAACATTTGAAAGGAGGCCATCAATTTTCAAACCTTTCTGACTTCATTTGCTATTTTTCATGCATTTGCTGATTTGTTTTGAGCTAAATGACCCTGAAATTGATAAGCACTACAAATGAACTCTCAAAATGTAGAAAGTTGGCATGGTATCATCATTTCACGCACATAGCATGTGCTAAAAAGTTGAGGGGGTTACGGCAAAAACTGGATGCACTTCGTGTACAAAATGGAAAATCTCTTTGGATGTATCAGGGTTTCAGACGAAAACTCGCCTGTTACAAAGGCATTTGTTTTTTAACTTATTTCAACTACAGACTTTTTGTGCATTCAGTATGCACCATTCGAAGTGAGGCCATCAATTTTCAACCCGTTCTAACTTCATTTGCTATTTTTCATGCATTTACTCATTTTGTTTGGAGCTAAATGACCCTGAAATTGATAAGCATTACAAATGAACTCTGAAAAGGTAGAGAGTTGGCACGGTATCACCATTTCACCCACATAGCATGTTCAAAAAAGTTGAGAGGGTTACGGCAAAAACTGGATGCACTTCGTGTACAAAATGGACGATGTCTTTCGAAGTATTTGTGTTTCATTTTTTTAACTTATTTCAACTCCAGACTTTTTGTTCATTCAGTATGCACCATTCGAAAGGAGGCCATCAATTTATAAACCTTTCTGATTTCATTTGCTATTTTTCATGCATTTACTAATTTGTTTTGAGCTAAATGACCCTGAAATTGATAAGCACTACAAATGAACTCTCAAAAGTTAGAAAGTTGGCATGGTATCGTCATTTCACCCACATAGCATGTGCTAAAAAGTTGAGAGGGTTTTGTGAAAAACTAGATGAACTTCATGTACAAAATGGACAATCTCTTTCAAAGTATTAGGGTTTCAGACAAAAACTCGCCTGTTACAAAGGCATTTCATTTTTTATCTTATTTTAACTCTAGAATTTTTTTGCATTCAGTATGAACCATTCGAAAGGAGGCCATCAATTTTCAAACCTTTCTGACTTCATTTGCTATTTTTCATGCATTTACTGATTTGTTTTGAGCTAAATGACCCTGAAATTGATAAGCACTACAAATGAACTTTGAAAAGGTAGAAAGTTGGCATGGTATCATCATTTCACCCACATAGCATGTGCTAAAAAGTTGAGGGGGTTACGGAAAAAACTGGATGCACTCCGTGTACAAAATGGACAATCTCTTTCGAAGTATCAGGGTTTCAGACGAAAACTCGCCTGTTACAAAGGCATTTAATTTTTTTACCTAATTTCAACTCCAGACTTTTTGTGCATTCAGTATGCACCGTTCGAAGGGAGGCCGTTGTCGGGACTCCGATCCTAAGTCATATGATGCCATGTTGTAACAAGCCACATCACTTTGCGGCCTCACGCTCGGTACTCCACGGCTGCAGCCTTACCTTGGCCGGGACCGTTTGCGTCTTTTGGCTCACGTATGTGACATGTCACTCGCAATCACACAATAGAGATCCCGAGCCGACATTACTAGTCATAGAACCCAAGTGGCACATCCGTACGGAAACAGGCATACATTACCCAGCAATGCAGGTGTCGGCCTCAAGCATGTGTAGACGAGTCATAGCAAGCTACAAGGACTCCATTACGTCGCGAGACACGAATGTCATCACTGCACGTAGACGAGTCATAGCAGGCTACAGGGAATCCATTACACCATGAGACATTTCCCCGAAGGGACAGACACAGCAGCAAAGAAGGATACATGTCGGTCAATCAATGTGTGCGGAGCAGTAGCAAGCTACCATGGCTCGGTGGAAGCACAAAGAGGCAGTTTCCCGTAAAGAGTACTACTAAAGTCACACGACTAGGTGTCGGATCCCATACATACCGTTGCACGTCACACGTACGCACGACATGCCCGATATGCATAGATACAACTATGGCATCACAACATAACCATACAACAACATGACTTTTATTTAAGAGGCTCAGACGAGCCTTGCATAATATGTTCTTACAAATAGGGGTCACATGACCCGACACTCAAGTCATACAAACAAAGTCATACAAGCCAGCGGAAACTTAAGCTGTCTGAGTACAGACGGCGAAATAGCAAAGAGGCACACGGCCTGACCATCTACAGCCCACCACACGGGCAAGATCATAGCTGGGACACCAGCTATTCGGCATCGTCAATGTCTAGATAGAACCCACCTGATCGGTCCTAGCTCTCTTATACAACATTAATTAAGCAAGGATGAGTACAAACGTATTCAGCAAGTCTTTAAAATAGACCTAGTCTATTTATGCTCATGTATCAACAAGGGGGAGTGGAGTTCATGCAGGAATGCCAGCTTTGACTCATGGCTAACCTACACTACTCAATTTTAAACTCTTTGTTACAATTTTAGTTATCACACACAAGTCCACTATCTCCATCACAATACACCACCATGGATTCACCTTCCCCTTCCGGAAGAGTGCCATCCACGGTACTCACACTTGTCTTGATATTTTTAGAAGTATCCATTTGATTATCTATGAACAACATAAGTTCACCAAGTATTCCATATCCGAGGACATGGCTATTCGAATAGTTTCATACCCTGCAGGGGTGTACTTCTTCACACACGCTCTCGCCACTTATCGTTGTGTGCCATAAACCATGCACCTCAGCAACCTTCAAGCGGATGCCAAGAGAGGGAGTCGGCCACGACCGTCAATCACATAAGACCTCTACTCCTGGCTATCGCCTATTTGAGACTAAACCTGCACGAAAGTCTGGCCGAAGTTTCCGCTGCGGCCCCAAACGATGTGCGAAGGGTTCCCAAGGACACCATTCGAGTGACCCTTGGTACACCGTGCCACTGCCTACCGCGTCGTAACCCACCCCAAGGGTCAGCGCTACGCACGGCCTCCAGCATGCTATAAACACCAGAAACTACTTGCAATACCTGGACCAAGGACTAGGCGACTGATAAGTCGAGTGGGGTCATATTTCAGGGCCCAACATGTGGTAGTAACTAGTCTTGGATCACAAACACGGAACCCAGTTCCTAAGAATGGTCCCAATGAGACAACCCACTATGTACTCCTACATAGCCTCTCATCGTTACCTTTACCAAATCGTATTCATTATGTGCTCATCACCTCGGACAACACCGTTCCACTCAGTTCATCACCTAGATGAATCCGACCTGACACAACTCTAAGCATAGTAGCATGGCATGAGAGTAAGCTAAGCACAACATGGCACAAGCATCTACCAGGTATGCTAGGTTTCAAGGTTTAGCTATTTACTGTGACAAGATCAGGTCATGCATAAGAATAGGATCATCTACCGTGTATGCCTGACATGTGATCGTTTGTCCTAATGCAATAGACAAGAGCAGGAGCGAGAGAGTGGGATGTTATCGGAATGATCAATGGGGTTGCTTGCCTTGCTGAGTTGCGGAGGAGTTCTCTCCTTCGTCGGGATACGGGGTGGTATCTTCCGGATTAGGGCCTACCGCAACGCAGATAAGAGCATTCAATACAAGCAGATGCAACAATATGATGCATGATCATGGCATAGTAATATGCATGGATGAGCTAATGTAACTAGTGATCATGTCAACTTAAAACAGATTTGAATATATGTTCAAAGTTGTTCTCCTTTTTTCAAATTCCATACATTAACCTAATGTTAGATGTCCATGTTCACCTATTTAGTTTGCTTCAACATGCATGAGAATAGCACCATTGGATTCATTGGATTTTTTCTGATAAATTTTCATATATAAATTATTTTCATCTGACTTACAGATTATTTTATATGATTTTTTAAAAGTTTTAAATAATTTCTGGAATTATTTTTAAACAAGGAATTGTTTTATTGCATCAACATGATGTCATGATGACATCAGCTAGTCAGCTGACCGGGCGAGAGTGAAACCTGACATGTGGGGTCCACATGTTAGTGTCTGGTTAACTTAATTAACTAATTAAAACTAATTTTGATTAATTAACAGATTTGGCCGACATGTCAGTGACTAATTAACTTAATTAATTAAATTAATTCACTTATTACTAATTTGTGATTAGTCAGAGGTTGGGCCCACGTGTCTATGACCCAGGGGGTCAAACCCCGTGGTCAAACAGGCCTGGGTCACCGGCGACTCCAGGGACGGCGAAGGGCTTCGGGTTTCCTCCTCCGGCGACCAAATGGACGGCGGAGGGCACCAAACTACTCTACATGCACGCGCGCGTCCATCCCGACCCTTCCCAGGAGCTGAGGTGGTCGGAATCGGCGCCAGCGATGAGCTGGGCGGCGGCCGGAGCTCGGGCGAGCACGGGCTCGTCGAGCCGAAGCTCGAATGGGGCAGCTGAGGCCTCCAGAGGCTGCGTGGAAGCCTCCTGAGCACGACCGCGTGCTCAGAAGCAAGCTTGGATCACCATAACGGAGACCACGACCTCGCCGGCGGCGGGAAGCTTTCGGGCTCAAGGGGGATCGATGCTACGGAGCTCTATCCAAGGACACTTACTACGGTTGTGACAACTCACCCCCACTCAAAAGAATCTTGTCCCGAGATTTTGAAGTCGTCGGAAAGAGCGCGAGGTACTCTAGTCGAAGACGATCTTCTCTTTCCCATGTCGCCTCCTTTTCAGAATGATGCGACCACTGAATCTTAAGAAACTTGATGTTCCGATGCCGAGTGGTACGCTCAGCTTGGTCGAGAATACGAACAGGGTACTCTCGATATGTAAGGTTATGTTGAAGATCAAGCGCTTCGTGGTCCACTTCTCGGACAGGGTCCGAAAGCAACGCCTGAGTTGCGAGACGTGAAAGACATCATGAACCTTGGAAAGATGCAGCAGAAGTTCCAATTGGTAGGCAACCTCTCCTCATTTAGCAAGAATGCGAAAGGGTCCAATGTAACGAGGAGCCAATTTGCCTTTGATACCGAATCGATGGGTACCCTTCAGAGGTGTAACCCGAAGGTAAGCCTTCTCATCAACTTCATAGGTCACGGACTTATGATGACGGTCATATTGACTCTTTTGACGGGATTGGGCTGTTTTCAACTTTTCACGAATAACACGAACTTGCGCCTCTGCATCCTGGATCATATCCGGGCCAAAGAGTTGCCTCTCTCCGGTTTCTGACCAGTTAAGACGTGTTCGACATTTTCTTCCATAGAGAACTTCAAAAGGGGCTTTGCCCAAGCTTGATTGATAACTATTGTTATATGCAAATTTAGCAAATGGAAGGTAGTTCTCCCAATTGATACCAAAAGATATAACACAAGCTCGGAGCATGTCTTCGAGAATTTGATTGACTCGCTCAACTTGACCACATGATTGAGGGTGGAAAGAAGTGCTAAAGGATAGATGAGTCCCCATAGAGGTTTGAAAACTTTCCCAAAATCGAGAAGTGAAGATACTTCCGCGGTCTGAGTTAATATCCAAAGGAACACCATGAAGAGAAACTATTCGAGAAACATATAACTCCGCTAGCTGGCTAGCAGTAATGCTTTCACGAACAGGAAGAAAATAAGCCACTTTTGAGAGGCGATCAATGACTACAAATATGGCATTGTTCCCTCTCTTGGTCCTGGGAAAACCGGTGATGAAATCCATACCGACCTTATCCCATTTCCATTCAGGAATAGCTAAGGGTTGAAGGGTGCCAGCAGGCCTTTGATGTTCTGCCTTCACACGATGACAAATGTCACAGTTAGGAACATACTGAGCAATTTGTCTCTTCATTCTAGTCCACCAGAACCTCTGGCGTAGGTCCTGATACATTTTGGTACTACCCGGATGAATTGTGAGAGGAGAATCATCAGCCTCCTTAAGAATCAGCTGCCTGAGGTGTTGGCTCTTAGGAACCACTATACGGCCCTGAAAGAGCACTACACCTTGATCATCTATAGAGAAGTCCTTAGCGAGACCGCTAACGAGGTTCTCTTTGATCCGGGAAATTCCTTTATCACGCCTTTGGCCAGCTATGATTTGATCCTTAAGAGTAGGTTTCGCCACCAGGTTGGACAGGAATCCTTGAGGAACAATGTGAAGGTTTAACTTTCGGAATTCCTCATAGAGAAACGGTTGACCTTGTTGTAACATCAGGTTGTTACAATAAGACTTACGACTTAGTGCATCAACCATGACATTGGCTTTCCCCGGGGTGTAAGTCATCCCTAAGTCGTAATCTGTAATCAACTCTACCCACCGTCTTTGCCTAAGATTCAAATCTGGCTCGGTGAAAATATATTTCAGACTTTGGTGATCAGTGTATATCTCGCAACGATTACCCAGAAGGTAATGTCGCCATGTTTTCAGTGCATGGACTACAACTGCAAGCTCAAGATCATATGCTGGATAATTATTCTCATGTGGACGCAAATATCGAGATGCGTATGCAATCACATGACGATCTTGCATGAGGATGCAACCTAATCCTTGTCGCGAGGCGTCGTAGTAGATAATAAAGTCCTTGGAACAATCTGGTGGCACCAGAACGGGAGTAGAGGTCAGTCGTCTTTTCAACTCGTGAAAACTATGCTCGCATTGTGGGGTACACTCGAACTTTTTAACTTTCCTGAGGAGGTCAGTCAGAGGTTTCGCAACCTTGGAGAAATTCTCAACAAAGCGGCGACAATAGCTCGCTAAGCCAAGGAAACTCCGAACTTGCTTAACTTATTCAAGTTGAGTCCAATCAAGGACAGCCTGAACTCTCTCGGGATTGACAGCAATACCTTTGCCAGAGATCACGTGGCCTAGATAGGTCACTTCCGGCAACCAAAATTCACACTTGGAGAATTTGGCATATAAGCGGTGCTCTCGAAGTTTCATCGACACCAGCCTTAGATGCTCGGCATGTTCTTATTCGGTCTTCGAGTAGATGAGTATGTCGTCGAGGTAAACCACGTCCAATTTATCCAAATACTCCATGAAGATCGAATTCATCAGACGAGAGAAGGTGGCTGGGGCATTGGTTAAACCGAAGGACATGACGGTGTACTCGTATTGGCCATAACGAGTGACAAAAGCCATTTTTGGAATGTCCCTGTTTCTAATTCTGATTTGATGGTATCCCAACCTCAAATCCATTTTGGAGAAGACAGAGGATCCAGCGAGTTGATCATACAAATCGTTGATCCTGGGGAGCGGATCCTTGTTCTTGATAGTGACCAGATTCACTGGTCGGTAATCCACAACCATCCGATCCGATCCATCCTTCTTCTTAACGAAGAGAACGGGGCAAGCCCAGGGAGAAGAGCTAGGACGGATGAAACATTTCTTCAAAGCTTCATCGAGTTGGGTTCTTACCTCGGCCAGTTCTAAGGGTGCCATTTTATATGGTCTTCTGGCTATTGGGACTAGCCCTGGAATAAGTTCTATCACAAACTCAACATCTTTGACAGGTGGAATACCTGGCAGTTCTTCTAGGAAGACATTCGGAAAATCACGGACTACCGGAATATCCTCTAACTCAAGAAGAGGGCTAACATTTAGGGAATAGAGTTGGCGCTTGGTTGTTCGAGTGGAGACAGTAACTATCTCACCCGATGAATGTGTAAGTTGAACATTCCTAGAATGAGTATCAATCGTGGCATAGTGGGCTTTCATCCAATCCATACCTAGAATGATAGTGATGTCCGAAGACATAAGAGCTATCAAGGATGCTAGAAATACTAGTATATCCACTAGACTTTCATTGTCATGACTCACTCTGGAAGTTTGCCATTTTGAACCAGGAGTTTGAACTACTAAAGGAGTGGGCATGTCACAAAAGGACATGTTATGCAACTATGCATAACATTCAGAGATGAAAGAATGAGATGCCCTAGTATCAAATAGAACAGATGCTGGATGGCTATTAACAAGAAGCGTACCTAGAATAACATCAGGATCTTCAAGGGCTTCTTCAGCAGACACATAATTCACTCGCCCACGGGCAGGAGTTGGCTTCACATAGTAAGCTTTTCCTGGTTTCCCACGTCTAGCGGGCTTAGCATTGTTCTAGGGACACTCACGAGAATAGTGTCCCGGTTCTCCACATTTGTAGCATACCACTATAGCACGAGGGGCAACATTTGTAAGCGGTCCTCCAAATTGTCTGGGTGGAGAGTTGGACTGAACTGGACGAGGTGCCTGAAAGGATGGCCTCGTGGTGTATCTTGGCGTCGAAGCTGCATTGGGCACCCACACTCGGCGTTTGTTAGGGCCTAAACCCGATGCAGGGTTGAAGTCATGGTTATGCTTCCTCGTAGCCTCATAGTCAGTTTGTCCTGACTCGGCATTGATGGCCTTGTTGACGAGAGCCTGGAAAGTGGTACACTCGTGCAAGCGAAGGTCTCGGCGAAGCTTAGGATTAAGTCCCTTGCGGAACCTAGCCTGCTTCTTAGCATCAGTTGAGACTTCTTCTGGAGCATAGCGAGCAAGATTACCAAACTCATGACTGTATGCATCCACTGACAATCTGCCCTGGGTGAAGGCACATAATTCCTCTCTTTTGTGATCCATCAGCCCTTCCGGGATGTGATGGATACGGAATGCGGCGCTGAACTCTGCCCAGGTTGGTGCAGGTCCCTGGGGACGCATAGCCTCATAGCTTTCCCACCACAGGTTGGCAGGTCCCTCCAGAAAGTACGTCGCAAAGGTCACCTTGTTGGCCTTTGAAACATTTGCAGCTCGGATCTTGCGTGACATACTAGTCAATCAATCATCCGCATTGAGGGGGTCGATCGAATGATGGTACTTGGGCGGACACAGCTTGATAAAGTCACCAAGTGATACTCCATCGTAGTGATCATTGCGGGGAGCACGAGCTGTGTTTTGCTCAATTCTTGCCAACAGCCTGTTGGTCTCCCTCTTATTCCTTTC
Organism: Hordeum marinum; assembly: GCA_022496015.1. Taxonomy (NCBI): domain Eukaryota; kingdom Viridiplantae; phylum Streptophyta; class Magnoliopsida; order Poales; family Poaceae; genus Hordeum; species Hordeum marinum. The sequence continues at coordinate 35,118,638 of CM039674.1, forward strand.
AGCCTCTAGCATCACCTCCGCCAGGGATGGTGCATGTGGTAGCTCTTCTTGCCTTGGCTGGCTACTCTCGCCCTGCTTAGGAGCAGGCAAGGGATTGTTCCTAGTTGCCACCATCCTGGGGAAAACAATCCACAACTTAGACATAGAGAACATCAACCCTAAGACATGAGTTAGGAATGTACTGGTCAACATGGCAGGTAGGACAAACACCAATCAACATGGTAAAGCAACTACCATATGAACATTAGGTTACATACACACCATGACTTAGTTCAGTACAAGCCCAAGATGAAAAGAACTACGAAGAGATGACACAACTCATCGGAGGCATTACAAGCTTCCTATACATTATCTATCTACACCTCCGGAACTCAACTCCCGACCTAGGTCATATCCCACAAGACACGCAAGACTGTGGCGATACAACTACTACCATACCAGGACTAACATCCACGCACTCAAACATCACCGTAGAATGCCTCATACAGGTTACCCCCGTAACCTGGGAGCTGAACCTGAGGATCTGGAAACACTCTAGCCTGGGATCCCTGGAAACCATAAGGACACGAATGTGGCCTTGGTCCCCTTGTCGGTGGCAACAGCTGTCCTCGAAGAGGGGTGATGACTCCAACATCAGGCCAGTCTACCTGTGCTGGCAAATGAGTCCGCGATGGGGTCAGCATCTCCAAATCTCGATAGCCTGTCTGCACGACAGGTGCCAACTGCGTCAAGGCTATCCAAAGACGTGCACGGGTAGCATAGAGCTCGATGCGAAGGGCACGTGCATCACGATCCCTATTCTCCAACCTTTGAGCGGTCACCTGCAGCCTAGGGTCCTCATGAGAATGATTAAAGTAGGCTGCACTAAGATATCCATCCTCTCCTCCCATGGAAGCAGGAACATAGCAGAACTCCGTGTTCTGTAGCAGACCATGGTGAAACCTCATGATAGTCAGCATGGTGTATGCGGCTTCCTGAACTACCATATGTATGGTAACTCCCAATCCATGAGTCCAGTGAAGCCGCTCTGCAGCTCCAAGATATGAAGGATATATCCTAACGGTACACAGATACTGACTCTGGTTGAAATCTCGATACTACTCCTCCACTGCGTACTCTGGGTACCAGCGGTATCCAGCCTCCATCATAACTCTAACCAACATGGCCGTGTCACCCGGCACATCGATGCACCTGGTCAAATGGACCACCTGACGGAAAGGACGAGAGGGCATCTGAAACAGATAATGATGCAAAGACATTAGAGATCCTAGCAGAAATTGGACAGCATAACGGCTGTAATTGCTCAAGAAATTTTTTGAGACAATTGAAAAATATTGGAAAGGCATAACCACTCGACTATCTAGACTCAAATCTCTTCTCCATCTGTTTGTCACGCCAACAACACTTGAACAACTGCACTCACTTACAAACAACCTAGCTATTGGTCCATGGCTAGTAACTCGTCATCCTAAGCAATAGATGAGAATCCTAGTTCCTATCCCCGTAGAAGAGATGAGAATGACCCAGCATAGAATAACTTGGGAAGAGGAGTAAAAAGAGCCTTACGTTCCTTCCACAATCAATTCCCTACTTATCTATAGTGTTTCTAGACTCAGCTTCGACCGGTTTGGCTTGGTAGTCCTATAGTCAGTCAGGCTCTGATACCAACGCAGTCGAGACCCCGATCCTATGTCATATGATTCCATGCTGTAACAAGCCACATCACTTTGCGGCCTCACGCACGGTACTCCACGTCTGCAGCCTTACCTTGGCCGGGACCGTTTACGTCTTTTGGCTCACGTATGTGAAAATGTCGCTGGCAATCACACAACAAAGAACCCGGGCCGACATTACTTGTCATAGAACCCAAGTGGCACATCCGTATGGAAACAGGCATACATAACCCAGCAATGCAGGTGTCGGCCTCAAGCGTGTGTAGACGAGTCATAGCAAGCTACAAGGACTCCATTACGTTGCGAGACACGAATGTCATCACTGCACGTAGACGAGTCGTAGCAGGCTACAGGGACTCCATTACACCGCCAGACATTTCCCCAAAGGGACAGACACAGCAGCAAAGAAGGATACATGCCGGTCAATCAATGTGTCCGGAGCAGTAGCAAGCTACCATGGCTCGGTGGAAGCACAAAGAGGCAGTCTCCAGTAAAGAGTACTACTAAAGTCACACGACTAGGTGTCGGATCCCATACATACTGTTGCACGTCACACGTACGCACGACATGCCCGATATGCATAGATACAACTATGGCATCACAACATAACCATACAACAACATGACTTTTATTTAAGATGCCTAGACGAGCCTTGCATAATATGTTCTTACAAATAGGGGTCACATGACCCGACACTCAAGTCATACAAACAAAGTCATACAAGCCAGCGGAAACTTAAGCTGTCTGAGTACAGACGGCGAAATAGCAAAGAGGCACACGGCCTGACTATCTATAGCCCACCACACGGGCAAGATCGTAGCTGGGACACCAGCTATTCGGCATCGTCAACGTCTAGATAGAACCCACCTAATGGGTCCTGGCTCTCTTCTGCAACATTAATTAAGCAAGGATGAGTACAAACGTACTCAGCAAGTCTTTAAAATAGACCTAGTCTATTTATGCTCATGTATCAAGAAGGGGGAGTGGAGTTCATGCAAGAATGCCAGCTTTGACTCATGGCTCACCTACACTACTCAATTTTAAACTCTTTGTTACCATTTTAGTCATCGCACACGAGTCCACTATCTCCATCACAATACACCACCATGGATTCACCTTCCCCTTCTGGAAGAGTGCCATCCACGGTACTCACACTTCTCTTGATATTTTAGAAGTATCCATTTGATTATCTATGAACAACATAAGTTCACCAAGTATTCCCTATCCAAGGACGTGGCTATTCGAATAGTTTCGTACCCTGCATGGGTGTACTTCTTCACACACGCTCTCGCCAGTTATCATTGTGTGCCATAAACCATGCACCTCGGCAACCTTCAAGCGGATGCCCAGCGAGGGAGTCGGCCACGACCGTCAATCACATAAGACCTCTAGTCTAGGCTATCACCTATTTGAGACTAAACCCGCACGAAAGTCCGGCCGAAGTTTCCGCTGCGGCCCCAACCGATGTGCGCAGGGTTCCCAAGCACACCATTCGGGTGACCCTTGGTACACCGTGCCACTGCCTACCGCGTCGTAACCCACCCCAAGGGTCAGCGCTACGCACGGCCTCCAGCATGTTATAAACACCAGAAACTACTTGCAATACCTGGACCAAGGACTAGGCGACTGATAAGTCGAGCGGGGTCATATTTCAGGGCCCAGCATGTGGTAGTAACTAGTCTTGGATCACAAACACGGAACCCAGTTCCTAAGAACGGTCCCAATGAGACAACCCACTATGTACTCCTACATAGCCTCTAATCGTTACCTTTACCAAATCGTATTCATTATGTGCTCATCACCTCGGACAACACCGTTCCACTCAGTTCATCACCCAGAGGAATCCGACCTGACACAACTCTAAGCATAGCAACATGGCATGAGAGTAAGCTAAGCACAACATGGCACAAGCATCTACCAGGTATGCTAGGTTGCAAGGTTTAGCTATTTACTGTGACAAGATCAGGTCATGCATAAGAATAGGATCATCTACCATGTATGACTGACATGTGATCATTTGTCCTAATGCAATAGACAAGAGTAGGAGCGAGAGAGTGGGATGTTATCGGAATGATCAATGGGGTTGCTTGCTTTGCTGAGTTGCGGAGGAGTTCTCTCCTTCGTCGGGATACGGGGTGGTATCTTCTGGATTAGGGCCTACCGCAACACAGATAAGAGCATTCAATACAAGCAGATGCAACAATATGATGCATGATCATGGCATAGTAATATGCATGGATGAGCTAATGTAACTAGTGATCGTGTCAATTGAAAACAGATTTGAATATAGGTTCAAAGTTGTTCTCCTTTTTTTAAATTCCATACATTAACCTAATGTTAAATGTCCATGTTCACCTATTTAGGTTGCTCCAACATGCATGAGAATAGCACCATTGGATTCATTGGATTTTTCTGATAAGTTTTCATATATAAATTATTTTCATCTCTCTTACATATTATTTTCTATGATTTTTCAAAGTTTTAAATAATTTCTGGAATTATTTTTAAACTAGGAATTGTTTTATTGCATCAGCATGTTGTCATGATGACATGAGCTGGTCAGCTGACCGGGCCAGAGTCAAACCTGACATGTGGGGTCCACATGTCAGTGTCTGGTTAACTTAATTAACTAATTAAAAATAATTTTGATTAATTAACACATTTCGCCCACATGTCAGTGACTAATTAACTTAATTAATTAAATTAATTAACTTATTACTAATCTGTGATTAGTCAGAGACTGGGCCCACCTGTCTGTGACCCAGGGGGTCAAACCCCGTGGTCAAACAGGCTAGGGTCACTGACGACGAGCCGCCGACGACTTGAGGGACAGCGGAGGGCTTCGTGTTTCCTCCTCCGGCGACCAAATGGATGGCGGAGCGCACCAAACTACTCTACATGCACGCGCGCGTCCATCTCGACCCTTCCCAGGAGCTAAGGTGGTCAGAATCGGTGCCGGCGATGAGCTGGGCAGCGGCTGGAGCTCGGGCGAGCACGGGCTGGTCGAGCCGGAGCTCGAATGGGGTAGCTGAGGCCTCCAAAGGCTGCCTAGAAGCCTCCTAAGCACGACAACGTGCTCAGAAGCAAGCTTGGGTCGCCACAACAGTGACCACGACCTCGCCGGCGGCGGGAAGCTTTCGGGCTCAAGGGGGATCGGCGCTACGGAGCTCTATCCAAGGGGGAAAGAGGGGGAAAAGGACCAAGGGCTCACGGCGAGTGCAGCGGCGTCGCAAACGAGCTCGGGGAGGACCTGGAACGACGGCGGCCTTCGAATTCCCTTCCGGCGACCCGAGGAGGAAGATGATGGCGCGACGGCGATAGGAGCGTTCCAGCGATGCGTAGCTCGGCTAGGAGGAAGAGGAGGTCCGGGCGGAGCTTTTGGCTGGCTCAGACGGGCTCGGGGGTGGCTAGAACGTCGGCACGACGGCGAGGAGCTGCGTGGCCATGGCGGGTCCGAGGGGGAGAATGTGCGAGAGAGGGAGAGAGCTCGCGGGAGGGAGAGAGGAGAAGGAGCACGGCGGCGAGGTGCTTCACGCTGGCGCACTCCCAGCTCTCCAGCAAGGAGCCAAGCAGGGAAGTGGTGGCCGGCGCGCGGCGACCACGCGCCCGGCGTCCCTATGGCGTGAGGAGGACGACGACTGGCAACGGTTCGTCCTGGGCCGGGCCTGCTACAGTGCTGGGCCACAGGTAAGTCTTTCTCTCTCTTTTTTTCTTTCTGTTTTACATTTTCTGACATTTGTTTGATTTTCTTTGCAGGTCCAAATAGCTTTTCAAAAAGATCCAAGTATTTTCTAAACAGAAGTCTGAATATTTCAGACTTGTAATAAAAGTTTCAGATTATTACCAAAACAATAATAATGATAATGATTTATTTATCAATTTCAGAGGCTTATGTCATTAATATTAATTATTTAAATTGTTCAAATAATTAGAATGATCCCTGGTATATCCATGTCCTCAATTATCAGACATAGAGAACATTTTTGATGGGCATTTTGGATTTGTTGAAATTTCATTTATCTTGAATTTCTTTAATTCATTAAGTGCTTGGGGTTTCTTTTCTTTCTCCCCATTTCAAATTGATGCAATGATGCTGATGATGATGATGCAAACACATTGCTATCCTAGGACAGTTACTAGGGTTGTGACAGCCATAAATTTTCAACCCTTTCTGACTTCATTTGCTATTTTTCATGCATTTACCGATTTTTTTGGAGCTAAATGACCCTGAAATTGATAACCACTACAAATGAGCTCTGAAAAGGTAGAAAGTTGGCATGGTATCATCATTTCACGCAAAGAGCACGTGCTAAAAAGTTGAGAGGGTTACGACAAAAACTGGATGCACTTCGTGTACAAAATGGACAATCTCTTTCGAAGTATTAGGGTTTCAAACGAAAACTCGCCTATTACAAAGGCATTTCATTTTTTTAACTTATTTCAACTTAAAACTTTTGGTACATTCAGTATGCACCATTCGAAAGGAGACCATCTCGCCTATTACAATGGCATTTTTTTTACTTATTTCAACTCCAGAATTTTTGTCCATTCAGTATGCACCATTCGAAGCAAGGCCATCAATTTTCAACCCTTTCTGACAACATTAGCTATTTTTCATGCATTTACTGATTTTTTTGAGCTAAATGACCCTCAAAAATATAACCACCAAAAATGAACTTTGAAAAGGTAGAAAGCTAGCATGGTATCTTGATTTCATCCACATAGCATGTGCTAAAAAGTTTAGAGGGTTACGGTAAAAACTGGATGCACTTCGTGTACAAAATGGACAATCTCTTTCGAAGTATCACGGTTTCAGTTGAAAACTCACCTGTTACAAAGGCATTTCATATTTTTTAACTTATTTCAACACCAGACATTTTGTCCGTTCAGTATGCACCATTCGAAGGGAAGCCATCAATTTCCAACCCTTTCTGACGTCATTTCCTATTTTTCATGCATTTGCTGATTTTTTTGAGCTAAATGACCCTGAAATTGATAAGCACTACAAATCAATGCAGAAAAGGTAGAAAGTTGGCATGGTATCATCAGTTCACCACATAGCATATGATAAAAAGTTGAGAGCGTGACGGCAAAAACTAGATGCACTTCATGTACAAAATGGACAATCTCTTCCGAAGTATCACGGTTTCAGACGAAAACTCGCCTGCTACAAAGGCATTTCATTTTCTAACTTATTTCAACTCCAGAATTTTTGTGCATTCAGCATGCACCATTCGAAAGGAGGCAATCAATTTACAACCCTTTCTAACTTCATTAGCTATTTTTCATGCATTTACTTGTTTGTTTGGAGGTAAATGACCCTGAAAAATATAAGTACTAAAAATGAACTCTGAAAAGGTAGAAGCTTGGCATGGTATCTTCATTTCACCCACATAGCATGTGCTAAGTAGTTTAGAGGGTTACGGTAAAAACTGGATGCACTTCGTGTACAAAATGGACAATCTCTTTCGAAGTATCACGGTTTCAGTCGAAAACTCGCCTGTTACAAAGGCATTTCATATTTTTAACTTATTTCAAAACCAGACATTTTGTGCGTTCAGTATGCACCATTCGAAGGGAATCCATCAATTTCCAACCCGTTGTGACGTCATTTGCTATTTTTCATGCATTTGCTGATTTTTTTTGAGCTAAATGACCCTGAAATTGATAAGCACTACAAATCAACTCAGAAAAGGTAGAAAGTTGGCATGGTATCATCATTTCACCACATAGCATGTGATAAAAAGTTGAGAGGGTTACGGCAAAAACTAGAAGCAATTCGTGTGCAAACTGGACAATCTCTTTCGAAGTATCACGGTTTCAGACGAAAACTCGCCTGCTACAAAGGCATTTCATTTTGTAACTTATTTCAACTCCAGACTTTTTGTGCATTCAGCATGCACCATTCGAAAGGAGGCAATCAATTTACAACCCTTTCTAACTTCATTACCTATTTTTCATGCATTTACTTATTTGTTTGGAGGTAAATGACCCTGAAAAATATAAGTACTAAAAATGAACTCTGAAAAGGTAGAAACTTGGCATGGTATCTTCATTTCACCCACATAGCATGTGCTAAAAAGTTTAGAGGGTTACGGTAAAAACTGGATGCACTTCGTGTACAAAATGGACAATCTCTTTCGAAGTATCACGGTTTTAGTCAAAAACTCGCCTGTTACAAAGGCATTACACATTTTTTAACTTATTTCAACACCAGACATTTTGTGCGTTCTGTATGCACCATTCGAAGGGAAGCCATCAATTTCCAACCCTTTCTGACTTCATTTGCTATTTTTGATGCATTTGCTGATTTTTGTGAGCTAAATGACCCTGAAATTGATAAGCACTACAAATCAACTCAGAAAAAGGTAGAAAGGTGGCACGGTATCATCATTATACCAGATAGCATGTGATAAAAAATTGAGAGGGTTACGGGAAAAACTAGATGCACTTCGTGTACAAAATGGACAACCTTTTTCGAAGTATCACGGTTTCAGATGAAAACTCGCCTGTTTTGGCATTTCATTTTTTAACTTATTTGAACTCCAGACTTTTTGTGCATTTAGTATGCACCATTCAAAAGGAGGCTATCAATTTGCAACCTTTTCTGACTTCATTTGCTATTTTTCACGCATTAACTGATTTGTTTTGAGTTAAATGACCCTGAAATTGATAAGCACTACAAATGAACTCTGAAAAGGTGGAAAGTTGGCAAGGTATCATCATTTCATCCACATAGCATGTGCTAAAAAGTTGAGAGGGTAACGACAAAAATTGGATGCACTTCGTGTACAAAATGGAAAATCTCTTTGGAGGTATCACGGTTTCAAACGAAAACTCGCCTCTTGCACAGGCATTTATTTTTTTTAACTTGTTTAAACTATAGACTTTTTGTTCGTTCAGTATGCACCATTCAAAGGGAGGCTGTCAATTTTCAACCCTTTCTGACTTCAATTGCTATTTTTCATGCATTTTCTAATTTTTTGGAGCTAAATGACCCTGAAATTGATAAGCACTGCAAACGAACTCTGAAAAGGTAGAAAGTTGGCATGGTATCAAAATTCCACGCACATAGCATGTGCTAAAAAGTTCAGAGGGTTACGGCAAAAACTGGATGCACTTCGTGTACAAAATGGAAAATCTCTTTGGATGTATCAGGGTTTCAGACGAAAACTCGTCTGTTACCAAGGCATTTATTTTTTTGATTTATTTCAACTACAGACTTTTTGTGCGTTCAGTATGCACCATTCGAAGTGAGGCCATCAACTTTCAATCCGTTGTGACTTCATTTGCTATTTTTCATGCATTTACTCATTTTGTTTGGAGCTAAAGGACCCTAAAATTGATAGGCACTACAAATGAACTCCGAAAAGGTAGAAAGTTGGCACAGTATCACCATTTCACCCACATAGCATGTGCTAAAAAATTGAGAGGTTTACGGCAAAAACTGGATGCACGTCGTGTACAAAATGGACAATCCATTTCGAAGTATCAGGGTTTCAGACGTAAACTCGCTTGTTACAAAGGCATTTCATTTTTTTATCTTATTTCAACTCCGGACTTTTTGTGCATTCAGTATGCACCATTGGAAAGGAGGCCATCAATTTTCAAACCTTTTTGACTTCATTTGCTATTTTTCATACATTTACTGATTTCTTTTGAGCTAAATGACCCTGAAATTGATAAGCACTACAAATGAACTCTGAAAAGGTAGAAAGTTGGCATGTTATCATCATTTCACCCACATTGTACGTGCTAAAAAGTTGAGAGGGTTACGGCAAAAACTAGATGTACTTCGTGTACAAAATGGACAATCTCCTTCGAAGTATAAGGGTTTCAGACAATAACTCGCCTGTTACGTAGGCATTTCATTTATTTAACTTATTTCAAATCCAGACATTTTGTGTGTTCAGTATGCACCATTCGAAAGGAGGCCATCAATTTTCAGCCCTTTTTGACTTCATTTGCTATTTTTCATGCATTTACTCATTTTATTTGGAGCTAAATGACCCTGAAATTGATAAGCACTACAAATGAACTTTGAAAAGGTAGAAAGTTGGTATGGTATCACCATTTCACCCACATAGCATGTGCTAAAAAGTTGAGAGGGTTATAGCAAAAACTGGGTGCACTTCGTGTACAAAATGGACAATCTCTTTCGAAGTATTAGGGTTTCAAACGAAAACTCGCCTATTACAAAGGCATTTCATTTTTTTAACTTATTTCAACTTAAAACTTTTGGTACATTCAGTATGCACCATTCGAAAGGAGACCATCAATTTGCAACCCATTCCGACTTCATTAGCTATTTTTCATGCATTTACTGATTTTTTGAGCCAAATGACCCTGAAATTGATAAGCACTACAAATGTACTCTGAAAAGGTAGAAAGTTGGAATGGTATCATCATTTCACGCACATAGCATGTTCTGGAAAGTTGAGAGAGTTACGGCAAAAACTGGACGCACTTCGTGTACAAAATGGACAATCTCTTTCGAAGTCTCAGGGTTTCAGACGAAAACTCGCCTATTACAAAGGCATTTAAAGTTTTTAACTTATTTCAACTACAGACTTTTTGTGCGTTCAGTATGCACCATTCAAAGCGAGGCCATTAATTTTCAACCCTTTCTGACATCATTAGCTATTTTTCATGCATTTACTGATTTTTTTGAGCAAAATGACCCTGAAAAATATAAGCACTAAAAATGAACTCTAAAAAGGTAGAAACTTGGCATGGTATCTTCATTTCACCCAAATAGCATGTGCTAAAAAGTTTAGAGGGTTACGGTAAAAACTGGATGCACTTCTTGTAAAGAATGGAAAATCCCATTGGAAGTATAAGGGTTTTAGACGAAAACTCGCCTGTATCAGGTTTTTTTAACTTATTTCAACTACAGACTTTTTTTTGCGTTCAATATGCACCATTCGAAGGGTTGCCATCAATTTTCAACCCATTCTGACTTCATTTGTTATTTTTCATGCATTTACTCGTTTTTCGGAGCTAAATGAACCTGAAATTGAGAACCACTACAAATGAACTCTGAAAAGGTGGAAATTTGGCATGGTATCATCATTTCACCCACATAGCGTGTGCTAAAAATTTGAGAGGGTCACATAAAAACTGGATGCACTTCGTGTACAAAAAGGACAATCTCTTTCGAAGTATTAGGGTTTCAGACAAAAATTCGCCTGTTACAAAGGCATTTAAAGTTTTTAACTTATTTCAACTACAAATTTTTTGCGCATTCAGTATGAACCATTCGAAAGGAGGCCGTCAATTTTCATCCCTTTCTGACTTCATTTGCTATTTTTCATGCATCTAATGATTTTTTTTGATCTAAATGACCCTAAAATTGACAAGCACTACAAATTAACTCTCAATAGGTAGAAAGTTGGCTTGGTATCATCATTTCACCCACATAGCATGTGCTACAAAGTTTAGAGGGTTACGGTAAAAACTGGATGCACTTCGTGTACAAAATGGACAATCTCTTTCGAAGTATCAGTGTTTCAGACCAAAACTTGGCTGTTACAAAGGCATTTCGTATTTTTTAACTTATTTCAACACCAGACATTTTGTGCATTCAGTATGCGCCATTAGAAGGGATGCCAACAATTTCCAACCCTTTCTGACTTCATTTGCTCTTTTTCATGCATTTGTTCATATTTTTTTGAGCTAAATGACCCTGAAATTGATAAGCACTACAAATGAACTTAGGAAAGGTAGAAAGTTGGCTTGGTATCAACATTTCACCACATAGCATGTGATTAAAAGTTGAGAGGGTTACGGCAAAAACTAGATGCGCTTCGTGTGGACAATCTCTTTCGAAGTATCAGGGTTTCACACGAAAACTCGCCTGTTACAAAGGCATTTCTTTTTTTAACTTATTTCAACTCCAGACTTTTTGTGCATTTAGTATGCACCATTCAAAAGGAGGCCATCAATTTTCAACTCTTCTTGACTTCATTTGCTATTTTTCGTGCATTTACTGATTTGTTTTGAGGTAAATGACCCTAAAATTGATAAGCACTACAAATGAACCCTGAAAAGGTAGAAACTTGGCATGGTATCATCATTTTTTCCACATAGCATGTGCTAAAAATTTGAGAGGGTTACGGCAAAAACTGGATGCACTTCGTGTACAAAATGGAAAATCTCTTTGGAAATATCAGGGTTTCAGACAAAAACTCGCCTGTTACAGAGGCATTTATTTTTTTTAACTTATTTCAACAACAGACTTTTTGTGCGTTCAGTATGCACCATTCAAAGGGAGGCCGTCAATTTTCAACCCTTTCTGACTTCATTTGCTATTTTTCATGCATCTAGTCATTTTTTGGAGCTAAATGACCCTGAAATTGATAAGCACTACAAATGAACTTTGAAAAGGTAGAAAGTTGGCATGGTATCAACATTTCATGCAAATAGCATGTGCTAAAAAGTTGAGAGGGTTACGGCAAAAACTGGATGCACTTCATGTAAAAAATGGAAAATCTCTTTGGAAGTATCAGGGTTTTAGACGAAAACTCGCCTGTTACGAAGGCATTTTTTAAACTTATTTCAACTACAGACTTTTTGTGCGTTCAATACGCACCATTCGAAGGGTTGCCATCAATTTTCAACCCATTCTGACTTCATTTGCTATTTTTCATGCATTTACTCGTTTTTTGGAGCTAAATGACCCTGAAATTGATAAGAACTATAAATGAACTCTGAAATGGTAGAATTTGGCATGGTATCATCATTTCACCCACATAGCATGTGCTAAAAAGTTGAGAGGGTTACTTCAAAACTGGATGCACTTCGTGTACAAAATGGACAATCTCTTTCGAAGTATCAAGGTTTCACACGAAAACTCGCCTGTTACAAAGGCATTTCATTTTGAACTTATTTAAACTCCAGACTTTTTGTGTGTTCAGTATGCACCATTCGACGAGAGGCCATCAATTTTGAATCCTTTCTGACTTCATTAGCTATTTTTCATGCATTTATTGATTTTTTTCCAGGTAAATGACCCTGAGATTCATAAGCACTACAAATGAACTCTAAAAAGGTATAAAGTTGGCATGGTATCATCATTTCACCCACATAGCATGTGCTAAAAGGTTGAGAGGGTTACGGCCAAAACTAGACGCACCTCGTGTACAAAATGGACAATCTTTCTCGACGTATCAGGATTTCAGACGAAAACTCGAGTGTTACAAAGGCATTTCATTTTTTTAACTTAGTTCAACTCTAGACTTTTTATGCGTTCAGTATGCACCATTCGAAGGGAGGCCATCAATTTTCAACCCTATTCGACTTCATTAGGTATTTTTCATGCATTAACTGATTTTTTTGAGCTAAATGACCCTGAAATTGATAAGCACTACAAATGAACTCTGAAAAGGTAGAAAGTTGGCATGGTATCATCATTTCACCCACATAGCATGTGCTAAAAAGTTGAGAGGGTTTTGGAAAAAACTAGATACACTTCGTGTACAAATTGGACAATCTCTTTCGAAGTATCGGGGTTTCATACAAAAACTAACCTGTTACGTAGGCATTTCATTTTTTTAACTTATTTCAACTCCAGACATGTGCATTCAGTATGCACCATTAGATGGGAGCCATCAATTTTCAACCCTTTCTGACTTCATTTCCTATTGTTCATGCATTCACTGATTTTTTTGAGCTAAATGACCCTGAAATTGATAAGCACTAGAAATAAACTCTGAAAAGGTAGAAAGTTGGCATGGTATCATCATTTCACCACATATCATGTGATCAAAAGTTGAGAGGGTTACGACAAAAACTGGATGCACTTCATGTACAAAATGGACAATCTCTTTCGAAGTATTAGGGTTTTAAACGAAAACTCGCCTCTTACAGAGGCATTTCATTTTTTAACTTATTTCAACTCCAGACTTTTTGTGCATTCTGTATGCACAATTCGGAAGGAGGCCATCAATTTGAAACCCTTTCTGACCTCATTTGCTATTTTTCATGCATATACTAATTTGTTTTGAGCTAAATGACCCTGAAATTGATAAGCACTACAAATGAACTCTGAAAAGGTAGAAAGTTGGCATGGTATCATAATTTCACCCACATAGCATGTGCTAACAAGTTGAGAGGGTTACATCAAAAACTAGATGCACTTCGTGTACAAAATGGACAATCTCTTTTGAAGTATCAGGGTTTCAAACGAAAACTCCCATGTTACAAAGGCATTTAATTTTTTAAACTAATTTCAACTCCAGAGTTTGTGTGCATTCAGTATGCACCATTCGAAGGGAGGCCATCAATTTTCAACCCTTTCTGACTTCATTTCCTATTTTTCATGTATTTACTAATTTTTTGGAGCTAAGTGACCCTCAAATTTATAAGCACTACGAATGAACTCTGAAAAGGTAGAAAGTTGGCATGGTATCATCATTTCACCCACATAGAATGTGCTAAAACGTTAAGAGGGTTACGGCAAAAACTAGATGCACTTCGTGTACAAAATGGATAACCTCTTTCGAAGTATCAGGGTTTCACACGAAAACTAGCCTATTACAAAGGCATTTAATTTTTTTTTATTATTTCAACTCCAGACTTTTTGTGCATTCAATAGGTACCATTCAAAGCGAAGCCATCAATTTTCAACCCTTTCCGACTTCATTAGCTATTTTTCATGCATTTACTGATTTTTTGAGCTAAATGACCCCACAATTGATAAGCACTACAAATGAACTCTGAAAAGGTAGAAAGCTAGCATGGTATCTTCATTTCACCCACATATCATGTGCTAAAAAATTTAGAGGGCTATGGTAAAAACTGGATGCACTTCGTGTACAAAATGGACAATCTCTTTCGAAGTATCAGGGTTTCACTCGAAAACTCGTCTGTTACAAAGGCATTTCATATTTTTAACTTATTTCAACACCAGACAGTTTGTGCGTTCAATATGCACCATTCTAAAGGATGCCATCAATTTCCAACCCTTTATGACTTCATTTGCTATTTTTCATGCATTTACTTGTGTTTTTGAGCTAAATGACCCTGAAATTGATAAGCACTACAAATGAACACTGAAAAGGTAGAAATTTGGCATGGTATCATCATTTCACCCACATAGCATGTGCTAACAAGTTGAGAGGGTTACATCAAAACTGGATGCACTTCATGTACAAAATGGATAATCTCTTTCGAAGTATGAGGGTTTCAGACGAAAACTCGCTTGTTACGAAGGCATTTCATTTTTTAACTTATTTAAACTCCAGAATTTTTGTGCGTTCATTATGCACCATTCGAAGGGAGGCCATCAATTTTAAATCCTTTCCGACTTCATTAGCTATTTTTCATGCATTTACTGATTTTTTTTTCCCAGCTAAATGACCCTGAAATTGATAAGCACTACAAATGAACTCTGAAAAGGTAGAAAGTTGGCATGGTATCATCATTTCACCCACATAGCATGTTCTAAAATCTTGAGAGGGTTACGGCCAAAACTATATGCACGTCGTGTACAAAATGGACAATCTCTTTCGAAGTATCAGGGTTTCAGAGGAAAACTCGCCTGTTACAAGGGCATTTGATTTTTTCAACTTAGTTCAACTCTAGACTTTTTGTGCGTTCAGTATGCACCATTCGTAGGGAGGCCATCAATTTTCAACCCTTTCCGACTTCATTAGGTATTATTCATGCATTTACTGATTTTTTGGAGCTAAATGACCCTGAAATTGATAAGCACTACAAATGAACTCTGAAAAGGTAGAAAGTTGGCATGGTATCGTCATTTCACCCTCATAGCATGTGTTTTAAAGTTGAGATGGTACAGCATAAACTGGGTGCACTTCGTGTACAAAATGGACAATCTCTTTCGAAGTATCAGGGTTTCAGATGAAAACTCGCCTGTTACAAACGCATTTCATTTTTTAACTTATTTACACTCCATACTTTTTATGCGTTCAGTATGCACCATTCGAAGGCAGGCCATCAATTTCCAACCCTTTCCGACTTCATTAGCTATTTTTCATGCATTTATTGATTTGTTTTGAGCTAAATGACCCTGAAAATGATAAGCACTACAAATGACCTCTGAAAAGGTAGAAAGTTGGCATGGTATCATAACTTCACCCACATAGCATGGGCTAACAAGTTGAGAGGGTTACAGCAAAAACTAGATGCACTTCGTGTACAAAATGGACAATCTCTTTTGAAGAATCAGGGTTTCAAACGAAAACTCCCATGTTACAAAGGCATTTAATTTTTTTAAACTCATTTCAACTCCAGACTTTGTGTGCATTCAGTATGCACCATAGCATGGGAGGCCATCAATTTTGAACCCTTTCTGACTTCATTTCCTATTTTTCATGTATTTACTGATTTTTTGGAGCTAAGTGACCCTCAAATTTATAAGCACTACGAATGAACTCTGAAAAGGTAGAAAGTTGGCATGGTATCATCATTTCACCCACATAGCATGTGCTAAAACGTTAAGAGG
Organism: Hordeum marinum; assembly: GCA_022496015.1. NCBI lineage: Eukaryota > Viridiplantae > Streptophyta > Magnoliopsida > Poales > Poaceae > Hordeum > Hordeum marinum. Next base: position 35,134,778 of record CM039674.1, read on the forward strand.
GTTACGGCAAAAACTAGATGCACTTCGTGTACAAAATGGATAACCTCTTTCGAAGTATTAGGGTTTCACACGAAAACTAGCCTATTACAAAGGCATTTAATTTTTTTTAACTTATTTCAACTCCAGACTTTTTGTGCATTCAATAGGTACCATTCAAAGCGAAGCCATCAATTTTCAACCCTTTCCGACTTCATTAGCTATTTTTCATGCATTTACTGATTTTTTGAGCTAAATGACCCCACAATTGATAAGCACTACAAATGAACTCTGAAAAGGTAGAAAGCTAGCATGGTATCTTCATTTCACCCACATATCATGTGCTAAAAAATTTAGAGGGCTACGGTAAAAACTGGATGCACTTCGTGTACAAAATGGACAATCTCTTTCGAAATATCAGGGTTTCACTCGAAAACTCGTCTGTTACAAAGGCATTTCATATTTTTAACTTATTTCAACACCAGACAGTTTGTGCGTTCAGTATGCACCATTCTAAAGGAGGCCATCAATTTCCAACCCTTTATGACTTCATTTGCTATTTTTCATGCATTTACTTGTGTTTTTGAGCTAAATGACCCGGAAATTGATAAGCACTACAAATGAACACTGAAAAGGTAGAAATTTGGCATGGTATCATCATTTCACCCACATAGCATGTGCTAACAAGTTGAGAGGGTTACATCAAAACTGGATGCACTTCATGTACAAAATGGATAATCTCTTTCGAAGTATCAGGGTTTCAGACGAAAACTCGCTTGTTACAAAGACATTACATTTTTTAACTTATTTAAACTCCAGACTTTTTGTGCATTCATTATGCACCATTCGAAGGGAGGCCATCAATTTTCAATCCTTTCCGACTTCATTAGCTATTTTTCATGCATTTACTGATTTTTTTCCCCAACTAAATGACCCTGAAATTGATAAGCACTACAAATGAACTCTGAAAAGGTAGAAAGTTGGCATGGTATCATCATTTCACCCACATAGCATGTTCTAAAATCTTGAGAGGGTTACGGCCAAAACTAGATGCACGTCGTGTACAAAATGGACAATCTCTTTCGAAGTATTAGGGTTTCATAGGAAAACTCGCCTGTTACAAGGGCATTTGATTTTTTTAACTTAGTTCAACTCTAGACTTTTTGTGTGTTCAGTATGCACCATTCGTAGGGAGGCCATCAATTTTCAACCCTTTCCGACTTCATTAGGTATTATTCATGCATTTACTGATTTTTTGGAGCTAAATGACCCTGAAATTGGTAAGCACTACAAATGAACTCTGAAAAATTAGAAAGTTGGCATGGTATCATCATTTCACCCACATAGCATGTGCTAAAAAGTTGAGAGGGTCATGGCAAAAACTAGATGCACTTCGTGTACACAATGGATAATCTCTTTCGAAGTATCATGGTTTCATGCAAAAACTCGCCTGTTACGTAGGCATTTCATTTTGTTAAACTTATTTCAACACCAGAAATGTGCATTCAGTATGCACCATTCGAAGGGAGCCATCAACTTTCAACCCTTTCTGACTTCATTTGCTATTGGTCATGCATTTACAGATTTTTTTGAGCTAAATGACCCTAAAATTGATAAGCACTAGAAATAAACTCTGAAAAGGTAGAAAGTTGGCATGGTTTCATCATTTCACCACATATCATGTGATAAAAAGTTGAGAGGGTTACGGCAAAAACTGGATGCACTTCGTGTACAAAATGGACAATCTCTTTCGAAGTATTAGGGTTTCAGACGAAAACTCAACTGTTACAAAGGCATTTCATTTTTTTAACTTATTTCAACTCCAGAGTTTTTGTGCCTTCAATATGCACCATTCGAAGGGAGGCCATCAATTTTCAACCCTTTCCGACTTCATTAGCTATTTTTCATGCATTTATTGATTTGTTTTGAGCTAAATGACCCTGAAATTTATAAGCACTACAAATCAACTCTGAAAAGGTAGAAAGTTGGCATGGTATCATAATTTCACCCACATAGCATGTGCTAAAAAGTTGAGAGGGTTACAGCAAAAACTAGACACACTTTGTGTACAAAATGGACAATCTCTTTTAAAGTATCAAGGTTTCAAACGAAAACTCCCTTGTTACAAAGGCATTTAATTTTTTTGAACTTATTTCAACTCCATACTTTTTGTGCATTCAGTATGCACTATTCGAAGGGAGGCCATCAATTTTCAACCCTTTTCGACTTCATTAGGTATTTTTCATGCATTTACTGATTTTTTTGAGCTAAATGACCCTGAAATTGATAAGCACTACAAATGAACTCTGAAAAGGTAGAAAGTTGGCATGGTATCATCATTTCACCCACATATCATGTGCTAAAAAGTTGAGAGGGTTACTTCAAAACTGGATGCACTTCGTGTCCAAAATGGACAATCTCTTTCGAAGTATCAAGGTTTCACACGAAAACTCGCCTGTTACAAAGGCATTTCATTTTTTAACTTATTTAAACTCCAGACTTTTTGTGCTTTCAGTATGCACCATTCGACGGGAGGCCATCAATTTTGAATCCTGTCTGACTTCATTAGCTATTTTTCATGCATTTATTGATTTTTTTTCCAGCTAAATGACCCTGAAATTCATAAGCACTACAAATGAACTCTAAAAAGGTATAAAGTTGGCATGTTATCATCATTTCACCCACATAGCATGTGATAAAAGGTTGAGAGGGTTACGGCCAAAACTAGACGCACCTCGTGTACAAAATGGACAATCTTTCTCGAAGTATCAGGGTTTCACACGAAAACTCGAGTGTTACAAAGGCATTTCATTTTTTTAACTTAGTTCAACTCTAGACTTTTTGTGCGTTCAGTATGCACCATTCGAAGGGAGGCCATCAATTTTCAACCCTTTTCGACTTCATTAGGTATTTTTCATGCATTTACTGATTTTTTTGAGCTAAATGACCCTGAAATTGATAAGCACTACAAATGAACTCTGAAAAGGTAGAAAGTTGGCATGGTATCATCATTTCACCCACATAGCATGTGCTAAAAAGTTGAGAGGGTTTTGGAAAAAACTAGATGCACTTCGTGTACAAATTGCACAATCTCTATCGAAGTATCGGGGTTTCATACAAAAACTCACTTGTTACGTAGGCATTTCATTTTTTTAACTTATTTCAACTCCAGAAATGTGCATTCAGTATGCACCATTAGAAGGGAGCCATCAATTTTCAACCCTTTCGGACTTCATTTCCTATTGTTCATGCATTCACTGATTTTTTTGAGCTAAATGACCCTGAAATTGATAAGCACTAGAAATAAACTCTGAAAAGGTAGAAAGTTGGCATGGTATCATCATTTCACCACATATCATGTGATCAAAAGTTGAGAGGGTTATGACAAAAACTGGATGCACTTCGTGTACAAAATGGACAATCTCTTTCGAAGTATTAGGGTTTCAAACGAAAACTCGCCTGTTACAAAGGCATTTCATTTTTTAACTTATTTCAACTCCAGACTTTTTGTGCATTCTGTATGCACCATTCGAAAGGAGGCCATCAATTTTCAACCCTTTCTGACTTCATTTGCTATTTTTCATGCATATACTAATTTGTTTTGAGCTAAATGACCCTGAAATTGATAAGCACTACAAATGAACTCTGAAAAGGTAGAAAGTTGGCATGGTATCGTCATTTCACCCTCAAAGCATGTGCTAAAAAGTTGAGATGGTACAGCATAAACTGGATGCACTTCGTGTACAAAATGGACAATCTCTTTCGAAGTATTAGGGTTTCAGACGAAAACTCGCTTGTTACAAAGGCATTTCATTTTTTTACTTATTTAAACTCCATAATTTTTATGCGTTCAGTATGCACCATTCGAAGGCAGGCCATCAATTTCCAACCCTTTCCGACTTTATTAGCTATTTTTCATGCATTTATTGATTTGTTTTGAGCTAAATGACCCTGAAAATGATAAGCACCACAAATGAACTCTGAAAAGGTAGAAAGTTGGCATGGTATCATAATTTGACCCACATAGCATGTGCTAACAAGTTGAGAGGGTTACAGCAAAAACTAGATGCACTTCGTGTACAAAATGGACAATCTCTTTTGAAGTATCAGGGTTTCAACCGAAAACTCCCTTGTTACAAAGGCATTTAATTTTTTTAAACTAATTTCAACTCCAGACTTTGTGTGCATTCAGTATGCACCATTCAAAGGGAGGCCATCAATTTTCAACCCTTTCTGACTTCATTTCCTATTTTTCATGTATTTACTGATTTTTTGGAGCTAAGTGACCCTCAAATTTATAAGCACTACGAATGAACTCTGAAAAGGTAGAAAGGTGGCACGATATCATCATTTCACCCACATAGCATGTGCTAAAACGTTAAGAGGGTTACGGCAAAAACTAGATGCACTTCGTGTACAAAATGGATAACCTCTTTCGAAGTATCAGGGTTTCACACGAAAACTAGCCTATTACAAAAGCATTTATTTTTTTTAACTTATTTCAACTCCAGACTTTTTGTGCATTCAATAGGTACCATTCAAAGCGAAGCCATCAATTTTCAACCGTTTCCGACTTCATTAGCTATTTTTCATGCATTTACTGATTTTTTGAGCTAAATGACCCCACAATTGATAAGCACTACAAATGAACTCTGAAAATGTAGAAAGCTAGCATGGTATCTTAATTTCACCCACATATCATGTGCTAAAAAATTTAGAGGGCTACGGTAAAAACTGGATGCACTTCGTGTACAAAATGGACAATCTCTTTCGAAGTATCAGGGTTGCACTCGAAAACTCGTCTGTTACAAAGGCATTTCATATTTTTAACTTATTTCAACACCACACAATTTGTGCATTCAGTATGCACCATCCTAAAGGAGGCCATCAATTTCCAACCCTTTATGACTTCATTTGCTATTTTTCATGCATTTACTTGTGTTTTTGAGCTAAATGACCCCGAAATTGATAAGCACTACAAATGAACACTGAAAAGGTAGAAATTTGGCATGGTATCATCATTTCACCCACATAGCATGTGCTAACAAGTTGAGAGGGTTACATCAAAACTGGATGCACTTCATGTACAAAATGGATAATCTCTTTCGAAGTATCAGGGTTTCAGACGAAAACTCGCTTGTTACAAAGGCATTTCATTTTTTAACTTATTTAAACTCCAGACTTTTTGTGCGTTCATTATGCACCATTCGAAGGGAGGCCATCAATTTTGAATCCTGTCTGACTTCATTAGCTATTTTTCATGCATTTATTGATTTTTTTCCAGCTAAATGACCCTGAAATTCATAAGCACTACAAATGAACTCTAAAAAGGTATAAAGTTGGCATGTTATCATCATTTCACCCACATAGCATGTGATAAAAGGTTGAGAGGTTTACGGCCAAAACTAGACGCACCTCGTGTACAAAATGGACAATCTTTCTCGAAGTATCAGGGTTTCAGACGAAAACTCGAGTGTTACAAAGGCATTTCATTTTTTTAACTTAGTTCAACTCTAGACTTTTTGTGCGTTCAGTATGCACCATTCGAAGGGAGGCCATCAATTTTCAACCCTTTTCGACTTCATTAGGTATTTTTCATGCATTTACTGATTTTTTTGAGCTAAATGACCCTGAAATTGATAAGCACTACAAATGAACTCTGAAAAGGTAGAAAGTTGGCATGGTATCATCATTTCACCCACATAGCACGTGCTAAAAAGTTGAGAGGGTTTTGGAAAAAACTAGATGCACTTCGTGTACAAATTGCACAATCTCTATCGAAGTATCGGGGTTTCATACAAAAACTCACTTGTTACGTAGGCATTTCATTTTTTTCACTTATTTCAACTCCAGACATGTGCATTCAGTATGCACCATTAGAAGGGAGCCATCAATTTTCAACCCTTTCGGACTTCATTTCCTATTGTTCATGCATTCACTGATTTTTTTGAGCTAAATGACCCTGAAATTGATAAGCACTAGAAATAAACTCTGAAAAGGTAGAAAGTTGGCATGGTATCATCATTTCACCACATATCATGTGATCAAAAGTTGAGAGGGTTATGACAAAAACTGGATGCACTTCGTGTACAAAATGGACAATCTCTTTCGAAGTATTAGGGTTTCAAACGAAAACTCGCGTGTTACAAAGGCATTTCATTTTTTAACTTATTTCAACTCCAGACTTTTTGTGCATTCTGTATGCACCATTCGAAAGGAGGCCATCAATTTTCAACCCTTTCTGACTTCATTTGCTATTTTTCATGCATATACTAATTTGTTTTGAGCTAAATGACCCTGAAATTGATAAGCACTACAAATGAACTCTGAAAAGGTAGAAAGTTGGCATGGTATCGTCATTTCACCCTCAAAGCATGTGCTAAAAAGTTGAGATGGTACAGCATAAACTGGATGCACTTCGTGTACAAAATGGACAATCTCTTTCGAAGTATTAGGGTTTCAGACGAAAACTCGCTTGTTACAAAGGCATTTCATTTTTTTACTTATTTAAACTCCATAATTTTTATGCGTTCAGTATGCACCATTCGAAGGCAGGCCATCAATTTCCAACCCTTTCCGACTTTATTAGCTATTTTTCATGCATTTATTGATTTGTTTTGAGCTAAATGACCCTGAAAATGATAAGCACCACAAATGAACTCTGAAAAGGTAGAAAGTTGGCATGGTATCATAATTTCACCCACATAGCATGTGCTAACAAGTTGAGAGGGTTACAGCAAAAACTAGATGCACTTCGTGTACAAAATGGACAATCTCTTTTGAAGTATCAGGGTTTCAACCGAAAACTCCCTTGTTACAAAGGCATTTAATTTTTTTAAACTAATTTCAACTCCAGACTTTGTGTGCATTCAGTATGCACCATTCAAAGGGAGGCCATCAATTTTCAACCCTTTCTGACTTCATTTCCTATTTTTCATGTATTTACTGATTTTTTGGAGCTAAGTGACCCTCAAATTTATAAGCACTACGAATGAACTCTGAAAAGGTAGAAAGGTGGCACGATATCATCATTTCACCCACATAGCATGTGCTAAAACGTTAAGAGGGTTACGGCAAAAACTAGATGCACTTCGTGTACAAAATGGATAACCTCTTTCGAAGTATCAGGGTTTCACACGAAAACTAGCCTATTACAAAAGCATTTATTTTTTTTAACTTATTTCAACTCCAGACTTTTTGTGCATTCAATAGGTACCATTCAAAGCGAAGCCATCAATTTTCAACCGTTTCCGACTTCATTAGCTATTTTTCATGCATTTACTGATTTTTTGAGCTAAATGACCCCACAATTGATAAGCACTACAAATGAACTCTGAAAATGTAGAAAGCTAGCATGGTATCTTAATTTCACCCACATATCATGTGCTAAAAAATTTAGAGGGCTACGGTAAAAACTGGATGCACTTCGTGTACAAAATGGACAATCTCTTTCGAAGTATCAGGGTTGCACTCGAAAACTCGTCTGTTACAAAGGCATTTCATATTTTTAACTTATTTCAACACCACACAATTTGTGCATTCAGTATGCACCATCCTAAAGGAGGCCATCAATTTCCAACCCTTTATGACTTCATTTGCTATTTTTCATGCATTTACTTGTGTTTTTGAGCTAAATGACCCCGAAATTGATAAGCACTACAAATGAACACTGAAAAGGTAGAAATTTGGCATGGTATCATCATTTCACCCACATAGCATGTGCTAACAAGTTGAGAGGGTTACATCAAAACTGGATGCACTTCATGTACAAAATGGATAATCTCTTTCGAAGTATCAGGGTTTCAGACGAAAACTCGCTTGTTACAAAGGCATTTCATTTTTTAACTTATTTAAACTCCAGACTTTTTGTGCGTTCATTATGCACCATTCGAAGGGAGGCCATCAATTTTGAATCCTGTCTGACTTCATTAGCTATTTTTCATGCATTTATTGATTTTTTTCCAGCTAAATGACCCTGAAATTCATAAGCACTACAAATGAACTCTAAAAAGGTATAAAGTTGGCATGTTATCATCATTTCACCCACATAGCATGTGATAAAAGGTTGAGAGGTTTACGGCCAAAACTAGACGCACCTCGTGTACAAAATGGACAATCTTTCTCGAAGTATCAGGGTTTCAGACGAAAACTCGAGTGTTACAAAGGCATTTCATTTTTTTAACTTAGTTCAACTCTAGACTTTTTGTGCGTTCAGTATGCACCATTCGAAGGGAGGCCATCAATTTTCAACCCTTTTCGACTTCATTAGGTATTTTTCATGCATTTACTGATTTTTTTGAGCTAAATGACCCTGAAATTGATAAGCACTACAAATGAACTCTGAAAAGGTAGAAAGTTGGCATGGTATCATCATTTCACCCACATAGCACGTGCTAAAAAGTTGAGAGGGTTTTGGAAAAAACTAGATGCACTTCGTGTACAAATTGCACAATCTCTATCGAAGTATCGGGGTTTCATACAAAAACTCACTTGTTACGTAGGCATTTCATTTTTTTCACTTATTTCAACTCCAGACATGTGCATTCAGTATGCACCATTAGAAGGGAGCCATCAATTTTCAACCCTTTCGGACTTCATTTCCTATTGTTCATGCATTCACTGATTTTTTTGAGCTAAATGACCCTGAAATTGATAAGCACTAGAAATAAACTCTGAAAAGGTAGAAAGTTGGCATGGTATCATCATTTCACCACATATCATGTGATCAAAAGTTGAGAGGGTTATGACAAAAACTGGATGCACTTCGTGTACAAAATGGACAATCTCTTTCGAAGTATTAGGGTTTCAAACGAAAACTCGCGTGTTACAAAGGCATTTCATTTTTTAACTTATTTCAACTCCAGACTTTTTGTGCATTCTGTATGCACCATTCGAAAGGAGGCCATCAATTTTCAACCCTTTCTGACTTCATTTGCTATTTTTCATGCATATACTAATTTGTTTTGAGCTAAATGACCCTGAAATTGATAAGCACTACAAATGAACTCTGAAAAGGTAGAAAGTTGGCATGGTATCGTCATTTCACCCTCATAGCATGTGCTAAAAAGTTGAGATGGTACAGCATAAACTGGATGCACTTCGTGTACAAAATGGACAATCTCTTTCGAAGTATTAGGGTTTCAGACGAAAACTCGCCTGTTACAAAGGCATTTCATTTTTTTACTTATTTAAACTCCATACTTTTTATGCGTTCAGTATGCACCATTCGAAGGCAGGCCATCAATTTCCAACCCTTTCCGACTTTATTAGCTATTTTTCATGCATTTATTGATTTGTTTTGAGCTAAATGACCCTGAAAATGATAAGCACCACAAATGAACTCTGAAAAGGTAGAAAGTTGGCATGGTATCATAATTTCACCCACATAGCATGTGCTAACAAGTTGAGAGGGTTACAGCAAAAACTAGATGCACTTCGTGTACAAAATGGACAATCTCTTTTGAAGTATCAGGGTTTCAACCGAAAACTGCCTTGTTACAAAGGCATTTAATTTTTTTAAACTAATTTCAACTCCAGACTTTGTGTGCATTCAGTATGCACCATTCGAAGGGAGGCCATCAATTTTCAACCCTTTCTAACTTCATTTCCTATTTTTCATGTATTTACTGATTTCTTGGAGCTAAGTGACCCTCAAATTTATAAGCACTACGAACGAACTCTGAAAAGGTAGAAAGGTGGCACGATATCATCATTTCACCCACATAGCATGTGCTAAAACGTTAAGAGGGTTACGGCAAAAACTAGATGCACTTCGTGTACAAAATGGATAACCTCTTTCGAAGTATCAGGGTTTCACACGAAAACTAGCCTATTACAAAAGCATTTAATTTTTTTAACTTATTTCAACTCCAGACTTTTTGTGCATTCAATAAGTACCATTCAAAGCGAAGCCATCAATTTTCAACCGTTTCCGACTTCATTAGCTATTTTTCATGCATTTACTGATTTTTTGAGCTAAATGACCCCACAATTGATAAGCACTACAAATGAACTCTGAAAATGTAGAAAGCTAGCATGGTATCTTCATTTCACCCACATATCATGTGCTAAAAAATTTAGAGGGCTTCGGTAAAAACTGGATGCACTTCGTGTACAAAATGGACAATCTCTTTCGAAGTATCAGGGTTGCACTCGAAAACTCGTCTGTTACAAAGGCATTTCATATTTTTAACTTATTTCAACACCAGACAATTTGTGCATTCAGTATGCACCATCCTAAAGGAGGCCATCAATTTCCAACCCTTTATGACTTCATTTGCTATTTTTCATGCATTTACTTGTGTTTTTGAGCTAAATGACCCCGAAATTGATAAGCACTACAAATGAACACTGAAAAGGTAGAAATTTGGCATGGTATCATCATTTCACCCACATAGCATGTGCTAACAAGTTGAGAGGGTTACATCAAAACTGGATGCACTTCATGTACAAAATGGATAATCTCTTTCGAAGTATCAGGGTTTCAGACGAAAACTCGCTTGTTACAAAGGCATTTCATTTTTTAACTTATTTAAACTCCAGACTTTTTGTGCGTTCATTATGCACCATTCGAAGGGAGGCCATCAATTTTCAATCCTTTCCGACTTCATTAGCTATTTTTCATGCATTTACTGATTTTTTTTCCGGCTAAATGACCCTGAAATTGATAAGCACTACAAATGAACTCTGAAAAGGTAGAAAGTTGGCATGGTATCATCATTTCACCCACATAGCATGTTCTAAAATCTTGAGAGGGTTATGGCCAAAACTAGATGCACGTCGTGTACAAAATGGACAATCTCTTTCGAAGTATCAGGGTTTCAGAGGAAAACTCGCCTGTTACAAGGGCATTTGATTTTTTTAACTTAGTTCAACTCTAGACTTTTTGTGCCTTCAATATGCACCATTCGTAGGGAGGCCATCAATTTTCAACCCTTTCCGACTTCATTAGGTATTATTCATGCATTTACTGATTTTTTGGAGCTAAATGACCCTGAAATTGATAAGCACTACAAATGAACTCTGAAAAATTAGAAAGTTGGCATCGTATCATCATTTCACCCACATAGCATGTGCTAAAAAGTTGAGAGGGTCATGGCAAAAACTAGATGCACTTCGTGTACAAAATGGACAATCTCTTTCGAAGTATCATGGTTTCATGCAAAAACTCGCCTGTTACGTAGGCATTTCATTTTTTTAAACTTATTTCAACACCAGACATGTGCATTCAGTATGCACCATTCAAAGGGAGCCATCAATTTTCAACACTTTTTGACTTCATTTGCTATTGGTCATGCATTTACAGATTTTTTTGAGCTAAATGACCCTAAAATTGATAAGCACTAGAAATAAACTCTGAAAAGGTAGAAAGTTGACATGGTTTCATCATTTCACCACATATCATGTGATAAAAAGTTGAGAGCATTACGGCAAAAACTGGATGCACTTCGTGTACAAAATGGACAATCTCTTTCGAAGTATTAGGGTTTCAGACGAAAACTCAACTGTTACAAAGGTATTTCATTTTTTAACTTATTTCAACTCCGAAGTTTTTGTGCATTCTGTACGCACCATTCGAAAGGAGGCCATCAATTTTCAAACCTTTTCTGACTTCATTTTCTATTTTTCATGCATTTACTAATTTGTTTTGAGCTAAATGACCCTGAAATTGATAAGCACTACAAATGAACTCTGAAAAGGTAGAAAGTTCGCATGGTATAGTCATTTCACCCTCATAGCATGTACTAAAAAGTTGAGATGGTTACAACATAAGCTGGATGAACTTCGTGTACAAAATGGACAATCTCTTTCGAAGTATCAGGGTTTCAGACGAAAACTCGCCTGTTACAAAGGCATTTCATTTTTTAACTTATTTAAACTCTAGACTTTTTGTGCGTTCAATATGCACCATTCGCAGGGAGGCCATCAATTTTCAACCCTTTCAGACTTCATTAGCTATTTTTCATGCATTTATTGATTTGTTTTGAGCTAAATGACCCTGAAATTGATAAGCACTACAAATGAACTCTGAAAAGGTAGAAAGTTGGCATGGTATCATAATTTCACCCACATAGCATGTGCTAAAAAGTTGAGAGGGTCACAGCAAAAACTAGACACACTTTGTGTACAAAATGGACAATCTCTTTTAATGTATCAAGGTTTCAAACGAAAACTCCCTTGTTACAAAGGCATTTAATTTTTTTGAACTTATTTCAACTCCAGACTTTTTGTGCATTCAGTATGCACCATTCGCAGGGAGGCCATCACTTTTCAACCCTTTCTGACTTCATTTCCTTTTTTTTATGTATTTACTGATTTTCTTTCCCGCTAAATGACCCTGAAATTGATAAGCACTACAAATGAACTCTAAAAAGGTATAAAGTTGGCATGGTATCAATAGTTCACCCATATAGCATGTGCTAAACGGTTGACAGGGTTACGGCCAAAACTAGATGCACCTCGTGTACAAAATGGACAATCTTTTTTGAAGTATCAGGGTTTCAAACGAAAACTCGAGTGGTACAAAGGCATTTCATTTTTTTTAACTTAGTTCAACTCTAGACTTTTTGTGCGTTCAGTATGCACCATTCGTAGGGAGGCCATCAATTTTCAACCCTTTCCGACTGCATTAGGTATTTTACATGCATTTACTGATTTTTTTGAGCTAAATGACCCTGAAACTGATAAGCACTACAAATGAACTCTGAAAAGGTAGAAAGTTGGCATGGTATCATCATTTCACCCACATAGCATGTGCTAAAAAGTTAAGAGGGTTACGGCCAAACTAGATGCACTTCGTGTACAAAATGGACAACCTCTTTCGAAGTATCACGGTTTCACACGAAAACTAGCCTATTACAAAGGCATTTAATTTTTTAACTTATTTCAACTCCAGACTTTTTGTGCATTCAATAGGCACCATTCAAAGCGAAGCCATCAATTTTCAACCCTTTCCGACTTCATTAGCTATTTTTCATGCATTTACTGATTTTTTTGATCTAAATGACCCCGCAATTGATAAGCACTACAAATAAACTCTAAAAAGTTAGAAAGCTAGCATGGTGTCTTCATTTCACCCACATATCATGTGCTAAAAAGTTTAGAGGGCTACGATAAAAACTGGATGCACTTCGTGTAGAAAATGGACAATCTCTTTCGAAGTATCATTGTTTTAGTCGAAAACTCGTCTGTTACAAAGGCATTTCATATTTTTAACTTATTTCAACACCAGTTATTTTGTGCGTTCAGTATGCACCATTCGAAGGGAGGCCATCAATTTCCAACCCTTTCTGACTTCATTTGCTATATTTCATGCATTTGCTAATTTTTTTCCAGCTAAATGACCCTGAAATTGATGAGCATACACATCAACTCAGAAAAGGTATAAAGTTGGCATGGTATCATCATTTCACCACATAGCATGTGATAAAAAGTTGACAGGGTTACGACAAAAACTAGATGCACTTCGTGTACAAAATGGACAATCTCTTTCGAAGTATCACGGTTTCAGACGAAAACTCGCCTGTTACAAAGGCATTTCATTTTTTAACTTATTTCCACTCCGAAGTTGTTGTGCATTCAATATGCACCATTCAAAAGGAGGTCATCAATTTTCAACCCTTTCTGACTTCATTTGCTATTTGTCATGCATTTACTGGTTTGTTTTGAGGTAAATGACCCTGAAATTGATAAGCACTACAAATAAACTCTAAAAAGTTAGAAAGTTGGCATGGTATCATCATTTCATCCACATAGCATGTGCTAAAAAGTTGAGAGGGTTGGGGCAAAAACTGGATGCACTTCGTGTACAAAATGGAAAATCTCTTTGGATGTATGAGGGTTTGAGACGAAAACTCGCCTGTTACAAAGGCATTTATTTTTTTTAACTTATTTCAACTATAGAATTTTTGTGCGTTCACTATGCACCATTCGAAGTGAGGCCATCAATTGTCAACCCGTTCTGACTTCATTTGTTATTTTTCATGCACTTACTCATTTTGTGTGGAGCTAAATGACCTGAAATTGATAAGCACTACAAATGAACTCTGAAAAGGTAGAAAGCTGGCACGGTATCAACATTCCACCCACATAGCATGTGCTAAAAAGTTGAGAGGGTTGCGGGAAAAACTGGATGCACTTCGTGTACAAAATGGACAATCTCTTTCGAAGTATCAGCGTTTCAGACAAAAACTCGTCTATTACAAAGGAATTTCATTTTTTAATATATGTCAAATCTAGACTTTTTGTGCATTCAGTATGCACCATTCAAAAGGAGGTCATCAATTTTCAACCCTTTCTGACTTAATTTGCTATTTTTCATGCATTTACTGATTTTTTTAGGTAAATGACCCTGTAATTGATAAGCACTACAAATGAACTCTGAAAAGGTAGAAAGTTGGCATGGTATCATCATTTCACCCACATAGCATGTGCTAAAAAGTTGCGAGGGTTACAGCAAAAACTGGATGCACTTCGTGTACAAAATGAACAATCTCTTTCGACGTATTAGGGTTTCAGACGAAAACTCGCCTGTTACAAAGGCATTTCAGTTTTTTTAACTTATTTGGACTCTAGACTTTTTGTGCATTCAGTATGCACCATTCAAAGGGTGGACATCAATTTTCAACCCTTTCTGACTTTGTTTTCTATTATTCATTCATTTACTCATTTGTTTTGAGCTAAATGACCCTGAAATTGATAAGCACTACAAATGAACTCAGAAAAGGTAGAAAGTTGGCATGGTATCATCATTTTACCCACATATCATGTGCTAAAAAGTTTAGAGGGCTACGATAAAAACTGGATGCACTTCGTGTACAAAATGGACAATCTCTTTCGAAGTATCATTGTTTCAGTCGAAAACTCGTCTGTTACAAAGGCATTTCATATTTTTAACTTATTTCAACACCAGTCATTTTGTGCGTTCAGTATGCACCATTCGACGGGAGGCCATCAATTTCCAACCCTTTCTGACTTCATTTGCTATATTTCATGCATTTGCTAAAAAAATTTCCAGCTAAATGACCCTGAAATTGATGAGCATACAAATCAACTCAGAAAAGGTAGAAAGTTGGCATGGTATCATCATTTCACCACATAGCATGTGATAAAAAGTTGACAGGGTTACGACAAAAACTAGATGCACTTCGTGTACAAAATGGACAATCTCTTTCGAAGTATCACGGTTTCAGACGAAAACTCGCCTGATACAAAGGCATTTCATTTTTTAACTTATTTCCACTCCGAAGTTTTTGTGCATTCAGTATGCACCGTTCAAAAGGAGGTCATCAATTTTCAACCCTTTCTGACTTCATTTGCTATTTTTCATGCATTTACTCGTTCGTTTTGAGGTAAATGACCCTGAAATTGATAAGCACTACAAATAAACTCTGAAAAGTTACAAAGTTGGCATGGTATCATCATTTCATCCACATAGCATGTGCTAAAAAGTTGAGAGGGTTGCGGTAAAAACTGGATGCACTTCGTGTACAAAATGGAAAATCTCTTTGGATGTGGGAGGGTTTCAAACGAAAACTCGCCTGTGGCAAAGGCATTTATTTTTTTCACTTATTCCAACTACAGACTTTTTGTGCGTTCAGTATGCACCATTCAAAGGGACGCCATCAATTTTCAACCCTTTCTGACTTCATTTGCTATTTTTCATGCATTTACTCATTTTTGGAGGTAAATGACCCTGAAATTTAGAAGCACTACAAATGAACTCTGAAAAGGTAGAAAGTTGGCATGGTATCATCATTTCACGCACATAGCATGTGCTAAAAAGTTGAGAGGGTTACCGCAAAAACTGGATGCACTTCGTGTACAAAATGTGAAATCTCTTTGGATGTATGAGGGTTTGAGATGAAGACTCGCCTGTTACAAAGGCATTTATTTTTTTTAACTTATTTCAACTACAGAATTTTTGTGCGTTCACTATGCACCATTCGAAGTGAGGCCATCAATTGTCAACCCGTTCTGACTTCATTTGTTATTTTTCATGCACTTACTCATTTTGTTTGGAGCTAAATGACCTGAAATTGATAAGCACTACAAATGAACTCTGAAAAGGTAGAAAGCTGGCACGGTATCACCATTCCACCCACATAGCATGTGCTAAAAAGTTGAGAGGGTTACGCCAAAAACTGGATGCACTTCGTGTACAAAATGGACAATCTCTTTCGAAGTATCATGGTTTCACACGAAAACTCGCCTGTAACAAAGGCATTTCATATTTTTTAACTTATTTCAACTCCAGACATTTTGTGCGTTCAGTATGCACCATTCGACGGGAGGCCATCAATTTTCAAACCTTTGTGACATCATTAGCTATTTTTCATGCATTTACTGATTTTTTGAGCTAAATGACCCTTAAAAATATAACCACTAAAAATGAACTTTGAAAAGGTAGAAAGCTAGCATGGTATCTTGATTTCATCCACATAGCATGTGATAAAAAGTTGAGAGGGTTACGGCAAAAACTGGATGCACTTCGTGTACAAAATGGACAATCTCTTTCGAAGTATCAACGTTTCACACAAAAACTCGCCTATTACAAAGGAATTTCATTTTTTAATATATGTCAAATCTAGACTTTTTGTGCATTCATTATGCACCATTCAAAAGGAGGTCATCAATTTTCTACCTTTTCTGACTTCATTTGCTATTTTTCATGCATTTACTGATTTTTTTTAGGTAAATGACCCTGTAATTGATAAGCACTACAAATGAACTCTGAAAAGGTAGAAAGTTGGCATGGTATCATCATTTCACCCACATAGCATGTGCTAAAAAGTTGCGAGGGTTACAACAAAAACTGGATGCACTTCGTGTACAAAATGGACAATCTCTTTCGACGTATTAGGGTTTCAGACGAAAACTCGCCTGTTACAAAGGCATTTCAGTTTTTTAACTTATTTGGACTCCAGACTTTTTGTGCATTCAGTATGCACCATTCGAAGGGTGGACATCAATTTTCAACCCTTTCTGACTTTGTTTTCTATTTTTCATGCATTTACTCATTTGTTTTGAGCTAAATGACCCTGAAATTGATAAGCACTACAAATGAACTCTGAAAAGGTAGAAAGTTGGCATGGTATCATCATTTACCCACATAGCATGTGCTAAAAAGTTGAGAGGGTTACGGCAAAAACTGGATGCACTTCGTGTACAAAATGGACAATCTCTTTCGAAGCATCAGGGTTTTAGACGAGAACTCGCCTGTTCCAACGACATTTCATTTTTTAAATAACCTAAGAATTACCAAATTGGATATAATGACAAAACACAATAATATTAAAGAGTAGAAATAATAATTACCGCAAAATCTATTTTTAAAGTAAAGTTATTTAAAACTAGTGATTCACACAAATATCAAATGATTCAAATTTCAACTATTCGATTTTGAAAACTACTGCCACTAACAGAAAGTTTATAACTTTTTTGACCTAGCACAACAAGATTCACTCATTAACTCTCAATAAAGCACGAAAAAACTCAGAAACAAAAGAAAATAAATAAATAAAAAACAAAAAAATGAAAAATAAATAAAAAATAGGCCGCCTATTGGGCCGCCACGGCCTGCATATGACTAGAAACCCAACCGGGGTCAGGATGCAGGCCCGCAAGGCCCAGTAGGCCCAAAGGGCCGCACAGGTTGAATAGGCCCACATAGGCCTTCTTAGAGAGGAGCTCGAGGGAGCAGCCGTAGCTGGGCTTATAAACCAGTGCGGCTGCCCCTCACTTGGCGAGGTGGGACTAAACTTCCACCGCAGTGCGTCGTGCTAGTAACAGGTCTTTAGTCACGGTTGGTGGCTCCAACCGCGACTAACCCCCCCCCCTTTAGTCGCGGTTGGAGCCACTAACCACGACTAAAGGGTTTCGCTTCCCGCCGCTTTGGCTGGTGAAATTCACCTTTACTTGCGGTTGGTAGCTCCAACCGCGACTAAAGGGTGGTCTTTAGTCGCGGTTGGAGCCACCAACCGCGACTAAAGGTCCTCCTATATAAGGAGTTGAATTTTTTTCAGTTTCCCTCTGCTTTCTTCGTCTCTTCGACCACAGAGGAGATTGACGGTCACGCGCCCCCAACGCCGTCGCCGCCCCCGACGCGCCGCCCATGCTGTCGCCGCCCTGGACGCGCCGCCCCCAGCGCGTGCCGCCCCTCCTCGAGCTCGCATTCCATCGTCGTTGTCGTCGCAGTCGTCGTCACCGACGACTTGCCTCACCTCGCCGCCCGTCGCCCCGCTGTGAGCCCTTGCCTCCATGGCCGCCCTCCCATCGATTGAGACCACACACACACACATATGCATGAACACACACACATATGCGTGAACACACACACGCACACACACACACACATTTTTTTTTCTGTTTTTCTGTTTTTTAGTTTTTTATACTTTTAGTTATAGAAATGTTAGATGAATTAGATATATAAATTTTAGATGAATGTTTTTTTAGTTTTTTATACTTTTAGTTATAGAAATGTTAGATGAATTTTAGATATATAAATGTTAATTAGGTGAATTTTGATTTTTTTTATATAATGTTGTTTTTCTATAATTAGTGTTTCATTAATATATATGTTTAATTAGTATATATGCTTAATTGTTTTTGCTTAATTGGAAGTATATAATGTCCCTAACCTATTAAAATGTTGCTTACAAGTATATAATCTTTCTTAATTAGATTTTTTATTGAGAATGGAATATTATTAGAGTAGTTATAACCTAGGAATTTTTACATTTTGATCCAATATATATAGAGAGAAAAAAGTTGATGAATTTTGACAGTTGATTCAATGTATAGCAATTAGTATTTGCAAAATTTGCATATTTTAATGTTGCATTTTTTGATGTCATTGCTCTATATATGGAATGGGTTGACTTTACGTCTGTTTCGGCTCCTTGTGTGTCTTTCTGTGAGGGAGAGTGTCCACCATATATATATATATATATATATATATATATATATATATATATATATATATATATATATATATATGAGAGAGAGAGGAAGAATCCCGACTGTTGTCGTGGGGGTCGCTTCTCCTTCGTTCCAGTGTGCTAGACATTTTGGTGTAATGCACTCTGGGACGAATGGAGGAGCCACCATCACCGACGGTCGCAATATCAGAAGGAGCGCCCACCATATACGTGAGATGAAAGTTTGTGAAGGAAAGACTCGACAGACCTTAAGTCAACCTATTGCATATTGAGTAATAGTGATCTATGTGTTGATCAGTTTTCTTCTAGTTTCCTTCGATCGATTTTAAATGTTTCAACTATGAACATAGGAAATATCTGACGACGAAAGGGAATTCCCTATGTGTGAATACTGCAAAGACGAGCGCGGCCTGTGTGACAAGCCTTTCCTAGTTGAGTCTTGGATAAGATTGGATTCAATACTAAAAAAAGTATGGAGGTAAAAATAGTTCACTTGAGGACCGAGCATGGTTATACTTTTGGCGTAAAATTGTACAATGAAGACACCTACTGCCATTTTGAATGCAAATGTTGGAGAGCACTATGCAAGGCTTATGCATTTGAGCCTAATATGCTTACCATCTTTCATATTCATCCGGAAGATGAAATTGAAGGTAATATCGACGTCTGGGTCGATGTGCAGACGCCTCCAGTTCTACCATTATGTGAGTTTCTCAACCATATTTATTAATTAATTTATATTGTTTATTTAAAAATAGTTGACAATTTATTTCCATTGACAGCTTATTTTCATTCTTCAAAAAATGTATTGAAGATGGTAGACAGAATCTACTACTACAATGATGAAGCAGAATTAACTTATAAGAAGAAAGATCATCTTACCACATTTCTTAATCGTCTTGAGAATTATAATATCTATTATCAAGCTCCTCCACATTATGGTCAATACGTACCACTAGTGCACGTGGTGAACTACGGTAACATCCATGGAGATTGCATGGTAAGATTTTCTACTATTATGACATCCGTGCATCTTTTGTAAAAAATCTTCTAAAATTAAACTACATTGCTAACTACAAAGTTATTACTATGTTTTTCAACAGAAAATCGTGAAGGATTGTGTGCCTCATCTGATGTTTCCGAGAGGTCGTGTTGTTGTTCTGAGCTTAGGGCCACCACGGCCAGGTCAGTCTATGCATCACTCCTATCCATATCGGATTTCTAAAACCGATGAAGACATGACAATCAAAGATTGGAAAAAATGTATGGTCAATCATAGAGAGCTACTTGGAAGCAACATTGTGCGTAGGCCAAGAATTGGAGACAGGATGATCTCCATTCTCCATAGTGGAGAGTCAGGGCCTATCTTGTTTTATGATATTGTACCTAAGAGAGGGTAGAGTAGGTCCTATGAGAGAGGACTAGGTCCTATGTACAATGTGTTATTATGTGCTACAATGTGTTAGAGTTGATGAGGAGGAGGAGGAGATGTGATTATGACTAGTGACCAACTTGTCATATGATGTCTCATTGATGGTAATGACTATGATGATTATTATCTATAGTTTTGTTGGTGATGATATGATGCAAGAGTTTTTATATTAATATGATGATGATGTTGATCATGATTATCATGATGATTTGTTATATCATTGGGGGAAGGAAAGCGGATTAGATTCAGGTGGATGGATCATAAGTGACCAAAAGTTGAATTAGTAGGATCGTCGCCCTACTAATTCAACTTTTGACCATTTTTTATTCATTTGGATGAATAAAATCCATGTTTCTTCCTCATAGTGATATAATAATTCATGATGAACATAATGATATAACAACCTCTTTATTGGTATTGTATCAAAATTTGTATAATGTCATATAACCATAATTAATTCATAAACCCCTAAAGAATTAAAAGGAAAAATAAAACAAAACTAAAAAACTAAATACTTTTACTCCCGGTTGGTGTTACCAACCGGGACTAAAGGTCCCCCCGAGCCCACGGCACCATCGGATGCCATGTGGAGGGCCTTTGGTGCCGGGCCGTGTTGAACCGGCACTAAAGAGGGCCTTTGGTGCCATGCCATGCTTTAGTCCCCACCCTTTAATGCTAGTTCTAGAACCGGCACTAAAGTTCCTTACGAACCATGACTATAGGCCGGTTCTGCACTAGTGTGATCCCGCATCTGCTTCATCTATATATAAAGGAGATCAATATGAATATGCATGTTAGTTGTGTGTATATGTATTAGATCATGATAAAAAAATATGAATGGTGTTTACGTACGCAAACATTTCTTGCACTCTTGCAGCTTTCGGTCATAAAGCGAATGTTCTTGCAAACGTAATATGCACATAGTTCTGTCCCCTATGCCTACCTCATGCACTTTATGAGAATAGAAGTCAATCAGATAAGAATGAAGCATGACAATGGTATTGAAACTAGAATTAAAGAGATACACGGACATAGCTAGTACTACTTAATTACCCTTGGCCTTCGCCATCTCAACTTTTGATTCCATTCACTAGTGACCTCTTTGATGAAATGTTTCCAAACCCTGCCCGACAAACAAAATGAATAAAGGAGTTATTAATTACTTCATATCAGGAAATAAACTAATAAAGAGGCCGACATAGTGCATCAATGATTGAAATTACCTTCCGAGCAACAAATGCAAGCTTATGTAATCTTCAGAGTCTTTACTAAGCGAGTCCAGTACCTCAACACTTCCATCGTTAACTATAATGATTACAAGGATCCAGTGGTAGCTTCTCACATGATTTGTATAAGCGGGCGTCCATATAACTCATCAACTACACTTAACATCAAGTATATATATATAAGCAAAAAAAGAATTTGTAGTAAAGACAATAACATTCACTGAAAGATTGAAGGTAAAAGTATTTCAGCTTTATACTTCAGGGCCTTCAAAAACATTAGAAGCATTTTCTCCGT
This sequence comes from Hordeum marinum, assembly GCA_022496015.1. NCBI lineage: Eukaryota > Viridiplantae > Streptophyta > Magnoliopsida > Poales > Poaceae > Hordeum > Hordeum marinum. The sequence goes on from CM039674.1 coordinate 35,156,645, forward strand.
GTCTTTAGGGTCCCTTCTCAACACTTCTTCATTATCGGTATTTGGGTCAACAAACCCAATGCCATAGACTCCAGCTATTTTGAATTAAAAAATCTTCATTTTGCATAATACCACACAAAATAATATAGTGAGTATAATAACACGCAACGAACGAGCTAAGCTAGAGACTTAAATGACAGAAAGAAACCACTTACAGACAATAGCAACTAACGATAGACTTGTCGAGTGCTTTTTGAATGAATAACTGAAAAATTCTGCATTTTCAATCCACAAAGCATTTTCATGGATGTAATGCTCTTTCTCGACTTTCACCATGAGGCTAGATCGCCCGACCTTTACTTATCTCATGTACCATTCATGCAAGTTGTGCATTTGCATTCTTAGAAGCTTCTCGTCATCAGGAGTGACCAGAAGTTTCCCGGGGACATATCGCCATGCTATTTCCTTCGGATCCAACGGTGGAAATTTCTCGATCTCAAGAAGTTTTTCGATGGTGATACCGAGCAATCTAGCATTCTCGCTATCAGCGTCGGTTATTGCCACCATATTGGCACTCACCTTGAGCGGGCTGATCCATAGGACTATCTGTTCTCCGAACTGGGGAACAGTTTTCCCACATTTACTGCTACCGCTCGATGTCTTCCGTCTGTTGCGGGATTCAAAAGACTTGGTGATACATCATTCACAGTCTGATACCGGCCTTTTATCCACTGGTTTAGCTGCATCAATAAAGTGTTGTACGACCTCATCGGGTACTTTCTCCTTTGGCAGCGCGGGCGGTTTCGGTCCAAAACATGCTTGCAATTAGATAGACACATGTTCACCGAGTTCTGCGTCAGTCATATCGTAAGCTAACTTCTTTTTCATAGGAGGCTCGGGTTTCTTCTTTGGTGCTGATCTTTTTCTCTTTGGAAACGGCAGATATCGATATTTCATACTCTTCGCGCTAGGCTCTGTCTCGGGGTGGGATGGATTCTACTGACGCGGCGGAGCTTGATATCGCGGACTCACCATGCGCTCCATCTTGGGGTGGGATGGATTCGGTTGGCGCAGCGGAGATGGATATGGCAGACTCACCTGCGCTCCATCTTTGGGAGGGTTGGAGTCTACTGACGCGACGGACTTGGAGGAGGAGTCGGTGGCCTTGGTAGAGAGTTTGCAAACACGATGCATTCCTTTTTCCATAAAATGACACAACACCTGGTTTCTCCTAATGTCCGCTCCCCTTCACCTCCAAGGTAATCAAGATCTAATGATTCATATGCCGACACACCTTGATCCACCCCGACACGAGCATAGTCAGGTGGAATCGGATTGCCATGGAAAGTTGCTTCAGGTCCACTCGGTAAAGCAAAGTTGTCCACCGACTTCATGGATATGTTCTTCAGTTTCGTGTATAGCTTACAAGGTGACGACACTAGGATATCATCCACGGGGTAGCTAGCCAGCAGGGCATCATCGGTCAGGACTTCCGTGGAACCCACACAGCTTTTCGGCATAGATGATGGAATGGTACCATCCAATGCAGGATATTATTGCTACTATTGCTGAGACGTGCTAAGTTTGTTGATTTGCTCTTGCTGCATGTTGTATTTGCATTCCAAGTCCTGGATTCGATATACTTCATGCTTCTTCTTTCTGTCATGACTTCTATAGCTGTCGTTCCAGTCCGCAAACCCTAGAAACCACGGAACCGTGCCTTTGCCTTGTGTTTGTCCTGGGTGTTCAGGATTCTTGAGGGCATGCGAAAGCTCGTCATTCTCTCTCTCCGGCTGGTACACACCAGCTCGAGCTTCTTCTATTGCTTTAAGTATCTCGACCGTGGCATCTTTAAGACTTGTCTGTTCAAGAACCTGGCCTGTATTTGGGTCCGACTTTCCCCCATGTGCATAATGTTGGGAGACGTAGTAGTAAATCAAAAAATTTCCTACGATCACAAAGCGGAAGCATTACAAGAACACGGTTGGTGGAGTCGTACTCGCAGCGATTCCGATCGTGGTGGAATCCGATCTAAGCGCCGAACAACGACGCCTTCGCGTTCAACACATGTGCAGCCCGGTGACGTGTCCTATGCCTTGATACAGAAAGGAGGAAGGAGAGGTTGAGGGAGAGCTCCGGCAGCACGATGGCATGGTGAGGGTGGAGCTGCATGGTCTCCGGCAGGGCTTTGTCAAGCACTACGGAGAACGAGGAGAGGGAGGAGTAGAGCTGCGCCATGGGAGAGAGAGAGATCTATGTCTCTGGCTGCCCCAAGTGCTCCACTAGATATAGGAGGACGAGGAGAGAGGGCTGCACCCTAGGGTTCTCACCCTACGGTGGTGCAGCAGCCTCCAGATCCCATCTCGCCCGCGGCCACAAAGCGAGAGGGGTGCGGCTACCCTAGGGTGGGCCTTAGGGCCCATCTGCCCTAGAGTTTGTCCCCTCCCACTCCAGCTGTGCCTTGGGCCCTTGAGGGGGCGCACCATCCCACCTAGGGGCTGGTTCACTCCCACTTGCGGCCCATGCAGCCCTCTGGGGCTGGTGGCCCCACTTGGTGGACCCCCCGAACACTTCCGGTGGTCCCAGTACGTTACCGGTAATTCCTGAAACACTTCCTGTGACCAAAACCTCACTTCCTATGTATGAATCTTTACCTCCGGACCATTTAGGAGCTCCTCGTGACATCCGGGATCTCATCCGGGAATCTGGACAACCTTCGGTAACCATGTACACTATTTCCCTATAACCCTAGCGGCATCGAACCTTAAGTGTGTAGACCCTACGGGTTCGGGAGGCTTGTAGATATGACCGAGACACCTCTCCGGTCAATAACCACCAGCGGGATCTAGATACCCATGTTGGCTACCACATGTTCCACGATGAACCCATCGGATGAACCACGATGTCAGGGATTCAATCAATCCCGTATACAATTCCCTTTTCTACCTGTATGATACTTGCCCGAGAGTCGATCGTCGGTATCCCAATACCTTGTTCAATCTCGTTACTGGCAAGTCTCCTTACTCGTTCTGTAACATATCATCCCGTGGCTAAGTCCTTAGTCACATTGAGCTCATTATGATGATGTCTTACTGAGTGGGCCTAGAGATACCTCTCCGTCACATGGAGTGACAAATCCCAGTCTCGATTCGTGCCAACCCAACATACACTTTCGGAGATACCCGTAGTGCACCTTTATAGCCACCCAGTTACGTTGTGACGTTTGGCGCACCCAAAGCATTCCTATGGTATCCGGAAGTTGCACAATCTCATGGTCTAAGGAAATGACACTTGACATTAGAAAAGCCTTAGCAGACGAACTACACGATCTTGTGCTATGCTTAGGATTGGGTCTTGTCCATCACATCATTCTCCTAACGATGTGATCCCGTTATCAACGACATCCAATGTCCATGGTCACAAAACCTTGACCATATATTGATCGACGAGCTAGCCAACTAGAGGCTCACTAGGGACATGTTGTGGTCTATGTATTCATACATGCATTACGGTTTCCGGTTAACACAATTATAGCATGAACAATAGACAATTATCATGAACAAGGAAATACAATAATAACCATTTTATTATTGCCTCTAGGGCATATTTCCAACAATCTCCCACTCACACTAGAGTAAATAATCTAGATACATTGTGATGAATCGAACACCCATAGCATTCTGGTGTTGATCATGTTTCGCTCGTGAGAGACGTTTAGTCAACGGATCTGCGACATTCAGATCCGTATGTACTTTACAAATATCTATATCTCCCTCCTGAATGTAATCACGGATGTAGTTGAAGTGGCGCTTGATGTGTCTTGTCTTCTTGTGAAACCTGGTCTCCTTGGCAAGGGCCATAGCTCTAGTGTTATCACAGAATAGAGTCATCGGCCCAACGCATTGGGAATTACTCCTAGGTCGGTGATGAACTCCTTCATCGAGACTATTTCCTTTGCTGCTTCCGAAGCAGCTATATACTCTGCTTCACATGTAGATGCCGCCATGACGCTTTGCTTGCTGCTGCACGAGCTGACTGCCCCTCCGTTCAAAATATACACGTATCTAGTTTGCGACTTGGAGTCGTCCGGATTTGTGTCGATGCTAGCATCAAGGTAACCTTTTATGACGAGTTCTTCGGCACCTCCATATACGAGAAACATGTCCTTTTTCCTTTACAGGTACTTCAGGATATTCTTGACCGCTATCCAGTGTTCCTCTCCGAGATCACTTTGGTAACTCCCTACCAAACTTATGGCAAGGTTCACATCAGGTCTGGTACACAGCATGGCATACATAATAGAGCCTATGGCTGAAGCATATGGGATGACACTCATCTCTTCTCTATCCTTTGTCGTGGTCAGGCATTGAGTCGTACTCAATCTCACACCCTGCAACAAAAGCAAGAACCCCTTCTTGGACTGATCCATATTGAACTTCTTCAATATCTTGTCAAGGTATGTGCTTTGTGAAAGACCTATGAGGCATCTCGGTCTATCTCTATAGATCTTGATGCCTAATATGTAACCAGCTTCTCCAAGGTCCTTCATTGAAAAACACTTATTCAAGTAGGCCTTTATGCTTTCCAAAAGTTATATATTATTTCCCATCAAAAATATGTCATCCACATATAATATGAGAAATGCTACAGAGCTCCCACTCACTTTCTTGTAAATACAGGGCTCTCCATCAACCTGTATAAACCCAAACGCTTTAATCACCTCATTAAAGTGAATGTTCCAACTCCGAGATGCTTGCACCAGCCCATAGATGGAGCGCTAGAGCTTGCATACCTTGTTAGCATCTTTAGGATCGACAAAACCTTCCGGCTGCATCATATAAAGTTCTTCCTTAACGAAGCCATTAAGGAATGCCGTTTTGACGTCCATTTGCTAGATCTCATAATCATAAAATGTGGCAATTGCTAACATGATTCGGACAGACTTCAGCATCGCTACGTGTGAGAAAGTCTCATCGTAGTCAACTCGTTGAACTTGTTGATAACCCTTAGCAACAAGCCGAGCCTTATAGACGGTCACATTACCATCCACGCCAGTCTTCTTCTTAAAGATCCATTTATTTTCTATGGCTCGCTTATCATCAGGCAAGTCCACCAAAGTCCATACTTTGTTCTCATACATGGATCCTATCTCGGACTTCATGGCTCCAAGCCATTTGTTGTAATCCGTGCCCCCCATCACTTCTTCATAGTTCGAAGGCTCACCGTTGTCCAACAACTTGATCTCTAGGACAGGGTTGTCGTACCACTCTAGTGCGGAAAGTTTCCTAGTGGACCTTCGATGTTCAATAGTAACTTGATCTGAAACAACGTCCTGTGCTGCACTACTCTTTGGTTCAAGTGGAGGTACAATTACCTCATCAAGTTCTATTTTCCTCCCACTTACTTCTTTCAAGAGAAACTCTTTCTCAAGAAAGGATCCATTCTTGGCAACAAACACTTTGATTCGAATCTCAGGTGGAAGGTATACCCAATAGTTTCTTTGGGGTATCCTATGAAGACGTACTTTTTCGCTTTAGGTTCAAGCTTCTCAGGTTGAAGTTTCTTCACATAAGCATCGCATCCCCAAACTTTTAGAAACAATAGCTTAGGTTTCTTTCCAAACCATAATTCATACGGTGTCGTCTCAACGGATTTAGACGGTGCCCTATTTAAAGTGAATGCGGCAGTCTCTAATGCATATCCCCAAAATGATAGTGGTAAGTCGGTAAGAGACATCATAGATCGCACCATACCCACTAGAGTGCGATTACGACGTTTAGACACACCATTTTGCTGAGGTGTGCCACGCGGCGTGAGTTGTGAAACAATTCCACATTTCCTTAGGTGCGTGCCAAACTTGTGACTTAAATATTCTCCACCACGATCAGATCGTAGGCACTTTATTTTCCTGTCACGTTGATTCTCTACCTCACTCTAAAATTCCTTGAACCTTTCAAAGGTTTCGGACTTGTGTTTCATTAAGTAGACATACCCATATCTTCTCAAGTCAATAGTGAGGGTGAGAACATAACGGTAGCAACTGCGAGCCTCGACGCTCATTGTACATCGTACATCGGTATGTATTATTTCCAACAAGTTAGTTGCTTGCTCCATTGTTCCAGAGAACGGAGTCTTGGTCATCTTGCCCATGAGGCATGGTTCGCACGTGTCAAATGATTCAAAATCAAGAGACTCCAAAAGTCGATCAGCATGGAGTTTCTTCACGCGTTTGACACCAATATGACCAAGGCGGAAGTGCCACATATAAGTGGGACAATCGTTATCAATCTTACATCTTTTGGTAATCACACTATGGACATGTGTAACATCATGTTCGAGATTCATCAAAAATAAACCATTGACTAGCGGAGCATGACCATAAAATATTTCTCTCATATAAATAGAACAACCATTATTCTCAGATTTAAATGAGTAGCCATATCGCATCGAGCAAGATCCAGATACAATGTTCATGCTCAAATCTGGTACTAAATAACAATTATCGAGGTTTAAAACTAATCCCGAAGGTAGATGTAGAGGTAGCGTGCCGACGGTGATCACATCGACCTTGGAACCATTCCCGACGTGCATCATCACCTCGTCCTTTGCCAGTCTCCGCTTATTCCGTAGCTCCTTCTTGGAGTTACAAATGTGAGCAAGTGCACCGGTATCAAATACCCAAGAGTTACTACGAGGGCTGGTAAGGTACACATCAATAACATGTATATCACATATACCTTTAACGTTGTCGGCCTTCTTATCCGCTAAGTACTTGGGGCAGTTCCGCGTCCAGTGACCGGTACCCTTGTAATAAAAGCACTTAGTCTTAGGCTTGGGTCCATGCTTGTTCTTCTTCCCGGCAACTTGCTTACCGGGCGCGGCAACAACTTTTCCATCCTTCTTGAAGTTCTTGTTACCCTTGCCTTTCTTGAAACTAGTGCTCTTATTCACCATCAACACTTGATGCTCGACCTCCGCTGATTTTAGCATTGAGTACAACTCAGGAATGGACTTCTCCATACCCTGCATGTTGTAGTTCATCACAAAGCTCTTCTATCTAGGTGGAAGCGTCTGGAGGATTCTGTCAATGACCGAGTCATTCGGGAGATTAACTCCCAGCTGAGTCAAGCGGTTGTGCAACCCAGACATTTTGAGTATGTGCTCACTGACAGAACTATTTTCCTCCATCTTACAACCTAAGAACTTGTCAGAGACATCATATCTCTCGACCCAAGCATGAGCTTGGAAAACCAGTTTTATCTCTTCGAACATCTCATATGCTCCATGTTGCTCAAAACGCTTTTGGAGCCCTGGTTCTAAACTGTAAAGCATGCCGCACTGAACAAGGGAGTAATCATCACAGCGTGACTACCAAGCATTCATAATTTCTTGATCTGCTGGGAAAATAGCTGCGTCACCTAGCAGTGCATCAAGGGCATACAATCTCTTGGAAGCTATGAGGATGATCGTCAAGCCATGGACCCAGTCCGCTTAGTTTCTTCCATCATCTTTCAGCTTTGTTTTCTCTAGGAATGCGTTGAAGTTGAGGGTGACATTAGCGTTGGCCATTGGATCTACAATATAGATTGTAAAGACAATTTTAGACTAAGTTAATGATAATTAAGTTCACATACTCAAATTATTTAATGAACTCCCACTTAGATAGACATCTCTCTAGTCATGCAAGTGATACATGATCCATGTCAACTAGCCCGTGTCCGATCATCACGTGAGACGGACTAGTCATCCATGGTGAACATCTCCATGTTGATCGCATCTACTATATGACTCATGTTCGACCTTTCGGTCTTCTATGTTCTGAGGCCATGTCTGTACATGCTAGGCTCATCAAGTCAACCTAAGTGTTTCGCGTGTGTAAATCTGGCTTACACCCGTTGTATGCGAACGTTAGAACCTATCACACCCGATCATCACGTGGTGCTTCGGAACAACGATCCTTAGCAATGGTGCACAGTTAGAGTGAACACATTTTTCTTGAAATTTTATTGAGAGATCATCTTATTTACTATCGTCGTTCTAAGAAAATCAGATGTAAACATGATAAACATCACATGCAATCAATATAGTGACATGATATGGCCAATATCATCTTGCTCCTTTGATGTCCATCTTTGGGGCACCATGATCATCATTGTCACCGGCATGACACCATGATCTCCATCATCGTGTCTTCATGAAGTTGTCTTGCCAACTATTACTTCTACTACTATGGCTAATGATTAGCAATAAAGTAAAGTAATTACATGGTGTTTATGATTGACACGCAGGTCATACAATAAAATAAGACAACTCCTATGGCTCCCGCCAGTTGTCATACTCATCGACATGCAAGTCGTGAATCCTATTACAAGAACATGATAAATCTCATACATCACAATGAATCACACCACATCCTTTGGCCATATCACATCACAAGGCATATGCTGCAAAAACAAGTTAGACGTCCTCTAATTTGTAGTTGCAAGTTTTTACGTGGCTGCTATAGGTTTCTAGCAAGAACGTTTCTTACCTATTCCAAAACCACAACGTGATATGCCAATTGCTATTTACCATTCATAAGGAACTTTTTCATCGAATCCGATCCGACTAAGGTGGGAGAGACAGACACCCGCTAGCCACCTTATGCACGTAAGCGTACGTGTAAAGTTGGTCTGGGCCGGTTCATCCCACAATACCGCTGAATCAAGATAAGACAAGTTCATGATGCCACTTGTGTTCTACTCGTGCATAAATTCTACGCATAAACCTAGCTCATGATGCCACTGTTGGGAGATGTAGTAGTAAATCAAAAAATTCCTACGATCACCAAGATCCATCTATGAGAAACCAGCAACGAGTAAGGGGAGAGTGCATCTTCATACCTTTGAAGATCGCTAAGCGGATGCATTACAAGAACGCGGTTGGTGGAGTCGTACTCGCAGCGATTCACATCGCGGTGGAATCCGATCTAAGCGCCGAACAAGGGCGCCTCCGCGTTCAACACATGTGCAGCCCGGTGACGTCTCCTACGCCTTGATCTAGCAAGGAGGAACGAGAGGTTGAGGGAGAGCTCTGTCAGAACGACGGCATGGTGATGGTGGAGCTGCGTGCTCTCCGGTAGGGCTTCGCCAAGCACTACAGAGAACAAGGAGAGGGAGGAGTAGGGCTGCGCCGTGGGAGAGAGAGATGCGTGTCTCCATCTGCCCCAAGTGCTCCACTATATATAGGAGGAGGAGGAGGTAGGGCTGCTCCCTAGGGTTCCCACCCTAGGGTGATGTGGCAGCCTCCAGATCTCATCTGGCCGGCGACCACAGAGGGAGAGGTGTGTAACTGCCCTAGGGTGGGCCTTAGGCCCATCTGCCCTAGGGTTTACCCCCCTCCCACTCCAGCTGTGCCTTGGGCCCTTGTGAGGGGTGCACCAGCCCACCTAGGGGATGGTTCCCTCCCACTTGCGGCCGATGCAGACCTCAAGGGCTGGTGGCCCCACTTGGTGGACCCCCGAAACCCTTCCGGTGGTCCCGGTACGTTACCGGTAATTCCGGAAACACTTCCGATGACCAAAACCTCACTTCCTATATATGAATCTTTACCTTCGGACCATTCCGGAGCTCCTCATGACGTTCGGGATCTCATCCGGGATGCCGAACAAACTTAGGAAGCCATGTACACTATTTCCCTATAACCCTAGCGTCATCGAACCTTAAGTGTGTAGACTCTATGGGTTCGGGAGGCATGTAGACGTGACCGAGACACCTCTCCGGTCAATAACCAACTACGGGATCTAGATACCCATGTTGGCTCCCACATTCTCCATGATGATCTCATCGGATGAACCACGATGTCGGGGACTCAATCAATCCCGTATACAATTCCCTTTGTCTACCGGTATGATATGTTGGAAATATGCCCTAGAGGCAATAAATAAAGTGTTTATTATTGTATTTCCTTGTTCATGATAATCGTTTATTATCCATGCTATAATTGTATTAATTGGAAAAATGGATACATGTGTGTATACATAGACAAACACAATGCCCCTAGTCTGCCTCTAGTGAACTAGCTCGTTGATTGAAAGATGGTTAAGGTTTCCTAGCCATGGACATGATATGTCATTTCATAACGGGATCACATCATTAGGAGAATGATGTGATGGACAAGACCCAAACTACAAACGTAGCTTATGATCGTGTCAGTTTATTGCTACTGTATTCTGCATGTCAAGTATATGTTCCTATGACCATGAGATAATGCAACTCACAAATATCGGAGGAGTACCTTGTGTGTATCAAACGTCGCAATGTAACTGGGTGACTATAAAGGTGCTCTACAGGTGAATATTAAGTTGAGAATCATCGTAACAAGAAGATTAAGTTCCTGCGATCTGATCGAGGAGGTGAATATGAGTTATGAGTTTGGCAGTCACTAAAGACAGTGTGGAATTGTTTCACAGTTGACACCGCCCGGAACACCACAGCGTAATGGTGTGTCGGAACGTCGTAATCGAACCTTATTAGATATGGTGCGTTCTATGATGTCTCTTGCTGATTTGCCACTATCATTTTGGGGTTATGCATTAGAGACAGCTGCATTCGCTTTAAATAGGGCACCATCAAAATCCGTTGAGACGACGCCATATGAACTGTGGTTTGGCAAGAAGCCAAAGTTGTCGTTTCTTAAAGTTTGGGGATGTGATGCTTAGGTCAAAAAGCATCAGCCTGAAAAGCTGGAACCCAAAGTGGAGAAATGCATCTTGATAGAATACCTGAAAGAGACAGTCGGATATACCTTCTATCTCAGTACGGAAGGCAAAGTGTTTGTCGCTAAAAACGGAACATTTCTTGAAAAAGAGTTTCTCTCGAAAGAATTGAGTGGGAGGAAAATAGAGTGTGATGAGGTTATTGAACCTTTACTTCAACCAGAAATTAGCGCAGCACAGAAAGATGTTTCTGTGGAACCTATGACTGTAGAAGAGGAAGTTAGTGATGATGATCATGAAGCTTCGGATCAAGCAGCTGTTGAACCTCGTAGGTCCACAAGGCCGTGTACTACCCCTGAGTGGTACGGCAACCCTGTCTTGGAGGTCATGTTGTTGGACAACAATGAACCTACGGGCTATGGAGGAGCAGTGATGGGCCCGGATTCCGAGAAATGGTTAGAGGCCATGAAATCCGAGATGGGATCCATGTATGAAAACAAAGTATGGACTTTGGAAGTATTACCTGAAGGGCAAAAGGCCATTCAGAACAAATGGATCTTTAAGAAGAAGACAGACACGGACGGTAATGCCACCGTCTATAAAGCTTGACTTGTGGCAAAGGGTTTTTCACAAGTTCAAGTAGTTGACTACGATGAGACTTTCTCACCCGTAGCGATGCTTAAGTCTGTCATAATCATGTTAGCAATAGCTGCCTATTTCGACTATGAAATTTGGCAGATGGATGTAAAAACAACGTTCCTCAGCGGTTTCCTTGAGGAAGAGTTGTATATGATGCAACCCAAAGGTTTTGTCGATCCAGAGAATGCTGACAAAGTTTGCAAACTCCAGCGATCCATTTATGGACTGGTGCAAGCAACTCGGAGTTGGAATAAGCACTTTGATGAGGTGATCAAAGCGTTTGAGTTTATACAAGTTTACGGAGAAGCTTGTATTTACAAGAAAGTGAGTGGGAGATCTATAGCGTTTCTAGTATTATATGTGGATGACATATTGCTGGTTGGAAACAATATAGAAATGCTGGAAAGCGTGAAGGAATATTTGAACAAGAGTTTTTCAATGAAGGACCTAGGAGAAGCTGCTTTCATATTAGGCATTAAGATCTATAGAGATAGATCGAGACGCTTAATAGCACTTTCACAGAGCACATACCTTGATAAAGTTTTGAAGAAGTTCAAAATGGAACAGTCCAAGAAGGGGTTCTTGCCTGTATTACAAGGTGTGAAGTTGAGTAAGACTCAATGCCCAGTAACTGCAGAAGATAGAGAAAAGATGAGTGTCATCCCCTATGCTTCAGCCATAGGCTCTATCATGTATGCAATGCTATGCACAAGACCCGATGTCAGCCTTGCCATAAGTATGGCTGGAAGGTTTCAAAAGTGATCCTGGAATGGAGCACTCGCAAGAGGTCAAGAATATCCTTAAGTACCTGAAAAGGACTAAGGAAATGTTTCTCGTTTATGGAGGTGATGAAGAGCTCGTCGTAAGGGGTTACATCGATGCAAGCTTTGACACTGATCCGAACGACTCAAAGTCGCAAACCGAATACGTCGTTATTCTTAACAGGGGAGCAGTAAGCTGGTGCAGTTCCAAGCAAAGCGTGGTAGCTGATTCTACGTGCGAAGCAGAATACATCGCAGCCATGCAGGCGGCAAAGGAAGGTGTCTGGACGAAGCAGTTCATGACAGATCTTGGAGTAATGCCCAGTGCACTGAATCCAATGAATCTGTTCTGTGACAACACTGGTGCCATTGCTCTGGCCAAGGAACCAAGGTTTCACAAGAGGACCAGACACATAAAGCGACGCTTCAACTCCATCCGCGATTACATCTTGGAGAAAGACATAAATATTTGCAAAGTGCACACGGATCTGAATGTTGCAGACCCGTTCACTAAACCTCTTCCAAAGCTAAACATGATCAACACCAGAACTGCATGGGTGTTCGATTCATTACAATGTAAATCACATAGTGATGTGAACTAGATTATTGACTCTAGTGCAAGTGGGAGACTGTTGGAAATATGCCCTAGAGGCAATAAATAAAGTATTTATTATTGTATTTCTTTGTTCATGATAATCGTTTATTATCCATGCTATAATTGTATTAATTGGAAACATGGATATATGTGTGGATACATAGACAAACACAATGCCCCTAGTATGCCTCTAGTGAACTAGCTCGTTGATTGAAAGATGGTTAAGGTTTCCTAGCCATGGACATGAGAAGTCATTTGGTAACGGGATCACATCATTAGGAGAATGATGTGATGGACAAGACCCAAACTAAAAACGTAGCTTATGATCGTGTCAGTTTATTGCTACTGTTTTCCGCATGTCAAGTATATGTTCCTATCACCATGAGATCATGCAACTCACAGATATCGGAGGAGTGCCTTGTGTGTATCAAACGTCGCAACATAACTGGGTGACTATAAAGGTGCTCTACAGGTATCTTCGATGGTGTCTGTTGAGTTGGCATGGATCAAGACTGGGATTCGTTACTCCGTGTGACGGAGAGGTATCTCGGGGCCCACTCGGTAATACAACATCACAATGAGCCTTGCAAACAATGTGACTAATTATTAGTTGCGGGATCTTGTATTACAGAACGAGTAAAGAGACTTGCTGGTAACGAGGTTGAACTAGGTATGGAGATGCCGACGATCGAATCTCGGGCAAGTAACATACCGAAGAACAAAGGCAACGTTGTACGGGATTAACTGAATCCTTGGCATAGAGGTTCGACCGATAAAGATCTTCGTAGAATATGTAGGAACCAATGTGGATGTCCAGGTCCCGCCATTGGTTATTGACCGTAGAGGTGTCTCGGTCATGTCTACATAGTTCTCGAACCCGCAGGGTCTGCACACTTAAGGTTCGGTGACGTTTCGGTATTGTAGAGTTATGTATGGTGGTGACCGAAGTTTGTTCGGAGTCCCAGATGAGATCCCGGACGTTACGAGGAGCTTCGGATTGGTCCAGAGGTAAAGATTCATATATAGGAAGTCCCAGTTTGGTCACCGGAAAAGTTTCGGGCTCATCGGTAGTGTACCGGGAGTGCCGGTAGTGTACCGGGAGACCTCCGGGAGGGGTATTTCGACCCCAGAGGGTCCATGTGCTGTGGAGAGTAATAACCAGCCCTTAGTGGGCTGGAGGAACATCCACAATGAGGCTCATGGCGCAGGAGGCAAAAGTCCTAGAGGAAAAAGGTGAAAAAAAGGCAAAAAGGGAGAGTCCTACTCCTACTAGGAGTGGAGGAGGAGTCGTACTCCTCCCCCTCTAGCCGGCCGAATCCTAGAGGCCCTTGGCCTTGCGCCAAGGGCTGCCTCTCTCTCCCTCCTTTATATACTGGTGGATTGGGGCTGTTTAGACACAGTTTTACAGCCACGTGCTACCCGTTTCACCGGTGCTCCTCTAGATCGGATTTCTGCAGAGCTTAGGTGAAGCCCTACCGGAATTGCTCCACGACCACCAACACCGGAGCGCCATCACGCTGCCGGTGAACTCTCTCTCTTCTCTACCTCCTCTTGCTGGATCAAGATGGTGGAGATCATCATCGAGCTGCACGTGTGCTGAACGCGGAGGTGCCGTCTGTTCGGTACTAGATCGGAAGGATCGTGATCAAGGCCACGGAACGTTCGTGATCGGATCGCGGGACGGATCGTGACGAGATCGTGGGACGGTTCGTGATTGGTTCGCGGGATGGTTCGTGATTAGATCGCGGGATGCTCGGCGACTTGGATCGCGAAGAAGTACGACTACACCTACCGCGTTTCTTAACGCTTCCCGCTTAGCGATCTACAAGGGTACGTAGATCCAGTCTCCCTCTCGTAGATGATCATCACCATGGATAGGTTTGCGTGTGCGTCGGAAATTTTTTATTTCCCATGCGACATTCCCCAATAGTGGCATCATGAGCTAGGTTGATGGTTCGATGAGATCTCGAGTAGAACACCAAAAGTTTGTGGGCGTTGATGCTTAGATTGCTTCCTCCCTTGGTCATATTTTGGTTCAGAGGTATTGTGAGATGAAGCGGCCCGGACCAACATTACTCGTACGCTTACGAGAGACCGGTTCCCTCGATGCAACTTGTTGCTTAGATGGCTTGCGGGTGACAGTTTCTCTCACTTTAGTTGGATCGGATCCGACAAAGGCGGTCCCTGAGAAGGTTGAAAAGCAAACTATGTATCACCGTTGTGGTTTATGCGTAGGTGAGAATCGTTCTTGCTAGATACCGATAGCAGCCACGTAAAACATGCAACAACAATTAGAGGACATCTAACTTGTTTTTGCAGGGTATGTTGTGATGTGATATGGCCAATTACATTATGTGATATATGTGATGTATGAGATGATCATGTGATGTATAGATTATCACGACTTGCATGTCAATGAGTACGACAACCGGCAGGAGCCATAGGGTTGTCTTTAATTATTATATGACCTGCGTGTCAATCATTAAGCGCTATGTAATGCTTTACTTTATTGCTAAACGGTAGCAATAGTAGTGGAAGCATGGTGGTCGCGACAACCCCGATGGCGACACGTTGATGGAGATCAAGATGATGGAGATCATGGTGTCATGCCGGTGACGATGGAGATCATGCTGGTGTTTCGAAGATGGAGATCTTAAACACAAGTTCATGGCCATATCATGTCACTTATGAATTGCATGTGATGTTAATTCTTATTTAGTGCCTACGTTAAGCATGAACATTATATCTGGATCTTGTTTATTGCGAGACGGTTACTCATTTAAATCACAGAATAAAGGTTGTTCTATTTATATGAGTAATATCTTTTATGGTCATGCACCCAATGTTAGGGGTTTATTCATATTGAATCTTGATATAATGACACACATGTTCATAACATTGATGCCAAAAGATGTAGAATTGATAATGATAGTACCACTTTCTTGTGGCACTGCCGTTTAGGTCATATTGGTGTAACACGCATGAGGAAGCTCCATGTTGATGGACTTTTGGAGTCACTTGATTTTGAATCACTTAACACATGTGAACCATGCCTCATTGGCAAGATGACTAAAACGCCTTTCTCTGGAACAATGGAACGGGCAAGTGACTTATTGGAAATCATACATACTGATGTGTGCGGTCCAATGAATGTTGCGGCGCGCATTACTTTCTCACCTTCACTGATGACTTGAGTAGATATGGGTATATTTACTTGATGAAACACAAGTCTGGAACTTTTGAAAAGTTCAAGCAATTTCAGTGTGAAGTTGAGAATCATCGTAACAAGAAGATTAAATTTCTTCGATCTGATCGCGGAGGTGAATATCTGAGTTATGAGTTTGGCAGTCACATAAGACAATGTGGAATTTTTTCACAGTTGACACCGCCCGGAACACCACAGCGTAATGGTGTGTCTGAACGTCGTAACCGAACCTTATTAGATATGGTGTGTTCTATGATGTCTCTTGTTGATCATGAAGCTTCAGATCAAGCTACTATTGAACCTCGTAGGTCGACAAGGACGCGTATTGCTCCCGAGTGGTACGGCAACCCTGTCTTAGAGGTCATGTTGTTAGACAACAATGAACCTATGAGCTATGGAGGAGCAGTGATGGGCCCGGATTCCGAGAAATGGTTAGAGGCCATGAAATCCGAGATGGGATCCATGTATGAAAACAAAGTATGGACTTTGGAAGTACTGCCTGAAGGGCGAAAGGCCATTCAGAACAAATGGATCTATAAGAAGAAGACAGACGCGGACGGTAATGTCACCGTCTATAAAGCTCGACTTGTGGCAAAGGGGTTTTCACAAGTTCAAAGAGTTGACCACGATGAGACTTTCTCACCCGTAGTGATGCTTAAGTCTGTCAGAATCATGTTGGCGATAGCTGCTTATTTCGACTATGAAATTTGGCAGATGGATGTCAAAATGGCATTCCTCAATGGTTTCCTTGAGGAAGAGTTGTATATGATGCAACCCGAAGGTTTTTTCGATCCAGAGAATGCTGACAAAGTTTGCAAACTCCAGCGGTCCATTTATGGACTGGTGTAGGCATCTCGGAGTTGGAATAAGCGCTTTGATTAGGTGATCAAAGCGTTTGGGTTTATACAAGTTTATGGAGAAGCTTGTATTTACAAGAAAGTGAGTGGGAGCTCTATAGAATTTCTAGTGTTATATGTGGATGACATATTGCTGATTGGAAACAATATAGAAATGCTGGAAAGCGTGAAGGAATATTTGAATAAGAGTTTTTCAATGAAGGACCTAGGAGAAGTTCCTTTCATATTAGGCATTAAGATCTATAGAGATAGGCCGAGACGCTTAATAGCACTTTCATAGAGCACATACCTTGATAAAGTTTTTTGAAGAAGTTCAAAATGGAGCACTCCAAGAAATGGTTCTTGCCTGTGTTACAAGGTGTGAAGGTGAGTAAGACTCAATGCCCAGTGACTGCAGAAGATAAAGAAAAGATGAGCGTCATCCCCTATGCTTCAGCCATAGGCTCTATCATCTATGCAATGCTGTGCACAAGACCCGATGTCAGCCTTGCCATAAGTATGGCCGGAAGGTTTCAAAGTGATCCTGGAGTGGAGCACTGACAAGCGGTCAAGAATATCCTTAAGTACCTTAATAGGACTAAGGACATGTTTCTCGTTTATGGAGGTGATGAAGAGCTCGTCGTAAAGGGTTACGTCGATGCAAGCTTTGACACTGATCCGGACGATTCTAAGTGGCAAACCGGATACGTATTTATTCTTAACGGGGGAGCAGTAAGCTGGTGCAGTTCCAAGCAAAGCATGGTAGCTGATTCTACGTGCGAAGCGAAGTACATCGTAGCCTCGGAGGCAGCGAAGGAAGGTGTCTAGATGAAGCAGTTCATGACAGATCTTGGAGTAGTGCCTAGTGCACTGAATCCAATAAACCTGTTCTGTGACAACACTGGTGCCATTGCTCTAGCCAAGGAACCAAGGTTTCATAAGAGGACCAGACACATAAAGCGACGCTTCAACTCCATCCGGTTCTACATCGAGGAGAAGGACATAAATATTTGCAAAGTGCACACGGATCTGAATGTTGCAGACCCGTTGACTAAACCTCTTCCAAGGGCTAAACATGATCAACACCAGAACTATATGGGTGTTCGATTCATTACCATGTAAATCACATAGTGATGTGAACTAGATTATTGACTCTAGTGCAAGTGGGAGACTGTTGGAAACATGACCTAGAGGCAATATATAAAGTGTTTATTATTATATTTCCTTGTTCATGATAATCGTTTATTATCCATGCTATAATTGTAGTGATTGGAAACACATTGCATGTGTGGGTAAATAGACAACATTGTGTCCCTAGTATGCCTCTAGTGATCTAGCTCGTTGATCAAAGATGGTCAGGGTTTCCTAGCCATTGACATGTGATGTCATTTGATAACCGGATCACATCATTGGGAGAATGATATGATGGACAAGACCCAAACTACAAACGTAGCATATGATCGTGTCGGTTTAATGCTACTGTTTTCCGCATGTCAAGTATATGTTCCTATCACCATGAGATCATGCAACTCACAGATATCGGAGGAGTGCCTTGTGTGTATCAAATGTCGCAACGTAACTGTGTGACTATAAAGGTGCTCTACAGGTATCTTCGATGGTGTCTGTTGAGTTGGAATGGATCAAGACTGGGATTTGTTACTCCGTGTGACGGAGAGGTATCTTGGGGCCCACTCGGTAATAAAACATCACAATGAGCCTTGCAAGCAATGTGACTAATTATTAGTTGCGGGATCTTGTATTACATAACGAGTAAAGAGACTTGCCGGTAACGAGGTTGAACTAGGTATGGAGATGCCGACGGTCGAATCTTGGGCAAGTAACATACCGAAGAACAAAGGGAACGTTGTACGGGATTAACTGAATCCTTGGCATAGAGGTTCGACCGATAAAGATCTTCGTAGTATATGTAGAAACCAATGTGGACGTCTAGGTCCCACCATTGTTTATTGACCTTATAGGTGTCTCGGTCATGTCTACATAGTTCTCGAACCCGCAGGGTCTGCACACTTAAGGTTCGGTGACGTTTTGGTAGTGTAGAGTTATGTATGGTGGTGACCGAAGTTTTTTCGGAGTCCCGGATGAGACCCCGGAGGTCACGAGGAGCTTCGGAATGGTCCGGAGGTAAAGATTCATATATAGGAAGTGCTAGTTTGGTCGCCGGAAAAGTTTCGGGCTCATCGGTAGTGTATCGGGAGTGCCGGTAGTGTACCGGGAGACCTCCGGGAGGGGTATTTCGACCCCAGAGGGTCCATGGGCTGTGGAGAGTAATAACCAGCCCTTAGTGGGCTGGAGGAACAGCCACAATGAGGCCCATGGCACAGGAGGCAAAAGTCCTAAAGGAAAAAGGTGATAAAAAGGCAAAAAGGGAGAGTCCTACTCCTACTAGGAGTGGAGGAGAAGTAGGACTCCTCCCCCTCTAGCCGGCCGAATCCCAGAGGCCCTTGCCCTTGCGCCAAGGGCTGCCTCTCCCTCTCTCCTTTATATACTGGTGGATTGGGGCTGTTTAGACACAGTTTTACAGCCACGTGCTACCCGTTTCACCGGTGCTCCTCTAGATCGGATTTCTGCAGCGCTTAAGCGAAGCCCTACCGGAATTGCTCCACCACCACCAACATCGGAGCGCCGTCACACTGCCGGTGAACTCTCTCTCTTATCCACCTCCTCTTTCTGGATCAAGACGGTGGAGATCGTCATCGAGCTGCACGTGTGCTGAACGCGGAGGTGCCATCTGTTCGGTACTAGATTGGAAGGATCGTGATCAAGGCCACGGAACATTCGTGATGGGATCGCGGGACGGATCATGACGAGATCGCGGGACGGTTCGTGATTGGTTCGCTGGACGGTTCATGATTAGATCGTGGAACACTCGCCGATTTGGATCGCGAGGAAGTACGACTACACCAACCGTGTTTCTTAACGCTTCCCGCTTAGCGATCTACAAGGGTACGTAGATCCACTCTCCCTCTCGTAGATGCTCATCACCATGGATAGGTTTGCGTGTGCGTAGGAATTTTTTTGTTTCCCATGCGACTTTCCCCAACAATTCGATCATTGGTATCCCTATACCTTGTTCAATCTCGTTACGGGCAAGTCTCTTTACTTGTTCCGTAACACATCATCCCGTGGATACCTCTCCGTCACACGGAGTGACAAATCCCAGTCTCAATTCATGCCAACCCAACAGACACTTTCGGAGATACCCTTAGTGCACCTTTATAGCCACCCAGTTATTTTCTGACGTTTGTCACACCCAAAGCATCCCTACGGTATCCGGGAGTTGCACAATCTCAGGGTCTCAGGAAATGACACTTGACATTAGAAAAGCGTGAGCAGACGAACTACACGATCTTGTGCTATGCTTAGGATTGTGTCTTGTCCATCACATCATTCTCCTAATGATGTGATACCATTATCAATGACATCCAATGTCCATGGTCATGAAACCGTGACCATCTATTGATCAACAAGCTGGCCAACTAGAGGCTCACTAGGGACATGTTGTGGTCTATGTATTCATACATGCATTGCGGTTTCCGATTAACACAATTATAGCACAAACAATAGACAATTATCATGAACAAGGAAATACAATAATAACCATTTTATTATTGCCTCTAGGGCATATTTCCAACACATAAAACCAAGTCCTGCACCTCTCAGGCCAAGTATCTTTTACTGGAGTGACCCCTGCAGCCCTAAAGCCGCCTGGCCCAAGACGATGGTGCCACATTTTTTATCGGCATTTTTCTTGTTTATTCTCGACCGTTTCTTAGATTCTTTTGATTCCTTGAACTTCACAAATTCGTCCTAGTAATCTGCTAACTTCACATATTCTCCTTTGATTTCTGAAATCTCCTTTCCTCCTCCCAAGTAATTGTTCCATAATCTTTTTGTCCAAGACTGGAATTGTGTGTCCATCTTCTTTAGAGCACACTTCTTGAATTTCTCCCGTTGGAGATCTGTGAGACCCTATGGTAGGGTGAAATATTTCATGAGCTCCTCCCAAAGCGGATCTTTTGCTCTTTGGCTGAAAATGAACCTCTGCGATCCTTTGGCTGATTCCATTCTTGCGCGGTGATTGGGATTTGGTCCCTAGCGTTAACTCCTCATCGACGTATAAATTTGTTTGTATTCTCTTTAGGAGCAATCAGTTCGCCATCTACTCTGATTTGATCGATGTTACACTCCATGCCTTGTTTCAACTTTCTTGTCGGGCCACGTTTAACCCTTGTAGAAGATTTGCTTGATCCAGAGGGCTAAAAGGAAGAAAGATTTGTTAATATATACAAATCAATCAATACATCTTATGATCACTAGAGGGCAAATTAATACCTTGCGAGACTCTGTTAAATGGACAAAAATTTCTTTGCCATCGTCATTGTCACTTGGTTCGCCTTCGTCTCTTGGTTGTTCTTCCTCGATTCCCTCACCGGATGGGTTATGGTATTGTGAGCCATCATCTAAATCATTCTCTTCGTTTCCGGAGCGTATCAGGTCATACATGGCATTCTCTTGATCACGGTCCATATCTTAACTAATCCAGAACAAATATAAAACAATTAGAATGCATTCAATAAGCAAAACCGGAGATATGCATTCAATACAAGTCAATGCAACAATATGACCATATAATATTATTAATTCATCATCGAATAATAGTATCACTAATACACCATCGAATAGTATCACTAATACATCATTGAATAATATCACTAATACATCATGAAATAGTATCCACTAATACAGATATAGTTGGCGTCTTGCGGCGCAGGCAGTGGACACCCAAAGAGAAAGAACTATGACAGGATCATAGCTTGGGTGAGATCCCTGAAGAACCTGCCAGGTATTTTAGAACCTGGTGTCCAACGCAGCCATGTAGCGTCGGACGTGCTCGTCCTCCTCCCTAACACAACGAAGTACTGATACGTCTCAACCGTATCTACTTTTCCAAACTCTTTTGCCCTTGTTTTGGACTCTAATTTGCATGATTTGAATGGAACTAACCCGGACTGACGTTGTTTTCAGCAGAATTGCCTTGGTTTTATTTTTGTGGAGAAATAAAAGTTCTCGGATTGAACTGAAAATTTACGGAGAATATTTTTGGAATTAATAAAAAATATTGGCGAAAGAATCAACTGTAGGGGCCCCACCACCTGGCCACAAGCCAAGGGGGCGCGCCCACCCCCCTAGGGCCCGCCCCTGTGGCTTGTGGGTCCCCTGTTGCTCCTCTAACCTCGTTTCCGCTACTATATATTCCTATTTACGGAGAAACAAATTAGAGAGAAGAGTTCATCATGTTTTACGATATGGAGCCGCCACCACCTCTTGTTCTTCCTCGAGAGGGCAGATCTGGAGTCTGATTTGGGCTCCAAAGAGGGGAAATCGACGCCGTCGTCATCACCAACCATCCTTCATCACCAATTTCATGATGCTCACCGCCGTTCGTGAGTAATTCCATCATAGGCTAGCTAGACGGTGATGGGTTGGATGAGATTTACCATGTAATCGAGTTAGTTTTGTTAGGATTTGATCCCTAGTATCCACTATGTTCTAAGATTGATGTTGCTATGACTTTGCTATGCTTAATGCTTGTCACTAGGGCCCGAGTGCCAAGATTTCAGATCTGAACCTATTATGTTTTCATGAATATATATGTGTTCTTGATCCTATCTTGCAATTTGTAGACACCTATTACGAGTTATGATCCGCATCCCCCAGGGTGACGATAACTGGGATTCTTTCCAGTGATTACCGTAGTTTGAGGAGTTTCTGTATTCACTAGGTGATAATGCTTCGGTCTAGTTCTCTATTAAAAGGAGGACTTGATATCCCTTACTTTCCAATAGAACCCCACTGCCACGGGAGGGTAGGACAAAAGTTGTCATGCAAGTTCTTTTCCATAAGCACGTATGACTATATATGGAATACATGCATACATTACATTGATCAATTGGAGCTAGTTCTGGGTCACCCTATGTTATAACCGTTGCATGATGAATGCCATCCCACATAATTATCCATCACTGATCCATTGCATACGAGCTTTCCATATATTGATCTTTGCTAAGTTACTTTTCCGTTGCAACTGTTACAAACACTACAAAACTGCTACTATCACTTTTGCCACCGTTACCGTTACTTCCATACTACTTTGCTGCAAATATTAAGTCTTTCAGGTGTGATTGAATTGACAACTCAGCTTCTAATACTCGAGAATATTCTTTGGATCCCCTTGTGTCGAATCAATAAATTTCGGTTGAATACTCTACCCTCGAAAATTGTTGCAATCCCCCTATACTTCTCGGTTATCAAGTACCAACTTCGTGGGGACCAGCTCCCTCTTTACCGCCACCAAATAACCTCCGGGTCAACAACGAGACCCTCATTCCTCGCCAAGCTCCACTCCCCGGAATGCAGCACCTCCCAGTGCCAGCCCGATGGAGCTGGGTCCCAGACATGGTGCCTCTCAAGAAGTTGGTTGCCGCCGAGTCGACAACGAGGATGCGGGATGAGCATCGTCAACTCGACGGCTACGCTATGCAATCGATTCGACGGTTAGGCAAGATGCTTTATATGCAATATGTCAATTAGCAAATCATCAACATCTAAACATTTAAAACATACATTTAAACATACATACATTTAAACATTTAAAACATACATCAATGCAACAATATAACATACAAATAAAATGTATCATTTATTTAATTGCCTCAAAGTGACATATTATTCTAGTATTATCAATTTTTTCTAACATACACATATACACATCAATATATCTAACATACAAATACTATAAACTCCTAGGACTCCTGATTTTATCTAACATACACATACACATACACATGTATATACATCTAACATACACACATACACATACACATACACATCAATTTGGAGGAGGACAGATCGGGCTTACAAATATGCAGTGCCGGAGACGGATCGGAGCCGTAAACAGCCAAAGACTGGGAGGGGCGGCGTCGGTGGAGCTGAGGGCGACAACGTGAAGGAGGAGGGCGGTGGCGGAGAGGAAGAGCGGAGGGAGTCGCGGCGGAGCTGAGGGCGACGGCCGGCGGCTGGGAGGAGTGGCGTTAGTGGAGCTTAGGGCGACGACATGAAGGAGGAGAGCAGCGGCGGCGCGTGGACGGATGGCGATGCCGATCGAGGGCGTGGGCCTGAGTAGGGCAGACTGGCATTGTCGTCGAAGCGAGTGAAGAAGGAGTGAATTTTGGGGAGGAAGAGTCGTTGCTAATATACCCTAGACCTTTAGTCCCGGTTGGTGGCACCAACCGGGACTAAAGACCCTTTAGTCCCTGTTGGTATCACCAACCGGAACTGAAGGTCCCCCCTTTAGTTCCGGTTGGTGGACCGAAGAGGCCTTTTCGACGACCCAAATTCGCGGGGGAAGGGACCTTAGGTCCTGGTTGGTGGATCCAACCGGGACTAAAGGTCTATTTCTCTTTTTTTTTGTTTTCCTATTTTTAGTCCCACCTCGCTAGTTGAGCAACACGATAACCAGCTTATAAGCCCCGCTGTGCGAGAGGCAGCACGAGCCTCTCTAGATGCTCTTATAGAGAAAACTCTACCTTAATTCAAAGTGATAGTACTTTAGTAAATTTAAAGTACTAGCACTTTGAATTTAGGTTGAATATTCTCTATAAGCGCATCTATTTTCATTTTTACTATTTTTATGTTATTTTTTTGCATATTAAAAGTTCTTAACAGAAATTACTTTGTGAATATTCTTTTTGTTATTAAATTTTTTAACAAAAATAACTTTGATAATTTTAGTTGCATAAATTTTATATGCTATTAAGTTAAATAACTTTGATCGGACGAACAATCATCTATGACAAAGGGATTTCAATTTTTTAACATATTTTAACTCAAGACTTTTTCTGCATTTAATATGCACCATTCAAAGCCACATCACCACTTTTAAACCCTTTTCTAACTTCATTTGCTATTTTTCATGCATTTCATGATATATTTTGACCTAAAATGACACTGAATTGAAAGGCACTGCAAATGAACTCTCAAATGGTTGAAAGTTGGCATGGTATCATAATTTCGCCCACATAGCATGTGCTAAAAAGCTGAGAGAGTTACAGGAAAACTTGGATGCACTTCGTTTACAAACTCAACTACCTCCTTCGAAGTATGAGAGTTTCAGTCGAAAACTCATCTGTTACAAAGACATTTAATTTTTAAACTTATTTCAACTCCAGACTTTCTGTGCATTCAATATGAACCATTCTAAGCCACATCCTCAAATTTCAACCCTTTCTAACTTCATTTGCTATTTTTAATCCATTTAATGAATTGTTTTGAGCTAAATGACACTGAAATTAAAAACACCACAAATGAACTCTGAAAAGGTTGAAATTTGGCATGGTATCCTCATTTCACCCACATATAAAATGCAAAAAAATTGAGAGGGTAATAGGAAAAACTGGATTGACTTCGTGTACAAACTAGACAATCTCTTTCGAAGTAAGAGGGTTTCGGACGAATACTCATCTGTTACAAAGGCATTTCATTTTTTTAAATTATTTCAACTCCAGACTTCTTGTGCGTTCAATATGTACCATTCTAAGCCACATCCTCAAATTTCAACCCTTTCTAACTTGATTTTCTATTTTTCAACCATTTAATGAAATTTTTTGAGCTAAATGACCCGGAAATTGAAAAGCACCACAAATAAACTCTGAAAAGGTTGAAACTTGGCATGGTATCATCATTTCACCCACATAGAAAGTGGTAAAAATTTGAGAGGGATACAACATAAATTGGATGCACTTCGTGTACAAATTGGACCATCTCCTTCAAAGTATTAGGGTTTCGGACGAAAACTGATCTATTACAAAGGCATTTCATTTTTTTAACTTATTTCAACCCCAGACTTTTTGTGAATTCAATATGAACCATTCTAAGCGACATCCTCAAATTTCAACCCTTTCTAACTTCATTTGCTATTTTTCATCCATTTAATGAATTGTTTTGAGCTAAATGACCCTGAAATTAAAAAGCACCACAAATGAACCCTGAAAAGGTTGAAACTTGGGATGGTATCATCATTTCACCCACATAGAAAGTGCTAAAAAGTTGAGAGTGTTACAGGAAAAACTAGATGCACTTTGTGTACAAAGCTGGACCATCCCGACAACTCACTAGAGAAGAAAAGTGATGATGGTGCAGCCAATCACATCCCTGAGTGGGATCTTGGGGTATAAAACTTTTTCTTCGCATCTGTCCCTTGATTATTGCGCCATAACCATGGAAAATCTTCATCATTTAACAGGATGCTTGGGTCAGTCTTCACTACAAAGGGCTGAATTTCATCAAAAATTTCATAATCTTTTGACATGTCTGCCCTGTCCTCCACTCCCACGATGTTTCTTTTCCAAGAAAGAAGTATGTGGTGCTTTGGGTCATCGTATGATGTATCCGCTTTCTTATCTTTCCTTTTTCTCGGTATGGTAGACATGTACTTCACATAGAAAACTTGTGCCAGATCATTGGCTAGAACAAAAGGTTCATCCATGTGCCCTAGATTGTTGAGATCCACAGTTGTCATTTCGTACTACGGGCCTACCATTACCCCTCCTCCAGTCAGATTGGCCCATTTTCACCGGAACAATAGGACCTTCAAATCACCTCCATAGTCAAGTTCCCATATCTCCTCTATGTAACAATAATATGTGTCCTTTTCCTTGGTGTTTGCCGCATCGTCAAAGCAGACACCACTGTTTGGTTGGTGCTCTTTTTATCTTGGATGATTGTGTAAAATGTATTCCCATTTATCTCGTACCATTGGAAAGCCAATATAGTCGAAGATGGTATCTTGGCCAACAAGTACAAGTCATCTTCAACATTGTCATCATTCATGAGATGTGTTCGCAACCAACCGTCGAAGGCCTGAATATGTGTATGTTGAATCCAGGGGCCAGACTTCTCCGGGTTCTTCGAGCGTATAATATCCATGTGTTCCTTGATATACGGGGTGACCAAGGCAGAATTCTGTAGAACTGTGTAGTGTTCTTGCACCCAAGAATGCCCGTCCGTACATATTATTGATCTTGGTCCAAGCATGACTTTTCCACACAGTCTCCCCTCATGTCGCAGTTGAGGAATACCAATCGGCTTAATGTCAGGAATAAATTCAACACAAAACTCAATAATCTCCTTTGTTTCATGGCCCTTGGAGATGCTTCCATCTGGCCTAGAACGGTTACGAACATGTTTTTTAAGACTCCCATGAACCTCTCAAAGGGGAACATATTGTGTAGTAATACATGACCCAGAATGGCAATCTCTTCAACTAGGTCAACTAGGACGTGCGTCATAAAATTGAACAAGGATGGTGGGAACACCTAACTCGAAACTGACAAGACATTGGACCAAATCATTATGTAAGCTTGGTAGGATTTATGGATCGATTACCTTTTGAGAAATTGCATCGAGGAATGAAGATAGCTTCACAATGGCTAATTGAACATTTTCTACTAGAAGCCCACTCAATGCAACCGGAAGCAATTGTGTCATGATCACGTGGCCGTCATGAGACTTTATGTTCTGGAATTTTTTCTCTGCCATATTTATTATTCCCTTTATATTCGATGAGAAGCCGGACGGGACCTTCATACTGAGCAAGCATTCAAAGAAGATTTCCTTCTCTGCTTTGGTAAGAGCGTAGCTCGCAGGACCTTCATACTGCTTTGGATACATGTCGTCGTTTTCGTGCACATGTTGCTGGTTGTCCCGTGCCTCTGGTGTATCTTTTGTCTTCCCATCCACGCCCAGGAAACCTAAAAGGATCACACGAAGATTCTTCGTCACATGGATCACGTTGATTGCAGAGCGGACCTCTAGGACTTTCCAATATTCTAGCTCCCAAAATATAGATTTGTTCTTCCACATGGGTGCGCGTCCCTCAGCGTCAGCTATGCAACTTCAACTTCTCCTTTTCATTTTCGCAGTTTCTATTTGCATCATCAATGGCCCGACCAAGATCATCAGCGGGCTCATCTAGTGCCTCAGCTTCTACTTCTTCATTCTCTTCCCCCACTGTACTACCATCATATTAAGGACACCCAGGATAGTTGTCTTCATCCTCTTCTTCTTCACTGTCTTCTGTTACAACCCCTCTTTCTTCATGCTTGGTCCAACAATTATAGCTGGACATGAAACCTGACGTAAACGGGTGGACGTGAATCTGTTTCGATCTAGAATAAGTCTTATTATTCTTACACATACCACATGGACAACACATAAACCCATCCCGCTTGTTTGCCTCAGCCGCGTGCAAAAAACTCTGCACGCCATTAATGTACTAGGGAGAGCATCGGTCAACGTACATCCATTGCCGGTTCATCTTCATTACACAATATTGAGAAGACCAAATTAATACAAGTTGATATATAAAGTTCATAGACACTTATTCTCATAAAACAACATAAAACTATCTGGCTAAAACATTTTAAATGCAACAACAAATGCGATCAAAATCGCAACTAAGGTAAAAATTGATCCAACCATAATGATACCAAGCCTCTTTATGAATGGCGTATTTTCTAATCTTTATAATCTTCAAGCGCATTGCATCCATCTGGATCTTGTAATAATCAACGACATCGGCAACGTACAACTCCAATTTCATCTTCTCTTCTTCAACTCTTTTCATTTTTCCTTTCAAATCTTCATTTTCTTTTTCATCTAAATTTCACTTCTCGACAATAAGGTCGGTTGGCATTTCTGGTTCAACTACCTCCTAGATAAAAATATTTATGTCAAATTGATGGGCATAATTGTCATTAACACGAAATGCAACAAATAGTTATAAAAGGGAACATACCACATCTGAATCGTAAACCGGACGAGAGCCGACGGTCACGAATATCATAACCATGGAACTAAATATAACAACAATCATACAAGTAAGAAAACTATGCAAGTAACTATCTAAATCATACAAATACGATTTATTTATAAAAATGATAAGAACACAAGAAGAGGCTCACCGAGGTAGTGCCGGCAACGGGACGGTGCACTCGATCGACGATGGTTAGGACGGGGACGGAAAGGCGCACTAAGTAAACCACACCTACACATATGCAAACTAAGGAGTTAATTTGAGCTCAGATTGCATATAAATCAAAAACTTTGAGCTCACATAATTACATCCAAACTAAAACCCATAAATCACTATACATATAAAGCATTGCACGAGCTGATCTAGCAATAAGAACTGAAAGGACAAAGTTGCTAACCTTTGTGAACACTTGGATGGATTGGGGTGCCTCAAATCTTGACAAATCTCTGCAAAAATGGAGGAATGAGCTCGAGCTAGGGGAAGAAACAGAGAGGGGAGTTCAAATGGAGAAAACAGAAAAATGAAGTCGGACTAAACGAAAGGTTTATATTGGGAAACCGTTAGTCCGAGTTGGTTAAACAAATCGGGACTAAAGGTCAATCCATAGTCCTGGTTTGTATCACAAACCGGGACTAAATGGGCTCGTGGGGGCCCCAGGCTGACACCAGCCTGCCACCACTCCTTTAGTCCCGGTTTGTATATGTCCCAAATGAACCGGGACTAATGGCCTGACCGCTACTAGCCGCTGGAACCGGGACTAATGCCCGGACTAAAGGTAGAAACGGAAGTCCTGTTTTTTACTAGTGAACTAACGACCACTTGCCGCAGAGAAACTCTTCATATCGAATGACTCTTCCCGTCTCTACTAGATGCATCATATGCTTTACATTATGGAGTGAAAAGCGTCCTAAAAGGTCCATCTTTGATTTCCATGTGATGCCCGCGAAAGTGTTCAACACCTGATCACTTGCGGTGATATTAATTGTTGGAAATGTCCATGTATGCATTCACGTTTTTGCTCTGTGCCATCCATTTTGCTCGCCGCCGAGAGCTATCCAAAAGCCTCCAACAACCTATGATCAGCATGCTAGAACTTTGGGATGTTCCATGCCTTTTTTTTCTACGTGTCCGCTTTGTTGCCTGTCATCCTTCTCCTCTTGCAAAGGTGCCTGGGTCTAGAGAAGAGGTTGCGGGAGTGTATAAGTAACCTTGTTGAGAAAATCCTTCAGAGATAATGGTGGTAGTTTAGCCTACGCCACCTTCACAACAAACAATGCTCACCTCATCCAGAGGCTCAACCAGAATGTCCAGTTTCACAACAAACAATGCTCGCCTAATGCATTGAAACCAAGTGTCTCGTTTGAACTAAGAATTAGATGTGCAAGGGACTACACATCGAAAGACAAGGAGCAGCGGCCGAGGCGGGACAGCCAGAACATAGCCTTCAAGCACATGGATCAACGGATTCCTCACTCCTTTCCAATGAGCCACCATGGGTCAACCATACATTGCCCCAAGTAGAGCATGCCACAAGACAGTCGAGAGCATGGCAGCAAGGAGATCCTGCTCGGCGGGGGAAGTGAGGAAAGATGAGGAAAGATGCAACAATCTACAAGACGAAGTGAGCGATCCCCAAGGAACAGTGGCAAGAAAGCCTTGGACCCAATGGCGGCTTGCTGGCACGCCACGGCCAACCCCAACACCGAGCCGAGGACCATAGGGAGGCGTCGACGAGGAGGGCTTCGACAGGGAGGAGCCTTTGTCTATGGTGGTGATTCTTCTCATCGGGAGTGCCTCCCACTAGCTCTATCTTTGTATTTGCGGTGGTTGTCCAATGTTGTGGTCAAGTTGGTGCATGCAGTGTGGTCTAGGCTATTTGTTTCCTTTTGGTGGCCTTCTTGCATTGTCTTGGTGATGCGGCAATGCACCTCGTCGTTCTCTTGCTTGGGGGCAACTTGTCTTTTGGTTGTGACACTTCTCTCTTGTTTTTCTTGTGTGCTCTCGTTTAGTCAAACCTATCTTGTAAGGGGATTTAAGGCTTTGTAGGATAAAAAAGGTTGGAAATATTACCCCCCCCCCTCCCGGGCCGCTCTGGATCACTCAAAAATTAGTTTCTTAATTATCTCTTCTCATTATCAAGCTTGTTAATACTTTTCGTATAATTGTTAAAAATTGAAACTGAGGTATGAACCTTTAGTCTACTATTATTTGTTTGGCGTTTCATATTTTCATTTTTTGTGCATCTACGTAGTGGGATGATTGGACAATCGATCATAAACAATTTTGGTATATTTTGGTTTAATGCCCCCATTGCTAACATGGCTCCACAATTTGAAGGGCGCATTAATGTCGAATCCACACATGTTATTTGCTAAGATCATCTGGAAGAATTAAGTTTGGAAGATATGGAAACTCTTATACTTTATTTCATATTACCAACTGTGGATATATTGAAACCAACCAACTGTGTGCCAAGCTAGCTATAGTAAATACATCAATTTGAGCTAGCTCTTTGTACCGTACTCCCGGAGTGTGTCTGGATATATATAGCACACACATATATGCGTTCCACAATTTAGTTGCCTTAGCAACAAAAATATAGAGGGCGTATATGAGTAGCACACAAGCGGCCAATCTGTTTTATACCACTCCCGTATGGGATTGCTTAAGTGTACGTACATCAACCATATGTATAGGAAAGGGAGGCACCACGGAACTAGGACAGACTAAGCGGCCTGAAGCAAGAACGATAAGATTTCCTTCAGCCACATAGAACCTACTTTGCACAGCTTGACGATATTCTTGAACCTAGCTTGCCCAGAGGTTTCAAGTCTTTTCTTTCTGTTTGGGATTGACTACCCCTTTTACAGCCACGAAGCACGCCCTGATCACAGAGTTGGTGGCCTTTTCATTCCCGTCCCAGACATATATTTGTGCGCAAGAATGTATCAACATGTGTCAAAATCACTTTATATTATTGCTGCACTAATATTCAATTTGGCTGATTAAAAATTGTTTGTTGGTGAGAGACATGTATAATTATATACCGATTCTTTGTGTACCACATTTTCACCAGCATTTTAGTATCGCATAAGGAAACTTACTTCTCGGCTAAGGTATCTGCTTCAAGTCTACGATGACCAGATGCGCGAAGGAAAAGGAATAAAATAATGATGTGTTTCATATGTACCTGGGCTTAATCTAAGCCGAAGAGAAATCTCACAACAACAGTAGGCCCTATAAGAAAGAAGGCTGACAGCATGGAGAGCGAACATCGCACAAGGCACTCGCGGCTGCATCGCGGGCGACCTAAGTTGTTCCTAGATCGCTCCATTTTATATCATATTACTGTTGGTTAAATTGGTTTTTGATGTTTTTCATTTAGGATTTTCCAAATTTTGTTGCAAAAATTTATAAGAATTCTTTAAAAATCTAATCTTTATGTGGATCTTAAAAAAATAAACAAACAATGTGAGAAGGAAACATTCGGCCTTGTGTTATTTATAGGTTCGTTGTTTGCTAGCTGCTTCGACATTGCAATATTCATCCAGATAATAGATTTACTACTCAGTCGGCCCATAATATAATCTTAGTCATACCCACAGCCATTGCATTTCTTGCACCAAGTTTTGTGCGTCTTGACAAGTGGGCTGTTTGTTACCGGACGGTTGCCTTTTATCTTTAGACGAGCGCACGGCTTACCATCCATCACTGTAGGCATATAAAACAATAAATATACATAAATTGGCTACGATCGGTTCCATTATCCAAGCATTATCTCATTACTAGTTTAATACCCGGGCGTTGCCACGGGAGCAAAAAAATAACAGAGCGATCGAATAATTGTCCCAATTCACAAATTTGTTGACATGATGGTATGTGGTTGCCATCGATAAACTGATTTTCTCGTCCCCCCCCCCCCCCCCCCTCTCAGCAATTATCGTTTTCTTCGCAACCATCGTCTACTTGAAAGAAGCCAAAGTGATATCTGAACTTCTTCCTGTCCCTTCTTACCGTCATTTTCGATCTTGTATCTCTCATTTGTGAACAATGAAGCATGTACTCGGTGCAAAAAATGTTTGCCCCAGTTTATTTTCCGACCAAAACAAGATAAGACTTGAAACTAATACAAAGACTTGATTAACTGAAATGTCCCTTTTCCCCTATGTTTAAACTTCTCCTTCAGAAAATTTACCTATTACACATTGTTGGTAAAGCCCACTACACCCCATCGTTGCACATCCTCACGAGCTACGTTACCATTCTCCCCATGGCCTCTCAACCAAGTCCACCTCTGACCATGAGAACAAACTACTGCTATCATAATGTAAGTATTTGTTGAAAAGTGAGCAACAACTAAAAGTCATACTGTACATTTTACATGATAAATAAAAATCATGTCAGGTAAATTTTAATAGGTGTGGCCTTGGTCCAAACAAACATGTGTAAGGGACGAGGCAACTACATCTTGCTTGTCATCATGTGTCCCGAGACTTCTTCCCGCCATCAACGTTGTAATGTTCAAACGCCAATTGTCCAAATACTATGCAGCAAGACACATATTTGAAGCTCCCAAACGGGGAAGATGTTGCTTTGGACGCCTTGGGCTCATCATGGCCTCCTTGCCCTAGAGCAAACTTATGTAATGCATTGTCAAAAAAGAAAAAACAATCACAAGATGTATATTGGTAACATCAAATGCATAATTCAATCCGTCGGCTCCTCTCATAGCTCAAAACTATATTAAGTAAAACTCTGTAGCGATGGATGCCAAAACTATTTACAAATATGGGAGATGTTTAATGGGGTTAATATTTATAGACAATATATAAAAGATTAGTTAAATGTCCATGAACTATATTTTAGGTATTAGACATCAAATATTTTAGTTAAATGTCCGTGTACATGTCGACAGTACAAGGCTTACCTGAATGTCATGTGCTGCATGCAGAGAAAGGATGTGGCGTCCGCATATAGCGTGTCATCGGTGGAAAGTCTCTACTGTGGAATTTAAGCAGACAACTAATGTGCAGTGGTGATATTTCTCATTCAATGCATAAATTAATTTGGGTTTAATCTCTCAAACTGAAATAATGATTAGTTGTATGGAACAACATTCAGATAGAAACATTATATCCCAAACAAAACCAATGTTTAATCAGGGATGACATGCTCCTTTGTCCTTTATATGTACATAAAATCTATTACTCCGTATTAGATAACAGAAAAGAACAAAAAAAGAGATAATCAACAACAATGGTGACCTGCGAGATAAGGAGCATAGGGATGTCCATCCGAGTGCAGTCATCGCCAACCAAAAACAATTTGAGCTGCCCAGATTATAAACCTGCAGCCACATAAAACAAACTTAAGATCTGCATCAATCAAGGGTTCTTACCAACGTTGAGGAGGACACCGACGTGAAGTGGGCATCACCAACGTCTCACATCGCAGGCTCACAGCCTCCCCCTCCTCCTCCCTTCCTCCCTCCACCGTCTTCAATCACCGCATCCCCGACGACCGCATGAATCCGAGGAGTGGTCCCCACCTCTGCATAGCTAGAATGCACACAGCCAAATCCGAAGTTCTAATAAAAATTCATGAAATAAAAATCGACAAATCGGCAACAGTAGAGTCATATAGACCGATACTGTGCCTATGTCGAAGGAGGTGGTGGATCGATCCGAAGGTTATGGTGCCACCCATGTTGGGAAAAAACCTCCATACCCACCTGCTCCAATCGCATACACACCGCCGTGAACAGCGGTTGGTATTCCGGTCGTTGTAGCGTAGACCACATACGTACCGAGTGGATATACCGGAAAATAACATACAAAGGAGAAGCATTTTTATCATTAAAAATGAAATCATTTCTACATAGCCAAAGCGACCAAATTAAGGCATACTCTCCCACCCTTATTAGCGTTTTCAAACTATTTGGAATACCGTCCAACCAATGACCAAAAATATTGGCAACATTTATGGGTGGATGCAAATTTGACGCTACTTAGATGACTGACCACGTGGAACGTGCAAACTTACATTGAAAAAAGAGATGTTTAATTGTCTCGTCGTGAGTACAAAAATAACACTTCTTACTCCCTTGTCAGTTGCGTCGTGCCAGGTTGTCTTTTGTTAACACAACTCCCCTAGAAAGATACCACATAAAGATTTTCACTTTTAGTGGAATCTTAGACTTCCATTTTTTATTATTATTACTCACTCGTACCTCAGAATGTGTGAGCACATGATACATAGAGTCAACGGTGAAAGACCCTGATGTAGTAAGGTTCCAGCGAAACACATCCCGGCCTTGTGCCAGGTTAATCGAATCCACTCGGGATAAAAGATTATGCCATGACACAAGTCGCTAGGTTTCCAAAATGCCTGGGACAACGTCTTTTGGTCTAGGTACTTGTTGCGCAGCATGGTTTGCCATACACCATCCTTAGTAAGAAGTTTGAATAACTACTTACTAAGTAGGGCCTCATTCTTGAACTGTAGGGCATGAATTCCAAGGCCACCTTGGCCTTTTGGTCTACAAACCACACTCCATTTAGCCAGCCTGTATTTTTCTTTTCACCGTCTCTTTGCCAAAAAAAATCTGGATCTAAAATAGTCCACTCTTTGTAGGATACCTTTTGGAAGTTGGAAGAAAGAAATCATATAGACAACCATATTTGTGAGGACAGAGTTAATCAAAACCAACCATGCTCCAACTGATAATAGTTTGCCTTTCTAACTGCTCAACCGTTTATCTAGATGCTCCTCTACATGCTTTCACTCTGCAAATGGTGAGGCGCCGATAATGAATCAGTATTCCTAGATATTTAATTGGGAATTGGCCTTGTGCACATCCAAATATGTCAGCATAATCAACCGCCGTCTGAATGGCTTCTCCAAAGCAGAACAATTCACTTTTATGAAAGTTTATTTTGAGACCTGACATTTGCTCAAACGCTGAAAGTAAGAGTTTCAGTTCCGAGCCTTCGCCAGATCATGTTCCATAAAAAGAATTGTGTCATCGGCATATTAAAAAATAGAGAGGCCACCATCCACAAGGTGTGGTACTACTCTTGCAATCTGGCCGTCCAGCTTGGCGCGCTCAATCAGAATGGCCAGCATGTCGGCAGCAATGTTAAATAACATTGGGGACATGGAGTCACCTTGCCGTAGGCCTTTTTTTCTGAAAGTAATGGCCTACATCATCATTGACTTTAATAGCCACACTACCTCTAGTTACGAAATTTTCGACCCACTGACGCCATTTATCCGAGAAACCTTTCATTTTTAGGGCCTGTTGGAGGAAAGTGCTGAGGAACGTCGCATGGGAAACAAAAAAATTCCTACGTTCACGCAAGACCTATCCATGGTGATGAGCATCTACGAGAGGGAGAGTGGATCTACATACCCCTGTAGATCGCTAAGCGGGAAGCGTTAAGAAACGCGGTTGGTGTAGTCGAACGTCTTCGCGATCCAAATCGCCGAGCGTCCCGCGATCCAATCACGATCCGTCCCGATCAAGCAGCAAACGGACAGCACCTCCACGTTCTACTAGAAGATTTTAGGGTTTGGCACAAAATTTTCAGCCATGTGCTACCCGTTCCTGTAGTGCATAGTTTCTCCTCTAGATCGGATTTCTGCAGTGCTTAGGCGAAGCCCTGCCGGAATAGCTCCACCACCATTGTCGGAGCACCGTCATGCTGCCGGAGAACTCTTCTACCTCTCGGCTCCCTCTTGCTGGATCAAGAAGGCGGAGATCGTCATCAAGCTGTACGTGTGCTGAACGCGGAGGTGTCGTCCATTCGGCGCTAGATTGGAAGGACCGTGATCAAGATCGCGAGACGGATCGTGATGAGATCGCGGGATGGATTGTGATGAGATCATGGGACTGATCGTGATGAAATCGCGGGACGGATCATGATGAGTTCGCGGGACGGATCGTGATTCGATTTTGGGACGGATCGTGATGAGATCGCGGGACGCTCGGCGATTTGGATCGCGAAGACGTTCGACTACACCAACAGCGTTTCTTAATGCTTCCCACTTAGAGATCTACAAGGGTATGTAGATCCTCTCTCCCTCTTGTAGATGCTCATCACCATGGATAGATCTTGCGTGTGCATAGGAAATTTTTTGTTTCCCATGCAGCATTCCCCATCAGTGGCATCATGATCTAGGTCTATGTGTAGATGAGATCTCGAGTCGAACGCAAAGAGTTTGTGGGTGTTGATGATTAGATTGCTTCCTCCCTTGGTTGTGTTTTGGTTCAGCGGTATTGTGGGATGAAGTGGCCCGGACCAACCTTACTCGTACGCTTACGAGAGACCGGTTCCATTGACTAACGTGTTACCTCGTTGCACAAAGATGGCTGGCGGGTGTCTGTTTCTCCTACTTTAGTTGGATCGGATTCAACAAAGGCGGTCCTTGAGAAGGTTGAAAAGCAACTTATGTATCACCGTTGTGGTTTTTGCGTAGGTGAGAATTGTTCTTGCTAGATACCCGTAGCAGCCACGTAAAACATGCAACAAGAATTAAAGGACGTCTAACTTGTTTTTGCAGGGTATGTTGTGATGTGATATGGCCAATTACATGATGTGATATATGTGATGTATGAGATGATCATGTGTTGTATAGAATATCACGACTTGCATGTTGATGAGTACGGCAACTAGCAGGAGCCATAGGGTTGTCTTTAATTATTGTATGACCTGCGTGTCAATCATTAAGCGCTATGTAATGCTTTACTTTATCGCTAAACGGTAGCAATAGTAGTACAAGCATGATGGGCGCGACAACCACGATGGCGACATGTTGATGGAGATCAAGATGATGGAGATCATGGTGTCGTGCCGGTGACGATGGAGATCATGCCGATGCTTTCAAGATGGAGATCAAAAGCACAAGTTCATGGCCATATCATGTCACTTATGATTGGCATGTGATGTTAATCCTTGTATGCACCTTGTTTTGCTTAGGACGACGGTAGCATTATAAGGTGATCCCTCACTTAAATTCAAGATGAATTGTGTTCTCCCCGGGTGTGCACCGTTGCGAAAGTTCGTCGTGTCAAGACACCACGTGATGATCGGGTGTGATAGACTCTACGTTCACATACAACGTGTGCAAGCCAGTGTTGCACATACAGAACACTTGGGTTAAACTTGATGAGCCTAGCATGTACAGACATGGCCTCGGAACACAACAGACCGAAAGGTCGAACATGAGTCATATAGTAGATATGATCAACATGATGATGTTCACCATTGAAACCACCTCAACTCACATGATGATCGAACTTGAGTTGGTGAATTTGGATCATGTATCACTCGAATGACCGGAGGGATGTCAATTTGAGTTGGAGTTCTTCAGTAATATGATTAATTGAACTCATTATCATGAACATAGCAAGTAGTGTCTTTGCAAATTCTGTGGTCGATTACTTGCTCACGCTGTAGCTCCCTTTAATTTGTATATGTTCCTAGAGAAATAGAGTTGAAATATGATGGTAGCAATATTGCGGACTGGGTCCGTGATCTGAGGATTGTCCTCATTGCTGCATAGAAGGCTTATGTCCTTAATGCACCGCTCGGTGCGCCAACCCCTCTAGCGTTGTTTGTAGATGTTTTGAACATCTGACAGGCACGTTCTGATGACTACTTGATAGTTTAGTGCGTCATGCATTATGGCTTATAATTGAGGCTCTGAAACATTTTGAACGTCACGGATCATATGATATGTTCTAAGAGCTGAAATTAGGATCTCAGGCTCGTGCCCGTTTTGCGAGATATGAGATCTCCAACCAGATTCTTTGCATGCAAGATGAAAGAGAATAGCTCAATCGTTGAGCATGTGCTCAGATTGCCTAGGTGCTACAATGGCTTGAATCGAGTGGGAGTTGATCTTTCAGATAAGATAGTGATTGATATAGTTCTCCAAGTCACTGTCACTAAGCTACTAGAACTTGGTGATGAACTATAAAATGCCAGGGATAGAAATAATGATCCCTGAGTTCTACGCGATGTTTGACACCGCGAAGGTAGAAATCAAGAAGGAGCGTCAAGTGTTGATGGTTAGTCAAACCACTGGTTTCGATAAGTGCAAGAGCAAGGGGGAAACTTCAGGGATGGAAAGACAGTTGCTGCTCCAGTGAAGCAACCCAAAGTTGAACACAAACACGAGACTAAGTGCTTCGACTATGAGGAGAGCGGTCGCTGAAGCGGAACAACCCTAGATACTATTGGGAGACATAGTAGTAAATCAAAAAAATCCTACGTATCACCAAGATCTATCTATGGAGAAACTAGCAACGAGTGGGGAGAGATTGCGTCTTCATACCTTTGAAGACCGCTAAGTGGAAGCGTTACAAGAACGCGGTTGGTGGAGTCATACTCGCAGCGATTCAGATCGCGGTGGATTCCGATCTCAGCGCCGAACAATGGCGCCTCCGCGTTTAATACACGTGCAGCCCGATGACGTCTCCTACGCCTTCATCCAGCAAGGAGGAAGGAGAAGTTGAGGGACAGCTCCGGCAGCACGACGGCGTGGTGATGGTGGAGCTACGTGGACTCCGGCAGGGCTTCGCCAAGCGCTATGGAGAACGAGGAAGAGGAAGGGTAGGGCTGCGCCGAGAGAGAGAGAGAGAAGTCGTGTCTCAAATCAGCCCAAACCCTTGCATATATATAGGAGGAGGGAGAGGGAGGGATGCCTTAGCCCCTCCTCCAAGGAGGAGAGGTTCTGCCGAACTAGGGGGAGAGTCCACCTCCCACAAGGGAGGTGGATCTCCTCCTTTTCAAACTCCTTTGCCCTATCTCCTTATCTCCAGCCGCATGGGCCTTTCCCGAAGTACTTGGCCAGCCCAATAAGGGCTGGTACACCTCCTATAAGGGCCCACGAAGTCCCATGGTCGTCACACCCCTCCCGGGGTCCTCCGGCACCCTCCCGCCACTCCCGGTACACTACCGATGAGCCCGAAAACTTTCCGGTGACCAATACTAGACTTCCTATATATCAATTACCTCCGGACCATTCCGGAGCTCCTCGTGACGTCTGGGATCTCATCCGGGACTCTGAACAACCTTCGATAATCACGTATACCATTTCCCTATTACCCTAGCGTTATCGAACCTTAAGTGTGTAGACCCTACGGGTTCGGGAGACATGTACACATGACCAAGACACTTCTCCGGTCAATAACCAATAGCGGGATCTAGATACCCATGTTGGCTCCCACATGCTCCATGATGATCTCATCAGATGAACCACGATGTCAGGGATTCAATTAATCCCGTATACAATTCCCTTTGTCTATCGGTATGATACTTGCCCGAGATTCGATCGTCGGTATCTCTATACCTTGTTCAATCTCGTTACCAGCAAGTATCTTTACTCGTTCCGTAATACATCATCCCATGGCTAACTCCTTAGTCACATTGAGCTCATTATGATGATGTCTTACCGAGTGGGCCCAGAGATACCTCTCCGTCACACGGAGTGACCAATCCCAGTCTCAATTCGTGCCAACCCAACAGACACTTTCGGAGATACCCATAGCATTCTGGTGTTGATCATGTTTTGCTCGTGAGAGAGGTTTAGTCAACGGATCTGCGACATTCAGATCTGTATGCACTTTACAAATATCTATATCTCTCTCCTGAATGTAATCACGGATGGAGTTGATGTGGCGCTTGATGTGTCTTGTCTTCTTGTGAAACCTGGGCGCCTTCGCAAGGGCAATAGCTCCAGTGTTGTCACAGAATAGAGTCATCGGGCCCGACGCACTTGGAATAACTACTAGGTCGGTCATGAACTCCTTCATCCAGACTCCTTCCTTTGCTGCTTCCAAAGCAGCTATGTACTCCGCTTCACATATAGATGCCGCCACGACGCTTTGCTTGCTTCTGCACCAGCTGACTGCCCCTCCGTTCAAAAAATACATGTATCCGGTTTGTGACTTGGAGTCGTCCGGATCTGTGTCGAAGCTAGCATCGACGTAACCTTTTACGACGAGCTCTTCGGCACCTCCATATACGAGAAACATCTCCTTGGTCCTTTTCAGGTACTTCAGGATATGCTTGACCGCTATCCAGTGTTCCGCTCCGGGATCACTTTGGTACCTCCCTACCAAACTTATGGCAAGGTTCACATCAGGTCTCGTACACAGCATGGCATACATAATAGAGCCTATGGCTGAAGCATAGGGGATGACACTCATCTCTTCTCTATCCTTTGTCGTGGTTAGGCATTGAGTCGTACTCAATCTCACACCTTGTAACACAGGCAAGAACCCCTTCTTGGACTGATCCTTATTGAAATTCTTCAATATCTTGTCAAGGTATGTGCTTTGTGAAAGACCTATGCGGCGTCACGATCTATCTCTATAGATCTTAATACCTAATATGTAAGCAGCTTCTCCAAGGTCCTTCATTGAAAAACACTTATTCAAGTAGGCCTTTATACTTTCCAAGAGTTCTATATCATTTCCCATTATCAGTATGTATAATATAAGAAATGCTACAGAGCTCCCACTCACTTTCTTGTAAATACAGAGTTCTCCATAAACCAGTATAAACCCAAGCGCTTTAATCACCTCATTAAAGCGAATGTTCCAACTCTGAGATGCTTGCACCAGCCCATAGATGGAGCGCTGGAGCTTGCATACCTTGTTAGCATCTTTAAGATCGACAAAACCTTCCGACTGCATCATATACAGTTCTTCCATGAGGAAGCCATTAAGGAATGCCGTTTTGACGTCCATTTGCCAGATCTCATAATCGTAAAATGCGGCAATAGCTAACATGATTCGGACAGACTTCAGCATCGCTACGGGTGAGAAAGTCTCATCGTATTCAACTCTCTGAACTTGTTGATAACCCTTAGCGACAAGCCGAGCCTTATAGACGGTCACATTACCATCCGCGTTAGTCTTCTTCTTAAAGATCCATTTATTTTCAATGGCTCGCTTATCATCAGGCAAGTCCACCAAAGTCCACACTTTGTTCTCATACATGGATCCTATCTCGGATTTCATGGCTTCAAGCCATTTGTTGGAATCCGGGCCTGCCATCGCTTCTTCATAGTTCGAAGGTTCACTGTTGTCTAACAACATGATCTCCAGGACAGGGTTGCCGTACCACTCTGGTGCGGAACGTGTCCTAGTGGACCTTCGACGTTCAATAGTAACTTGATCTCAAGTTTCATGATCATCATCATTAACTTCCTCTCCAGCCGGTGTAGGCTCCACAGAAACCACTTCCTGTGCTGTGCTACTCTCAGGTTCGAGTGGACGTACAATTACCTCATCAAGTTCTATTTTCCTCCCACTTAGTTCTTTCGAGAGAAACTCTTTCTCGAGAAAGGATCCATTCTTGGCAACAAAGACTTTGCCTTCGGATCTGAGGTAGAAGGTATACCCAATAGTCTCTTTAGGATATCCTATGAAGACACACTTTTTGGCTTTGGGTTTGAGCTTCTCAGGTTGAAGTTTCTTCACATAAGCATTGCATCTCCAAACTTTTAGAAACGACAGCTTAGGTTTCTTTCCAAACCATAATTCATATGGTGTCGTCTCAACAGATTTTGACGGTGCCCTATTTAAAGTGAATGCGGCAGTCTCTAATGCATATCCCCAAAATGATAGCGGTAAGTCGGTAAGAGACATCATAGATCGTACCATATCTAATAGAGTGCGATTACGACGTTCAGACACACCATTTCGCTGAGGTGTGCCAGGCGGCATGAGTTGTGAAACAATTCCACATTTCCTTAGGTGTGTGCCAAACTCGTGACTTAAATATTCTCCACCACGATTAGATCGTAGGCACTTTATTTTTCTGTCACGTTGATTCTCTACCTCACTCTGAAATTGCTTGAACCTTTCAAAAGTTTCAACCTTATGTTTCATTAAGTAGACATACCCATATCTACTCAAGTCATCAGTGAGGGTGAGAACATAACGGTAGCCACCACGAGACTCAACACTCATTGGACCGCATACATCAATATGTATTATTTCCAACAAGTCAGTTGCTCGCTCCATTGTCCCAGACAACGGAGTCTTGGTCATCTTGCCCATGAGGCATGGTTCGCACGTGTCAAATGATTCGAAATCAAGAGACTCCAAAAGTCCATCAGTATGGAGCTTCTTCATGCGTTTGACACCAATATGACCAAGGCGGTAGTGCCACATGTAAGTGGGACTATCGTTATCAACCTTACACTTTTTGGTACTCACACTATGGACATGTGTAACATCACGTTCAAGATTCATCGAAAATGAACCATTGACCAGCGGGGCATGACCATAAAACATTTCTCTAGAACAACCATTATTCTCAGATTTAAATGAATAGCCATTTCGCATTAAGCGAGATCCAGATACAATGTTCATGCTCAAAGATGGTACTAAATAACAATTATTAAGCTTTAAACTAATCCCGAAGGTAGATGTAGAGGCAGCGTGCCGACGGCGATCACATCGACCTTGGAACCATTCCCGACGCGCATCGTCACCTCATCCTTCGCCAGTCTCCGCTTATTCCGTAGCTCCTGCTTGGAGTTACAAATGTGAGTAACTGCACCAGTATCAAATACCCAGGAGCTACTACGAGCGCAGGTTAGGTACACATCAATAACAAGTATATCACATATACCTTTAATGTTGTCGGCCTTCTTTTCCGCTAAGTACTTGGGGCAGTTCCGCTTCCAGTGACCGGTACCCTTGCAGTAAAAACACCCAGTCTCAGGCTTGGGTCCATTCTTGTTCTTCTTCCCGGCAACTTGCTTACCTGGCGCGGCAACAGATTTATCGTCCTTCTTGAAGTTCTTTTTACCCTTGCCTTTCTTGAAACGAGTGGTCTTATTCACCATCAACACTTGATACTCCTTTTTGATCTCGACCGCCGCTGATTTCAGCATCGAGTACAACTCAGGAATGGACTTCTCCATCCCTTGCATGTTGTAGTTCATCACAAATGTATTGTAGCTAGGTGGAAGCGACTGGAGGATTCTGTTAATGACCGAGTCATCCGGGAGATTAACTCCCAGCTGAGTCAAGCGGTTGTGTAGCCCAGACATCTTGAGGATGTGCTCACTGACAGAACTGTTCTCCTCCCTCTTACAGGTGAAGAATTTGTCGGAATGTCATATCTATCGAGCCGGGCATGAGCTTGGTTAACAAGTTTCATCACTTGGAACATCTCATATGCTCCGTGTTGTTCAAAATGCTTTTGGAGCCCCGGTTCTAAACTGTAAAGCATGCCGCACTGAACAAGGGAGTAATCA
The DNA here is from genome assembly GCA_022496015.1 of Hordeum marinum. Taxonomy (NCBI): domain Eukaryota; kingdom Viridiplantae; phylum Streptophyta; class Magnoliopsida; order Poales; family Poaceae; genus Hordeum; species Hordeum marinum. The sequence continues at coordinate 35,200,531 of CM039674.1, forward strand.
TCGCAACGAGAATGCCAAGCGTTCACAACGTCTTGCTCCCCTGGGAGAAGGGGTGGGTCACCTAGTGGTGCATCAAGGACATACACTTTCTTGGAAGCTATGAGGATGATCCTCAAGCTACGGACCCAGTTCGCATAGTTGCTTCCATCATCTTTCAGCTTAGTTTTCTCTAGGAACGCGTTGAAATTGCGGGTGACATTCGCGTTGGCCATTGAATCTACAATATAGATTGTAAAGATAATTTTAAACTAAGTTCATGATAATTAAGTTCACATAATCAAATTATTTAATGAACTCCCACTTAGATACACATCTCTCTAGCCATCCAAGTGATACATGATCCATGTCAACTAGCCCGTGTCCAATCCTCACGTGAGACGGACTACTCATCCATGGTGAACATCTCCATGTTGATCGTATCTTCTATACGACTCATGTTCGATCTTTTGGTCTTCCGTGTTCCGAGGCCATGTCTGTACATGCTAGGCTCGTCAAGTCAACCTATGTGTTCCGCATGTGTAAATTTGGCTTACACCCGTTGTATGCGAACGTTAGAACCTATCACACCCGATCATCACGTGGTGCTTCGGAACGACTATCCTTAGCAACGGTGCACAGTTAGGGTGAACACTTCTCTTGAAATTTTATTGAGAGATCATCTTATTTACTACCGTCGTTCTAAGCAAATAAGATGTAAACATGATAAACATCACATGTAATCAATATGGTGACATGATATGGCCAATATCATCTTGCTCCTTTGATCTCCATCTTCGGGGCACCATGGTCATCACTGTCACCAGCACGACACCATGATCTCCATCATCAAGATCTCCATCATTGTGTCTTCATGAAGTTGTCTCTCCAACAATTACTTCTACTACTATGGCTAACGTTTAGCAATAAAGTAAAGTGATTACATGGCGTTTATGATTGACACGCAGGTCATACAATAAAATAAGACAACTCCTATGGCTCCTGCCGCTTGTCATACTCACCGACATGCAAGTCGTGAATCCTATTACAAGAACATGATCAATCTCATACATCACATCACATTGTTTGGCCATATCACATCACAAGGCATATGTTGCAAAAACAAGTTAGACGTCCTCTAATTTATAGTTGCAAGTTTTTACGTGGCTGCTATAGGTTTCTAGCAAGAACGTTTCTTACCTACGCCAAAACCACAACGTGATATGCCAATTTCTATTTACCCTTCATAAGGACCCTTTTAATCGAATCCAATCCGACTAAGGTGGGAGAGACAGACACCCGCTGGCCACCTTATGCAACAAGTGCATGTTAGGCGGTGGAACCAGTCTCACGTAAGCGTACGTGTAAAGTCGGTCCGGGCCGCTTCATCCCACAATACCGCCGAATCAAGATAAGACTAGTAGTGGTAAGCATATTAACAAAATCGACGCCCACAACAACTTGTGTTCTACTCGTGCATAGATTCTACGCATAGACCTAGCTCATGATGCCACTTTTGGGAGACATAGTAGTAAATCAAAAAAAATCCTACATATCACTAAGATCTATCTATGGAGAAACCAGCAACGAGTGGGGAGAGATTGCATCTCCATACCTTTGAAGATCGCTAAGCAGAAGCGTTACAAGAACGCGGTTGGTGGAGTCGTACTCGCAACGATTCAGATCGCGGTGGATTCCGATCTCAGCGCCGAACAACGGCGCCTCCGCGTTCGACACACGTGCAGCCCGATGACGTCTCCTACGTCTTGATCCAGCAAGGAGGAAGGAGAGGTTGAGGGAGAGCTCTGGAAGCATGACGGCATGGTGACGGTGGAGCTACGTGGACTCCGGTCGGGCTTCGCCAAGCGCTACGGAGAACGAGGAAGAGGAAGGGTAGGGCTGCGCCGAGAGAGAGAGAAGTCATGTCTCAAATCAGCACAAACCCTTGCATGTATATAGGAGTAGGGAGAGGGAGGGATGCCTTGGCCCCTCCTCCAAGGAGGAGAGATTCCGCCGAACTAGGGGGAGAGTCCACCTCCCACAAGGGAGGTGGATCTCCTCCTTTTCAAACTCCTTTGCCCTATCTCCTTATCTCCAGCCGCATGGGCCTTTCCCGAAGGACTTGGCCAGCCCAATAAGGGCTGGTACACCTCCTCTAAGGGCCCACGAAGTCCCATGGTCGTCACACCCCTCCCGGGCTCCTTCGGCACCCTCCCGGCACTCCCGGTACACTATCGATGAGCCCAAAAACTTTCCAGTGACCAAAACTGGACTTCCAATATATCAATCTTTACCTCCGGACCATTACGGAGCTCCTCGTGACGTCCGGGATCTCATCCGGGACTCTGAACAACCTTCGGTAATCACGTATACCATTTCCCTATTACCTTAGCGTCATCGAACCTTAAGTGTGTAGACCCTACGGGTTCAGGAGACATGTCGACATGACCGAGACACCTCTCTGGTCAATAACCAATAGCAGGCTCTGGATACCCATGTTGTCTCCCACATGCTCCACGATGATCTCATCAGATGAACCACGATGTCAGGGATTCAATTAATCCCGTATACAATTCCCTTTGTCTATCGGTATGATACTTGCTCGAGATTCGATCGTCGGTATCTCTATACCTTGTTCAATCTCGTTACCGGCAAGTCTCTTTACTCGTTCCGTAATACATCATCCTGTGGCTAACTCCTTAGTCACATTGACCTCATTATGATGATGTCTTACCAAGTGGGCCCAGAGATACCTCTCCGTCACACGGAGTGACAAATCCCAGTCTCAATTCGTGCCAACCCAACAGACACTTTCGGAGATACCCATAGTGCACCTTTATAGCCACCTAGTTACGTTGTGACGTTTGGCACACCCAAAGCATTCCTACGGTATCCGGGAGTTGCATAATCTTAGGGTATAAGGAAACTATACTTGACATTGAAAAGCTTTAGCAAACGAACTACATGATCATGTGTTATGCTTAGGATTGGGTCTTGTCCATCACATCATTCTCCTAATGATGTGATCCCGTTATCAATGGCATCCAATGTCCATGGTCATGTAACCGTGACCATCTATTGATCAACGAGCTAGTCAACTAGAGGCTTGCTAGGGACATGTTGTGGTCTATGTATTCACACATGTATTACGGTTTCCGGTTAACACAATTATAGCATGAACAATAGATAATTATCATGAACAAGGAAATACAATAATAACCATTTTATTATTGCCTCTACGCATATTTCCAACAGATACTTGGTAGATAAGAAGGATGGCAACATCAATAGAAGTATATTTCATATACGTGTTATTGATGTGTACCTTGCTAGTACTCCAAGTAGCACCTGGGTATTGGATATCGGTCCGGTTGCTAAATGTTAGTAACTCGAAATAAAAGCTACAGAATGAGCGGAGAACTAGCTAAGGGTGAGGTAACAATGTGTGTTGGAAATATTTCCAAAGGTTGATGTGATCAACATCACACGCTCTCTTTATCTTCGGGATTAGTGACGAACCTAAATAAATGTTATTTGGTGTCTTGCATTGAGCATGAACGTGATTAGATCGTGTTTATTGCAACACGGTTATTCATTTAAGTTAGAGAATAATGGTTATTCTTCTTACATGAATAATACCTTCAATGGTCATACACCTGGTGAGAATGGTTTGTTGCATCTTGATCATAGTAATACACATGTTCATAAGATTGATGCCATAAGATACAAAGTTAATAATGATAGTACCACATACTTGTGGCACTGCCACTAAATGTCATATTGGTATAAAATGCATGAAGAAACTCCATGCTGATGGATCTTTGGACTCATTCGATTTCGAATCGGTTGAGACATGCGAACCATGCCTCTTGGTCAAGATGACTAAGGACCCCGTTTTTTAGTTTGATGGAGCGAGCAAGTGATTTATTGGAAATGATACATGTTGATGTATGCAATCCAATGAGTCTTGTAGCGTGCGGTGGATATCGTTATTTTCTTACCTTCACTGATGATTTGAATAGATATAGTGTATGTTTACTTAATGAAACACAAGTCTAAATCGTTTGAAAGGTTCAAGCAAATTCAGAGTGAAGTTTAAAGATCATCATGACAAGAAGATGTCTGCGATATGATCGTGGAGGTGAATATCTGAGTTACGAGTTTGGCATACAACTTTAGACAATGTGAAAATTGTTTCACAACTCTCGCCACCTGGAACACCATAGTGTGATGGTGTGTCCGAATATCATAGTCGTGCTCTATTGGATATGGTGCGTGCTATGATGTCTCTTATCATTTTTCTATTATAATTTTGGCGTTATGCATTAGAGACAACAACATTCACTTTAAATAGGGCACCATCTAAATCTGTTGAGATGACACCATGTGAATTAGGGTTTGATAGAAACCCAAGCTGTCATTTCTTAATGTTTGGGGCTGCGATGCTTGTGTGGACAAATGTTTTCACCTAATGAGCTCGAACCCAAAGCGAACAAATGCATCTTCATAGAATACCCTAAGAACAGTTGGGTAAACATTCCATCTCAGATCCGAGCATAAAGTGTTTCCTGCTAAAACGGATCCTTTCTCGAGAAAGAGTTTCTCTCGAAAGAATTGAGTGGGAGGAAGATAGAACTTGATGAGGTTGTTGAACCTTTGTTCAACCAGAGAGTAGCGCAGCGCAGGAAGATGTTCCTGTGAAGCCTACGTTAGTTGAAGAGGAAGTTAATGATGATGATCACGAAGCTTCAGATCAAGTTACTATCGAACCTCGTAGGTCGACAAGGATGTGTACTGCTCCTGAGCGGTACGACAACCCTGTCTTGAAGGTCATGTTGTTGGACAACGATGAACCTACGAGCTGTGGAGAAGCGATGATGGGCCCGGATTCCGACAAATGGTTAGAGGTCATGAAATCCGAGAAAGGGTCCATATATGAAAACCAATTATAGACTTTGGTAGACTTTCTCGTTGGACGGCGGGTCGTTGAGTACAATTTGATCTTTAAGATGAAGACAGACGCTGATGGTTAAGGTCACCATTTATAAAGCTTGACTTGTCATAAAGAAGTTTCTGGCAAGTTCAAGGAGTTGACTACGATGAGACTTTCTCACTCGTGGCGATGCTAAAGTCTGTTGGAATTATGTGAGCACTTGCTGCATTTTTCAATTATGAAATCTGACAGATGGATGCGAAAACATCGTTTCCTTAATGATTTACTTGAGGAAAGGTTGTATGTGATACAATGAGAAGGTTTTGTCAGTGATGCTAAAAGGTGAGCAAACTTCAGTGATCCTTCAATGGACTAAAGCAAGCATCTCGGAGTTGGAATATACACTTTGATGAGGTGATCAATGTTTTTGAGTCTATACAAAGTTTATGAGAAACTTGTATTTGCAATAAAGTGAGTGGCAGCACTATGGAGTTTCTGATAAGTATATGTGGATGACATATTGTTGATCGGAAATAATATAGAATTTCTGGAAAGCATAAACGGTTGTTTGAAAAGAGATTTTCAAAGAAAGACCTGGATAAAGCTACCTAATTGTTGAGCATCAAGATCTATAGAGATAGATCAAGATGTTTGATGAGACTTTAAATGAGTACATACCTTGACAAGATTTTGAAAGAGTTCAAAATGGATCAGTCAGAGAAAGAGTTCACGACTGATTTGTAAGGTGTGAAGTGGAGTGAGACTCAAAGATCGACCACGACAGAAGAAAGAGAAAGGATGAACGTCGTCCCCTATGCCTTAGCCATAGGCTTTGTATAGTATGCCATGCTGTGTACGCACCTGTGTGTGCCTTGCCATGAGTCCACCAAGGGGTACAAGAGTGATCCGGGAGTGGATCATTGGACAGCGGTCAAGATTATCCTTAGTAACTAAAAGACTAAGGAGATGTTTCTCGATTATGGAGGTGATAAAGAGTTCGTCGTAAAGACTTACGTCGATGCAAGACTTAACACCAATTCGGATGACTCGTAGTAGCAATCTGGATACATATAGTGGAGCAGCCACTTGGAATAGTACCAAGTGGAGCGTGGTAGCAGTGTTTACGGTTTGACATAGATATTTGCAAAGTACACACGGATCTGAATGTCGCAGACCCGTTGACTATAAGACCTCTCTCACATGCAAAGCATGATCGAGCCCCAGAACTCACTGGGTGTTAGATTCATAACAAATGCGAATCACATGGTGATGTGAACTAGATTATTGACTCTAGTGCAAGTGGGAGACTGCTAGAAGGTTATTATCATATTCCTTCTTCATGATAATCGTTTATTATCCATGCTATAATTGTATTTATCGGAGACTTAGATGCATGTGTGGATACATAGACAAAACCATGTCCCTAGTATGCCTCTAATAGACTGGATCGTTGATCAAAGATGGTTAAGGTTTCATAGTCATGGACATGAGATGTCATTTGATAATGGGATCACGTCATTAGGACAATGGTGTGATGGACAAGACCCAAACTACAAGCATAGCATATGATCATGTCAGTTTATTGCTACTGTTTTCTGCATGTCAAGTATATGTTCCTGTGACCATGAGATCATGCAACTCACTGACACCGGAGGAGTACCTTGTGTGTATCAAATGTCGCAACATAATTGGGTGACTATAAAGGTGATCTACAGGTATCTCCGAGGGTGTCTGTTGGGTTGGCATGCATGGATCAAGACTGTGATTAGTTACTCCATTTGACGGAGAGGTATCTCAGGGCCCACTCGGTAATACAGCATCACAATAAGCCTTGCAAGCAATGTGAGTAAGTGTTAGTCATGGGATCTTGTATTACGGAACGAGTATAGATACTTGCCGGTAATGAGGTTGAACTAGGTATGGAGATACCGACGATCGAATCTCGGGCAAGTAACATACCGAAGAACAAAGGGAACATCATACGGGATTAACTGAATCCTTGACATAGAGGTTCGACCGATAAAGATCTTCGTAAAATATGTAGGAACCAATATGGCCATCCAAGTCCCGCTATTGGTTATTGACCGTAGAGGTGTCTCGGTCATGTCTACATAGTTCTCGAACCCGCAGGGTCTGCACACTTAAGGTTCGGTGACCTTTCGATAGTATAGAGTTATGTATGGTGGCGACCGAAGATTGGTCGGAGTCGCGGATTAGATCCCAAACGTCACGAGGAGGTCCGGAATGGTCCGTAGGTAAAGATTGATATATAGGAAGTCCTATTTTGGTCGCCGGAAAAGTTTCGGGCTCATCGGTAGTGTACCGGGAGTGTCGGTAGTGTACCGGGTGACCATCGAAAGGGGTATTTCGACCCAAGAGGCTACCTCGGATGTGGGAGGATTAATACTAGCCCTTAGTGGGCTAGAGGAAGTCCCACAAATGGCCCATGTGGCTGGGAAGAAAAATCCCAAAAGGAAAAGGTGGAAAAAGGCAAAAGGGCTAAATTCGGAAGGAGTCCTAATCTAATTCGAGTGGAGGAGGAGGGCTCCTCCCTCCTGGTTCGGCCGACCCAAGGGCTGGCTCCTTGGGAGCCAAGCCTCCTCCTCCTCTCCTCCTATATATACTAGAAGATTTTAGGGTTTTGGCACAAGATTTTCAGCCATGTGCTACCCGTTCCTCTAGTGCATAGTTTCTCCTCGAGATCGGATTTCTGCAGTGCTTATGCGAAGCCCTGCCGGAATAGCTCCACCGCCATCGCCGGAGCACCATCATTCTGCCGGAGAACTCTTCTACCTCTCTGCTCCCTCATGCTGGGTCAAGAAGGCGGAGATCGTCATCAAGCTGTACGTGTGCTAAACGCGGAGGTGTCATCCGTTTGGCGCTAGACCGGAAGGATCGTTATCAAGATCACGAGACGGTTCGTGATGAGATCGCGGGACAGATCGTGACGAGTTCGAGGGACGGATCATGATGATATCTTGGGATGGATCGTGATGAGTTCGCGGGACATATCGTGATTGGATCTTGGGACAGATCGTGATGAGATCGAGGGATGCTCGGCGATTTGGATCGCGAAGACGTTTGACTACACCAACCGTGTTTCTTAACGCTTCCCGCTTAGCGATCTACAAGGGTATGTAGATCCACTCTCCCTCTTGTAGATGCTCATCACCATGGATAGATCTTGCATGTGCGTAGGAAATTATTGTTTCCCATGCAACATTCCCCATCAGCTTGGCCCAAGGGCCAAGCCACCTAGGCGTCGGCCGAACCAAGAGGAGAGGAGGATTCCTTCTCCAATCCTAGTAGGACTAGGACTCCTTATTTTTTTGCCTTTTCCCACCTTTTTATCTTTGGGATTTTCTTCCCAGCCGCATGGGCCTTGTGTGGGACTTCCACCAGCCCAATAAAGGCTGGTATTCACTCTCCCATGGCCCATGTAGCCTCTTGGGTCGAAATACCCCTCCCGATGGTCTCCCGGTACACTCCTGGCACTCCCGGTACACTACTGATGAGCCCAAAACTTTTCTGGCGACCTAAATAGGGCTTACTATATATCAATCTTTACCTCCGGACCATTTAGGAGCTCTTCGTGACGTCCGGTTTCTCATCCGAGACACTGAAGAACCTTCTGTCACCACCATGCGTAATTCTGTACTACCGAAACGTCACCAAACCTTAAGTGTGCAGACCCTGCGGGTTCGAGAACACAAGTAGAAAACAGACCTTTCGTCCCAAGCATTAGTCACGGTCTGGTTACGAGCCGGTACTAAAGATGGTATTAGTCCCAATTCGTGCCGGCTCCAACGGCTAGGAGCAGGGCAACCTTTAGTACCGGCTCGTGAGCGATCTTTAGTACCGGTTTGTGTCAGGAGCCGGTACTAAAGGGGGCGTGGCAGGCTTTTGGTCAGACTTGGGCCCCGCGTGCACCTTTAGTACTAGATGGTGTCACCAGCCGGTACTAAAGACTTCCTAGATATACGCTTCGTCCGCAGCCGATCGAAGGGGCTCGATCATTTCTTTGTTTTCTCCCCTGTTCTTCTTCTTGCTCGAAGCTCATCCTCCATTTTGCCAAGGATTTCTCAAGATTTAAAGGCACCCCATCTATCCAAGTGTTCATAAAGGTTAGCAACTTTGCTCCTTCATCTCCCATTGCTAGATTAGCTTGTGGTATGCTCAAAGATATGTGATTTGTGGGTTTTAGCTATGTTTTGGAGGAGTGGTCATTATGTGGGAGTTTATTTGATTTATATGCAATTTGGGCTCAAATTAACTTGTTAGGTTGCATATGTGTAGGTGTGGTTTATTTGGTGCCTTCCCATCCCCGGCCGTCCTAACCACCATCGACCGTCTGCACCGTCTCGTCGCGGCACCGGCCACCTTGGTGAGCCTCTTGTTCTTCTTAAAATCTTTAAAAAAAATATTACTTGTATGATTTAGATAGCTACGTGTGCGATTTAATTACTTGTATTATTGTTATTTACTCTATAGTGTCATGGTTATGGTATCCGCCCACGTCGGCCCTCGTCCAGTCTATGATTCAGATGTGGTATGTCGTTATCTTTTATAACTATTTCACACATCATCTAATGTCTATGACAATTAATTATGCCACCAAATGGACGTAGATGTTTTTATCTATAGTAAGTAGTTGAACCAGAAATTCCAACTGACTATGCAATTCTGCTCGAGAAATTAACCCAAGCTGAAAAACAAATTGATCATTTGAAAGAAAAATTGAAAAGAACTGAAGATGAGAAGATGGGATTGGAGTTGCACATTGCCAATATCGTCGATGATCACAAGAACAAGATGGCTGGAATGCGCTTGATGCTTAGAAAGATTAGAAAATATTCCATAGATAAAGAGGCTTGGTATCATTATGCCGTTGGCTCAATTGTTACCTTAGTTGTGATTATGATCGAATTTGTTGTTGCATTTACATGTTTTAGATAGTTGTATGTTGTTTTATGAGATGTATGTATGAACTATAAGTATCTATTATTTATAGTAATAACATTTGGTCACTGCTAGCGTTACTTTTGGTTGTAATGTGATGATGAAGTATTATTAATTTGGTCACTTCGATGTTGTGTAGTGAACATGAGCCGGCAATGGATGTACGATGACCGACTAAGTCCAGGGTTTCTTAATGGCCTGCGTGATTTTATTCGTGTGGCTGAGGCAAACAAGCAGAATGGTTTCATGTGTTGTCCATGTCGTGACTGTAAGAATGATAGGAATTACTCTACCTCAAGAACCCTTCACTACCACCTGCTGAAGTCTCGTTTCATGTCCGGCTATAGCTGTTGGACCAAGCACGGAGAAAGAGGGGTTATAATGGAAGACAATGAAGAAGAAGAGAATGATGACAACTATCCTTTCGCCGATACAACAATGGGGGAAGCTGAAGAAGAGGCATCAATGGGCGAAGCTGAAGAAGAGGCATCAGATGAGCCCGCTGATGATTTGGGTCGGGTCATTGCTGACACAAAGATAAACTACAAAAATGATAAGGAGAGGTTGAAGTTGAAACGCATGTTAGAGGATCACAAGAAATTATTGTATCCAAATTGTGAAGATGACAAGAAAAAGTTGGGTACCACGCTAGAATTGGTGCAATGGAAGGCAAAGAATGGTGTAACCGACAAGGGATTTCAAGAATTGCTGATAATGATAAAAAAGATGCTTCCAAAGGATAATGAATTGCCTGAAAGTATGTATGAAGCAAATAAGGTTGTCTTTCCTCTAGGATTAGAGGTGTAGAAGATACATGCATGCCCTAATGACTGCATCCTCTATCGCAGTGAGGAGTACGAGAATTTGGATGCATGCCCGGTATGCGGTGCACTGCGCTATAAGATCCCCCGCGATGACCCTGGTGATGTGGAGGGAAAATGCCACAGGAAAACTGTTCCTACCAAGGTGATGTGGTATGCTCCTATAATACCACGGTTGAAAGGTTTGTTCCAAAACAAAGAGCATGCCAAGTTGTTGCGATGGCACAAAGAAGAAACTAAGAAAGACGTGATGTTGAGAGCACCCGCTGATGGGTCACAGTGGAGAAAAATTGAGAGGGAGTTCGAGGACTTTGCAACTGACGCAACGAACTTATGGTTTGGTCTTAGTACAGACGGCATGAATCCTGTTGGGGAGCAGAGCTCCAGTCACAGCACCTAGCCCGTGACTTTATGTATGTACAACCTTCCTCCTTAGTTGTGCATGAAGCGGAAGTTCATTATGATGCCAGTGCTCATCCAAGGCCCTAAGAAACCCGGCAACAACATTGATGTCTACCTAAGGCCACTAGTTGATGAACTACTATAGTTGTGGAAAAAACCAGGTGTACGTGTGTGGGATGCGCACACACAGAAGGAAATTGACCTACGAGCGTTGCTGTTTGTAACCATCAATGATTGCCCTGCTCTTAGTAACCTTTCAGGACATACAAACAAGGGATACAATGCATGCACGCACTATTTAGATGATAATGAAAGTATATATTTGGATAAATGTAAGAAGAATGTGTACCTGGGACATCGTCGATTTCTACCGATCAAGCATATCTTAAGAAAGGCAGGCAACCATTTCAAAGGTGAGCCAGATAACTGGAAGAAGCCTGGCCTCCGTACTGGTGAATATATATTTGATATGGTCAAGGATTTACAGGTAATCTTTGGAAAGGGTCCTGGCGGACAATTTGCTCCGAATGACGCCAACGGACGCGCACCCATGTGGAAGAAGAAATCTATATTTTGGGAACTTGAATATTGGAAAGCCCTAGAGGTCTGCAATGCAATCAACGTGATGCACGTGACGAAGAATCTTTGTGTGAACCTTCTAGGCTTGTTGGGCGTGTATGGAAAGACAAAAGATACACCAGAGGCACGGGAGGACAAGCAAAGAATTAACGAAAAAAACGGCATGCCTCCAAAGCAGTATCAAGGTCCGGCCAGCTACGCTCTTACGAAAGAAGAGAAGGAAATCTTTTTTGAATGCCTCCTCAGTATCAAGGTCCCGTATGGCTTCTCAGCGAATATAAAGGGAATAATAAATATGGTAGAGAAAAAAATTCAAAATCTAAAGTCTCATGACTACCACGTGATTATGATGCAATTACTTCCGGTTGCACTTAGGGGGCTTTTACCGGAAAATGTTCGATTAGCCATCGTGAAGCTATGCACATTCCTCAATGCAATTTCTCAGAAGGTAGTCGATCCAGAAATCCTGTCAAGGTTACAGAATGACCTAGTCCAATGTCTTGTCAGTTTCGAGTTGGTGTTCCCTCCATCCTTCTTCAATATTATGACGCACGTTCTATTTCACCTGGTCGAAGAGATTAACATTCTAGGTCCTATATTTCTACACAATATATTCCCCTTCGAGAGGTTCATGGGAGTCTAAAAGAAATATGTTCATAACCGTGCTAGGCTAGAAGGAAGCATCGCCAAGGGATATGGAACAGAGGAGGTTATTGAGTTTTGTGTTGACTTTGTTCCTGACATTAAGCCAATTGGTCTTCCTGAATCGCGGCATGAGGGGAGACTGGGTGGAAAAGGCATAGTAGGAAAGAAAGAAGCAATAAATATGGACGTGCATTCTTTCACTAAAGCACACTACACGGTTCTACAAAATTCCACCTTGGTGACTCCATATATGGAGGAACACAAGGTTATTATACGGTCCAAGAACCCGGAGCAGTCTGACCCCTGGATTGAACGTAAACACATTAATACTTTTGCCGCTTGGTTGCAAACAAAGCTCATCAATGACAATGATGTTCCAGATGAACTATACTGGTTGGCCAAGACACCAAGTTCGACTGTAACAACTTTCAAAGGGTACGAGATAAATGGGAATACATTTTACACGATCGCCCAAGATAAAAAGAGCACCAACCAAAACAGTGGTGTCCGCTATGATGCAACTAACTTTCAAGACACATATTATGGTTACATAGAGGAGATATGGGAACTTAACTATGGACCTGATCTTAAGGTCCCTTTGTTTCGGTGCAAATGGGTCAAATATACTAGAGGCGGGGTATAGGTAGACCCGCAGTACGGAATGACAACAGTGGATCTCAACAATCTTGGATACACAAACAACTCATTCGTCCTAGCCAATGATGTCGCTCAGGTTTTCTATGTGAAGGACATGTCTAACAAACCGAGGAGAAAAAAAGATAAGGAAGCGAATACATCATACGATGAGCCAAAGCGCCACATAGTTCTTTCAGGTAAAAGAAACATTATGGGAGTGGAGGACAAGCCAGACATGTCAGAAGATTATGAAAAGTTTCATGAAATCCCTCCCTTCAGAGTGAAGACTGACCCAAGCATCCTGTTAAATGATGAAGATTCTCCATGGTTACGGCGCAATCATAAGCAAGGGACAAACACGTAGAAAAAGTCTTACACCACAAGATCCCACTCTGGGATGTGACCGGCTTCACCGTCATCACTTTTTGTGTGAAGGACATGCATGCATTTTCTAGCATGGTATCGTTGTAATAGTTTGTACACGAAGTGCGTCCAGTTTGTACATGAAGTGTTTTCCGTAACCCTCTCAACTCTTTAGAAGTTGCTATGTGGGTGAAATTATAATTTCATGCCAAGTTACAACCTTTTCAGAGTTCATTTGTACCGCTTTTCAAATTCAGGGTCATTTAGCTCAAAATAAATCATTAAATGCATGGAAAATATCAAATGAAGTCAGAAAGGGTTGAAAATTGATGATGTGCCTTTGAATGGTGCATATTCAACACACAAGAAGTATGAAGTTAAAATAAGTTATTAAAAATGAAATCCCTTTGTAATAGATGAGTTCTCGTCCGAAACCCTCATACTTCGAAAGAGATTGTCCAATTTGTACACGAAGTGCATCCAGTTTTTGTCCTAACCCTCTCAACTCTTTAGAAGTTGCTATGTGGGTGAAATTATGATGTCATGCCAAGTTACAACCTTTTTCAGAGTTCATTTGTACTACTTTTCAAACTCGAGATATGACATTTCAAATGCCATTTAATCAAATTGTCTTATACAGCAGTTTAAGTTGTTCAAACATGCATGGAAACGCCGTAAAGAGATTCTTTATATTTTTCTGATATTTTTTCATATATTATTTATTTCCATTGAAGTCATAGTTTGTTTTCTATTATTTTTTAAAGTTTAGGGGTTTTTCTGATAATAATAACTAAATTAAGAAAACCTTTAGTACCGGTGCTAGCCACGCACCGATACTAAAGGTCCACCGCCCGGCGCGGTTTTGGGGAGGACCTTTAGTACCGATGCACGGCTCGCACCGGTACTAAAGGGTCTTTAGTACCGGTGCGAGCCACGCACCGGTACTAAAGGTCCGGCAGTATAAATAGTACCTCCCTCGTCCCGGTGCGAGCCATGCACCGGGAGAAGGCCATTCGCGTGCCGCCAGGCTGCCGGAAATTGCCGTCGCCGCCGGCCGCCGCCCTGATGCCGCGTGCCGCCCCGAGCCCGATGCCCCGACCCCAGCATGCCGACATCGCACGCCGCCCCGACGCCGCGTGCCGCCCCGCCACCCGCCGTCCTGACGCCGCCCCGGCAGCCCCCACCCAACTCCGGCTCCGGTGAGTGCCCGGCCACCCCCTCCATTTTTCCTGTTTTTTCTGTTAATTTAGTTAGTTTCTTAGGTTATTAGGGTAGTATTAGGTTATTAGGTTAGTTAAATGCTAGTTAGTTTAGTTTAGTTAGTTTAGGTTTAATTTAGGTTTAATTTAGTTAGGTTAGGTTTAGGTTTAATTTAGTTAGGTTAGGTTTAATTTAGTTAGTTTACGTTTAAGTTAGTTTAATTTAGTTAGTTTAGGTTTAATTTAGGTTTAATTTAGTTTAGGTTTAGTTTAGTTTAGGTTTAATTTAGTTTAGGTTTAGTTTAGTTTTAGGTTTATTTTAGGTTTAGTTTAGGCCCCTCGACCCTGACACGACACCCACGGACACCCTGACCCCGACACGACACCCCGATACCCCGACAACCCAACACCCCGACACGGCACCCCCGACCACGACACAACACCCCGACCCCGACACGACACCCCCGACACCCTGACATGGCACCCCCGACCACGACACAGCACCCCTACCCCGACACGACACCCCCGACATCCTGACCCCGACCACGACACATCACCCCTAGTTAGTTAGTTAGTTAGTCAGGTTATCAGGTTAGTTTAGTTAGTTTAGTTAGTACTTGGAGGTGCTGCCTTCCGGGCGGCACAGCTTGGTGAGGAGCCAGCCCGTCGTTGACCCGGAGGTTCTGTGGTGGCGGCCGCATGAGCCACTGAGTTTTCAGAGGCTTGAGTCCCCCGCGGAGGTGGTACAGTACCATGTCAGCAAGGAGAACGAGCACGTCCGTCGCTACATGGTAGCTTTGGCGGCCAGGTCCGACAATACCTGGCAGATTCTTCAGGGATCTCACTGCAGCTATGTTCCTGTGATGGTTCCTTCTCTTTGGGTGTCCACCACCCGCCCCGATATGCGCCAGGCGCTAGGGTTCTAGCTAGATCGATATATTAGCTACTATATATGTATTATTATGACGTATTAGCTAGATCAATGGATTAGCCGATGTATTAACAATTATTCGACATTATGAGATGAGATCTTTTATAAGAACTACTATATATGTATTCGATGATGCATTATTAATTAACTATAAGTTATTTTGCTTCTTGAATGCATGCTAATTTGAATACTAATTTGTTTTATCTATATTATGATGGATTAGTTATTAAGCTATGGACAATACGGGTAGAGCTCACGAAGAGGACATCTTCGACATGATACGCTCCTCCGAAAACCCAGCGGACCTTCTGGGTGAATCACATGATGATGACGACTCACAATATCTGAACAATTACGGTGATGGATGTGAGGCCGAGGAAGAACAACTTATGTTCCAAAATCCGGAACAACTAACAATGTCCGCCGAGGTATATACACATCGTAGCCTCTGGTGATCATTACATGTGTATTAATTGATTTGTATATATATATATTAACAAATATTTTTCTTTTAATTACCATCCCTTTGGATCGAGCCAATCTAGTAGAAAGGTATGAGGCGGTGCCAAAATATTGGACGGCAACGTAAAGCTCAATCTTGATGCTTTCAAACATGATGGCGCACCGACTCACCCTGAAGCCAATGCCAAGACATTTGTGCATCAATGCGGAGTGGTTGTTAGGGATGGAGTCCCGATCACAATGCAAGAATGGATTCAACCAAACAACCCAAAACCAGGAGTGAATTATGTCGATACAAGAATTAAAGATACCCTTTGGCATGTTCTCATGGAGGATTTCATCCTACCAGATTCTCTCTCGGAGCGCCAAAGGGACAAAGTCAAGGAGTTTGCTCTCCATAAGATGGCCGACGCGTTCCATACTTGGAAGAAAAGATTATGGACCGAGTACAACACTAGAGGCCAGAAGGCGCCCGAATTCATAGGAATATACGAGAAGGTAAGGAATCACTGGGACACATTTTATCGAGTACAAGACATCGGAAGCTGCTATGGAGAAGTCGGCAAAGAATAAGATAAATGGGAAGAAAAAAAAGTATCACCATAAGCTAGGGACAGGTGGATACAAGTCAGGCATTCCTAAGTGGGATGCATTAGAGAATAAGATGCATGCTGAAGGGATCACTCCAGTAACCTTCCACTCTCCGGAGGTGCAGGAATAGGTTTTTTGCGCATGGGGAAAGTTGGACCCAGCAACAAGGAAGATTATTGCACTGGGCAGTCTGAAGCATGAATCAGATGAGTTGATTGAAGCAATAAAAGCTGCCCAAGAAGGATGGTTTCACCCTGATAGAGAGAACGACGAGCTTACACGCGCCCTCGGGAATCCCGAACACGGAGGACGAACACGAGGCATGGGTGTTGTTCTGTGGTATGAGGGGTTTGCGGGATGGAAGGACAGTTATAAAAGTCGTTCGAGAAAAAAGGTGGAAGCAGACCGACTTTGAAAATTGGAACAGAAGTACAAGCAGCAGCTGCTGCAGATAGAGGTACTGACCCAACAAAGGGCAACTCCGCGGTAGGAGGCATCGGAACCCGTCCCATCTACACTGCCAAAAAGACATCTTGTGAGCTAATCCAGAAAATGAAGAACATACCCGTGCGGGTCGTGACGTGCTATGCTTTACCAAATACACCTGATGTTCTCTGGCATTGCAATCCGGTTCCAGCTGGGTATGCTCGTGTCGCGGTGGACGCAATAGAGCCAGGATATGATGAACTATTGCTTGACATCCCTGGAGGTGAGGGGGAGTCCACACTGGCACAAGCCGTCCATGGTCACATTCTATGGAGTAAGGACTACATCGTCTTTCCACACTCGGCGCTAAGGCCACCGGCTCCTCTGAGTATCGATGTCCAGCGCGAGGGATCCCAGCCACAGGCATCACAGTGCCAACAGTCCTCCCCACCTTCCCAGCAGTCCTTCTCACCTTGCCAGCAGTCCTCCCTACCTCCCCAGCAGTCCTCCCCACCTCAAGAGGCGTCCCACGACGCCAGCAGTCCTCCCCACCTCGCAGCAGTCCTCCCAACCTCAGGATGGAGCATGACGCGAGTCCATATCGTCGATATCGATCTCCGCCGCATGAGCCGACTCTGCCCCGGTAGCGGTCCCGCCAGTAGGGCTCCCAAAAGAGGAAGGCCAACAGCACTCCTCTTCTTAAGAAATCAAAGAAGAAACCCGAGCCTCCGGCCAAAAGGAAGCTGCCTTACGACATGACACCAGAGGAAAACAAAATTGAAAGCGATCGCCAAGTGAAAGCCTTTTTTGCAAAGAAGACCGTGCCGCCAAAGGAGGTAATACCCAAGGAAGTCCAAGAGCACTTTATGGAACACTTTATTGATCGACCCCCAACATATGTCGAGCATATGCCGACAGACTATGAGCGACAGATTCAGAAGGCAAGTGAGCAGAGAAGTCGGCCCAGCCCAAGGAAGAAGTTGAGAAGTACGACATCAACGATAGGTGGTACTACTAGCGGGAAAACAGTTCCCCAGCTCGGAGAACAATCCAAGCAATCGATCTCTCCGCTCAAGGTGAGTACCAATCCAAGCAAGAAATCGATCCAACCAGTCGATGTGCAAGGCAACCCAATCGACCTCAAAGAAGCAGACACTGCAGGTCTCACTCTTGGCCAAATCCTTGGCACCGAAGAAAGCCGCGGGTACGGTGTAACTGAGTACGCAATGCAATATGCCGTCGGAAAACCACTTGTCACACCCGAGCAGTACAAGGAACTACCAAGTGCGATGCGACGGTTGCATGATTGGTACCTGCGTGAAGCAAAGCGAGGGGCGATGGCGGTCATTGTCAAAGTAAGAAAAGAGCATTACATCAATGCATGTGACATATGTCTTGAATTCTCAGAACTTTTCCAGTTATACCACATGGACTCTATCGACAAAACTCTCATCAGTTGTTATTGTCTGTAAGTGATTTATATCTTTAATAATTTAAGTCTCTAGCTAAGATATCGTTCATTGTCTTATCCTCACTATATATGTTCTTTTCTACGCTATTATGCAGATTGAAGATGTGGGAATTGAAACAAGAGGGAATCGATGACATTGGGTTCATCGACCCAAGTACCGTTAATGGTCATGTGGTAAAACATTATGCCAAGGACACAGAAGATCTCTTGGAAAATTTTCTAGAGGCACTAATGAATACCAAATCTACTATAATATTTCCTTACAACATGGGGTGAGTGTTTACGCTCTTGTATACTACTCATTCTATTTTTGCTTACTAGCTTGCTGTCAAGTGTAGTTGATGAGTTATATGCATGCCTACTTAATTATATAAACTTCTCCGCAAAGACCACTATATCCTCCTAAATATTATCCTCGCGGATGGAATTGTTCAAGTGTACAACTCACTAGATACACTAGAACAATCATACGTGGACTTGTATTTTATGATAGAACGGTAATGGCAATCTTTATTGACCTCGCTTTCTTTCATTATTTCCTGATATCAAAAGTAATTATAATAACCCTTTCGTACTTTTTCTTTGCCACGTAGTGTTTGGGAAAAGATGATAGAAAAAACCCATCACGGTCGTCAATGGAAACCAAGGCTGAAGTGGAAAAAGATGCAGGTAATTAAGTAGTACTACTAGGTCCACGCATCTCTTTAATTCTAATTTCAATACCATTATCACATGCTTGATTATTAATTATCCTTATTGAATTCTATTCTTTTGCAAAGTGCACGAAGCAGCCACAGGGGACAAATTTATATGGATACTCGTTCCGAGATCGAAGGTCGTATACGTCGAAGGCCGTATACGTCGCAGAGGAGCACGTGAAAGACAACTCCAGGTTCGGCAGATGATGTCGAAGCTCTCAACCGAGAAACGCTTTGTAGCACTTCAAGAGGAATTTGCGGCATTTTTTCTTCGACATGTCATTGATGTAAACGGAGAGCACTATTACTTACCGCCGCCTCAATAATGCTAGCAAATCAGTATACTTAAGTTATAAGTCCCGACCGGGTTTTGGGCCTTAAGTTATAAGTCCTAGAATATATATGGATGTGTAATTCCATTTTTATATATACTGTGTATGAGATATTGTATATTTTATTACATATATATATGCATCAACTTGTGTAATTAATGTTTACAGTATGTAGCACCATAAAATAAATTTGAAATGAATGGAAAACACAATAAATAGAGAGGAAAACTAAAACCTAATTAAAAGCGAAAACAAAAACAGAACACTTAGTACCGGTTTGTATCACCAACCGGTACTAAAGGTCCTCCACCACCAACCCACGCAAGCAGCCACGTGGTGGGCCTTTAGTACCAATCCGTGGTCCAACCGGTACTAAAGGTCTGGAACTTTAGTCCCGACCCTTTAGTACCGGTTGGGGAACCGGTACTAAAGGCACATCCCGACCGGGACTACTGGTCGACATTCTACTAGTGGAACTATGTAGACATGATCGAGACACATGTATGGTCAATAACCAATAGCGGGACCTGGATGTCCATATTGGTTTCTACATACTATACGAAGATCTTTATCAGTCGAACCTCTATGTCAAGGATTCAGTTAATCCCGTATGATGTTCCCTTTGTTCTTTGGTATGTTACTTGCCCGAAATTCGATCGTCGGTATCTCCATACCTAGTTCAACCTCGTTACCGGCAAGTCTCTTTACTCGTTCCGTAATACAAGATCCCATGACTAACACTTAGTCACATTGCTTGCAAGGCTTATTGTGATGTTGTATTACTGAGTGGGCCCTGAGATACCTCTTCGACACACGGAGTAACAAATCCCAGTCTTGATCCATGCCAACCCAACAGACACCCTCGGAGATACCTGTAGATCACCTTTATAGTCACCCAGTTACGTTGCGACATTTGATACACACAAGGCACTCTTCCAGTGTCCGTGAGTTGCATGGTCTCATGGTCATAGAAACATATACTTGACATGCAGAAAACAGTAGCAATAAACTGACACGATCATATGCTACGTTTGTAGTTTGGGTCTTGTCCATCAGATCATTCTCCTGATGATGTGATCTCATTATCAAATGACATCACATGTCAATGGCTAGGAAACCATGACCATCTTTGACCAACGAGCTAGTTCACTAGAGGCATACTAGGGACAAAGTGTTGTCTATTTACCCACACATGTAATGTGTTTCCAATCAATACAATTATAGCATGGATAATAAATGATTATCATGAACAGGGAAATATAATAATAAACACTTTATATATTTCCTCTTGGGCATATTTCCAACAGTCTCCCACTTGCACTAGAGTCAATAATCTAGTTCACATCACTATGTGATTTACATTGTAATGAATCGAACACCCATGTAGTTCTGGTGTTGATCATGTTTAGCCCTTGGAAGAGGTTTAGTCAACGGGTCTGCAACATTCAGAACCGTGTGCACGTTGCAAATATTTATGTCTTTTTCCTCGATGTAATCGTGGATGGAGTTGAAGCGTCGCTTTATGTGTCTAGTCCTCTTGTGAAACCTTGGTTCCTTGGCCAGAGCAATGGCACCAGGGTTGTCACAAAACATGTTCAGTGGATTCAGTGCACTGGGCACTACTCCAAGATCTGTCATGAACTGCTTTATCCAGACACCTTCCTTCGCTCCCCCCAAGACTGCGATGTACACCACTTCTCACGTAGAATTGGCTACCACGCATTGCTTGGAACTGCACCAGCTTGTCGCTCCCCCATTGAGAATAAATACGTATCCGGTTTGTGACTTAGAGTCATCCGGATCAGTGTCAAAGGTTACATCGACGTAACCTTTTATTACGAGCTCTTCATCACCTCCATAAACGAGAAACATTTCCTTAGTCCTTTTCAGGTACTTAAGGATATTCTTGACCGCTGCCCAGTGCTCCATTCCAGGATCACTTTGAAACCTTCTGGCCATACTTATGGCAAGGTTGACATCGGGTCTTGTGCACAACATTGCATACATGATAGAGCCTATGGCTGAAGCATAGGGGATGACACTCATATTTTCTCTATCTTCTGCAGTCACTGGGCATTGAGCCTTACTCAACTTCACACCTTGTAACACAGGCAAGAACTCCTTCTTGGACTAATCCATTTTGAACTTCTTCAAAACTTTATCAAGGTATGTGCTCTGTGAAAGTGCTATTAAGCGTCTCGATCTATCTCTATAGATCTTAATGCCTAATATGAAAGCAGCTTCTCCTAGGTCCTTCATTGAAAAACTCTTGTTCAAATATTCCTTCACGCTTTCCAGCATTTCTATATTGTTTCCAATCAGCAATATGTCATCCACATATAATATTAGAAACGCTATAGAGCTCCCACTCACTTTCTTGTAAACAGAAGCTTCTCCATAAACTTGTATAAACTCAAACGCTTTGATCACCTCATCAAAGTGCTTATTCCAACTCCGAGATGCTCGCACCAACCCATAAATGGATCGTTGGAGTTTGCAAACTTTGTCAGCATTCTCTGGATTGACAAAACCTTCTCGTTGCATCATATACAACTCTTCCTCAAGGAAATCATTGAGGAACGCTGTTTTGACATCCATCTGCCAAATTTCATAGTCGAAATAAGCAGGTATTGCCAACATGATTCTGACAGACTTAAGCATCGCTACGGGTGAGAAGGTCTCATCGTAGTCAACTCCTTGAACTTGTGAAAAACCCTTTGCCACATGTCGAGCTTTATAGACGGTGACATTACGTCCGCGTCTGTCTTCTTCTTAAAGAACCATTTGTTTTGAATGGCCTTTCGCCCTTCAGGTAATACTTCCAAAGTCCATACTTTGCTTTCATACATGGATCCCATCTCAGATTTCATGTCCTCTAACCATTTATCGGACTCCGGGCCCGTCACCGCTCCTCTATAGCTCGAAGGTTCATTGTTGTCCAACAACATGTCCTCCAAGATAGGGTTGCCATACCACTCAGGAGAAGTACGCGCCCTTGTCGACCTACGAGGTTCAATAACAGCTTGATCCGAAGCTTCATGATCATCATCATTAACTTCCTCTTCAACCGTCGTAGGTTCCACAGAGACATCTTTCTGCGTTGTGCTACTTTCTGTTTGAAGTAAAGGTTCAATAACCTCATCAAGCTCTATTTTCCTCCCACTCAATTCTTTCAAGAGAAACTCTTTCTCAAGAAATGTTCCATTCTTAGCGACAAACACTTTGCCTTTGGATCTTAGATAGAAGGTATACCTGACTGTCTCTTTCGGGTATCCTGTGAAGACGCATTTCTCCGCTTTGGGTTCCAGCTTTTCAGGCCGAAGCTTTTTGACATAAGCATAACATCCCCAAAATTTAAGAAACGACAACCTTGGCCTCTTGCCAAACCATAGTTCATATGGCGTCGTCTCAACGGATTTTGATGGTGCCCTATTTAAAGTGAATGCAGTTGTCTCTAATGCATAACCCCAAAACGATAGTGGCAAATCAGCAAGAGACATCATAGAACGCACCATATCTAATAAGGTTCGATTACGACATTCGGACACACCATTACGTTGTGGTGTTCCGGGCGGTGTCAAATGTGAAACAATTCCACACTGTCTTAAGTGACTGCCAAACTCATAACTCAGATATTCACCTCCTCGATCAGATCGCAGGAATTTAATCTTCTTGATACGATGATTCTCAACTGCACTCTGAAATTGCTTGAACTTTTCAAACGTTTCAGACTTGTGTTTCATTAAGTAAATATACCCATATCTACTTAAGTCATCAGTGAAGGTGAGAAGATAACGATATCCACCACGTGTTGTAACATTCATTAGACCGCACACATCATTATGTATGATTTCCAATAAGTCATTTGCCCGTTCCATTGTTCCAAAGAACGGCGTTTTAGTCATCCTACCCATGAGGCATGGTTCACATGTGTCAAGTGATTCAAAATCAAGTCACTCCAAAAGTCCATCAGCATGGAGCTTCCTCATGCTTTTTACACCAATATGACCTAAACGGCAGTGCCACAAGAAAGTGGTACTATCATTATCAACTCTACATCTTTTGGCATCAATGTTATGAACAAGTGTATCATCACTATCAAGATTCAGTATGAATAAGCCCCTCACATTGGGTGCATGACCATAAAAGATATTACTCATATAAATAGAACAACCTTTATTCTCTAATTTAAATGAGTAACCGTCTCGAAATAAACAAGATCCAGATATAATGTTCATGCTTAACGCAGGCACTAAACAACAATTATTCAGGTTCATGACTAATCCCGATGGTAATCGAAGAGAGAGCGTGCCCACGACGATCACATCAACCTTGGAACCATTTCCCACGCGCGTGATCACTTCATCCTTTGCCAGCCTTCGTCTATTCTGTAGTTCCTGTGTTGAGTTGCAAATGTGAGCAACCGAACCGGTATCAAATACCCATGCACTACAACGAGAGCTAGTAAGGTACACATCAATAACATGTATATCATATATACCTTCTTTGTCGTTGGCCGCCTTCTTGTCAGCCAGGTACTTGGGGCAGTTCCGCTTCCAGTGACCAGTTCCCTTGCAATGAAAGTACTCAGTTTCTGGCTTGGGTCCATGCTTGGGCTTCTTTACAGGAGTAGCAACTTCTTTGCCATCCTTCTTGGTTTTACCCTTCTTGCTCTTGCCCTTGTCATTCTTCTTGAAACTAGTGGTTTTATTGACCATCAACACTTGATGTTCTTTCTGGATTTTAGACTCAGTGACTTTTAGCATCACAAACAGCTCGGCGACTGACTTGTTCATCCCGTGCATGTTATAGTTCATCACAAAGCTCTTGTAACTAGGTGGCAGTGATTGAAGAACTCTGTCAATGATCGCCTCTGGCGGAAGGGCAATTCACAACTCCGCTATACGAGTCGAATACTCAGACATTTTGAGTATATGTTCACTGATAGACCCGTTCTCCTCCATCTTGCAAGCATAGAACTTACCGGAGGTCTCATACCTCTCGATTCGGGCATTCTTCTGAAAGATAAACTTCAACTCCTGGAACATCTCATATGCTCCATGACATTCAAGATGTCTTTGAAGTCCTGGTTCTAAGCCATACAATATTGCACACTAAACTATTGAGTAATCTCCAGAACGTGCCTCCCAAGCATTCTTAACGTCTTCGGATGACATGTTTTCTGGTTGGTCACCAAGCGATGCATCAAGGACATATGATTTCTGGGAAGGTGTGAGGATAATCCTCAGATTACGGGCCCAGTCAACAAAGTTACTTCCATCATCTTTCAACTTAGCTTTCTCTAGGAACGCATTAAAATTCAGGGGTGCTACTGCGCGAGCCATTGATCTACACCATAAATATGCAAAGGTTACTTAGAATTTTGTTCAAGATAATGAGTTTAGTTAATCAAATTACTAAAGCTCCCACTCAAATTGACATCCCTCAGGTCATCTGAGTGTCACATGATCCAAATTCACCAACTCAAGTCCGATCATCACGTGATTTGAGGTGTTTTCAATGGTGAACATCATCATGTTGATCATATCTACTATATGACTCATGTTCGACCTTTCGGTCTCTTGTGTTCCGAGGCCATGTTTGTACATGCTAGGCTCGTCAAGTTTAACACGAGTGTTCTGCATGTGCAACACTGGCTTGCACCCGTTGTATGTGAACGTAGAGTCTATCACACCCGATCATCATGTGGTGTCTCGACACAATGACCTTTCACAACGGTGCACACTCGGGGAGAACACAATTCATCTTGAAATTTAAGTGAGGGATCACCTTATAATGATACCATCGTCCTAAGCAAAACAAGGTGCATAAAAAGATTAACATCACATCCAAATCATAAGTGACATGATATGGCCATGAACTTGTGCTTTTGATCTCCATCTTGAAAGCACCGGCATGATCTCCATTGTCACCGGCACGACACCATGATCTCCATCATCTTGATCTCCATCAATGTGTCGCCATCGGGGTTGTCGCGCCCATCATGCTTGTACTACTATTGCTACCGTTTAGCGATAAAGTAAAGCATTACATAGCACTTAATGATTGACACGCAGGTCATACAATAATTAAAGACAACCCTATGGCTCCTGTCGATTGTCGTACTCATCGACATGCAAGTCGTGATATTCTATACAACACATGATCATCTCATACATCACATATATCACATCATGTAATTGGCCATATCACATCACAACATACCCTGCAAAAACAAATTAGACGTCCTCTAATTGTTGTTGCATGTTTCACGTGGTTGCTACGGGTATCTAGCAAGAACAATTCTCACATATACATACACCACCACGGTGATACATAAGTTGCTTTTCAACCTTCTCAAGGACCGCCTTTGTCGAATCCGATCCAACTAAAGTAGGAGAAACTGCCACCCGCTAGCCATCTTTTGCAACAAGTTGCAGTTAAGGGAACCGGTCTCTCGTAAGCGTACGAGTAAGGTTGGTCCAGGACGCTTCATCCCACAATACCGTTGAACCAAAACACGACCAAGGTAGGAAGCAATCTAAGCATCAACGCCCACAAACTCTTTGTGTTCTACTCGAGACCTCATGTACACATAGACCTAGCTCATGATGCCACTGTTAGGGAACGTTGCATGGGAAACAAAAAAAATTCTACGTTCACGAAAGACCTATCCATGGTGATGAGCATCTACGAGAGGGAGAGTGGATCTACATACCCTTGTAGATCGCTAAGAGGGAAGCGTTAATAAACGCGGTTGGTGTAGTCGAACGTCTTCGCGATCCAAATCGCCGAGCGTCCCGCGATCCAATCACGATCCGTCCCGATCAAGCACCGAACGGACGGCACCTCCGCGTTCAGCACACGTATAGCTTGATGAAGATCTCTGCCTTCTTGATCCAGCAAGAGGCAGCGAAGAGGTAGACGAATTCTCTGGTAGCATGACGGTGCCGCGGAGATGGTGGTGGAGCAATTCCGGCAAGGCTTCGCCTAAGCACTGCAGAAAACCGATCTAGAGGAGAAACTATGCACTAGAGGAACGGGTAGCATGTGGCTGAAAATCTAGTGGAAAAACCCTAAAACCTCTAGTATATATAATAGTAAGAGAGGAGGAGGCTTGTCCCAAGGGCCAAGCCACCTAGGCGTCGACTGAACCAAGAGGAGAGGAGGATTCCTCCTCCAATCCTAGTAGGACTAGGACTCCTCGTTATTTTTGCTTTTTTGCCTTTTTCCACCTTTTTCTCTTTGGGCTTTTCTTCCCAGCCGCATGGGCATTGTGTGGGACTTCCACCAGCCCACTAAGGGACACTCTCCCACAGCCCATGTAGCCTCTTGGGTCGAAATACCCCTCCCGATGGTCTCCCGGTACACTACCAGCACTCCCGGTACACTACCGATGAGCCCGAAACTTTTCCGGCAACCAAAATAGGACTTCCTATATATCAATCTTTACCTCCGGACCATTTTTGAGCTCCTCGTGACGTTAGGGATCTCATCCGAGACTCTGAAGAACCTTCGGTCACCACTATACATAACTCTATACTACCGAAACATCACCAAACCTTAAGTGTGCAGACCCTGCGGGTTCGAGAACTATGTAGACATGACTGAGACACCTCTACGGTCAATAACCAATAGCGGGACCTGGATGCCCATATTGGTTCCTACATATTCTACGAAGATCTTTATCGGTCGAACCTCTATGTCAAGGATTCTGTTAATCCCGTATGATGTTCCCTTTGTTCTTCGGTATGTTACTTGCCCGAGATTCGATCGTCGGTACCTCCATACCTAGTTCAACCTCGTTACCAGCAAGTCTATTTACTCGTTCCATAATACAAGATCCCGTGACTAACACTTAGTCACATTGCTTGCAAGGCTTATTGTGATGTTGTATTACCGAGTGGGCCCTGAGATACCTCTCCGTCACACGGAGTAACAAATCCCAGTCTTGATCCATGCCAACCCAACAGACACCCTCGGAGATACCTGTAGAGCACTTTTATAGTCACCCAGTTACGTTGCGAGATTTGATACACACAAGGCACTCTTCCGGTGTTCGTGAGTTGCATGATCTCATGGTCATAGAAACATATACTTGACATGTAGAAAACAGTAGCAATAAACTAACATGATCATATGCTATGTTTGTAGTTTGGGTCTTGTCCATCACATCATTCTCCTAATGATGTGATCCCGTTATCATGACATCACACGTCAATGGCTAGGAAACCTTGACCATCTTTGACCAACGAGCTAGTTCACTAGAGGCATACTAGGGACAAAGTGTTGTCTATTTACCCACACATGTAATGTGTTTCCAATCAATACAATTATAGCATGGATAATAAACGATTATCATGAACAAGGAAATATAATAATAAACACTTTATTTATTGCCTCTAGGGCATATTTCCAACAGAAAGACCATTTGACCTTGTAATGGGCTTTTTTCAAAGTCAATTTTGAATATCACTCTACCCATGTTTTTCCGGTGCATCTCGTGGACGGTCTCATGCCGGATTACTACACCATCTAGTATATTCCGTCCTTGCATGAATGTCGTTTGAGATGGCCGCACAACATGGTTAGCTACCAAATTTAATCTATTCATAGCCACTTTGGTGCAAATCTTGAAGCTAACATTAAGGTGGCATATGGGTCTGAACTGCTGGATCCGTTCGGCCTCCTTAATCTTCGACAACAAGACAATCTCGCCAAAGTTGTGCCTGGATAGCTCAAGTCGGTCGGCATGAAGAAAATTGAACAACTCCAAAAGGTCGGTCTTGATAATATCCTAGAAATTCTGATAGAATTCTGTGGGAAAACCATTAGGGCCTGGAGCTTTATTGCGTTCCATTTGGAACACAGCCGCCCTCACCTCCTCTTCTGAGAAAGGTGTCGTGAGGATATCGTTCTCTTCTACCGTGACTTGTGAAATATCATCTGTTCGGGTCACGTCAAGGGTGACATTCCCTTCATCCGGTGCCCCAAACAAAGATTTGTAGTATTTGGTGATATACGTTTTGAGATTCTCCTAACCTTCGATCGGCCCCTCATCCTGTTGGAGACTATGAATGCATTTCTTGTATTACTATCTCCCATGAGGATGAAGTCAGCTTTAGACCTTTATTCCAATTAATTTGAAATATTGAAACCAATGTATTGCCTGCCAAACCAGTAAGCACATTAATTGGAGCTAGCTCTTGTATAGTACTACTGGGGTGTGTTGGCCTATATATAGTGTTCTGCATATATGAAGTTCACAATTTATTTGCGCGGCATTTGTATGTGTACAAGCTTCCAATATATTATGTGTATGCATCCACATCAGTGATATGTATAGGAATAGGAGGCACCGTGGAACGAGTGGAAACCACCATCCCAGAACGAACTTATCTTGTCCTGACCGCCAAGGTCTTTGCTTCAGGTCTAGCATGGGTAGTGGAACCAGAAGCAGGAGGGTAGGTTGCTGCCCATCCTGGGATTTTCCTTGGGCCCATACATTGTAAATTCATAGCAGAATGAACATGGAAAGAAAGCTCATCCTCAGTCACTTGATCGCTAATTTCTCAGCGAGTTGCAAATCCATGTTTTGTTTTTCGATTCTTTCACACCACATGCGCTCCAGAACGAGATCCGTTGATGTACCAGTAGCTACCTAGAGGGACGTCTATACCTAGTTTTTTAGGGATACGTTGATACCTAGCTGCTGACCCGTCGTCTATGGCCCATCTGATAGCATGACTCAAGGTTACATGACCCCTAAACAGAAGCTCAGTCACACAAGGAAGCAAAGAAAGAACATTCTATGTATGTCGTTGTTCATTCGCCGTCGCCGTTCGCTCGTGCTCGATGCCGTCTATGAAACCAGGCTTCACCGTTGGAGGCAGTGGGTGACTGTTGCTCCCATTGCTGGACCAGCGCAGGTCGACTGCTCGCACTCAATGCCCGCACTACCGCAAGAGGCAGTGATGGAGCATCGGGTTGAGCATCTTGGGCTGTGGCTCATCCTTCCCCCTGATTTCTCTTTACTCCACTGCATCAAATGGCCTATTATGTGTGCTGAATTGTCCCATTCTTAACTGTTGTGCTGAATTGGCACATGTTTTACGGGATGACAACGCATTGCTGCCAATCTGTGATGACTAGTAGAACGCCCGAGCATTGCTACGCGCAACAATGCGTATAAATAAATACCCTAAATTTTAGAGAAAGATGTGCATCCCTTTTCCTTATCAATCAGTTCAATGTACATATGTTGCCACTGGATAACAGAAAAATTATGGAAGCAGACAAATTAAATGAGCGTTTTATTATTGTTATATAGAGAATCCCAACATCAGTCCCTGATTTCTGTCTAGAGGGAATTTGTGCCTTTCATATTTTCAAGACGTTTCTTTCTCTACACTCACCTTGCTAAGATACATGTGATTTTTTTTCCTCCATTCATTCTTCTCCATCGCACCATCGGATCTAATGGAGCATGTCGTTAAATCTTTATTGTTTTCCTTGATCATCTACTTAGGGAAGCTCCAACACTCGATACTTAGCACATGCGCTAGGAACAGAAACTTGGACAATTGGCGATTATCCCTCCTACTTAGGGAGACGCGAGATATTTCATCAAGAACTTGATTGTTTTTCTTCCCACATCTATGGAGTTTAATTTGCCCATTTCGTATCACCTTGACATTAACACACGACTCCTTCAACACACTAATGAGGACATGTTCCAAGAGAAGAATATCCCGAACATGCATTATGGTAAATAAAATACAATTATAAGCGAGTAGACATATCAATAGGGAAAACCAGAGTTTGGTGGGTACTCATAGATTTTACTCAATAAAATAGCTAATTACATTTATTAACAGAATATCGAGAGGTCATGGTGAAGGTCCAATCTGGAGGCTTGTTCCGGAGCTCTAAAGAAGAGAAAATCCACTGCCAGAGGCTTCTTTCTCAACCTTTGCTCCATGAATACGTGTGAGTAGTTCCATTACGATCTTAGGAATAGTAATATATATATGACTCTCTCTTTTGGATCTCGAATACCATGTTCCCCCTGAGCCACCTCACATGATTGAGATCAACTCGACATAATATGTGGTGTATTTTATGGAATATGCTTGATTTCAATTTATGATCAATTGTTCACTCTTTTGATATTTCTTGTTGTATAATTAAATAGCTTTGCATGCTCTTCGATCTGTCTATCTTCTATGCCCAAATTTTCTTTAGAGGGACCGATGATTTGTAGTCGCTTCAATCTTGCGGTGCTATAACCTAGTGACAATGAGGGCTAAGACACGCATTATATTGTTGTCATTAAAGATAGAACGATGGTGTCCCATCATATTGATTGATGTTTTACTGTGTACATTACTTCATCTTGCTCATTGCGATGCTCTGTTTTTTATAAACTGAATACTTCAGGATTCATGTTGGATAGCGCTCTTTGAGTGGAGCATTAGTATTAAATGTAGTTGTATTAACAGTATGCTTATCACGGATGTAATGTGTATATGAGACAATACCATGAATGATCATAATCATCAATATAATTATTGCAATTTAATCACTACCCAACTGTAATTTGTTCACCATGCCACTTGCTTGTTTGAGAGAGATGTCACAAGTCAACTCCCAACCCTTGGGTCTATTCTCCTTTACTGTAAAAATATTTTCTTTTGTTGTCTTGTTTTCTCTTTGCTATCAATTATCTCTATCTATTGTGTTTAATCTTTTGACTAGCAAGACAAGGGGCTTGGCAACTCTATTGCCATATTGGAGACAAGTTCTTCTGTATTTTCTGTGCATGTACTGCTAACTTTGTTCACTCAGAGAACTCCTACAGAAATGATAATCTTGGTTCTCTAACATAGAGAAATACTGTAGTTGCTACTAGGCATTTCACCATTACACTTGGGGGAATCCCAACAACTCCATCGGGAGTAAACATCTCTTTGTAGTCCTTCCCATCCATCGGCTCGACTCCCTCTGCCCCTCCGCCTTGCCTTAAGTCCAAGGTCCCCCCCCCCCCCCGCTACTTGGTGCCCTCCCCCCCCCCCCTACTGCTCGGATTGCTTTTGGACTGCTGATGGGTGCCTCCATCTTGCAAGATGGTCCGGAGGAAGATGCTGCTGCTTCGCCTCCCTTCAGTGACCTCGCCTCAATTAGGTGGTAGTCCAGAATTACGCTATAGCGATTGTGGGAGTTGATTTGTTGGCTGGCGCGGACCGTGGAGGATGGGCCGAACTGCGGGGGAGCTAGGCATGTGGATGCTAATAGAGGCAAGAGACTATTTCGCGAGTGTGTTAACCCGACTGAGCGTGTCGCCCACCTCAAATGGATGGACAGATGATGCTTCAATAGTCTCAGTTGCAGGAATCTTGTCGTAGATTATGAGGAACCGATCAAGTGTTGGTGGTGCTACAAGTATTTATTTTTATCTAGCTAGCCAATACCCCGGCCCTTCGCCACAGCTGTCTTTATCAGTGTCTCCATCCGGTCCTTGCCTAAGTGGGGTTGGTTGTGATGTATCAGCTGACCTTGCTTCTGGGCCGCGCTCATAAAGATGAGGCTATTTTTACGCCCTCCCTTGAAGATCGCTCGGATCATCTTGCGAACTGTTACATCTCCCCTAACACTCCTGTCAAGCAGGAGCTCCTTGCTGCTATGCTCTCGGTAGGACCGTTGGGCATTGATCCTCCGCATGCTGGTCATATGATTGATGAAACATTGGCGCCTTCTCCAAGGGTATTGTCTGTCGTAATTGGTCCTATGGTATCCTCTACTTTGGGCAATGATGATGTTGTGTGGTTGACCCATGGTGTCTCGTCGGTGGGGAGTGAGAATGCTTTGATCCAATGTGCTTGGAGGCTAAGTGTTGTTTGTCCTGCCCCAGTGGCTGCTCCTCGTCTTTTGTTTTGTAGTCCCCTTCACGTACGATAATGCTTCGTCCAAAGGAGCAGCTTGGTTTCAACTCGCGACGCATGATAGGGGCCTTCGGCAAGCCCGAAAGCTCTGGTTGATGCTCCAGCTGGGGTGTGCAGTGTTTTTACGAAGGTGGCGTAGACTAAGGAAACACCATTATCTTTGGAGGATTTTCTCAATAAGGTAACTTGTCCGCTAGCACAACCCCTTCTTGGGACCCCAACGCCTTTGCACGACGAGAAGGACGACTGGCGACGAAGCGGACGTCTAGAAAAGAATAAGGGGTACAACATCCCAACGTCCAAGCACGAAGAGCATAGGTTGTTGGAGGCTTTTGGTGAGCTGCCAGTCATCAGCAAAACGGAGGGCCCTGAGCAAAAGATGAAAGCATATCTGGACATGTACAAAAAACTGCTCACACCATAAGTAATCAGGCGTTGAGCACTTTGGCGAACCTCATGGGGAAGTCAAAGTTGGACCCTTCAAGATGTTTTCCAATCGACAATGTTAGCGCATGATGCTTTAAGGTTGAGAAACAAGAGTCACTCAATATAGACGGTTTCTCTTCGACGAGTGGTAGTCAGTTCAGCTGTACTTGATCCACGCCTAACTCTTTTGGTCGTCGGCATAGTTTAGGCCGTCGGCAATGACCCTAATTCTGATAGTGTCTGATCGATGCATCTTGATTTTTCATTTGCATTTGCCTTGCCCCTGTCCCCTGGCTCTATTGCCTTTTTTTTTAGTTTTATTCGTTTTTCTCAATTTAACCAGGAACGTTATGTGTCCATTTTTTTCGTATAAACTGAGTCATCTCTCATCTTCTTAATGAAATGTAAGTATCCATGTCCTCGCATGGGATTTCTCAAAAGAAAAAAACACACGCAAGGAGCTTGAATATTTGCCATTCTAATGTGTTCAATTATGTGCGTGCACAAATAAGTAACAAGCTGCAGTTTTTCAAGAAGCTGTACATACATAAGCGCGCTATATATAGACACGCCAAAAATGCTGCGGCTACGGATAATTCTTGCATAGAAATCTACGGACCCCTTCCCACGGCGCAAATCTCACCCACACAGGTCTAGCAGTTGAGGTTGCATGTGGACATGTTTGGCGGCATGGCAAACGGGCCGTCGAGGATCCCGCGTACCATGATCTTGTACGCCGCCTCCGTCAAGTGCACACCATCCGACCACACGTACCTCGACGGGTCCGAGCACCGCACTGCCTCCCTTCGAGGAACGAAGACGGGATAACACGCGTCCAGCACCATCTCCATAGAAAACCCATTCTCCATCAGCTTGGTGACAGGCTGAGCACCTCACCGTAGTAGTCGACATAAGTGATGGAGACGCCAGGATGGTCGCGGCGGAGCTTTTCTAGCTTGGATTTCAGCATGTAGTTGTGGACGACCGGAGGCAGCCCGTGGCAGGGTCACAGTCGTCGCCGGAGAAGATGCCGAGGAACAGAGGGGTGCACCCCATGGGGAACACGACTGGCACAAACATGGTCTTGAGTCTTGACGCCCAGCTCGATTAGAGCCTCAATGGACAGAGCAATGGAGGTGATGACCCGGGGCACGAGGGGCCTGACCCATTCGAGCGTCTTGTTCTGGAACAAGGGCTGGATGTTGTCGTTGGCGCCGATCTCCCCGACAAGGAACAGCGAGCTCGCCATTATCACCTTCCTGTCTGCATGGCCGTGTTGATGTCGTTGGCTTCGGTCCCGAACGTACGAACAAAGATCGATAGTTTTCGTCGAGTTCCTGCTGGCCGATCCTTTGGCCAACAAACGTACGTAGAGAAGCAAGCAGCTGGATCGGTTCAAAGCTAGCCAGACGAAGGTAGCGACCAGCCTTGCCGGACGAGAGCACGTACACACGTACGTACGTATTCGCCGGAGACACACACGCGAGACACCGAGATGTTGCAGCAGGCTTGTATCGAGCCTGTTGATATGCATGTATTCCTTTCACAAATCCACGGTTACAAGTATTACAGGGGCACACGTCCATATATTAAAGCTACTAAGCAACCAGCGATTTCCTGCGTTTGAAGAACTCGGGCTTGGGCTTTCCTGGCTCGACGCGTATGTGCATTGAGATTCGAGAGCATGACGCGTGCATTCTTTCTTTTTTTACTGCCGCTGACTTATTGCTGAGAAGCCCATTAGCCACGTTTGTTCCTTCCCTTCTTCCTTCTTCTAGGAAGAGACACAGAGAGAGCAGAGCAGCCACCGCTTCCTCTGCCGGTCCACAGGGGCGGAGCTACAGTTTTGGGCGGGGTCAATTGACCCCGATGACCTCGGCCAGACCCAGTTATATATATACAGCCCATAAGGTAAAATGATGCAGTGAATTGTTTTTGATCCCAGTCATAAAAGGCCAAGCTCATAGCAGCCCAATATTGATGCACGTAGGCCCATTGCCACTTTGTAGTTCGCATCCAACTACACACTTTCTGATCGATCTCCTTCCGTTTTTCAAAAAAGAAAGGTCGATCTCCTTCCAAATAATTTCCCGATCGATCTAAAAAATAGATTGGAGTTACCCACTCCTGCAGTACTTTTGGGTCGGCAGGACCACGCAGGCCCAGTCGACCCTTCCAATTGATTTCGCTTAGACAAAATAACTACCGATCGATCTTAGATCTCTTTCGCTCATTCTCAAGCGTGCGCCCGACGGTTCCTGTGTTTGCCAGAAGCGCCGCCGCCGCCGCCGTTCCTAATCTCCAGTCCTCTGGCCTCTACTCCAGAAAAATAAGGTTTGTTTCACAGATTTGATCCGTAAGAGGTACTAAATCCATATTCTTCATCTAATCCCTACTGTCCCATTATATTAGGGTTTGTTTTGACGTGTTGATTTTTCTAATAACTGCTTGAAGGTTGTGTGGTAATCTAATCAGGGGGATTGCAATTTGGATTAGGCCTCAACTCACATAATGTCAGATAAGCTAGTAAGAAAGATTTATAATCTCTTTGTACTGTATTTTTTTTATGTTAGTACTACTATTTAACTCTGTTTTGTTATTTTATTATTTTAAATTCCAGGTAGTAATTGTATATTGGAGCGTTTTTTGAATTTGAAAAGAAAATCACCACCACTGTCAAGCAATGACTTTGATCATGACGAAGATCCATCAAATGTTAGACCTGCTATACGCCCATGTCATTTGCCGACGACTTCAACTCTAAGCATGATAAGATGTGAAAGATTATTTTTTGAAGATGAAAGAATGTAAAGGTCAAGAAAAATAGAGGTAACTACTTTTGTAATTGGAGCTTTTTTTTTATGATACATTGGTAACTATTTTTTATGTGAGGTTATTAAAAGAACAGTATACACATGTTATTTAATACGAGCTACACATTTTTGGTCATCTATTATTGCTATTTTATTTTGTAAGAGACACATTAGTGCTAGTTGTTTATGTTGACCCCGACGACCAATTATCCTGGCTTCGCCCCTGCCGGGGCACCCCTCGGTCAAGCACCCATGACGCGACCGCCGCCATCGCTGCCGCAGCTCCATCCCCTTCGCTCTCCACCCATCCCTACGCTCCTCCACCTCGCCCGGCCATGTGGCTCTGTAGCCACAAACCCTAGGTCCTGTTCCCGTCCTTGGTCAGCCTCAACAGATGTGGTTGTGCTCCGGTTGGTGATGGCAGTACTCTGGTGCCGCTTCCCCAACCATCGGCGCTCCCTCCCAGCCCCCCTCCTCGAGCCTGGACCAAGCTTCGCTGCCAGTGCAACCACCATGGCGCCCTCTCTAGCCAAGCTATTCATCACCTCTACCTTTCTTCTCCATTGGGCTGCCTCCCGTTTTTCTTCCTTTTCTCTTCTATCATTGATGCATTCAGTACATTCTTAGAAGATAAGTGCAATGTATGTATCTCTGCAAATTTAATTTGGATTTTTGAATGAAGATTTGTGACTGGGGCATAATTATGTTGGTTGACTACTGCTAATTTTTGTTTGGAGAAAGGTTATATTTCGATTTGCCTTCTAAAACAAAAAATGCAGTTCATATTAGTTGTTCATGTTAATGTGTGGCAAGGGAAACCAAATTCCTGGTCATTAGTTTCTTAGGTACAGCGAGCTTTTCAATTTAATGTTTGTTTCACGTGCAGCAGTATATCTGCATAGAAAAAAGTACACTAATGCTCTCAAATCAATTGGCTTGGGAGAAATTTACTTTCAGAATGGAGAGATCCAAGGATATCTCTGAACCAAGCAGTACTTTCAGGTAAGTGTGCATAATAATTTACGAGCCGAATCTTACTGATAACTGCAATTATGCTCTTCATTAGTGAAATGGCTTATTTTAACTGTTGAATCTATAATACAAGACTAATAAGGTGTTCTCTGATCAATATTACTGTGATCCATACAATAAATGGTGAAGGATTTCTGTTATTGTATCAGTTTAGGTTCTAAATGTAGAGTTTAGACTTTACTATAATATTTACACACGGGAAAGTTATTACATATATCATGTCCAGATGTCGTTGCAAGAAATGGGTCAATGTGAACTATCCAAGATATGAGAGCAGTGTGCCGAAAAAATTATATATATATCCTTGGAGTAGGACGAATGAAGAGCTTATCTGAGATGGCCCCTTTTGTGTGAATTCTGTTTCTATATTTGCCTGGTTAATAAATACTCCCTCCGTTCCTAAATATAAGACCTTTTAGAGATTATATTATGGTCTATATATGGATGTATATAGACATATTTTAGAGTATAGATTCACTCATTTTGCTATGTATGTAGTCATATAGTGAAATTTATAAAAGGTCTTATATTTAGGAACGGAGGGAGTATTAGCTTGGCCATTACAGATTTATGTTGGATCAGATGGCATGACACTAATTTTTTTCTTGAATGTTTATCCTTTTGCTCACCGTTGTGTAGACCCGTGAGTTTTCATTTCATCTGTAATTCTAGGAACACAAGTTTGGTGGTTTCGGGGGTTCAGAATTTTTTTGTTTGCATAACTGTAGTATCTTTGGGCCCTGCAATTGGCGTCCTTAATAAATTAGCATATATACATCCAGTACATGTTTCAGAACTGTAGACTTTGGTGTTAATATGATCGATGTGATGCATTTGTTTGCCGGCTCAATTCTAAATGGTCTTCGATGACGAGTTTATATTTTTTCTTCAAGGAAGTGTGTAGTTGAAGATATTGCTGTGAGCAATTAAAGGTGGTTCAGATGTATCCCTGTATTCTGTCCTATTTGACCTATGTGTATACAATATATCTTAACAACAGTAATTAACATGCTGTCACATCCAACAAGGGTCATCAAAGCCTCAAAGCATCTTGTTTAACTCAATAGTTATCAGGGGATAATAAATAGTCTGTTTAAAAATGTTCATCTTCAATTTTCCGTTGTCCTCGACTTCTGTAGCTGAATGTTATTTGTTTTAGCAGTTCCAATCATGTAGGAATCCATG
The DNA here is from genome assembly GCA_022496015.1 of Hordeum marinum. Lineage (NCBI taxonomy): Eukaryota > Viridiplantae > Streptophyta > Magnoliopsida > Poales > Poaceae > Hordeum > Hordeum marinum. The sequence goes on from CM039674.1 coordinate 35,238,352, forward strand.
GACGCTGGACAGAAACAGAGTTAGATTGAGAGCTCAAGCACTGTGTCAGCCAATTATATGGTAATGTATTGATCCAGGTAAACCAAGTATGGCTGTACCATTTAGTTAGTCAGTTTCTACATTTCGGGTTTAATTTGTATAGCAGGTAGGAGGAGCTTGCATAGTCCCAGATTACGCACAGTGATGAGTCACCAACAATTTGCAGCCTCAAGTATTATCTCGGTTCAGTCTTGCTGGTGCCATGGAGTGCAAACTGTGAGCCTCAAGTATTATCTCGGTTCAGTCTTGCTGGTGCCAAGGAGTGCAAGCTGTGAGGAACGTTCTCATGTTCTTTGTATACTGTAATAATCTATCCATGGATTATGTGGTTAGAATTTGGTGGTGCTGGTATCCTTAGATTTTTGCTAATTTTCCATGATTAGCGCATCCTCTTCCGCACTCTGTGTTTACTAATATTGCATGCTTGATCGTAAGTTTATGTGTTTATGAATGAGAACATCTGAACATCATAATGGAAAGGCACAATCCAATTAAAGAGTTGAAAACACTAATAGAAAACGGCTCATTTGTCCCGGTTCTGGAATCGGGACTAAAGGGTTGAGACTAAAGCCCTAAACCTTTAGTCCCGGTTCATTTACGAACCAGGACCAAAAGGGCTCCACGTGGCCGCTACGGGAGCCCAGGCAGGAGGACCTTTAGTCCCGGTTTGTAACACTAACCGGGACCAAAAGACATCCACGCGTCAGCATCTGGCAGGAGTTGGTTTTTTTTTGAAAGGGGGGTTTAGGGGGTTTTGAAGGGTTAATTTAGGGGTTTCATATTGTGTTACCTAGCTAATAGAGAGAAGTGATTTTTTTCTGTGCTTGGTCGACGCTAGCTACTATACATATAGAGAACTCGATGCTAGCTAATAAGCAAATGACGAAAAACCATTAATTACACAAAATCTAACAGCTCATCATCATCTTAAGCATACAAAGTTAAAGTCTCATAAAACAAAACAAAAAAGATAAAATGACATAGTCCTCCCTCATAGGACGTACTCCTCCTTCTTAGGTAAATTCGCATAAAAAAGAATCACACAAATGTCTCCATGATGAAGCAAAAAGATCCAACGGTCTCCAACTTGTGGCTTGCGATCCTTCTTTATTTGTCCTCATGCTTCAATTTGGAGCCTTCTTGGTGGTTTGCGCTCAGTCGAGTATGCAAAAGATAACTTGGGATGGAAGGGGCTTTTTATTGTCATATTACCTTCGGCTTGCATCAACGGTGGCACAACTTCATTTGGCAATTTCTGTTGAAGAACATAATATATAGTAGCATAATTAGCAATGTAATCAATACCATTTACGCAACAGTACTAGTGTACTTAATTAACAACTCTTACCAAGATATTTCGGCGAATGTCATCCGCCCTCAACCTATGCACTAGTGTCCTGTACAATGTATAATTTGGGCCAGTTCCCAAATTATACGGAAATATGTCTCTATCAGCTATGACACCAATAACAAAGTAGATAAGATCACCCTTATCCTCCCAGGTTAGATGTGATCCATAAGTGTAGTGTGTCGTGTCGATTATGTTCTGTATTTCACTCGAAGAAATGAAATAAGCTGTAAATTAAAAATTAACAAATTTAGTACACATGAACACCTAATATTTTTATATATATAATGCAAATTACTTGACAAATATGCATGGTTGACAAACTCACATGGAGGTAAAACAGGAAACATATCGACATCCATCCAAATGTCGATGTTTCCTTCAATATGATCTTCGGGACGAAGATCGAAAGTTAGTTCCATATCTTCCTGAAATCCATATGCCTTGCAAAGAGCTTCCCAATTTGAGCATCTTATTTCTGTGTTATTAGGTGCATTCATTACTTTCATAAGAAATGTGTGACCATGTTTAGTCCTTAGGTTGGCTGTCCTCGTCTCAAAACTCTCGTGCTCTTTGAAACCGAGCCTCTCCAAGAAATACCATCTTGCATGACAGGGGACGAACTAGTCGAATTGTATAAAACAGAAATTACGCATTGAGGGAAAGAAACAGAAGTCATGCTTAATTACGAAAAAACAGTTGTCATCGTTGCGTACCGTAGAAATATCAAAGTCATGGTGAAGAACCTATCGTCTCGCAGCCCAAGCTTGTCACAAAGACCTTTATCTTCACCACAAAATTCACACGTTTGTATCCCATCGTCGTCTGATGATGATGACATTTCCTGTGTTCATGATTCAAGAATTACGGTACGGGCTCATAGTTGGAACATTTAAAATCGATCGAAGGAAACTACGAGAAAATTGATCAACACACAGATCACTATTACTCAATATGCAATGGGTTGACTTTAGGTGTATCGAGTCATTCCTTTCTAAACTCTCATCTCACGTATATGGTGGACACTCCCTCTGATATTGCGACCGTCGGTGATGGTGGCTTCTCTATTCGTCCCCGAGTGCATTACACCAAAATGTCTAGCACACGGAAACGAAGGAGAAGCGACCCTCACGATAACAATCGGGATTCTTCTCATATATATATATATATATGTATATATATATATATGTATATATATATATGTATATAGATATATATATATATATGTATATAGATATATATACATATGGTGGACACTCTCCCTCACTGAAAGACACACAATGAGCCGAAAAAGACCTAAAGTCAATCCGTTTCATATATCAAGCAATGACATAAAAAATACTGAAATGACTTGCAAATCACAAATACATTTATAATGAACTTGAATATAATATCACTAATACCAAATAATCCAGTTCAAGAATTACGACATGCTTTGGATCTTAATTAATGCATGTGTGACTTTCGGTCCGTCGAGGCTTTCCTTAAATAACTTTCATATCTCATGGTGTGTGCGTACTCTCTCACATTGATACGGTGGTGTATATATGTTGGTGGACACTCTCTCACAGTAATAGTTCGACCGTCCGTGATGGATGCCTCCCCTCTTCTCTTCTTGCGCAATATATCGAAGAGTATATAGCGAGGAAGAGAAGAAAGAGGAAGCGTCCCCCACGACAACAGTCGGGATTCCTTTCTCCGTCAAGAACACACATGAAAGTCACACAAGGAGCAACAATTGAACGAAAGTCACACACACATTATACCGAGAAAATATCACTAATACATTAATATTTATAATGACCTCGAATATAATATCACTAAAACAGATCGAATATCCTAGAATCCAAAATGGAGGACGGTGAACTCGGTTCACTAGCGGTCTTTGAGTCGCAGGCGGCGGACACCCAAAGATAAAGAACCATCACGCGATTATAACTCAAGTGAGATCCCTGAAGGATCTGCGAGATATTGTCAAACCGGGCTTCCAATGCCGCCATGTAGCGACGGACGTGCTGGTCCTCCTCCCTGACACGGCGACGTACCACCTCCGCGGGTGTCGGCTCCCTCCGCACCGAAAGTGGCCCGCGTGACCGCCACCACAGAAGGTCCGAGTTGATGACGATACCTGCATTCCTCACCAACCTCCGAGCCCGGGAAGGTAGCACCTCCCAGTACCAGCCCGGCGGAGCCCAATCCTGGACATGGCGCCTATCAAGCAGGCTCTCGCGGACTACTCGACGACGAGGATGCGGGCCAGGCATCATCGACTAATTCTTCATCAAACCCAAAATCAACATACACATACTAATCTAACATAAACATACTAATCTACTTTCAAAAAAAGCATAAACATACTAATCTAACATACACATACTAATCTAGCTAACATAAACATACTAAAAAAAGCATAAACATTAATCTAACATACACATACTAATCTAGCTAACATAAACATACTAATCTAACATGCATACACATACTAAAAAACATAAAAATCAACATATATTTACAAAAATTGCAACGAGCCGCGGCGGCGGCGGCTCACAACGGGGGCGGCGACGGGGTGATGACGGGGGCGGGGCGGCGACGGGGTGGCGACGGGGCGGGACGGCGATGGGGGCGGCGGGGGAGGCGACGGAGGAGGGGCGGCGACGAGAGCAGGGCGACGACGGGGACGGCAGGGGAGGCGGGGGAGGCGACGGGGGCGGCGGGGTAGGCGACGAGGCGGCGACTGGGGCGGCGACGGGGACGGGAACGACGACGGCGGGCTCGGGGCGGCAACGAGGGCGAAGTGGAATGAAAACTGCGAATTTTGCTAAGTGCTTGTCATATAGAAGGAGCATTGGTCCCGGTTGGTGGCCCCAACCGGGACAAATGCTACCTTTAATCCCGGTTTGTCGAACCAACCGGGACCAACGCCCTATTTTCCTCTGCCCAAAGGGCGGGAAACAGGGACCTTTGGTCCCGTTGGTGCCACCAACCGGGACCAAAGCCCTGTTTTCAGCAGCCCAAAGGGCAGGAAACAGGCCCTTTGTCCCGGTTGGTGGCACAAACCGGGACGAAAGGGTGGCATTGGTCCTGGCTGGGGCCACCAACCGGGACCAATGGCCTTGCATAGCGGTGTGATGGGAGTTTAGTCTCACCTCGCCAAGCGAAGGTTGTCCGAACCTGCTTTTAAGCCCCGCCGCGACTGTTACGTTGAGCTCATCTAATAGTGATAATAGATGCGTTTATACTGAAATTCGGCCTAAATTCAAAATGGTAGTTAGGTGTCTAACTAGCACTTTGAATTTATGTTGAATTTCAGTGTCAGCGCATCTATTTTCACTTTTGCTATTTTTTTTATGTTATTTCTTTGCATATTAAAAGATGTTAACAAAAAATACTTTATGAATTTTTTTTTTGCTATTAATTTTTTTAACAAAAATAACTTTGATAATTTTAGTTGCACGAATTGTATATAATATCAAGTTTCTTTCGAAGTATCGTGTACAAAACGGACAGTCTCTTTCGAAGTATCGGGGTTTCGGACGGAAACTAATCGGTTAGAAAAGATATTTCATTTTCTTGAACTTATTTAAACTCTGGGATTTTTGTGTGTTCAAAATACACCACTCAAAGCCACATCATCAATTTTCAATCCTTTCTGACTTCATTTGATACTTTTCATGCATTTACTGATATTTTTAAGCTAAATGACCCTGAAATTGAAAAACACTTCAAATAAAGTCTGAAAAGGTTGAAAGTTGGCATGGTATCAACATTTTACCCACATAACATGTGCTAAAAAGTTGGGAGGGTTACGGCAAAGGCAGGATGCACTTCGCGCACAAAACGAACAATCTCTTTCGAAGTATCGGGGTTTCGGACAGAAATTCATCGGTTACAAAAGACATTTCATTTTCTTGAACTTATTTGAACTCCAGACTTTTCGTGTGTTCAAAATGCACCATTCTAAGCCACATCATCAATTTTCAACCCTTTCTGACTTCATTTGGTATTTTTCATGCATTTACTGATTTTTTGATCTAAATGACCCTGAAATTGAAAAGCACTACAAATGAAGTTTGTAAAGGTTGAAAGTTGGCATGGTATCATCATTTCACCCACATATCATGTGCTAAAAAGTTTAGAGCGTTACGGCAAAAGCTGGATGCACTTCGTGCACAAAACGGACAGTCTCTTTCAAAGTATCGGGATTTCAGACAGAAACTCATCGGTTAGAAAAGGCATTTCATTTTCTTGAACTTATTTGAACTCCAGGCTTTTCATGTGTTCAAAATGCACCATTCAAAGCCACATCATCAATTTTCAACCCTTTCTGAGTTCATTTGATATTTTTCATGCATTTACTGATTTTGTTTGAGCTAAATGACCCTGAAATTAAAAAGCACTTCAAATGAAGTCTGAAAAGGTTGAAATTTGGCATGGTAACAACATTTCACCCACATAGCATGTGCTAAAAAGTTGAGAGGGTTACGGCAAAAGCTGGATGCACTTCGTGTACAAAACGGACAGTGTGTTTCGAAGTATCGGGGTTTCGAACGGAAACTCATCGGTTACAAAAGGCATTTCATTTTCTTGAACTTATTTGAACTCCAGGCTTTTCGTGTATTCAAAATGCACCATTCAAAGCCACATCATCAATTTTGAACCCTTTCTGACTTCATTTGGTATTTTTCATGCATTTATAGATTTTTTTGAGCTAAATGACCCTGAAATTGAAAAGCACTACAAAATGAACTCTGAAAAGGTTGAAAGTTGGCATGGTATCATCATTTCACTCACATAACATGTGCTAAAAAGTTGAGAGGGTTACGGCAAAAGCTAGATGCACTTTGTGTACAAAACGGACCGTCTCTTTTGAAGTATCGAGGTTTCGGACGGAAACTCATCGTTTACAAAAGGCATTTCATTTTCTTGAACTTATTTGAACTCCAGGCTTTTCGTGTGTTCAAAATGCACAATTCAAAGCCACATCATCAATTTTCAACCCTTTCTGACTTCATTTGATATTTTTCATGCATTTACTGATTTTTTTGAGCTAAATGATCCTGAAATTGAAAAGCACTTCAAATGAAGTCTGAAAAGGTGGAAAGTTGGCATGGTGTGTGCGTGCTTGTTGCCAACGATGACAACCCACTTTTTGTTGCATATTGTTCTCGACCACAATCGGAATTTAAGAAAAACCTGAATTGAAAAGCACTACAAATATATAATAGCTAGAGAGATATGTAATATATAATAGTTCAGATATCCATTACAGAAAGTAATCTTCCAAGCGAACACTATTATCTAGTCTGGATCAGAAGAATATCCGCCCCATGGTGGTGGTGGTGCGAGGTGACGCTGCCTATAGTTCACGGTTCGAATCTTGCAGTACAACTCATATGCAACGTATGCATCTTTTGCTGCATACTCAATGTTCATAGTCTAAAGTGGGGTCCTCTCCCACTCTTTGTGCTGCGCTGGGGGAAATTTGGTCTTCATATCTCCGTAATAGTCGTCGATTAAGGCGACTGCCATAGAAGCCATCGAAGTCCTCTAATACCGAAGCCTGAATATGTCTTGGATATCATTAAGGCAGCCAGCTGGTATCTCAATACCGAAGTTGTGCCTCATCTTCAGCTTGTCAACCCTTACATCAACGCTAGCAAAATGTATGTCGCTGCGTAGGAAGTCCATGAGTGACGGGCAGTGGTTGTCACTACTGCAACATCAACAAATTAAAATGGAACAAATGTTAAATACTGCTGCAACAAGTATATTTCGGTAGAATTATAATATGCAACTATATAAAGGAAAATTATTTTGCTGCAACAAAAGAGGAAGACGCAGAGTTTTTGCTCGCGGGCTCATTTGAGCCCGGTGAACAGTAATTAATATCATAAAAAAATCAAAAATTATTTCACTACAACTTAAGAGAAATTGATCTTTGTCATAGGATTCAAAATAGAACATATATATTTCTATATCCTATATATATATGCAATTTTCATATCCTATGAATTGATGAAGAAACCCTAAATTAACTATATGACTTTTATGTTCTCCCACGTTTTGCAACAAGGAAAATTGTTATTCACTACAAACATAAAAGAAATATTGATCTTTTCAATAGGATTCAAAATGCAACATATTTCTATCCTATACAATTTTCATAATAATCTATAAATTATTAATTGATCAAAGAAAACCCTCAAAACTCACCTTGTCCATTGGAAGATCATCACATGTTTCTTGAAACATAGCTGGATGACGGCAACATCTTCTTGCTTGGTCGTGTACTCGAGATCGAGCCCTATGAACTTGTCTTTCTCATCCGCCACTTCAAGCCATTTCTGCAAAAGGGAAAGAAAACGCGCCACCATGGCGCTGTCGTTCATGTAGACGACATCGAGATTGGTCGTGCCATGTGCGAGCACCTCCCGTAGCGAGTGATTGGATTCATGGTAGAAGATATGAGAAGGAAGAGAGGAGAATGGAGGAGAAGAAGATAGGAGAAGAAGATAAATGGGCGAAGTTACTATAGCCCTCGCTGCGGAATCTTTCTCGGAACGCAAAACGTCGTGGGAAGCGAACCGTTCGAACCTTTAGTCCCGGTTTGAGCCACCAACCGGGACTATAGGGGCTCGCACCAGGCGAACGGTTACCCCCTTTGGTCCCGGTTCTAGCCACGAACCGGGACCAATGGTTGTGGACCAGGAGCGAGGCACATTGGTCTCGGTTCGTGTATGAAACCGGAACCAAAGGTGTCCTACGAACCGGGACCAATGCCCCATGTGGCCCGCCTGGCCCCCTGGCCTTCTGAACCGGGACTAATGGGCTGGCCGGCGCGAACCGATGTCCTGTTTTCTACTAGTGAAAGATGGATAACACTCCTGTTATCTTAGTTTACTACAGGATCATGATAATTTGTTTAGTATAATATTTTACATTCAAGTTACTTATGTCATGCCAGTTACTTTGTTCAGTAGCCCGTAGCTTGATTATTGTAGGCCTGGGTTAGAGCAAGTAAAAGATTAGTCATTGAGATTGTTTTAGTTGACTTACAAGTGCACTGATGAGATGTATGAGTTATCAGTTCAAACCAAGCTGGTTGTAAATAAATGTGGGGAGAAAATAACATATATGCATTTACCAGTAGGCAAGAACTGGTAGATTTTCTGCAAATTCCAGTATTATCTGCATTTTTTTATGGTTTAAAATTTATTATACTGAATGGTAGTGCTTCTAAACGCCAGAAAAAGTAGCAGAACAGATAGTTAAACATTCAGCGAAAGTGAGCTCTGTCAAAGTTAACGGGTAAGCACTTGTATCAACCTTTTATTTCTCGTATGTGCATCCTGTTATCTTTCTTACCTCACCATCTTAGTCATGAGATTATGCATGCCCCTATAGGAAATGGGCGATTAAGTACCCAGATCAGCTTTGATTTATATTCTTGCGTCGCGATCATGTTATTTTTCTTACCTTCCAACTTTGGTCATGAAATTAAGTCAATTTTTCTTATTATCTTCATGTGTTTGGAGATTGGATTCTGAGAACTTAGACACTGTTTTACAAAGCTTGCCCAATAATTTAATCATACAGTTGAAATTTAGTAAAACATGTCGAATTTATAGGTATTAAGACGACACATCATACCTTATATAGTACAAAATAGTGTCAAATAAATTGCGTCATCTATGCTTTTGAGATGGAACTGAATTCAACAGATCTCTATTCGTGCTCCGGGAGGAGATCTCAGCAAAGTTGTCTATTCGTATATTTATATGTATTATTATATGCACCCTTGGCGCTTGAATTCAGGTTTATGTTGTAAGCTCTTGAAGTCCATGCATCACAATCAGTTCGTCCAACTTAGCTGCTGTTTTTGGAAAATAAAAAAAGGAAACTAAAGTGTATTTTGTATGCTTCTAAATTAAGTAGATAGAAGTGATTGGTGCTTGGATGAAGGAACTAGCCTGTTTGTGCACCCTCAATGCATAATGATGTTGATTTCTGTACATGTTCTTCCAAATTACTTATCTGCAGCGTACACATAGTTATAGTACGTGATGTTCAGTTCACTTTTTTCATCAATTCTCAGTTTTACTAGGCCGTGTGGTTGTGTATTTTTATACAGACTTCCAGATTGTATGGGAGGCTTTTCTCAGATACTTATACATGCATGTTGTTGCTTCAACGAGAAAGAACTCTGGACATGGGTCTATGGTTTATTCTGTCAGTGAGGATACAAACGGAGAAGTGTCTACATTTTTCTTCCTCCGTATCATGTATCCATACGGATGATTAAGAGTGTAAAATATCTTTCTCAGAAAAGGATATTGCACTGTTAATGAACGGATGAGGATGTGTTAGATACTTAATCCATGTGCATGTTATGAAAGAAATACTTTGCTGTGTTCAGCAACGTAGGAGCATTCTCCCATGATGTGCAATCCATCCATATACTAAAAACTGCCTTCTTGCAGGTATTTGCACTGTCTTTAGAAGGAAGGCATAGAGCCTGACTGAAAAAAAGCCATGAACTGGAAGAGTCTATCACACAAACAAACCAGGTACGCGGACCATACCAAATTACAAAGCAAATAGAAGATAACCAGGCTGCCATCGCCAGGGAAGTATGCCGACGTGCCACCTCCTATCTGTACGCCATTCTTTTCTTCTTCGCTAGCTCTCCTTGATAAGTTTCTTGCTTCTTCTTGGTACAGCTAGATTAGCATCTTGATAAGTTCGGATGAAAGGAATGCCCTGCTCTGTGTCCTTTAATTTTGATTTTTGGTCATCCAAGTAATAGAGAGAATGATTTGTTCTGGCAATATGATTATTACCGTCTTATAACATACTTTGTACTACATAAAAGTTAAAATGGACATGTATAAACATGAGCTATAATTTTATCAATGGTTGATAAGCTCATTCTCTTAAGTTTGGTTGATGCACAATTGACTTACAGTTTTTCAGACTAATCTATCACAAGCGAGGAATGGTGAATTCTATAAGCTTCTATTTTCTACTTCTGAATTTTCAATGACTGTATCAGCAAATGAATGCTAAAGTTGTTGCCTACTTTTCCTCTGTTAAATCTGAGTAACAACATAAAAGGACTTCTACATGACCAGCTCGACCAAAATAGCACTGACATCTGTTCTTTCAGTTTAAAGTAAAAAAGAAATCCTACATGTACGCAAAGGCTCCAACACGGCCACGCCGTGCCTTCTACTTGCTAGTATATATATATCAGCCTAGCCAGTACTAGTAAACCTAATCGGTAGTAAACCTAAGCAGTATCTAATACTAGTCCTACTCGGACTCACATACATACGCGTACGTGTACACCTAGGTGACTGCTTCGTATACGATCCGGATACAGCGACTACGCTCGGGTTTAATTCCAACGATCACCCTCCTAAACACGACGTAGTCATGTCACAGTTCAGACGTGGATCCTTCTTCGCGTCGCCAAATCTTTTGTCAATCCAGTCGATCCTTCTTCGCGTCGCCAAATCTTTTGTCAATCCAAAGCTTTGGTTAGGATGTCCGTCCACTGATCATCAGTGCAATTATAGTTGACCCCGTCTTCTTTTCTTCCACGCAGTCCTTTATATAATGATACATTGTGCTTGCTCCTATCACGTCGCACTGGATCCTCGCGTAGAAAAATTATAGACTCGCTGTCAACATTGAGCACCACTTGTTCTTGATCTCGATCCATGAGATCATCATGTAGCCTTCCTAGCCACACACCTTGACACTCTGTTTCACCTGAAGTCAATGTCACCACTTTTTGCTTTCGTGATAGCCAGCCTATTATGCTTCCACAAGGAAAAAATATGCGACGTCCGAGGTACAGTTACGGTTATTAACAATTCCTTTCTTGCCACTACCACTGTAGCCGAGTAGTCTCCCCATCTCCTTCTTGCTCAGCTCAAGACTAGGTTCCATCAAAGCATCAATTGATTTGCAATCTTCCATGCCATAACTTTCAAGCACCTTTCTTGCATGCCTCCTGGCATAGGGTGACCCCTTCTATGCTTTTGCTTTACCTCGATCCCGATATAGTAACTCAATAGCCCTAGGTCATCCATCTTGAAAAGCTCCTTCATTTGTAGCTTAAACTTTGCAATCACCTCTTCATCTGCTCCAGTTATCAATAGATCATCGTCGTAGATGCCAACTAGTAGACGATCCCTTCCTTCACCTCTCTTGTATATTGCATGCTCTAGTGAGGCTTTCTCAAATCAAAGAGAAATCAAAGTCCGATCAAGTTTGATGTTCCACGCCTGAGGGTCTTGCCGTCGCCCATACAAGACTTTGTGTAGCTTCAATACCTTGTGTTCTTCTCCCTCTTTGATGAAGCTCAGTGGCTGATTCACATACACATCTTCTTCTATCTCATCGTTCAAAAGCGTGGATTTTACATCCATGTGATGTATCTTCCATGATTCTTGATCCGCGAGAGCGATGAGTAATCTCACCGGTTCCATCCGTGCAACGGGAACAAACACTTCTTTGAAGTCTACACTTTTCTCTAGCATGTGCACTTGTAGAAAACAAACCTTTCGTCCCAAGCATTAGTCTCGGTTTGGTTACGAGCCGGTTCTAAAGAGGCTATTAGTCCCGGTTCGTGTCGGCTCCAACGGCTAGGAGCAGGGCAACCTTTAGTATCGCCTCGTAAGGGATCTTTAGTACCGGTTCGTGTCACGAACCGGTACTAAAGGGGGCGTGTCAGGCTTTTGGTCAGACTTGGGCCCCGCGTGCCTCTTTAGTACCAGTTGGTGTCACGAACCGGTACTAAAGGTTGCCCTCTAGTATCGGTTGGTGACACCAACCGGTACTAAAGACTTCCTACATATATATATATATATATATATATATATATATATATATATATATATATATATATGCTTCGTCCTTAGCCAATCAAAGGGGCTCTCATTTCTCTGTTTTCTCCCCTGTTCTTCTTCTTGCTGGAAGCTCATCCTCCATTTTGCCAAGGATTTGTCAAGATTTGAAGGCACCCCATCTATCCAAGTGTTCACAAAGGTTAGCAACTTTGCCCCTTCATCTCTCATTGCTAGATTAGCTTGTGGTATGCTCAAAGATATGTGATTTGTGGGTTTTAGCTAGGTTTTGGAGGAGTGATCATTATGTGCGAGTTTATTTGATTTATATGCAATTTGAGCTCAAATTAACTTGTTAGGTTGCATATGTGTAGGTGTGGTTTATTTGGTGGCTTCCCATCCCCGTCCTAACCACCGTCGATCGTCCGCACCGTCTCGTCGCGGCACCGGCCACCTTGGTGAGCCTCTTGTTCTTCTTAAAACCTTTTTGTTAAAAAAATTAGTTGTATGATTTAGATAGTTGTGTGGACGATTTACTTACTTGTATTATTGTTAGTTATTGTATAGTGTCATGGTTATGGTATTCGCCCACGTCGGCCCTCGTCTAGTCTATGATTCAGATGTGGTATGTCGTTATCTTTTATAACTATTTCACACATCATCTAATGTCTATGACAATTAATTATGCCACCAAATCGACGTAGATGTTTTTATCTATAGGAAGTAGTTGAACCAGAAATTCCAACCGACTATGCAATTCTGCTCGAGAAGTTAACACAAGCTGAAAAAGAAATTGATCATTTGAAAGAAAAATTGAAAAGAATTGAAGATGAGAAGATGGGATTAGACTTACATGTTGCCGATATCATCGATGATCAGAAGAACAAGATGGTTGGAATGCGCTTGAAGCTTAGAAAGATTAGAAAATATACCATTGATAAAGAGGCTTGGTATCATTATGCTGTTGGCTCAATTGTTACCTTAGTTGCGATTATGATCGCATTTCTTGTTGTATTTAAATGTTTTAGATAGTTGTATGTTGTTTTATGAGATGTATGTATGAACTATAAGTATCTATTACTTGCAGCAATAACATTTGGTCACTGCTAGCTCTACTTTGGTTGTAATGTGATGATGAAGTTGTATTAATTTGGACACTTCGATGTCGTGTAGTGAACATGAGTCGGAAATGGATGTGCGATGACCGACTAAGTCCATGGTTCCTTAATGGCCTGCATGATTTTATTCGTGTGGCTAAGGCAAACAAGCAGAATGGTTTCATGTGTTGTCCATGTCGTGACCGTAAGAATGGTATGCTCGTGTCGCGGTGGACACAATAGAGCCAGGATATGATGAACTACAACTTGACATTCCTGGAGGCTGTGGTCTCATTCTATGGAGTAAGGACTGCATCGTCTTTCCACACTCGGTGCTAAGGCCACCGGCTCCTCCGAGTATCGATGTGCAGCGCGAGGGATCCCAGCCAGAGGCATCGCAACGCTAGTAGTCCTCCTCACTTCGAGAGGCGTCCCACTTCGATAAGAATCCAAACGCGAGTCCACCCAACCTCGGGATGGAGCACGACACGAGTCCATATCGTCGATATCGATCTCCGCCGCATGAGCCGACTCCACCCCGGCAGCGGTCTCGCCAGCAGGGCTCCCAAAAGCGGAAGGCCATCAGCAGTCCTCTTTGGAAGAAAGCAAAGAAGAAACCCGAGCCTCCGGCCAAAAAGAAGCTGCCTTACGACATGACACAAGAGCAAAACAAAATTGGAAGCGATCGCCAAGTGAAAGCTTTTTTTGCGAAGAAGCCCGGGTACGGTGAAGATGAGTATGCAATGAAATATTCTGTCGAAAAACCACTTGTCACACCCGGGCAGTACAAGGAACTACCAACTGTGACGCGAAAGTTGCATGATTGGTACCTGCGTGAAGCAAAGCGAGGGGACACGGCGGTCATGGTCAAAGTAAGGAAAGAGCATTACGTCAATGGATGTGAAATATGTCTTGAATTCTCAGAACTTTTCCAGTTATACCACCTGAACTCTATCGACAAAACTCTCATCAGTTGCTATTGTATGTAAGTGATTTATATCTTTAATAATTTAAGTCTCTAGCTCAGATATCGTTCATTGGCTTATCCTCACTATATATGTTCTTTTCTATGCTATTGTGCAGATTGAAGATGTTGGAATTGAAACAAGAGGGAATCGATGGCATTGGGTTCATCGACCCAAATACCGTTAATGGTCATGTGGTAAAACATTTTGCCAAGGACACAGAAGAGCTCTTGGAAAAATATCTAGAGGGAATGAATATCAAATCTACTATAATATTTCCTTACAACATGGGGTGCGTGTTTACTCTCTTGTATACTACAAATTCTATTTTTGCTTACTAGCTTGCTGACAAGTGTAGTTGATGAGTTATATGCATGCCTGCTTAATTATATAAACTTCTCCGTAGAGACCATTATATCCTCCTAAATATTATCCTCACGGATGGACTTGTTCAAGTGTACGACTCACTAGATACACTAGAACAATCATATGTAGATTTGTATTTTATGATAGAACGTTAATTTCAATCTTTATCGACCTTGCTTTCTTTCATTATTTCCTAATATCAAAAGTAATTATAATAACTCTTTCGTTGTTTTTCTTTGCCGTGCAGTGTTTGGAAAAAGATCATAGAAAAACCATCATGGTCGTCAATGGAAAGCGAAGTTGAAGTAGAAAAAGATGCAGGTAATTAAGTAGTAGTACTAGGTCCGCGCATCTCTTTAATCTAGTTTCAATACCATTATCATGCTTGATTATTAATTATCTTATTGAATACTATTCTTTTGCAAAGTGCGCGAAGCAGCCATAGGGGATAATTTATGTGGATATTTCCTCTCCGAGAACATTCGCATCCAGACTGAATGCCGTATACGTCGCAGAAGAGCACGTGAATGACAACTCGAGGTTTGGCACATGATGTCGAAGCTCTCACCACAGAAACGCTTTGTAGCACTTCAAGATGAATTTGCGGAATTTCTTCTTTGACATGTCATTGATGTAAACGGAGAGCACTATTCCTTACCGCCGCTTCAATAATGCCAGCAAATCAGTAGTAGAAAACTGAGATTTCATCTCGAGCACTAGCTAGCTAGTCCCGGCCGGGTTTTGGGCCTTAGTTTATTAGTCCAGAATATATATGCATGGATGTGTAATTCCATTTGTATATATACTATGTATTTTAGATATTGTATATTATATTACATATATATATATATGCATCAACTTGTGTACTGTTTACAGTATGTAGCACCGTAAAATAAATTTAAAATGAATGGAAAACACAAAAAATAGAGAGGAAAATTAAAACCTAAAAGCTAAAAAAACAGAACACTTAGTACCGGTTTGTATCACCAACCGGTACTAAAGGTCCTCCACCACCAGCCCATGCAGGCAGCCATGTGGTGGGCCTTTAGTATCGGTCCGTGGGTCAACCGGTACTAAAGGTCTGGACCATTAGTCCTGACCCTTTAGTACCGATTGGGGAACCGGTACTAAAGGCCATCCCGACCAGGACTACAGACAGACATTCTACTAGTGGTACTATTTGGCTACTAGGATTCTTCGTGCATCACACAATTTCCGCTGGCATCCTGCTTGATCTTAAATTCCCACTTGAGCTCCATGGGTTTATGGTTGTTCGGAAGATCGACGATCTCACATGCATTCTTGCCGTTGATCGACCCCAACTCTTCCTCCGTAGCCTGACGACAACACTCCTTCGTATTTATGCCCTTGAATTCCGCTGGCTCGTCGGCGCTTGCTAGACACTATCGCTCACTTTGTATCACCTTTACCGGCTCAATCATCTGAAGAATCTTCTCTAGATATGGGTGTAACTTCGGTTAAAGCAATGCAGATGTAGATGACAATGTCCTTTCTGTTGGGGAACGTTGCATGGGAAACAAAAAAAATTCTACGCACACGCAAGATCTATCCATGGTGATGAGTATCTACGAGAGGGAGAGTCGATCTAGATACCCTTGTAGATTGCTAAGCGGGAAGCGTTAAGAAACACACTTGGTGTAGTCGAACATCTTCTGATCCAAATCGCAAGCCGTCCCGCGATCCCATCACGATCTGTCCCGTGATGCAATCACGATCCATCCCGCGATCCAATCACGATCCTTCTAATCTAACGCCAAACGGACGGCACCTCCGTGTTCAGCACACGTACAACTCGATGACGATCTCCACCTCTTTGATCCAGCACGCGAGGGTGGAGAGGTAGATGAGTTCTCCGACAGCGCGACGGCATGGCGGCGGTGGTGGTGGAGCTGATCTGGCAGGGCTTCGCCAAGCACTACGGAATCAATCTAGAGGAGAAACAGAACTAGAGGGGGAGAGGGAGGCACGTGGCAATTAGGGTTAGGGGCTGCCCTGAAAATCCCTCGGTATATATAGGAGGAAGGGGAGAGGAGGCAGCCTTGGCCCATACTCCAAGCAGGTTCGACCGAACCAAAGAAGGGAGGAATCCACCTCCCACAAGGTAGGTGGAATCCTATTAGGACTCCTTCCTAATTTGGTTTCCCTTTTCCCCTTTTTGGCGTTTTTCCTTTCCCACTCTTTCCTAGTCGCATGGGCCTTGTAGGTCTGGTTTTCCCAACCCACTAGGGATTGGTGCAACACCCCTCACGCCCCTGTGGCATCCTGGCATGGGTGGACCCTCCCGATGGCCCTCGGGCACTCCCGGTACACTACCGAAAATACCTGAAACTTTTCCGGTGGCCAAAACAGGACTTACTATATATCAATCTTTACCTCCAGGATCTCATCTGGGACTCCGAACAACCTTCGGTCACCAACATACATAACTCAACTATACCGAAACGTCACCGAACCTTAAGTGTGGAGACCCTGCGGGTCCGAGAACTATGCAGACATGACAGAGACACCTCTATGGTCAATAATCAATAGCGGAACCTGGATTCCCATATTGGTTCCTACATATTCTACGAAGATCTTTATCGGTCGAACCTCTATGTCAAGGATTTAGTTAATCCCGTATGGTGTTCCCTTTGTTCTTCGGTATGTTACTTGCCCGAGATTCAATCGTCGGTATATCTATACCTAGTTCAATATCGTTAGTGGCAAGTGTCTTTACTCATTCCATAATAAAAGATCCCGTGGCTAACTCTTTAGTGACATTGCTTGCAAGGCTTGTAGTGATGTTGTATTACTGAGTGGGCCCTAAGATACCCGTCCGTCACACGGAGTAACAAATCCCAGTCTTGATCTATGCCAACCCAACAGACACCCTTGGAGATACCTGTAGAGCACCTTTATAGTCACCTAGTTACGTTGTGACGTTTGATACACACAAGGTACTCCTCCGGTGTCAGTAAGTTGCATGATCTCATGGTCATAGGAACAAATACTTGACATAGAGAAAACTGTAGCAATAAACTCACATGATCATATGCTACGTTTATAGTTTGAGTCTTGTCCATCACATCATTCTCCTAATGATGTCATCCCATTATCAAATGACATCTCATGTCCATGGCTAGGAAACCTTAACCATCTTTGATCAACGAGCTTGTCTATTAGAGGCATACTAGGGACATGGTGTTGTCTATGTATCCACACATGTATCTGAGTTTCCGATCAATACAATTCTAGCATGGATAATAAACGATTATCATGAAAAAGAAAATATATAATAATAACCATTTATTATTGCCTCTAGGGCATATTTCCAACAGTCTCCCACTTGCACTAGAGTCAATACTCTAGTTCACATCACCATGTGATTTACATTGTTATGAATCTAACACCCAATGAGTTCTGGGGTTCGATCATGCTTTGAATGTGAGAGAGGTCTTTAGTCAACGGGTCTGCCATATTCAGATCTGTCTGTACTTTGCAAACCCGAGCCTCCTGCTAAAAATAAGTTAGCTTATGGGATGACTGACGAGGAAACAGCTGAACAAATGGTTGCCGATTTGCAGGCCCATTTTGGACCAAAACCGCCCCACCGCCAAAGGAGAAGTACCTCAGAAAGTCATAAAACACTTCCTGGATGCAGCTAAACCGGTAGAGAAAAGTCCGGTATCACACTATGAATGCGGTATTATCAAGTCCTATCAATCCCAAAAAGACAGAAGTCGAGCAGTACTAGTAAATGCGGGAAAACTGTTCCCCAGCTCGGAGAACAGGCAGTCCAATCGATCATCCCGCTAAGGATGAGTACCAATAATGTGGTAATAATCGACGCTAATAGAGAGAATGCTAGATTGCTTGGTATCACCGTTGAACAACTCCTAGAGATCGAGGAATTTGCATCGATGGATCCAAAGGAACTAGCATGGAAATATATCCCTAGGAACCCTCTGGTCAGTCCTGACGAGGAGAAGCTTCAACCAACGGAAATGCACAACTTGCATGACTAGTACATGAGAGAAGTAAAGGTTGGGCGACACAACATCATGGTGAAAGTCAAGAAAGAGGATTACATCCGTGAAAAAGATTTGTGGATTGAAAATGAAGAATCTTTTCAGTTATTCAATCAAGCCGTACTCGACAAATCTATCGTGAGTTGCTATTGTCTATAAGTGTTTTCCTTCTGTATTTTAAGTCTCTGCGCAACTCGTTCATTCCGTGTAATTATACTGACTATATTCGCTTTTGTGGTATTATGCAGAATGAAGAATTTTCAATTGAAAATAGACTGAGTTTATGGCATTGGGTTGATTGACCCAAATACCGTTAATGAAGAAGTGTGAAGAAGCCACCCTAGAGATACATAGAAAATGCTTCTAAAGTTTTTGAAGGCCCTAAATACCAGACCAAAAATACTTTTCCCTTTGAACTTCCAGTGAGTGTTACTGTCTTCTACTAAAAAATATATTTACTAATATAGATGTATATATAAACACTATTCTGATCACGCGAACAGAATATTATTCTGATCATGGGTTGAACTTCCTGAGTTATACAAACCTGAACTTCCCTCTATAGGAACCCGACCTTCGGGCTATCTTCGCAACCGTGTCTTCCCACGCGAATTTTTCTGGTCAGTCATGTTCTATGTGATGTAAGTGTAATCTGTGCACGGTTTTTAACAACTAAATGCCCATTTTAAATAAGAATGTCGCTCGTTGGCGGATTTGCTCTCGGATATGTGATGAACTTGCTTCTGCTGCAATTTTGCTGCGTGAGTTGTTCGACCTGAAATTCTTGCAACAAACATTTTAGTCTTTTTACTTTTGTATTCTTTTATTCTCATCTGAAATACGTTTCGTGTAGTAGTTGAACTGCTCGTTGTTTCACTTTGAACTTCTGTCACGTATTTTAGTTCGTAATTCCTCACCCGTTCGTCGGAGTTGCACAAACGATATAATTTTTAGAAACCTGTTGAAAAGACGCAATTGTTACACATATGATGTTTCTTTTTGTACAAAACCTCTCTCACAATAATTTGTTAACTCTCTCCAACCGAGGACTTGGACTTATAGCAAAAAAAAATAGGACCTTGTCTTTTGATTCATTTTTCTCGGAAAAAACAGACACCATGTAGTACATGAACTTTCTCCATTTTCATAACTTGAATTTTTGATTTTCTTATTGAATTCGAATTTGTCTCAAATAATAATTGAACTTCTTTGGGGATTGATAGAATTATTTTAAAACACAAAAACAATTTCTTTTTTGAGTTTTTGAACATGGAAATATAAGGTGAACCTCTCTCGCAAGAATTTTTGAACTTCCCCGGGCAGACCAATAGAACTTCTTGCAAGAACCATTTTAGGCTTTTACATTTTTATTCTTTTATTCTCATCTAAAATGCATTCCGTGTACTAGTTGAACCGCTCATTCTTTTCATATTGAACTTTGATTACGTATTTTTGTTCGTAATTCCTCACTTGTTTCTCGGAGTTGCACAAATGATGTACCGTTAGAAACCTGTTGAAAGGATGCAGGTTTTTCTAATATGGTTAAACTTTTCTTTTCGAACAACATACACTAATTTTTTTACCATTTATTTTGAAATAGAACATTGAGATAATTATTTTAAAACAACATCTTTTTGCGTGTTTTTAAACATGTAAATACACGATGTTCCTCTCTCAGAAGAATTTTTGAACTTCCCCCGGCAGAGCACGTGAACTTCTTGCAACAACCATTTTAGTCATTTAGGCTTTTATTATTTTTTTCTCTTCCAAAATGTATTCCGTGTAGTACTGGAACTTTTCGTTGTTTTCACTATGAATTTCTGTCATGTTTTTTTGTTTTTAACGACATACAGGAAACATTAAAATTATATTATGGGAATATCATGTGTTTTTATATTGGGACCCCCCTTCCCTTCCTCGACAAGAGATAATATTCTTGGAAATATGCCCTAGAGGCAATAAATAAAGTGTTTCTTATTATATTTCCTTGTTCATGATAATCGTTTATTATCCATGCTATAATTGTATTAATTGGAAACACATTACATGTGTGGGTAAGTAGACAACCCACTGTCCCTACTATGCCTCTAGTGAACTAGCTCGTTGATCAAAGATGTTCAAGGTTTCCTAGCCATTGACATGAGATGTCATTTGATAACGGGATCACATCATTAGGAGAATGATGTGATGGACAAGACCCAAACTACAAACGTAGCATATGATCGTGTCAGTTTATTGCTACTGTTTTCTGCATGTCAAGTATATGTTCCTATGACCATGAGATCTTGCAAATCACGGATACCGGAGGAGTGCCTTGTATCTCCGAGGGTGTCTGTTGAGTTGGCATGGATCAAGACTGGGATTTGTTACTCCGTGTGATGTGGAGGTATCTCAGGGCCCACTCGGTAATACAACGTCACAATGAGCCTTCCAAGCAATGTGTCTAAGTGTTAGTCACGGGATCTTGTATTACGGAATGAGTAAAGAGACTTGCCAATAACGAGGTTGAACTAGGTATGGAGATACCGACGATCGAATCTCGGGCAAGTAACATACCGAAGAACAAAGGGAACATCACACGGGATTAACTGAATCCTTGACATAGAGGTTCGACCGATAAAGATCTTCATAGAATATGTAGGAACCAATATGGGCATCCAGGTCCCGCTATTGGTTATTGACCGTAGAGGTGTCTCGGTCATGTCTACATTGTTCTCGAACCCGCAGGGTCTGCACACTTAAGGTTTGGGGACGTTTCGGTTGTATAGAGTTATGTGGTGGTGACTTAAGGTTGTTCGGAGTCCCGGATGAGATCTTGGACCTCACGAGGATCTCTATAATGGTCCGGAGGTAAAGATTCATATATAGGAAGTCCTGTTTTGGTCACCGGAAAAGTTTCGGGCTCATCGGTAATGTACCAGGAGTGTTGGTAGTGTACCGGGAGACCATTGGGAGGGGTATTTCGACCCAAGAGGCTACATAGGCTATGGGAGAGTGAATACCAGCCCTTTGTGGGCTGGTGGAATTCCCACACAAGGCCCATGCATCTGGGAAGAAAAACCCAAAAGGAAAAAGGTGGAAAAAGGCAAAAAAAAGGCAAAAAAAAGGAAGGAGTCCTAATCCTACTAGGAGTGGAGGAGGTGGACTACTCCCTCCTGGTTCGGCCGAGCCTCCTTGGCTTGGAAGCCAAGGCTGCCTCCTGTCCTCCTCTCCTCCTATATATACTAGATGGTTTTAGGGGTTTTGGACAAGATTTTCAACCACATGCAACCCTACCCTCTAGTCCATAGTTTCTCCCCTAGATCGGATTTGTGCAGTGCTTAGGCGAAGCCCTGCCAGAATAGCACCACCACCATCGCCGGAGCGCCGTCACGCTGCCGGAGAACTCTTCTTCCTCTCTGCTCCTTCTTGCTGGATCAAGACGGTGGAGATCGTCATCAAGCTATACGTGTGCTGAACGCGGAGGTGCCGTCCGTTCGGCACTAGATCGGAAGGATCATGATCAAGTTCGTGGGACGGATCATGCTGAAGTTCGCGGGATGGATCGTGATTGGATCGCGGGACGGATCGTGATTGGATCGTGGGACGCACGGCGATTTGGATCGCGAAGATGTTCGACTAAACCAACCGCGTTTCTTAACGCTTCCCGCTTAGCGATCTACAAGGGTACGTAGATCCACTCTCCCTCTCATAGATGCTCATCACCATGGATAGGTTTGCATGTGCGTAGGAATTTTTTGGTTTCCCATGCGACATTCCCCAACAGTGGCATCATGAGCTAGGTTGATGGTTCGATGAGATCTCGAGTAGAACACAAAAGGTTTGTGGGCGTTGATGCTTAGATTGCTTCCTTCCTTGGTCGGATTTTGATTTAGCGGCATTGTCAGATGAAGCGGCCCGGACCAACATTACTCGTACGCTTACGAGAGACCGGTTCCCTCGACCGCAACTTCTTGCATAGAGGGCTTGTGGGTGCCAGTTTCTCTCACTTTAGTTGGATCGGATACGACAAAGGCGGTCCTTGAGAAGGTTGAAAAGCAACTAGCGTATCACCGTTGTGGTTTTTGCGTAGATGAGAATTGTTCTTGCTAGATACCCGTAGCAGCCACGTAAAACATGCAAAAACAATTAGAGGACGTCTAACTTGTTTTTGCAGGGTATGTTGTGATGTGATATGGCCAATTACATGATGTGATATAATATGTGATGTATGAGATGATCATGTGATGTATAGATTATCACAACTTGCATGTCGATGAGTACGGCAACTGGCAGGAGCCATAGGGTTGTCTTTAATTATTGTATGACCTGCGTGTCAATCATTAAGCCCTATGTAATGCTTTACTTTATCGCTAAACTGTAGCAATAGTAGTAGAAGCATGTTGGGCGCGACGACCCCGATGGCGACACGTTGATGGAGATCAAGATGATGAAGATCATGGTGTCATGCCGGTGACGACGGAGATCATGCCGGTGCTTTCTAGATGGAGATCAAAAGCACAAGTTCATGGCCATATCATGTCACTTATGAATTGCATGTGATGTTAATCCTTTTATGCACCTTGTTTTGCTTAGGACGACGGTAAGCATTATAAGGTGATCCCTCACTTAATTTCAAGATAAATTGTGTTCTCCCCGAGTGTGCACCGTTGCAAAAGTTCGTCGTGTTGAGACACCACGTGATGATCAGGTGTGATAGACTCTACGTTCACATACAACGGGTGCAAGCCAGTGTTGCACGTGCAAAACACTTGGGTTAAACTTGACGAGCCTAGCATGTACAGACATGGCCTCGGAACACAAGAGACCGAAAGGTCGAACATGAGTCATATAGTAGATATGATCAACATAGTGATGTTCACCATTGAAGCCACCTCAACTCACGTGATGATCGGACTTGAGTTGGTGGATTTGGATCATGTGAACACTCAGATGACTTGAGGGATGTCAATTTGAGTGGGAGATTTAGTAATTTGATTAACTAAACTCATTATCTTGAACAATAGTCTAAGTAAACTTTGCATATTTATGTTGTAGATCAATGGCTCACGCAGTAGCACCCCTGAATTTTAATGTGTTCCTAAAGAAAGCTAAGTTGAAAGATGATGGAAGTAACTTTGTTGACTGGGCCCGTAATCTGAGGATTATCCTCACGACTTCCCAGAAATCATATGTCCTTGATGCACCGCTTGGTGACCAACCAGAAGATATGACCTCCGAAGACGTTAAGAACGCTTGGGAGGCATGTATTGGAGATTACTCAATAGTTCAGTGTGCAATATTGTATGGCTTAGAACCGGGACTTCAAAGATGTTTTGAACGTCATGGAGCATATGAGATGTTCCAGGAGTTGAAGTTTATCTTTCAGAAGAACACCCGGATCGAGAGGTATGAAACCTCTGATAAGTTATATGCTTGCAAGATGAAGGAGAACGGGTCTATCAATGAACATATACTCAGAATGTCTGGGTATTCAACTCGTCTAGCAAAGTTGGGAATTGCCCTTCCGCCAGAGGCGATCACTGACAGAGTTCTTCAATCACTGCCACCTAGTTACAAGAGCTTTGTGATGAACTATAACATGCAAGGGATGAACAAGTCAGTCGCTGAGCTGTTTGCGATGCTAAAAGTTGCCGAGTCTGAAATCCAGAAAGAACATCAAGTGTTGATGGCCAATAAAACCACTAGTTTCAAGAAAAATGGCAAGGTCAAGGGCAAGGGCAAGAAGCATAAAACCAAGAAGGATGGCAAAGCAGTTGCTACTCCTGTAAAGAATCCCAAGCATGGACCCAAGCCAGAAAGTGAGTGCTTTCATTGCAAGGGAACTGGTCACTAGAAGCAGAACTGCCCCAAGTACCTGGCTGACAAGAAGGCGGCCAACGACAAACAAGGTATATATGATATACATGTTATTGATGTGTACCTTACTAGCTCTTGTAGTAGTGCCTTGGTATTTGATACTGGTTTGGTTGCTCACATTTGCAACTCAAAGCAGGAACTACGGAATAAACGAAGGCTGACAAAGGACGAAGTGACGATGCGCGTGGGAAATGGTTCCAAGGTTGATGTGATCGCCGTCGGCACGCTCTCTCTTCGATTACCATCGGGATTAGTGATGAACCTGAATAATTGTTATTTAGTGCCTGCGTTAAGCATGAATATTATATCTGGATCTTGTTTATTGCGAGACGGTTACTCGTTTAAATCAGAGAATAAAGGTTGTTCTATTTATATGAGTAATATCTTTTATGTTCATGCACCCAATGTTAGGGGTTTATTCATATTGAATCTTGATAGTGATGACACACATGTTCATAACATTGATGCCAAAAGACGTAGAGTTGATAATGATAGTACCACTTTCTTGTGGCACTGCCGTTTAGGTCATATTGGTGTAAAACGCATGAGGAAGCTCCATGCTGATGGACTTTTGGAGTCACTTGATTTTGAATCACTTGACACATGTGAACCATGCCTCATCGGCAAGATGACTAAAACACCGTTCTCTGAAACAATGGAATGGGCAAGTGACTTATTGGAAATCATACATACTGATGTGTGCGGTCCAATGAATGTTACAGCGCGTGATGGATATCATTATTTTCTCACCTTCACTGATGACTTAAGTAGATATGGGTATATTTACTTAATGAAGCACAAGTCTAAAACGTTTGAAAAGTTCAAGCAATTTCAGAGTGAAGTTTAGAATCGTCGTAACAAAAAGATTAAGTTCCTGAGATCTGATCGAGGAGGTGAATATCTGAGTTATGAGTTTGGCAGTCACTTAAGACAATGTGGAATTGTTTCACAGTTGACACCGCCCGGAACACCACAGCGTAATGGTGTGTCCGAACGTCGTAATCGAACCCTATTAGATATGGTGCGTTCTATGATGTCTCTTGCTGATTTGCCACTATCGTTTTGGGGTTATGCATTAGAGATAGCTACATTCACTTTAAATAGGGCACCATCAAAATCCATTGAGACGACGCCATATGAACTGTGGTTTGGCAAGAGGCTAAAGTTTTCGTTTCATAAAGTTTGGGGATGTGATGCTTATGTCAAAAAGCTTCAGCCTGAAAAGATGGAAGCCAAAGCGGAGAAATGTGTCTTCATAGGATACCCGAAAGAGACAGTCAGGTATACCTTCTATCTCAGATCCGAAGGCAAAGTGTTTGTCGCTAAGAACGGAACATTTCTTGTGAAAGAGTTTCTCTCGAAAGAATTGAGTGGGAGGAAAATAAAGCTTGATGAGGTTATTGAACCTTTACTTCAACCAGAAAGTAGTGCAACGCAGAATGATGTTTCTGTGGAACCTACGACGATAGAAGAGGAAGTTAATGATGATGATCATGAAGCTTCGGATCAAGCTACTATTGAACCTTGTAGATCGACAAGCCCACGTACTACTCCTGAGTGGTACGACGACCCTATCTTGGAGGTCATGTTGTTGGACAACAATGAACCTACGAGCTATGGAGGAGCAGTGATGGGCCCGGATTCCGAGAAATGGTTAGAGGCCATGAAATTCGAGATAGGCTCCATGTATGAAAACAAAGTATGGACTTTGGAAGTATTACCTGAAGGGAAAAAGGCCATTCAGAACAAATGGATCTTTAAGAAGAAGACAGATGCGGACGGTAATGTCACCGTCTATAAAGCTCGACTTGTGGCAAAGGGTTTTTCACAAGTTCAAGGAGTTGACTACGATGAGACGTTCTCACCCGTAGCGATGCTTAAGTCTGTCAGAATCATGTTGGCAATAATTACTTATTTCGACTATGAAATTTGGCAGATGGATATCAAAACAGCGTTCCTCAACGGTTTCCTTGAGGAAGAGTTGTATATGATGAAACCAGAAGGTTTTGTTG
This sequence comes from Hordeum marinum, assembly GCA_022496015.1. Lineage (NCBI taxonomy): Eukaryota > Viridiplantae > Streptophyta > Magnoliopsida > Poales > Poaceae > Hordeum > Hordeum marinum. The sequence goes on from CM039674.1 coordinate 35,264,919, forward strand.
ATACAGAGAATGCCGACAAAGTTTGCAAACTCTACCGATCCATTTATGGGCTGGTGCAAGCATCTCAGAGTTGGAATAAGCATTTTGATGAGGTGATCAAAGCGTTCAAGTTTATACAAGTTTATGGAGAAGCTTGTATTTACAAGAAAGTGAGTGGGAGATCTATAGCATTTCTAATATTATATGTGGATGACATATTGCTGATTGGAAACAATATAGAAATGCTGGAAAGCGTGAAGGAATATTTGAACAAGAGTTTTTCAATAAAGGACCTAGGAGAAGCTGCTTTCATATTAGGCATTAAGATCTATAGAGATAGATCAAGACGCTTAATAGCACTTTCACACAGCACATACCTTGATAAAGTTTTGAAGAAGTTCAAAATGGATCAGTCCAAGAAGGGGTTCTTGCCTGTGTTACAAGGTGTGAAGTTGAGTAAGGCTCAATGCCCAGTGACTGCAGAAGATAGAGAAAAGATGAGTGTCATCCCCTATGCTTCAGCCATAGGCTCTATCATGCATGCAATGCTATGCACAAGACCGGATGTCAGCCTTGCCATAAGTATGGACGGAAGGTTTCAAAGTGATCCTGGAATGGAACACTGGGCAGCGGTCAAGAATATCCTTAAGTACTTTAAAAGGACTAAGGAAATGTTTCTCGTTTATGTAGGTGATAAAGAGCTCGTCGTAAAGGGTTACGTCGATACAAGCTTTGACACTGATCCGGATGACTCTAAGTCACAAACAAGATACATATTTATTCTTAATGGGGGAGCGGTAAGCTGGTGCAGTTTCAAGCAAAGCGTGGTAGCCAATTCTACATGTGAAGCGGAGTAGATCGCAGCCTCGGAGGCGGCAAAGGAAGGTGTCTCGATGAAGCAGTTCATGACAGATCTTGGAGAAGTGCCCAGTGCACTGATTCCAATGAACCTGTTCTGTGACAACACTGGTGCCATTGCTCTGGCCAAGGAACCAAGGTTTCACAAGAGGACCAGACACAAAAAGCGACGCTTCAACTCCTTTCGCGATTACATCGAGGAGAAGGACATAAATATTTGCAAAGTGCACACGGATCTGAATGTTGCAGACCCGTTGACTAAACCTCTTCCAAGGGCTAAACATGATCAACACCAGAACTGCATGGGTGTTCGATTCATTACAACGTAAATCTCATAGTGATGTGAGCTAGATTATTGACTCTAGTGCAAGTGGGAGACTGTTGGAAATATGCCCTAGAGGCAATAAATAAAGTGTTTATTATTATATTTCCTTGTTCATGATAATCGTTTATTATCCATGCTATAATTGTGTTAATTCGAAACACATTACATGTGTGGGTAAATAGATAACACATTGTCCCTAGTATGCCTCTAGTGAACTAGCTCGTTGATCAAAGATGGTCAAGGTTTCCTAGCCATTGACATGAGATGTCATTTGATAGTGGGATCACATCATTAGGAGAATGATGTGATGGACAAGACCAAACTACAAACGTAGCATATGATCGTGTCAGTTTATTGTTACTGTTTTCTGCATGTCAAGTATATGTTCCTATGACCATGAGATCATGCAACTCACGGATACCGGAGGAGTGCCTTGTGTGTATCAAACGTCGCAACATAACTGGATGACTATAAAGGTGCCCTATAGGTATCTCCGAGGGTGTCTGTTGAGTTGGCATGGATCAAGACTGGGATTTGTTACTCCGTGTGACGGAGAGGTATCTTAGGGCCCACTCGGTAATACAACGTCACAATGAGCCTTGCAAGCAATGTGTCTAAGTGTTAGTCACGGGATCTTGTATTACGGAACGAGTAAAGAGACTTGTCGATAACTAGGTTGAACTAGGTATAGAGATATCGACGATCGAATCTCGGGCAAGTAACATACTGAAGAACAAAGGGAACATCATACGGGATTAACTGAATCCTTGACATAGAGGTTCGACCGATAAAGATCTTCATAGAATATGTAGGAACCAATATGGGCATCCAGGTCCCGCTATTGGTTATTGACCGTAGAGGTGTCTCGGTCATGTCTACATAGTTCTCGAACCTGCAGGGTCTGCACACTTAAGGTTTGGTGACGTTTCGGTAGTATAGAGTTATGTATGGTGGTGACCGAAGGTTGTTCGGAGTCCCGGATGAGATCTCGGACGTCACGAGGAGCTCTGGAATGGTCCGGAGATAAAGATTCATATATAGGAAGTCTGTTTTGGTCACCGGAAAAGTTTCGGGCTCATCGGTAGTGTACCAGGAGTGTCGGTAGTGTACCGGGAGACCATTGGGAGGGGTATTTTGACCCAATAGGCTACATGGTCTATGGGACAGTGAATACCAGCCCTTTGTGGGATGGTGAAAGTCCCACACAAGGCCCATGCGTCTGGGAAGAAAAACCCAAAAGGAAAAAGGTGGGAAAAGGCAAAATAAGGAAGCAGTCCTAATCCTACTAGGAGTGGAGGAGGTGGACTCCTCCCTCCTGGTTCGTCCGAGCCTCCTTGGCTTGGAAGCCAAGGCTGCCTCCTATCCTCCTCTCTATATATACTAGAGGGTTTTAGGGTTTTTGGACAAGATTTTCAGCCACGTGCAACCCTACCCTCTAGTCCATAGTTTCTCCTCTAGATCGGATTTCTGTAGTGCTTAGGCGAAGCCCTGTCGGAATAGCTCCACCACCATCGCCGGAGCGCCGTCACGCTGCCGGAGAACTCTTCTTCCTCTATGCTCCTTCTTGCTGGATCAAGACGACGGAGATCGTCATCAAGTTGTATGTGTGCTGAACGCGAAGGTGCCATCCGTTCGGCACTAGATCGGAAGGATCGTGATCAAGTTCGTGGGAGGGATCATGATCAAGTTCGCGGGACGGACCGTGATTGGATCGCGAGACGAATCGTGATTGGATCGCGGGACGCATGGCGATTTGGATCGCGAAGACGTTCGACTACATCAACCGCGTTTCTTAACGCTTCCCGCTTAGCGATCTACAAGGGTAAGTAGATCCACTCCCCTTCTCATAGATGCTCATCATCGTGGATAGATCTGCGTGTGCGTAGGAAATTTTTTGTTTCCCATGCAACGTTCCCCAACAAATATGTGTTGACATGGCATAAGTTTATTTGATTGTGACATGAAATAAGCCTAACGTACATGTAATAAAGTAGTATAAACATACCCGTAGCACGAACACACCGAGCGCACACACGCACACGACCACCACGCACGCACAGACGACCATCTTATAAAATAAATGGGTGGCAACACAGTGTGGATTTCCCAAGTTTACTAAGCTTGTTCCATTTATTTCAAAATGAGGTTCAATGGCGTTTTTCCTTCTTTGATGGTAGTAGCAAGACTTAACGGATTCACCAAGCATGCTAGTTACTAGAGGAAAAACCACACGTGCATAGGAAGCATTGTGTGTGTAGCACTAGTATGAATGCCACATTGCGGAGCTCGGCCTTACATAATATAGGAATCTATGCAACAACAAGGAGCTTCGGTCATCGGTGTTGCGCAACGGTGCTTGAGTACAGTGGTGAGCACCTATGCACTAATGCTCCGGGCGGTGGTGTAGAAACATCTAGACATCTCTTTTTGCTTTTCTCATTATTTTTGAACTCCTCTTATTATCGAATTTGAACTTCTAGAGTTAACATTTTGTATGTGTGAGGCTTTGTTAAGAATTATTTTTTCTCTAACCATGTCTGCCTTTCCGAATAAAGAACTTGTGATGGTTTTTCAATATTTATATTTATATATTTGTACTTTCCTCTTTTATTTTATTTTAAATGTCTCATGTTCTTCGCATAGAATTTATTGTGTGATTTTACATATTGGACTGAATGCAGTTTAGTAAATGAACTTCAATCTCATTTTTTCAAGCATCCTCAACTTTATGTGAATTCCCTAGTGTTTTATATCCTTTGTGTTTATATTATTCGTAGTGCAGCAACAGGGGAAACAAAACTTCTTCTCATCTTGGAGTTGCAATATCGCAACCATAGAAAAACAATTTCTACCTACAGGGCCCTGCAAAATGTACAAGGTTACATTTCCCGGCAAAATCTGTAGAAAATCAGCACATTGGCCTGCAGCCCTTAGTATAGTCTGAACTTACGAAGAACTTAGAGTCACATATACATACTAAAATGTACAAATTTGGATCAAGTGGTTGCCGTGGCACCGACGTGTTGCTGTGTGCACACGAGCAGCACACACACCGTGTCTGCAGACAACAGGCAAGCACGCCGCGCACCGTCGGACTCGGACTGCACAGGATCACCGTCAAAACTTCACAGACGGGGGTGAATTCCTTCCCCATTTTCTCCGCTGCTCGTATGGATCAAGAAAGAACCCCCGCAGGTGGAAGCATCCAAGGAAAAACAGGCGATGTGGAGCAGCGGAGACGGGAAAAAGGCAGGACGCAGCGGCGGGTGTTAGACAGTGGCACCTGTGGCGGAGCACCGACGGAGAGAGGAGGTTGGTGCTGCAGTGGATAACCACGGGGACATCATAGAAGCACCGGCGGCTTCTGAGAGGCGGAGCCGGCGCCGGGGAAGAAGGCCGGAGCGACGCGTTCGAGGTAGGGGCGGAGAATGCGGGCCGTCAGCCACAAGGCGCTGGCGGGAGGAGCCACAAGCAGTTGACGACGCCGTCATCCACCGAAGATCCCAGGATCCAATGGTACAATTGGTTGGGGGGCCGCACCTGGATCGAGGATTAGGGGATGCGCCGCCGCTGCATAGGAGCAAGCCGGGGTGGCGGTCGCCGTATCCCTACCCGACCACAGCCACCGCCATGGCTGCATCTGGCGCGTGGGCTGGCCCCTGGCGGCTGTGCGGGGGGCTTCCGGGGGCGGGGGTGCGAGGGGTTCCCGGGGCGGCGGAGGGTGGATTAGGGCAAGGCCGGCGACGGCGCACGGGATAGGGCATACGGACGGCGGCGCGCGGGATGGGGAGAGGCCGGCGGCCGCGAGCAGGATGGGGCGTTAGCGGCAGGGAGTGCTCCAGTGGAGAAGGGTGGAGGAGTGGGGACGATGCGGGAGGTGAGGGAGCGAGGAGGATGCGGGTATATGCCCGGCTTAGACAAATCGTGTGTACAACTTCCACTGAAACCTGCTAATCATTATAGTTAGACGATTGAACTGTTGTAGTATTTGGCTCACTAAATAAAGACCCTGAACAATATATAAGCTTGTATTCGTTGCTCTCGAAAGGTAATTTCAATCATTGAAGCATGGCTTTTTTATTAGTTTATTTTCTGATATCAAGTAATTAATAACTCCTTTATTCATTTTGTTTGCCAGGCAGGGTTTGAAAACGTTTCATCAAAGAGGTCACCGGTGAATAAAAATCAGAGCTAAAATGGCAAAAGCCTAGGATAATTAAATAGTACTAGCTATGTCCGTGCATCTCTTAATTCTACTATCAATACCATTGTCATGCTCATTATTATCTGATTGAATTCTATTCTCATAAAGTGCATGAGGCAGGCATAGTGGACTAATTTATGTGCATATTATGTTTGTGTGAACATTCGCTTTATGACCAAAAGGTGCAAAACAACAAGAGATCTTTGGATATGTCAACATCCTTCATATTTTGTTATCATGATCTAATACATATACACACAACTAACATGCATATTCATATTGATCTTCTTCTTTATATATAGATGATGTAGATGCGGGATCAACTCCTACCAAAGGATCATATACGAGAAATTAAAGAGGAAATTGCGGGATTTTTGCTTGAGCAGGTCATATCTCCCGACGGAGAATACCATTTCACCTAATGCATGCATGTAATGATCTGCAAATTGTAGGAGAAATTGTATATATCAAATTGTATATATATGTGTATGCATGTGGTCATAGGAGAAATTCTATAATATATGATTGCTTCTACGAAAAATTCTATTATATATGCATAACTTGTGAGTATGTAGTAGCATAAAATATGTTTGAAATGAAAAAGAAGTAAATGGAAAACACAAAATAAAAATGAAACATAAACAATAAAACCAAAACACCTAAAGCCTGAAACCCCTAAATCTTTAGTCCGGGTTGGTGTCACTTTCGGTGTCAAAACCGACGGATCTTGGGTAGGGGGTCCCGAACTGTGAGACTAGAATCAATGGTAACATGAGACAAAGGAGACACATATTTACCTAGGTTCGGGCCCTCCTATGGAGGTAATATAATACCCTACGTCCTGCTTGGTTGTATTGATGATATGGGGATTACAGAGTTGATCTACCTCTAGATCGAATAGCTAACCCTAGATGAGTTGTCTTCTCGCTACAACCTAAAACCTCCGGCTTATATAGACACCGGGGGTACCTAGGTTTTACACATGGTCGGTTACATGCCAAGAGATAAACATGCCTATTCGCTACATCAAACGTGGAGCACAAGCCATACTTCCCGAAGATTCCATCTTGGAGACAAGGTCATCAATTAGTCCGATGTTCGGTAAGTGGCTCATATTGTCCGGCCCATAGAGATAGGTCGGCCTCCCGAGGACCCCCTAATCCAGGACTCCATCATTAGCCCCCAAACTTGCCTCCAACGCCAAGGGTCTTAGCTGCCATTGCTTCACATGATCAGAGTCTTCAGCTTGCGAGGTGATTTCTGCCCGCTGAACTTAGTTCGGCCTCTGATGACAAATAGCCCTCCGAATAGGGGTGCGTCCAAACACTGTGAATAGGTTAGCCCTGGCGGCCAAACGTCAAGGGGTAAGACGAGTGTACTAAGAACTTCTCTCTCGAAAGGTCACAACCCACCACGACCGCTAGGCCAGTTTCAAAAGCTCGATTCGCGGTTCGAGGCAGTTTTAACCAACACGATGATAATCATGCCCCGTTTTACATGGGATATGTTTAATCATGTGCGTGCAATGGCTTACACGTCTCGGAAAGTGGAGAGATTCACGGTGCAGCTGGGGGAGTCCAAATCGACTAGCCTCATAAAAGGGGAAGAAAACCCCAAAGCCTATTCATGCTCCCCATTCGCCTTCCCCGCCTTTCATTCCTCTGCGCCTCCAAAGCACATATCTAGGTCTTCCTCTTCCCACATCCGATCTCATCAATGGCGGGCTCTGGCTCCAACGGTCAATGAGAGGCCTCCACTGTCACCAATAAAGACATCCAGGATCTCAAGAAACCCGGATACCTCCCCGCCGGTATCCCTCACCGCACGCCGGAGGAGGGCCAAGTGATCCCCACCCCTAAACCCGGCGAAAGGGTGGTCTTCATCCCCCACTTCATTAGGGGCTGAGCTTTCCAGTCCACCCCTTCGTCAGGGGGCTGATGTTTTTCTACGGCCACGCCTTCCACGACGTCCCGCCAAACTCTTTCATGCATATATCGGTGTTCATCCTCATCTGCGAGGCTTTCTTGCAGGTCGAGCCACACTTTGAGCTTTGGTTCCAAGTGTTTAACATCAAGCCCAAGTGCGTCAGCGGCAAACACGCTGATTGCGGCGGGGCTGTCATCAGCAAGCTCACCCGCATCATGTGGCCATCGGGCACCTTCATTGACACCATCAAGGTGTGGCAGAAGGAGTGCTTCTACATCACCGAGCCACACGAAGAAGGTCAGCACCCCCCTGCCGCATTCAGGTTCGGTCCCCCCACTAGATTGGCTTCAAGCTCGAAAAGGGCCTCAGTTGGGGACCGAGCAAGGAGGTGAGTGACCTGCAGAAGCGCATCGGCTCCATGGTTGAGAAGGACACCAAGTTAACCAACGTGGTCCAGCTCATGCTCCAAAGACGCATCTTCCCCTGCCAGCGCCGGGATACTCCCTTGTGGGCTCATCAGCCTGACGTTGCGCCCGCGATTCTGAAGCTTTTCCTCACTACGTAGGAGAAGCTATGGAAGGCGCTCTTCAAGTCGTAGAAGAGCTGGCCATCCGAGGAGGAAGACAAGGGTTTGCACGCTGCCAAGCCCGCCTTTGAGGTATGGTATCAACTTCGCTTGCTTGGCTCTATTTTCCATAGAAAGGACTTATAACACTTTTTCTAATCACCCTCTGTAGTCATGGCTGAAGAAGGCCGTGAATATCAACAGTCCGGCACCTCAGTATGAAGACGCTAGGTCCAGGCTATTAGCGGCGATGCTTGTGGAGAAGCCATACAAGGCCCCAAGAAGAAGGAGAAGAAGAAGAAACCAGGCCGGAGCGGCCTTCACATCGAGGACCAGTCAGAGACTGTGTTCGGGGAGACAAATGCCTCCTCGAATCAAGTGGGGCATGAGGAGGAAGAGTGGGAGGAAGAGGAGGAAGCCGAAGTCGAGGGGCAAGGCAATTCCCCCTCGCAAGAAAGAGGGCGGCGTCATCAGACACCCCAAAGGAGGTACCCCCTCCCGCCCAAAAGAGAGCGCGTCGGGCGTAGGTGGTCTTATACGATGATAGCTCGGATTCAGACACTGAGTCTGATGATGCCGAGGTGGTTCCACGAAGGAACCTCAGGGTCAAGCCCCCCCGCCCAAAAGTTAGGGTCCGAAGACCCCTTGTTTACCCTTTAACAGGTTAAGAGTTTACTAACATGCAGGTTCTTATTGATTTTGCAGCCCCCCGCGCCTCCTTCCCACCGATCAAATATCGATGGGGAGATCCCACCCACCGAACTAGCGGAGAGTGGGAATGCCTCACATCCCGCCACTCCAGGCGCCGCGAAGGACACCGCGGAGGTGTCATCCCAGCGTGCTCCTATGGAGCCAGGCACCGGCGGCAGGGGGATGACATAATGGCCGAGGCTAACACCTCGGTTACCGAACCCGGAGGGATGTACCCTGCCCAGATACTGAGGAGGCCGGACGAGCGGCTACTCAATCCCCTCAGAGTGCATCTCCGGAGCGCACCATGCCTCCGGAGGTACCGGCTCAAACCCCGGCTAGTGATCGGGTTATCCGATCACCACCGGTACCACCGGTTCATGGGTGGCTGGTCATGGAGGAGGATCTGTCGAGCACCTCCATATCCGAAGAGCACCGCACCCTTATGTGTGCGATGTTGCAGAGCATTTAGTCTATCGACAACGGACTAAAGGAGGCCTTTAAAGGTCTCCTGACAGGTTTTCAAGTAAGTCACATGATGCTGTTATTTGCTAAGTTTTTATTTATTTTTATTATTATATACATGGTAGCCCCCGAGCTCTAGGCGTGTTTTGAAAAACTTACCTAGGGGTCAATCATGAATCCGATTCCGGACTTAGATACACATTATGTGTTCGGAATATTAGACTAGTCCTTTAATAAGGTCAAAAATATGATCGGTTTGACTATATATAGTTCAGAAGTATAGACCCCATGTAACATGTCAACTGTATGTGAAATGTAGTCTTCGTCAGCGATGGCGGCCATAAATGGCACCGAGATGGAGGAACTAAATCGGACGCTGAAATGCTCCGAGGATGAAGTTGATGCCCTTAACAGAAGATCCGATGAGGCACAAGGTAGGACAAAAACTAAATCCGAGTACCTTTGCCTGAGCACTTTTGCCCGAACACTGTAAATACAGTTTTTCATAGTGTTTAATGCTTAAACAGACTCGGAAAAAGAGGTGGAGAGGCTCAAGGCCGAGCTTCAACAGGAGAAGGACCAAGCGGCCATCGAGATGGCGGCTGCCAAGGAAGCGGCTACAGCCCTTTCCGCTCTGCGAGCTACCAGCGACAAGCATGAAGCTCGTGTGGTGGACGTCCAATGGGAGCTCAAGGATGCCAGCCAGAAGTGCGAGGCCCTTGAGCAGAAAGGCAAGGAGAGTGCGGACGAGCTGTCCACCCTGAAGAACGATCTTCAGAAGGAGCGGGTGGACACGCAGTTCTATGAGGAGCAGGTCTGCCAAGCGAAGGACATAATGGATGGTAAGCCGTACTTACTACAATGTGTGTTCGGGGATGGCAAATTCAGATTGCTTACCCAGGTGTGGCATTCCTCAGGTGCCTCCTCTGATCTCTCGAAGAGTGTGGTGGACGCCAACAAGGTGTTCGCCTCAAGGGAAGAAGGAGATGAAGCTCGTTTTTTCTAGGCACAGTTCGAAGCCCCCGAGCGCTCTCCTCTTCTGGTGGAGAAGCTGAAGCAACTAATGGAGCTACACCGGATTGTGGAGCCGGCCATGAAGGGCCTCTACATCTTCTTGTGGCCCGACAAGCTGCTGCCAAGCGACTACTTTGGCTTGGTGCAGAAGTTAGTTGTCGCTTCGCCCCGCCTTGACATTGTGAAACGCTCCTCCTGCATTGAGGGAGTTTGGATGGTTCTTGCCAAGGCCAAGGTGCATTGTCGTGGCTGGATCCGACGAAGGTTTCCACTGCCCCGCCGCTTCCCGGGAAGGAGCATAGACGCCTTGAGCTATACTTCGCCGGAGTGATGGAAGGTCCTCGGGCGATAGCTTCCCAGTGTTCGGGCGATAATCTATTTGAATAAATAATGCGTCCAAAGACTTTTCAAAGTTGTAATGTTATAAGTTATTATGTTTCTATGTCTTTGCATTCCTTTATAACTCCTGTGTGGCCGTTTGAAACTGAAAGATGCGATTCGTCGGCTTCAGCCCCCATGTAGATACTACATGGGGTGTCACTGCCAATGCACTATATTCCTATGCCGAGCGATCGGAACCCGAAGGCGGTAGAGTGCGGCGAACTAGGCAATCAGACTATAGTGCCTTATTTCTTTCACTTAGCCGTAGGGGTGCGAAAAGGACCACGGGGGGCGGCGGGGCTTAAGACTAGCTCCCGGAGTGTTGTGATGTTCGTATGAACCACGGCCAAGGCCAGCATCACATGGTTTGCATGTATAGCAAACCCTTCGCACAACGCGGAATATCCTCTGACGAGGATGGAAGCATAACACTTCAAGCTCGGATTCACAGACCGGCTCTCGCATACTATGACGGTCAGTTTTCGGCTTTCTTCCCTAAGGTGCTTGACCAGACTATCTGGAAACACAATCGCAGGCTTCTCCCTTTGCCCTTTTAGCTGAACGAGCGGAACGTAAAGGGGCAAGCACAGAAGCCGGGCAACCCAACTATTGACCCAAGACATAGTTCGGAACTAATGCATATAAATTGAATTCCAAGATGCCAAACACATAATGAACTGTACGTAAGGCGATTTTGATTGTAAGCACGATCCCGCGGTGTGTTATCCGGCTACATCACAATATACTAGACCAGCTTATGAGAAGAGGGAGAAAAGGGAAAATATGTGCCAAAAAAGGATAGGCGAGGCAAGTGTTTACAGGAAACTATGGCTCCTGTTCTTTGGTAGCCTCAATGGGTGATACTGTTCGGCAGACGAGTCTTGCAAACAAGGTCTTGACAAGCCGCCGAATTGTAGATGAGATTGATGCCATTAACAGACCTTTTATTGGTGCCTGTATTTTGTCCGAAGACGTATTGATGGTAATAGTTCGGTCCAGTCAAACACCTACCTTTGTTTCCCCACCGCTACCCATGGAATTTTGAGTGCAAAGTTGTGCCTTCTTGGCACGTACTTCACTGGTACTAGGAGCGTGCGATGGGGAGCGAATCCCTATTTAGGGAGAGAGGAAGGTTCTAAGAGATCGGCATGAAGTCGAGCTCATTTCCCAACCTTGTGCGCCTTTACGACGGATGTCGGAACCAGCCGACCGGCTTTGTAATCGAATTCGGCTGCTAGTGCCACCGCATGTTCGTCGGTTCGGAGAGAGCGCTCTATGTTGTCATTAACAGTAATGATCCCTTTGGGGCCGGGCATCTTGAGCTTGAGGTACGCATAGTGAGGGACGGCGTTGAAGCGGGCGAACGCTGTCCGGCCGAGAAGGGCATGATAGCCGCTGCGGAATGGCACAATGTCGAAGATCAAGTCTTCGCTGCGGAAGTTATCGGGCGAGCCGAACACAACTTCCAGTTTTACGCAGGCCGTACATCGAGGTTCAACGCCTGGAATCACTCATTTGAAGGTAGTGTTGCTGGGTTTGATCCTTGACGGATCTATGCCCATCTTTTTAACCGTGTGTGAGTAAATCAGATTCAGGCTACTTCCTCCGTCCATCAGGACCTTTGTGAGGTGGTATCCATCTATAATGGGATCTAGGACGAGGGCCGCCGAACCTCCGTGACGGATAATGGTCGGGTGATTGCGCAGATCAAAGGTGATTGGATATGCCGACCATGGGTTATACTTTGGGGCTACATGCTCTACGGCACAGACCTTCCAAAGAGCTCGCTTCCTTTCCATCTTAGGTATATGGGTGGCATATATCATGTTCACCATTTTGACTTCTGAAGGAAATTTCTTCTGTCCGCCACCCATCGGACCCCGAGGCTCATCCTCATCCTCGCTGCGTGAGCTCTTGCCTTGGTCTTTAGGCGGAAGCTTGCCAACCTGCTTAAACACCCATCAATTACAGTGTCTGTGATTGGCGGGTTTCTCTTGAGTCCCATAGATTTGGCAAGGTTTTTCCATGATCTTCTCCAGGGGGTGGGTCCGCCACGATTGCCTTTAGGAGGCTTCTTCCGCTGCCTAGGTCCGCATTTGCAGAAGCCGGCGTTAATGACCATGTCATCGGCATCACTATTATTGTGCCGGTGCTTGTTCTTGTTGTCCTTTTGTTTCCCGTTGCCATCCCGAACTTTAGAGGTTCTAGGGTCTTGAGAGTCGTGGTTGCATTTTGCTAGCCAGTTGTCTTCCCCCATGCAAAAGTGAGTCATCAGGGAAGTAAGTTCGAACATGGTGCGAGGTTTATCCTGGCCGAGCTGGCAGGCCAGCCATTCGTCCCGATTATTCTGTCGAAAAGAAGCTATTGCCTCGGTGTCGGGGCAGTCGACAATTTGGTTCTTTTTGGTCAAGAACCGATTCTAGAATTGTCGTGCAGATTCTCCGGACTTCTAGACGACGTTACTTTGGTCAGAGGAGTCCGGTGGCCGAACATAGGTTCCCTGGAAGTTAAAGCGGAACACATCAACCAAGTCTTCCCAGCATCCAATGGAGTTTTCGGGGAGGCTATTGAGCCAGTGCTGAGCTGGCCCTTTGAGTTTAAGGGGAGGTATTTGATGGTGTGGATATCATCTCCTCGAGCCATATGGATGTGGAGGAGGAAGTCCTCGATCCATACGGTCGGGTCAGTTGTGCCGTCGTACTGTGTGATGTTTATGGGTTTAAACCCTTCTGGGAAATGATGTCGGATCACCTCATCTCTAAAACATAGCGGGTGAGCGGCGCCCCGGACCCAAGCTATGTCGCGCCTGTAATCGGCATATGTTCTAGATTGGTTACGTTCCCGATCTCTGTTATCTCTTTGGTCGAGCCATGGTCTGTACCCATCTCGTCTATCTGGTGAGTATCCTCTGGATCCGTAGATGGATCTTGTATGACCTGTTCTGTGATCTAAGTCATCTCGCAGGTCGAACCTGTCATTGAGCTCTAGTGGTTCCTTTCCCCATCCTTGGGGTATTGCTGGCCTATAAGTTGCGTCGTCAGCAGTTCGATCACGCCCGCGAGGAGGGTGGTCTGGCTGGTCGTATGGAGTATGTTTCAGAGACAAAGTATTAGTGAGCTCGTCGTCGAATTGCGGCAGCAGCCTTCTTCGTGGATAGCTCTTGGTCTGATCTGATAGGCCAGTACCATGTGCTTCTCAGCTGAGAGGACTCTTGTCCATCGATCATTGAGGTCATCCTGTTCGGCTTTAAGCCGTCGTTCCTTAATTTTCAGACTACGAGCCGTGCTATGAGCTGCTATCGAAACAGTTCCTGATTTTCATGGTTATCAGGGATGTCCAAGTCATCGGCTTCCGAGATATCCTCCTTTTCGACAGGGAGGGGGGGAGTAGTTATCATCCTCGGAACCGTTGAGGTCGTCTGGGTTGTGCTGGTCCTCAGGCACTTCCTGCCCCTCTAACGGGTGTTCGGGGACATCAGGGTCGCCATGGCCCTAAGGGTTAACTCTATCCCCGGTGCTGATAATAGCTTTCCTTCCCTTTTTGCCTTTGGACCATTTATGTGGTTTCCTGCGCCTTGACGGCGCGTCGCCCGATTTGTCACCGTCATTATTAGGCATTTTGTCACCATTAGGAGTGTCCACCATATAGACGTCATATGCAGAAGTGGCGGCCCATCACCCAGTATTAGGAGCGGTGGGGGCGCAATCCTTTTCACCCATGTATTCTGCCTCATCGGAGGCGTAGTCTAGCATGTCGGTTAAATCTCCGACAGTGTCCATCAAGTGGGTGGTGGGTGGGTCAAAAAATTCATCCCAACCCGTACTGTAGCCGATCTGAACAAAGATCAGGGCTGGATCGTCGGAAATTTCCATCGACGAGATCTGATCTAGAGTTTCGTCGAACACCGAGGGCTCGATCAGATCATACTGTTCAGCAAAACAGTATGGGAAGGAGGTTCGGCAAGAACGGGCGTCTGGCCTTCCAACACTATGGATGAATCCAGACCGGAAGTGGGTACACCGCCGTGGTTAACCCCGTTGGTGTGACCGAGGAGGGAACTCGAGGTTAAAGCCTCAGAGTCTTCGAGCATGGCAGGTGAAGCTGCAACCCCCGTTTGGTGACAGGTGGCCCCGAGAGTCTACAGAGAACTCTAGGTTCCCGAATTTGACCTCTCAACCAGGGGCGGAGCTCTCGACACGGCCTAGATGGCTGATTGGGTCAACGTGCAACACAATGCTGCCGAAGGCGAAGATCTGTGCAGGGACAAAGGTGTCCATGTTGTGGACCTCTTTGTTGATTCTAAGGCGAGGCATCAATTCCTTGAATGCTCACAGAGGAACTCTCAATGAAAGCACCAATGTCGGTGTCAAAACCGGCAGATCTTGGGTAGGGGGTCCCAAACTATGAGACTAGAATCGATGGTATCAGGAGACGAAGGGGACACAGATTTAGCCAAGTTCGAGCCCTCCTATGGACGTAATACCCTACGTCCTGGTTGGTTGTATTGATCATATGGGGGGTTATAGAGTTGATCTACTTCGAGATCGAATATCTAACCCTAGACGAGTTGTCTTCTAGCTATAGCCTAAAACCCTCCAGCTTATATAGACACCAAGGGTACCTAGGTTTTACACATGGTCGGTTACATGCCGAAGAGATAAACATGCCTATTCGCTACCTCAAACGTGGAACACAAGCCATACTTCCCAAAGCTTCCATCTTGGAGATAAGGTCTTCAATTAGTCTGGTGTTCGGTAAGTGGCCCATATGGTCCAGCCCATAGAGATAGGAGGGCCTCCCGAGGACCCCCTAATCCAGGACTCCCTCAGTGACCAACCGGGACTAAATGTCTCCATCCCACGGCGCACGTTTCCGACCACATGGCATGGATTTAGGCCCAATTCTTTTGACCCGATTATGGCGATTTTGGGTTTGGAAAATCAAAAGCTTAAAAGAACTCGATTTGATTCTATAGAATCGTCAAAATCCAACCATAATCGGTAGTGCAACCGAGATGCAGCGGTTCAGGGCGATTTTGGACCTCCTACAAAAGAAAACGTTTGGGTTTTGAGACGCTACCACTATTTCAGCAGGAAATTATGGGCAAAATGCCATCCCATAGCCCAACCGACCAAGCCCACTACTCGATCGCCCTCTCTCCATGTCACCGCTCGACTCCCTCTCCCGTCCACGCAGAGGCGGCTAGGGTTCGAGCCTGCCGCCCCTCCGCCCTCGAGGACATCCGGCCAACCGGCCCCTGAGGTCCTCCGCCCCCATCCCCATCCTGTCGGCCCCCATCCCCATCCCACCGGCCCCCATACCTCCGCCCCACCGGCTGCTCCCCGAGGTCCTCTGCCCCGTCAGCCCTCCGCCTCACTGGCTGGCCACCGAGGTCCTCCACCCCATCCCCATCTCGCCGGCCCCCGACGTCCATCCCGCCGGCTCCGACGAGCCCAACCAGTGGCTGGCCACTGCCTTGGTGAGCCCTTTCACTTTCTTCTCAGGGGCGTTACAGACATTTCAGCACACAACTCATCTCACAATCACTGACTACAATCTCACAAAAGAACTCGATGGCTTATTCTACATGATTATGTGAAAAGCTGATTCTGTGAGAAGTTTTCCAAAAGCCGATTCTGAAGAATCAAAAGCTAAAAAGCACTGGGCCTTAGTCCCGGGTCATGGCCAACTGAGACATTAGTCCCGGTTGGGAAACCGGGACTAAAGGCCCTTCCCAACTGGAACTAATGCCCTGTTATCTACTAGTGGGTACACTAATTGTGTTATATCCTTTTTGTTTCGGTTGCTAGTGCATCTAAATTGTAAAACTTATATATCCATAGATCGAATCTATATAGCCGCACCTCGCTCGCATGAGTACTGTTCAACTGCTAGCTCCAGTTAATATATTTACTAGCTTTGCACACTGTTGGTAGGATTTAACATATCTTGTTAATTTACTAGCTCCAGTTAAACTAGAAGAGTTTGGTCCTTCATCTTTCAAATTTAAATCGGCCCCATGATATTAGCTTAAGGCATTGTTGCTAAGTGGTGTATAAAACTTCAATGCCTTTAACTGAATTGTATTTTTTTCAAGTAGCTTAAATGTGTATTTATATAGAGAAAAAGTTATGATGTTCATTGTTGCACCAATCTAAAGATTTTGTTTCAAACACTATTTCCTACGATAGCCATCTATGCCCATATTTACTTATTTAGAGGTCCTTTTTTGGGAATTGTAATACCTACTATTAGGGGTGAAACCAGATTGGATTCGGATACTTATATCGTATACTGTTCCATATTTAGTTTTTAGATTCAGAAGCAGAACGAATGAGGATTCGACTAACAGACTACGCGGATCCGGACATGGTACAGTAATAACATGGCAATGTCAGGTTGAAAAAGGTCATTTACCATTTTCGTGTATGAGAAATACAACATTTTTTTAACTAAAATTATACATGAAAAATGAGAAAATATTAATAGTTGTACACGAACACATAGAGCATTAGATGGTATTGAAATAAGCCAAATAAATCACTAATAAGCGCATGCCATGTCTCATGAGTAAAGACTGCATTCACGTATTGCTAGTTGACACTCCTTATATTTTGGAACAGAGAGAATATTTATAACTTCCCCTATAGAACGGATTGGGAATCTAAAAGGTCAGATTATCCAGCTATAATAACGGGATTATTGTATTGTCGAGTACATTACGAATACCATATCCTATAAATTGTAGTCGGTTCCAACTCAATTGTTTTCAGATGTCAAAAATCACTTATTGCGCCCTATAATAAGCATAGTTTTGGACAAAAATTGCCGTAACCACATTCACCCTTACATGTTCTAGAGCTACAATAAAGAAAGTTTTTAATGACTTATCTACAATACACCCATGACGTCGTGTTTGGTTTATTTGACATGTAACGATCCGGAATTATCTCCTAAGCACACGTTAGGACTCAATTTTGTCTACAAAGTTTGCACAAGTCAACTGCACCACCGGAATCGGCCCCTACGCCGACGGCCAGGTCCCGTCGGCATAGACCAGAATACCGTCGTCGTAGGTCTACGCCGATGGCCCCCGTTGGCGTACGCCCATCGGGATCGCGAACATCGACGTATCCGGGCATTTTCGTCGGCATAGGAAAACCGACGGCGTAGGTCCCTATGCTTACCTCCGATCGTACGACCGTCGGCGTAGGTGGGTCGTCGGCGTCCTTTTTCACATGACGGCGGCTGACAGCGACGTCGGAGTTCGTCCACCAACCGAAAGCTGCCACGTGACAGGGGCTACGCCGACGGTTACATCATCAGCATAGGCCAGGAGATACGCCGACGGTGTAACCGTCATCGTAGCCCTGCCACATGGCAGCTCCTGCTGCATCCCAAGGCAGGGCTACGCCGACTCTTACACCGTCGGCATAGGCCAAGAAATACGCCGACGGTGTAACCGTCGGCATAGCCCTCCCACGTGGTAGCTTCTGGTGCACCCGAAGGCAATGTTACGCCGACGGTTACACTATCGGTATACGTGCTGTTTTTGTTGTTTTTATTTTATTTCTCGATAATATACAACACAAATAGATCACAAATTGTACACAATATATATATATATATATATATATATATCATAGATCCACATCATTATCACCACAATATAAGTATTATCACCACAATATAAGTATTACTATCACAACATAAGTGAAATCAATAAAACAGACGTCGAAACAACACAACATAAGTCCGAACAACATAATATAAATGCATGAAAGATAAGTCATGACTCAGCCCCTTTACTGGGTCGAACCATCGGCATTTGAACACAGGGAGACTTAGGGTTTCGCAGCCATGACTGAATGTGTCACAACCCTAGCAAGTGTCCTAGGTTAGCATTGTGTTTGCATCATCATCATCATCATCATTGCATCAATGTGAAATGGGGAGAAAGAAAAGAAACCCCAAGCACTTAATGAATTAAAGAAAATTGAAGATAAATGAAATCTCAACAAATCCAAAATGCCCCTTAAAAATGTTCCCTATGTCTGATGATTGAGAGCATGGATATACCAGGGATCATTCTAATTATTTGAACATTTTAAATAATTTAAATTAATGACTTAAGCCTCTGAAAATGATAAATAAAACAACTATCATTAATTCTGATTTCAAATCACCCTGAAACTTTTTGAATAGGGTTGAAATATTCAAACTCTATTTTAGAAATTGTTTGGGGATATTTTGAAATTTATTTGAACCTCGAAATAAAATAAACACAGGTCAGAAAAATAGAAAACAGAAGAAAGGAAAAAGAGAAAAAAAAAGAGAGAGGGAGCTTACCTGCTGGCCCATCTGGCCCAGGAGGGTCTTCTTCCTCCTGGCGTCCAGTAGGCGCGGCGTTAGGCCGCCGTGCGCTCACGCCGGTGGCGCCACGCAGCTGCCTGCCTGGCCCCTTCCTCGCCAGCGCGACGAAGGGGATAAGCTCCTAGACGCTTCCCCGCCGCTCTCTCCCTCCTCTTCCCCGCTCTTCCCTCTTCTCCTCTCGGCTCCGCCATGGCCGTTCCATAGCTCGCCGTCCCCAGCTCGTCTCCGTCCATCACCCTTGCTGTAGTGGAGGCAGAAGCCCGAATTCCGGTCGCCGCCGTTCTCGTCGCCGATGACAACTCCGGTGACCAGTAGGTCATTCTGGGGATGCCATCGAGTTCGTAGAGTCCTGTAGGTGCCGTAGGTGCTATGAGCGCGTGTCGATGAGGTCTGTAGCCGTAGTTTCATCGGAGCCCGAGCGCCGCCGTCCGCCAAGGTCATCGTCGGCGACGTTCCAGGCCATCCTAGCCTCGGGGATGTGCCCAGATGGACGTGCGCGTGCATAGGCTCCCGCTTGAGACCATCCGCCGTGGATTTGGTCGTCGGAGGTGGGTTCTCGAGCCCTCCGCCGTTCCTGGAGTCACCGGCGGCTCAACGCCGGTGACCCTGGTCCGTTTGACCAGAGGGTTGACCCCCTCTGGGTCAATGACAGGTGGGGCCTCGCCCTTGTTAATTAACAGAGTTTAAAATTGAATTAATTAAATTAATTAACCTAATTACACACTGACCAGTGGGCCCAGCCCTGTTAGTTAATTAGGATTTAGTTTAATTAGTTAGTTTAAAGTCTGAGTCACTGACATGTGGCCCCCACATGTCAGGTTTGACTCTGGTCGGGTCTGATGACTTGCTGACACAAGCATGACCTCAGGCTGACGCATTAAATCATTTTCTTATTAAAAATAATTCCATAAATTGTTTAAAACTTTGAAAAATCATATAAATTAATCTGTAAGTCACATGAAAATAATTTATATATGAAAATTTATCAGAAAAATCCAATGAATCCAATGCTGCTATTCTCATACATGTTAGAGAAACCTAAATAGGTAAACATGGACATTTTAACATTAGGTCAATATATGGAATTTGAAATGAGAACAACTTTGAACCTATATTCAAACTCATTTCAAATTGACATGATCACCAGTTACATTAGCTCACCCATGCATACTACTATGCCATGATCATGCATCATATTGTTGCATCTGCTTGTATTGAATGCTTTTATTTGCGCTGCGGTAGGCCCTAATCCGGAGGATACTACTCCGTACCCCGACGAAGGAGAGAAATCCTCCGCAACCCAGCAAGGCAAGCAACCCCATTGATCATTCCGATAACATCCCACTCTCTCGCTCCTGCTTTCGTTTATTGCATTAGGACAAACGATCACCTGTCAGTCATACACGATAGATGGTCCTATTCTTATGCATGACCTGATCTTGTCACAGTAAATAGCTAAACCTTGCAACCTAGCATACCTGGTAGATGCTTGTGCCATGATGTGCTTAGCTTACTTTGCCTGCTATGCTTGCTATGCTTAGAGTATGTCAGGTCTGATTCATCTGGGTGATGAACCAGAGTGAAACAGTGTTGTCCGATGTGATGAGCTCATAATGAATACGATCTGGTAAGGGTAGCGATGAGAGGCTATGTAGGAGTACATAGTGGGTTGTCTCATTGGGACCGTTCTTAGGAACTGGGTTCTGTGTTTGTGATCCAAGACTAGTTACTACCATGCATTGGGTTCCAGTAACTCGACCCCTCTTGACTTATCAGTCGCTTAGTCCTTGGTCCAGGTATTGCAAGTAGTTTCTGGTGTTCATAGTATGCTGGAGGCCGTGCGTAGCGCTGACCCTCGGGGTGGGTTACGACGCGGTAGGCAGTGGCACGGTGTACCAAGGGTCACCCGAATGGTGGTCTTGGGAACCCTGCGCACATCGTTTGGGACCATAGCGGAAACTTCGGCCAGACTTCCGTGCGGGTCAGTCTCAAATAGGCGGTAGCCTGGACTAGAGGTCTTATGTCATTGACGGTCGTGGTCGACTCCCTCGCTGGGCATCCGCTTGAAGGTTGCCGAGGTGCATGGTTTATGGCACACAGCGATAAGTGGCGAGAGCGTGTGTGAAGAAGTATACCCCTGCAGGGTTTGAAACTATTCAAATAGCCGCGTCCTCGGATATGGACTACTTGGAGAACTTATGCTGTTCATAGATAATCAAATGGATACTCCTAAAAATATCAAGACAAGTGTGAGTACCGTGGATGGCACTCTTCCGGAAGGGGAAGGTGAATCCATGGTGGTGTATTGTGATGGAGATAGTGGACTCGTGTGCGATAACTAAAATTGTAACAAAGAGTTTAAAACTGAGTAGTGTAGGTTAGCCATGAGTCAAAGCTAGCATTCTACATAAACTCCACCACCTCCCTTTGTTGATACATAAGCATAAATAGACTAGGTCTGTTTTAAAGACTTGCTGGGTACGATTGTACTCATCCTTGCTTAATTAATGTTGCAAAAGAGAACCATGACCCATCAGGTGGGTTCTATCTAGACGTTGACGATGCCGAATAGCTGGTGTCCCAACTACGATCTTGCTCGTGTGGTGGGCTGTAGATAGTCAGGCCATGTGCCTCTTTTTCGGTCGAAGTTGAGTCTAGAAACACTATAGATAAGTAGGGGAATTGATTGTGGAAGGGAACGTAAGGCTCTTTTTACTCCTCTTCCCAAGTTATTCTATGCTGGGTCATTCTCATCTTTTCTACGGGGTTAGGAACTAGGATTCTCATCTATTGCTTAGGATGATGAGTTACTAGCCATGGACCAATAGCTAGCTTGCTTGTAAGTGAGTGCAGTTATTCAGGTATTGTTGGTGTGAAAAACAGATGGATAAGAGATTTGAGTCTAGATAGTCGAGTGGTTATGCGTTTCCAATCTCTTTTCAATTGTCTCAAAAAAATTGTTGAGCAATTACAGCCGTCATGCTGTCCAATTTCTGCTAGGATCTCTAATGTCTTTGCATCATTCTCTGTTTCAGATGCCATCTCGTCCTTTCTGTCAGGTGGTCCGTCTGACCAGGTGCATTGATGTGCCGGGTCACACGGCTATGTTGGTTAGAGTGATGACGGAGGGTGGATATCGCTGGTACCCAGAGTACATAGTGGAGGAGCAGTATCGAGATTTCAACCAGTGTCAGTATTTGTGTACCGTTAGGATATATCCTTCATATCCTGGAGCTGCAGAGCCGCTTCACTGGATTCATGGATTGGGAGTTACCACAGATATGGCAGTTCAGGAAGCCGCCTACACTATGCTGACTATTATGAGGTTTGGCCATGGTCTACTCCAGAAGACGGAGTTGTGCTATGTACCTGCTTCCATGGGAGGAGAGGATGGATATCTCAGTGCAGCCTACTTTGATCATTCTCATGAGGATCCTAGGCTGCAGGTGACCGCTCAGATGTTGGAGAACAGGGATCGTGATGCACGTGCCCTTCGCATGGAGCTCTATGCTACCCGTGCCCGTCTTTGGACAGCCTTGACGCAGTTGGCGCCTGTCGTGCAGACAGGCTATGGAGATTTGGAGATGCTGACCCCATCGTGGACACATTTGCCAACACACGTAGACTGGCCTGATGTTCGAGGCATCACCCCTCTTCGAGGACCATTGTTGCCACCGACAAGGGGACCAAGGCCACACCTCTGTCCTTATGGGTTCCAGGGATCCTAGGCTAGGGTGTTTCCAGATCCTCAGGTTCAGCTCCCAGGTCATGGGGGCAACCTGTACGAGGCATTCTACGGTGATGTTTGAGTGCGTGGATGTTAGACCCAGTATGGTAGTAGTCGTATCGCCACAATCATGTGTGTCTGGTGGGGTATGATCAAGGTCGAGAGTTGAGTTCCGGAGGTGTAGATAGATAATGTATAGGAAGCTTGTAATGCCTCCGATGAGTTGTGTCATCTCTCTGTAGTTGTTATCAGCTTGGGCTTGTACTGAACTAAGTCATGGTGTGTATGTAACCTAATGTTCATATGGTAGTTGCTTTACCATGTTGATTGGTGTTTATCCTACATGCCATGTTGACCAGTACATTCCTTATCTCATGTCTTAGAGTTGATGTTCTCTATGTCTAAGTTGTGGATTGTTTTCCCTAGGATGGTGGCAACTAGGAACAATCCCGTGCCTGCTCTTGAGCAAGGCGAGAGTAGCCAGCCAAGGCAAGAGGAGCTTCCACATGCACCATCCCTAGCGGAGGTGATGCTAGAGGCTGAAAGGAATAAGAGGGAGACCAATAGGCTGTTGGAAAGAATTGAACAAAACACAGCTCGTGCTCCCCGCAGTTATCACCATGATGGAGTATCACTTGGTGACTTTATCAAGCTGTGTCCGCCTAAGTACCATCATTCGATCGACCCCCTCGATGCGGATGATTGGCTGACTAGTATGTCACGTAAGATCCGAGCTGCAAATGTTTCGGAGGCCAACAAGGTGACCTTTGCGACATACTTTCTGGAGGGACCTGCCAACCTGTGGTGGGAAAGCTATGAGGCTATATGTCCCCAGGGACCTGCATCAACATGGGCAGAGTTCAGCGCCGCATTCCATCTCCATCACATCCCGGAAGGGCTGATGGATCACAAGAGAGAGGAATTCTGTGCCTTCACACAGGGCAGATTGTCAGTGGATGCATACAGTCGCGAGTTTGGTAATCTTGCTCGCTATGCCCCACAGGAAGTCTCAACTGATGCTAAGAAGCAGGCTAGGTTCCGCAAGGGACTTATTGCTGAGCTTCGCCGAGATCTTCGCTTGCACGAGTGCACCATCTTCCAGGCTCTCGTCAATAAGGCCATCAATGCTGAGTCCGGACAAATTGACTACGAGGCTACAAGGAAGCATAACTGTGACTTCAACCCTGCATCGGGTTCAGGCCCCAACAAACACCGAGTGTGGGTGCCCAATGCAGCTTTGCCGGCAAGATACACTGCGAGGCCATCCTTCCAGGCACCTCGTCCAGTTCAGTCCAACCCTCCACCCAGACCCTTTGGAGGACCTCAAACAAATGTCGGCCCTCGTGCCACAGTGGTATGCTACAAGTGTGGAGAACCGGGACATTATTCTTGTGAATGTCCCCAGAACAATGCTAAGCCCGCTGGACGCGAAAAACCAGGGAACGCTTTCTATGTGAAGCCAGCTCCTGTCCGTGGGCGAGTGAATTATGTGTGTGCTGAAGAAGCCCTTGAAGATCCTGATGTCATTCTAGGTACGCTTCTTGTTAATAGCCATCCAACATCTGTTCTATTTGATATTGGGGCATCTCATTCATTCATTTCAGAAAGTTATGCACAGTAGCATAACATGTCCATCTGTGACATGCCCACTCCTTTAGTAGTTCAGACTCCTGGTTCAAAGTGGCAAACTTCTAGAGTGAGCCATGACAATGAAATTCGGGTGGATAGACTAGTATTCCTAGCATCTTTGACAACTCTTAAGTCTTCGGACATCAATATCATTCTAGGTATGGACTGGATGAAAGCCCACTATGCCAAGATTGATACTCATTCTAGGAATGTTCAACTTACACATCCCTCGGGTGAGATAGTTAATGTCTCTACTCGAACAACCAAGATCCAACTCTATTCCCTAAATGCTAGCCCTCTCCCTGAATTAGAAGATATTCCGGTAGTCCGTGATTTTCCGAATGTCTTTCCAAAAGAGCTGCCAGGTATTCCACCTATCAGGGATGTTGAGTTTGTGATAGAACTTATTCCAGGGACAGTCCCAGTAGCCAGAAGACCCTATAAGATGGCACCCCTAGAACTAGCCGAGCTAAAAATCCAACTCGATGAAGCTCTGAAGAAAGGTTTCATCCGTCCTAGCTCTTCTCTTTGGGCTTGCCCCGTCCTCTTTGTTAAGAAGAAGGATGGATCGGATCGGATGGTTGTGGATTACCGACCAGTGAATCTGGTCACTATCAAGAACAAGTATCCGCTTCCCAGGATCAACGATTTGTATGATCAACTCGCTGGATCCTCTGTCTTTTCCAAAATGGATTTGAGGTCGGGATAGCATCAAATCATAATTAGAAACGGGGACATTCCAAAAACGGCTTTTGTCACTCGTTATGGCCAATACAAGTACACCGTCATGTCCTTCGGTTTAACCAATGCTCCAGCCACCTTCTCTCATCTAATGAATTCGATCTTCATGGAGTATTTGTATAAGTTCGTCGTGGTTTACCTCGACGATATACTCATCTACTCGAAGAACGAACAAGAACATGCCGAGCATCTAAGGCTGGTATTGATGAAACTTCGAGAGCACCACTTATATGCCAAATTCTCCAAGTGTGAATTCTGGTTGCCGGAAGTGACCTATCTGGGCCACGTGATCTCTGGAAAAGGTATTGCTGTTAATCCCGAGAGAGTTCAGGCCATCCTTGATTGGACTCAACCTGAATCGGTTAAGCAAGTTCTAAGTTTCCTTGGCTTAGCGAGCTATTGTCGCCGCTTTGTTAAGAACTTCTCCATGGTTGCGAAACCTCTGACTAAACTCCTCAAGAAAGATAAAATGTTTGAGTGAACCCCACAATGCGAGCATAGTTTTCAGGAGTTGAAAAGACGACTGACCTCTGCTCCCGTTCTGGTGCCACCAGATTTTTCTAAGGACTTTATTATCTACTGCGACGCCTCGCGACAAGGATTAGGTTGCATTCTTATGCAAGATCGTCATGTGATTGCATATGCATCTCGACAGTTGCGACCACATGGGGATAATTATCCAACACATGATCTTGAGCTTGCAGCTGTAGTCCATGCACTAAAAACATGGCGACATTATCTTCTGGGTAATCGTTGTGAGATATACACTGATCACCAAAGTCTGAAATATATCTTAACCCATCCGGATTTGAATCTCAGGCAAAGACGGTGGGTAGAGTTGATTACAGATTACGACTTAGGGATAACTTACACCCCGGGGAGAGCCAATGTCATGGCTGATGCACTAAGTCATAAGTCTTATTGTAACAATCTGATGTTACAACAAGGTCAACCGCTTCTCTATGAGGAATTCCGGAAGTTAAATCTTCACATTGTTCCTCAAGGATTCCTATCCAACCTGGTGGCGAAACCTACTCTTTTGGATCAAATCATAGAAGCTCAGAAGCATGATGCCGGGATATCTCGGATCAAGAAAAACATTAAGAAGGGTAATGTTAGATGCTTCTTGGAAGATGATCGAGGAGTTGTCTTCTTTGAGAATCGCTTGGTGATCCCAAAGAAACAACATCTATGACAATTGATCCTTAAGGAGGCTCATGATTCTCCTCTCACAATTCATCCGGGTAATACCAAAATGTATCAGGACATACGCCAGAGGTTCTGGTGGACTAGGATGAAGAGAGAAATTGCTCAGTATGTTGCTAACTGCGACGTTTGTCGTCGTGTGAAAGCAGAACATCAAAGGCCTGCTGGCACCCTTCAACCCTTAGCTATTCCTAAATGGAAATGGGATAAGGTCGGTATGGATTTCATCACCGGTTTTCCCAGGACCAAGAGAAGGAACAATGCTATATTTGTAGTCATTGATCGCCTCTCCAAAGTGGCTCATTTTCTTCCTGTTCAGGAAAGCATTACTGCTAGCCAGCTAGTGGAGTTATATGTTTCTCGAATAGTTTCCCTTCATGGTGTTCCTTTGGAGATTAACTCAAACCGAGGAAGTATCTTTACTTCTCGATTTTGGGAAAGTTTTCAAACTGCCATGGGGACTCATCTATCCTGTAGCACTGCTTTGCACCCTCAATCAAGTGGTCAAGTTGAGCGAGTCAATCAAATTCTCGAAGACATGCTTCGAGCTTGTGTTATATCTTTCGGTATGAATTGGGAGAACTGCCTTCTGTTTGCTGAATTCGCATATAACAATAGTTATCAATCAAGCTTGGGCAAAGCCCCTTTTGAAGTTCTCTATGGACGAAAATGCCGAACACCTCTTAACTGGTCAGAAACCAGAGAGAAGCAACTCTTTGGTCCGGACATGATCCAGGATGTAGAGGAGCAAGTTCACATTATTCGTGAAAAGTTGAAAACAGCCCAATCCCGTCAAAAGAGTCATTATGACCGTCATCATAAGTCTGTGACTTATGAAGTTGACGAGAAGGCTTACCTTCGGGTTACACCTTTGAAGGGTACACATCGATTCGGTATCAAAGGCAAGTTGGCTCCACGTTACATTGGACCTTTTCGCATTCTTGCTAAACGAGGAGAAGTTGCCTACCAATTGGAACTTCCACCGCATCTTTCCAAGGTTCATGATGTCTTCCACATCTCACAACTCAGGCGTTGCTTTTCGGATCCTGTCCGCGAAGTAGACCACGAAGCGCTTGATCTCCAAGATAACCTTACGTATCGAGAATACCCTGTTCGTATTCTCGATCAAGCTGAGGGTACCACTCGACGTCGGAACATCAAGTTTCTTAAGGTCCAGTGGTCACATCATTCTGAAAAGGAGGCAACATGGGAAAGAGAAGATCGTCTTCGACTAGAGTACCCCGCTCTCTTCCCGACGACTTCAAAATCTCGGGACGAGATTCTTTTGAGTGGGGGTGAGTTGTCACAACCCTAGCTAGTGTCCTAGGTTAGCATTGTGTTTGCATCATCATCATCATCATTGCATCAATGTGAAACGGGGAGAAAGAAAAGAAACCCCAAGCACTTAATGAATTAAAGAAAATTCCAGATAAATGAAATTTCAACAAATCCAAAATGCCACTCAAAAATGTTCCCTGTGTCTGATGATTGAGGGCATGGATATACCAGGGATCATTCTCATTATTTGAACATTTTAAATAATTTAAATTAATGACTTAAGACTCTGAAAATGACAAATAAAACAACTATCATTAATTCTGATTTCAAATCACCCTGAAACTTTTTGAATAGGGTTGAAATATTCAAACTCTATTTTAGAAATTGTTTGGGGATATTTTGAAAGTTATTTGAACCTGGAAATAAAATAAACACAGGTTAGAAAAATAGAAAACAGAAGAAAGGAAAAAGAGAAAAAAAAGAGAGAGGGAGCTTACCTGCTGGCCCATCTGGCCCAGGAGGGTCTTCTTCCTCCTGGCGTCCAATAGGCGCGACGTGTGGCCGCCGTGTGCTCATGCCGGTGGCGCCACGTAGTTGCCTGCCTGGCCCCTCCCTCGCCAGCGCGACGACGGGGATAAGCTCCGAGACGCTTCGCCGCCGCTCTCTCCCTCCTCTTCCCCGCTCTTCCCTCTTCTCCTCTCGGCTCCGCCATGGTCACTCCATAGCTCGCCGTCCCCAGCTCGTCTCCGTCCATCCCCCTTGCTGTAGTGGAGTTAGAAGCTCCGCCTAGATGCCCTGGTCCTCCTCGCCGAAGGAATCGCCGCCTAGAGATCCATCGAGGGAACCCTGACCTCTTCTTCCTCCTCGGGTCAGAAGCTCGCCGCCGTCGATTCTTCGCCTTCAAGCCGTCCTCGAGCTCAAGTTCGTCACCTCAGCACCCGCAGTGAGCCCCCGAGCATTTCCCCTCTCCTTCCGTTCGATTTCAAGGCCCGTAGCTGAGCTTTGGCACGAGCCCGAATTCCGGTCGCCGCCGTTCTCGTCGCCGATGACAACTCCGATGACCAGTAGGTCATTCTAGGGATGCCATCGAGTTCGTAGAGTCCTGTAGGTGTCGTAGGTGCTATGAATCTAATGGTGGTATTCTCATGCATGTTAGAGCAACCTAAATAGGTAAACATGGACATTTTAACATTAGGTCAATATATGGAAATTGAAATGAGAACAACTTTGAACCTATATTCAAACTCATTTCAAATTGACATGATCACTAGTTAGATTAGCTCACTCATGCATACTACTATGCCATGATCATGCATCATATTGTTGCATCTGCTTGTATTGAATGCTTTTATTTGCGCTGCGGTAGGCCCTAATCCGGAGGATACTACTCCGTACCCCGACGAAGGAGAGAAATCCTCCACAACCCAGCAAGGCAAGCAACCCCATTGATCATTCCCATAACATCCCACTCTCTCGCTCCTGCTCTCATTTATTGCATTAGGACAAACGATCACATGTCAGTCATACACGATAGATGGTCCTATTCTTATGCATGACCTGATCTTCTCATAGTAAATAGCTAAACCTTGCAACCTAAAATACCTGGTAGATGCTTGTGCCATGATGTGCTTAGCTTACTTTGCCTGCTATGCTTGCTATGCTTAGAGTATGTCAGGTCTGATTCATCTGGGTGATGAACCAGAGTGAAACAGTGTTGTCCAATGTGATGAGCTCATAATGAATACGATCTGGTTAGGGTAGCGATGAGAGGCTATGTAGGAGTACATAGTGGGTTGTCTCATTGGGACCGTTCTTAGGAACTGGGTTCCGTGTTTGTGATCCAAGACTAGTTACTACCACGCATTGGGTTCCGGTAACTCGACCCCTCTCGACTTATCAGTCGCTTAGTCCTTGGTCCAGGTATTGCAAGTAGTTTCTGGTGTTTATAGTATGCTGGAGGCCGTGCGTAGCGCTGACCCTCAGGGTGGGTTACGACGCGGTAGGCAGTGGCACGGTGTACTAAGGGTCACCCGAATGGTGGGCTTGGGAACCCTGCGCACATCGTTTGGACCGTAGCGGAAACTTCGGCCGGACTTCCGTGCGGGTTAGTCTCAAATAGGCGGTAGCCTGGACTAGAGGTCTTATGTGATTGACGGTCGTGGCCGACTCCCTCGCTGGGCATCCGCTTGAAGGTTGTCGAGGTGCATGGTTTATGGCACACAACGATAAGTGGATGGCACTCTTCCGGAAGGGGAAGGTGAATCCATGGTGGTGTATTGTGATGGAGATAGTGGACTCGTGTGCGATAGCTAAAATTGTAAAAAAGAGTTTAAAACTGAGTAGTGTAGGTTAGCCATGAGTCAAAGCTGGCATTCTGCATAAACTCCACCACCTCCCTTTGTTGATACATAAGCATAAATAGACTAGGTCTGTTTTAAAGACTTGCTGGGTACGATTGTACTCATCCTTGCTTAATTAATGTTGCAGAAGAGAACCAGGACCCATCAGGTGGGTTCTATCTAGACGTTGACGATGCCGAATAGTTGGTGTCCCAGCTACGATCTTGCCCGTGTGGTGGGCTGTAGATAGTCAGGCCGTGTGCCTCTTTTCTATTTTCGCCGTCTGTACTCAGACAGCTTAAGTTTCCGCTGGCTTGTATGCCTTTGTTTGTATGACTTGAGTGTCGGGTCATGTGACCCCTATCTGTAAGAACATATTATGTAAGGCTCGTCTGAGCCTCTTAAATAAAAGTCATGTTGTTGTATGGTTATGTTGTGATGCCATAGTAGTATCTATGCATATTGGGCATGTCGTGCGTACGTGTGACGTGCAACGATATGTATGGGATCCGACACCTAGTCGTGTGCCTTTAGTAGTACTCTTTACGGGAAACTGCCTCTTTGTGCTTCCACCAAGCCATGGTAGCTTGCTACTACTCCGGACACATTGATTGACCGGCATGTATCCTTCTTTCCTGCTGTGTCTGTTCCTTCGGGGAAATGTCTCGCAGTGTAATGGAGTCCCTGTAGCCTGCTACGACTCGTCTACGTGCAGTGATGACATCCGTGTCTCGTGACGTAATGGAGTCCTTGTAGCCTGCTATGACTCGTCTACACACGCTTGAGGCCAACACCTGCATTGCTGGGTTATGTATGCCTGTTTCCGTACGGATGTGCCACTTGGGTTCTATGACTAGTCATGTCGGCCCGGGTTCTTTGTTGTGTGATTGCCAGCGACACGTTCACATACGTGAGCCGAAAGACGCAAACGGTCCCGGCCAAGGTAACGCTGCAGCCGTGGAGTACCGTGTGTGAGGCCGCAAAGTGATGTGGCTTGTTACAGTATGGAATCATATGACTTAGGATCGGGGTCCCTATAGAATGAAAGCTCGTATATTTTTCCTACCCTTCCGTAATACTAAACTCAATTTTGACATGGGGTGTACACTCCAGTATTTATAGTTTTGGGATCAGACCGGTTGTTCTGGTGCCCTTCTGTATGGAAGCGATACCCATTCACACCATACTTTTCACATGTCATGGCCGAAGGGTTAAAACCCATGGAAACCCATCTCAATTCGTCATCCATAGATATGTTCCGATCTTTTCCCTACAAGTTTAATTGAAACTGTTTGGTTAACTAATAAAATGTTCAACTAGGTATTTAATAGGCAAATGTGAAAATTTACTTTAGCCATGAACCCAGCAACAAAATTTTGCCTTCCAGGGTTTCCATTTCGAAGAAGAGTAAGTGCCTCCGTCTGAGTAGGATGAATCATTCCCTTCCACTCCTCATAAATGAATTGGCTTAAAGAAGAAAAGCGGTGTTTAGGCCTAGACTAAGAGAACATAGAACATGATGTTGTGCAAGACATAAAGGAATGGTGTGGTGGTATTACCTTATCCACTCCTCCTCAACTTCCTTGATGTTGTGCAAGACATAGAACATGATGTCCTCCCACTCTTGTTCTGGCATGTTCTAAGAATTCGAGCAACCAGTCCTGCCACCTTGCCCGCTGAATAGATCGAGCTTGGGTTTATACATGGGCTCTTCCGTATTGTATCGAGGCACCTTATTATGCAGGCTGGGAACATGGTGTGGATAGTACGATGTCCTGAGATTTGACACCTCAAGGATAACTGCCTTAGCTATGGAAGCTTCAATTGTAGCTTTGTTTCCAGATTAGTTTCGGATATGCTTGTCCTGTCTCTCAGGGCCGTACTGCCAACGATTCTGCACAGGCCCCTCCCCCCAACAATACCTCTTTTGCGAGGTATAAAATGAGACGTGTCATCGGAGTAAAAAATCTTGGCGGAAAGGTCTTCTCTATCTTGCATATCAACTCTGGTGCCTTCTTATGCAATTGTCCAATCACCTCGGGACATACTTCTTTATCACAAAGCGTGCGGAAGAAATGGCTTAGCTCCGCAAGCACTCACCAGACATGCTCGGGGACATAGCCTCGAACCATCACCGGCATTAACCGCTCAATCCATACATGATAGTCATGACTCTTGAACCCGTTGACTTTGCCCGTTGAAAGATTGACTCCATTACTTATATTCAATGCATAACCAATAGTGAACTTCAAGATGTGTTTGAGCCACATAAGTACCTCCTTATTTTCCGGCGGTTTAAGGATGAAGTCAGCCTCTGGCTTGAACCAGTTTCTTCGACCGCCTGTGGGAGGTTGCATGTTTAGCGTGGTCTATCACAATTTTTGTGTTGATCGGCTCTAGCTCGAACGCTATCCTTTTCTTATCAGGAATGTTGAGGATCGTGCGAAAAAGGGGCTCTGCGACATTCTTTTCAGTGTGCATCACATCGATGTTATAAGGAAGTCTGACGTCCTTGAAAGAGGGAAGCTTCGTGAAGGGGCTAATGTGAGTCCAGTTGTGTGTCTCACCATATCCCTCGAAGCGTTTGCCTTTGCCTTTCCCTTTGACTTCAGGATTGAGAGCTTTTAGCTGAGCAAGAACATCTTCCCTCGAAAATGTTGGAATCTCGTTTACTTCATGGACAACCCGACCTTTCGTGAAGTTCTTATTTCCTTCCCTGTTTGCATGGTCTGGAGGGAGGAATTGGCGGTGCTGGTCAAAGGCTACATACTTGCGACCCTTCCTCAGCCAAATAAAATGTAGAGCCTGCATGCACACTGTGCATGGCATCTTACCAGTTGTACACCATCTTACCAGTCATGCATGCAATACATCAACCAAACTTTCATCAAGAAATTTTTCTACAGATGTCGGTCGTATGTCAACCTTGGGAAGTACCAAGAATGGTGTAAATCATCCACCAACGACTGCATTAATACTTTCAAATTCTTCCCTGTGTATTTGGACCCTGGAATGCTCAGCGACAAGAACATGGTGTTGCATGGCATTGGGACACAGGGAGGGAGATTGAGCGGAATAACAAACATGGGCCAACGGCTGTATGAATAGTACGGCATACCATTTGGATTGACCCCATCACCTGTTATTGCAACTCTGACATTCCCATCCTCGGCTTCTTCCTCGAGGTATTCTCTATTGAATGACTTCCATGCTTCACCTCCCGATG
The DNA here is from genome assembly GCA_022496015.1 of Hordeum marinum. NCBI lineage: Eukaryota > Viridiplantae > Streptophyta > Magnoliopsida > Poales > Poaceae > Hordeum > Hordeum marinum. The sequence goes on from CM039674.1 coordinate 35,297,845, forward strand.
GATGTACGATTTTATTTGTATGGTACCTTTTCCCTTGCTTGTGCCACTTCATCATTTTGGCAGACTCCTCCGTGATGAAAAGGCGCTGTAGTCTTTCTATGAAATGAAGATATCGAAGAACCTTTGCGGGGATGCATACCTGCCTATTTTGACCATCCTTACCGACCACCTCAAGGTACCGAGAGGAACCACACTTCCTACAATACTTGTCATCTGCATACTCGTGCCTAAACAAAAGACAATTCTTCGGAGAGACATGTATTTTCTCATAATCCATAGAGAGTGCCTTCATGATTTTCTTCGTGGCGTACATGCTTTTTGGCGGTTCATGACTATCGGGAAGGCTGTTAGCCCATACTCCTAGAAATTCTTTGATGCAAGCCTGGCTACATCTGTACTCAGCCTTAACTTTCATTAGTTGTAAGATGGCATCTAGCTGATAGAGTTTGGCACCCGCATAAAGAGGCTTCTTTGATGAAGCCAAGATCTCCAAGAAGGACTTTCGGTTGCCTCCGGCTTCTCTGGCTCCTCTAGTTCATTCTCTGAAGGTTTCGCATGTGTCACCTCTATAGCAATGACATCATCTAGCATGTCTCTGACCCCGTCTTCCACATAACCACTATGCGTTGACGCATCACCTCTTCTCTACCATGGTCCCGCTCGGCAAAGTTTATCGGCATGTCAATGTTTTTTCATATATCCGTGCGTGCGAAGGTGTCAGGTCATTTTGTCCTTGCCTTTAGAGTGACGTCTGCCACATCTCGCACACGGGCAATGTCGAATCATTTTCATTGGACCACGGAATGTCTCCCTCAAAAACACATCGGTTTTGGCAATCCACTCTGATGTTACTCGATTCCCACGGGGGCCACGGGTAAAACCACTATACATCCACTGATTATCTCCCATCCTTTGCTTTATTGGGAGCCACACAACAAAATTAAGGTTTAATTTGAATTAATCACATCAAATATTTATTTTCTACCGCGTTTACGGCTCTGAATCCACCTATATCTCTAATAGGTAAAGAGGGTTCTAATCCCACCCAAGGATGTGTAGATTGAGTACATTCTCCATGCTCTACCCCGTTCCGAGACAAAATTTCGGCAGCACCTCCCCGTTGTTCTCCAAATACACGTCTCGGCAAATAGCCGAGAGCATGTGCCCCGGAGAACAACGGGGAGGCGCCGTAGAAAATTATCTCGAAACGGGGTAGGGCATGGAGAACGTACCCAATCTACACATCTTCGGGCTGTCCGTGGAAAACACTGGACAATCCGAAAGAGTTACGGTGATAAATATGCAATTGAATGCATATTTATCCAAGCAACCATTTCGGACGGGAGATGCCTAGGTTACGCAACTTGACGTGAAAAGAAAATCTAGTGACATGATTAAAAAATCAGACAAGGTGAAGGTGGATTCGTAGCTCACCCTCGGCTGTAGAGGAAGTAGTCGAACAACGGAGGGACGATTGGGGACCAAAAGCTCCGACGTCGACGATTACTCCATGGAGATGTAACACCATAAAGCCTGTAAATTCCAACAACTGAAAAAATAGGTCATCACATCTCGTACAGCAATCTTTGATGACAAAATGATAGCATCCATCCATCCAAAAAACATTCATAACATTCAACATAACACATATAGCATATAGCATCTCCTATAGCATATCACATATAACATATAGCATCTCCTATAGCATATCCAAGTAACCACAAAACATCTATCTATCACATTGACTATTTATCTAAAAAGCATAAAACTACACAAAACAAACAAAAAACCACCAATCAAAGACAACTGCTTCCGATGAGGGTCACACCAGGGAGACCCGACACAACATAGAATGCTAATTACACAGTGAGAAAAGTATATATGACCACATCACACACAACATTGACACTTCAAACTTGGAAAAAAATCATAGTGATAATGACATCCATTGATAACAAATTTGACCAACATTCCATCCATCCATCTATGAATCTAAAAACATCCATACTCTCTACAACATACAAGTTCATGCATCCATACACCTACAATCAGTAGAAAAAAACTAAGAAAACAAAGGAAAAAATGCACACAATGGCCACGGATGGCAAAGGGTCGTTGGAGGCGCATGTGGAGTGGAGGATGGCCAGCTGGAGCAGCAGCGGGGGAGGGCCGATTGGAGCAGCAGGGCCGACCGGGAATGGGCACGGGATGGCCGGAGCCGTGGCGAGGCGGTGCCAAGGAAAGCCGGAAGGGGGCTGTGCAGGGCAGCAGTCGGGGTCGGGGCTGTGGCTGGAGACGGGGAAGCGGCCGGGGGAGGTAGGTGGGGGTGAGGCAACGGGGCGAGGTGGGGGGCGGGGTCGGGGCCGGGTGGGGCAGGCGTTGCTGCGGTCGGGCGAGGCCGGGCGGGGTGGGGTGAGGTCGGGGCGGTAGCCATGCTGGGACGGTGGGTGAGGGGCGAGTCGGCAAGGCGAGGCGAGGTCGGGGCGGTGGCTGAGCCGGGGCCGTGAGTGGGGGGCGAGGCGGGGTAGGGGTGGTGGCCGGGCAGGGCGGGGCGGCGAGTAGGTCGTTGGGTCTGCACGAGCGAGGTCAGGGTCGGGAATTGGCTGTGGGAGTGAGTGAGTGGTGGAGAGAGGTGGGGTGAGGGGATAAGGCGGCTCTATGTCGACGGCTTAGCAGTCGACATAGATTCTATAGCCACGTGGCAACCTATGCCGACGGCTAAGCCGTAGGCATATGTATTTTTTTCATTTTTTCGTTATATTTTTTTACTGACATTAATTTTAATATATTTTTGAAACGTCCTAGCAATTTTTAAAATATTCATATCCTTACTCCCTCCAAAGACCCGGTACGATATTCCGGTGGCATTGCTACCCAGAGACGCCCCCCCGACCGGACTAAACCCTAGCCCCGTTAACCCTTTGATCTGGGCATTTGACTTTCGCTGGACGTCCGTTAACCAGTGGATTCTTCCACCTCGTTGAGATAGGACAGCCTGTAGGGACATCCCCGAAAATGGTTTGGGACCAACCCCCCATAAGATTCGCTCCGGCTCGACCCGATGCGAACGTTTCCCCCCTCCACGTGACGGCGTTGGTGCCATTCGTGGATGGGGGCATACCCAACCGGAGACCCAAGAAGGGCGTCTACGCACGACACAACACTTTCACACATGTAGGGGGCCCGTGCTGTGTTTTGGTGGCATAGCTACCCCCAAAGCCCCTCGTCCCGTCAAACGCTAACACAGTTGACCGGATGGATCTACCCCTTTGACTTTCACCAGATTGGGTTTGACCTAGAGAAATTTCCACCTTGCTATGATAGGCCAGTCCATAGGTACACTTCGGATAAAGGTTCGAGCCCAACCCACTGCAAGATTCCCACGGCATCGACCTAATGCCAAGGTTTCACACCGTAAGAGGGCCCAGTGCAAGACCCGGCGGCATTGCCACCCCCCAGGTCCCCTGTCCTATCTAACCCTGACACTGTTGACCGGGCGGATCTACCACTTTGACTTTCACTTGACGGGGTTTGACCGAGGGACATTTTCACCTTGCTATGATATGCCAGCCCATAGCAACATCTTAGCACAATGTCCGGGCCCAACCCACCTCGAGATTCCCTCAGTATCGACCCGATGAGACAGTTTCCGAACGTAAGAGGGCCCAGGGAAAGACTTGGTAGCATTACCTCCCCCAGGTCCCCCGTCTCGTCTAACCCTGACACTGTTGACCAAGTAGATCTACTCCTTTGACTTTCACCGGACGGGGTTTAACTGAGTGATATTTTCACCTGGCTGTGATAGGCCAGCCGATAACAACATCTTAACACAATGTCCGGGCCCAACCCACCGCAAGATTCCCTCGGTGTTGACCCGATGTGACAGTTTCCGAACGTAAGAGGGCCCAGCGCAAAACCTGGCGGAATTGCCACCCCCAGGTCCCCCATCCCTTTAACCCTCACACTGTTGACCGAACGGATCTAGCCCTTTGACTTTAACCGGACGGGGTCTGAGCGAGGGACATTTTCACCTGGCTATGATAGGCCAGCCCATAGCAACATCTTAGCACAAGGTCCGGGCCCAACCCACCGCAAGATTGCCTCGGTACCGACACGATGCCACAGTTTCCGAATGTAAGAGGGCCCAGGACAAGACCTAGCGGCATTGCCACCCCCAGGTCCCCCGTCCCGTCTAACCCTGATAGGATTGACTGAACAGATCTACCCCTTTGACTTTCACCGGATGGGGTTTGATCGAGGGACATTTTCACCTGGCTGTGATATAGGCCAGCCCATTGCAACATCTTAGCACAAGGTCCGAGCCCAATCCACCGCAAGATTCCTTCGGTATCAACCCGATGCCGTAGTTTCCGAATGTAAGAGGGCCCAGGGCAAGACCTGACGGCATTGCCACCCCCTAGGTGCCCGGTCCCGTCTAACTCTCACACTGTTTACCAAACGGATCTACCCCTTTGACTTTCACCATCCTGGGTTTGACCATGGGACATGTTCACCTCGCTATGATAGGCCAGCCCATAGCAACATCTTAGCACAAGGTCTGGTCCCAACCCACCGCAAGATTCCCTCGGTGTCGACCCGATGCCATAGTTTCCGAACGTAAGAGGGCCCAGGGCAAGACCTGGCGGCATTGCCACCCGGCAGGTCCCCCGTCTCGTCTAACCCTGACACTATTGACCGAATGGATCTACCCCTTTGACTATCACCGGACGGGGTTTGACCGAGGGACATTTTCACCTGGGTGTGACACGCCAGCCCATAGCAACATCTTAGCACAAGGTCCGAGCCCAACTCACCGTAGGATTCCCTTGGTATCGACTCGATGCCACAGTTTTCGACAGTAAGAGGGACCAGGGAAAGGCCTGGTGGCATTGCCACCCCCAGGTCCCCCATCCCATCTAACCCTGACACTGTTGACCGAACAGATCTACCACTTTGACTTTCACCCGACGAGGTTTGACCGAGGGACATTTTCACCTCGCTGTGATAGGCTAGCCCATAGCGACCTATAAGCACAAGGTCCAAGCCCAACCCACCGCAAGATTCCCTTGGTGTCGACGAGATGCGATATTTTCCCTATGTAAGAGGGCCGAGGGCAAAACCTGGCGGCATTGCCAGCCCCAGGTCCCCCGTGACGTCTAACCCTGACACTGTTGACCGAACGGATCTATCCCACTTTGACTTTTACCGGACGCGGTTGGACCAAGGGACATTTTCACCTGGCTGTGATAGGCCAGCCCATAGCAACATCTTAGCACAAGGTCTGGGCCCAACCAACCGCAAGATTCCCTCGGTATTGAACTAATGCCATAGTTTCCAAACGTAAGAGGGCCCAAGGCAAAACCTGGCAGGATTGCCACCCCCCAGGTCCCCCGTCCCGTGTAACCCTAACACTGTTCACTGAATGGATCTACCCCTTTGACTTTTACCGGACGGGGTTTGACCGAGAGACATTTTCACCTGGCTATGATAGGCCAACCCACAAAGCAAGATCTTAGCACAAGGTTCGGGCCCAACCCACCGCAAGATTCCCTCGGTATCGATCCGATGCCACAGTTTCAAAACGTAAGAGGGCCCAGGGAAAGACGTGGTGGCATTGCCACCCCCAGGTCCCCCATCTTGTCTAACCCTGACACTGTTGACCGAACGGATCTACCCCTTTGACTTTCACTTGACGGGGTTTGACCGAGGGACATTTTAACCTCGTTGTGATAGGCCAGTCCATAGCAACATCTTAGCATAAGGTCCGGGCCCAACCCACTGCAAGATTCCCTCGGTGTCGACGCGATGACATAGTTTCCCAAAGTAAGAGGGCCGCGGGCAATTTTCGGGCCTAGCCCGCTGCAAGATTACCTTTGTGTCTCACCAGCGTGGCCGTTTCCACACTCCGTTTGACGGCGACAGTGACATCCCTAAGGAGGGACACACTCCGGAGACGCATGCAGGGTGCTTGCACTTGCCACCACACTTCCATACGTGTAAGAGGGCCCAGTGCAAGACCTGGTGGCACTGCCAACCTCCCAAGTACCCCGTTCCATCGAACCCTCACACGGCTGATCGGTCGGATCTACCTCTTTGACTTTCACCGGACGGGGTTTGACCGAGGGGTATTTTCACCTGACTATGATAGGTCAGCCCATGTCAACATCTTAGAATAAGATTCCATCCGTGTCAACCCGGCGCCAACGTCCCCCCCCCTTCAGGTGCAAGTGGCAGCGCCTTCTGTCAATACTATGTGCAGACTATATATAACATGATTTTTTAGCGTCTATACACACAGCTAAATGGACGATGCATTGAAAAAACAGTGTGTAGACTATATATAACATGGACATGGGCTATAGACTTCCTAATTACAATAAATTTTAATATAGGGGAAAGATTTAAATAAATGCACCTATGCCGACGGTTACACCGTCGGCGTCGGTAAAATAAATAAATTTTCCGCCTATGCCGACGGTTACACCGTTGGCATAGCTATAATAAGAAAATTGTACCTACGTCGACGGTTACATCCTTGGCATAGCCCGAAAGGTATGCGGACGGCATAACCGTCGGCGTAGCTACGCCCCCGGATCCACACCTCTCTCAGATCGATGACGTGGTACCTGCCGCGGATCGATGACGTGGACCATCAAAGCTATGCCGACAGTGTCCGTCAGGGCCGCCGACATATCTTTAACGGCGTCAAATGGACATTACTCATCTAGTGGCAGGGCCCGCTGATACGCCGACGGGGCATCTACGCCGACGGCCATCGTAGGCATAGGTGAATCTACGTCGACGGCCTTTGTACGTCGACGATGGCCGTCGGCATAAGTTGGTCTATGCCGACGGTTTTTAGTACGCCGACGGTGAGTCACTGTTGGTCGGCGTAGGTTAACATATGCCGACGGGGCCCGTCGGCATGGTTTAGGCCGTCGGCAATGACCCTGGTTCTGGTAGTGCTAGCCATGGGTCGATCAAATTCATCGGATTAAAATCTCGTCGCACCATTGCCACGAGTTCCATTTTGCGTCATCGACGACGCACGTGCACACGTCGCCTAGCTTATCTGGCCGTCCCCATCGAAAAATGTCAGTACACTAGTAGCAGATGCTAGTAGTAGAAGTGCATTGATATCACGTCACTAGCAGGATAAAGGCCTATGCCGACGGCCAGGGCCGTCGGCATAGCCCAGATTCCCGTCGGCATAGGCCTATGCCGACGACCCCCGTCGGCGTAGCACTCGACACCATATATGTCGGCGTACCCCAGGGTACCGTCGACATAGGAAAGCCGTCGGCATGGACGCTATGCCGACGGTGTCCGTACATCGATACCGACGACCCCGGCCGTCGGCATAGCTCCATGGCAAACGGCGTCCGACAGAGCTGCTGTTAAGAGTGATGCATCCAGGGATGGCCACGTGCCGCTCTATGCCGACGGCTCGGCCGTCGGCATAGGTCTGAAGCTACGCCGATGGCATAGCCGTTCGCACACTCTGACACGTGGCGGCCGCTGGTAGTACCTGGGGCATACCTACGCTGACGGCTTAGGCCATTGGCATAGGCTAAAAAGCTATGCCAACAGCCTAGCCGTCGGCATAGCTTGCCACGTGGCAGCCGCTGGTAACTCGAACGCCCTCTATGCCGATGGCTTAGCCGTCGGCGTAGTTTTGTGCTGTTTTTTTCTTTTTCCTGTTTCATACAAATTCATTTCAATTCATAATCTCAGGGTATATACAATGAAAAATAAATGCACGGCAGCACCATCAAGAGCATCATAAATATAAGGAGCGTAAACAGACGGACGTCATCAACACCACCACCATCACACATCCTCACAACCAACAACATAAGGAGCTCTGAAATTTAAGTAGATAAATACAAGTCATCTAAGAAGCATAAAAAGAGCACACGTCATCTAAGAAGCGCCAGTACGTCCACCTCCAAGGTCGTCGACGCCAAGTCCACCAAATCCCAGGTCTTCACTGCTAGCGGCAGCACTACCGCCTCGGTGGATTGGAGTGACCAGGCTCCATGACTCGGTATTGATGTGAACATCGGCACCACCACCAACGGATGATCTACCGGTTCCCTGGATGTTTGAAAAGACATGTTGAGTGAATGATATTGTGTTGAATAAATAGTAAGCGTTGGTTGAATAGTTTGGGGATGTACTAACCACCATTGTCCCCGGTTGTTGTGCTAGAAATTCCTCAAAGGTAAGCAACACTGGTTGTGGTCCTACAACTAGTGGTGCTAGTTCCATTTCAGGAATCGTGCCGTTCCTCATGCTCTCAAACACGAGCTGCATGTTAATTGACAAAGCAAACACCAATGTCAGAAGAAATGAAAGTGTCAATATGGAAATGAAATGAAAGGGGCTAAACTAACCGTCATCATGCGAGCGCTGTGGTCCTGGACGGTTGCAACTCTCGCGCTCCATGCCATGGTCTCCTGTAGTGTGTACTCCATGTAGGCCTACAATATGATGTGATGGAACTCATTAAACATCTAAATGCGGGAAATAAAGTGAGCAACGAAGATAAGAGGGAAAAATACTTATAGAGTGCCGCTCGACTAGGAGGGACTGTGACTGCGCAGTGGTCGTGGGCGTGCGCTGTCTCAGGCTTGGGTCGGTAGCTCGGATTTGTGTGTAGGAGATAGAAGGAGTGACCACAGCATCCAGAACCGGCTGTTGACCATGAGCCTTCGGCCCCGAGCCAACCACCGCCCTGTCGTCCAAAGGCGCCGTCATGGGGTCAGGTGTGTCAGGATGTAGATTCAGATACGCCGCAGAGTAGTTCTTCTTCTTCTCTGCGGTCTTGCCGTAGTAGTTCTCTACCCCAGGCTTGGGCTTCCTCCGAGTATGGGCGATCTCCCACGCCTCCATGTGTGAGAACGGCCGCCTGAGTTTCTCCTCCTGCACCAACAAACAGATGTTAGTCATACATAAAAAAGTGAAGGTAAATAGAAGAAGATTGTTTAATGAGGTTAGTCATACCTGAAGTGCCTTGTGGAGAAAGTGGTTCCGGTTTCCCTGAGCATGTACTCCCTCCTTCCCTCGGTTAGCCTTGTTTTTGCTGCTAGTAGCCGCCCAGGATTCATCCTGACCACACCACAAGTCCACCAATGCCGCCCAGGACTCGCCTTTTCCATAACACCAATTTGGACACACCTACATAATAGGAAGCATAATGGAATGTCTAACACGAAACGATGAAATTTACCACAAACTTCGGAATGAAAAATCGTTAATACTTACCGACAAGTAGTCGTCCCTCTCCAAGGTAATGTGTCGCGCCTTTGCTCCTTCCTTGGTCATCTTCATACCAAGATAGTCGTGATAGTATTGCATGATGGCCAGCAACCGCACCTCGTACTGCATCTGGCGGGCCTTCTTCTTCGCTTGGCGTAGCATGCTCTCGTCGGCAGCGACCTTGTGCTCCGGAAGAACTCGATAGTATTTCTACAATCATTCATGAAACCAGAATGGAAGAAGCCATGAGTTAAATCATTAATGAAACCAGAATGGACGTGTGCTTGTGAAGAGAACTCACCCAAAAATTAGTGATCACGACCTTAGCATGGGTCACATACTCCGCGTGGGGGGCCGCTTCCCAGTGCTCCCAGGTCTTAGCCAAAACCCAAAGATCCGGGTGCCTGACTGGATCCGGACAGTACAGCCCCGGCCAGTATTCCTTCAGCAAGACGGTGATGATGCCATTGGGAACATGGGCCCCTTCAGGATGTACCCAGTTACTGCAAAAGATTTAAAGAATGAAAATATTAGGATATGACAAGCAAAAGAATTAAATTATGATTGAAATTATTTAGTGGAACTTACTCTATCCCCTTTGGCTCAATGAGCCACTTCTGCTCCTCGGTAGTAGGAAGAAGCTTTGGGACCTTTGCGTTACCATGAAGCTAGCCCTTATTGTTGACATTCCTGCCACCACCAGCGTCCCCACCACCACCATCATCCCCGCCTGCCTCCTCCTCGTCCCCCTCCCCAACCTCCTCCTCCTCCTCCTCCTCCTCGTCCTCACCCCCCTCCTCGCAAACCACATCCTCCTCGTCGTCCTCCTCCTCCTCGGCAGAGGGTACCTCACTAGAGGAGGGCCTCGATGACAACACCCCTAAGTCGGTGAGGGTGCGCTGTTTCTAGCCGCGACCCCCTCTAGTGGCTCTCTCACCACCCCCTCGCCCTCCATGGGCTCTCCTCCCGCCCCCTCCTCCTCTAGGGGCACCTCTCCCTCTCTCTTCCTGTGAGGAGTCATCCTCAAGTAGTCGGGGGGTAACAGTACATGCTCGACCACTCCGACTAGCAATGCCGACGACCTTACGTATGAAACCCACGCCGTCGGCCATCCCCTTGCCCATGTTCCACGAACCTGCATTGAAAATAGAATAAACAATTAGTACATTAATAATGAAGGAAAAAAGCATAATAATAAACACATTACAAATATGCATAAAAAGGCATATTCCTAAACCATAGGGAAAAAAGACATGAAACGTACATCTGCTAGAACCCGTACGAATCATCACTGTTGTAACTAATTTCTCGCTCGGTCTCATCATCAGTATCAATCATATCATCTTCGTTGTCTGATGGAGGTGGAGGCTCTTCCTCAACATCAGCGTCTTCGTTTAACTTTTCTAGCATAAGTATGTCATTTTCATTAACAATGGTCTCACCATCATTCCGTGCATCGTCATCGTTTGGATCCACATCATCATTGCTCAATGGTCTAGCATCATCGTTTCTTACCACATCATCATCGGGTTGCTCTTGATAGAACACTCCCTCGTATGTCATGGGGTTAAGGCTGTAGTAATCATCTTCGTTCGAGTCCGGTAGCTTACCATGTGGCGACACCTTGAGCACAACTTCATAACCCCGTAGGTACTCTTTCTGGCATGGGTAAGACAAATAATAAACTTGTGTAGCTTCGGTAGCCGCAATGAAGAGATCAACTCCAGCATACACGGTTGATGGTTTAACTTCGACCAGACCAATGGAAGGCGTATGTTTCTTATAATCCATAGAGAGTGCCTTCATGATTTTCTTTGTAGCGTACATGCTTTACGGCAGTTGATGATCCTCGGGGAGGCTATTAGCTCATACTCCCACGAATGCTTCAAAGACTTTCTAGCTACAGCCATACTCAGCCTTGACTACAATAAGTTTTGAGATGGCATCCAGCTAAGATATTTTGGCACCCTCATAAAGAGGTTTCTTTGACGAGGCTAAGACCTCCAAGAAGGCCTTTGCGATTTCCTCCGGCTCCTCCAGTTCATTCTCTGAAGATGTCGCATTTGTCGTTTCTACAACAATGATATCATCTAGCATGTCCCTGACCCGTCGCCTTCATAACCATCGACGCGTTGTCGCATCACCTCCTCTCTGCCACGGTCATGCTCAGCTAAGTTTATCGGTGGCATGTCAAAGTTTGCCATATATCCGTGCGTGCGAAGGTGGTCAGTCACGTCCTTTTGATTTTTACAGTGACGTCTGCCACATCTCGCACATGGGCGTGGTGGGATAATTCTCATTGGACTACGGAATATATCCTTCAAATACACATCGGTTTTCGCGGTCCACTCTGATGTTACTCGATTCCCGACGAATAAAACCACTGTACATCCACTGATTATCTGCCATCCTCTGTTTTATTAGGAGCCACACAAGAAAAATTAAGGATTCATTTGAATTAATCACATCAAATTTTTATTTTCTTCAATTGTGAATCCAACATCTCTAATAGGTAAAGATGGGTCCTAATCCTACCCAAGGATATCTAGATTGAGTACATTCTCCATGCTCTACCCTTCCGAGACAAAATTTTGGTAGCACCTCCCCGCTGTTCTCTAGATACACGTCTCGGCAAATAGCCGAGAGAATGTGCTTCGGAGAACAACGGGGAGGCGCCACCGAAATCTTGTCTCGGAACGGGGTAGGGCATGGAGAACGTACCCAATCTACACATCCTCGGGTTGTCCGTGGAAAACGCTGGACAATCCAAAAGAGTTGCAGTGATAAATATGCAATTGAATGCATATTTATGGATGCAACCCTTTCGGACGGGAGACGCCTAGGTTACGGGACTTGACGTGAAAAGAAAATCTAGTGACATAGAAAAAGCAGATGAAGAGGTGGTGGATTTGTAGCTCACCCTCGGCTGTAGAGGAAGTAGTCGAATAGCTGAGGGACGATCAGGGACCAACAGCTACGACGTCGACGATCACTACACAGGAGATGCACCACGACAAAGCCTGTATATTTGATTGAGCGGAAAAGTTTAGGTCCTCACATCACATACAACATTGACACTTCAGTTTTTAAACAAAACATACATCTAATTTATCTACATCGATCCATCTATCTATTCATCCATCCATCTATCTACATTCATCTATCTTCCTACATTCATCTATCTACATCCATCTATCTATCTACATTCATCAATTAAACATCCATATTTATTTATTTATTTATTTATCTATCTTTTCACCTATTTCTACTAAATATTGCACACAAATCATTGTAAAAAAACTGAAAATATTACCGGCCGGTGCGGGGGGAGGCTGCTGCGGGGAGGTGGTCAAGGGAGGCAGGCCGGAGCGGGGATGAGGAGGCCGGAAGGGGGAGGCCGGCCGGTGCGGGGGTGGACGGGTGGGGTCGGGGAAGCCGGTCGGCGTCGTGGGCACGACGGGGGGAGCGAGCGGAAACGGGGTCGGGGCTGGGGGGGCAGGCCGGGGACGGGGCTGGGCGAGGGCGGCGGCACTCGTCGAGGTCGCGGTGGTGGCGCGGGCGAGGCGAGGTCGTCGTCGGCGCGGGCTTGGAGAGGGTGGCGGCGGCGCGGGCGAGGAGAGGGTTGCGGTGGCGCGGGCGATGAGAGGGTGGCGGCGACACGCGGGCGAGAGAGAGAGAGGGGGGGAGGGAATGGGTGGACCAGAGGCCACCGGGTGGATAAGGCATAGATATGCCGACGGCCTAGCCGTCGGCATATCTTACTAGAGCCACGTGGCAATGTACCCCGACGGCCTAGCCGTCGGCATACTATTTTTTTATTCTTTTAATTTTTTAATTTTTATCATTTTTAGGGAGTTCTTTACATTTTTAGGGGTGTTGTTTCTGTTCTTTTTAATACACGAGTGCCCTCTGTGTCTCCCCGATGTACCCCGTCCCGTCTAACCCTAGCACTATTGACCGCACGAGTCTACCCCTTAGACTTTCACTGGACGAGGTATGACCGATGGAAAGTTTCACTTGGGGGTGATAGGCGAGCCCATAGATACACTCCGAATCATGGTCCGGGCCCAACCCAGTGCAAGATTGCCTTCGACTTTGTAAACCGAAGGGATCTACCATGTCCCGTCTAACCCTGACACTGTTGACCGAACGGATCTACCCCATCGACTTTCACAAGACGGGGTTTGAGCGAGGGACATTTTCACCTGGCTGTGATAGGCCGGCCCATAGCAACATCTTAGCACAAGGTCGGGCCCAACCCACCACAAGATTCCCTCGGTGTCGACCCGATGCGACACTTTCCGAATGTAAGAGGGCCCAGGGAAAGACCTAGCAGCATTGCCACCCACAGATCCCCCGTCCTGTCTAACCCCTGACACTGTTGACCGAACGGATCTACCCTATGACTTTCACCGGGCGGGGTTTGACCGAGGGACATTTTCACCTGGCTGTGATAGGCCAGCCCACAGCAACATCTTAGCACAAGGTCCTGGCCCAACCCACTGCAAGATCCCCTCAGTATCGACCCGATGCGACAGTTTCCGAACGTAAGAGGCCCCAGGGAAAAACCTGGCGACATTGCCGCCCCTAGGTCCCCCGTCTCATCTAACCCTGACACTGTTAACTGAACGGATCTACCCCTTCGACTTACACAGGACGGGGTTTGAGCGAGGGACATTTTCACCTAGCTGTGATAGGCCATTCCATAGCAACATCTTAGCACAAGGTCCGGGCCCAACCCACCGCAAGATCCCCTCGGTATCGACCCGATGTGACAGTTTCTGAATGTAAGAGGGCCTAGGGAAAAACCTGGCGGCATTGCCACCCCCAGGTCCCCCGTCTCGTCTAACCCTCACACTGTTAACCGAATGGATCTACCGCTTCGACTTTCACCGGACGGGGTTTGACCAAGCGACATTTTCACCTGGTTGTGATAGGCCAGCCCATAGCAACAACTTAGCACAAGGTCGGGCCCAACCCACCAAAAGATCCCCTCGGTATCGACCTGATGCCACATTTTCCCAACGTAAGAGGCCCCAGGGAAAAACCTGGCGGCATTGCCACCCCTAGGTCCCCCGTCTCATGTAACGCTGACACTGTTGACCGAACGGATCTACCCCTTTGACTTTCACCGGACGGGGTTTGACTGAGGGACATTTTCATTTGGCTGTGATACGCCAGCCCATAGCAACATCTTAGCACAAGGTCCGGGCCCAACCCACCGCAAGATCCGCTCGGTATCGACCCGATGTGATAATTTTCGAACGTAATAGGGCCTAGAGCAAAACCTGGTGGCATCGCCACCCCCAGGTCCCCCGTCTCATCTAACCCTGACACTATTGACCGAACAGATCTACCCCTTTGACTTTCACCGGACGGGGTTTGACCGAGGGATATTTTCATCTGGCTATGATAGGCCAGCCCATGGGAACATATTAGCACAAGGTCCGGGCCCAACCCACAGCAAGATCCCCTCGGTATCGACCCAATGCGATAGTTTCCAAACGTGAGAGTGCCTAGGGAAAAACCTGGCGGCATTGCCACCCCCAGGTCCCATGTCTCGTCTAACCTTGACACTGTAGACCGAACGGATCTACCCCTTTGACTTTCACCGGACAGGGTTTGACCGAGGGACATTTTCACCTGGCTATGATAGGCTAGCCCATAGCAACATCTTAGCACAAGGTCGGGCCCAACCCACCACAAGATTCCCTCGGTGTCGACTCGATGCCAAATTTTCCCAACGTAAGAGGGCCCAGGGCAAAACCTGGCGGCTTTGCCACCTCCAGGTCCCCCGTCTCGTCTAACCGTGACACTGTTGACCAAACGGATCTACCCCTTTGACTTTCACTGGACGGGGTTTGACCAAGGGACATTTTCACCTGGCTGTGATAGGCCAGCCCATAAGAACATCTTAGCACAAGGTCCGGGCCCAAGCCACCTCAAGATTCCCTCGGTACCGACTCGATGCGAAAGTTTCCCAATGTAAGAGGGCCCAGGGCAAGACCTAGCGGCATTGACACTCACCAGGTCCCCCGTCCCGTCTAACCCTGACACTGTTGATCGAGCGGATCTACCCCTTCGACTTTCTTAGGATGGGGTTTGAACGAGGGACATTTTCACCTCGCTATGATAGGCCAGCCGATCGCAACATCTTAGCACAAGGTCGGGCCCAACCCACCACAAGATTCCCTCAGTGTCGACCCGATGAGACAGTTTTCGAACATAAGAGGGTGCACGGAAAGACCTGGCGGCATTGCCACCCCTAGGTCCCCCTTCCCGTCTAACCCTTGACACTGTTGACCGAACGGATCTACCTCTTTAACTTTCACCGGACGGGGTTTGAACGAAGGACATTTTCACCTGGCTGCCATAGGCCAGCCCATAGCAACATCTTAGCACAAGGTCCGGGCCCAACAAACTCCAAGATCCCCTCGGTGTCGACCCAATGCCACATTTTCGCAACGTAAGAGGGCCCAGGGCAAAACCTGGCAGCATTGCCACCCCCAGGTCCCCCGTGTCATCTAACCCTGACACAATTGACCGAATGGATCTACCCCCTTTGACTTTCACCGGACGGGGGTTGACCGAGGGACATTTTCACCTGGCTGTGATAGGCCAGCCCATAGCAACATCTTAGCACAAGGTCCGGGCACAGACCACAGCAAGATTCCCTCGGTACCGACTCGATGCGAAAGTTTCCCAACGTAAGAATGCCCAGGGCAATACCTGGTGGCATTGCCACCCACCAGGTCCCCCGTCCCGTCTAACCCTCACACTGTTGACCGAACGGATCTACCCCTTCGACTTTCACAGGACGGGGTTTGACCGAGGGACATTTTCACCTGGCTGTGATAGGCCAGCCCATAGCAACATCTTAGCACAAGGTCGGGCCCAACCCACCACAGGATTCCCTCGGTGTCGACCCGATGCCACATTTTCCGAACGTAAGAGGGTGCAGGGAAAGACCTGGAAGCATTGCCACCCCTTGGTCCCCCGTCCTGTCTAACCCCTGACACTGTTGACCGAACGGATCTACCCCTTTGACTTTCACCGGACGGGGTTTGACCGAGGGACATTTTCACCTGGCTGTGATAGGCCAGCCCATAACAACATCTTAGCACAAGGTCCGGGCCCAACCCACCGCAAGATCCCCTCGGTATCGACCCGATGCGACAGTTTTCGAACGTAAGAGGGCCTAGGGAAAAACCTGGTGGCATTGTCACCCCCAGGTCCCCCGTCTTGTCTAACCCTGACACTATTGACCGAACGGATCTACCCCTTTGACTTTCACCGGACACGGTTTGACCAAGGGAAATTTTCACGTGGCTGTGATATGCCAGCCCATAGCAACATCTTAGCACAAGGTCGGGCCCAACCCACCACAAGATTCCCTCAGTGTCGACCCGATGCCACATTTTCCCAACGTAAGAGGGCCCAGGGCAAAACCTGGCGGCATTGCCACCCCTAGGTCCCCCGTCTCGTCTAACTCTGACACTGTTGACCGAACGGATCTACCCCTTTGACTTTCACTGGACGGGGTTTGACCGAGGGACATTTTCACCTGGCTGTGATAGGCCAGCCCATAAGAACATCTTAGCACAAGGTCCGGGCCCAAGCCACCTCAAGATTCCCTCGGTACCGACTCGATGCGAAAGTTTCCCAACGTAAGAGGGCCCAGGGCAAGACCTGGCGGCATTGACACCCACCAGGTCCCCCGTCCCGTCTAACCCTGACACTATTGACCGAACGGATCTACCCCTTCGACTTTCACAGGACAGGGTTTGACCAAGGGACATTTTCACCTGGCTGTGATAGGCCAGCCCATAGCAACATCTTAGCAAATGGTCGGGCCCAACCCACCACAAGATTCCCTCGGTGTCGACCCGATGCCACATTTTCCCAACGTAAGAGGGCCCAGGGCAAAACCTGGCGGCATTGCCACCCCTAGGTCCCCCGTCTCGTCTAACTCTGACACTATTGACCAAAACGATCTACCCCTTTGACTTTCACCGGACGGGGTTTGATCGAGGGACATTTTCACCTGGCTGTGATAGGTCGGCCCATAGCAACATCTTAGCACAAGGTCCGGGCCAAGCCACCGCAAGATTCCCTCGGTACCGACTCGATGCGAAAGTTTCCCAACGTAAGAGGGCCCAGGGCAAGACCTGGCGGCATTGACACCCACCAGGTCCCCCATCCCATCTAACCCTGACACTGTTGACCGAACGGATCTACCCCTTTGACTTTCACCGGACGGGGTTTGACCGATGGACATTTTCACCTCGCTATGATAGGCCAGCCCATAGCAACATCTTAGCACAAGGTCGGGTCCAACCCACCACTAGATTCCCTCGGTGTCGACCCGATGCGACAGTTTCCGAACGTAAGAGGGGCCAGGGAAAGACCTGGCGGCATTGCCACCCCTAGGTCCCCCGTCCCGTCTAATCCCTGACACTGTTGACCGAACGGATCTACCCCTTTGACTTTCACCGGACGGGGTTTGACCGAGGGACATTTTCACCTGGCTATGATAGGCCAGCCCATAGCAACATCTTAGCACAAGGTCCGAGCCCAACCCACCGCAAGATCCCCTCGGTATCTACCCGATGCGATAGTTTCCAAACGTAAGAGGGCCCAGGGCAAAACCTGGCGGCATTGCCACCCCCAGGTCCCCCGTCTCGTCTAACCCTAACACTTTTGACCGAACGGATCTACCCCTTTGACTTTCACCGGACGGGGTTTGACCGAGGGACATTTTCACCTGGCTGTGATAGGCTCTAGCATGGCCGTTTTCCCCCTCCGTGCGACGGTGGCAGCGACGTCCATGAGGGGGGGGGGGTCATTCTATGGATCCACGTGTCGGGTGCTTGCACGTGCCACCATGCTTCCAGACCTGTAAGAGGGCCCAGCGCAAGACCTGGTGGCGTAGCTACCCCCCAAGTACACCGTCCCGTCTAACCCTGGAAAGTTGACCGGCGGATCTACGCCTTTGACTTTCGCCGGACGGGGTTTGACCGATGGACATTTTCACCTGGTGGTGATAGTCCTATCCATTGCTACACTCCCGAACAAGGTCCGGCCCTAGCCCAAGACCCCCCAAGTACATCGTCCCGTCTAACCATGGCACAGTTGACCGACGGATCTAGCACTTTCAAGATGCTTATAAAAACATATAGAACTTGTCAAACTAATTGTAATTATCAATTGTTTGTGATTTTAATAAAGTATAGGACCCTATATGCAAAAGAACATGTGGTCACATTACTAACATACTCGAAAACAAATACAAACTACACATACATAATATATGAAAAGTTCAACACAAATCTATATATAATTTATTATGTATGTTTATGTTTAGATAAGGCACATTTAAAAAAACTAAAATACAAAAATAAGTAAAAAAACAGATAAAACAAAGTTATGCCGACGGCATAGGTTTGCCCACGGATCGACCGGCAGGCCTTGGATCGATGACGTGGCACGCGTCGCGGATCGATGACGTGGACCACACCTACGCCGACGGCCTTACCGTCGGCATAGCTATGCCGACGGCCACCGTTAGGGCCGTCGGCATAGACATGATGGCGTCAGACTCCCGATGGACGAAGACTCGCCAGGCCCACATATATGCCGACGGTCCTTATATGCCGACGGCCACTGTAGCCATATATTACGATATGCCGACGGCCAGGCTACACCGACGACCACCGTAGGCATATCTCTGGGTACGCCGACGACTTTTCTGCACCGACGGCTTCACCTAGGCCGTCGGCATACCTCTCTCTATGCCGACGGTGGCCGTCGACGTAGATTAGGCCGTCGGCGTAAGCAGTTATTCTGGTAGTGTGTATAACTTTCTTCCAGTGCAATCCCGGGCATGAGGACAGAAACCATTACTTTCCATTCATCAGCCATGATTTCGGGGGCGTCATCTCCTCGGAAGCTCTTGCTGCTCTTCTTGCGCTGTGTGTGGCCATCACGGCGTCACCTGCCCCGGCGAACCAGAGCAGCTGCCACAAGCATCTATTCAGCTTCGGTGACTCTCTGATCGACACCAGCAACTACATCGTCCATTTCTCGGCCAGACCGGGCCCCGTTGTGGAGTTGCCATACACCGGGCCCCACCGGCCGTTGGTCCGACGGCCGCCTCATCGTCGACTTCGGCGACGAAGATGATGTGCACCAGCTTAAGTACTGCCCATCTTAGAAAGTTACCTTGTCAATAATATACGCCTGATGCATTATGCATGATACGGCGTATCTGCACTGCAGTGGAGAGGCTGGGTTTCCCTTACTGGCCAGCGTACTCACAATACATATTATGTCTATCAAATCAACACGGCCATGCAGAGAGGAAGGCGGTAATGGCCCTAGTGGGGGAGATCGGCGCTGGCTCGCTATTCCTAGCGGGGGAGATCGGCTCCAACGACTACATCCAGCCCTTGTTCCAGAACAAGACGCTCGAATGGGTCAGGCCTCTCGTGCCCCGGGTCATCAGTTCCATCGCTCTGTCCATTGAGGCTCTAATCTCTGTCCATTGAGGCTCTAATCGAGCTGGGCGCCAAGACCATGTATGTGCCATGCGTGTTCCCCATGGGGTGCACCCCGCTGTTCCTCGGCATCTTCTCCAGTCGCTCAACGATCTCACCCTCGTCCACAACTACATGCCGAAATCCAGGCTCGACGAGCTCCGTCGCGACCACCCTGGCATTTCCATCACTTACGTCGACTACTACGGTCAGGTGCTCAGCATCGTCACCAAGCCGCTGGAGAATGGGTTTGCTATGGAGACGGTGATGGACGCGTGCTACCCCGTCTTCGTTCCTCGAAGGGAGGCCGTGCGGTGCCCGGACCCGTCGAGGTACGTGTGGTGGGATGGTGTGCACTTATCAGAGGCAGCATACAAGATCATGGCACGCGGGATCCTTGACGACCTGTTTGCCATGCCGCCAAACATGTCCACATGCAACCGCTAGACCTGCGTGCCTGGTAGAGATGCTACTCCCTCCACTTCTTTATACAACACCACTCATTTCTATGTCTAAATTTAACCATTAATTTACCAACAAAATAACGAGTCATAGGCCATAAAAAATATGTCACTGGATGCAAATTCAAAGAACTTTTGGATGATATATTTTTGAAAGTATACAATTCATATTCTGCCGAAAAAAATTATAATTCGAAGTTTGACATGAAAAACGAAGTGATTTTGTGTATAAAAATATAGGGAGTACGTGAGGCAACAGACTTGCTTGTTATGGTTTCACTCCCAAAGAATTTCAACTTCACCCGCATAAAAAAAACCCAGCTTGTCGCTTTTTTACCATAAGCAGAGAGAGTTGGACAAATGCACATGTGTACTAGTGAAGTTTTCAGCTTCGTTTTGTGAAGGTAGACTTGTCTAATTTTCGGGGTCCTCGGAACCCTATTGTATCCATATGAACATTTCTGATCAATAAAATTTCCATTCCCTAGAAAAGTACTAGAAAAACACTAGACATGTTTCAGAGGCGGATTTGCCGCACGCAAGTGCGGGGTACCAAGTTATATTCCGCCATTTATAAACTATCACATGCAGGCCCACTTGCAGCATGTGAACATTTCCTTGCAGGATGCACGCCCATGCTCATTGCAAAGCCCCTCTTCCGTTCCATTCTTCGTTTTTAGCCGTCTTGCTGATGCTCTAGATAACTTGCGTATATAAACCGATGCGAACCAATCTAAAGTAGCGATGTCGGACAGTAACATGGAATATCCATGAAGAGTTGGTTGTAGGCGTGCAGTCATTTTTCGATCGGGCGGGGGGTCATGAGTTCGTTGACATAGCGTTTGCTTTCTTTTTCACAAATGACTCAGCTATCCATAAGAAAAAGCCTAACGTCGGCTTTTGTTTTTCACACATGAGTCAGCAGCACATAGAAAGGGCCTGGCAGTGCTGTAGGACGAACGAAGAAAAAGCCCACCCACGTGGCAAACATGGCCCATGAGTGAAATTCACAAATCAGGGGAAGGGACGTATGAGAATCTGTTATCAAAACTCACAAGATAGACGAAACTATAATGACGGACGTAAACTCGGGAGGAAGAGGCGTTTACCACTTTATTAATAAGTATAGATGTACTAATTCTCAGTTTCACACGTCCCACATGTTGGACGGTTGTTGCATGACGGTTGTCTACTGTCTCGGGGCGAGGATGTGTGCATGGCCATCCAGCAATATATGAATAAAACCATAATACCCAAGCATTCCACTGTGTAATTTATTTAGATCTTTTGATGGATTTAAATTTGAAAGATATCATAACCAAACTCTTCCACTTAATATGAATAAAAAAACTCTTCTACTTTATTTCACAGTGTCAACTGTAGTCTAATTAATGAGGAATGTTGAAACCAACTATCTGGATGCCAAACTAGTAAATAACTACTACATTAATTCGAGCTAGCTCAGTTCTCCTGAGCTGTGTGTGTCTATATAAGGTTCCCGCATATATGGAGCTCATAATTTAGTTGCACTACTATTGTGCGTATAATGTGTACATGCGTTCAAAATATCATGTGTGCAACCACCATCGAATGATCTTGCTTAACTGCTCGTACATAAATGATATGTTTAGGAAAAGGAGGCACCGGGGAACGAGGGTAACTAACCTGCTCGGCAACAAGAATGACTTTATCTTCTTTCCCAATGCAGAGGTCTTTGCTTCAAGTTAGAATGATTAGTGTACCTACATGCAGATGTCGACTACCTACACAACATTCATGCTTGGGCAGTTGGGCTGGACAGTGGGGCACTAATCTCGGCATTGGCTTGATCAGGAGATAGGGCTGCCACTACAAACATGATAGATAGATTACCACAAAGGAAGGCTGCCTTGAAAGGGAGCGACGGCTTTGGCCAAGAACTTGACTTGGGTACTCGGTGCATTATCATCCTCTCCTCTGTCCCCGTCAAAGAAACCACACCTCATTGCTCGGGCCAGACCTCCCCTTGGCCAAGTGAATCCAAGCCCAATCGAGGCTCCCTCCAGATCGGGAGTCACCGTGCGCCAGAAACTGTCCTCCACCTCCACTGTCGTCCCGGCTTAGCCCGACGACGCTCTCCTGAGGCAGGAGGGGAGGGGGACAGGCGGGGGAGGCTTCGTACGGATGGATCACGGCGCTCTGGTGTGGCCCATTTGAGACGCACAGGAGGGAGAGCACTTTACACAGATTCCATCACATAATTTGAACACAACTCTTGAGGTGACAAATTTTCTGATCATGGATACCACTCCAGCACATCAAAACATAGAAAAGTATAAACTCTAGATATTGCTTGGACCAGATGGCACTGATCTGATAACATGTCCATTATCAATAAGCATTGTAACGACCCCCTCCCCCGTCATCGTCTCTCAAGCGACTCGGGGCGAAACCCTAGGCGTCGCCTGTCCTCCCTCCCCTTTGCCCTCCTCCCGCACCGCCGTTGGCGGCCGTCGCCGGGATTCCCCGCACACCTGTTTTTGACAATGAGGTCCACCCGTCCTGCAAGGGACGCCGCCGCCCCTTCCCCTCGGCCTCTCGGGACGCCGTCAACGCGAGGCCTCCGGTGCCGCGTCTTCCGTGCGGCGGCGCTCCAGTGATGGGTTGGAGCGGCGTTGAAGGTGCACTGGCCTAGGGACGAGGTCTCCCTCACTCCGATCTAGCACAAGGCACGCTTGCCTCTGCCTGTCAGATCCGGCCACCGTGGACTAGGGTTGGGGCCCCATGTCTTCAGCTGCCCCGTCCTGGCGGCTGATGGGCTGGGGCTCGCCGGATCCGCCCAGATCTATATGGCGTGTCCCTCCCCCCTTCTTGGCATGGGGCTATGTTCAAGTTTCAGCAGGATGTGCACGGTGGGTGGATGTCGGGGCAGCGGCCCCGGAAAGTTCCGACGGTGTCGTCTCTTCGGCGAGCGACCACCGTGAGTGCTAGCCCGTGATTTCGGTCGTGCAGACGGCAAGGTTGTGGCAGACGTGTTCTACAGTGGGTTGGGGTGCCCCGTCACCCGGCGTGCCTACATCGACTAAGTCCAACTCCTTATCCGGTGGCTTGCACTCCCCTGATCAGCTCCTTGGTCGGGTGGTGGGGTTGTGGAGTGGGGCCGGGGGAAACCCTTGGTGATCGGCGGGACCACGACAATGTCGGAGACATCTTGGCGTTGGACCCCTTCTTGGAGGCCTTGTCGAGGCCCGTTCCTCTTTGATTTGCTCTTCCTATGGCAAAAGCTTTGGTTCCCCTCGTGGGCGGTGACGGCGGCCCTCGTCGCTCCCCCTGAAGGCATCGCCCGGGGTTCGTGGGAGTAAAAGTTTAGCATTTTTTCTGCTTGTGTGGAGGTGTTTGGCGATGGCACTGTGTGCAGCGATTTCATATTTTCTACCGCCGAGGCTCGTCGTGTCACACTGTTCTCCAGCTTGCATTTAGTGTTGTGGTTGGCTCTGTTGGCGGTGAGGTTGTGGGAGCCCTGCGGTGGTGGTTCGCTTTCTGGTCCCTCATGCCCGGGAAGCCCAACTGACAATGTCCAGATGGCTCTAGGGTGAGCTCTCAGCCTTCCGACGGTACGACACCCCCGAGCTTGGGCGAGAGGATTGGGTTCCTCTTTGATGGTAGATATGGATGGTTTGTTGGCTGGTTCTTTGGGGAGCAAGCGAAGAGGTGTTGGTTATCAAAGCTGGTGATGCTCGTTGTTTTCACCTCGGTGAGAGTGATTGTGGCTCTAAATGTTTGGCCTTGGTGTAGTAGGTTGGGCTCTTCTTTCTATTTTTCGTTTGCCTGCTGCATTGTTAGGCTGTAAGCTGTTCTAGACTATGTATCTTCGCTGTTTCTTGTTTATTTTTCTGTAAGTTGTATGGTGTATTTCTGACCGGTTGATGGCTTTGTTAATTCAAAGTCGAGCTCTTCTTGAGCCTTCATTCCAAAAAAAAAGCATTGTAACCATCATTTAGCCAAATGCTATAAGCCTAGACTCATTCCAGTGGCGAAAAAAGCTACACCAAACTGAATTTTTCCTCACGGTTTACAATATTCCTGATGGTTGCGAGGGTACCTTGAGGAACCCACGACGTTCCTGACGTGGATGACGTACCGACACGAATAAATGGATACGATCCTGACGGGCCTTATAATAACCTTCAGGAATATAAAAAACCTTCTGGAACGTGACCCCGTATTCGTGAAGGTAGCTGATCCACGTCGGGAATAACCCTGTGCACACATACCTGACGGCACCTCTCCCTTCAGGAGCGCACCTGCGAAAATACCCATCGCGATTTTGGCTCGTCGCTACCAGCGCGCCCGATTTTGCCGCTCGGGAGGAGTTTTCGCGCCGTTTGTGCCCCCAATAGCTGACGTGGGTGGACCCAACGTCAGGAACGACTGGTCATAATCCCTAAATTAACTCGTACGCGTACAGTCCTCCTCCCAATCCCCACTTTGCATCGCTCCGCCCTCCTTCCAACATCCCCAACCAACCGGGGCCTCGCTTGCCGGCCATTGCTGCCCCGTCGACGTCCAACCGCACCACGCGCCCCGTCCAACAAGTACAGCGGCGCTTTCACCTTCAACGACTGGCGCCCCCTCGCAATACAACCCCGCCTCCATCCCCAACGACCGGCGCTCCCTCGCAGTCCAACGCCGCCGCATCAACGTCCCGTAGTCCCCCTCGTCGTCAAGCCACTCGAAGGCCTCCCCCTCAACCAGCATGCGCTAGTTTTCCAGATACGGCTCACTAGCTACCTCGTCCTGGTGATTCATCCTAGTCCAGCACCTTCCAACCACCAAAAAAGGTAGTAGCTTGTACACCTATTTCAATATATGCATGGGTGTCAAATCTCTAGTAGATCAGAATTAATTAGTATTCCACATCGACTAATGGTCATTGTTTAGTACTTGTCACTTCTCTCCAGGTTAAAAGAAGGCAATTGTTTTTGTTCTTTTGTAAAGATTGGAGTGCAGCAGCTCTGTAGATTGCCATTATTATATGATTCAGTTGTAAATATTGTTGTTTTATGATCCCAGTGCAAAGGAATTGATATTTCAGTTGTCGTCTGTCTATGTAGTATATTGTGAAACTTTATTTGTAGGATGCACTGCATTTGGTTGCAGCCTGTTGTTAGGCTTTTAATTCATTTGCAAGTTTCTTGAAACATTATTGTCATTCATACAGATGTGATGCATATACATGTCAATACCTGCAAGGTTTAACTACTGTACCCCTGGTTCCTGGTTAGGAACCTGTAGCTTATGCATGCATGTCTTATGGTTTTCTTTTTGTTGAAGGTCCTGCAAAATCATGAAGGTGTAGCTCTAAGATGCCCAAGCTTAAGCAGTGATAGTGTTGCACGGCAACTCTCCATTGACAGGTCCAATGTCCACTCTTGCACATGTCGTACTTTGTTTATATAATTACTTCATTGCCATATTAAATCATTAACTGTTATATATTCCAAATCGTGCAATAACAGCATTATTGAATGGCAGAGAGTGGGTGGATGTATAGTGGTTGGACTCACAGTAAATCAACTGATGAGTGGTATAATAAGACAAAAGAATTCATAGATTTTGCCTTCTCTACTCCAAGTGTTGTCCATAATGGAAAGATTAAGTGTTCATGTGCTAAATGTCGAAACTATGAGAGAAAGGACAGGAATGATGTGGAGTTAGACCTGTGTCATTTTGGTTTCAAGCGTAATTATACTGTTTGGACAGCACATGGTGAAGGGCATGTTGAAATTACAAATTACATAGATGTTTCAGACTCTGATCGGATGGACACTATGTTGAATGATCTAGCTGCGCGTGAACCCCCAATTGAACAACAACCAATAGCATCAGCCCAAGCTTTCTATAGGATGATTGATAGTGTAAAAGAGTTGGTGCATGAAAATACAAGCCACTCAACCATGTCAGCCATAGCACGTTTGTTGACCATAAAGTCACAGAACAATCAATCTGAATCTTGTTATAATGATACACTACAGCTGATCCATGAGTTGCTGCCTAAAAATTCCCCACTGCCAAAGGACTTCTACAACTCAAAGAAATTGCTAGAGGGTCTTGGTATGCCATATCATAAAATTCATGTTTGTCCCAAAAATTGCATGTTGTATTACAAGGAGAATAAGAATAAGAAAAAATGTGATTTTTGCAACACCCCTAGGTACAAGGCTGGTTCAAGTAAGATCCCATGTAAGGTGTTGCGGCACTTTCCTATAAAGGATAGGTTGCAACGATTGTTTGCACATGAGGAGACTGCAAAAATGTTGCGATCACACAAAGAAACTCCTTGTCCTAATTCTGATAAAATGGTGCACCCACGCGATGGTGAAGCATGGCAAAAACTTGACAGTGATTACCCAGACTTTGAATTAGATCCTAGGAATCAGCGAGTAGCCGTGGCCACGGATGGTTTCACTCCTTATAGTTTGACTGCTGCTTCTTATTCATGTTGGCCAGTGTTTGTGGTTCCTTTAAATCTGCCTCCTGAAGTCATAATTCGTTCTGAGTACATATTTCTTTCTCTTGTTATCCCTGGTCCTGAGCATCCTGGAGCTAAAATCAATGTCCTTATACAACCTTTGGTTGATGAATTAATCGAGCTATGGGGTGGTGTTCAAACATGGGATGCATATGGGAAGGAAAACTTCCAGATGAAGGTGGCCTATCTATGGTCAGTCCATGATTTTCCTGCCTTTGGAATGGTAGCTAGGTGGAGTACCCATGGAAATTTTTGTTGTTATGATTGTATGAGTGATACCAAGGCATTCCGGTTAGAACATGGTGGAAAGGCATGCTGGTTTGATTGTCCTAGGAGGTTTCTTCCGATGGACCATGAGTTTAGAACCCAAGCTGATGCATTTCGGAAAGGCACAATAATATTAGATGAACCACCCAGGCATTTGGAAGGTGTAGAAGTAGAAACCAAAATGAGAGCCCAAGTAGGCAACACCAAAACATATGGCAAAGAACACAACTGGACACATGTTAGTTGTTTCTGGGATCTTCCTTCAACAAATTGCTTCTTCGTCATTGTATTGATGTAATGCACAATGAAAAAATGTAGCTGAGGCTATTTGGAACACATGCTTTGACATAACAGATAAAACAAAAGATAATGTCAAAGCGAGGAAAGACCAAGCCAAGATTTGGAACCCATGGACGACTAGCAATGGGTAATGGCGCTATAAAGAAGGCGGTGGTTTTCGCTAAAGCTAGAGAGAAGGACATAAGGCCATCAAACTCCATGTCGTACCAAGATTTATCGAGGAAAAATGTTCAATTAGAAAGGCGCTGCAAGAATGATTTCATTCTCAGCAAACATCTGCAGGTATTGTTTTTCTTTTACACATTTGCTTTGATCGTGTTTTAGATCTTGTTGATGTTTCACACATAAACTTGATCATTTGTTCCAATATAGATTGTGTATGGCAAAATGGGATGGGAAATACCTGAAGATCTTCTCGCCTTTCATGATGAGTTGGTGGATGATAGTACTGGTGATCCGGTATGTAGGCTTGGACACTAATATAGATCTTGTGTTCCTGTTACCTCTTCATAAGTGCATACCTACACTTGGCTTTAAGAAATAAATCTTCACTTGCTTGGTGGATAACATCGTCCATGTGTCATGATCTGGAATTTTCATTTGGTTTCTAAACTTGTTCATGTGAACTTGTTGTCATGGATCTGTGTGTAGAGCTATGCGTAAACCTGCTGCCATTAACTCTGCTTGTGTGAACTTTTGCTATGTCATGAATCTCATTAAAAATCTGTGATGTTATTCTATTGTAAATTTACCTGAAATCTGCCACATTGGTTTTATGTAGACAAATACAATTTTCGAAGCCCAAGATGATGGTGCTACTTCGTTGACAGATCTTGTTCGTGCTGACGACAATGCACATGCTACTCATCTGAATGAGCATGGTACTCCAACACATCTAGGAATGCCACTGGAATAATCAGTGGGTATATTAAACAAGGGTGCATGTGGCCTTTATTTTGTCACTTGCTTCTCCTCGCTCGCAATTTAGGAATCAACTAGTATGTGTCTTTTGGACCTAGTGATAAAGCCCTGTTAAGTTAAACTTCGGGAACCAATTAGTAGTATGTGTCTTTTGGACATGGTGACGACGTACTCTCCTCTTAAGTTGAGCTTCAAGAATCGACTGCTAGTATGTGTATTGGACTTGGTGACAACTCCTGTCAAGTTGTTAAGTAGAGCAGCTATGAAATACGAGTTGAATACGAATGTGTGAACACTGATTCAAATAATGGATATGTTGTGAACTATGAAGTGGATGTTATTTGAAAATTGTTTGCGTATGATATGAAATTATCTGCCATGTGTCTAAATTTTCGCACATATTTTTGTAAGTTCTGTAATTGATTCCTCACGGCCAGGTATGTTTATTCCTGACAAACTCAGCCTTCATGGATATGTAGCACTTATTCATGAAGGTAGACTTGTAGCTGTCAGGAGCAAGGGATGCTTCCTGACGGACAAGTTCCTGACGGACAAGTTCCTGACGGCAATTAGTGACGACAGTCCTTCAGGAATATAGGGTTTGAGAGGCGCGGGGAGCCCGTCAGGGAACGCCGTCACAAATGTCTTTCCTGAAGGCTACCTTCAGGAATAACGGGCGTTCCTGACACGCTATTGCCGACGGGAGATGCCTGACGCTACTACCTTGTTCCTGACGAAAACGGTGCGTTCCTGAAGGTTTTTGGCCGTCAGGAAAAGGTCAGTTTGGGGTAGTATGCATGCTAATTCTGAAACATTACTAATTCCCCTTGGCCACAAGCACACATTATGCATATTATTCATTCAGCTTGAAAATGTGGCAACACTATAGCTTATGTTCCAGACAAGAAAATTGGAATTGACAAACCTATATAGGAGTACATTTTCCAAGCAACCAAGATATTCCTCAACTCTACACCTGGCCAAGACATTCACTATGCTGCCATACAACAATGACTCTGCCAAGAAACCAAAAACAAAATTACATTTGTCAGGCCATCAAACAAATCTCTAGCTTGCCATTTCCTATGTACACACTACCAACCAAAGCACCTCTCTAGATTATATTTATTCTGGCTGTACAACAACAATGACAGCACTGAAACCAGTCATTGCGCTTGAAGAGCACCACAGGTCTAAAATCCACTCTTCACCAAAGTCGCATATCGACGCAGACAAGGCCACAACTCAATTTCAAGAGTACCAGCCTCACCCCGCATTCAATGTTTTAGTATCTCCCGATTGTCTTCACTGGCTTCTCGTGCGTGAGAAAAGATTCAGTTGGATATAGCAATAGTGACGGCTGAGTAGAGGATTTACCTGCGATGGAACCACTCTGCATGTGCAATGTCTATTGCCTCCAGGAACTTATGCCCCTGTTCTGCCTGCACCAACCACGAACAGGAAACTAGTTAGGACAAAAGAAATGTCGTTCTTTGTGAAGGAGCAGACAAATTAAAGAACAGATTCTATAAATAGTGCTACTGAAGCAACATCAGAGAGCCCAAATCCCATGCGATTATCAAAAAGGAATGTGAATGCTCAGAACACAAAGTTTCCAATAATATAATGAAACCATGATGATACAGTGATGGACTCAATTAAATCTATCATTGTATTTGCAAAACTAAATCATACCTGGCATCCAACAAAACAAGAACCCATCCAGGTACTCGCACGAGACCAACATCACATTCAACAATATCCCAAGAGGACTAGGTCAGGTTTAAACTTTTGGGTGTAAACTAGGCCTTACCAGAACAACTTTTGGGGGGTAAACTAGGCTCACAACCAAGGTGGCTTCATTGGTTTAAGATCCCGGACAACCTGGGTGGCTCAGGAGGCTTATGAAACCACAAAGAGGATTCCCAGTGTGGAGTCCTCATGGAGGCACATATGTTTCGTTGCTGCAGTCATGCTCTTCAAGGGCAAGAGCTGGTTCTCATCATCGACAAGTTGTCAGTGTCAGGGGTTGTTAATTTTCAGTCTTGGAAATTTCGTTTTGTAAATCGGCAGTTGTGTCGTTCTTATCTGAATAATGTAGCATGTGTTTAGAAAAAGAGAGAAAAACTAGAGATGCTACATCTACGGATTGTTTATTACGAAATTTATTTTACAGGATGATGTGACGGCTTTTTATGGTAATTAATAGGGGAAGGTGACCCACAGTAAAACATAGGGGGGTGGGGGGATATTTGTGTTGTGGAACACAGTCTGTATGTTTTCTATGTAGTATAATCACATGTAACTACGTACATATTCCTTTCTGATCATTAAAAATGGTATTTTGTACATTCGCTGAATTGAACATATTTGAATGTCAAAATATCGAGATGCTTTCTTGAATGTTATGACTGAAAACCTAGTAAAGCTCATTCAATCATGACATTCAGTATTTCAATCACAACAACATCTCAATCTAGTTACCACATCAGTCTTCTGTTCTCAATACATTCAATTTATTCGTTGTTCTATGTCTGAAACCTTGCTTCTACAGAGTTCAACGGCGAGTGAACGGCCACAGGGACAAAAAATTGTTTTTCTACCTTTCGCTGCAGCCTGTCAGGTTCCATCCGTAGGTCGGCTACTAAATTCTAAACATGAAGGAGAAACTTGACAGTGGGAACAAGATATAATCCTTCTTGTCCTGGAGTTCATCGTTTCGCCTAGTTTCCCGATGCCTCCCTCTCCTATAATATCTTTGGTTTGTGTACAGCTTAGTTTTTTCATGCGGTAGTGGTTGCACTTGCACACACAATAGATTGGGCACGGTAGTGGTTCCACTTGTACAAACAATAGATATGACACTCGCACGCATACATAACATAGGTAGGGCAAACTAAATTGTGAATTTCATATACACGCCAACTATATATAGGCACACACCTTAGGAGTATTGTACAAGAGGTAACTCCAATTAGTGTGTTTAATTACTAGCTTGTCATGCAGCTGGTTGGTTTTGATATTCCTTGCTAATTAAAGTTGGCACCGTGAACAGTATGAAGTAAAGTAACACTGGAGTTGGCATTGTAAACAGCAAGAAGTAAAGTAACACTACAGGAAAGTTACACATTGCCGTGTATTTGTCATGAATACGGAAAATTTGTGTATCATTTCATTGATTGAAAAAAAATCAGGAGTAAACAACAGATGACACGAACGCATACAGAAGAATGCATGGCCATTGTACCTAGAGCAGGGAGATAAGGGATGCTCAACCACAACAGAAAAAAGCAAAACTCACAGCTAAATCACCGAGCCTAGGAAGGCTGAACCGGCATGGCATCAAACATCTTCAAATACAACACCACGGATGACGCAAGAAATCAAGATGGCGTCTTCAAGAAGGGGAGCGACGTGGTGACGCCACCGCCATCTAATCCGAAGAACTGGACCAAGAGTTTCCCACCATGCTTGAACATGGGCACAAACAGAGGCCATGACAACTCCTCCAAGAAGGGAAACAACACACGCAAGTGTCGCCGCTGCCAGCGTTGGCGAGCCGAGCAGGGATTTCTCCCTAGAATGTGTCCGAGCAATCCCATTGCCACTAGATTAGGATCTGGAGATGAGGAAGTTGGTTCGCTAGTCGAGATCTCAGCATCAGAAGAAGGGGTTACTAGTAGAAAAAGGCCCATTTGTCCCGGTTCGTAAGGCCCATTTGTCCCGATTCCGGAACCAGGACTAAAATGTCAGGACTAAAGCCCAAAACCTTTAGTCCCGGTTCTCTTACAAACTGGGACAGAAGGGGCTCCATGTGGCCTCTACGGGGAGCCCATGCAGGAGGACCTTTAGTCCCGGTTGGTAACACCAACCGGAACCAATAGGCATCCACGCGTCAGCATCTGGCAGTTGCTTGGTTTTTTTTATTTTGAAAGGGAGGGGGGTTTAGGGGGTTTTAGGGAGTTAATTTAGGGGTTTTATATTGTTATAGCTAGCTAATTGATAGAGAGAAGTGTCCTCTCTTTCTTCGTGCTTGGACGACGCTAGCTACTATAGAGAAAACTCGACACGCTAGCTAGTAAGCAAATGAAGGAACCATTAAGTACAGAAGATCGTCATGAACATATAGAGATATAAGTGATCGACCTCTCTTTCTCCGAGAGATTGGTCGTATAACAAGTTTTCGTATATATATCCGACGCTACTAGCTACATATGTACAATATAAGATCTCTTACAATCCCTAACATCTAATGTCCACTTCCAGATGATATTCTCCGGTTTTATTTATGACGTGGTCAAGAAAGAATCTCGCCAATTCTTCTTGAATTGCTCGTATGCGATCATGTGGTAGGAGTTCATCCCGCATCTGCCACATCTAATTTGAAGAAGGGGTCAATACATATATATGATAATAAAATAAAATTGTGAATATTATTGCTTATGCACTTCAAATTGTTTTGTAGAGTAGCCCCGCTTAGGGGCCGTCGCGTTGTAGATGAAGTCGCAAACGTAATATCCACATAAATCAGTCTCGTCTTCCTGTCATAAGCACTTTACGAGAAATAGAATTCAATCAAACTGATAATCAAGCATGATAAATGGTATTGATGAAATTAGAATCAATGGGAGATGCGCGGAACTAGCTAGTAGTACTTACTTTCGGGTGTGTAAATCGCAGCTCCTTCGGCAGTGCCGGAACAATTGTTGTGAACTCTTTCCAAATCCTGCCAGACAAAGAAAATAATTACTTGATATCAGGAAATGAACAAATTAAAGTTGCCGATATGATGCGATAATGATCGATTGAACTTACTTCTAGAGAATTTTAGTCATGTCCGCATAATTCTGGAGATCTTTTCATTTCGAGTCTAAGACGATTACTACTCCCCACTCAAGATGAATCTCTAGCAGAATAAAGTGGAAACTGCGCACGCATGCATAACTCATCAATTACATTACTATAAACCTCGAGTAATAAGGGAAACCGAATATGCACAAGACAGTAACACTCACTTGAAGTTGTAAGGAAAGAGTATTGTCCCTTTGTTTTGATTTTTAAGCAACGATTGTAGCAAGTTCTCCTCGGTTTCTGTGAGTCAATGTTTTATATTATGCTCATGTATGACATTTGGGTTAATGAACCCAATGTCATAGATTTGTGCTTTTCTGCATTCGACAATCTTCAATCTGCATAATATACTAGTGAGGATAATTATATATACATGCAATGAAAGAGCTGAGCTATATACATAGAGAGACTTAATTATAGAAGTAGTACTTACAAACAATAGCAAGTCACGATTGTTTTGTCGATAGCCTTCTGATTGTATAACTGCCAGATCTCCTCATATTCAATATTCAACATATCAATTCTAATGAGGTCGTGCTCCTTTTTAACTGACAGTACCAAAGAATCCATCATAGACTCGCGGCAACTTTGCATGTACCATTCATGGAATCTTCGCATCATCATTGTTAGAGGAGGAGGATCGGGTTTGATGAGAGGATGCCCGTACCGGTATTTGAATTCGTCCACCTCCAACTTCTCAAACAATAGATCATCGCTCAGGTAATCACCATGTTTGGTACCGAGGACCATCCGTGGATGATTAGCGACGATATCGCTAGAAACCTTAAACGGGGGGCATGATTGGTTCGCATGTTCGCCGAGCTGGGGATTTTCTTCTCACTTCTTCGTTCTGCTAACTTTGCATCATTGGAAGTACTTCCCGACCGCCGCGCATCTTGATATGCCTTTTTAATACAACGTTCATAGTTGGAATCCAGCGGAGGCGGTGGTGGTCGCTTCAGGGCATCTATAGTGCGCATCACTTTCATCGGATCTATCTTCTCCTTCGGAGCTGGAGTTTTCTTCGCAAAATGGCCCCTCACTTTGGCCCGACTTATCTCCTTGTTTTCAGACTCGGTCCTCTCGTTCGGTAACTTTTCCACATGCTTGAGATATGGACCGTATGTGTATCCCCTGCTGCCTATGCTTGTACTATTAGCCGCCGGAGCGGCGGTGGCTCCCTTCCGTCGTTGCTTACTAGGCGTGAGAGGAGCCTTACTAGGCGTGAGAGGAGCCACAGCGGCGGCGTCTGTATTTTCCTGTATTTGCCGACGTCTATATTTGCCGACGAGGCTGAGGAGGAGGTGCACTGCTCCGACGTGGCGGAGTAGGCGAAGGAGGAGGCGGAGGGCCCTCATGCGCCGGAGGAGCCGGAGAAGGAGGCGGTGTGCCTTGATTTTCCTGAGGAGAAGGAGGAGGCGGAGGCGTCCACTTTGGAAGCTTGATGTACTCCTTCTGTCATAGACATGTACTCCTTAGGGCACGAACCAGCTTATTCTCTCCTTCACCTATACAGTGGTCAAGCTCGAGCTCTTCAAATTCCGGCATTACTTCATCCACCATCACAACATCATAGCCATGTGGAATCGGACGACAGTAAAAAGTTTCGTTGGGTTGAGGAGGTGCAACAGAGCCGACAACCGCCTTGAAAGTGAGGTTCCCGCATTTCGTCATAAGCTCGCAATGCTGAGCCTGCGTGATAGTATCCATGGGGTAGCTAGGAGACGTGAAGTCGGGCTGAACGGGCTCCGTGGAAGCGACGCTGCTTCTCCGCTGAGATGGCGGGGTAGTAGCTTTTGGGGTAGCTTCGTGCCGCTGAGATTGTTGGCCGGGAGCTTGCTGGCTCTCAGCTTCCTCTAGCTTTTGTAGTCTTGCATTGAGCTTCTGAATTTCGCTTAGTTCCGCTTTCCTCTTTCTCTCCTGGCTTTTGTAACCGCCTGCGTCAGGAAACCCAACCTTCCACGAAACGGAGCCTGCTGGGCCTCGTGTTCGGCCAGGGTGCTCAGCATTCCCTAGGGCCTTAGTCAGCTCGTCCATCTCTTTGTCGGGAATGAACGTCCCTTCCTGCGCTGCGGTGATATAGTTCTGAAGCTTGTTCACGGGTATTACAAGTTGCTCGTCCGTCCAATGGCACTTCCCTGTTTCAGGGTCCAAAGTTCCCCCAACCCCGAAGAACCAAGTCCTTGAACGGTCTTGCCAGTTATGTGTCTGTGGTCGGACCCCTTTAGCAAGCAGGTCATTCTCAGCTTTGTCCCACAACGACCGGGCTTTAAGGTAGCCACCTGACCCCGTGTGATGGTGAAACTGCTTCTTTGCAGCATTGTTCTTGTTTGTCTCTGATATCTTATTACTCTTCTCCGATGTCTTGTAGGCCACAAATGCGGGCCAGTAATCTCGTATCTTCTCATATCGGATGACAAATGCTGGAGTCTTCCCTTTGTCGACAAACATTGATTTCAACTCATTCTTCCACCTCCTGAATAGATCTGCCATCTTCTTAAGAGCACACACCTTGACCCGTGGCTCTATAACTGGGTTATTCGGATCCTCCCCTGGCGGTAGGGTGAAATTTACCTTCAGCGCGGTCCAAAGATCTTCTTTCTGTCTATCGGTGACATAATCACCATCAGGGGCGCCGTCCTTAGGCTTATTCCATTGCTTGATGCTGATCGATTGTTTTCCCTAACAATAGCTCTACACTGAGCAGAAAATGCGTTCTTGGTCCGGTTAGGTTCAATCGGATGGCCATTGTCCGCGAGTGCTGTGATCGTGACCATTTCATCCTTGCGCTACCTCTTCTTTGGGCCTCGTCTCATTACCGAAGTTTGGCTCGATCCGGAGGGCTATAATAGAAGAAAGAAGAGTTAATTAATATATGTACATACCAAAACAATTAATGCATCAATTAGCTAGAGTCAGCACAGGCTTAATTAATATATATACCTCGCCGTACATTGCAACAGCTCCCTCCTTCGATCGGCCACCGAAGCCGTCATCTTGGTCTCCTTTTTCCTCAGGCATTCGGTCACTGGAGCCATCATGATCATGTACTTCCTCCTCCATTGTTCGATC
Source organism: Hordeum marinum (assembly GCA_022496015.1). Taxonomy (NCBI): domain Eukaryota; kingdom Viridiplantae; phylum Streptophyta; class Magnoliopsida; order Poales; family Poaceae; genus Hordeum; species Hordeum marinum. Next base: position 35,334,024 of record CM039674.1, read on the forward strand.
ACTAGAGCCGTCATAACCCTCTCTTTCCAGACCATCGGTGTCGTTGAGAAACGACAAGACATCACGTCCGCCGTGGATTATGTCCCCAAATAACTGTTCTTGTTCTTCGTCTCTTGGATCCATAGTTTCTGCAAATATTACAACATGACAATTAACTTGAGAAATCTATGTTACCAGAGTTTTCTTCATTTAACTTGGTAAATTTGGGAGGCCTTGGCAACGCTTCTAGGGTTTGGGGTGGCCTCGACAACACTTCTAGGTGCCAACAAAATACATATATCATATATACAAAAACATGGGATACCTTAATTAGTTCAATTTTTTGCCTTGACAAATCATTGAACCTTTTGACAGAAACCTCCCATAAACTCTTTCATAATTTTCTTTAACATACATCCATGGAAAAAAATAGGAAGCTACGGTATTTTTTTATATCATATGATAATTTTCTATATATATACATCCATCCATCAATCCATATACACACACATATATACATGGACCAAAAATGCTATAAAAATTATATGAACAAAAAAAAGTATACATTATCTATCATCAACATCATCAGCTATCATCAACATCATCATCTAACTATCATATATCATATATCATCTATATATTATCAAATTAAATAAGCAAAATCGGACCGGGGAGGAAAGGGGGCCGGCCGGACCGAATGGGGAGGAAGGGCGGCGTCATCGAGGCAGGGCTGTGGCGTGGGGCGGCGTCGGGGAGCGGCGCCGGCGTCGGGGCAGGGGCGGCGCGTCGGGGCACGGGGCGGCACGTCGGGGCAGGGCGGCGCGTCGGGGCACAAGGCGGCGCGTCGTGGCAGGGCGGCGCGTCGGGGCAGGGCAGTGCGTCGGGGTAGGGGGCGTCAGGGCAGAGGGCGTCGCCGGCGAGCTCGGGCAGCCTGGTAGCGTCGATGTGCTCGGCGTCGTCGGGGGCAAGTTCTAGATGAAATCTGAAAAAATCGAAACTGTCGCTTATATACACAGAGCATTGGTCCCGGTTGGTGGCACCAACCGGGAGCAAAGGTCTCTTTTTGGCATCCGAAAGGGCATGAAGCAGAGACCACTGGTCCCGGTTGGTGCCAACAACCGGGACTAAAGAGGGGCATTGGTCCCGGTTGGTTCCACCAACTGGGACCAAAAGGTGGTGCTGCCCGGGGACAAATGTTTAGACCCACCTCGCTAGTTGAGAGGGCTCGAGAGTGGTTTGTAAGCGCTGCTGCGCCAAACCTCTCGAGCTCCTCTCAACTACAGGCTTACGGGCCTAATTGCACTCTGCTCTGCCTGTGGGCCTACTGGTCCTTCTGCAGGCCTGAATCCTGGCCCAACTAGTTGTTGGGTTTCTAGCCGTATTCAGGGCGTGGTGGCCCAGTAGGCGGCATTTTAAAAAAAAACTGTTTTTTGTTTTGTTTTTTGCTTTATTTATTGTTTTAATTTTTTTACAATATTTTTCTTCTGTTATTTTAGTTCACTCTTTTTAACAAATAAATGCTTTGATAATTTTAGTTGCATAATTTCCATTATTTTGTTTTGTTTCTTGCTTTATTTATTTTTTTGCTTTATTTATTTCAAGTGTGTTTTTGTTGAAAATATGCCCTAGAGGCAATAATAAATTAGTTATTATCATATTTCCTTGTTCATGATAATCGTTTATTATCCATGCTATAATTGTATTGATCGGAGACTTAGATGCATGTGTGGATACATAGACAAAACCATGTCCCTAGTATGCCTCTAATAGACTAGCTCATTGATCATAGATGGTTAAAGTTTCCTAGCCATGGACATGAGATGTCATTTGATAAAGGGATCACATCATTAGGAGAATGGTGTGATGGACAAGACCCAAACTACAAACATAGCATATGATCGTGTCGGTTTATTGCTATTGTTTTCTGCATGTCAAGTATATGTTCCTATGACCATGAGATCATGCAACTCACTGACACCGGAGGAGTGCCTTGTGTGTATCAAACGTCGCAACGTAACTGGGTGACTATAAAGGTACTCTACAGGTATCTTCGAGGGTGTCTGTTGAGTTGGCATGGATCAATACTGGGATTTTTTACTCCGTGTGACGGAGAGGTATCTCAGGGCCCACTCGGTAATACAACATCACAACAAGCCTTGCAAGCAATGTGACTAAGTGTTAGTCACAGGATCATGTATTACGGAACGAGTAAAGAGACTTGCCAGTAACGAGGTTGAACTAGGTATGGAGATACTGATGATCGAATCTCGGGCAAGTAACATACCGAAGAACAAAGGGAACATGTTACGGGATTAACTGAATCCTTGACATAGAGGTTCGACCGATAAAGATCTTCGTAGAATATGTAGGAACCAATATGGGCATCCAGGTCTCGCTATTGGTTATTGACCATAGAGGTGTCTCGGTCATGTCTACATAGTTCTCGAACCCGCAGGGTCTGCACACTTAAGGTTCGGTGACGTTTCGGTAGTATAGAGTTATGTATGTTGGTGACCGAAGGTTGTTCGGAGTCCCGGATGAGATCCCTGAGGTCACGAGGAGCCCCGAAATGGTCTGGAGGTAAACATTGATATATAGGAAGTCCTGTTTTGGTCGCCGGAAATGTTTCGGGCTCCTCGGTAGTGTACCGGGAGTGCCGGTAGTATAGCAGGAGACCATCGGGAGGGGTATTTCGACCCAAGAGGCTAAATGGGCTGTGGGAGAGTGAATACCATCCCTTAAAGGGCTGGTGAAAGTCCCACACAAAGCCCATGCGACTAAGGAGAAAAATCCCAAAGAGAAAAAAGGTGGAAAAAGGCAAAAATAGGGTGAATCCTAGTCCTACTAGGATTGCAGGTGGATTCCACCTCTCCCACTTGATTCGGCCGACCCAATTGCTGGTACTTTTAGGGCCAAGCCTCCTTCTCGCTTCCTCTTATATATACTAGAGGTTTTAGGGGGTTTTGGCACCAGATTTTTAGCCACGTGCTGCCCGTTCTCTAGTGCATAATTTCTCCTCTAGATCGGATTTCTACAGTGCTTAGGCGAAGCCCTGCCGGAATAGCTCCACCACCATCTCCGGAGCGCCGTCACGCTTCCGGAGAACTCTTCTACCTCTCCGCTCCCTCTTGCTGGATCAAGAAGGCGGAGATCGTCATCGAGTTGTACGTGTGCTGAATGCGGAGGTGCCGTCCGTTCGGTGCTAGATCGGAAGGACCGTGATCAAGATCGCGAGACGGACCGTGATAAGTTCACGGGACGGATGGTGATGAGTTCACGGGACAGATCGTGACGAGATCGTGGGACGGATCGTGCTGAGTTCGTGGGACGGATCGAGATTGGATCGTGGGACGGATCGTGATAAGATCGCGGGATGCTCGGCGATTTGGATCGCGAAGACGTATGACTACACCAACCGCGTTTATTCCCGCTTCCCGCTTAGCGATCTACAAGGTACGTAGATCCACTCTCCCTCTCCTAGATGCTCATCACCATGGATAGATCTTGCGTGTGAATAGGAAATTTTTTGTTTCCCATGCAACGTTCCCCAACAGTGGCATCATGAGCTAGGTCTATGTGTAGATGAGATCTCGAGTAGAGCACAAAAGGTTTGTGGGCGTTGATGCTTAGACTGCTTCCTCCCTTGGTCGGATTTTGGTTCAGCGGTATTGTGAGAAGAAGCGGCCCAGACCAACATTACTCATACGCTTACGAGAGACTGGTTCCCTCAACCACAACTTGTTGCATAGATGGCTTGCGGGTGCCAGTTTCTCTCACTTTAGTTGGATCGGATTCGACAAAGGCGGTCCTTGAGAAGGTTGAAAAGAAACTAGTGTATCACCATTGTGGTTTTTGCGTAGATGAGAATTGTTCTTGCTAGATACCTATAGCAGCCACGTAAAACATGCAACAATAATTAGAGGACGTCTAACTTGTTTTTGCATGGTATGTTGTGATGTGATATGGCCAATTACATGATGTGATATATGTGATGTATGAGATGATCATGTGATGTATAGATTATCACGACTTGCATGTCGATCAGTACAGCAACCGGCAGGAGCCATAGGGTTGTCTTTAATTATTGTATGACCCGCGTGTCAATCATTAAGCCCTATGTAATGCTTTACTTTATCGCTAAACTGTAGCAATAGTAGTAGAAGCATGTTGGGCGCGACGACCCCGATGGCGACACGTTGATGGAGATCAAGATGATGAAGATCATGGTGTCATGCCGGTGACGACGGAGATCATGTCGGTGCTTTCTAGATGGAGATCAAAAGCACAAGTTCATGGCCATATCATGTCACTTATGAATTGCATGTGATGTTAATCCTTTTATGCACCTTGTTTTGCTTAGGACGACGGTAAGCATTATAAGGTGATCCCTCACTTAATTTCAAGATAAATTGTGTTCTCCCCGAGTGTGCACCGTTGCGAAAATTCTTCGTGTCGAGACACCACGTGATGATCGGGTGTGATAGACTCTACGTTCATACAACGGGTGCAAGCCAGTGTTGCACATGCAGAATACTCGGGTTAAACTTGACAAGCCTAGCATGTACAGACATGGCCTCAGAACATAAGAGACTGAAAGGTCGAACATGAGTCATATAGTAGATATGATCAACATGATGATGTTCACCATTGTAACCACCTCAACTCACGTGATGATCGGACTTGAGTTGGTGAATTTGGATCATGTATCACTCGAATGACTGGAGGGATATCAATTTGAGTGGGAGTTCTTAAGTAATATGATTAAATGAAGTCATTATCATGAACATAGTCACTAGTGTCTTTGCAAATTATGTTGTAGATTACTTGCTCGCGCTGTAGCTCCCTTGAATTTTTATATGTTCCTAGAGAAATAGAGCTGAAAGATGATGGTAGAAATATTGTGGACTGGCTCCGTGATCTGAGGATTGTCCTCGTTGCTGCACAGAAGGCTTATGTCCTTGATACACCGCTCGGTGCGCCAACCCCTCTAGCGTCGTCTGTAGATGTTGTGAACATCTGATAGGCATGTTCTGATGACTACTTGATAGTTTAGTGTGTCATGTATTACGGCTTAGAATTGAGGCTCCGAAACATTTTGAACATCACCGAACATATGAGATGTTCTAAGAGATGAAATTAGGATCTCAGGCTCGTGCCCATGTTGCGAGATATGAGATCTCCAACAAGATTATTTGCCTGTAATATGAAAGAGAATAGCTCAATAATTGAGCATGTGCTCAGATTATCTGGGTGCTACAATCGCTTGAATCGAGTGGGAGTTGATCTTCCAGATAAGATAGTGATTGATATAGTTCTCCAAGTCACTGTCACTAAGCTACTGGAACTTGGTGATGAAGTATAAAATGCCAGGGATAGAAATAATGATCCCTAAGCTGTTCGCGATGTTTGACATTGCGAAGGTAGAAATCAAGAAGGAGCGTCAAGTGTTGATGGTTAGTCAAACCACTAGTTTCGAGAAGGGCAGGAGCAAGGAGGGAAAACTTCATGGATAGCAAGTAAGTTGCTGCTCCAGTGAGGCGACCCAAAGTTGAACCCAAACCCGAGACTAAGTGCTTCAATTATGAGGAGAGCGGTCGTCGAATCGGAACAACCCTAGATACTTGGTAGATAACAAGGCTGGCAACATCGACAGAAGTATATTTGATGTACGTGTTATTTATGTGTACCTTGCTAGTACTCCTAGTAGCACCTGGGTATTGGATACCGGTTCGGTTGCTAAATGTTAGTAACTCGAAATAAAAGCTACGGAATAAACGGAGCACTAGCTAAGGGTGAGGTGACGATGTGTGTTGGAAATGTTCCAAGGTCGATGTGATCAACATCGCACGCTCTCTCTACCTTCGGGATTAGTGACGAACCTAAATAAATGTTATCTGGTGTTTTGCGTTGAGCATGAACGTGATTAGATCGTGTTTATTGCAACACGGTTATTCATTGATGTTAAAGAATAATGGTTATTCTGTTTACATGAATAATACCTTCAATGGTCATGCACCCAGTGAGAATGGTTTATTGAATCTTGATCATAGTAATACACATGTTCATAACATTGATGCCAAAAGATACAAAGTTAATAATGATAGTACCACATACTTGTGGCACTGCCGCTAAATGTCATATTGGTATAAAGCGCGTGAAGAAACTCCATGCTGATGGATCTTTGGACTCATTCGATTTCGAATCGGTTGAGAAATGCGGACCATGCCTCTTGGGCAAGATGACTAAGGACCCCGTTTTCTAGTTTGATGGAGCAAGCAAGTGATTTATTGGAAATGATACATGTTGATGTATGCAATCCAATGAGTCTTGTAGCATGTGGTGGATATCGTTGTTTTCTTACCTTCACTGATGATTTGAGTAGATAATGGTGTATATTTACTTAATGAAACGCAAGTCTGAATCATTTGAAAAAGTTCAAGCAAATTCGGTGTGAAGTTTAAGATCATCGTGACAAGAAGATAAAATGTCCGCGATATGATCGTGGAGGTGAATATCTGAGTTGCGAGTTTGGTGTACAACTTAAGACAATGTGAAAGTTGTTTCACAACTCACGCCACCTGGAACACCATAGTTTGATGGTGTGTCCGAACCTCATAGTCGTGCTCTATTGGATATGGTGCGAATTATGATGTCTCTTATCCTTTTACCACTATCGGTTTGGGGTTATGCATTAGAGACAACTACATTCACTTTAGATAGGGCACCATCTAAATCCGTTGAGATGACACCGTGTGAATTATGGTTTGATAGAAACCTAAGCTATCATTTCTTAATGTTTGGGGTTGCAACACTTATGTGAAAAAGGGTTTTTCACCTAATGAGCTCGAACCCAAAGCGTACAAATGTATCTTCATAGAATACCCTAAAGACAGTTGGGTAGACCTTCTATCTCAGATCCAAGCATAAAATGTTTGTTGCTAAAACTGGGTCCTTTCTCGAGAAAGAGTTTCTCTCGAAAGAATTGAGTGGGAGGAAGATAGAACTTGATGAGGTTGTTGAACCTTTGTTCAACCAGAGAGTAGCGCAGCGCAGGAAGATGTTTCTGTGAAGCCTACGTTAGTTGAAGAGGAAGTTAATGATGATGATCATGAAGCTTTGGATCAAGTTACTATCGAACCTCATAGGTCGACAAGGACGTGTACTGCTCCTGAGTGGTATGACAACCCTGTCTTGAAGGTTATGTTCTGGGACAAAGATGAACCTACGAGCTATGGAGAAGCGATGATGGGCCCGGATTCCGACAAATGGTTAGAGGCCATGAAATCTGAGAAAGGATCCATGTATGAAAACCAAGTATAGACTTTGGTAGACTTGCTCGTTGAATGGCAGTTCATTGAGTACAATGGATCTTTAAAATGAAGACAGACCCTGATGGTGAACGTAACCATTTATAAAGCTCGACTTGTCGCAAAGAAGTTTCCTGCAAGTTCAAGGAGTTGACTACGATGAGACTTTCTCACTTGTAGCGATGCTAAAGTCTGTTGGAATTATGTTACCAGTTGCTGAATTTTTCAATTATGAAATCTGGTAGATGGATGCCAAAACATCGTTTCCTTCCTTAAGGAAAGGTTGTATGAGATACAACCAGAAGGTTTTGTCAGTCCTAAGGATGCTAAAAGGTGAGCAAGCTTCAGTGATCCTTCTATGGACTAAACCAAGCATCTCGGAGTTGGAATATACACTTTGATAAGGTGATCAAAGTTTTTAAATCTATACAAAGTTTATGAGAAACTTGTATTTGCAATAAAGTGAGTGGGAGCATTATAGAGTTTCTGATAAGTCTATGTGGATGACATATTGCTATTCGGAAATGATGTAGAATTTCTGGAAAGCATAAACGGTTGTTTGAAAAGATTTTTTCAAAGGAAGACCTGGATAAAGCTACCTAATTTTTGAACATCAAGATCTATAGAGATAGATCAATATGCTAGATGAGACTTCAATGAGTACATACCTTGACAAGATTTTGAAAAGAGTTCAAAATGGATCAGTGAGAGAAAGAGTTCTCGCCTAATTTGTAAGGTGTGAAGATGAGTGAGACTTAAAGCTCGACAATGGCAAAAGAAAGATAAAGGATGAACGTCATCCCCTATGCCTTAGCCATATGCTCTATATTATGCCATGCTGTGTTCCGCACCTGGTGTGTGACTTGCCATGAGTCAGTCAAGGGGTACAAAAGTGATCCAGGAGTGGATCACTGGACAACGGTCAACATTATCCTTAGTGACTAAAATACTAAGGAGATGTTTCGCGATTATGGAGGTGATAAAGAGTTTGTCGTAAAGAGTTACGGCGATGCATGCTTTAACACCAATCCGGATGAATCGTAGTAACAATCTGGATACGCATAGTGGAGCAACCATTTGGAATAGTACCAAGTGAAGTGTGGTAGCAGTGTTTACGGTTTGACATGAGATTTGCAAAGTACACTCGAATCTGAATGTCGGAGACCCATTAACTATAAGACATCTCACATGCAAAGCATGATCGAGCCCCAGGACTCATTGGGTGTTAGATTCATAACAATGCGTATCACATGGTGATGTGAACTAGATTATTGACTCTAGTGCAATTGGGAGACTGTTGGAAATATGCCCTAGAGGCAATAATAAATTAGTTATTATCATATTTCCTTGTTCATGATAATCGTTTATTATCCATGCTATAATTGTATTGATCGGAGACTTAGATGCATGTGTGGATACATAGACAAAACTATGTCCCTAGTATGCCTCTAATAGACTAGCTCATTGATCAAAGATGGTTAATGTTTCCTAGCCATGGACATGAGATGTCATTTGATGACGGGATCACATCATTAGGAGAATGGTGTGATGTACAAGACCCAAACTACAAACGTAGCATATGATCGTGTCAGTTTATTGCTACTATTTTCTACATGTCAAGTATATGTTCCTATGACCATGAGATCATGCAACTCACTGACACTGGAGGAGTGCCTTGTGTGTATCAAACGTCGCAACATAACTGGGTGACTATAAAGGTCATCTACAGGCATCTCCGAGGGTGTGTGTTGAGTTGGCATAGATCAAGACTGGTATCTCAGGGTCCACTCGGTAATGCAACATCACAAAAAGCCTTGCAAGCAATGTGACTAAGTGTTAGTCACGGGATCTTGTATTATGGAATGAGTAAAGAGACTTGCCGGTAACGAGGTTGAACTAGGTATGGAAATACCGACGATCGAATCTCGGGCAAGTAACATACCGAAGAACAAAGGGAACATGTTACGGGATTAACTGAATCCTTGGCATAGAGGTTCGACCAGTAAATATCTTTGTAGAATATGTAGGAACCAATATGGGCATCTAGGTCCCGTTATTGGTTATTGACCGTACAGGTGTCTCGGTCATGTCTACATAGTCCTCGAACCCGCAGAGTCTGCACACTTAAGGTTCAGTGACGTTTCGGTAGTATAGAGTTATGTATGTTGGTGACCGAAGGTTGTTCGGAGTCCCAGATGAGATCCCGGACGTCAAGAGGATCTCCGGAATGGTACGGAGGTAAAGATTGATATATAGGAAGTCCTGTTTTGGTCGCCGGAGAAGTTTCGGGCTCATCAGTAGTGTACCGGGAGTGCCAGTAGTATACCGGGAGACCATCGGGAGGGGTATTTCGACCCAAGAGGCTACATGGGCTGTGGGAGAGTGAATACGAGCCCTTAATGGGTTGGTGGAAGTCCCACACAAATCCCATGCAACTAAGGAGAAAAAGCCCAACGAGAAAAAGGTGGAAAAAAGCAAAAATAGGGTGAATCCTAGTCCTACTAGGATTGGAGGTGCATTCCACCTCTCCCACTTGATTCGGCCGACCCAATTGCTGGTCCTTTGAGGGACAAGCCTCCTCCTCTCTTCCTCTTATATATACTAGAGGTTTTGGGGGGTTTTGGCACCAAATTTTTAGAAGAGAAACATATCAAGTACGCAATGACCTTGTTGCCAGACCATTTTAGACTCACCATACATACTGTACCCACCCAGGTAGTGCTCCTTGACTCAATTGAATAATATAGTTACTCAACATGCAGTTATGGAACAAATGTTAATGCTTATTGTCCCATCTTTTTCCTTGTGCATACCATGAAGTGCTATGTTATATACTCTCTTAAAAGGAAGTTGAAAAAATAATATAATCACAATTAATAAAATAAAAAAAATCAGGCTCTAAGGTTAGCTTTCGTTGCACTCTCCATCAGAAATATTTCTTATGTTGTAAGTTTTAACTCATACCATACTATACCCCGAGTTTGCCTTTACCAGGGACACAATATCTGATATTATTCTTGACCCAATGAATGTGGATACGTTGAGAGAAAAGTTCTCATAACCGGGGAATTGACTTTAGTGTTGTTGTGTTTAAAGTTTTCTTTTCTTGAAAACACCTTTACAGTGTCAAGTTCTTTTCATTCACTCTATGGACAGCCAAACTCGGCCAAAGTGTTTGTCCCCAATGTACTTACTTATTAGATAGGATGGAAAAAATGTGTAATGCTATGAAATCGATCACATTTAGCGATTTGATATTGTGATGGAGCATGAAACCGGTCGTTATCTTGGTTTTTTGATTACAATTTTGTTAGGTGTGTTGCCTTCTTGGCCATCTACTAATACAAAATTCATGTTTCAAAATACCAATAAATTTATTATGTAAGAAACATCAGCCAGTTTATTCTGAATCATTTGTACACAACTGAATTATATGCTTATTAGTTAGTAGTGATAAAAACTAATTCAATTGTGCTACATTCTTAGTTCATGCAAGTGCGCCATCTTCATTGGTTGTAAGTAGATATAAGAAGATAATGTTAAAGTTATGGCAAGATCAATCTGTTTATTAAGTCTTGCTTCTTATCGGATCATCAACTATAATTTTAGTTACCTTAAATTCTTAAACAATAGTGATGTTTTATAGAAAGTATGTTTCATGCTTGATTGTTTTACTTTTATGTGTCGAGATAAAGATATGACGACTTGCATATGATGTGCCAGAATAGCAATAACAAGCGCATCGATTTACTTTAAATAACCATGGCTTTCATCCAACAGTATGTGTATGCCGTATCTTTTTCAAATTTGATCCATGTTCAGTTTGGTGCATATTTTACGACATAATAACGTCCTAACATGTCTTGGGTGTTGATTTCGATTTTTCCTGGAGATTTCTGGATAGAAAGGCAGCTTCATAGGGTGGTTACAATGATCAAGGCTACTTTGTCAACTATTGTTCGGTTTGTTTCAACAAATTCACACAGATTCTTCAGTGGAGACTTGTCTAGAACTGATAGTAGTTATGAGCGTTGTGCAATTTTTGATGATCTAACCGAAGGGATGTTTCTGAAATTTAGCTAAGCATCGGTGTCTACAGAGAGTTCTCTTATGTTTAGGTGTTGCCAAACTACTAACAGAAGACAAGTTTCCTTCTGGTTGACAAATGCCAAAATGTTATTTAGGGTTGTATACCAATGATTTTTCACAAACATGGCAACATAAAGATCAAAATTAGTTTGTGCTATGAATATGATTGTGTTGATGAAAAGTCTATTGCAGAAATTGATAGATGATGGATGGGAGTGTCACGCCCAAGATGCGATCCTATTCTTATTTCGGCACGAGGGCCTCGACAGGGATAGAAGCACATCTCGTCGTGTTGGAAGAATGGATATCATTACAAGTAGATGTGTAGAAGAGATGAGTATATGGAATTGGCTTACACTCGTCACAAGCTACATCAGAGTCACATCAATACAACAACATACTCAAACATCATACAGAAGAGCAGGGTCCGACTACGGACGAAATCCAACGACAAAAATGACATCCATCCTTGCTATCCCAGGCTGCCGCCTGAAACCCATCCTATATTGATAAAGAAGAAGAAGAACTCCAAACAAACAAGCATTGCGCTCACGTTCAATCATCGCATTACCTATACCTGCAACTGTTGTTGTAGTAATCTGTGAGCCACAGGGGACTCAGCAATCGCATTTCCAAAGGTATCAAGACTATTAAAGCTTAATGGGTGAGGTATGATTAAGTGGTGAGGCTGCAACAAGCGACTAAGCATTTGTTTGAGTGACTAACTTACGCGTATAGAAAGTAAAGTATGGTGGTCTACGTACAACGGACGTGAACTAGTAATGATCACTAACTGATCCTGAACACCTACTTATATATCAATCATAACCCCACCATGTTCTCTCTCGGATAAGGACTCCACGAGAAGAGATAGTCACGGTTACGCACACAGTTGGTGTATTTTATTTGAGTTTGCTTCAAATTTGTTATGATCGGGTGTTAAACAAAGTATCCAAGTTTGACACATAACCGCAGACACGGCTTCTCACAAAGATTTAACCCTGCAGGGGTGCTCCAACTCATCCATCATAAATTAACCACACGCCGTGGGAGTAACCTCGACCACGGATCTCGTGATCATCCTAGGAAATTCCAAAGAAAATCCGATACCTCGAGATAGCCCGAAGAAGATCAGAGTTCCTCACGCAAGATGTTCGAGAAAGGTAAAACAAGTCCAGCAAGGCCGCCCGACATGCCGACAATCCCGATAAGAGCCGCGTATCTCATCTCAGGGCACAACAAGATGAGCAGTACGTACTGTGGCTGGATAGAAATCCCCCGAGTTGCCCCGGGTAGCCCCGCAAGTGACTCAATTTTGGACCAACACCGGTAGCACTGACCCCCTGTATTATGTTAAATTAATCCACGAGGGGGCGACCCTCTATGCTTTAATAAGGTGATCATTATTATTATGATAGGCAAATGTAGTATCAAAGTTGGGTCTTGCCAGACAAGTTTTATCCTAAAACAAAAATCAAGGGGGCTATTAGATATTAGCAATTTAAAAACAGAGGGTTTTTACATACGCTGCACGGTTAATTAGATATTAGCAATTTAAAAACAGGGGGTTTTCTATAAAAGTGATGTTCCTATAGATAATTACAAAATTCGCACAATCTGGAAAAAAACTACACGGGCCAAAACTGGATAGAGCACTGGGGGCAGCGTAGCTAATATACGCATTGGGCGAAGGATGGGCAGACGCACCATGGGCCAGATCGGGCCGGTGGAGAGGCGGCCAAGCAGGCCGGCCGAGCTTGCGTGACCCACGAGCAGACGCGTGGCCCACGTGCATGGGTCAACGCAGGGTGGGCGAGCGGCGAGATCCCGTCGTCCACCCCTTGAGCAGGAGGAGGCGGGAGGTCTTGGCGGTGGCCGGACGGGGCTCCGACGACCAGGCACAAGGCGGCAAGGGGAACCGGGCGGATCCGGCCAGATCGAGGGTGGGGGGGTCCCGCTCCCGGCGACGCGAGCTGTAGGTCGGCGGCCGGAGTTCGCGCGGCCATGGCGGGGTTGGCTGGGCGCTACGGACGACGATGGACAGAGGGCCGGCAAGGCGGGGCACAATCCGGTGGGTGGCGGCTTCCGGCGACCTCCGGTGAGGTCCGAGGAGGCGGGGCGACGTCTAGCGGCGCGGCGAGTTGCCCCGCTCGGGAAGCAGCGTGGCGGCGGGGCTAGCTGGGCACCTCGGGCACTTGCGAGCGGCGGTGACCCGGTTCGGGCCCGGGCCGGGCCTTGATGGGCTTCGGTGGGCCCGGCGGCGGGAGGAGTGTGACAGGCATGGGAGGTTGGGGAGTGGCTGCGCGCGGAATTCGAGGGAGGCTAGGGTTTTCCAGATTAGGCAGGGATGGGGATTAAATAGGGAAGGAGGGATAGATTAGGGTGTTTTCGGAGCCGATTTCGGTCATGCGATCGCAATCGGACGGCCAGATCGGGGCAAGGTTGGTGGGCTGTGAGTGGAGTGGGCTAAGGTGTGGATGAGAGGGAATTGATGGCCCGTGACACAAGTTTTGAAAACACCAAAACGTCCGAGAAATAACCGATGACTGCACTGCTACGGTTAATCGTTCGGGTATCAAATAAACTCGGAATGCGACGAGATTTGGCAGGCCGTCCACCTATGCTATAATAAGACCGCACGCCAGATTTCGACCCAATCCAAGAATATTTTTCACGCACTTTAAAAACGGTTTCTTAACGATGCCGCGGGCACGTGCGTGTGTGGTTGGACTCGAAACGGTCGTCGACATGAACGGAGATAACCGGCAACTTCGAACAGATGCAAGTTTTCGAAAACGAGTGACGATGCTATGCAGATGATGCGAATGATGCGATGATAAATGCAACAACCAAACGAAACACATACGTGAATGGAAATAAAAGGGGAATCTTCTGGAGCATCTACTATTAACTTTTGTGCTGCAAGAAATATAGAAGTGCCCAATATGGATGATAACATTTCAGAAAGGGGTTACCCATGAAGATCTTGCAAAATGGTTACTTGTCTCCGTAATTACAAGGTAACTATATTCAATGAGGTGTTGGATAGCAACATAGTTGAGATGAATAATCGATTTAGTGAAACTTCTCACGCTTGTTGAAGTGCATTGCTTGCCTTGATCATAGAGACTCATTTTATCAATTTAGATCATGATAAGCTAGTTGACCTTGCAGATATTTACTCCGTTGATTTCTCTTCACAAGAGCGCTACATATATATTGATGTGATGAAAAGAAGTATTGAATTCTTGACTTGCCCTAGTTTGACTTCTCTTGCTCTCAAATTGCTTCTAAGTAGATAACATCTGGTATTTCCATTGGTTTATCGGCTCATCAGACTTGCATTGACATTACCGGTGGCAATTTCATCAGTAGAGAGGATGTTCTTGGCCATGAATACTATAAAGAAAAATCTTCAAGACAAGATTGGTGATGATTGTTTTAATGATTTGATGGTTTGCTTTGTTGAGCACGGGATATTTGTTAAAAATACTGATAAAGAGATTATGGTTCATTTTCATGCCTTGAAGAACCGTCGAGGTCATGTACCTCCACAACAACCCCGTGTTCCTTATGCAATTACATCTTAAAGGTATACTATCACCCAGTTACTATCATATGACCGTATCAAAATATACAACTCCCATCACACTTGTGCTAATGCATTCATAATTTCTAGGTCTCTTTTGGAAATTGGAATTATGGGATCATATTTTGGCATAAGTGAGCATTTCGAACGATAAGAGTCCATGTTAGCAGTTTACTACTCCCTCTGTCTCCAAATAAGTGTCATTGATCTAATATAAAATTTATACTAATTTAGTACTAAATCTGTGACACTTATGTTGGGACGGATGGAGTAGTTTTTAAGAGCCTTTTATTATTTTCTTGTTGAATGTTTTGAGTTTAGGTTGAATAGAGTTGCATTTATACCAGAAAAATTAGACAGTAAACATTCACCCCAGCTAATTTCAATTCCTAGGTCTGCCACTACACTTAACAACAACGCCTGTAGCTACTATTGTAGGGCACATTTAAACTTGAAAGATGTGGGGCCGAACTCTTCCAGCTTGACTCGCCGTGCATCTAATTAACATGTTATGTTGAATCCTACCAACTACAAACCAAGATAGTAATACATTAACTGGAGCTAGCTCTTGAACAGTACTCATGCAATGTGTGGCTATATCCATTCTATATTGAACAGGTTTTCGTTTCGCTTTATATATAGAAAGCAACATCATAAAATACATGATCAGACGATACAATGTGGTAAGTGAGGCCCCAACAAAGCAGATCAAAGTATATACAAAAAGCTCACATTTTAGTTGTACTAGCAAACCGAAACAGAAAGGATATATCCTGATTAGTGTACAGCTGCTGCTGAACGTACTAGTGTATAACCTCTGCTGTACGTGCACAATTCATATACATGTAGGAAAACTGGAAAAGGAGGCACTGGGAAATGAGGGGAAGCAGTTCGTTGAGGTGCCGCTTCTCATCGCGTGTCATCGTTTTGAGACGACATCACAAATCGTTCGCTCTGAAAACCATTCACAGGGAATTACTGCCAAGTTGCCAC
The DNA here is from genome assembly GCA_022496015.1 of Hordeum marinum. Taxonomy (NCBI): domain Eukaryota; kingdom Viridiplantae; phylum Streptophyta; class Magnoliopsida; order Poales; family Poaceae; genus Hordeum; species Hordeum marinum. The sequence continues at coordinate 35,349,981 of CM039674.1, forward strand.
CACTTGACGTGTCCCGGCAGTGTGCGTGTGTTTTGGCATCAGAGTTTCCACCGGCCGATCGTCAAAGACACGCGAGGCAGACACACTCGTCGTCGTCGCTAATTCCAGCAACCATGTTACTTGTGATTTCTGATATATACGGTACTATCCAAGCCATCTTTGTTTTCTCGCCCATTGCATCTTCTTCGGATTTTCCTCCTGAATTGTAACAAAAGTTGCTCCTCTGAGAAGCAAAGAACAGCGGTGGCAATGGGGGAGGTTGGTGCTGCAGACATGATCTACATCCAAGATGGCACGGTGGACATCAAGGGCAACCCGGCCGTCAAGGGCAACACCGGCAACTGGTGCGCCTGCCCCTACATCCTCGGTACATACATAGTACGAGGGACTCCATTGCCGGCCTGCTCTTTACTTGAGCCATGGCGTTGATGGATGAATTGCAGCAAACGAACGCTGCGAGCGGCTGGCGTACTACGGCATGAGCGCCAACCTGGGCAACTTCATGAAGGACAACATGGGCATGAACAACTCCGCCGCCGCCAACAGCGTCACCAACGTCTACTTCTTTATAACCAAAGAAGAAGAATGAAGGCTGATGATGCGGCTGCATGTGCAATTAGAAAAGAAATTGGAGGGAAAGCAACGTTTACTTCTTTATAATCAAAAAAGAAAAATAAATAATGTAAGATCAATACAAAATAATGGCATGGAGAAGTTGTTTGTCTAACTAGTGAGAGTAGTTATGAAAGTTAGATATCTTCTAGAATGCTTAATTGTTTTTTTTTGTCTTGCTATTCTAGCAAAGATTTGGTGAATTATTATATATTCAATGCCTTTGAAGAAAATAAAGAAGCAAAGAAATATGTTTTCATGCCCGAAATTGAAATGCAAATTGCTGATTTACGGTCCCGGGAACACCACCCGGGTTGCTCCTATAGTGTTAGGGGTGGCCAGTACAGGCGGCAGCCGAGCAGACAAGCAAAGGGGTGCTGAGCGCAGCAACACCACCCCTAACACTATAGGAGCAACCCGGGTGCTCCACCGTGAACATACCACAGTGAAGAGATGAAGCCGCACACGATGAACCGTGGGCTTCAAGACGGCGCCTTCAAGAAGGTTGCGACGCCAGAGCGTCGCCACCGATCCATCCGAGGATCAGAGTTTAACACGGAGCAACACGACGGACAATGAGAGCCACGACGACGCCTTCAAGAAGGGAATGAGTTTCGCCGCAGCCGGTCCATCCGAAGACAGAACAAGTTTTCACCCTGGCCAATACTCACCGCCACCGAACGCCACACCTCGGCTACCACGCCGTCCACACGGCCATGGTCACCAGGCAACACCGAGCCACGGCCTCTGCCCACGAGCACCGCGCTACCACCACCAAGGCCGCCACCCCGGCATCTAGGACCCTGACACCACCGCACCCGAGACATGCCGCTACCTCAACGAAAGACATGAGAGAAAGGAGCCGCCTTTCGAACCCCTGGACTCCCCCCAGCGCTGAGACCCAATAGGCCAGCCAAAACTGACGTCCATCGACCCATCCTGCCGTACCGGTCGCAAAACGAGCTCGGTCCCGCAACACTGGGCGCGAGATGACCTCAGTCCTGCTGCACCAAGCACAAGACAAGCTCGGTCCTGCCACTACGGACGCGAGACGAGAGATGGACCGCAGCAGAGAGCGTGAAGCGAGGGTCGATACAGTCTGCGCGCAAACGAGCCGACGTTGGAGTAAGCCGACCGTCGCCGCGGGCAGATCCGCCAAACCGCCATGTAGCTAACGCGCTACCGAGAGGACACTGCCCGTGCCGGGACTCCATGTGCTGCCGCCCAAGCCGGAGGACCAGCCTCACCAGGCCGCTGCCCCACCTGCGCTGCCACGATGTCAGATCTGGCCGGTCCTCCATGGCCGCCGTCCCCGACCCCCGGCATGCACCACCCGGCTGCCCGGGCGGCCACCACCACCACACCTCATGTGTTGCCATGCCCTGGCCAGGACCAGACGAAGTCCAGCCATCCCACCGGAGTAGGAAGAACACCGGCTGTAGCACCACTACCTTAGAAGGGCCGCCGGTCACCCCAAGCGTCTTCAACCCCCGCTACCTGCCATATCTGGGCCGAGGCCTGTCAGATCCTCCGCCAGCACGCCCCCGAGCCTCGAGAACCCCGCGAGCAGGTGGGGGAGGAGGGGAGGCGGCGGTGCCGGCCAGGAAGCAGGAGGAGAGGGCGAAGAGGGCGGCCGACGGCCATCGCCACTGAGCAGGGGAGGATGCCCCGCGACATCCGTGACCCGTGTGAGGGAGAGAGCCACCCCGCCGCTGCCTACACCACGCGGCCTTTGGCCGACGGCGTCACCGGCGGCGGCGAGGGAGTGGACGGGGCGACTCGGCATGGGGCGGCGGCGCTAGGGTTCCCTCCCAAGGGCACCCGCGGGAGCGCCTCGGGAGGGGAGGGGAGGGGAGCTCTACTCTTTCTTCCGAGCCCCAAGCCAGATGCACAGTTTCCATACACCCTTCCGCTTTGGCCCAAAACGCCTCGAACTTGAAATGTTTCTTTGTGCTAATAGCAATTTCAAGTTGCTTTATTACCTCCAACGCTATGGAGATCTGTAGCTTCACGTTCCCAATCCAGCGGTCACTCCACCTTTGTAGGGCAAAATACATGGCCCTTAGTTTATTATGCAGTGTCAGGTAGTCATTTGTTGTTGCTGGCATCGAGCCCTAAGCCAGCTGCATACTTTCCATAAACCCTTCCGCTTTGGCCTAAAATACCTCGAACTTGAAACGTTTCTTTGTGTTTCCTTTCGGCACTGGGGACTGCAATATCTCATCACTGCCCTTTAATTCTGGACGTGTACCATAATTTTACCAGCATTTATTATCGGATAACGGAACCATGGAAAATTGTACGTCTTGTTTGGAGCTGTGACAGTCGTACATCTGGTTTGGAGCGGCCTGGTATTTAAACCAGAGGACACACAGTCCTTACCGTATTCTCGTTGAGCTAAGGTCACACAGTCCTCGCCCAACACTCGTGGTAAGTCTTCAGGGTAGACTTCCAAAACCCTCACAAACTGGTCACCCGGTGATCCACAATTTACTACTGGATGCTCTAGACCAAGGTCACTTCGTGATCCCCAATTGACTGCAGGAGCACTAGACCATGACGCCTAACTGTCTGGAGGATGCACAGTCCTCAAAGGTAACAAGTGTCGGATCCACACAGGAATTTGTTCAGTGATGCTCAATCACTGTGGGTTTGGTGGTTTGGTTGTGGGTTTTTTCTCACTGATGATTTTCCTCACTGTCGATGCAGGAAGGAAGAATGCCTGCATCGTGAAGAACTTGGAGCACCGGGGTGAACGATGGAAGTGATTCCATGTCCGCATGAGGAATTTGGTGGTGCTCGAAAACTTTCTTCTTCTCGAACAGGACTGATGCATAGTAGTTGAGTTCAGTTGCCGTCCAGAATCTGCTACGACCGGCCCTTGCGGAGTCATAAGGATTTGGACATGTGAAGAACTTGCGCTCATTGAAGAAATTGCTCTCGAGGAATTTGGGGCGCGCTGAGCCTTTGAATGGCATCCTTGGCTTCGGTTGAAGATTTGGCTTGAAGCGGCCCTTGATCTCCTTTGGCATGGGAGGAACTTGAACAATCTGGAGGGCTGGTTCCTCAGTTACAGGTGGAGCAGCAAAGTCATCAGCTGTTGCAGCTGGAATTTCTTCAATGACTTGGGTGATATGATCGGCAGATTCTCCATGTATTTCTTCAATCGGAGCAGGTGACTGAGGAATCTTTGTTAGAGGAGTAGTCATTGGTGAATTTGGGTGTGCTGATTCCCAATATTCATCATTGATGACGGGCGTTGAAATGCCAATGTCTACGTACTCATTGATTTCTACAACTCCAGCCTCTTCAGCAGTGAACTGAGGCTGGGGCGATGAAACCTTTGGAGTTGAAGCAATGTCTTCAACTTCAATTTCTTCATCAATCTGCTCTGTCGAAGCAGCAGAATGATCTTCATCTTCTTCATCTGGGATGACATAGTCAACCCCAAATGGTACAAGTTCATAGGCAGGTGTAGAGGAAATTGGTGTAGCATCAATGGGTCCAGTTGAAGAACTTGGCATAGTCTTCAACTTCTTCACAGCTGAGGATTCTGACATTGATGTTTTTCTCTTGAGAGTCTTTTCCTCTGCAGTTTCAGCTTCTTCAGGTACGACTGATGCAGTCACCCTGATGGGTTTAGGTTCTTCAGGTGCAGCAAAAGCTTTAGCTGGCCTTTCAGTTTCTTCAGGCACAACAGTGATGGTTGTCCTGGCATGGTCATCAGTGGTCTGAGTTTCCTCAGCAGCACTGGTCGTTGCTTCTGTTGCAGAAGCATTCTCATCAACAGTCACATCGGGCTGAGCAGTTTCATCAGCAGCCTGAGGAATTTCATTAGACTGAGGATTTTGTGGTTGCGATCGAGCTGCAACCCTAGTGTTGTGATCCTTCACAGCAGCTTGAGAATCCTTGACGAATCTCACCTTGGTCCCTTCCATTCAACATCATACCTTTCTTGATCCTCAGAAAGTGTGCGAATTTCAGACTGAACTATGACGAGTTGATTTGGGGTCAAGTTCATCACATTGTCCCTCAGAAAGTTTTCTTTCCGAACCCTGTTCCTCTTAGCTCTCAGAGCTTGTTCTCTCTTCCATTTCTCTTCAGAGATGAAGTGAGTGAGGACATGATCCACACCAAGAGGCAGATTTAGTGAAGAAAGTGGAGTGTTTGGATCTTCATGCCATATATCGATGAAGTTGAGGATCATTTTGGGATCCAGCATGAGAGGAACAGAGCTGCCCTTGGCTATAGCAGCCCTCTGCTGACTTTACCTGATGATTTCCTCCAATTCTTCATCATCATCATCCTCAGATCCTGAGGGTATGGTTACCACAACCTTGCTTGAGTGAGGACTTGGTCTTTGACCTCGTCTAGCAGTGTTCTTCAGCTTCAACACTGTAGGGCTAGTTGAAGACTTTCCTGTAGTAGAGGGGCTTGCCAGGATCTTTGAAACTTTTCTGAATCCCTCAGTCCTCTTACATGATGCTAGATGCATTGGGGTTGAAGACTTTGCAGCTACAGCTGAGGACTGAGCAGCAACAGTACCAGCACCTGAGGCCTTTGTAGGTTGAGGCCTTTGGACTTGAGGAATCTGTTGTGATGGTTTTGAGGTTGAAGAACTTGTCTTCACAGTAGCTTTCTTCATCATTGATTTCTTCGGAGCACTTGCAGAGGCTCCGATAGAGGCAGCAGTAGCAGAATCTTCATTGAATTTCTTCACTGCCTCTTTGGCTTTCCTCGCCAGCTTGGCTTGCTGCTTCTCCCACATATGAGGAAAGTCCTCACCAGTCTTGAGGCTAGTGGGATCAGCAATTTGATGAGCCAGGGGAGGCCTGCTGCAAGGAGGTTTCACAGCGAATTTGATCATGTATTTAGGAGTTACATAACGATATTCCTTCCATTCCCTTGCCCATCTCCTCTCAATTTTCTACAGACAAAATTTTCTCTGTTTGGTCGTTTCTTTGCCATGATTTTCTTCATCGGGTGTGCAGTATTCCTCATACAACTCATCTGGAATCTCAAAAGTAGTGTGGACATCTGGCTTCTTTCCACCTTTTTGAGGTTTCTATCCGTCAGCCATTTTCTTCACCTGAGGAATTTGAACTCTTCAGGACTCTGAAGAAGTACACAGTTTTTCCTCAAGGAACGCTGCAAATGAGTTAAATTGATGAGAACCTAGTGATTCATCAGCGGACATGTTGTACCTGTGAACAGAGTATAGGTGCGAGGAATTTGAAGAGGTCATATGCGTTCTCAGAATTTTTTAAATAGAAATGGGTGAGGAATTTGACCATGGGTGTCTTGAGGAATTTCACTAAGTGTTCTACGTCTTAGGTTCCAGAGTTGTGTAAATTTTGAGGATTCACACAATTGAGGAATCTTGAAGAAAATCATTACTCGGGGAAAATCATCAAGTATATGAAGATGTAAGGTGCTTTAGAATAAGATTCATGAAGAATAAACACCGTTTGAGGAATATGAATAGCATTCGAAGATCAAACAAGGGCAGTAAAAATAAATTTTATTTACCCTAGTGAAAAACACGACGAACTCAGAGATGAGATTGGGAAGTTCGTCAGTTCAGATCTCCCACGCCCTAGCTTGGCAGAGGGAGACAACTACAGCGGCGGCGGGATGAAGACTTCCGCGGCCGATGCGAGTACGGCGACGACGAGGTCGAGGTAGTGAAGCTCTTCCACACCAGCATTGATGACTTTAGCGGCGGCGCTTGGTTGGAGCTCGGGAGAGAGTAGAGATGAGGAGTAACCGAGAACTTTGAAGGGGAGGGGGTATTTATAGTGGAAGTGAAAACCAATCTGCCCGAAGATTTTGGAAAAGATTGCCCCTGACCCTTGCTCTCCACGCGACAGGTGTCACCCACGTTCTAAGTAGAGGAGATTATGGGGGATCGTGGGTTATCCAGTCGTGGGAATCGGAACCGTTTGAGCGGGAACCGCTGAAAATTTTGATACTGAAAATTTCAAAGTTTTCGTTTGCAAATTCTTCAGCTGTCTAGGAAACAGTGAAGACTTTGAACAAGTTTCAAAGTAGAACACATATGAAGAATTTGTGAACAAACTGGGTTGAGTTTAGCATAGAGGGGAAAGGGTCAGATCACACTCACTTAGATGAAAATCAACTTGAATAATTTAGCAATAAGTGAATGCTGTTGAGGACATTAAAAACTCAAATATATATATATATATATATATATATATATATATATATATATAGTCAATGAAGAACATGAGTTTCAAAGTTTGAAGAATTTTAAAAGTTGAGGAATTTGAAAACTTGAAGAATTTGCAAAATGATGAAAAACTCAACTTTGAAGAATTTCAACTTTGGTTGGTGGCTTGCCCAACCATATAAGAATGATAACTTTAGACACCGCATACAATTGTCATAGGGTTCTAAGAATCAATTTCTTCATTAATTTCTTCACACTTAGAGGGTTATTCTTCATTGATTGAAGAAAAACGTTACTTCGTGTGTTGCACATCTAAGTCATCAATTTTGCATAAGTGTTAGGATGTGTGTCCTTTTTCAAAGAACATTCGAAGATTCTAAGATATTTAGCTCATGCCACGAATTGCAAAATCTCTTTTCATCCAAGGGTTTGTGAAGATATCGGCCAATTGTTCTTAAGTGGGGATGCGGTCGATGGAGATGTCGCCCTTGAGTACATGATCTCAAAGAAAGTGATGATGAATCTGGATGTGCTTTGTCTTGGAGTGTTGAACTGGGTTGTAAGCAATCTTGATGGTACTCTCGTTGTCGCAGTAGAGAGGCACATTCTTCAACTTGATGTCATAGTCCTTGAGGGTTTGCTTCATCCATAGTAACTGAGCACAACATGAGCCAGCAGCAATGTACTCAGGTTCAGCAGTAGAGAGTGAGACGCAGTTCTACTTCTTTGAGGACCAACAGACTAAGGATCGTCCGAGGAAATGACATGTCCCTGAGGTTGACTTACGATCCACACGATCTCCAGCATAGTCAGCATCAGAGTATCCGACGAGGTGAAGATTTGTGCCCTTGGGATACCATAATCCAAGTGTTGGTGTGTGAGCTAAGTATCGAAGAATATGTTTCACAGCCTTATGGTGTGATTCCTTCGGTGTTGCTTGGAATCAGGCACACATGCAAACACTCAGCATAATATCTGGCCTAGGTGCACATAGATATAATAATGAACCAATCATGGAGAGGTATACCTTTTGATCGAAATCTTTACCATTTTCAGCAGTGCAGAGGTGGCCTTTTGAAGGCATTGGAGTTTTGACGCCTTTGCAATCTTGCATGTCGAATTTCCTAAGAACATCTTTGAGGTATTTATCTTATGAGATGAAGATGTCGTTGTCTTGCTGACGAATTTGAAGACCTAGGAAGAATTTCAACTCTCCCATCATAGACATTTGATATTCTTCACTCATCATATAGGCAAATTCATCACTGTAACGTTTGTCAGTACAGCCAAAGATAATATCGTCTACATATATTTGGCATATGAACAATTCATTGTCATAGGATTTTGTGAAAAGAGTTGGGTCGAGTGAACTGGGTTTGAAGCCTTTCTTCATGAGGAATTTCTTCAGAGTGTCATACCACGCCCGAGGGGCCTGCTTGAGGCCATAGAGGGCCTTATTGAGTCTGAAGACTTTGTCAGGATGCTTAGGGTCTTCAAAACCTGTGGGTTGAGCAGCATATACTTCTTCCTCAAGCTTACCATTGAGGAATGCACTTTTCACATCCATTTGATATAAGATGATATTATGATGGTTAGCATAAGCAAGCAATATGCGAATAGCTTCAAGTCTAGCAACAGGTGCAAACGTTTCATCAAAGTCAATTCCTTCAACCTGTGTGTAGCCTTGAGCTACAAGACGAGCCTTATTCCTCACCACAAGGCCATTTTCATCTTGCTTGTTGCGGTAGATCCACTTGGTACCTATGGTGTTATGTTTGCGAGGATCTGGCCTCTTGACAAGTTCCCACACGTTGTTGAGCTTGAACTGATGCAATTCCTCTTGCATAGCTTGAATCCACTCAGGCTCCTTGAATTCTTCATCAACTTTGGTGGGCTCTATGATAGATACAAAGGCAAAGTTCCCACAAAAGTTAGTTAAAGGTGAAGCTTTTGAGCGAGTGAGGGGACCTGGTGCATTGATGTCATTGATGATTTTGTCAATCTGCACTTCATTTGCAACTCTAGGATGATTAGGTTGACGTGGCTGAGGACTTGCTTCAGCACCATTCTCTTCAGGTGTATCAACATGAAGGTCTTCATTCGTTGGAATGACTTCCTCAGTGGCTATGATATCTACAGTTGCCTTCAGCTTAATGGATTCCTCATGAGACTGTTCATCTAACACAGAAGGCAGGTGCTCTCTTTGCGAGCCATCAGTTTCATTGAACCGCACATCTACAGTTTCAACAACCTTGTGATGGTAGGTGTTGAAGACTCTGTAGGTGTGCGAGTACTTTCCGTAACCAAGCATAAAACCTTCATGTGCTTTCGATGCAAACTTAGAACTGTGGTGAGGATCTCTGATCCAGCATTTTGCACCGAAGACTTTGAGATAACTTACATTGGGTTTCTTGCCAGTCATAGGTTCATACGAAGTCTTGTTGAAGAATTTGTGAAGATATACCCTGTTGATGATGTGGCCTGCAATATCAATTGCCTCAGGCCAGAAGCGACGAGGAGTCTTGTATTCATCAAGCATGGTGCGAGCCATCTCAACTAGAGTCCTGTTCTTGCGCTCCACAACGCCATTCTGCTGAGGAGTATAAGGGGAAGATAACTCATGAGTAATACCAAGTTCATCAAGTTACTCATCAAGATTAGTGTTCTTGAACTCAGTCCCATTATCACTCCTCATATGCTTGATCTTGACGCCGAAGTTAGTGGAGGCCCTTGAAGCAAATCGTCTGAAGACATCCTGCATTTCATTCTTGTGCAGAATAATATCCACCCAAGTGTAGCGACAGTAATCATCAACAATGACAAAGCCATACAAACTTGAAAATTTGTTAGTATGGAGTAATGAGTGGGGCCAAAGAGATACATGTGAAGCAATTCAAAGGGTCGAGTCGTGGTCATGATTGTCTTTGAGGAATGCTTGGATCTAGTCATCTTTCCAGATTCACATGTACCAAAGAGGTGATCCTTGAGGAATTTGACACCCTCGATGCCAATGACATGCCTTTTCTTCACGAGCGTGTGCAACTTCCTCATACCCGCATGAGCAAGTCGTCGATGCCACAGCCAGCCTTCTTAAGACTTTGCAAGTAAGCATGGGGCAGGTTGAGGACCTGTAGAGAAATCAACAATATACAAGTCTCCTCTCCTAAAGCCTTTCAAGACTTTGGAATTGTCAGATTCCATGATGACAACACAATGATATTTTCCAAATACGATGATCATATCAAGATCACAAAGCATTGAGACAGACATAAGGTTGAACCCAAGGGATTCAACAAGCATCACCTTATCCATGGTTCGGTCCTTTGAGATAACAACCTTACCAAGTCCCAATACCTTGCTTTTTTCCTTTGTCTGCGTAGGTGATATGCTTCAGAGGAGATGGAGTGAGTGGCAAATTCATCAGTAGCTTCTTGTCACCAGTCATGTGGTTTGTGCATCCACTATCGAGGACCCACTCAGTAGCTTTTGGAGTATCATCCTACAGATGAATTAGTACAACTTACGAACTCATATGCTTCAGAGTGAAGAATATGACATCAATTTCATCAGATAGGATTTCATCACACAAGATAGTAAGCAAGTAGTGTGAGGACGTGAGAAATGAGGAATTCATTTCATCATGGTTAGCTTGCGTCCTTTCAAGCCTTTCCTAAGGTCTCTAGAAAATTCATCAGATGTTCAATTTCATCTGGAGACCTGACCCTGCGTAAGAAACTAGTTTGATTTCTTCACCACCCACATTTGGAGGGGTGGCAAAGAGTTCATCATTCCGCGAGCACCATATGAGAAGGGAGGCATTGAAGCAAGTGCGCTTCGTTTCATAGGGAGAGGGTTAGAGTACTCAAATGAATAAGCAGAGAAATTCTTCGAGGACTTATGAACATAATGGTTTGAAGAATAATTCACATATTCATAACTCTTAGATTTTCCCTGTGAAACAGAAGCATTAGCGCGAGAATGATATTTTTGACCATTTTAGGAATTTGGTCCAAGTGAGGACTTTGGTCCATATGAGGAATTTGATCTGGGGTTCCTATTCTTCATGAGTGATGTCATGAGTACATTCACTTGAACATTTTGTCGGTAGCTCTTGGGAACCCAGATTTTCTTCATAGGAGAACCATTCCTGAGATCTGGGAGCTGAGCTACGCTGGAGAGAAGGTCCTGATGTTCCGTGTCAGATGGGCCAAGAGCGTCCTAAAAGAAGACCGGAATTTCACCACCATGGTTATACCCAAAGCAAAATCCAAGAACGCGGGCGCAAACGTCACCGCGAAAAATGAGCCATGGGTACTGGCTTGCCAAGTGGACGAATCCTTCTTCATTACCGACCCGTCAAAGCCCAATCATGTTGTCGTGAGGAGAGGCAAAAGGAACATCACCGGAATGGATGGAGTCGCCAATGAGCAAGACTTCGACAAGTACGGCGACCCGAAGATGGAAGATGACGACGACGATGAAGTACCATACACCACAAGAAGAAGCAGGACCACCCTACCTAAAGGACGTCCGTTCAAGAGAAGAACTCAAGGGGTTACGGGGCTAGATTATTCAACCGCGAGAAAGAAGGGCAAGAAGATTGTGAAAATATAGCGAAGATCGAATCACGACGTGTCGACCGCATGTGTACATGTGTCAGTGGCAAGCTCAATCTTTGATGACTGTTATTTCATGTCACTTGATTTTGTTTATGCATTTATCATATATATTCTCCGTGCACTATATTAAATACGTGAAGGATACTCTCCATGCACTAAATCTTACGCAATATCATATCTATACCCTATATTAAGGGCATCTCCAACGCCGACCCACAAATTCCTTTAGTATATGTTCGTGTTTTGTGTCCGGACGTGGTGATGAGGATAGGGCAGGAGGGAAGAGAGAAGAGGGGACCAACATGTTGTGTGTTTTGTTTGGGCATGCAAATGCATGTGTTGCACACGAGCACACTCTAAAGAAACTAGACGCACGAGCACAAACTCTTCTCTGCACAAACAAAATATATTATAGCATTAACTAAAAATCCAAAAAAAAAGTTAGTAAGAATGATGTGGCATACCCGGTTTTCGTGGACAAGGTGCTAGAGGGCAAGGGCTTTGTTGAGATCACCGTCGGGCGTATGATCGTCCTACGGTTTGATGACATCTTCGCTATGTTTAACCTTTATCCGGCTATTTTTGCTACACCTTCGTTCGGCTATTTTCGCTCAGTATGGAGATGCGGATCATTAGAGACAAGACCCCGGACATCGTGATAGTCGACCCCTTCTACATGCGTGCCAAGATCTTGGGCAGCGCTGGGGACTGGCAAGTCACGAGTTCATACCTCGAAGGCGTCATTCTGGCGAACCTAGATAAGGATAACTTCCTAGTGCCTTACTTTCCTGAGTAAGTCATCCCCTCACCACCCCGTAACATATGATTTCTTAGATTTTGATCGTTCTTTTTTTTTCTAACATTCCGTGTTTTGTGCAGTGACACACATTGCACACTCATTCTCTTAAGCCCGAAATATTCCATGGCCACGTATTTCGTCTCGGACTGTCAGTCGAAGAAAGACTACACAAATATCGAGAAAGTTCTTGATGATGCTCTCCACGGCTACGCCAAATCTGGAGGCACCTTCAGGAGGCCAATTTATAGGTACGGCAAGCACGTGTTCACCCACGTAACGACGTTCCCCTGCGTCAAGCAGCCGCCTGGCAGTCAGAAGGATGCCTACTACGCCCTCCATCACATGCAGGCGATCGTACGGGACCTTCATCACCTTATGCTACCAAGTAATCTCAAAGATTGGGCCGCACGCTTGTCGGAAATCCAGGACGCGGACATCAGACAAGAATTCTTTCGCATCCAGTCGGATATTGTGGAAATCATCTATCAAGATGTCCTTCGTACCTTGGGGCAGTTCTACCTCAAATATCAACCGTCCAACAGTGAAATAGAAACAACGCTACAAATGCAGGATGACAACCACCGCACGTTCATACCATCACGAAAGACGGCAGCTTCATCCACACTCTGGTCCCTGAGCCGAGTCGAAAGTATTGATGCTATGTAGTTCTGGAAGAAGAGTTTAGCTCATGTTGTAATTGAACTTTAATGAACTTGTATGTCTCTGTAGTTTGGACAGTCGTTCAACATATATGTAATCGATGCTATTTATTAGTAGGACCAAGAATCGTGCTATTAATGTGTTGCTTTTCTCTTCCGATCCTTTTGTTGCATACTTATATATTGCTTATATATTATCTATGAATTGCTACTCACGTTTTGTTTGTCTAGTGCATAGAGATGTCGTCGTATGTTGTGTACAAGGTTAAGGTTCCCGGAGTCTATGACGACTGGGAGGAGTGTCCGAGAGAGGTTCACCATTTCAGCGGTAGCAGTTACAAAGGGTACACCACTAGGGCAGAGGCCGAAGCTAGATACGCGCGCTATCTAGCGGGAGAGAGGAGGGAGCGGAGGTGGAACCGGACGAAGACCAGTTTCATCGCGATGATGCTCATCGTGACCGCAGCTCTCTTCTATGTGATGGTAGTTTAGATTATCGATATCGACTATGTAATGTGACGATAAACTTGGCTAATACGATGAACTTTGCTAATGTCTTGAGACCTAAACTTAGCTAATGTTTGAACTTTGTTCGCTATTTCAAATTTGGAGACTAATATGATGAATTCTATTGTGTGATGTTTATATTCTGTGTTGTAACGTATTTTGTAACCTGTGCATATACCAGAAAAGCAAAAAATAATAATTCCTAATATTCATAGTAGTGGCGTACGATATTGAGCATTAGTGGCGCACCAGGGCCAAATACGAGTGGCGCATTATGGGGCAGAGTAATGGTGCACCTGGGGGCATAGGTGGAGGGAAATATGGCACCCTAGGAGGCATAGTAATGGCGCGCTGTTGGACATAGTAATGGCGCACTCTGTGGTGCGCCACTATTATCTGAGATACTAATGGCGCACCAGAGGTGCGCCATTACTATTTGTTACTAGTGGCGTGTTAATAGTGGCGCACCCATAGTGCGCCATTAATAGCAAAAACGGGTGCGCCACTAACAGCCTATTTTGTACTAGTGGAAGCAATAGGTGGGAGCATAATCATCATTGTTGACGTCAGAGTCGTTGGAGTAGTCATATTCTTCATCTTTGAAGATGGACTTGCTGACGAAAGCAGTAGCGAGAAGAAAGCTAGCGACACCAGATTCTAATTCCTCCTCAGATTCTTCCTATTCTTCATATTATTCAGATTCTTCCTCAGAATCCATTTCCTTCCCAATGAATGCACGAGCCTTTCTGAAACCATTCTTCTTGTGCTTTGAGGACTTTGAAGATGAGGACTTTGCAGATGAGGACTTTGAAGATTTCTTCTTTTTCTACGAGTCATCAGAACTATCCTCCTTGTACTTCTTCTTCTTCTTTGAATCTTTTTCCTAGAGAGGACAGTCAGAGATAAAGTGACCAGGCTTTTTGCAACGATGACAAGTTCTTTTCTTGTAGTCTTCTGAGGAATCTGATTTCCTCAATCCACTTTTTAATGACTTTCCAAATCCACTTCTCCTTGAGAACTTCTGGAACTTACTCACGAGCATTACTAGTTCCTGACTTAGTTCTTCAGGATCACCAAGGCTTCTGTCAGAATCTTCTTCTCCGGAGAGGAAATTGCTTTTGTCTTCAGAGCACGAGATCTTCCATAGCTTGGCCCGTAGAGGTCTCTATTCTCAGCTTGTGGGAATTCATGAGTATTGAGTCTCTCAAGAATGTCAGTAGGATCAAGTGACTTGTAGTCTCCACATTCTTGATTCATCAAAGCCATAGTATCGAATGAGGAGTCAAGAGATCTTAGGAGTTTCTTCACCACTTCATGGTCAGTGATATCGGTGGCACCCAGTGCTTGAAGCTCATTGTAGATATCAATGAGACGATGTGGTTGAAGAGATTGCGAAGAACATCAACAAGGGAGTCACGTTGAGTGGAAACAACTTCGTTGACTTTGGACAGCCTATCCGAGATAAGCTTAGCAGTCTCCAAAGCACTCACTCTGCCATATTGACCTTTGCTCAGATGGCCACAGATGATATTCTTCGCCTGAGAGTCAAGTTGCTTGAATCTCTTCACATCGGCAGTACTAACAGTGGGAGTGACAAAGGGCACACCATTTTCCACAACGTACCAGAGATCGTTGTCAATAGCTTCAAGGTGCATATGCATCTTGTTCTTCTAGTAGGGGTAGTCTATCCCATCGAAGGTAGGACACCCCGCTGAAACCTTGATCATACCTGCAGTCAACATAACTAGAACTCTAGGTCGTTAAACCAAAATCACACAGAGGAAGGGAGTATCTGCTCTGATACCAATTGAAAGAGCGTTATATCGACTAGAGGGGGGTGAATAGGGGATTTTTACAAATTCATCACTTGAGGAATTTAAACTTTGAGGAATTTGAAATGTGATGAATAACTACCAACATAATAAGTACTCAAGTGCATGAGGAACATAGTAACAACATAGTCTTCATGATGAAATGAAACATGCACTAATAGTAAGTAGCGTGATGCAGGATAAGCAGTGATGAACAAGGTAACTTGAAAAATTTGAGGTGAGGAATTTGTGAAAGTCTTCAGTCAAATTCTTCAAAAAGTAACAATCAATTTCATCAATAGGTATATGAGGAATAGAGGGGTTGAGGAAATAGAACCAGATAGCTCGATGAAGACAATGGTTTGATGACCCAGTTCCAACTGATGTGACAGTCGTACGTCCGGTTTGGATCAGCCTGGTATTTAAACGAGAGCACACACAATCCCAGGACACACAGTACTTACCATATTCTCCTTTAGCTAAGGTCACACAGTCCTCGCCCAACACTTGTGGTAAGTCTTCAGGGTAGACTTCCAAAACCCTCACAAACTGGTCACCCGGCGATTCACAATTTACTACTAGATGCTCTAGACCAAGGTCACTTCGTGATCCCCAATTGACTGCAGGAGCACTAGACCATGACGCGTAACCGTCTGGAGGACGCACAGTCCTCAAAGGTAACAAGCGTCGGATCCACACAGGAATTTGTTCAGTGATGCTCAATCACTATGGGTTTGGTGGTTTGGTTGTGGTTTTTCTCACTGATGATTTTCTCTCAAAGTCCTCGGAGGATGGGGTGCTCTCAAATGACAAGTGTTAGTTCTCTCTCGGAGAAGCCAACCAACTAGTGGTTGTGGGGGTGGCAATTTATAGCTAGGGTGTAACCCGACATGATAAGACATAAATTCCCCCAATAATATGACCGTTATGTGGATAAGAATGATTGGGGAGAGCTGGCGCTAAGCACGGCAACGGTCGGAATTTCGAACTATGAAAGTCCTCAGGCTTATCATGTTTCTCACTTGTAGGCAATTCGCACTGGCGAAATCCTAATTCCTCAATCAGATCAATTTCCTTAGAGACCAGAAGAACTTCGTCTCTGTCACTGAAAAACTTGTCTGAACCATAAGAGATTTCTGAAGGCTTCACTCGAAGGATTGTATAGGTTGAGGATTCTGGAGTTGAGCATCAGTTGGAAATTTTCCTTAGTATTACCTCGGCCCCTTTAATAGTACGGTGTTTCCTATGACTCAAATAAGGAAACAAAACTACGAAAATAAAAGTCTTTACACTTCATATTCCTCGTTCATATCTTCAAGGTCACACCAACTTCTTCATTTTCAAAGTCTTCACAAAGTCTTCACCAAAGTATTCACAAAGTCTTCAGCAAAGTCTTCAGTTGAAGACATACATTTTTAGGGGTCAATAATCTCCAGATATATCAAACTCCTCATCGACTTATAGAGCATGTGTACACTCGCAAACACGTTAGTGCCTTAACCTATAAATCTTCAATACACCAAAATCAGTAAGGGGCACTAGATGCACTAACACATAGCACGCATCATATCCAATAGAGCATGACTATGACGTTCGGACACACCATCACACTATGGTGTTCCAGGTGGCATGAGCTGTGAAAAAACTTTCACATTGTCTAAAGTTTTATGCCAAACTCGTAGCTCCGATATTCACCTCCACGATCATATCGCAGACATTTTTATCTTCTTGTCATGATGATCTTAAACTTCACTCTGAATTTGCTTGAACTTTTCAAACGATGCAGACTTGTGTTTAATTCAGTAAACATACACTATATCTAATCAAATCATCCGTGAAGGTAAGAAAATAATGATATCCACCGCACACTACAAGACTCATTGGATTGCATACATCCACATGTATCATTTCCAATAAATTACTTGCCCGCTCCATCAAACCGGAAAACTGGTTCCTTAGTCATCTTGCCAAAGAGGCATGGTTCGCATGTCTCAACCGACTCAAAATCGAATGGTTCCAAAGATCCATTAGCATGGAGTTTCTTCATGCGCTTTATACCAACATGACATTTAGCGGCAATGCCACAAGTATGTGGTACTACCATTATTAACTTTGTATCTTTTGGCATCAATGTTATGAACATGTGTATTACTACGATCAAGATTCAACAAACCATTCTCACTGGGTGCATGACCATTGAAGGTATTATTCATGTAAACAAAATAACCATTATTCTCCAACTTAAATGAATAACCGTGTTGCAATAAACACGATCTAATCATGTTCACGCTTAACGCAAAACACCAAATAACATTTATTTAGGTTCGTCACTATTCCCGAAGGTACAGAGAGTGTGCAATGTTGATCACATTAACCTTGGAAACATTTCCAACACACATCGTCACCTCACCCTTAGCTACTTCTCCGTTTATTCTGTAGCTTTTATTTCGAGTTACTAACATTTAGCAACCGAACTGGTATCCAATACCCAGGTGCTACTAGAAGTACTAGCAAGGTACACATTAATAACACGTATATCAAATATATTCTGTCGAAGTTGCCAGCCTTCTTATCTACCAAGTATCTAGGGTTGTTCCGCTTCAGCGACCACTTTCCTCATAATCGAAGCACTTAGTCTCGGGTTTGGGTTCAACTTTGGGTTGCTTCATTGGAGCAGCAACTGACTTGCCATCCATGAAGTTTTCCTCCTTGCCCTTGCCCTTCTCGAAACTAGTGGTTATACTAACCATCAACACTTGACGCTCCTTCTTGATTTGTACCTTCGCGGTGTCAAACATCGCGAACAGCTCGGGGATCATTATTTCTATCCCTGGCATTTTACAGTTCATCACCAAGTTCTAGTAGCTTAGTGACAGTGACTTGGAGAACTATATCAATCACTATCTTATCTAGAAGGTCAACTCCCACTCAATTCAAGCGATTGTAGCACCCAGATAATCCGAGCACATGCTCAACGATTGAGCTATTCTCTTTCATCTTGTAGGCAAAGAATCTTGTTGGAGATCTCATATCTCACAACACGGGCATGAGCCTGAGATCCTAATTTTAGATCTTAGAACATCTCATATGTTCCGTGACATTCAAAACGTTTTGGAGACTCAATTCTAAGTCGTAATGCATGACGCACTAAACTATCAAGTAGTCATCAGAACGTGCCTGTCAGATGTTCTCAACATCTACACACGACGCTAGAGGGGTTGGCGCACTGAGCGGTGCATTAAGGAAATAAGCCTAATGTGCAGCAATGAGGACAATCCTCAGATCACGGACCGAGTCCTCAATATTGCTACCATCATATTTCAACTCTATTTCTCTAGGAACATATAAAACATAAGGGAGCTACAACGTAAGCTAGTAATCTACAACATTATTTGCAAAGACACAACTGACTATGTTCATGATAATGAGTTCAATTAATCATATTACTTAAGAACTCCCACTCAAATTGACATCCCTCTGGTCATTCGAGTGATACATGATCCAAATTCACCAACTCAAGTCCGATCATCACGTGAGCTGAGGTGCTTTCTATGGTGAACATCATCATGTTGATCATATCTACTATATGACTCATGTTCGACCTTTCGATCTCTTGTGTTCCGAGGCCATGTCTGTACATGCTAGGCTTGTCAAGTTTAACCCGAGTGTTATGCATGTGCAACACTAGCTTAAATCCGTTGTATTTGAACGTAGAGTCTATCACACCCGATCATCACGTGGTGTCTCGACACGACGAACTTTCACAACGGTGCACACTCGGGGAGAACACAATTCACCTTGAAATTTAAGTGAGGGATCACCTTATAATGCTACCGTCGTCCTAAGCAAAACAAGGTGCATAAAAGGATTAACATCACATGCAAATCATAAGTGACCTGATATTGCCATGAACTTGTGCTTTTGATCTCCATCTTGAAAGCACCGGCATGATCTCCATCGTCACCGGCATGACACCATGATCTGCATCATCTTGATCTCCATCAACGTGTCATCATCGTGGTTGTCGCGCCCACCATGCTTCTTCTACTATTGCTACTATTTAGTGATAAAGTAAAGCATTACATAACCCTTAATGATTGACAGCAGGTCATACAATAATTAAATACAACCCTATGGCTCCTTCCGGTTGCCGTACTCATCGACATGCAAGTCGTGATATTCTATACAACACATGATCATCTCATACATCACATATATATCATCATGTAATTGGCCATATCACATCACAACATACCCTGCAAAAAGAAGTTAGACGTCCTCTAATTGTTGTTGCATGTTTTACGTGGCTGCTACGGGTATCTAGCACGAACAATTCTCACCTACGCATAAACCACAACGGTGATACATAAATTGCTTTTCAACCTTCTCAAGGACCGCCTTAGTCGAATCCGATGCAACTAAAGTAGGAGAAACAGACACCCGCCAGCCATCTTTGTGCAATGAAGTTACACGTCAGTCAATGGAACCGGTCTCTCATAAGCGTACGAGTAAGGTTGGTCCCGGCCGCTTCATCCCACAATACCGCTGAACCAAAACACGACCAAGGGAGGAAGCAATCTAAGCATCAACGCCAACAAACTCTTTGTCTTCTACTCGAGATCTCATCTACACATAGACCTAGCTCATGATGCCACTGTTGGAGAATGTTGCATGGGAAAAAAAAATTCCTACGCACATGCAAGATCTATCCATGGTGATGAGAATCTACAAGAGGGAGAGTGGATCTACATACCCTTGTAGATTGCTAAGCGGGAAGCGTTACCAAACGTGGTTGGTGTAGTCGAACGTCTTCGCGATGCAAATCGCTGATCATCCCGCGATCTCATCACGATCCATCCCGTGATTCAATCAAGATCCGTCCCGCGAACTCATCATGATCCGTCCCGTGATCTCATCATGATCCGTCTCGTGATCTTGATCACGATCCTTCCCATCCAGCGCCAAACGAACGGCACCTCCGCGTTCAGCACTCGTACAGCTCGATGATGATCTCCGCCTTCTTGAGACAGCAAGAGGGAGCGAAGAGGTAGATGAGTTCTCTGGCAGCATGACGGTGTTGTGGTGATGGTGGTGGAGCTATTCCAGCAGGGCTTCGCCTAAGCACCGCTGAAAACCGATCTAGTGGAGAAACTGCGAGCTAGAGGAAAGGTAGCACGTGGCTATTAGGGTTAGCTTTTTCCTCTAAATCCTTTAGTATATATAGGAGGGAGGGAGGGGAGGAGGCAGCCTCAAACCCTCAAGGTTTGGTCGAAATTGGAGGTGGAGGAGTCCTACTCCAATCCTATTAGGAGTAGGATTCCTCCTTTCCACTTGGAAACTCTTTCCACCTCTCCACCTTTGGATTATTTCCTTCTCAAACCACTCCAGCCGCATGGGCCCTTAGATAAGGCTTCGGCCAGCCCACCAGGGGCTGGTTTACCTCGTCCCACATCCCATGTAGCCTCTTGGGTCGAAATACCTCTCCCGATGGTCCCCTGGTACACTACCGGCACTCCCGGTACACTACAGATGAGCCCAAAACATTTCCGGCGACCAAAACAGGACTTCCTATATATCAATCTTTACCTCCGGACCATTTCGCATCTCCTCGTGATGTCCGGGATCTCATTTGGGACTCTAAACAACCTTCGGTCACCACCATACATAACTCTATACTACCGAAACGTCACCGAACCTTAAGTGTGCAGACCCTGCGGGTTCGAGAACTATGTAGACACGACCGAGACACCTCTACGGTCAATAACCAATAGCGGGACCTGGATGCCCATATTGGTTCCTACATATTCTACGAAGATCTTTATCGGTCGAACCTTTATGTCAAGGATTTAGTTAATCCCGTATGATATTCCCTTTGTTCTTCGGTATGTTACTTGCCCGAGATTCGATCGTCGGTATCTCCACACCTAGTTCAACCTCGTTACCGGCAAGTCTCTTTACTCGTTCCGTAATACAAGATCCCATGACTAACGCTTAGTCACATTGCTTGCAAGTCTTATTGTGATGTTGTATTATCGAGTGGGCCCTGAGATACCTCTCGGTCACACGGAGTAACAAATCCCAGTCTTGATCCATGTCAACCCAACAGACACCCTCGGAGATACCTGCAGAGCACCTTTATAGTCACCCAGTTACGTTGCGATGTTTGATACACGCAAGGTACTCCTCCGGTGTCAGTGAGTTGCATGATGTCATGGTCATAGGAACATATACTTGACATGCAGAAAACAGTAGCAATGAACTGACACGATCATATGCTACGTTTGTAGTTTGGGTCTTCTCCATCACATCATTCTCCTAATAATGTGATCCCGTTATCAAATGACATCTCATATCCATGACTAGGAAAACATAGCCATCTTTGATCAACGAGCTAGTCTATTAGAGGCATACTAGGTACATGGTGTTGTCTATGTATCCACACATGTATCTGAGTTCCGATCAATACAATTATAGCATGGATAATAAATGATTATCATGAGCAAGGAAATATGATAATAACCAATTTATTATTGCCTCTAGGGCATATTTCCAACAGGAAGAACCAGCATAAAAGGACGCTGGAAACTACAAATATGTGCCCTATGTGTGGTCTTGAACCGGAGGACAATTTTCAACCAGTAATCCAATGCCCTAGGGCGCGTGAGATTTGGCTAGTTATGTATGAAGTTTGGATCCTACCGGTTGTCGATGAGGTACGCAATACTGGAAGAGAATGCCTTTTTCATGTTCTTGAAACCATATAGGATGTTGAGATAAGCATCCTTCTATTGACGTTGTGGCGGTGCTGGTATATCCGTAATGAGATTGTTCACCACAAGCCACCACCCACGATGGAGGCCTCTAAAAGATTCCTAGTCAGTTATTTGGAAGGCATTTTGGCAATCAAGATGAACTCTGATGTGGACCCTCGAAATGGAAAAACACCGGTTGGTTATGACCCCATGTTGTACGGACCATGTGATGCTCCTACGATGGTAGCTACTCCTACATGGGAGCCTCCATATATTGGTTGGGTAAAACTGAACTGTGATGGATCCTTTGCTATGGATGGTGCTGGTTCAGGCATGGTCCTACGGGATGTACAGGGGCAAATTATTTTCTCTACTTGTAGGCAGTTTTTCTCATGTCGTGAAGCGTTGGAAGCAGAGCTGAGTTCTTGCATGGAGGGTTTGTCTTTGGCTCTTTGGAGAAGCGAATCTCGGATAGCCATTGAGCTTGATTCCCTGGTAGCCGTGAAGATGAGCCAAAGCCCAGTCCATGATAGATCTATCTATGCTTCTCTTGTCAGAGAAATTAAATACCTTATGTCTTTACGTGAAACTTGTATTACTCATGTTAATCGATCCCAAAATAAGGTTAGTGATAGTTTAGCAAATTTTGCTAGAATGGAAGGTAGAACCATGACTTAGATTGGATCTGGCCCTCCAATTGTAGTTGAGCTAGAACTGGTTGATTGTAATAACTTCTTGGCTGAGTAATACAAGATTTTCTTTCGCAAAAAAAGACATCTATACAGTGGAGATAAAAAATCTCGCAGGAGGCAACAACGGATACTCAACCCCAATAGCTCTGGAGGAAATCTGGTGGCACAGTGTGAGCTAGCTAGAGGCCAAGAGCGAGCTTTTTCGCTTCTGGAATTTCTGTTTCTGCATTGCCGGAACATTAACTTATTTGTCCTCATAGCAGTACCGATCATGGCAAAAGTGTCGTCTTATATCTACTCGATTAAATAGAGTCGATTCCTTAATCCCTTTCCTTGTTTAAGTGCATTTTGATGTTGCTTCGTCTCTGACTATGTAAAAACAAAAGCATATCACTATAGTACGAGTTGCCTCTCTCTACTTCAAAACAACAAACATCGGTTAAAAGCATTGTAATTTTATACACAATTAGCAACAATGCCTTTTTCTAATATCATGGGGCAGATTTAAATTCGAAAGGTGCGGGTCCAAACTATTCTAGTTTTAACTCACCAAGCCAACTCCTAATTAACAAGGTATGTTGGATCCTAAGAAGTGCGTACCAAGCTAACCAACTTCTTGAGGTGGCAGGTGCAGCTCTGCACCCACTAGTACAAAACAGGGCATCGGTTCGGGCCAGCCAGCCCATTAGTCCCAGTTCAGTCACGAACCGGGACCAATGGGGCAACGGTCCCGGTTTGTGAGGCCAGGGGGCCGGGCGGGCCATGTGGGGCATTGTTCCCGGTTCATCGGACCCCTTTGGTTCCGGTTCCAGACACGAACCGGGACCAACATGCCTCGCTCCTGGCCCACACCCATTGGTCCCGGTTCATGTCTGGAACCGGTATCAACGGTAGTCCTTTAGTCCCGGTGCCAGCCACGAACCGGGACCAATAAGATGCCTATATATACCCCCTCGTCGGCGAGCAGAGCACTGCACACACTGCTCTATTTTTTTGCGGGCGAGGGAAGACCTTTGTGGTGCTCTAGCTCACCTATTATGCACATGAGGTGTTTGATGAAATGGCCAAGCCAAACTTAAGATTTCTCCTCTCGAAGCTCTTTGTCCAAACTCCATTTTCGTCAAGATTTGTCTAGGTTTCGCGGTCCTTCCTGTCCCGTCGCCGTCCTGAAACCGCCGTCGATCGCCCGCGCGTGGTGAGCCTCTTGATCTTATCTTCTTGCTAAAAGAAAATATAGTTACTCGTATGATTTTCTTACTTTTATTATTGTTTGTTATTATATAGTGCCATGGTTATGGTATCCGCCCACGTCGGCCCCCGTCCAGTCTATAATTCAGATGTGGTATATTATCACTTATACAACTCTTTCACATATCTAATGTCTATGACAATTAATTATGCCACCAACTTGACGTAGATGTTTTTATCTATAGGAAGTTATTGAACTAGAAATTCCAACCGACTATGCAATTCTGCTCGACAAGTTAACTAAAGCTGAAAAAGAAATTGATCATTTGAAAGAAAAACTGAAAAGAACTGAAGATGACAAGATGGGATTGGAGTTGCATGTTGCCGATGTCGTCGCCGATCACAAGACCAAGATGGATGCAAGGCGCTTGAAGTTTAGAAAGATTAGAAAATATGCCATTCATACTGAGGCTTGGTATCATTATGCCGTTGGATCAATTGGTACCTTAGTAGCGGTTATGATTGCATTTGTTGTTGCATTTAAATCTTTTACATAGTTTCAGTGTATGTTTTAATTAGATGCTCTAGATACCTATATGTTGTTCAATAATTACAGCTATGTATGAACTGTACGTATTTAGTTTGGTCATTATTGTACTTTGGCTTTAATGTGATGATGGATTTCTAATAATTTGGTCGCTTTTGTATTCATGATATGTTGTAATGGTTTTTAATACACTTTATTATATAACGCACGCAGATGAACCGGCAATGGATGTACGGTGACCGACGCACCTCCGAGTATATTAAGGGCCTGCATAATTTTCTCGAAGCGGCTGAGGCAAACAAGCAGAATGATTTTATGCCTTGTCCATGTACTGTCTGTGTGAATATGAAGTCTTTCTCCAACTCTAAAACCCTTCAATTCCACCTGCTTCGGAAGGGTTCTATGCCACACTATAATGTTTGGACCAAGCATGGAGAAAGAGGGGTTATGATGGAAGACAACGAAGAAGAAGAGGATGACGACAACTACCCTCCCCCTGAATATGGTGATGCTGCAATGGGGGAAGCTGAAGATAAAGAGGAACCAGACGATGTGTCCGATGATGATCTTTGCCGGGTCATTGTTGATGCACAGAGAGAATGCAAAAGTGAATGGGAGAAGTTGAAGTTTGATCGCATGTTAGAGGATCACAAAAAAGGGTTGTACCCAAAATGCAAAGATGACAACAAAAAGCTCGGTACCACATTGGAATTGCTGCAATGGAAGACAGACAATGGTGTATCTGACAAGGGATTTAGTTCGCTACTGAAAATAATGAAGAAGAAGCTTCCAAAGGATAACGAATTGCCCGACAGTACATACACAACAAAGAAGGTTCTATGCCTCTAGGATTGGAGGTGCAGAAGATACATGCATGCCCTAATGAGTGCATCCTCTACCGCGGTGAGTATGAGGGACGGAACGCATGCCCGGTATGCGGTGCATTGCGGTATAAGATCAGAAGAGATGACCCTGGTGATGTTGAGGGCTAGCGCATGGGGAAGAGGGTTCCTGCCAAGGTGATGTGGTATGCTCCTATAATACCACGGTTGAAACGTCTGTTCAGAAACAAAAAGCAGCCGAGTTGATGCAATGGCACAAAAAAGACCGTAAGAAAGACGGGAAGTTGAGAGCACCCGCTGACGAGTCGCAGTGGAGAAAGATCGAGAGAAAGTGGAGCGACTTTACAGGTGACCCGAGGAACGTATGGTTTGGTTTAAGTGCAGATGGCGTTAATCCTTTTAGGGAGCAGAGCAGCCAGCATAGCACATGGCCTGTGACTCTATGTATGTATAACCTTCCTCCTTGGTTGTGCATGATGCGGAAGTTCATTATGATGCTAGTGCTCATCCAAGGCCCTAAGCAACCCGGCAATGACATTGATGTGTACCTAAGGCCATTAGTTGATGAACTTTCACAGCTATGGAATGGAAGAGGTGTACATGTGTGGGATGAGAACGAACAGGAGGATTTTGACCTACATGCATTTGTAACCATCAACGATTGGCCTGCTCTCAGTAACCTTTTAGGACAGACAAACAAGGGATACCACGCATGCACACACTGTTTAGATGACACCGACAGTATATATTTGGACAAATGCAGGAAGAATGTGTACCTGGGGCATCGTCGATTTCTTCCGACCAACCATCATTGTCGAAAGAAAGGAAAGCATTTCAATGGTGAGGCAGATCACCGGCAGAAGCCCGCCCTCCATACTGGTGATCACATACTTGATATGGTCAATGATTTACAAGTAATATTTGGAAAGGTCCTGACGGACTATCTGTTCCAAATGACGCTGACAAACGCGCACCCATCTGGAAGAAGAAATCTATATTTTGGGACCTACCCTATTGGAAAGACCTAGAGGTCCGCTCTGCAATCGACGTGATGCACGTGACAAAGAACCTTTGCATGAACCTACTAGGCTTCTTGGGAGGGTATGGGAAGACAAAAGATACATCGGAGGCATGGGAGGAACATCAACATGTGCATGAAAAAGACGGCATGCATCCAAAGCAGTATGAAGGTCCTGCCAGCTACGCTCTTACCAAAGAAGAGAAGGAAATCTTCTTTGAATGCCTGCTCAGTATGAAGGTCCCGTCTGGTTTCTCGTCGAATATAAAGAGAATAATAAATATGGAAGAGAAAAATTTCCAGAACCTAAAGTCTCATGACTGCCACGTGATTATGACGCAGTTGTTGCTGGTGGCATGGAGGGGGCTTCTACTGGAAAACGTTCAATTAGCCATTCTGAAGCTATGTGCATTCTTCAATGCAATCTCTCAGAAGGTGGTCGATCCAGAAATCCTGCCAAGGTTAAGAAGTGATTTGGTGCAATGTATTTTTAGTTTCGAGCTGGTGTTCCCACCGTCCTTCTTCAATATCATGATGCACGTCCTAGTTCATCTAGTCGACGAGATTGCCATTATGGGCCCTGTATTTCTACACAATATGTTCCCCTTTGAGAGGTTCATGGGAGTCTTAAAGAAATATGTTCGTAACCGCGCTAGGCCAGAAGCAAGCATATACATGGGCCATCAAACTGAGGATGTCATTGGGTTTTGTGTTGACTTCATTCCTGACCTTAAGAAGATTGGTCTCCCTCAATCGTGGTATGAGGGGAGACTGACTGGAAAAGGCAAGCTAGGAGCGGACTCAATAATATGTAGGGACGGGTATTCTTGGCTCAAGCACACTACATAGTTCTATAGAATTCCACCTTCGTGACCCCATATGTCGATGAATACAAGAATAATCTGCGCTCCAAACACCCGGACCAGTGTGACGACTGGATTACATATGAACACATCAGGACTTTCGGCAGTTGGTTGCAAACAAGTCTCATGGGTGAGAACACTGTTTCTGATGAGTTGTACTCGTTGGCCAGGGGACCATCTTCGACTATATTGACTTACAAAGGGTACGAGATAAATGGGAATACATTTTACACGATCGCCCAAGATGAAAAGAGCACCAACCAAAACAGCGGTGTCCGCTCTGATGCAACAAACAAGAGGGGAAAGGACACATATTATGGTTACATAGTGGAGATATGGGAACTTGACTATGGACATGATTTCAAGGTCCCTTTGTGTCAGTGCAAATGGGTCAATCTGTCAAGAGGCGGGGTACATGAAGACCCACAGTACGGAATAACAACAGTGGATCCGAACAATCTTGGGTACACAAACGAACCATTCGTCCTAGCCAATGATGTGGCACAGATTTTCTATGTGAAGGACATGCCTACCATACCGAGAAAAAGAAAAGATAAGGAAGCGAATACATCATACAATGAGCAAAAACGCCACATAGTTCTTTGAGGAAAAAGAGACATCGTGGGATTGGAGGGCAAGTCAGACATGTTTGAAGATTATGAAAAGTTTCATGAAATTCCTCCCTTCAAAGTCAAGGCTGACCCAAGCACCCTGTTAAACGATGAAAATTGTCCATGGTTACGGCGCAATAAGCAAAGGACACACGCGAAGAAGAAGTGAAGACTTTCTCTCCACGACTATATCATTGCAGTGACATGTGAAGAAATGAAATGCCTTTTGTAACACATGAGTTTTCGTCCGAAACCCTAATACTTCGAAAGAGATTCTTCGTTTTCTACACGAAGTGCATCCAGTTTTTGTTGTAACCCTCTCAACTTTTTATGACATGCTATGTGGGTGAAATGATGATACCATGCCAACTTTCAACCTTTCCAGAGTTCATTTGAAGTGCTTTTCAATTTCAGGGTCATTTAGCTCAAAAAAATCAGCAAGTGCATGAAAAATACCAAATGAAGACAGAAATGGTTGAAAATTGATGATGTGGATTTAAATGGTGCATTTTGAACACACAAAATTTCTCGAGTTCAAATGAGTTAAAAAAAATGAAATCCCTTCGTAACAGATGAGTTCGTTCGAAACCGTGATACTTCGAAATAGATTGTCCATTTTGTACACGAAGTGCATCCAGTTTTTGTCGTACCCCACTCAACTTTTTAGCACATGCTATGTGGGTGAAATGATGATACCATGCCAACTTTCAACCTTTTCAGAGTTCATTTGAAGTGCTTTTCAATTTCAATGTCATTTAGCTCAAAAGATCATTAAGTGCATGAAAAATAACAAATCAAGTCTGAAAGGGTTGAAAATTGATCATGTGGCTTTGAATGGTGCATTTTGAACACACAAAAATTTTGGAGTTCAAATGAGTTCAAAAAAATGAAATCCCTTCGTAACAGATGAGTTTTCGTTCGAAACCATGATACTTCGAAATAGATTGTCCATTTTGTACACGAAGTGCATCCAGTTTTTGTCGTACCCTAGTCAACTTTTTAGCACATGCTATGTGGGTGAAATGATGATACCATGCCAACTTTCAACCTTTTCAGAGTTTGTTTGAAGTGATTTTTAATTTCTTTCAAAACATCGTAGGAGTGGAGTTCAAAAAAGAATCAGCTAAAAAGCTTTTATAAACCTCTAGTATTTTTGAAACAATAATTATATAAAAATTATGCAACTAAAATTATCAAAGTATTTTTTGTTCAAAACATTAACAGCAAAAATAATATAATGATAAAACTGTTGGGGAACGTTGCATGGGAAACAAAAATTTTCCTATGCATACGCAAAATCTATCCATGGTGATGAGCATCTACGAGAGGGAGAGTGGATCTACGTAACCTTGTAGATCGCTAAGCGGGAAGCGTTAAGAAGCGCGGTTGGTGTAGCCGAACGTCTTCGCGATCCAAATCGCCGAGCGTCCCGCGATCTCATCATCATCTGTCCCGCAATCCAATCTCGATCCGTCCCGCGAACTCATCACGATCCGTCCCATGATCTCATCACGATCCATCCCGCGAACTCATCATGATCCATCCCGTGAACTCATCACGATCTCTCTCGCGATCTTGATCACGGTCCTTCCGATCTAGCACCGAACGGACGGGACCTCCGCGTTCAGCACACGTACAGCTCGATGACGATCTCTGTCTTCTTGATCCAGCAAGAGGGAGCGGAGAGGTAGAAGAGTTCTCTGGCAGTGTGACGGCGCTCCAGAGATGGTGGTGGAGCTATTCCCGCAGGGCTTCGCCTAAGCACTGCAGAAATCCGATCTAGAGGAGAAACTATGCACTAGAGGAACGGGCAGCACGTGGAAAAAAAGAAAAGGGCCAATGGTGAAATGATCTACATACCCAAATCAAGAACAACTCATTCAACTTCGAGCTCAATTCGACTGGTCTACGATGGATTGTGAGCAAATCCTCAACATCATCCCTTATGCATGGAGGTACGGGTTGCTATATACACTGGAAGACCACCCTGAAAAGTTACCCGTATACCACATAATACCAGATCTACTAATGTTCTTTCCATAGTGCAAGTTGAGTTGAACGTGGAAACATGAGAATTTTTCACTAATTCTCATGAGAAAGATATGCTGTTATCACGTCGTAGCAGCAATAGTAAGTCAGTACTGGAGCATATGGGAACACTGAAATAGCAAAGAACAGAGCATCTCACCTTTGCAGTCCAACAGAGATTATAAGATGGCATAATTAAGAAGATATTGCTAACCCTCAAATGATCACGATGTGGTCATGGTGGGCGTGGATGGTGAAGAGGTGGTCCTGGGGCATGGCGAAGAGCATATTTTAATGGTGATGTAAAGATTACTCTACGCTGTCAAGAACATATTTGTTCAAGCAAAGCATGACTCCTAAAAAAGCATGCTTACCTCTACCTCAATTTAAATATATATGTATCAATAGTACGATATTTTAAATCTTGTAGTCTGAGTCTCAACTAATGCTGGTTTCGAAATATGAGATAGACTGGTAAGGAAGCTATAACAATATGAAGTAAAATAGATTTTCTGATTTCAGTCAAGCTACACCAAAAAAGGAAGACCATTTATTTAAATAAGTTACAAATTCAAAGTGATATCTTACCGTGCCGTTGGCTTGACTAATTCCCCCCTCTTTCCTTCCTTGAGCTCCTCTCCCTTTTCCCTTTTCCTCTTCATCATGCTGAAACAAAGCAAAAAAGTGTAACATGCATCAGAAAAGCTCATGCGATTTCTCCAATCCTATAGGTACACTTTGGAGCAATAATACCTATTTTATTCTTCTGGTCGCTTTATGTGTGCCTAGAATACGAAGATAATTATATCTTGCAATGTGATATCCGATTCCATCTTCATGGTGATCCAGCATAGCCACTTTTATCAAATCATACATCTGAAACAAGTAAAAGGCCTCCATGTTAAATGGAGAAACAAGTAAAAGGCCTCTATGTTAAATGGAACTACCCATTGAACATTGGTTTTCAGACTAGAACGTAATAAGGAACAAATAAAGAACTGGTAAGCACCTATACATCATGTCAGTAGTGGAGTTAAACACATGCCTGCCACTAATCATAGAGATCAAGCAAGAAAATAACAAGTGCTATCACATGAACTTCTCCATTTTACATGCACTATAGTTACAGTTACGTCGATGTTTATTCAATTACAAAGATTGTTGGGCTTTTTTCATAGTTCAAAAAGTCCTGAATTTGACTTAAAATGCCACTCCAAGAGGTTAATGGGTACTATCAAATGCTCGGGTTTTCAAGAAACATACACATTAAAGTACATGCCTCCGATGAGGAACTCTCAAACAAGTCGGAGGTAAACCGATGTTTATGAGTGGACTTGTGACAAACGGCCAGTTCTCATTAAATATGGTTACATGTGATCTCCTAATGATGCAGCAAACTAAAGAAACTATGGGCAGAAGAAATAGTTACAAAAATCAATAGCTTGCAATGGTACATGAGAAACGGGGGTAGATAAGTAGGTCAACATATTCTCTTCATCATGCACAGAGCTTTTATTGTTTGCATGTAGGTGTAGTCCAGTACTTGCACGCGGAAAGGAACATGCTAGTTAAGTGCCTATCTATCAAGCAATTTGTATGCACGTGGAAAGGAACATGCTAGTTAAGTTAATCCATCTAGCAATCTGTATGCACCGGAGTTCCTTTGACAAAAAGAAAATTAACTAACATCACGATAATTAGAGTAATGCCTATCTATCCCAATTCAGCAAACTTGGAAAAAGGAAACTGTTACATTGACATGGTTGAATCTCTACACGGAAGTAATAAAATAAATGCAATACTCATTTGTACTTTGAGATACAGATAAATGGAATATAGATGCCTTTCTCGCCTTCAGCGAAGTCAGCTTCAATAATGAACCACATAATAGGTAAAAATAAATAAATCTAGCCAACAATGAAGACAAGGAAACTGAGAAAAAAAAGAGTACCACATAACTTCAATTGAATCAATTGAACTTGTAAAAAGGATTCCATAGCAGCAACCATCATTGAATATGCACGAAAAGAAATCAAGCCTAATTCAATCAAAGGCACATGTCAACCTGAATATAGTGGCATTGAGAGAGATCAAAAGGGAAAGGAAGATGCATTACTACATCCTATATGATGCAGTGCAGCACATGAGTTTACCAGGAAATCTCGCCATGGATCTGAGAGATATGAAAAAACAACCGGCAGAAACTCATCTTGGCATCATCGGCGAGCGGGAGGTGGGGTCTGCGGCTGGGTGGTGGGCGTCGGCCGGCGTTTGCGGGCAGGGCGGCGACGGGCGGGAGGCGGTTGTCTGCGGGCAGGGCGGCGGTCTGCGGGCAGGTGACGGCAGGCGAGCGGCGGCTTTGGCTGTCGGCTCTGTTGGGAGAAGGCGGAGGCCGGCGAAAGGGAGGCTGCAGGGGCTGGGATGGCCAGCGGCGTGGGGGCCGGTGTGGAGGGTGCAGGTGTAGGGGTGGGCGGGCGAGGGTGCAGGGGTGAGACGTGCGCGATGTGTCGACGGGCGAGACGTGCGCAATGTGGTGTTACCGTTCCGTTAACGATGACTGATGTGGTGTTACGGTTTCCTTAACGATGACTTCCGTTAACAACATATTTAGGCCCTTGATGATATAATTAGACGGTGCAGATTTTAAATTGGATCTGCTCTCTCTTCCTTTTTTAGGGGTAGTAGATGAGTGAGTGGCCTTTTCCCAACAAAAAAACATGAGTAAGTGGCCTTTGAAGATTTTGTTTTCACAAATCAGTTTCCCCTCTCCTCTACCGCTTTGCCCCCGTCGAGATTCAGCTCCTGCTTTTCTTGCCTGGTCCGATCTGTAGCCCTGTCGTTGAGACTTTCGGTCGGACTGCGATGGGGGAGGTGCCCAGAGTGCCTATATATGAATATAGTAGATGTAGGTCTTTCTAAGGTTGTTTCTTAGTCATCTTCGGCCTCGTGCTGGTATCGAGTTCCTCTCCAACGGCAGCTAGCGGCGGCAGGACAAGGTCATCTCTGGCCTTCAGCTGGAATCAAGCCATGGTTTCCTCTCCTCCTATTCTTCCGTGACGCCATAGTCCTTCTCTTCTTCCATGTCACCATGGTGGTAGGGATTAGGCGGATTGATCAGTCGTGTATTGGCCATCTGATGTCAATTTGCATCAGAGCAAGGAATCCGACATAGGATCTGGAGCACTTGCAACAAGATGCGCTCCTTTCTACTTTTATTCTCTATGGCGTTCAGGTTTCCTCAACCACCGTTGCATCCAGCGTCCTTCCTGGATGACTACTGTGGGTTCAGTCATTGCGGCGCATCAGGTTTACGCCATCGATTCTTCTTGCAATAGGGCGGCACATCATGGTGGCGGCGCAGTCTTCTTGCTTCCGCCTGCATATTCTCTTCCTCCCGAGCTTCGTGTCACATGGGAGGCAGTTCAACTTTAGGTCGACATCTCCAGCTCAAATCTCCAAGTAGTTTTGTCCCGGCATCGTTAAGATTGGTTTGTTGCTTGAGTTTCTTCTGACAACAAGGACGCCATTGTATACAAAATTTTATGTCTGGGGTCCTTTCAGCATTGTTCAAGGACTGTGTTGTAATTTTATTTCCTTAGAAGTCTTTGGAAAGGCTGTCTGTATTCCGTGTGATAATTTATGGAAATGATAAATCCTAAACGTTTTGGATTTGCCCATTGCAAATCGAAAGGTTTTTATGGCAAATTTAGTTGAAGTGAGGGCGGTAAATTTAGTCGACAAGCACGGCAATTTCATGGCAAAAAATAAACTGCGGATAGAATTGCCATACTTACCAACTAAATTTTCCATTCCTCATGTATATAAATTTCCACAAAAAAAATGATTTTCCATGCGATAATCCTGAACGTCCGGGACTTATTGGGCATCCATAATATAATGCAACACTGTGTCCTTCTGTTCAAAAATAAAAGGTAAGTGGCCTTTGAACTGTGCGCCTTCATAATGTTGTATATAAAACATGTGGTATATGATTATATACTCCTCACTCTCGTTCTTTTTGTGTGGGATTACTTCTCTCGCCTATATAACGGTGAACGAACAAAATGGCACATGAGTACGGCAATAAAAGAAACTAATTTTATGTCAATGTTGATTTGACAGGCTTGGGCAAAAGTCATCCCTGGGAAGGAGGTGAAAATGTTGAAGAGCTAAATAATGAAGGCTTGATTGCCGTTAAAAAAAGAGGTAGTCAACCGTGAGCCCTTGAGGAGACAAGAAGATTGAAAAACCCAACGGCTCGTGCCTTGGCTAGCTCTTGTTGCCTGGATTTTCCAGAATTTAGTCATGTGCGGCTTGTCTACTGTGCGCACATCTATAGTAATAATCTGGCATCTGTATCCGACGTAACAGATAGAGAAGGTAGGTCATGATCGTAAAAAGGGGACAAGATTTCCTTGTTCCCGTCTCCGGTCATATGGTTTCCCCTCATTTTCCGTTGCCTCATTTTCCTAAATACATGATTGATGTACATATAGTTCAACAATCTCATTTGGCAGTTGCACAAGATGTAGATTGTATGGTTGTATACTGGCCCTCATATATCCTTTCTATATTATTTTTTGCTAACTCAGCAGAATTTTGAATATATGTGTGTGGAGTGTGGACTATATATAGCCACACACCCACAATTACGGTATAAGAGCTATCTCCAATTACTATAATTACTAGCTTGGCATGTACTTGGTAGGTTTCAATATATCTAATTAATAATATTACAAATGGCACCATGAAGAATTTTTAAAAGTTCTGGTTCCATATCTTTCGAATTAAGTCTACTAGAAGATCACAGCAAACAACATGTGTTGATTTTACATTGCTGCCAGGTTCAAATTGTTGACCCTTATTACCAATGTAGGCATAAAACCATAGTATAACCATATTGATTATGATCCACTGTCCAATCATACCCTACATGAATACTCAGCTGCGGAAAAATGAGCAGTTTTATGCAGCAAAGAATTCAGGAAAATGAATTTATACCTTGACATCACTTATCAATTGTTATATTTAAAATATTTACAAGGTAGATTTAATTAAGAGAAACCTAAGAAATAATTCCAAGGGGCAACCTCCCTAGCAGGCATCCTCTTGGGACATGTACACTGGAAGTGCATGAATAGATGCTTAGCAAAATAAACTGGTATTTTCTGGCATGTACGATTGAAATTTGTGCTTACTTTTTTTAAACTCATCTGTGCTTACTTTGAAAATTTGAAGCATGTGTTAATTATGAGACACTAATGCTTGAGAAGTGCTAACATATGTGACATACTATAAATTGTTTAAGAACCAACTAGGAAGGCCTTGCTTACTGGAGTAGATCAAATTTGCATGCGTACGCATGACAGACTTGAGTCTTAATAATGATCCATATCGTTATCTCTTATTGTTAAGTTAATTAATTATTGTGAATTGTTGTTTTATGGTCTAATGGATCTGCTTACATGTTCAGACTGCTTTTTTGGTAGGAAGTGGTGAAGTCATTCCAATTGACCATTGGCACTTTTTGATGCATCTGAAGCAAAAGAGTTATATCGTTTTACAGTACAAATTTTTATAGCGGAGGTGCGGCAATAACAGCTACAGTCACGCCCCATTCCCCTGCATTTTCACAGGAAGTATCGAACGCGAACGAACGGCGACGGTTATCGAACCACAACACGGATAAAATGTTCTTGTTTTCCTTGTGCAAATGAGCATGTGCTTATGTGTTGCACAACTTAAGTCATTCCATGGTATAGGCCATGGATGACAACTAGGTATGAGCGTCCCTCTACTGTAAGCCAAAACATGGTCAGATTCATTCTAGCGACTAGTGTAAGCCTTCCTTCTGTAATATGGAAACTAATCTTGTTTCCGTTTGACAAATTGGATATGTAGTAACCCCAATGATTTATTTCCAATTTTATTTGCCCAGCATCACATCTCTCTTCAATTCACACACCCCTGATTTGTTTCCAAATTTAATTGCTGGAAAAATAATTCTTTGGTTGCTTCCCAAACAGGAAATATAGTATACTCTCACTGATTTAATCAACTTTTTTTCCAAAGTGTGTGTGGGTTACATCGAAAGGGGCGTTGTAACGAATATGTTGGAGTTGGTGGGTGAAAGTTATATGACAGACATAATTGATGTGAACTACTAAAATATATGTGCCTCCATTGCAGCGCACGGGCAATTAGCCATATACATAAAGTGGGTAAGATAGATTTCATCATCCAAAAATCCCTCTATGATATTTGTTTAGATCATATGATGGATTTAAATTTCAGATATAGCAATCATACTCTTCTACTTTATTTCAATCTAGTCTAATTAACATGAAATATTGAAACCAACCAACTACATGTTGAGCTAATAAATACATTTATTGCAGCTACTTCTTGTACAATACACCTAGGTATGTGTGCCTATATATAGTTTTCAGGCATATATGAAGTTCTCAATTTAGTTGCGTGACTGTTGTATGCGTCATGCATCCAATGTATTGTGTGTGCATATACTGCTGGATTAGATTGCTTACATGTACGTACAAGAGTGATATGTATATAGGAATGGGAGGCACCAAGGAATTAGCAGAAGAGCGCTGCTACGCATACGACACATAGTGTCCGATTTCTGTATGACTTGGTCAATCGAACCGTCGATGCATACCGCCTGCCTGCAGCCGGCCGATGGATACATGATTCACAGGCGGAGCTATCCACGGGCAAAACTGTGCCGTGGCCCGCCCAGCAAAATTGCGGAAAATATATTATATATACGTATGTAACAGCCGGACACATCCATCCCTGCAGCCCACATGGCCGGGCTAATAGCTCACATGCGACTTTTTTTCATCGAATTGGAAGGAGTGCGATGTTTTTCGACGAAATAGCCTAGACGCGACAATTTGAAGGAAGAAAATAGCTCACGGCCAACATGGCCCTTAAGCAGAATTGATCGTTAGCTGTTAGGGTTATGTGACGCTTGGACCCACAACTTATCCACCTCAGCAACGCGGGACCCACCTCATGGAATCTAAAACAGAGTTGCGCCCGTGCCTGAGCCGGTGTCTGTGCCATATCTTCCCCTTTCCCCATTCTTCCTCTTCTCCGGCGACGGCGCACGGGATGTCCAGCTCCTCCGCCACGCAGTCAAGATGCCGAGAGTATGGTGCAGTTCTGATGAGAAGGTGCCCGGACTGCCCACGGCCAGAGGCTCTTAAGCAGATGGTCACTAAAACTGACGAGAATGGCAACCTCGGGCGACATTTTGTGTCATGCTTGAGCATTCCCATGATGGGACGGGATGGCAAGGTAAGATCTCAGTTTCTTCCCCGCAATGTCATAATATTTTGTTCAGATTTATCCAAATTGCCTTTTTTTCCATCGAATTTGAGATCTAGGGTCATGGTACTGTTTACAGATGCTGAAGAAATGTTCCCATTTTGAGTGCATAGATCAGTACGTTGATAGGCTTGAATCTGAGGGCCACATTGATATGAGCGACGCCGCAACTCGGGATCTAATTTTGCCGCCGTTTGCTATGGAGAGACCCAATTTCAGCTCGAGCAGAAGAGCGCGGGTGGAGAGACCCATGCCGACGGCGAGGATTGTGCGCATTGCTGAACGGGCTGCCCTTGCTGAACTGCCCGTGGAGGCCGAAGTAAACGAGGAATTGAAGAAGGTAAAGAAGTTGTTAAGGCAGATGGTGGATTTGCAGAAGTAAGCAAATCTCATGGCAGGAGCATTCTATTCTTGTATCATTGCTCTGGTCTTTCTTTACCTCTTGTTCATCTGTCGTTAGAATGGACAAAAGTGTAAGCAAGCAAATTTCAGTTAGCTAGGCAGAGGACGCGATCTGTGCGCCATGCTAGTTTCATGTACTGAGTGTAAGCAAAAATTTCTTAAGTTCTTCAGTGAAGTGGCTAATTTCAAAGTTGAATATGCATTTTGAGTTCTTCAGTTAACAAGTGCGAGACCAAAGTTCAGTTTCAGTAGAAAAAAAATTATTCGTGGGCTGGCGAATAGATGTTGGGCCATGACGCTAAAGTTGAGGGATAACCAGGCCCAAAAAGTGCAGTTTCGTGAAAAAAAAATTGGACTGCCTAATAGATGTTGGGCCGACAAACCAGGCCCAAAGAGAAAACAAACCCACCTGCCTAGATTTGACTTTTTTGAATTAAAAAAAATAGATTTACTTGTTTTACATGTCTTAGGTCCTAAATAATTTGATTCGTTTTCATGTTTGTATTATTTACTTCATAAATTTTTTGTTACGAGTTGCATGCATTGTTCACCGAAATATTTGTGTCAAATATTTTGTTTCATGAAGTAACACACTCAAAAAGATGAAACAACTAGATGGAGACATTTAGTAGCAAACAATATTACGACACGAACAACACATAGATATAGTAGTAGTAGCACACCATCACGCTTACATCTAGCTTACAACTGAACATAAAATGAGATGTGACCTTACATGATGAACCTTAAAGATGATAGAAAAGAAACGATAGAAAGACACATGATAAACCCTAACTCGATTAGAATGACACGAACAAACCACCTAGGCATAGATTGGAACATCACCGACATGGGGTCCCCGACATGGATAGCCTTACAACTTAAAATACTAATACAACTTAATAATAGTAGCATAATGATTACAACTTAAAATACTAATACGATAGATATATATCTAGCTAGATAGATCGGGGGGCACCAAACGCGGGTTCTTCTCCTTCTCCTCCTCCGGGTGAACAGCACCTCACTCCTTCGGGCGCCCTTCACTCCTCCCCGTTGTCGATGCGGTACGGGAGCGTGTGCATAACGCCGTTGTTGGGGAAGATGTTGTTGAAGTCGGTGAAGATGTTATGGGTGGTGATAGCTATAAACTCACACCCACACCAAAACACTCGCCCGAGGAGGTGGAAGGCATCGAAGGGGTTGGTGAACGTAGCGAGGAGCGCAACCACAACGCCATTGTGATTGACCTCCTCAACATGGAACATTATTGGAGAGCCAGGGGGAGGTGGAGGAAGCCGGCCGCAAGGAAGAACTCCATTAACTCCCTTGTGCCCCTCCACCTTGAGATCGCCCACGCCCTAAGGGTTCTCTCTACGTAGACTCCGGCCGGGTAGAGCCTTTCCGGCACGGTTGGGGGGAAAGAGGTAGGTGGGGCCATTGTACTGCGTGGTGGCTCGATCGGGTTTGATTTGTGGAGAAGAAGGAAGAAGGAGGGCAGATGGGAGAGGATGGGGTAGGGGGTATGGTTGAGGAGGGAGAGGAAGACGATAGGTGTGGCTTAAATAGCCCAAGTGCGACGTGGTTTTTGATTTCTTTAAGTGGTTTCACCGACTGGAAGTAATGAGCGGGCGGCGTTTGGTGGCGCCCCATCGAAGTGTGTACACGAGCGTGGGAAACCAAGGTTGCCATCAAACGCTGGATCACTAGCCAAGCTGTGATGCGTCTGTGCCATCGTTCGTGGGTCAAGGGGTCACGCATGCCCGTTCTTCTATCCCGTGCATCAATTGTCATGCTGCGACGTCGCGCACACATCTGTGTCGTCGTGGGTCAAGGGGACACACCTGCCCCGTTTTCTCTGCGTGTGCCGCCCGTGCATGCATGCATGGCAATGTAGCCTGCTGGCTAGGGCCTGGCTAGAGGAGGCAACGTTCGGTCCAAAGGTCTAACGGGTGGGCTTCTTTTACGAGAGCCCAATGGCTAGCCCACTCGCTGCAGTGTAAAAAAACAAACGACTACTGCACGGCACTGCATCCTCTAAAATAACCACTACAGCAAATCAGAGCATAGCCCGTGGATCGCTGACATGGCACTGCATGCTGATCCACACCGTTGAACGCGCAGTGATCTAGCGATCTAGAGAAGAAGGAGGGGGGGGGGGTTATCTAGTGTTGTCGAATACAACCAATCACAAAGCATCACACGGATCAGTGACGTGGCCCTAGCGTCTAATCTAGACCGTTCACTAACAGAGATCTAGCGGCTCGGAAGGATGCGGGGTTTCAGATGGGGTTTTGAGGGGTTTTGAGAGGGTTTTGAGGGCTAGGGTTGAGCATAACTAATTCAAAAAAAATCAAAAAATATGAAACTTGCACCCATCATCATATTATGTGAGTGAGTTGCTGGGAAAAATAAGAAACTTGGTCTATGGGTATTTTCATGAAAAAAACCTTCACAAAACATAGCTATCATGAACCAGGTTGCATGTGATTCAAGCTAAGGTTTAGGGCTAAGCTTGTCATAGTTTATCCAAATGGTCTCATATTGGCCATGGACCCTATATTTGCACATTAGATGTCAAGTTTTGATTTTTGGCCCATTTAGAGAAGGTCGAATTTTTTTGCTTAGGAATGGGGTGTTTAGCCAAGCTTTAGAGCTCATTTGGAGCACATTTGTCATGACTAGTTTTTCACATCAACAATAAGTGCTCGGATTGATCTCTTAACATGCATATGACTAATATTAAAGCACTGTAACATCAATATCACATACTAAACAAATTTGAATTTCAATTTTGGGTCAAATTTGAAATTCGGCCAAAATTTAAATAGCATTACACAAATACCAGTTTACACAAATTGAGGCAAGTTTGTTATTCTACAACACGCATCACCATTACACAAGTTTGACAAATGAAGTTTTCACTTCTTCTTAGCACTCGATTTCTTCTTCTTCTTACCTGTTTTTGATCGTACGACATCTAGTTCACTCAAACTCTTGATTTTCATAACTGGACTAGCTAGGACAGCTGGAGTTGGCACCACAACATCTACATGAGGCTCAGTTTGCACAACAACAACTCCAGTAACTTCAATTGGTAATACAACTTGCAATATAGGCTTAGTTTGCATCACATCTACCGCAACAGCTTCAGTTTACAGAATATCTTCAGTTTTAGTTTCAGTTTGCAGAACATCTTCAGTTTCAGTTTGCAGAACATCTGTCGCAACAACTTCAGTTTGCACCACATTCTGCACCACATCATCATCCAAATGTTGGTCATGATGCATCACAAGATCAAAGACTGCCTCATTTTCCACCACAACATCATCCAAATCTTGATCATTTTGCATCACAACATCATCCAACTCTTGCTCATTTTGCACCACAGCATCATCCAACTCTGGTTCATCACCAAAACTTCCTTTCTTTCTACAGCCATTGATTCTTGCCTTTTTGATGGCCCAGCAATCTTCATCAATAAGGGGTTGAACTCCACGCTTCCTCCTGGAAAACAAAGCTTGTAATTTGGCTAGTAATTAAATACAACACCCAAATTAAAAAAACGTAAACATACTTTGGCCTTTCAAGAGTGTAATGATATTTTGGAGATCCTTTTCGGTGCCCAAGTTCCTGGCATAGCTTGCATCTATTTTTGTAACCGTTTTGGGACCTTTTTGGCTTTGCATCCTTCTTCCCCTTTCCCTTTTTACTACTCACACATTTCTCAAACCATGCCTTGAATCTACTTTCTTTAGGCCTGCCAGCTTTTCTTTTTGTTAGGGGAGGACACATGGAAAATTCAATTTCTACTTCAGGCCACTGAGACTGATCTATAAGTGCTGGAATTGGAGTTGCATATGCAGCCTTGAATCTTGCCACTAAGTAATATTCATGCAAATATGGGTGCATGTTTATCTTGGGTTGGGAGGCCAAGAAAAGTATGACATGGTCACCTGGTTTCCTGGTGTGTTGCCACTCGAGGCAAATGCAGTCATGCAACTCAGTGTTAACAACATGCCTCCTTCCAGTCTTGGTATCTCTAACTTCAGTACCCCACAATGAAGATTTTTCGACAGACTAATGTGTAAGATTCCTGCTCCTGTTCACCACCTGTTGTACCACTCCAGGAAGCTTATCACCTTGCAGACAATCACCAATCCTTCTTCTCAATTTCCACATGCGCATGATCATGATCCTGATCTGGTCAACCATGTCATGCATAGGCAAGTTTTTTAACTGCTTTATCTTGTTGTTAAAACTTTCTGCCAAGTTATTGTTGATATGATCACACTTAATGGCACTGTTAAATCCTGACCTGTACCACAATAGAGAATGATAAGTGTTCAACCATGGACCAAACTCATTGCATGCTGCTTTTATCTTGTCAAGATGATATGAATGTGTTTGTTTGGTGTAAGATCTTGTTGTTGGCCACATTCTCCCAAATTATTCCCCTCTGAATTTTTTGATCAAATTCATCCACATATGGCCGAAGCACTCTCTCTGCTCACAACGAGGAAAAACAATCTTCACTGCATTTTCTTGCCCTTTACATGCATCTATGTGTACTGCCAAAGGTGACACTGGCCCTATGCATCTTTTCAACTGCATCATGAACCATGTCCATGAAACCTCTATCTCTGACTGAAACAAGCCAATAGAAAGAGGGAACATCCAGTTGTGTCCATCTAAAGCATTGCATGCTGCCAATTGACCACTCCATTTGCCAGTCAAAAAAGATGAGTCTATACTCAAATATGGATGGCACCCTGCTTTGAAGCCATCTATGCAAGGCTTTAAAGCCATAAAGAACTTGGAGAAAAGAACTCTACCATCCTCTGTTACCTCAGTATCTATCTCCACAACACTAACAGGTGACCACTTTTCCACCTCTTCTTTGAAGTTATAAAGCATCCTAAAAGTATTTGCCCAATCACCATATAATGCTTTCATTTCCCTCTGTTTTGCTTTCCACATTGTGGTATACTTCACCTTAATGGGGTATGTCTTTTTCAAGTCCACTTTAAGTTTCTTTGCTGTAGTGTTTGGTTTCTTGGCTAAAATTGGAGTGATCTTTTCTGCAATCCAAAGTTGTCATGTCATGGTTGATACTCTTTGTGAACTGTTAATACAAGTATGTGCATTTGGGATTTGATTAACCCGGATGGTACTTCCATCAGGTTGAATTCTAGCAGATGTGCTTCCATCAAAACCTCTGCACCTTGCATATAATTTCTTTCTGTCAGTCCACATAGTCTTGGCATCAAACTCATGTTTGACTGCATAAGTCTTGAAACACATCCTAAACTCCTGCATACTTGGGAACAACTTGCCTACTTCAATAACAGGATTTTCTTAGTCATACACACTTACAAGCTCATCATCATGTGCATCATCTACATCATCTGCGACATCATTCATTAGGTGTCCATCCACATCTTCACAAGCATCTCTGTTAGCATCATTAGGCAAACTAGATTCATCCCTCTCTTCCTGATCTTGATCATCTACTGGATCTACTGGAATGCCAATTTTTTTGGCCATCTCAGTGTCAGCCATTGGTGCAATGACCAAATCAGTAGTGTCTTCTAATTGTACTGAATTCCAATCAACACAAACAACCCTTTCAGCACCATCACAACCCTCTTCTACATCTTCATCAACCCCCCTATTACTGTCACTTCACCGTAAACATGGACGTTATCTGTCTCTGTGAAGCTCAATCATCATCTACCATCTGTGAAGCCAACTTTGAGGGCACATATCCAACCTTAGAATTTAATTTTAGATCAACGAACTCTACATGAAAGGTAGTATGTTTGCTTGTCCGACCGTCTTGCCGATCGATTTCATCAACCATCTCTTCACCATTCTCAATTCTCACATACTCACCCTTACAATTATCAAACCGTAACAATGCTACCGCCTGCTTTGGACCCAAAAAATGCTCTCCCCAATTTTCTCCATGACATTTCTCACGACCCTCTCTTCCATGCTTTGTATTTCCCGAGGATCAATCTCTGCACGTTCAACCTCCCATTTCACAATTGCATCTCTCTCTATGTCTCGCACGCTACCATCACCTAGCTTCGCCTTAGAAGGAAAGAATTCGATAGTGAATTCGAATGTCCTACCCCTGTTTGTCAATGGCGGGCAGTGTGAGCTAGCGGAAGCAGACGACGCACAAATCACATAGGTTGAAAAGGATGCACATACCTAGTCGACGTTGTTGTCTCTGGTGGCTCCATCGCGGTCAGCCACCCTCCCCCGCACCCATATCTGGA
Organism: Hordeum marinum; assembly: GCA_022496015.1. NCBI lineage: Eukaryota > Viridiplantae > Streptophyta > Magnoliopsida > Poales > Poaceae > Hordeum > Hordeum marinum. The sequence goes on from CM039674.1 coordinate 35,393,758, forward strand.
TCAAATCGACCAAAAACAGAGGAAACAAAGGGGACTCGATGCGGTGAGATCTAACTGGTTGTCCACATATGTCCGAAGCACTCCCTCTGCTCACAATGAGGAAAAACAATCTTCACTGCATTTTCTAGCCCTTTACATGCATCTATGTGCACTGCCAAAGGTGACACTGGCCCTATACATCTTTTCAACTACAGCATGGACAATGTCCATGAAACCTCTATCTCTAACTGAAACAAGCCAATAGCAACAGGGAACATCCAGTTGTGTCCATCTAAAGCATTGCACGCTGCCAATTGACCATTCCATTTGCCAGTCAAAAAAGATGAGTCTATACTCAAATATGAACGGCACCCTGCTTTGAAGCCATCTATGCAAGGCTTTAAAGCCATAAAGAACTTGGAGAAAAGAACTCTACCATCCTCTGTTACCTCAGTATCTATCTCCACAACACTACCAGGTGACCTCTTTTCCACCTCTGCTTTGAAGTTATAAAACATCCTAAAAGTATTTGCTCTATCACCATATAATGCTTTCATTGCCCTCTGTTTTGCTTGCCACACTGTGGTATACTTCACCTTAATGGGGTATGTCTTTTTCAAGTCCACTTTAAGTTTCTTTGCTGTAGTGTTTGGTTTCTTGGTTAAAATTGGAGTGATCTTTTCTGCAATCCAAAGCTGTCATGTCATGGTTGATACTCTTTGTGAACTTGTAATACAAGTATGTGCATTTGAGATTTATTAACCCGGATTCCACTTCCATCAGGTTGAATTCTAGCAGATATGTACCACTTGCAAGGCCTTACGCTTCCATCAAAACCTCTGCACCTTGTATCTCTCTCATTTCACAATTGTATCTCTCTCTATGTCTCGCACGCTACCATCACCTAGCTTCGCCTTAGAAGGAAAGAATTCGACAATGAATTCGAATGTCCTACCCCTGTTTGTCAATGGCAGGCAGTGTGAGCTAGTGGAAGCAGACGACGCACAAATCACATAGGTTGAAAAGGATGCACATACCTAGTCGATGTTGTTGTCTCTGACGGCTCCATCCCGGTCAGCCCCCCTCCCCCACACCCACATCTGGATCAAATCGACCAAAAACAGAGGAAAGGCTCGATGCAGTGAGATCTAACTCTGACTATTTGTGCTTCTGAAGCATTACACTACAGCTATTTTCGTCAACGACGTCGCACTCCTTTCAATTCACTTGGAATGTGTCGTACAGGAGTTATAAGCCCCACGTGGTCACGTATTTGGCAGCCCATACTCAGAAAGCAAAACAGAGCAGCGAACACATCCATCCCTGCAGCCAACCTGCCATCCATCCTCTGTGTTCGTGGACTCCGCTAGCTAGGTCACGGCGCCGGCGAACGACGGAGGTGGCGGCAGCCACGGCGGCAAGCCGGCCGGTGGCGACCTAGTACCGATCTATCCCGGCTCCTCCATATGTCCATCTAATGTGGCGGCCCTAGCCCTGGCCGCAGGGCGTCGAGCCGGCCGGTGGCGACCCAGCAGCGGCGCAAGCAGAGCAATGAGTTGCAGCTGCAGCTGATCTACTGGCCGCTGTGACGCACAGGTCAATTTCTCTCTTGACTTTTCACCGTTGTATTCAGTTTGTATTGTTTCTCCAATTTCAGCTGTACGGGTCAGGGACAAAGCAAATCTGAAAATCACATAGTTAGCATTTTTCAGTCACTTTATCTTTACAAATTGTAATTTGGGTGTCTTCTGCATCATGGGCAAATCTAGTCAGCAAAAAATGATTTGGTTTTTAAAAGGAAAACAGATGACTTGATTGAAGTTGAGGAGAATCATTCATCACCAGAAGACCATCATATCCCTCCACCCTTGGTTGAATTGGAACAACAACAACAGCAGAAACAAAATGGGCTTCAACAAAATCAACAAGTTCTATGTAGAGGTATCGAATTCTTGTAGCGAGACCCAGGATTACGCCCACAAATTTGGCAATATCCACCAGAGCAAAGAGATAGTGTGTGTCGAGCATATTTTCTGTTGAATGCTATGCAACCCCGTCGACAGAATTACGAACCTTCGGGTGAAGTAGGGCATTAGTGCCGCTTCATTTTTATCTTATGTTTGATCAAACAAATATTTGAGATAATTGAGTTACTTGGCCAAGCCTTACAGAAGAAGTCACAAGATATTGTGAATGATGATCGTACAGTTTTCGTAAACTTCGCATCGTACGCATAGTAATTTCGTTAGCAGAAACTATAATGCTCTCTAACCCTAACGATTTTATCTGATTCCTACTGCCAAGGTTTTTGCTTCAACTCTAGAATTAGTAGTGAACTACATATTTTGGTGGTTGACATCAATTGTGTCTCCCATATATCTTCCACCCACTAACCCCAACATATTGGGCTACAACAGCCCTTTTGATGTAACCCACACACACTTTGGACAAAAAAATGATTAATCTAGTGAGAGTACACTATATTTATAGTTTGTGAAGCAACCAAAGAATTATTTTTCCAGCAGTTAAATTTGTAAACAAATCAGAGCCGGGCGTGTGAATTGAAGAGAGATGTGATGTTGGGCAAACAAAATTGGAAATAAATCATTGGGGTTACTACATATCCAATTTGTCAAACGGAAAAAAGATTAGTTTCCATATTACAGAAGGTAGGAGATGTGATGTCGGAAATCAAAATTTGGAATTAAATCCCAGGTCACTGAGATGTGATGCTGGGATTCGAATATCGGACTATGCGGAATTGAAGACGGGACAATGTGGATTCGGACATGGTACAATAATAACATAGCCAGGTGAGGTCATAAAAGTTCATTTACCATTTTCATATACAAGGAATACAAAATTTCTTTAAACTAAAATTATACATAAACAATGAGAAAATATTAATACATATACACGAACACATATAGCATCAGATGTTATTGAAATGAGCCTAATAAGCCCATGTTTTCTCTCATGAGTAAAGACTGCATTCACATAATGCTAGTTAATACTCCTTATATTTTGGAATGGAAGGAGTATTTAAAACTTCACCTATAAAACAGATTTGAAATCTAGAAGGTCAGATTATCCGGTTACAAAAAAGGAATTATCATTCTATGCCGTGTATTAGTAATACCATATCCTATCAATTGGACTCGGTTCCGATCGGATTGTTTTTGGATGTCAAAAATCTCTTGCTGTGCCCTGTAAAAACGGATTCCAAAATGGTTTTGGGCGAAAATTGTCCTAACCACATTCACCCTTACGTGTTATAGAGCTATAATAAACAAGGGAATATTGGAGCTGCAAAAGTTTTTATCGCGCCTTGCCTTTGGGGCGCCGCCCGTTGGAGACGTTCTATTTCTTAATAAGCTATCTCAATCGTCCCCACAACTATGGATTTGTTTGCGCCAAGATCCACACCTCCCCTTGCCCCTATATATACTTGGGGAGAAGGCAAGAAGCTACACCTCAAGTCTTGGCGCAGCCCTTCCCCTTTCTCTTTAGACCGTTTTCTTCTCAAATTGCATGGCCGCAGTGCTTTGTGAAGCCATGGTGAGATTGCTCCACCATCATCGTCACCATGCCGTCGTGATGCTAGAGAACTCATCTTCTACTTCACTCGTACTCGCTGGATTGAGGAGGCGGAGACTTTATCGAGCTGCACGTGTGTTGAACTTGGACGTGTCGTCCGTTCGGTGCTAGATCAGAACGTATCGTGATTGGATCGTGAAGACTTACGACTATATCAACCGCGTTTCTAAACGCTTCCGCTTAGCGATCTACAAGTGTACGTAGATGCACTCCCTCTCTCGTAGCTATACATCTCCATGGATAGATCTTGCGTGTGCGTATGATTTGTTTTGTTTCGCATGGAACATTCCCCAACAAAAAAGTCATGATGTTCACTGTTGCACCAATTTAAAGTTTTTGTATGAAACAGTATTTCCTACCATAGTCATCTATGCTCATATTTACTTATTTAGAGTTTCTTTTTTGGGAGTTGTAGTACCTATTATTAGGGGTGAAACCAGATTGGATTCGGATCCTTATATCATATACTATTCCATATTTAGTTCTGGATTCGGAAGCGGAACGAATGAGGTTTCGACTATCAGATTATGCTGGTTTGAACACCGGACTATTCCGACATGGTACAATAATAACATAGCAATGTCAGGACGGAAAAGGTCATTTACCATTTTCGTATACGAGAAATACAAAATTTCTTTAAACTAAAATTATACATGAAAAATGAGAAAATATTAATATTTACACATGAACACATAAAGCATTAGATGGTATTGAAATAAGCCAAATAAATCGCTAATAATTGCATGTCATGCCTCATGAGCAAAGATTGCATTCATGTACTGCTATCTAATACTCCTTATATTTTGAAACAAAATGAGTATTTGAAAGTTCCCCTATAGAACGGATTCAGAATCTAAAAAGGTCAGATTATCCACTTCTCCGCCACAACGGGCCCCGTTGTGGAGTTGCCATATGGGGAGACCTTCTTTGGGCGCCCCACTGGCAATGGCCGCCTCATCGGGACTTTATCAATAAGTGCTTTGGCGACGACGATGATGTGCACCAGGCGTGCTGAAGTACCGTCCATCTTAGAAACATACCTTGTGAATAATATACGTCTGATGCATGATGCATGATACGGCGTATCTACACTGCCGTGGAGAGGCTGGGTTTCCCTTACTGCCCAGCATGCCTGCAGGCGGTGGTTGGTAAGTCGTGGCGGAGGAGTTCCGTGACGGTGTGAATTTCACGGTGGCCTCCGCCACGACGCATAGCCGGGATTTCTTCAGGAAGAAGCACCTCCAAGTTGACCTGACGCCCCCCTACTCCCTCGTCGTCCAGATCGGGTTGTTCAAGAAAGTTCTCGCCGTGCTTGGCTCCACCATCCAAGGTGATGTATGTGTAGGACACAAATTAATGTGCCATGGCCGCGAAATGCACTGACCATGCATATTATGTCAATCACATCAACACGGCCATGCAGAGAGGAAGGCGGTAATGGCGAGCTGGTGGGGGAGATCGGTTCCAACGACTACATCCAGCCCTTGTTCCACAACAAGACGCTCGAATGGGTCAGGCACCTCGTGCCCCGGGTCATCACCTCCATCGCTCTGTCCATTGAGGCTCTAATCAAGCTGGGCGTCAAGACCATGTTTATGCCAGGCGTGTTCCCCATGGGGTGCGCCCCTCTGTTCCTCGGCATCTTCTCCGGTGACGACTGTGACCCTGCCACGGGCTGCCTCCGGACACTCACCAACCTCACCCTCGTCCACAACTACATGCTGAAATCCAAGCTAGACGTGCTCCGCCGCGACCATCCTGGCGTCTCCACCACTTATGTCGACTACTACGGTGAGGTGCTCAGCCTCGTCACCAAGCTGATGGAGAATGGGTTTGCTATGGGGATGGTGCTGGACGCGTGTTATCCCGTCTTCGTTCCTCGAAGGGAAGCGGTGCGGTGCTCGGACCCGTCGAGGTACGTGTGGTCGGATGGTGTGCACTTGACGGAGGCAGCGTACAAAATGATGGTACGCGGGATCCTCGACGGCCCGTTTGCCATGCCGCCAAACATGTCCACATGCAACCTCAACTGCTAGACCGTGGGAAGGGGTCCGTAGATTTCTATGCAAGAATAATCCGTAGCCGCAGCATTTTTGGCGTGTATATATATACCGCGATGATGTATGTACTGCTTCTTGAAAAACTGCAGCTTGTTACTTATTTGTGCACGCACATAATTGAACACATTAGAATGGCAAATATTCAAGCTCCTTGCGTTTTCTTCCGAGAAATCTCATGCGAGGACATGGATACCCACATTTCATTAAGAAGATGAGAGATGATTCAGTTTATACGAAAAACTGGACACATAACAATCCAGGTTAATTTGAGAAAAACGGATAAAGCCCACAAAATCAAAGAAAAACACATAAAAAAAGGCACTAGAGCTTGGGAACAGGGACAAGGCAAATGCAAATGCAAAATCAAGGGGCATCATCATAACCAAACATAAGAGCACCTAGGCCCAACGAAGTTAGGCGCGGATCAAGTACAATTGACCTGACCATCACTAGTCGAAGAGAAACCGTTCATATTGAGTGACTCTTGTTTCTCATCCTTCAAACATCATGTGCTAACATTGTCGATTGTAAAACATCCTGAAGGGTCCAACTTTGATTTCCTCGTGAGGTTCGTAAAAGTGCTCAACGCCTCGATCACTTGCGGTGTCAACGGTTTTTTGTATATGTCCAGGTATGCTTTCATCTTTTGCTCAGGGCCCTCCATTTTGCTGATGACCAGTAGCTCACCGAAAGCCTCCAACAACCTGTGCTCTCTGTGCTTGGACGCTGGGATGTTGTACCCCTTGCTCTTTTCTAGACGTCCGCTTCGTAGCCAGTCATCCTTCTCGTCGTGCAAAGGCGTTGGGGTCCCAAAAAGGGGTGGTGGTAGCGGACAAGTAACCTTGCTGAAAAAAATCCTCCAGAGATAATGGTGTTTCCTTAGTCTATGTCACCTTCGCAAAAACACCGCACACCCCAACCGGAGCATCAACCAGAGCTTTCTGTCTTGCCGAAGGGCCCTCTCATGCGCCCCGAGTTGAAACCAAGCAGCTCCTTTGGACTATGCATCGGACGTGAAGGGAACCGCACAAGAAAAGATGAGGAGCAGCCACTGGGGCAGGACAGCCAACACTTAACCTCCGAGCACATTGGATCAAAGGATTCCTCACTCCCCACCGACGAGGCACCACGGCTCAACCACACAACATCATCATTGCCCAAAGTAGAGGATACCATAGGACCGATTACGACATGCAATACCCTTGGAGAAGGCGCCAATGCTTTACAGGAGGATCGATGCCAAGTGGACCCACCAAGAGCATAGCAGCAAGGTGCTCCTGCTTGACAGGAGCGTAAGGGGAGATGTAGCAGTTCGCAAGATGTTCCATGCGATCTTCAAGGGAGGGCGCAAAAATAGCCTCATCGTATGAGTGCGACCTAGAAGGAAGGTCAGCTGGCACACAACGACCAACTCCACTTAGTCAAGGACCGGATGGAGACGCCATTAAATACGACTGTGGCGAAGGGCAGGGGAATTGGCTAGCTAGACAAAAAATAATTGTAGCACCTCCAATACTTGAGCGGTTCCTCATAATCCACGACAAGATACTTGCAACTGAGACTATGGAAGCATCATCTGTCCATCCATTTGAGGTAGGCGGCATGCTCAGTCGGGTTAACACGCTCGCGGAATAGTCTCTTGCCTCTATTAGCATTTGCGCATGCCTGGCTCCCCTGCACTTCGATCCATCCTCCACGGTCCGCGACAGCCAACAATTCAAGTCCCACAATCGCTATTGCATCATTCTGGACTACCACCTAATCCTCTGGACCATCTTGCAAAATGGAGGCACCCATCCGCAGTCCAGAAGCAATCCGAGTAGTGGGGGGGGGGGACAAGTAGCATGCATCATGGCAGAAAGTTCCGGGCCACCTTCGACTTGAGGCGAGGCGGACGGGTAGAGGGAGTCGAGCCGATGCATGGGAAGGACTACAACGAGTTGTTTACTCCCGATGGAGTTGTTGGGATTTCCCAAGTGTAAGGGTGAAATGCCTAGTGGCAACTATTTCTCTCAGTTAGAGAACCAATATTATCATTTATGTAGGAGTTCTCTCAGTGAAAAAGTAAGCAGTACATGCACACAAAACACAGAAGAACTTGTCCCCAACATGGCAATAGAGTTTCCAAGCCCCTTATCTTGCTAGTCAAAAGATTAAACACAATAGATAAAGATAATTGATAGCAAAGAAAAAACAGGACGAAAAAAGAAAATATTTTTACAGTAAAGGAGAATAGACCCAAGGGTTGGGAGTTGACTTGTGACATCTCTCTCAAACAAGCAAGTGGCATGGTGAACAAATTACAGGTGGGTAGTGATTAAATTACAATATTTATATTTATGATTATAATCATGCATGGTATTCTCTCGTATATGCGTTACATCCGTGATAAGCATACTGTTAGTCCAACTACATTTACTACTAATGCTCCACTCAAAGATTGCTATCCAACATGAATCTTGAAGTACTCAATTTATAAAAAACAGAGCATTGCAATAAGCAAGGTTAAGTAATGTACACAGTAAAACATTGTGACGCCCCTTATTTCGTTCATACGCTAAACAAACAGGCAATGCGTACGACCAAGATCAGGGACTCATTAATCAATATCACAACACAACTCTAGACACAAATTAAAGTCATACAACTTCATATTACAAGCCAGGAGTCTCGAGGGCTCGAATACAAAGCTCGAAAAGCACGAGTCAACGGAAGCAAAATAATATCTGAGTATAGACATAAGTTAAACAAGTTTTTTCTTAAGAAGGATAGCACAAACATAACAACGGATCGAAAGATGCGAGGCCTCCTGCCTGGGAACCACCTATGCTACTGCTGGTCGGGGGTCGCCTCCACATCGTAGTAGGCTCCTAGGGTGTAGTAGTCCTCTCCGGCGTACTCCATCTCCCGGGCTCCATCGTCTGAACGCAGAATCGTATCGAGGGGGAAAGTGAAAGCAAAGCAGCGATGAGTACTCATCCAAAGTACTCGCAAGACTCACATCAGAACTATGCTAAGTATGCATCAGTATCAAGGAATGGGGTTATATCTGGGCTGACTGCAGAAAGCAAGAATAGGGGGAAGGCCTAGTCCTATCAAAGACTAGCATCTTCAGCATCTTGCAGCATTAGAAGAGAGTAAACTGGTAACTCATATAAAGTCATATTATCGTAGCGCTCTATCAAGTAACCATGCCCAGAGATTCTTCCTCGACACCCTGCGAGGAAGCAATCCCGGAGCCAACATTCATTTCATAATTAAAGTCACAATTGTAGTTGTATAAGGTCAAGGTACAACTCCAAGTCGTCCTGTTACCGTGGACACGACTATTCGAATAGATAATTTCTTCCCTGCACGGGGGCACAACATATTCCCCAACAGGCTCGAATCACCTCCGCCCGGACATACTTTTCTGGGTCATGCCCAGCCTCGGGATATCAAAACGCCGTCGCCCCACCTAGGCTCAACGAAGAGGCCAGCCCGCCGGGCAAAATCCTAAGTGCCCAGGTTCGTGGGTCCACTTTTCCTTGCACTCCTACACGATGCGTACGCGGCCGGAAGCAGACCTAGCACACTCTAGTCCAAGAAGTGTAAATTCCAGCCCAATCCGGCGCGTCACTCCATTGCTGACGTCCGAAGAGCTTCGGTTGATACAACGACGCTGAGTACCCATAACTTCTCCCACGTGATGGTTAGTGCATAATAAGGCCAACGACCCAACTCAGATCATATACCCAACCCATTAGCATTTTATTAATGCGGGGCAAGCACGACCCATAAAGGGCGGTCTCGTCGCCCCATCTCGAGGATGTGTGGCAAGGGCCTCTCCTGCCCGTCCACGCCTCATAGTCATCAAACCGTGGGTACCCCTCAGGGCCGACCCATCACCAACATGTTTTTGTAACCAGGTGAAAGTAACTGTGTGTATGAAACATCAAAACGGAACCGAGGCATCACCCTCAATGGTCCCCGCTCAATGTAACCATCAAGGTGGACTTAGAGGAACCACCCTCGAGGGTCCCACACTTGAGGGGTTGCACGACAGAGACATCATAGGAAATGGTGAAGGAGGAATCACCCTCCATAACCACGACCGACTAGCTGCACTACAGGGCTAGCATCATGAGTACTTCACAAGGTGTCACCCTCGGTAGTCGACAGTAGCACTAAAGAGTCATACAACTAAGGGGAGTGTGGTGATGTGAGGGGCCTGGCTTGTCTGTCGGTTGACCGAGTCTTCGAGTCTTCGTGTCGTTGGGTCGTCGATGAATATCCAGGGGCAACTGGGACTAAGGGGGTCACTAGGGATTCGTTGACCAACCTATACTAAGCAGTTGATATAGCAAGAGGTATAGTAGCAGTTCATCAAAAACAGGATATGCATCAGAATAGGAGCTAACTAATATAGTAGCAAAAATCTAATGCAATAATAAGAGGTAAAGGAATAGGCGATATTGGAATGCTCAAGGGAGGGTTGCTTGCCTTGCTGCTCTGCGGCAAAGGCCTGATCGCCCACGGCGTAGTCGTAGTCGGCAGCAGCGTCAGTTTCGGGGTCTACCAGTAAGAGGAGGGGGAGAAACAATAAATATAAAGCAGACAAATGCATCACGATGCATGACATGGCAATATGCAAAGCTCGGTAAGCACTAACGCAGTACTACACGTAGCAGACGGGTCGGAAGAATATCTGATGATATTTTCCGGGTCTCGAGCTTCTACCGGACAGATGAAACGGATGGAAAAGTTCCATGTTTCCTATGCCAGAGGCATGTGACGGACTAACGGACCGCGTATTCGGATTCCTAGGATTTTTCTGTTCAACTTTCACGTTTAAAACTTTTTCATCCGAGCTACGAATTCTTTTATATTAATTTTTAAAGATTTAATCAATTTGTGACATTAAATAGATTTAAATAAATTCGAAAATAGCATTATGACATTAGCATGACATCATACTGGTGTCAGTAGTCAACGGTGCTGTTGACTTGATCACGTGACATGTGGGTCCCATTTGTCATTCTTTGTTAACTAATCAAAAATGTAAATTAACCTAATTAGTTTAATTAAATAATTACTTAAAACAATTAATTAAACTAATTATCTAATTAATATTTAATTGATCGATTTAGTAATTAAACATTTTTAAAATTATTTATTATTAATTTTATTTTATTTAGGTTTTTTAATGTTTTAGGGGCAGTGGGCCCCATCTATCATTGGCCCAAGGCCATGGCTATGTGGGCGTCCATGCGCACGAGCGCGGCAGAGGCCGTGGTGTGGCCGTGGCAGCGGGCGCCCATGCCGGCACGGGAGGGACAGAGGGGGCGCAGCCGTGCGCGAGGCTGGCCGGCAGCAGCGACGCGGGCAGGGCCGCGCGGGCCAGGCTGAGGCAGGGCACGCGAGAGCGGGCGAGCGAGTGGGCGAGCGTGCAAGTGTGCATGGGTGATTCGTCTCCAACGTATTTATAATATTTTATTGTTCCATGCTATTATATTATCTGTTTTGGTGTTTAGATGCATTAATATGCTATTTTATATTATTTTGGGGACTAACCTATTAATCTAGAGCCTAGTGGCAGTTTCTGTTTTCTCCTTGTTTTTTAGTTTCGCAGATAAGGAATAATAAATGGAGTCCAAACGAAATAAAACCTTCGGAATGATTTTTTCTGGAACGAAAGGAAACTACGGGACTTGAGAACCAAGGCAGATGATCCACCGTGGGGCCACAAGCCCTAGGGCGCGACCAGGGGGTAGGCCGCACCGAGCAGGCTTGTGGGCCCATGGCAGCTCCCCACGCGGTCCGAGAAAGGGAGGGGGGATGGACGGTACTCACCCCCATTTGCAGGGGTTCGAGGGTCGGCGAGTCTCGATGGAGCTTGTCGAGGAGGCGGTCTGCGACGGCAAGGTGGCGACGAGGCGACGACGACGTCGGGCGGGGGCCATGGGCGCACGGGGATGGACGAGGGAGAGGGGGGTTTCGAGCTTCAGTTTGGGTGAGCGAGGGGAAGGGCAGGCCATATAGTAGGCGCCTGGGCCGACCTGGTGGCCAGCTGGGTCGTGGCCCAGCTGGGGGGTGTTTTTTAAGGTTTGTTTCTATTTCCTTTTTATTTTATTTTATTTTAGTATTCATTTTCCTTTATTTTTAGCTCTAATTCTTCACAAAAAAAAGTGTGACTTGCTCCAAATAGTATCTTGCAATATTCTACATGGCCAGACAAGGTTTGAGCATATTTGGAAACTGTTTGAAATATCCATTTGAATTTAATAGCACTATAAATTGCATTTGGGCTCTGTTTTGGATGGTGGGGGCCACATCAACATCAAGGTGATGTTGTTTTCCTTAACACCTTTTGTTTTGGATTATGCCACAAGTGTGCAACATTTTTCCTATGCTGTTTGAGGATTCATTTTATCACATCAAATTTAAATCCCCTTCAATGATGGAATTTGAAACGAGATATGATTTCCATTTTGACCAGTCACTGTTTAGCAAAAGTATTAGTTAAATCATGGTGATCACTGTAAATCAGTTACAGAGATTACTGTAGCACAAATCCAGGGCGTCACAATTCTCCCTTACTAAAAAAGAATTCTTGTCCCGAGAATTAAGAAGTACTAGGAAAGAGCCTGGGGTGTTCTTCACGAAGAAGATCTTCGTGTTGCCAAGTGGCTTCATCTTCAGAATGCTTTGCCCACTGCACTTTGAAGAACTTGGTAACCTTTTGACGAGTCCGGCGTTTAGTTTCATCGATAATGCAGACTGGTTGCTCATTGTAAGATAGGTCTTGTTGCAGCTCAAGCATATCATGATCCACTGCTCGGATAGGATCCTTGAAGTAGCGACGAAGTTGTGACACATGGAACACATCATGAACGTGAGAAAGGTTTGGCGGTAGTTCCAGTTGATATGCCACTTTACCATGCTTTTCGAGAACAGTGAAAGAACCAATATATCGAGGAGCCAGCTTGCCCTTGATTCCAAAACGGTGTGTACCTCTCATTGGCGTGACTCAAAGATAACCATTTTCACCAGATTGATAGACCATATGTTTGTGATGACAGTCATATTGATTCTTCTGACGAGACTGAGCAGCCTTCAGATTTGCATGAATAATGCGGATTTGATCTGCGTCAAAGTATGATCTTCGTGTTGCCAAGTGGCTTCATCTTCAGAATGCTTTGCCCACTGCACTTTGAAGAACTTGGTAACCTTTTGACGAGTCCGACGTTTAGTTTCATCGATCATGTGGACTGGTTGCTCTTTGTAAGATAGGTCTTGTTGCAGCTCAAGCATATCATGATCCACTGCTCGGATAGGATCCTTGAAGTAGCGACGAAGTTCTGACACATGGAACACATCATGAACGTGAGAAAGGTTTGGCGGTAGTTCCAGTTGATATGCCACTTTACCATGCTTTTCAAGAACAGTGAAAGAACCAATATAACGAGGAGCCAGCTTGCCCTTGATTCCAAAATGGTGTGTACCTCTCATTGGCGTGACTCAAAGATAACCCTTTTCGCCAGGTTGATAGACCATATCTTTGTGATGACAGTCATACTGATTCTTTTGACGAGACTGAGCAGCCTTCAGATTTGCATGAATAATGCGGATTTGATCTCCGTCATGTTGGATAATTTTCGGACCGATAAGTGTACGTTCCCCAGTTTTTGACCAATTCAGAGGAGTCCGACACTTACGTCCATACAATACTTCAGAGTGAGACATCTTCAGACTAGCCTTGATAGCTATTGTGGTAGGAGAACTTAGCATATGGGAGAGATTCCTCCCATTTCTTTCCGAATGAAATGACACAAGCCCGAAGCATGTCTTTGAGAATCTCATTGACTCTTTCAACTTGTCCCTGGGATTGAGGGTGAAAAGCGGTGCTGAAGGACAAATGAGTTCCCATAGCTTCCTGAAAACTTACCCAGAACCTTGAAGTGAATAAGCTGCCACAGCCTGAACTAATCACCAATGGAATACCAGCTTAGACATATATAGATCTGCCAGCTGACTAGTAGTGATAGTTTCCTTGACATCCAAAAAGTGTGCAACTTTGGATAGTTGGTCAGTGAAGACAAGAATAACATCATTAACTTGGACGATGGCTCGGGATTTGCATAAGAAGCCAAGTGCAACAAAAACTTTGGATTTGTAGATGTACATGAGAGTCAAGTTTCGATCCTTTGGAACTATGGGTTATGGGCCCGCCATGCGGCTAAGAGTAGAAATAGCGGTGACATCTTGCATGGTCATGGTATCAAGGCCTGCCAGAGGAGAGCATGTCAGTTAAGTTGGCAACAACATCAGTACCAAGGGCGGGGACGAATAGAACCATTTTCCTGCTCGTTGAAACGAGGCGGACCAAGAGGAAAAGTTCTCGTCCACCGGCGGTTACCGAGTTGTTATCAACAATAGTAACAGGGCCTTGCTGACAGAGTTGATCACCGAGGTGTTTACCTAAGCAGGGGATTGCCACTGTTTAGATAAGTTAGATTACAAGAAAGGGGTACAGACCAATGGAAATGAAATTGTGTTTATACCCAAGTATATGAGTATACCATTCCCGAAGACAAACAGAGCATGATATACGTGACAGGACATCAAGTACGTGACCATTTAAGTAAGAGGGGGGGGGGGGCAATTCATCATATTACCCATACAATGTCATTTGGATAATTGATCAAGAAACATTTAACATTGCGCTTCCAATGTTCTTGTTGATCATTGGTGTATCACAGCCATGCTTCGGGGAAGCATCGACATGGTCATCAGATAAAGGTTGGACTTCAAGAACTCAAAGGATCAATCAGGAACAACTTATAAAATAAGTCTTACAATTTCCTCATGGAGAAAAGGCGAAACTTGCTGAACAAGATACTATAAGCGTAGGTCACCCGGGCAGGTGTGCTAGCCACATCACCATACCATGTAACATAGAGACCAACGTTATAATTCTTGGGAAAAGTTCCAACCATCATATCCATTGAGATTCAGATATGGTTGGTGTCAGGATACTTCAGACTTAGCCGGCCTGAGAAGAAAAGGTGGCAACACAGAACTACGAGATGGTGTTGCAAGAATCTTGAAATGAACGATGGAAGCAGGCCTTGAATCATGAGTCATATTGCAAGACATATGAACACAATGTCAAGACATTCGTGCCCACGTGGAAGTTTTTTTGAAGAGAACGCAATCTAGTTCTGGTTGGGAACCATCATAGAGGATATGAAAGTCCGATGTATAACTCTGGATAGCTCTTACGAAGAACTTGCTTCCTCCAGATCAAATCAATCAGTGGCTTGACGTGATAGGAAATACATATGGAGTGAGGTAGCAAACCTATCAAACCATAGAATACTTTGCGCACACATGAATGAATTGGAACGATTGTAGAGGAAGCGACATAAGATTTTCTCATAATCACGGCAACAAAATGCAAGTGAACTTAGAGAAAACCACTTATTTATCAAACATATTCTTCATGATCTAGGCACAAATATAATGCTTTCATGGTTTCCAACACTAGCTTAAATGTTCATCGTGAACCACAAAGAAGAGGAGGTAGTTGATGGGCTCAGCAACAACTAGTCAAGAATTCCACAAAAATGGATTCCCACGATTGTGTGAACAAGGTGATAGCATTGGTCAAACGAGATGATATATTGAGGTATGTCCGAGGGAAACACTCACAATTAATCATTAATCGAAAGGTGCAACCAAATCCGGACTAAGTAGTACGACCAACGTTAGAATGTTGATTCAACAACCAACACACTAAGGATGGACATATTGTTTATTAACTCCAAGGTAATAGAGTTGCTATGCCATAAGTGTTGAATTTACACATCACAACACATTTGTCGGTATTCCTGTTAGAAACAACAAGGAAACTAAGAGATGAAAGGTGATGGGAAGAAGTATCACCATACAAGGAATTTTTTATGACGTGTGCAAATGTCACGTCATTCTTGAAAAAGATGGTAATACTCCAAGATAGAACATATCACAAGACGGCTAATAAGGAACTTAAGGTTCAACCAAAACAAGATAAGCCTGCATTTTAAAGGAAGGCAAGGACGCTACTTCCCATCAAGAATTTAATTGATATCCTAGGAGAGTTCAGAATGTTGATGATGACCACGACACAATTGTCGAGAAGTCTCTTGAAGATGTAATCGTTCAGCAATGACATCAAGTAAAGAAATGGTGCAGCGAATGGTTGTCGAAACCACATGTTAGAGTGCTAGCTAAGAATCAGAATTGCCTTTCAAGACAACCAACATGACGTTCAAAGTTCGATGTAAGCTTAATGCACTGTGTGGAATGGTGCTTCAGGGATGAAGGACAGATAGTATGGTCAAGCTTTAGCATGACGATGATGATGTAGCCTAATAGCTTGGGAAGGCATGACCGAGTACACACTCTTAAGAAAAGAACATTACTAAGGGTTGTTGAATTGCAATGCGTACTCGATTCAGATTTCAGCATCGTTGATTGTCCAATAACTCAGAACACGAGGAAACTGGAATCAGTGAAATATCATAGTTGATGAGGGGCTCTTAAGAAGTTATAATGCCCCATGATATATATGAAGATACCAGGGATAATAATCAGAGGCAGATCAGAATAGAGTTTAGACTAGTGTATTGATCGGTGGAGAACAAAACACTTTAACTTGTCTAAGAATGAAACCAAAGTAGAACATCATGGTCGAAACCATGATTGTAAAGGACAAGATCAAGATACGAGATCAAATCATAGAATGAATGCTTATTGAAAGGAGGAGCTTCTATGATAAGATCAACATCGTTTCCATGGGCATGAACACAAGATTCAAGGTCGACTCCCACTTCATCAATGCATCACCTTCCATTTACACCTTGCCTTTGATGAGGTTGTAGTGTTGAAAGTTTAACTGGCAAAACACCAGGAGAGTATGAGTCGTGAAAACTGTCGTGTTCAAACGGATTAAGGAAGGCATAGGTTCAACCCATCGGGGCATCTTAGGAACATATACCACAAGCATCAAGAGTAATTAACACATGCTTGCAAATAGAGCACGACTGACGAAAGCATAGGATACGACTTATCAAAGGGAGATGACACAGTTTACCAATGGCATCATGTATGAGGCGAAGAACATCACAAATATTTGAAGGTGGAGGACACTGCCGGATAATAAGCCAACAATGGTTTTGACGGTCCACAAAGGGCCTGCTGCGATTATCGATACTCAATCAGAGAGAGAAGAATGCAAGGCATCATATTATAGATCATCCAATAATTTGATGCCCAAATAACCAAAGGAATTAATATTTCCAAATGGGTGTATGGGTAAATCGATGCTCCGATCAAATAGAAGTAAGATAAAAGGACTTAGATGGGCAATCAATCAAGGTTGATTTGTCAAGAACCAACTCATGTTTGGAAAGACGTCTGAGCTAGACTGATGACTGCATGCATCCACACATAGGTTGAATCAACAAAATCAAATGAAAACCACAGTGGATTTTAATGGATATTGCTTGACGTATGGAATTAACCACCATGTAAGAATGTGAGAAAGGTCAAGAGCAATATGCTAATCAGGATTTTGGAAGACTAGATAGCGTTTCGAGGAATCTTGTGAAAGACAAGAACAACTAGGGACGATCGAATCCTTGATAAGGATGAGAAGTCTTCCGTGGGGGTTGACAATGGAAGGGAATTGCAAAATCGATGAGCACAAGTTCTCGCGAGAACATCAAAGATTATCTTCGAAGTCTTCTGATGAATCAAGCCATCATCTGGAGTGAGGTGCTCTCCGGGGGAGTAGTTACGAGAACCTAGAGTTAGAGTTAATAAAGTCTTTAATCCGAAAGAGAAGAGAGATCAGAACCGAGAGTATAGACAAGGAATAAAAGATCATAATACCACCCTATTGATATGTGGGCCCATAAGCCACACAACTATGTTAGTAAAAGTTTTTCAATGACTAGAATCAAGTTCGGCCAAGGAGTAGTAAAGGGGGCTGCCTACAGGCAGTCGGCTTTGATACCAACTTGTGACGCCCCCAACTTCGACCGTACGCTAAACATACATACAATGCGTACGACCAAGATTAAGGACTCACTAATCAATATCACAACACAACTCTAGACACAAATTAAAGTCATACAACTTCATATTACAAGCCAGGGGCCTCGAGGGCTCGAATACAAAGCTTGACAAGCACAAGTCAGCGGAAGCAAAATAATATCTGAGTATAGACAAAAGTTAAACAAGTTTTGACTTAAGAAGGCTAGCACGAACATAACAACGAATCGAAAGAGGCGAGGCCTCCGTCCTGGGAACCTCCTATCCTACTGCTGGTCTGGGCTACCTCCACATAGTAGTAGGCTCCTGCGATGGTGTAGTAGTCGTCTCCGGTGTACTCCATCTCCTGGGCTCCATCATGTGAATGCAGAATCGTATCGAGGGGGAAAGAGAAAGCAAAGCAGTGGTGAGTACTCATCCAAAGTACTCGCAAGACTGACATCATGACTATGTTAAGTATGCATCAGTACTAAGGAATGGGGTTATATCTGGGCCGACTTTAGAAAGCAAGAATAGCGGGAAGTCCTAGTCCTATCAAAGACTAGCATCTTCAACATCTTGTAGCATTAGAAGAGAGTAGACTGGTAACTCATATAAAGTCATATTATTGTAGCAATTTTGTTAAGTAACCACGCCCAGAGATTCTTCCTTGACTCCCTGCGAGGAAGCAATCCCGGAGCCAACATTCATTTCATAATTAAAGTCACAATTGTAGTTGTATAAGGTCAAGGTACAACTGCAAGTTGTCCTGTTACCGTGGACATGGCTATTCAAGTAGTTAATTTCTTCCCTGCAGGGGTGCACAATATATTCCCCAACACGCTTGAATCACCTCCGTCTAGACACACTTTTCTGGGTCATGCCGGCCTCGGGATATCAAAACATCGTCGCCCCACCTAGGCTCAACGAAGAGGCCAGCCCACCGGTCTAAATCCTAAGCACGCAGGTTCGTGGGCCCACTTCCCTTGCACTCCTACACAATGCGTACGCGACCGGAAGTAGACCTAGTACACTCCAGTCCAAGAGTTGTACCTTCCATCCCAATCTGGCACGTGTCGCTCCATTGCTGACGTCCGAAGAGCTTCGGCTGATACAACGACGCTGAGTACCTATAACTTCTCCTACGTGAAGGTTAGTGCGTAATAAGGCCAATGACCCAACTTAGATCAAATACCCAACCCATTAGCATTTTATTAATGCGGGGCAAGCATGGCCCATAAAGTGCGGTCCCGTCGCCCCATCTCGAGGATGTGTGGCGAGGGCCTCTTTTGCCCGTCCACGCCTCATCATCATCAAACCATGGGTACCCCTCAGGGCCGACCCATCACTAACATGTTTATGTAACCAGGTCATAGTAACTTTGTGTACGAAACATCAAGATAGGAATTGAGGCATCACCATCAATGTTCCCCGCTCGATGTAATCGTCAAGGTGGACTTAGAGGAATCACCCTCGAGGGTCCCACACTTAAGGGGTTGCACGACAGAGACATCATCGAAAATGGTGAAGGAGGAATCACCCTCGATAACCATGACCGACTAGCAGCACTACAGGGCTAGCATCATGAGTACTTCACAAGGTGTCACCCTCGGTAATCGATAGTAGCACTGCAGAGTCATACAACTAAGGGTAGTGTGGTGATGTGAGGGGTCTGGCTTGTCGGTCGGTTGACCGAGTCTTCGAGTCGTCGGGTCATCGATGAAGAAGCAGGGGCAACTGGTACTAAGGCGGCCACTGGGGATTCATTGACCAACCTATACTAAGGAGTTGATATAGCAACGGGTATAGTAGCAGTTTATCAAAAACAGGCTATGCATCAGAATAGGAGCGAACTAATACAGTAGCAAAAATCTAATGCAAGAATAATAGGGAAAGGAATAGGCGATATCAGAATGCTCAAGGGAGGGTTGCTTGCCTTGCTGCTCTGCGGCAAAGGCCTGATCGCCAACGGTGTAGTTGTACCTGGCAGGAGCATCAGTCTCGAGGTCTACCCGTAAGAGCATCTCCAGCCATTGGCACCCCCAGGGGGCCGAAATAGCGCCGCCTGGGGGCGAGCCGGCGATAAAATTGGCCTGAGGCGGCTTGTTTTCCCAATCAGACCCCCGGGGTCGCCCCACAACCGCCGCTTTCGGCCCATTATTGGCATAGAATCGTCCCAAATTCGGCCCCGTTTTGGCGCTATTTCGGCTTCAACAAAAAACGGTGCTTTTGGGGCATAAAATGAAGAAAATCGGTGCTTTTTTCGCATAAATGCAACAAAAAACTGAATGTTTCGTACGAAAGTTTATCATACAAATTAAATACAAAATCAAATAGTTCAATGAAGTAAGTTCCAACATAAATTAAAACAAATCGAGCTAGACGTTGCCCTTAAGCCTCCATAGGTGCTCCACCAGATCGTCTTGCAATTCTTGATGCACTTGTGGGTCTGGCAGTTCATGTTGCTGGTACCTAGCGATCAACAACTGCAGGAGGTCCCATCCTATGATATGGTTCAGGATCAAACACTAGCTCTTCCTGCTCACTCTCAATGATCATGTTCTGCAAGCAGACACAACAATTCATGAACTCCCACATCTGCCTTTTCGACCAGGTCATAGCGGGGTACCTGACAATAGCAAATCGCGATTGGAGCACACCAAATGCTCACTCGACATCTTTCCTGCAAGCCTCCTGACACTTAGCAAAGTGTGCCTTCTGTGGCGCCACAGGTTTTGAGATAGTCTTCACAAATGTGGACAATCTCGGATAGATACCATGTTCTAGATAGTATCCCTTCTTGTATTGGCGTCCATTGACCTCAAAGTTCACCGGAGGAGCATGACCTTCAATAAGCTTGGCGAAGACATTCAAGCACTACAAGACGTTGATATCATTGTGAGTTCCTGGCATACCAAAGAAGGAGTGTCAAATCCATAGGTCATGTGTGGCTACTGCCTCAAGAACCACACCGCAACCACCTTTGGCGCCTTTGTACATCCCCTGCCAAGCAAATGGGCAGTTTTTCCATGACCAATGCATGCAGTCAATGCTTCCAAGCATCCCTGGAAATTCTCTTGCTGCATTCTATGCCAGGATTCGAGTAGTGTCTTCGGCATTGGGTGATCGAAAATATTGTGGTCCAAACACTACCACCATTGCTCTGTAGAACTTGTACAAACACTCAATGGTGATGGACTCGGCCATTTGCCCATAGTCTTCTTTTATGTCCGCGGGAGCTTCATATGCAAGCATCCTCATAGCTTGGGTGCATCTGTGAAGTGATGAGAATCCAACTGTATTGGTGCAATCCTTCTTGCAAACGAAATAGCTGTCGAACTCCCGGATGGAATTAACAATCCCGAGAAAAGCTTTCGGCTCATCCGGTAGCGACCCCGAAATACTTTCTCACCGTGCAATGGAGAGTCGGCGAAGTAGTCGGCGTAGAGCATGCAATACCCCTCCATCCGATGCCTCTGCTTACTCTTGCGCTGCCCCGGCCTCAAGCCACCTCGCTGGGGCTTGTCATTGTTGACGAACAGGCCGACCAACGAGGACAGTATCATGAGGTGCTCCTCGTCGGCAGCGTCGGCCTCGGCTTCTTCCTCCAACAGGGCCGCGAACGCCTCCTCGTCGTCCGAGTCCATGGCCGAGCCGGCAAAATGTCGAACACCTTGTCGGCGTGACGGGCGAGCAGGCGAGCAGACTCCCGTGTGGCTTGGGTGATGGGATGGGCAAGGTTCGGGAAAGCGAAATCCGGCGAGGAAGGGCAAAGTGGGGTCTTCTAGCGGTGGCGGAGGGGCTGTGAACAGGCCAGGGTCGCCGTTGTCGCGGGGGTCTGCAGCGGGGAAGTGGCTCGGCGCTAGGAAAAAATGGGCGAGATTCGCCTGACAATGGTGTCCCACACGCCGATTTGTTATCGCCGGAGCCCCCAAGAGACCCCCAGCGCCTTGGGTTCGGCCTGGGTTCGCCGGCCAAAAAAAAGGCCTCAACCGGCGAAAAACGGCGTCCTGGGCTCGGCTGTTTTTTTTTCGCGCGCCGGCGGTAAAAAAACGGCCTGGGGTCCTTCGGGGCCACGACTGGATATGCTCTAAGAGTAGGAGGGAGAAACAATAAATATAAAGCAGACAAATGCATCACGATGCATGACTTGGCAATATGCAAAGCTAGGTAAGCACTAATGCAGTACCACACATAGCAGACGGGTCGGAAGGATATCTGATGATATTTTTCGTCTCGGGTTTCTACCAGACATATGAAATGGATGGAAAATTACCGTGTTTGCTATGCTAGAGGCATGTGACGGACTAACAGACCGTCTATTTGGATTCGTGGGATTTTTCTGATCAACTTTCACGTTCAAAACTTTTTCATCCGAGCTACGAATTCTTTTATATTAATTTTTAAAGATTTAACCAATTTCTGACATTAAACAGATTTAAATAAATTCGAATATAGAATTAGGACATCAACATGACATCATGCTGATGTCAACAGTCAACAGTGTTGTTGCCTTGGTCAATTGACATGTGGGTCCCATTTGTCATTCTCTCTTAACTAATAAAAAAGTTTAATTAGTTTATTTAAGTTAATTAACTAATTACTTAAATAATTAATTAAACTAATTATATAATTAATAAATTGATTGATTGATTTACTAATTAATTTTTTAATTTTTTAATTTATTTTATTTACTTCTTTAAAAAATGTTTTAGGGGCAGCGGGCCCATCTATCATTGGCCCAAGGCCATGGCTGTGTGGGCGTGCATGCGCACAAGGGCGACCGCGGTCAGCGGGCGGCGGCGACAGGCGCCCGCGTCGGCGCTGGAGGGCCAGAGGGGGCTCAGCCGTGGGCGGGGCCGGCCCACAGCGGCGGCGAGCAGGGACGCGCACGCGGGCGGGGCCTCGTAGGCCACGTGGAGGCGATGAGCGAGCGGGCGAGTGGGCGCATGTGCGTGGGCATGACGCTGCGAGGCTTGGACGGGCGGTGGAGCGTGCGACGCGGCGCGACAAGCACTGCAGCGGGTGCGCGGCCCGAGCGACGAAGGGGGGACGGACGTGACTCACCCCCGTTTGCAAGGGTTCGGGGGTCGGCGAGGCTCGATGGAGCTCGTTGGGGAGGCGGTCGGCAACGACGAGGCGGTGACGACGTTGGGCGGCGGCGATGGACGCCCGGGGACGGACGAGGGAGAGGGCGGTAAAGGGCTAGGGTTTGGGTCAGCGAGGGGAGGGGCAGGCCATATAGGGGGCGGCTGGGCCGGCCTGGTGGCCAGCTGTGCCGTGGCCCGGGGGGGTTGTTTCTGTTTTCTTTTTACTATTATTTTATTTAGTATTCCTTTTCCTTTATTTTTAGCTCTAATTCTTTACAGAAAAAATATGTGACTTGCTCCAAATAATATCTTGCAATATTCTACATGGCCATACAAGGTTTGAGCATATTTGGAAACTGTTTGAATTATCCATTTGAATTTAATAGCACTATAAATTGCATTTGGGCTCTCTTTTGGATGGTGGGGGCCACATCAACATCAAGGTGAGGTTGTTTTCGTTAACACCTTTTGTTTTGGATTATTCCACAAGTGTGAAATATTTTTCCTAAGCTTTTTGAGGATTTATTTTTTCACATCAAATTTAAATCCCCTTCAGTGATGGAATTTGAAACAGAGATATGGTTTCCATTTTGACCAGTCACTGTTTAGCAAATGTATTAGTTAAATCATGGTGATCAGTGTAGCTCAATTACAGAGATTACCGTAGCACAAATTCAGGACGTCACAAACATCAATCAATATGATGGGACACCATCGGTCTATCTTTAGTGACAACAATAGAATGCGTGTATTAGCCCTCATTGTCACTAGGTTAGAACACCACAAGATTAAAGCCACTACAAAACACCGGTCCCTCTGGAGAAAAACACATCAAAATTTGGGCATAGAAGATAGACAGATCGAAGAGCATGCAAATCTATTTAATTATACAACAAGAAATCTCAAAAGAGTGAAATATCTGATCGTAAATTGAAATCCAACATATCACCTTAAATACACCACGTATTACGTCGACTTGATCTGGATCATGTGAGGTAGCTCGGGGGAACATGGTATTTGAGATCAAAAAAGAGAATTATATATATATACTACTATGTATCCTAAGATCGTAATGGAACTACTCACACTTAGTCATGGCGCAAAGCTTGATAAAGAAGCCTCTGGCAATGGATTTACTCTTCGTTAGAGCTCCGGAACAAGCCTTCAGATTGGACCTTCACGAAACAGATTGGACCTTCACCATGTCAACAATTCTCTCGATATTCTGTTAATGAATGGAATTAGCTATTTTGTTGAGTAAAATGTACGAGTACCGTACAAACTCAGGTTTTCCCTATTTGATATGTCTACTCTCTTATAATTGTATTTTATTTACCATAATGCATGTGCGGTATATTCTTCTCTCGGAACATGTCTCATTATAGCGTGTTGAAAAAGTCGTGTGTTAATGTCACGGTGATATGAAGCGAGCAAATTAAACGATGTGGCAAGCCAAACAATAAAGTTTCTGATCCTAGCGCATGTGCTAAGTATCAAGTGTTGGAGCTTCCCTAAGTAGATGATCAAGGAAAACAATAAAGATTGAACGACATACTCCATTAGATCCGATGGCCTGATGGACAAGAATAAATGGAGGAGGAAAAAAACCACATGTATCTTAGCGAGGAGAGTGTGGAGAAAGAAACGTCTTGAAAATATGAAAGGCACAAATTCCCTCTGGCTAGAAAACAGGGACTCATGTTTGGATTCTCTATATAACAATAATAAAGCACCATTTAATTTGTGTGCTTACATAATTTTTCTGTTATCCAGTGGCAACATATGTACGTTCAACTGATTGATAAGGAAAAGGGATGCACATCTTTCTCTAAAATTTAGGCTATTTATTTATACACATTGTTGCGCGTAGCAACACTCGGGGGTTCTACAAGTCATCATAGATTGACAGCAACGTGTTGTCATCCTGTAAAACATGTGCCAATTGAGCACAACAGTTAAGAATGGGACAATTCGGCACACATAATAGGCCATTTGATGCAATGGAGTAAAGAGAAATCAGGGGGAAGGATGAGCCACAGCCCAAGATGGTCAACCGATGCTCCTGATAGAACCTGTAGATCGACTAGGCTAGAGGGTTCCAGTAGTAGGGATGGGAGTTGGGGGTTTACCTGCTCCCTGACCTGAGGAGCTCGAGTTGCCTTCCATCCCGTCACGGTGGTGGTGGTGATGACGGCAGAGAGATGAAGGGGCGGCGGTGATGCTTCCCGTGAGCACTGCGATGACCCTAGACCGGAAGGGGATTTCGGTGGGGAGATTGGCGGCATGGTAAACCTCGTACCGTGTGCCCCGGCCCCCACCTGTCTATATATCACAGGTCATAGGGGCCCACCAAGCATAAGAGGGTTGGGCGCCCCCGATCAGGGCGGGAATAGATCAGGGGTCCGGTGGGCTGTTGGGCCCACTCGGGAGAGATCAACCTAACATTCTCCCCCTTGATCTCAACTTTTACTTTTATCTTTATACTTTCTAGTTTATTTGTTTCATCACATATTGGTACATAGAGCATGTCTCATTGTCACAGCTTGATTGCTGATAGAATCATACAGCTACAACATACGTTTTGTTCAGAAACAAATTATGTTTTTTTGGGCCTCTCATGATCCACGAATCATAGGCTTTCCCTTAAACCCATGCCGGCTAAGTGTTCCTTGAATACATTGGGTGGTAAGCCTTTCGCTAGAGGATCCGCAAGCATATCCTTTGTCTTTATATGTTCGAGACTTATAGTGTGATCCTGGATTTTATATTTCACAACATAATACTTTATCTCTATTGTCTTAGCAACATTACTCGACTTGTTGTTGCGAGCATAAAATACTTTGGGCTGTTTGTCACAGTACATATTTAGTGGTTTGTGAATACAATCTACCACTTTCAAGTCGGGTACAAATTTCTTTAGCCATATCGCCTGCCTAGTGGCCTTGAAGCATGCTATGAATTCTGCATACATCGTGGATGATGCAACTATTGAACGTTTGGAGCTTTTCCACGAAATAATCCCTCCAGCGAGGGTGAAGACGTATCCTGACATGGATTTTCTATCATCTCTGTCCCCCGCAAAATCTACGTCTGAATACCCTTTTATCTCTGGGGAGTCAGAACTCCTGTATGTTAGCATGTAGTGCTTCGTGCCTTACGCATAACGCAATGCCTTCTTTGCCATCTTCCAGTGCTCCATGCCTGGATTCACTTGATATCTACCGAGTACCCCGTTAACAAAATCTAAGTCAGGGCAGGTGCACACTTGTGCATACTGCAAGCTTCCAACAGACGAAGCATATGGTACTGGTTTCTTGAGATCGATCTCGTACTGGTTTTTGGGACGTTGGAATTTCCCAAAACTATCGCCCTTGACTATAGGAGCAGGTGTGGCTTTACTCTTCATGCATATTATACTTTTGAAGAATCTTCTCCAAATATGCCTTCTGCGATAGTCCTAAGACTCCACTGTTCCTATCTCGGTGAATTCTATGCCCAAAACATAGGATGCTTCACCAAGATCTGTGATATCAAAATTTGAGGATAAGAACTTCTTTTCTCTAGTAGTAGACTAACATCATTGCTAGCAAGTAGGATATCATCCACATACAAGATTAGGAAAATATATTTCCCATTTTTAAACTTTGCTTAAATGCAATTACCCTCAATATTTCCTTTGAACCCAAAACTTTTAATCGTTTGATTAAACTTTAGATACCACTGTCTAGAGGCTTGCCTTAATTCACAAATGGATTTCTTTAGGCGGCATCCCATATTTTCCTTGCCTTCCATGATAAAACCTTCTGTTGTTTCACGTAGACCTTTTCTTTTAAATCACAGTTCAGAAATGTCGTCTTGACATCCATTTGATGTAACTCTAAATCAAAATGAGCAACTAATGCCATTATAATTCTGAAGGAATCCTTACATGAGACTGGAGAAAAAGTCTCATTGTAATCAATCACTTCTCTTTGTGTAAATCCTTTAGCTACAAGTCGAGCTTTATACTTTTCTACATTCACATTAGGATCATACTTAGTTTTGTAAACCTATTTACAGCCTACTGTTTTGGCTCCTTTAGGAATTTCCACTAAGTTCCAAACATGTTTGGAACTCATAGAATTCATCTCATCTTCCATTGCTTGTAGCCATTTGGATTCGTTAGGGCTTTTCATGGCTTCTTCATATGTAGCGGGATCACCTTCCATATGAACCATTTCTGTGTTATAAACTTTATAATCAGTAGAAATGGCAGATCTTCTTGTTCTATTAGATCTTCTAAGGGCCTTAGTTTCCGGCAAATTTTGTGCCTCAACTTGCGGCACATCTTCTACTGTTGACTGCTGTACCTCCCTTTCATGCTCAGCAACGGGTTCAGTCGGCTCCTGATGGAC
Source organism: Hordeum marinum (assembly GCA_022496015.1). Lineage (NCBI taxonomy): Eukaryota > Viridiplantae > Streptophyta > Magnoliopsida > Poales > Poaceae > Hordeum > Hordeum marinum. The sequence goes on from CM039674.1 coordinate 35,420,935, forward strand.
AGGTTTCGGGTCTTCTCCCATAGTTTTCATGGGTGGAGTTACAACTGGTAGTGAGAAAAATGGATCATGAATCATCGGATTAGGTGCATGCACCTTGTTCTCCTCAAGATCAATTTTCCAAGCTACCAAGCTCTCCCTCATCATTTGGTCCTCTAAGAAGACTGCGTGTCTCGTTTCTACAAACTTTGAATATCTGTCTTGGTAGTAGAAATGAAAACCTTTTGATCTGTCTGGATAGCCAATGAAGTGGCAACTCACTATTTTCGGATCTAACTTTGCAATGTTTTAAACATTTTGGCCTCAGCGTGGCACCCCACACCCTGAAGTGTTTTAAAGAGGGCACTCTTCCTGTCCAAAGCTCGTACGGTGTTTTGGGCACCGACTTGCTTGGCACTCTGTTGAGAATGTGAATGGAGGTTTTCAGTGCCTCCATCCATAATCTCAATGGCAAGGTGGAGTAACTCATCATGTTGTGCACCATATCCATCAGAGTGCGGTTATGCCTTTCATCTATTCCGTTTTGCTAAGGCTCACCCGTCATTGAATACTAGGCTACTATGCCAGTGTTCTGTAAGAACTTTGCAAAAGGTCCAGGGACTTGGCCATATGGGGTGTGCCTGCCATAGTACTCTCCCCCGCGATCGGACCTTACTATCTTTATTCTTTTATCATGCTGATTTTCAACTTCAACTTTGAATATCTTAAACTTATCCAATGCTTCAGATCTTTCTTTGATTGGATAAATATAACCAAAACGAGAGTAATCATCTGTGAAGGTTATGAACGAGTCATGTCCATCCATAGTTTTCACCGGAGATGGCCCACAAATGTCAGTGTGGATGACTTCCAGTGTGCATGTGCTATGAATTGCACCCTTTTTGATTAGTTTGACATACTTCCCTTTAATGCAATCCACGCATTGTTCTAAGTCTAAAAACTCTAGCGAAGGAAGAATTTCACTTTTGATTAATCTTTCAATTCTCCCCCTGGAAATATTGCCCAAGCCACAGTGCCATAATTTCGACGAGTCATTAGTTCTTTTTCCTTTATTTTGTTCTTTGTTCGACGAGGTAGCTTGAGCATTCATATTGGACACATAATGCACTTTTTCAAGAAGTGATAATAAATAAAGCTTATTATGAAGCAAAGCATCACCAACATAAGCATTATTACACCATATGGCACACTTGCCATGTCCAAAATAACACTCATAACTGTCTTTATCCAAACAAGAAACACTAATTAAGTTTCTATTACATGAAGGAACAAATAAGACATCGAAGTAGAAGGTTGAATCCATTATCTAACTCCAAAGAGATGTCCCTGACAGCTTGAACTTCTGCTTGGACTCCATTAGCGACTTCAATGCATCTTTCTCTTCTTTCCATAGTCCTCGTCGAACGGAATCCCTGTAAAGAGATTGCAACATGAACAGTTGCTCCTGAGTCAATCCACCAAGTAGATTTTGAAAACTGTATATAAAAGGATTCATTTGCAAAGGAAACAATGTCGTTACCTTTCTTTGCCATAACAGACTTCACTCAAGCAAGGCAATCCTTCTTGTAGTGCCCCGTCTGCTTGTAGTGGAGACAAGTGTCTTTATCCACTGGGAAGAACTTTTGCTGACTCTGATGCTGATAGGGTGCTTTTCCATGTGGCTTAGAAGGAGAACCTTTGTTGTTTGGATTGTAGATCTTCTTCTTATGGTCCTTCACATAGTTGAGAGAACCATCATGTGAGGCTTTCAGTCTGTCATCTTCTTGGACGCACATGGCTATTGTCTTTTCTATGTCCCATTTTTCAGGCGACATGTTATAATTGACAACAAATGTGCCAAACTCTTTAGGCAACGAGGCCATAATCAGGTGGACCAGGAGCGCAGGTTTGAGCTCCAAGTTCGCATCCATGGGCTTGAGTTTTGCAGCCATGTTCCTCATCCTGAGAATGTGCTCTCGAATGCCATGACCACCACCAGTCTAGTTCTCTGTGACTAGTTACTTTATCAACTGGGTGGCATATGTCTTTGAAAAATCAATGAACTGGTTCTTTATCTTTGTAAGCAACTCCCCTACGAAAGTGCACTCTGCAATCGAGCCCACGATGGCGTTCTCAATTGTATTCTTTATAAATGCCATATATATTTTGTTGGCATTTATCCATTTTTGATTGTTGAGAGTGTAGGACAACTCCAATGGAGCATAGTCCCTCTTTTTTCTGTCCCATACAGCATCATCGTCAGTGGCCTCTCTGACTGGCTCTATTGGTCCGACCGGCTATGGTTCATCCACAACCCAGTCAACCTCAGTACAGACAAAGGTCAAATCAACTTTGTTCCTCCACTCGGTGTAATTATCATCTCTGAGTGTTGTAACTTCTTTCAGACAACTCATTAAGTTGAAACCTCCTGAAATTATAACAACCATATGTGTTAATCTAACGTTGGTCAAATTAAACATATAATTTTCTATGCAATTAAATCTATATTACCGTTGGGCAAAATAATAGAAATATATGCACCTTTGAAAACCATGATCATGTTATTAATAACGTTGGTCGTAAAAAATAACATAATTGTATTAATACTAATAATCACTTTAATGTGCTATTCTAAAAAATAATTCTCTCTAAACTTTATTTCTTTGTAAAAGCACACTATTAAATATTTACGTAGAGGAAAACATGAATATAAATTCATGAACTTTTAATTCTTGACAGAAACTTTTCTTTTATTAAAAAAAATTTCACGAACTTTATTATATTTTTATTTATAAAATTCATGAACTTTTCCTTTTCTGAAATTTTTTCTTTTATTTTCAAAAACTTTATGTATTTACTTTTTTATTTTCTAAACATGACTTTTCGTTGGAAAAATAATGCACAGAAAAAAACTATTAAAACTATTTAAATCTGTCCAAAAGAAAACTAGACAAAAACTATAAAAAAGAGAGAAAACGAAAACACGGTCTGATGACTTTTGGCCCAAGGCCTACGTGCTCTTTGGGCCAAAGCCAGCCCAGTCGTGGCCTGTGTGGAGCCACCGCTCGCCCCCAGCCATTCGATGCAGGGCAGCGAGATCCAGCGGTCACGTGCGCATGTAGGGTGAACAAAAAACCCACTCGTCGGGCAGGGGGGAACCCTAACCCCATTATCTCCCCCGACGCGCCGCTCTCCTCCCCCTGTGGAGCGTTGCTTCTCCCGCCGGCGGTGCCGATAGCGGGGAGGGGCCACGCCGGCCGCCGGCGACGAGCCAGCGTGCCGCCCTCTCCTCTTTCTATCTATGTAGGCTCCTCCCCCGCACGAACCCATTCCCGAGCGATTCGCGTCGGCCTCCGGCCGGTCCGGCCGTCGCCGGCGGGGAGCCGCGCCTCTCTTCCTTCGAGTTTCGGCCGGTGGCGCGCCAGCGACGCCGAGCTCATGCCACCGCGGCCGCCCGGTCCTCTTTCCCCTACCCTTCTTCTTTCTTTTCCATCTCCACTCCAACAAAGACAGAGAGAGAGAGAGACTCCAACGGCGTCATTGCCTCCCCTTCGGTGGTGGCAAGTTTCCCTTAGCGGAAGTGCGCCGCCGTCGAACGGCGTGGCTGCGACGCCCACTTTGAGCTGTTCCTTTGCCCCATGAGGGGTTGTACCTTCGTCCGACGCCTTGGCTTGCCAATGCGCGTCGAGATCGAGAGGGTCAGCGCGGCCTTGCGGCGACACTCTTTGCCGGCGAGGCCCGAGGTCCTCTCCGGTGGTCTTTCCTCTCTTTTTTTTTGCTTTGCCCTGTTCTAGGGTCCTTTGTGGAAGGGATTCATTTCTTTTTGTCTGTGATACTCTGCTATCGGAAACCATTTAGATCCTAGAGGCTCTGAAACCATTGATAGAACCCGTAGATCGACTAGGCTAGACGGTTCCAGTAGTAGGGATGGGAGATGGGGGTTTACCTGCTCCCTGACCTGAGGAGCTCGAGCTGCCTTCCATCGCGTCGCGGTGGCGGTGGTGATGACGGCAAAGAGGTGAAGGGGCGGCGGTGATGCTTTCCGTGAGCACTACGATGACCCTAAAACGGAAGGGGATTTCGGTGGGAAGACTGGCGGCACGGTGAACCTCGTACCGTGTGGCCCGACCCCACCTGTCTATATATCGCAGGTCACAGGGACCCACCAACCATAAGAGGGTTGGGCGCCCCCAATCAGGGCGTGAATAGATCAGGGGTCCGGTGGGCCGTTGGGCCCATTCGGGAGAGATCAACCTAACAGCTCCATCACTGCTGCTTGCAGTAGTGCGGGCAATGAGCGCGAGCAGTCAACCTGCGCTGGTCCAGCCATGGCAGCAACAGTTACCCATTCCCTCCAGTGGTGAAGCCTAGTTTCACAGACGGCAGCGAGCACGAGCCAACGGCGACGGCGAATGAACAATGGCATACATAGAATGTTCTTTATTTCCTTCCTTGTGTGATTGAGCTTCTGTTTAATTAGGGGTCATGTAACCTTAAGTCATGCTATCAGATGGGCCATTGACGACAGGTCCGCAGCTAGGTATCAACGTACCCCTAAAAACTAGGTATAGACGCTGCTCTAGTTAGCTCCTGCCTCCTGGTACATCAGCGGATCTCGTTCTGGAGCGCATCTGGTGTGAAAGAATCGAAAAACAAAACATGGATTGCCAACTCGCTGAGAAATTAGCGATCAAGTGACTGCAGATGAGCTGTCTCTGCATGCTCATTCTGCTATGAATTTACAATGTATGGGCCCAAGGAAAATTCCAGGATGGGCCGCAACCTACCATCCTGCTTCTAGTTCCACTACCCATGGTAGACCTGAAGCAGAGACCTTGGCGGTGGGAACAAGATAAGCCCGTTCTAGGATGGTGGTTTCCACTCGTTCCACGGTGCCTCCTATTCCTATACGTATCACTGATGTAAGTAGATGCATACACATAATATATTGGAAGCTTGTACACATACAAATGTCGTGCAAATAAATTGTGAATTTCATATATGCAGAACACTATATATAGGCCAACACACCCCAGAAGTACTATCCAAGAGCTAGCTCCACTTAATGTGCTTACTAGTTTGGCAGACAGTACATTGGTTTCAATATTTCAAATTAATTGGACTAGATTAAAATAAAGTAAAAGACTTTAGTTACTATCTTTCAAATTTAAATCCACCATATGATCTACACAAATAAATAATGCGATAGTGCTTGGATAATGGAACCGATCGTAGCCAATTTATGTATATTTATTGTTTTATATGCCTACAGTGATAGATGGTCAGCCGCGCGCTTGTGTAAAGATAAAAGGCAACCGTCCGGTGACAAAAGGCCCACTTGTGAAGACGCATAAATCTTGGTGCAAGAAATGCAAAGTCTGTGGGTATGTGACTAAGATTATATTCTGGGCCGACCGAGTAGTAAATCTATTTTCTGGATGAATATTGCAGTGTCGAAGCAGTTAGCAAACAACGAACCTATAAGTAACACAAGGCTGAATGTTTCCTTCTCACATTGTTAGTTTATTTTTTTAAGATCTACATAAATATTAGATTTTTAAAGAATTCTTATAAATTTTTGCAACAAAATTTGGAAAATCCTAAATGAAAAACATCAAAAACCAACCAACAATAATATGATATAAAATGGAGCGATCTAGGAACAACTAAGGTCGCCCGCGATGCAGCCGCGAGTGCCTTGTGCGATGTTCACTCTCCATGTTGTCAGCCTTCTTTCTTATAGGGCCTACCGTTGTTGTGAAATTTCTCACTGGATTAGATTAAGCCCAGGTACATATGAAACACATCATTATTTTATTCCTTTTCCTTGGTGCATCTAGTCATCGTAGACTTGAAGCAGATACCTTAGCCGAGAAGTAAGTTTCCTTATGCGATACTAAAATGCTGGTGAAAATGTGGTACACAAAGAATCGGTATATAATTATACATGTCTCTCACCAACATACAATGTTTAATCAACCAAATTGAATATTAGTGCAGCAATAATATAAAGTAATTTTGACACATGTTGATACATTCTTGCGCACAAATATATGTCTGGGACGGGAGGGAAAAGGCCACCAACTCTGTGATCAGGGCGTGCTTCGTGGCTGTAAAAGGGGTAGTCAATCCCAAACACAAAGAAAAGACTTGAAACCTCTCGGCAAGCTAGGTCAAGAATATCGTTAAGCTGTGCAAACTAGGTTCTATGTGGTTGAAGGAAATCTGATCGTTCTTGCTTCAGGCCGCTTAGTCTTATCCTAGTTCCCTGGTGCCTCCCTTTCCTATACATATGGTTGATGTACGTACACTTAAGCAATCCCATAAAGCAGTGGTACACAACAGATTGGCTGCTTGTATGCTAACCCATTACGCCCTCTATATCTGTTGCGAACGCAACTAAATTGTTGAGCGCATATATGTGTGTACTATATATAACCACACACACTCCCGGAGTACGGTACAAAGAGCTAGCTTAAATTGATGTATTTGCTATCGCTAGCTTGGCACACAGTTGGTTGGTTTCAATATATCCACAATTGGTAATATGAAATAAAGTAGAAGAGTTTCCATATCTTCCAAACTTAATTCTTCCGGCGTATGCGCTATTCGTTGGCTGGTGTGTGCATGACTTGGGTTAGGATGAATGGCTAGTACTGGCAGAGCTGAGCTATTTCTTTTGTGTGCTTTGTGAGAAAGAACTATCACCTGACGTGCTAGACGAACTGGAAGAGTTGGCGTCGGAGTTGATCTGCAAGTCAGAAAAGATCTTTCCACCGGGCTTCTTTAATCCAATGCAGCATTTGATTTTGCATCTCCCGACCAAGGCAAGATTGGGGGGCCCGTGCAAAATCGTTGGTGCTTCTCAACCGAGAGGATGCAAAAGACGCTTCGAGCAAAATGTAAAAATAAACATAGAGTTGAAGCATCGATGGCTGAGGCATTCATTACTAAGGAGGCGACAAACTTCGTGACAGCACACTACACAACCCAGAATCGTCATTTGCATAATCCGAAGCCTCGGTACAATGATGGCGACCGTGAAAAAGGTCGATCCAACCTCAGCCTATTCAAAGGGAAGCTCGCACCAGCCGGTGCTTCGAAATCAATAGGGTTGGATGTCGAAGAATGGCGGACCATTTCGTTGTGTATCTTCAACAACCTAACAGAAGTGCGGCCGTACATCGAGTAAGTTCTCGGTACATTGTTTCGCAACTGCTAATTCCTTTGAAATGCTCTTATTCCCGGATATGTGATACAGTCGATACGTCGCCAAATTCTCAGATGGAGCGGTGATCCAAAAGGATTCCATCGAAGAGTATGAGCTTCTGGCAAAGCTTGGAGGCGGCTATCCCGGTTTCATCTCTTGGTTCAAGCAAACGGTAATTTCCATTAATTAGACGATTTCATTTCTTCGGCTAGTTTTTGGCTAATGCAACAATCCTTTGGTATTAAACTTGTAGGCTAATGCAGAGTCTATGGACTTCGAATTGAGACAAGTCGCTAATGGTTTTGACTTTAAGGTCCGTTCATTTGACAAATATGACATCAACGGGTATCGCTTTCGTACTTCTGGCAAAGAGCTATCTATGGCTGACCGAAAGTCTACAAATTGTTGTTTCTACGTTGTCGGCGAAGGAGGGGTCGAGTAATATGGAAGAGTTGAAGCAATTTATGAACTTACATTCTTTGGTGAAAACCCACCAAACGTCGTAGTCTTCAAATGTTATGGTTCCAGCCGAAGGAGACTAGAAGGACTCATGAACATACATATAGGGCAAGTCAAAATCAAACAAAGCACCCGTTTAGATGTTCCCGATGTCTATATTACGGCTCAACAGGCGACCCAAGGTTTCTATCTACCGTGGGCCTGCCAAACGGATCCAAATTTGAAAGGTTGGGATGTCGTTTATGATGTGCCGCCACATTTTAGACCACCTCCCCTCAATGAAGATGATTACGAACCTCACATTAACCCAGACACATATGAAGGAGAATTCTTCCAAGAAACACGTGTTTCCAAAAAACGTTTCAAGAACCGCTCTACTTCACCCCAGAACATTGAGGTCGACAGCGACAGTGAACCCGACTTCACCCCTGAGCAGGAACAAGAAGAGACGGAAGAAGAAGAGGTTACTGCTACAGATGACCTGGCAATGCTTGACCGATTACATAGAGGCCTTCCACATGTTGATGCATTTATTGATGATGCTGATGAGCACGTCATTACTGATAGTGATGATGATTATGCAATTATTGATCCCGAAGCATATATAGACGATGAAGATTAATATTAGTAATGTGAGGTATTCAATTATTATTATGTACATATATATTATCAATTAGTTCATGTTATTAGGTATTCAATTTTTTTATGTTGAACTAATTTCGTTCACTCTTTGTCATTGCAGGTGTTGACAGATGGTGGGCGGGGCTCGAGAGCGCTCCGAGCCTCCTTCCTCGGCGCGTGCTAGGAGGGGTGCTATTATTCCACCCCAGCAACTCTGGAGAGCGCTGGTACACAGCATGCAGACACCGGCGGGCGCTTGTTCTTCGACTGGGAGAGGTCGGGGCCAGGGAAGACGAAGAGAGGTGCTAGAGGTAGGAAGGCTGCAGCGCCTTTGTCGCCGCCACCCCCACCTGATTCTCCCGACCACACGAGTGCTCCGTCTCAGGTGGACCCGTCTGACTTGGACCCATCTCGGACTCCGGTCCTCGAGCCTCGTGTCACCGAGCCTTTGTCCCAGGAGACTCGGGTCCTAGAGTCTTCGTCGCACGTGACTCCGGAGGCTAGTGGCCACGATGATGGTGGCGAGGACAACTTGTCTGAGGACACCTATAGCGAGGGCCAGCTAGTTGAGGAGGGCAAGAAGGTCTACGAGCGTGGTTGGACAAAGCTGCCGCCCGTGCCGACGACCCGCGAGTAGAGGTGGTTGATTGCGCCTAATGCGGAGAAGTAAGTGCATTTACTCTTTTTTAACCTTTTGCCTTCATGTCTCTTCAAATTAATATCTAATGTGTTGGCCTTGTCCTACTGCAGGGGTTGGAAATACGAGCATGGTGTCCGTAGGCCCAACCAGGTCCTTGGAGTGCTTCTCCGGCACCACTTCCTGGGGAAGGTCCAGTTGCCCGGTGAGGGTGAGTCTCCACAGGTAGCATTGACCTGATAACTGTACAAGGCTGCCCCGGCCCCGCCGGAGGAGATGGTGCACGGTGTCTTGTGCGAGACGGTGCCTGACATTGTGATCCATCGCTTTTGGGTAATTTCTCCTTCATAGAATTAAAAATCAACAACACCTAGTGATTGTACTAATCAGTGTTGTCTTGTTTGATTGCAGACCTTCTACAGGTGTCTTGAGGAAGATGAGGCGAAAGCGGCTCTTGTTCTCGAAGCCGAGTGCAAGCGCCTACTTCAGAACTTACGACATGAGGCTTGGGTGCAGGCTTTTCGAGACTACTACGCCTCGAGTAACATTAAGAGGGCCAAGAAGAAGTGCCGCAAAAATTATCTGAGTAAGGAGAAGTTAATGAAGGTAATTATCTATTCTTAAGGTCTTGTACTTAGTTTCTTTGATTTGACTCGTAGCCGTAGCGCTGAAATTTCTCTTGTCTAACTTAGGTGTCCCCGAGATGGTGTGCGGATAGGATGGATTGTTGGGAGGCAAGTATGGATGAGTGGTGCTCTCCCGAATGGCCAGCCGAACACAACAAGGCCAAGGATAAGCATGCCCAAATGAGAGGTGTGCCACACCATCAAGGGAGCTCTAACCTGTTTGAGTTCGGGGATAACTGGGTATGTGGTTTGCTTCATGATTCATGCAATTTCATTCTTCATGCTAGCTTGAGCCCTTAACTAATATTTTGTTCCTCTCTTTTAGGCGCAACACAACAAGAAGGAGGTGCAACCTGTGTTCAACCTCTATGCCATGGCCCATACTGCCTCGTACAAGAAGGCCAAGGCATTCTCTGAGGATGACCTCGATCATCCATAGAGCTTCAGCAATATCTCCTCCCACAACAAGCTCGTGAGGTACAGAGATGAGGGGAAGGCGAGGAAAGGGGAGGCCTTCAACCCAACCCAGAGTCCTTTTGATCCAGAGCTCGTGATGATATCTGGTGGCGGGAGGACCCATGGCTTCATAGCCATTGGGGATGGACTGATACAATGTCCTAGAACTCTCCCGGAGATCAAGAAGTGCCAGACGAGCTCTGATCCCGAGATAAGCCCTCGTCCATGGACAATGGAGCTCGCCATTGAGGCTAGGGCCTAGGAGCTTCTGGCGGAGGCAAAGAGGCAGGCGGCGCAGAGGGAGAGGGACATGGAGGAGAGGACGGCTAGGCTGTTGGAGGAGGAGAGGAACCAGAACGATGTGCCTCACCGGGCCCTATACGAGCTCCTCGTGGTAAGTTTCTCGTGCATATTAGCCAAATCATGCACGTAATGTTCATTTCATCAGTAACTAATATGAATGACTCGTGAAAACAAAATGTGCATACTGTGTGCCAGAACAATGGTCAAACCCCTCTATCGATGCCCCAGATTGGTATAGCACCCACTGTGAGTTTCGTTTAAATGGTCATTAGTTACTAGTATTGACATTTTATTTACATCATGCTAAGGAGACATTACAAATGATCTTTGGTGCAGCGTGCCTCCCGACAAGCATCGACCGATCCTTGTGCGTCTGCCGCAACCCCGACCGGTCCTTCTATGTCTCACACTCGCGCAAACCCTACTATTCCTTCACCTCCGTGTTGATGGTAAGTTTTCCCAAGTGTTTTCATTAACAAATGCATACTTAGATTAAGAAATGACCTACTTAGCTCCAAAATAACCTATACTTAACTTATTTTCCTCAAAAATGACTTGATATGCTTAGTTAGCTAGAAAATGGTATATTCTACATAGAATAGCTATAAAATGACCTATACTTAGCATGTTTTCCTCCAAAATGACTTGATATGCTTAGTTAGCTAGAAAATGGAATTACTACCTAGTATAGCTCAATAATGATCTATAGCTAGCTTAGCTAGTTCAATTATCACATAATTAGCTCACTTAGGTACAAAATGGCATAACTACCTAGGATAGCTCAATAATGATCTATAATTAGCTTAGCTATTTCATTTATGACATAATTCACTCACTTAGGTAAAAAATGGCATAGTAACCTTGGTTTAGCTCCAAAATGACCTATACTTAGCTTATTTTCCTAAAAAATACATAATAACGTTACTTACCTCCAAAATGATATATTCTACCTAGGATAGCTATAAAATGACCTATATTTAGCATTTTTTCCTCCAGAATGACTATATGCTTAGTTAGCTAGAAAATGGCATTAAGATAAATTCTTCTTCTTCTTCTTTTTCTTCTTCTTTTTCTTCTTTTTCTTCTAGCTAGTCTTCTTCTTCTTCTAACTATCATATTTCCTACTTTGCAAATTTGCTATAGATGATGAAGCTTGCATTGATGGAGTGTACTCTTCTACTTCTGCTTCCTTTGTGTTTATGGAAACTTGTTTTGGACATGTATGTGTGGATATGATGTTGGAAACCATTGTGTGTTGTTGGAAACTTGTATGTTGGACTTGTATGTTGGATATGTTGTTGGAACTTATTGTTGGTATATGCTTGTTGAAACTTATTGTTGGTATGCTTGTATTGTTGAAACTTGTATTGTTGATATGTTGGATATATATGTGATATTCTGTCAATCTGAATGATTTTAAGAAAAAACAAGAAAAACGGGGACTATATAGCCACTTTGCCATCCGCTGGCAGACGGCAAAGAGCTTTGCCGTTAGCCAGCAGACGACAAAGCTGCCACGTGGCAGCTACCTATGCAACCTGGGGGCTGGCCTAGGTGGGTTCTTTGCCGTCCGTTGGCGGATGGAAAAGACCTTAGTTCTTTGTCGTCCGCCAGCGGACGGCAAAGAACCCACCTAGGCCGGCAAAGAAACAGGTGCTTTGCCGTCAGCTAGCAAATGGGAAAGCGCCCTTTATCGTGGCCTATTGAGCCGGACGGTTGGCCGTCAGCTGGTGGACGGAAAAGCCTTTGCCGTCTGGGATGGCTAATGGCAAAGTCTCTGATTCCTTTAGTGTTGGTGCTCTTTTCATCTTAGGAGATCGGGTAAAATGTATTCCCATTTATCTCGTACCCTTTGTAAGTCAATACAGTCGAAGATGGTCCCCTGGCCAACGAGTACAGCTCATGAGAAATAGTGTTGTCACCCATGAGACGTGTTTGCAACCAACTGCCAAAAGTCCGTATGTGGTCATATGTAATCGAGTCGTCACACTGCTCCAGGTGTTTGGAGCGCAAAATATTCTTGTGTTCATCGACATACGGGTTCACCAAGGTGGAATTCTGTAGAACTGTGTAGTGTGCTTGAGACCAAGAATGCCCGTCCCTACATATTATTGAGTCCACTCCTAGCGTGCCTTTTCCAGACAGTCTCCCCTCATACCGCGATTGAGGGAGACCAATCTTCTTAAGGTCAGGAATGAAGTCAACACAAAACCCAATGACATCCTTTGTTTGATGGCCCATGGAGATGCTTCCTTCTGGCCTAGCGCGGTTACGAACATATTTCTTTAAGACTCCCATGAACCTCTCAAAGGGGAACATATTGTGTAGAAATACAGGGCCCAGAACGGCAATCTTGTCGACTAGATGAACTAGGACGTGCGTCATGATATTGAAGAGGGACGGTGGGAACACCAGCTCGAAACTAACAAGACATTGCACCAAATCACTTCTTAACCTTGGCAGGATTTCTGGATCGATCACCTTCTGAGAGATTGCATTGAGAAATGCACATAGCTTCACAATGACTAATCAAACGTTTTCCGGTAGAAGCCCCCTCAATGCAATGGGAAGCAGTTGTGTCATAATGACATGGCAGTCATGAGACTTTAGGTTCTAGAACTTTTTCTGTGCCATATTTATTATTCCCTTTATATTCGATGAGAAACTAGATGGGACCTTCATACTGAGCAGGCATTCAAAGAAGATTTCGTTCTCTTCTTTGGTAAGAGCATAGCTGGCAGGACCTTCATACTGCTTTGGATGCATGTCGTCTTTTTCATGCCCACGTTGTTGTTCCTCCCGTGGCTCCGGTGTATCTTTTGTCTTACCATACACTCCCAAGAAGCCTAGCAGGTTCACACAAAGGTTCTTCGTCACGTGCATCACGTCGATTGTAGAGCCGACCTCTAGGTCTTTCCAATAGGGTAGGTCCCAAAATATAGATTTCTTCTTCCACATGGGTGCGCGTTTGTCAGCGTCATTTGGAACAGATAGTCCGCCAGGACCCTTTCCAAATATTACTTGTAAATCATTGACCATATCAGGTATGTGATCACCAGTACGGAGGGTGGGCTTCTTCCGGTGATCTGCCTCACCTTTGAAATGCTTTCCTTTCTTTCGACATTGATGGTTGGTCGGAAGAAATCGATGATGCCCCAGGTACACATTCTTCCTGCATTTGTCCAAATATATACTGTCGGTGTCATCTAAATAGTGCGTGCATGCGTGGTATCCCTTGTTTGTCTATCCTGAGAGGTTACTGAGAGCAGGCCAATTGTTGATGGTTACAAACAACAACGCATGTAGGTCAAAATCCTCTTGTTCATTCTCATCCCACACACATACATCTCTTCCATTCCATAGCTGTAAAAGTTCATCAACTAATGGCCTTAGGTACACATCAATTTCATTGGTGGCTTGCTTAGGGCCTTGGATGAGCACTGGCATCATAATGAACTTCCACTTCATGCACAACGAAGGAGGAAGGTTATACATACATAGAGTCACAGGCCATGTGCTATGCTGGCTGCTCTGCTCCCCAAAAGGATTAATGCCATCTGCACTTAAACCAAACCATACATTCCTCGAGTAACCTGCAAAGTCGCTCCACTTTCTCTCGATCTTTCTCCACTACGACCTGTCAGCGGGTGCTCTCAACTTCCCGTCCTTCTTATGGTCTTTTTTGTGCCATTGCATCAACTCGGCATGCTTTTTGTTTCTGAACAGACGTTTCAACCGTGGTATTATAGGAGCATACCACATCACCTTGGCAGGAACCCTCTTCCCGGTGCGCTGGACCTCAACATCACCAGGGTCATCTCTTCTCATCATATACCGCAATGCACCATATCCCGGGCATGCGTTCTGTTCCTCGTACTCACTGCGGTAGAGGATGTAGTCACTAGGGCATGCATGTATCTTCTGCACCTCCAATCCTAGAGGGCATAGAACCTTCTTTGCTGCGTACGTACTGTCGGGCAATTTGTTATCCTTTAGAAGCTTCTTCTTCATTATTTTCAGTAGAGAACTAAATCCCTTGTCAGATACACCATTGTCTGCCTTCCATTGCAGCAATTCCAGTGTGGTACCGAGCTTTTTGTTGTCATCTTCACAATTTGGGTACAACCCTTTTTTGTGATCCTCTAACATGCGATTGAACTTGAACTTCTCCCTTTCACTTTCACATTCTCTCTGTGCATCAACAATGACCCAGCGAAGATCATCATCAGGCACATCGTCTGGTTCCTCTTGATCTACAGCTTCCCTCATTGCAGCATCACCATATTCAGGGGGAGGGTAGTTGTCGTCATCCTCTTCTTCCTCGTTGTCTTCCATCATAACCCCTCTTTCTCCGTGCTTGGTCCAAACATTATAGTGTGGCATAGAACCCTTCTGAAGCAGGTGGAAGTGAAGGGTTTTAGAGTTGGAGAAAGACTTCGTATTCTCACAGACAGGACATGGACAAGGCATAAAATCATTCTGCTTGTTTGCCTCAGCCTCCTTGAGAAAATTATGCAGGCCCTTAATATACTCGGAGGTGCGTCGGTCACCGTACATCCATTGCCGGTTCATCTCCGTGCGTTATATAATAAAGTGTATTAAAAACCATTACAACATATCATGAATATAGAAGTGACCAAATTATTAGAAATCCATCATCACATTAAAGCCAAAGTACAATAATGACAAAAATAAATACTTAAACTTCATACATAGCTGTCATATAGGTCTCTAGAGCATCTAATTAAAAGATACACCGAAAATATGTAAAATAAATAAATGCAACAACAAATGCAATCATAACCGATACTAAGGTACCAATTGATCCAATGGCATAATAGTACCAAGCCTCAGTATGAATGACATATCTTCTAATCTTTCTAAGCTTCAGGCGCATTGCATCCATCTTGGTCTTGTGATCGTCGACGATATCGGCAACATGCAACTCCAATCCCATCTTGTCATCTTTAGTCCTTTTCAATTTTTCTTTCAAATGATCGATTTCTTTTTCAGCTTTAGTTAACTTGTCGAGCAGAATTGCATAGTCGGTTGGAATTTCTGGTTCAACTACTTCCTATAGATAAAAACATCTACGTCAAGTTGGTGGCATAATTAATTGTCATAGACAATAGATGTGTGAAATATTTATATAAAAGATAATATACCACATCTGAATCATAGACTAGACGAGGGCCGACTTGAGCGGATACCATAACCATGGCACTATATAATAACAAACAATAATAAAAGTAAGAAAATCGTACGAGTAAGTATATTTTCTTTTAGCAAGAAGATAAGATCAAGATGCTCACCATGCGCGGGCGATCGACGGCGGTTTCAAGATGGTGACGGGACAAGACGGACCGCCAAACCTAGACAAATCTTGACGAAAATGGAGTTTGGACAAGGTGCTTCGAGAGGAGAAAGCTTAAGGTTGGCTTGGGCATTTCATCAGACACCTCATGTGCATAGGAGGTGAGCTAGAGCACCACAAAGGTCTTCCCTCGCTGGCAAAAAACAGAGCAGTGTGTAGAGTTCTCTGCTCGCCGGTGGGGGGGGATATATAGGCATCTGATTGGTCCCGGTTCATGGCTGGAACCGGGACTAAAGGACTACCTTTGGTACCGGTTCCAGACACGAACAGGGACCAATGGTTGTGGGCCAGGAGCGAGGCACATTCGACCCGGTTCATGTCTAGAACCAGGACCAAAGGGGTCCGACGAACCGGGACCAATGCCCCTCGTAGCCCGCCCGGCCCCCTGGCCTCACGAACTGGTACCGTTGCCCCCATTGGTCCCGGTTCGTGACTGAACCGGGACTAATGGGCTGGCCCGGCACAAACCGATGCCCTGTTTTCTACTAGTGTATATAAAGCCCCGGTGCTCCTCTCCGTCGCACAAACCCCTGACCTCTCGCACCCACGATGCTCCAACCTCTCTCTCCACCCTCTCTGGCGATGGTCAACTATGCCGGTGATAGCAGCTGCGGCGCCGGAGACGACGATGGCCGAAGTATCTTGATGACAAGCCTAGACGGGCCGACGACGGAGGAGCTCCACCGCTACATGCTGCCGATGCCGCCGTGGTGTCGACTCGCGAAGCCGTGGAAAATGGGCACGGACGGCTTTGCAACACTCGGCCCCGGCGTCCTGACGGAGGAGTGCATTAACCACACCGGCGGTCGATGCAACATCGTCGCCCGTCACACATTTTTGGACGGCAAGTCCTATGCAGACGTCATCGACTGGTTCCAACATGCGTGCGGTTGGGTGCAACCCCTACAACTCCGGCGGGAAGCAGCGACGATGCGGGCGGCAGGTGTTACCCCCACAGGCCCCACCGGCACCTCCGATGGCCTTGCGGGAGGATGGTCTTCCATCGGAGTAGATGGTTGTCCGAGAGGACGGCGAGCTCGATGACACGCCGGGGTTACTAATCGCTCAGCGTGCTTTCTATGCGACTGCGACAGAGGCGGCCACGGCAGGGAGGGAGGCAGCCGAGACCACAACAGCTATTGAGGCAACGATGGTGATGGAGGCGACAGTGGCTGTAGCGGCACTGGCGGTGGAATAGGCTGCCGACAAGGATGAGGAGGAGGACGACGATGTCGACTGGGACAACCTCGGCATCGCGAGCACTGACGACGACGACAGCGGTGCGGCGGGTGACGCGGCGAAGGGGACGGACGTCATCGCCATGATGCTTCCGACGACGAATTTTAGATTAGGGTTTAGTTTAATAGATTTCGCTGTGTTTATTTCAACTTTGTAATATTTCACTATGTTCAATTAAATTTTGCGTTCTTTTCATCGAAGAATACTATGTTAGCGTTCGAGTACGATATAAATGAAATATCCCTATGTTTAATTAATCTGATGTCATTTTTATTTTTCCTAGATATCTTTTTTGAAAAAGCAACAAATACTACTACAGACATATTAAGATAACAAAGTTTACTCTAAATCATGAAAAATTATAATAGTCATAAATTATAACAAGTCATATGTCTCAAATAACACAAGAGACATAAAATTTGGTATCCAATAATCTTGATTACACACATATAAAAGAGTCTCATATGTCTTATGTAACGTGAATATAAAGATAAGTATTGTCTTTCATATTATTGGATAAATTAAACTCTTGTCCTTTGAGTAAATGAATGAAGTAAAATACTTGCAACATCATTGCGCGTGTCTTCAACCCCAGTTATTGCATAAATAAATTTAAGATTCTAAGAATTAATGTAAAAGAAAGGACATAACTAAAATAAACAAATCCAAACACATATGTTATGACCTCCAATTTTGCATAGGCTACAGAGATGTCCGGTTTTCTCATCAAATGCTTTTGGTCTTCCATTTTTGGTCACTCAGGACCATTCTTACCGTGACCTCCACTGTTCT
The DNA here is from genome assembly GCA_022496015.1 of Hordeum marinum. NCBI lineage: Eukaryota > Viridiplantae > Streptophyta > Magnoliopsida > Poales > Poaceae > Hordeum > Hordeum marinum. Next base: position 35,438,628 of record CM039674.1, read on the forward strand.
TCTTAGGTGCCCCTTTGGTGGAAACTTTCACTGGATCGCGAATCTGAATATGTTCCTGGTTAGGCTGAAATGCATCATTATTCACAAAGCTTTGCCGACTAGGATATTCATCCCCCAAGAATTCATTACTTGCTATAATTTCTTCCATTTCTGTAAGCATCTTGACGAATAAGAATGTATTATGACATGCGATATGAGATGCTTCTGCAGATACAATGCTCAACTTACTATATCAAGCTCTGGCTTAGGTATCCATCCAACCCCACGAAAACAGAGTGTTGGTGCGCTTCATGGGCAACTTAGATCTTGCTTTTTTTGTGAACCTCCGCATGACACAACACTTAGGTGTCGCAGGTAAGTTTAGTGCGTTCAAAACATGAAGAATATGTTTGCAAGGAAGACCTTTGCGAGTCATTCTTTGAAAACTGCACTTTATAGTTTCTGCAGAGTTACTTTGCGTATAGTCCACATTAAACCTGTGATCCCTATTATTTTTCGAGCTGACCACCAATCTCCGACTATCGGCTCCTCTGAATCTATCAATGACCTCGAGTTGATATACCTTGTTTAAATCTTGCTATAAGATATAAAGGTTGCCTCTGTGAATGCTTTGGCAGCGAACATCACAATAGGCTTACATTCAGTCACTGCTACTGGTATAGTCTGTGTGGCCGTGCAGTCGTCGTACGATTCATTCTCAAAGAAGCGGACAATACAATTATCATAGTGTAAAATGATGTCAACAATGATCATACCGTAGTCAAGATGAAGCTGCGGGTATGAGTTCAGGTGCTCGCTCCTCTGATTACACTAGTAGGAAACAGGCCTTTTGTTTCTAACTTTAGTCCCGATTTGGCTTTGCACCGGGACTAATGTGGCCATTAGTCCCGGTTCCAATGGCTAGGAGCTGTCAGGGGGTACGACCCCATTAGTCCCGGTTCATTTGGGACCTATACTCCCGGTTTGTATCACAAACCGGGAGTAAAGGGGTGGTGGTAGTCTGGTGTCAGCATAGGGCCCTCACTGACGGTGTCAAAACCGGCGGATCTCGGGTAGGGGTCCCGAACTGTGAGACAAGAATCGACTGTAACAAGAGATGAAGGGGACACGGATTTACCCAGGTTCGGGCCCTCCTATGGAGGTAATTTCCTACGTCCTACTTGGTTGTATTAATGATATGGGGGGTTACAGAGGTGATCTACCTCGAGATCGAATAGCTAACCCTAGATGAGTTGTTGTATCCCTATACCCTAAAACCCTCCGGCTTATATAGATGTCGAGGATGCCTAGGGTTTACACCTGGTCGGTTACATGCCGAGGAGATAAACATGCCTATTTGCTACATCAAACGTGGAGCACAAGTCGTGCTTCCCAAAGCTTCCATCCTGAAGACTGTGCCTTCAAATCTTCCTGTGTTCGGTAAGTAGCCCATATAGTCCGGCCCATAAACAATAGATCGGCTATTCGAGGACCCCCTAATCCACGACGTTGTCAGTAGCTCTGAACTAGCCTCCAATGCCAAGGGTCTTCAGCTCCCATTGCTTCGCGAACAGAGTCTTCGTCTTGCGAGATGAGTTCCTTCGCATAGAACCATAGTTCGGCCTCCGATGATAAGCAGTTTTCTGCATAGTGGCACATCCGAATACAACAAATTGATTGGCCTTGAAGGCCAAATGTCAGGGGGTAAACAATGTTCCTCTGACGACCTCTGTGAAGAAAGGCTACGCCCCACCAGGACCGCTAGGCTAGTTGCATAGACTCGATTCGTGGTTCGATGCCGTTTTAATCATCACGATCTATCAATACACCGATCGTGTCCCATTTTATACGGGATATACTTAATCATGCGCACGCAATGGCTCACGCGTCTCGAGAAGTGGAGGGATTCATGGCGCAGCAAGGGGAGTCCCAATTGATAGGCCTCATAAAAATAGGAGGAAAACCCCAAAGGCTATTCACGCTCTCCATTCGACTTCTCCGCATGCCATTCCTTCGTGCCTCCGAAGCACAAATCTAAGTTTCTTCGACCCCACCTCCAAGCTCATCAATGACGGGCACCAACGACCAATGGGAAGCTTCCACGATCACCGACCGGGACATTCTCGACCTCAAGAAGGCCGGCTACCTCTCCGCCAACATGCCTCACCATGCAACGGAGGAGGGCCAAGTGATTCGCACCCCCAAGCCAGGAGAAAGGGTGGTGTTCATCCCCTAGTTCATCAGGGGGCTGAGCTTTCCCCTCCAAACCTTCGTCAGGGGACTGATGTTCTTCTACGGCCTTGACTTCCACGACCTCCTGCCGAATTCCATCATGAACATCTCGGCGTTCATCCTCGTCTGCGAGGCCTTCCTGCGCATCGAGCCAAACTGTGGGCTCTGGCTTCAGGTGTTCAACATCAACCCCAAGTTCGTCAGCGGCAATCATGCAGATTGTGGCGGGGCTGTCATTGGCAAGCTCACCCGCGTCGGGTGGCCGTCGGGCACCCTCATCGACACCATCAAGGGGTGGCAGAAGGAGTGGTTCTACGTCACCGAACCACAACAAGAGGGTCAGCACCCTGCTGCCGCATTCAGATACGGTCCCCCCACCAGACTGGCTTCATGGCCTGCACCAAGTTAATTGATGCATGTGGTCCAGGTGATGCTCCGAAGACGCAACCTCCCCTGCCAGCACCGGGACAACCCCCTGTGGGCTCGTGAACTCAACACCGAGCCCACAGTCCGGAATCTCTTCCGCACTACGCGGGAGAAATTGTGGAAGGCGCACTTCCAATCACATAAGAGTTGGCTATCCGAGGAGGAGGACAAGGGTCTGCACGCTGCCAAGCCCGATTCCGAGGTACGATACACACTAGCTTGGTCGGCTTTATTACATAAGAGATTCTCATAACCCCTTATCCTATCTGTCTTTGCAGAGATGGCTGAAGAAAGCTGTCAACATTAATAGTCCAGCGCCTCAGCCTGAAGATGAGAGGATCGGGTTGTTAGCAAAAATGCTCACGGTAAATCCTTACAAGTCTCCCATGAAGAAAGAGACCAGCCTGACAAGGCTCCGCATCAGGGACCGGAGTGACGCCGTATCCTTGGATACCCCCGCCTCCTCGAATCAGGAGGAGTAATAGGAAGAAGAGGAGGAGGAGGAGGCCGAGGTCGAGGGCGAGGGGGAGGCAATTCCCCCCATGCCAGGAAGAGAGCGGCGTCTTCGGACAACCCGGAGCAGGTCCCTTCTCTTGCTCAGAGGGTGCATGACAGACGTGGGTAGTTCTGTCCGACGATAGTTCAGACTCGGACACTGCATCCGAAGATCTCGAGGGGGTTCCTCAAAGGAGCCTACGGGTCAAGCCCCCCCCCAAAGGTTAGGATCCGAAGACCCTCCTGTTCATTATGAATAGATTTAGAGTTTGCTAAAGTGCATGTTATTGGCCTTGCAGCCGCCCCCCTGGACGCGTTATCGCCACCGAGGTGATATCGGACAGGGAGACCTCGCCCGGCGGAGAGCGGGGATGCCTTGCATCCCTCCACTCCAGGCTCCATGAGGGACGCCGTGGAGGTGTCGTCCCAACACACTCCTATGGAGGCGGACACCGGTGGCGAGGGAGACTGTACCGGGGGCAACACCCCTCCCAGATACCGAGGAGGCCCAATGAGCAGGCGCTTAGTCACCTCCGAGAACATCTCCGGAGCGCACTATGCCTCCGGAGGCAACGGTCCAATCCCCAGTGGGTGAGTGGGGAATCCGATCATCACCAGCACCACCGACCAATAGGTGGTAGGTCATGGAGGAGTCTCTATCGAGTGCCTCCATCCCCGAGGATCACCGCACCCTTATGGGTGTGGTACTACAGAGCATCCAGTCCATTAACAACAGACTAGAGGAGGCCTTCAAAGGTCTCCTGACGGGTTTTCAAGTAAGTCACCCGATGTGTTTATTTTGCAAAGATTTTATTTATTAGAATTATATACATGGAAGCCCACGAGCCCTAGGTGAGGTGAAAAAACTCACCTAGGGGTCACGTATGAATCCGATACCGAACTAAATGCACTGTAAGTGTCCGGCATATTAGAATAACTCGACACACGATCGGATTGTCTATAATTTTGGAATTGAGAGCCCATGTAATGTATTAACTATGTGTGTAATTCATGCTTCATCATCGACGGCGGCCATAAATGGCGCCGAGCTGGAAGAGCTAAATTTGAAGCGGAAGCGCTCCGAAGACGAAGTTGAGGCCTTAACCGAAGGCTCGATGAGGCTCAAGGTATGTCAAAACAGAATCTAAATGCCTTTGTCTGAGCTCTATCATCCGAATACTGTCAGTGCAACTTCTTCACATTGTATAATGCATGTACAGCCTCGGCAAAGGAGATGGAGAGGCTCAAGGCCAAGCTCCAGCGCACGAAGGACGAAACGGCCACCGAGAGAGCGGCTGCTAAGGAAACGCTTGTCTCCCTTTCCTCCATGCGAGCCACTAGTGGCAAGCATGAAGCTCGCGTGGCAAAGGTCCAACAGGAGCTCAAGGATGCCAGTGAAAGATGCGAGGCCTTGGAGTAGAAGAATAAGGCGAGCTCGGCCGAACTATCTACTTTGAAAACCGAACTCCAGAAGGAGCGGACAGACAGACAGTTCTATGAGGACCTAGTGCGGCAAGCCAAGGGCATAGTAGATGGTAAGCCGTACTCACTAAAGTGCGTATTCGGGGATAGCAAATTCACATTGCTTACCCGGGTGTGGCGATCTTCGGGCACATCCTCCAATCTCCAGAAGAGTGTGGCGGACGCCAATCAGCTGTTCGCCTCGCGAGGAGAAGAAGATGAAGCTCGGCTGTTTTGGGCACAGTTCGGATCCCCTGAGCATCCTCCTCTTCTGGTGGAGTAGGTGAAACAGCTGATGGAGCTGCACCAGATGGCGGAGCCGACCATGCTCTTATGTCTCGGCGAGCCGCTGCCAGGCAGCTACTTTGGCCTGGTGCAGAGGTTGATTGCTACTTCGCCCCACCTCGACACCGTCAAGCGCTCCTCCTGCATCGAAGGAGTCCGGATGTCTCTTGCCAAGGCCAAAGTGCACTGGCCGAGGCTAAATCGGATGATGGTAGCCACCGAACTGCCGCCACCCAGGAAGGTGCATCGACACCCCGAGTTGTACTTTGATGGAGTGATGGAGAGTGCTCGGGTGATAGCGTTATAATGTTCGGGTGATAAAATGTTTGAATGAGTTTTAACGCGTCTGAAGACTTGCCCAAACTTTTAATGATATTAGTATTTGTTCTTATATGGTTTTGCATTCGTTTATAACTCCTATGTGGATGTTTAATACTGAAAGACGCGAGTTGTCGGCTTCAGCTACCACGTAGATACTACATGGGGTGTCTATACCAATGCACTATGTACATTAGCCGTATTATTGAAACCCGAAGGTGGTACAGTGCGACTGACTAGGCAGTCAAACTACAGTGCTTTATTTCTTTCACTTAGCTGTAGGGGCGCGAAAAGGACTACAAGAAGCGTACGATTAGCCACCTAAGTGTTGTGATGTTCGGACGAAACGTGGACGAAGCCGGTATCACAATGTCTGCACAAAGGGCATGTTCCTCGTATAACACGGAATAACCGCTTACGAGGATTGAAGTATACCACTTCCCGCTCGGGGTTCACAGACCGGATCGCGCATACTATGATAGTCCGTTTTCGGCTTTCTCCCCTGAGGTGCTTGACCAGACTATCCGGAAGAACAATCGCAGGGGTGCTACCTTTGCCCTTTTAACCGAACGAGCGGAACGTAAAGGGGCAAGCACAGGAGCCGGGCAACTCAACTTATTGAGCAAAGACTTAGTACGAAACCGATGCATATAAAGCGAACGTGAAGACGCTGAACACATGATAGATAAGGCAATTTGTGTTTGAACTTGACCCCCCAGTCTATTAGCCGGTTACCTCGCATCATACCCAACAGGTTCACGAGAAGAGGGAGAGAGGAGGAAAAATATGCGCCAAAAAAAGGACAGATTAGGCGAACTTGCGCCACGCAATTTTGCATTTTCTCAACAACTCTTATAATTCGGATTACCGAAGCAACTGTTTACAGGTAGGTGAAAGAAATAAAAAATATACAAGAGTTTTTATACCAAGGGTCTTCGATTGGTAGTCTGACGTCCTCGATATGCCCCGTTGCTAGTTGACTCCTGCTCTTAGATGCACCTTGATGGGTGTTAGTGTTCGGCGGGCGGACTTTGTCAACAAAATCTTGAGATTACACCGAATTGTAGGTGAGCTTTACGCCGTAGGCATGCTCTTTTGTAGCGCCTGCATTTTGTCCGAAGACGTGTTGATGGTAGAAGTTCAGGCCAGCCGAAAACCCATCTTTACTTCCCCACCGCTGCCCATGGAATCTTAAGTGCGAAGTTGTGCCTCCTCGGCACATACTTTGCTGGTCTTGAGGTTGTGCAGTGGGGGCGAGTCCCTATAGAGGGGAGGAGGAATGATCTGAGTTTTTGGTCTGAAGCGGAACACGCTAGGGCCAACCCTGTGTGCCTTTATGGCAGATGTCGGAACTTGCCGATCTTCTTTGTAGGTAAATTCGGCCGCTAGGGCTAATGCATGTTCCTTAGTTTTAAGGGAGCGCTCTGTATTGCTGTTGACACTAAGGACCCCTTGGGGCCCGGCATCTTGAGCTTGAGGTATGCGTAGTGTGGGATCGCGTTGACAAGAGCGAGTGCTGTCCTTCCAACCAGTGCGTGATAGCCGCTGCGGAAGGGCACAATATCAAAGATCAAATCTTCGTCGTGGAAGTTATTGAGTGAGCCAAACACAACTTCTAGAGTTGCGCAGCCCGTACATTGGGCCTCAATGCCTGGGATCACTACTTTGGAAGTAGTGCTGCTCGGTTTTATCCTTGATGGATCTATACCCATATTTTTTACCGTATCTGATTAAATCAGGTTGAGGCTACTTCCTCCATCCATTAGGACTGTTGTGAGGTGATACCCATCTATAATGGATCTAGGACGAGGGCCGCCGAACCCCCATGACGGATACTGGTCGGGTAATCACGCTGATCAAAGGTTATTGCGTATGCCGACCATGGGTTATATTTTGAGGCTACGGGCTCCACAACATAGACCTCCCGAAGGGCGCACTTCCTCTCCTTCCTGGTTATATGGGTGGCGTATATCATGTTTAACGTTTTGACTTCAGGAGGGAATTTCTTCTGTCCGCCACCAATTGGACGCCGAGGCTCATCCTCGTGCTCGGTGGGAGAGCTTTTGCCTTGGTCCTCGGGTGATATCTTGCCGGCCTATTTAAACAACTAGCAGTTGCAGTGTGTGTGGTTGTCTGTCTTTTCCAAAGTCCCTTGGATTTGGCAAGGCCTTTCCATGATCTTCTCCAGCTGAGTGGGTCCGTCACGATTGCCTTTAGGAGGCTTCTTTCGCTGCCCAGGTCGGGAGTTGCGGAATCCGGCATTTATAGCCGTATCATCGGCATCGCTATTATTTTGCCGGCGCTTATACTTATTGCGCTTTGATTTTAAATTTCCATCCCAGGCTTCAGGTCCTATAGGATCTTCGGAATTATGGCTGCGTCTTGCTAGCCAATTATCTTCGCCCACGCAAAAGCGGGTCATGAGGGAGGTAAGGGCAGACATGGTCCGAGGTTTGTCCTGGCCTAGGTGGCGGGCCAGCCATTCGTCCCGAATATTGTGCCGGAAGGAGGCTATCGCCTCAGCATCTGGACAGTCTATGATTTGGTTCTTATTGGTCAAGAACCAATTCCAGAATCGCCGAGCAAACTCGCTGGGCTTCTGGACGATGTTGCTAAGATCAGAATAGTCTGGCGGGCGGACATAGGTTCCCTGGAAGTTGGAAGGGAAGCATCTTCCAGGTCTTCCCAGCATCCAATGGAGTTTTCAGGGAAGCTGTTTAACAAGTGCCGAGCCGGCCCCTTAAGCTTAAGAGGGAGGTATTTAATGGCATGGAGATCCTCTCCTCGCACCATGTGGATATGGAGGAGGAAGTCCTCAATTCATACGGTTGGGTCAGTGGTCCCATCATACTGTTCTATATTCATGGGTTTAATGCCCTCGGGGGACTTATGCCGCATTACCTCATCTGTGAAGCACAGTGGGTGAGCGGCACCTCTGACCCGTACTATGTTGTGCCTGTATTCGGCATCTGTATGGGGCCGGTTGTGTTCCCAGAATCTGTGGTCAAACCATGGTTTGTATCTCCCCCGTCTATCGGGCGAGTACTCTCTGGATCTATAGATGGATCTTATGCAGCCTGCTCTGTGATCTAGGTCATCTCGCAGGTCGAACCTGTCCTTAGGCTATAATGGCTCCTTACCTGTCTTCGGGGCACTGCCTGTATATAACCGGTGTCGTCAGCCGTCCTATCCGGACCACGAGAGGGGGCGGTCCGGCTTGTCATATGGAGTACGGTTTGGAGACGGAGTATCAGTGAGTTCATCATTGAATTGCGGCAGCAGCATTCTCCGAGGGTAACTTTTGGGCTGGTTTGACAGACCAGCGCCGTATACTTCCTTGGCTGAGAGGACATTCGCCCATCAATCATTGACGTCGTCCTATTCAGCTTTGAGTTGCCGTTCTTTAGCCTTTAGGCTGCGAGCCGTTGCCATGAGATGTTGCCTAATTTCTTCCTGATCTTCGAGGTTATCAGGGATGTACAAGTCATCGGCTTCGGGCATATCTTCGTCCTCGAAGAGATATCGGGGTTGTTTTGGTCCTCGGGCCCTTCCGGCACCTCTAATGGGTGCTCGGGCATATCGGGATTGCCATGATCGGCGGGGGTATTACCATCCCTTTTCTTCCCTTTTTTTGTTTTTGGACCGCTTATGCGATTTCTGGTGTCGTGATGGCGCATCGCCCGATTTGTCACCATCGTTATGAGCCGTGTTGTTACCATTGGTGTTAGGAGTATCTACAATGTAGACGTCGTATGTAGAAGTTGCGGCCCAACTCCCGGTGTTAATGGGGGTGGGGGCATTCATCCATGTATTCTGCCTCCTCGGAGGCAAAGTCTAGCATGTCGGTTAAATCCTCAACAGTGGCTATCAAGTGGGTGATGGGTGGGTCGAAAAATTCGTCCTGGCCTGCACCATAACTGAACCGAGCATAGATCGGGGCTGGATTGTCGGTGATCTTCATCGACAAGAATTGATCCAGGGCCTCGTCGACCGCTGAGGGTCCGATCGGAACAAACTGTTCAGAACTCATGGAGTTAACCTTCAGGTCGTCCAGACATGGGAAGTGTTCAGCAAGAACACATGTCTAGTCATCTAGCTTAATGGCGAGACCGGGATAAGAGATCAGCTCAACGCCATGGGTGACCCCGTTGGCATGTCCGAAGAAGGGGCTCGAGGTTAAAGCCTTAGAGTCCTCGAAGGCTACAGGCGAAGCTGTGAGCCCAAATAATGACATGTCACCCTGAGAGTCCATGGAGAACTCTATCTTTCCGAATCTGACCTCTTGATCAAGGGCGAAGCTCTCAACGCTGCCTAGATGGCCGGCAGAATCAGCGTGCACCACAACGTTGCCGAAGGTGAAGATCTGTCCGGGGAACAAAAGCGTCTGTGTTGCAGACCTCTTTGTTGGTGACAAGCCGAGGCATAGATTCCATCTTGTTCACAGAGGAAATCTTGATGAAAATACCAATGTCAGTGTCAAAACCGGCAGATCTCGAGTAGGGGGTCCCGAACTATGAGACTAGAATAGACGGTAACAGGAGACGAAGGGGACACGACTTTACCCAGGTTCGGCCCTTCTATGGAGGTAATACCGTACGTCCCGCTTGGTTGTATTGATGATATGGGTGGTTACAGACTTGATCTACCTCGAGATTGAATAGCTAACCCTAGATGAGTTGTTCTATCCCTATACCTTAAAAACCTTCGGCATATATTGATGCCGAGGATGCCTAGGGTTTACACATGGTCGGCATCGGCATCAAAACCAGGGGATCTCGAGTAGGGGGTCCAGAAATATGAGACTAGGATCGTCCATAACATGAGACGAGGGGGACACAAGTTTTACCCAGGTCCGGGCCCTCTGATGGAGGTAATACCCTACGTCATGTTTGATTGTATTGATGGTGTAAGAAGTTACAGAGTTGATCTACCTCGAGATCGTATGTCTAACCCTAGATGAGTTGTTCTATCTCTATACCCTAAAACCCTCCGACTTATATAGATGCCGAGGAGGCCTAGGGTTTACACATGCTCGCTTACACGCCGAAGAGATAAACATGCCTATCTACTACATCAAACGTGGAGCGCAAGCCGTGCTTCTCGAAGCTTCCATCCTGGGAACTTAGGCTTCAAATCATCTAGTGTTCAGCAAGTAGCCCATATAGTCCGGCCCATAGATAACAGGTCGGCTATCCGAGGACCCCCTAATCCAAGAGACCCTTAGTAGCCCCTGAACTTGCCTCCAACGCCATGGGTCTTCAGCTCCAATTCCTTTGCGAACAGAGTTTTTGGCTTGCTAGGTGAGTTCCTTCTCGCCAAACCATAGTTTGGCCTCTGATGATAAGTAATTTACCGCATCGTGGCACGTTTGACTTCTGTGAGATAAATTATCTTTGAAGGCAAACCGTTAGGGGAAAAAAGGTAATGTTTCCTGACGACCTCTCTGACGAAAGGTCATAGCCCACCATGACCGATAGGCCAGTTATAGGCACTCGATGCGCGGCTCAAGGCCGTTCCATCTACACGATCTATTGATATGTCGATCATGTCCCGTTTTATACGGGATATATTTAATCACGCGCATGCAACGGTTCGCCCGTCTAGGGAAATGGAGGTATTCACGACGCAGCAAGGGGAGCCCGAATCGGCAGACCTCGTAAAAGGAGAAAGAAAACCCGAAAGGCCTTTCATGCTCTCCATTCGACTTCTCCACCTCCTTGCGCCTCCAGAGCACAGATCTAGGTTTCTCCACCCCCACTCTTGAGCTCAGCAATGGCGGGCTCCAAAGGCCAGTGGGAACCTTCCACGGTCACCAACAAGGGTATCCTCGACCTCAAGAAGGCCGGTTACTTCCCCATCGACATTCCTCACCGCGCTGTGGAGGAGGGCCAAGTGATCCCCACCCCCAGGCCAGGCAAGAGGGTGGTGCTCATCCTCGTTTGCGAGGCCTTCTTGCATGTCGAGCTTCCCACTCCACCCCTTTGTCAGGGGATTAATGTTCTTATACGGCCTCGACTTCCACCACCTCTCGCCAAATTCCATCATGCACCTCTCAGCCTTCATCCTCGTCTGCGAGGCCTTCCTGCATGTCGAGCTGCACTTCGGGCTCTGGCTATAGGTTTTCAACACCAAGCGGAAGTGCATCAGCGGCAAGCAGGCCGACTACGGCGGGGGCGCCATCGGCAAACTCACCGGCGTAGGATGGTCGTCGGGTACCCTCATCGACACCATCAAGGGGTGGCAAAAGGAGATGTTCTATGTCACCCAACCACAAGAAGAAGGCCAACACCCCGCCGCCGCATTCATATCTAGTCCCCTGACTAGTCTGGCTTCATGGCTCGAAAAGGGCCTCATTTGGGCATCGAGCAAGGAGGTGACCGATCTGCAGAAGGGCATCCGTTCCTTGGTCGAGGACGGCGCCAAGCTGCCCGATCTGGTCCAGGTGATGCTTCAAAGACGCATCCTCTCCTGCCAGCATCGGGGCAGTACCCTATGGGCTCGAAAACTCGAAGCCGAGCCCACTGTCCGGAACCACTTCCGCACTACGCGAGAGAAACTATGAAAGGCGCTCTTCAAATCAATGAAGAGCTGGCAAGCCGAGGAGGAGGACAAGGGCCTGCACGCCACCAATCCGGATTCCCAGGTAAGATACATCTTAGTTTGGTCGGCCTTATTGCACATAAGATCCATAACCCTGTGTCTAATCTGTTTACACAAAGATTGTTGAAGAAAGCCATCAACATCCACAGTTTGGCTCCTCAGCCCGAAGACGAGAGGACTGAGCTTCTATCCCAGATGCTCGTGGAGAAGCCTTGCGAGGCTCCCACAAAGGAGAAGAAGAAGAAACCAGGTCAAGCTGGTCTTCGCATCAGGGACCGGCCTGATGCTGCATCCGAAGACACCCCCACCTCCTCAAATAAGGAGGAGGCCAAAGAGGAGGAAGAAGAAGAGGAGGAGGTCAATAGTGAGGGGGGGAGGCAACTCCCCTCACGCCAAGAAAAGAGCGGCGTCTTCGGACACCCCAAGGCAGGCACAACTTCTCCTGCCCCGAAGAGGGCGCGGCAGACGCGGGTAGTCTTGTTCGACGACAACTCAGACTCAAGCTCCACGTCCGAAGACCCCACGGAGGTTTCATGAAGGAGCCTAAGGGTCAAGCCCCCCGCCCATCCAGGTTAGGATCCGAAGACCGTCCTACTTATCACAACTAGAATAAGAGTTTTGCTAATACGCATGCTTATTGGTCCGATAGCCCCCTGCGTGTTATCCCCACCGAGGTGGTCATATGGGGAGACCCCGCCTGCCGAACTAGCAGAGAGTAGGGATGCCTCGCACCCCACCACTCCTGGCGCCACGAAAGATGTCGTCGAGGTGTCGTCCCAGCCTACCCCAATGGAGGCGGACACAGGGGGCAAGGGAGAAGGCACCGTGGCCGAGGCTAATGCTTCGACCACCGAAGACCAGGGGATAATGCCTCGCCTGGAAACTGAAGAGGCTGGGCGGATGGGTAATCAGTCCCCTCGGAAGACATCTCCGGAGCGCACTATGCCTCTAGAGGGACCGGTCCAGTCCCCGGTGGGTGATCGGGAAATCCGATAAACCCTGGCTCTGCCGACCAACGGGTGGTTGGTCATGGAGGAGGCTCTAACAAGCACCTCCATCCCCAAGGATCATCACACCCTTATGGGTGCGCTACTACAAAGCGTCTAGTCCATTGACAACATACTAAAGGATGCCTTCAAATGTCTCCTTGCGGGCTTTCAAGTAAGTCGACCGATATTTTTTCTAAGATTTTTATTAGTCGTATTGTAAACATGGCAGCCCCCGAGCCCTAGGTGAGGTGAACAAACTCGCCTAGGGGTCATAACTAGTTCGGGAAGTGAGTGTCGTTGTGATGTATGCATTGCGTGTGTAATTTAGGCTTCTTCATCCGCGGCAACCAAAAACGACGCTGAGCTGGACGAGCTACATCGGAAGCTCAAGCGCTCCGAGGATGAGGTGGGAGCCCTCAACAAGAGGTCCGACGAGGCACAGGGTAAGTCCGAAAGTATGATTTGTTTTCCTGAATACTGTTAATACAAATGCCTTTTATATAAGTTTTTATCGTGCTACAGTTTCGTCGAAAGAGATCGAAAAGCTCAAGGCCAAGCTCCAAAATGCCAGAGATGAAGCGGCCGTGGAGAAGGCGACAGCCAAAGAAGCGGCCACCGCACTCTCCTCCCTAGGATCGTGTGGCGGAGATACAAGTTGAGCTCAAGGACGCTAGCACCAAGTATGAGGCCTTGGAGCAAAAGAATAATGCGATCTCGGCCGAACTGTCCACCATGAAAACCGAATTCCAGCAGGAGCGGGTGGACACGCGGTTCTTCGAGGAACAAGTTCCCCAAGCCAAGGAGATAGCCGATGGTAAGTCATACTACCTAAAGTGAATATTCAGGGATAGTAGATTCGAATTGCTGACCCGGGTGTGGCGGTCCTCAGGAATATCCGCCCATCTCTAGAAGAGCGTGGAGGACGCCAATCAGCTGTTCGCCTCGTGGGGGGAGGAAGATGAAGCTCGGACGTTCTAGGCACAGTTCAGAACCCCTGAGTGTCTTCCTCTTGTGGTGGAGCTGCACCAGATGGCGGAGCCGGCTATCAAGGACCTCTGCATCTTGTTATGGCCCGGCGAGCCACTCCCGGGTAGTTACTTCGGCCTAGTGCCACGACTGATTGCTGCCACACCCTGCCTCGATGCCATTAAGCGCTCCTCCTGCATCGAAGGAGTCCGGATGGCCCTTGCCAAGGCCAAGGTGCACTAGCCAGGGCTCAATCCGATGAGGGTCGCCACCGACCCGCCGCCGCCCGGAAAGGAGCACAGACGCCCCGAGATTTACTTCGATGGAGTGATGGAGAGTGCGCAGGTGATAGTGTCGTAGTGTTCGGGTGAAAAATTGTTTAAATGAGCTTGTAATGTGTCAAGAAACGATTCCAGAATTGCCGGGTGGACACGCTGGGTATCTGGACGATGTTGCTGAGATCAGAGGAGTACGTAGGACGGAAATAGGTTCCCTAGAAGTTAGAGCGGAACACATCCTATAGGTATTCCCAGCATCCAATGGAGATGTCAGGGAGGCTGTCTAACCAGTGCCGAGCTGGCCCCTTAAGATTAAGAGGTAGGTATTTGTGCCATGGAGATCATCTCCTCGTGCCATGTGGATATGAAGGAGGAAGTCCTCAATCCATACAGTTGGGTCAGTGGTCCCTTCCTATTTTTCTATATTTTCGGGTTTGAACCCTTCGGGGAATTGATGCCGCATTACCCTATCTATGACGCATGGTGGGTGAGCGGCACCTCTGACCCGTGCTATGTCACGCCTGTATTCGGCGTCTTCTGGGGCCGGTTGCGTTTTCGGACTCTATGGTTTTTGTCGAACCATGGTCTATACTCTCCCCACCTATCCGGTGAGTTATCTTTGGATTCGTAGATGGATCTTGTAAAACCTGCTCTATGATCTAGGTCGTTAGGCAGGTCGAACCTATAACAGGATTCGAGTGGCTCCTTACCTCGTCTTCAGGGCATCGCCACACTAGTAGAAAACAGGGCTTCGGTCCAGGTCTGAAAAGCTATTAATCCCGGTTCACTCACGAACCGGGACCCATGGCGGCATTGGTCCTGGTTCGTGAGGCCAGTGTTGGGAATATGCCCTATAGGCAATAATAAATTAGTTATTATCATATTTCCTTGTTCATGATAATCGTTCATTATCCATGCTAGAATTGTATTGATCGGAAACTCCGATACATGTGTCGATACATGGACAACACCATGTCCCTAGTATGCCTCTAATAGAATATCTCGTTGATCAAAGTTGGATATGGTTTCCTAGTAATGGACATGAGATTTCATTTGATAATGGGATAAGATCATTAGGAGAATGATGTGATGGACAAGACCCAAACTACAACCGTAGCATATGACCGTGTCAGTTTATTCCTACTGTTTTCTACATATCAAGTATCGGTTCCTATGACCATGAGATCATGCAACTCACTGACACCAGAGGAGTACCTTGTGTGTATCAAACGTCGCAACGTAACTGGGTGACTATAAGGTGCTCCATAGGTATCTCCGAGGGTGTCTGTTGGGTTGGCATGGATCAAGACTAGGATTTGTTACTCCGTGTGACAAAGAGGTATCTTAGGGCCCACTCGGTAATACAACATCACTATAAGCCTTGCAAGAAATGTGACTAAGTGTTAGCCACGGGATCTTGTATTACGAATCGAGTAGAGAGACTTGCCGGTAATGAGATTGAACTAGGTATGGAGATGTCGACGATCAAATCTCGGGCAAGTAATATACCGAAGAACAAAGGGAACAGTATACGGGATTAATTGAATCCTTGACATAGAGGTTTGACCAATAAAGATCTTTGTTGAATATGTAGGAACCAAGATGGGAATCCAGGTCCAGCTATTGGTTATTTCCCGTAGAGGTGTCTAGGTCATGTCTACATAGTTCTCGAACCCGGAGGGTCTGCACACTTAAGGTTTGGTGACGTTTCGGTACTATAGAGTTATGCATGGTGGTGACCGAAGGTTGTTCGGAGTCCCTGATGAGATCCCGGACATCACAAGGAGCTTCAGAATGGTTCGTAGGTAAATATTGATATATAGGAAGTCCTATTTTGGTCACCGTAAAAGTTTCGGGCTCATCGGTAATGTACCGAGAGTGCCGGGAGGGTACTGGGGACCATCGGGAGGGGTATTTCGACCCAAGAGGCTACATGCACTATGGGAGGAGATAAACCAGCCCCTTTTGGGCTGGCCGAAGACTCCTCTAAGGGCCCATGTGGCTAGAGTGGAGGGAGGAGGCAAAAGCCCAAAAGGTGGAAAGGTTTCCAAGTGGGGGAGGACTCCTACTAGGAGTAGGATTGGAGTCCAACTCCAATCTCCTCCCCACTTAGGCCGAACGAAAGAGCAGCCCTAGAGCACAGCCTCCACTTCCCCCTCCTCCTATATATACTACAGATTTAGAGGTTAGGTCTAGCCCTAATTGCCCCATGCTCCCTCTAGTTCATCTAGATCGGTTTTCTCCTCTCGTCTAGTTCGGCGGTGCTTAGGCGCAGCCCTGCTAGAATAGTTCCACCATCATCGCCGCCACACTGTCGTGCCTCCAGAGAACTCATTTACCTCTCCACTCCCTCTTGCTAGATCAAGAAGGCGGAGATCGTCATCGAGCTGTATGTGTGCTAAACGAGGAGGTGTCGTCTGTGCGATGCTAGATCAGAAGGACCGTGATCAAGATCGTGAGACAATTCGTGATTGGATCACGGGACGGATCGTAATGAGATCATGGGACGGATCGTGATTGGTTCGCGAGATGGATCGTGATGGGATCGCGGGGCGCTCGAGGATTTGCATCGCGAAGACGTTCGACTACATCAACTGCGTTTCTTAACGCTTCCCGCTTAGTGATCTACAAGGGTATGTAGATCCACTCTCCCTCCCGCAGATGCTCATCACCATGGATAGATCTCGCATGTGCGTAGGAAATTTTTTGTTTCCCACGCAACGTTCCCCAATAGTGGTATCAGAGCTAGGTCTATGTGTAGATGAGATCTCGAGTAGAACACAAAGACTTTGTGGGCCTTGATGCTTAGATGGCTTCCTCCCTTGGTCGTGTTTTGGTTCAGTGGTATTGTGGGATGAAGCGGCCCGGACCAACCTTAGTCGTACGCTTACGAGAGACCGGTTCCATCGACTGACGTGTAACTTCATTGCACAAAGATGGCTGGCGGGTGTCTGTTTCTCCTATTTTAGTTGGATCGGATTTGACAAAGGCGGTCCTTGAGAAGGTTGAAAAGCAACTTATGTATCACCATTCTGGTTTTGCGTAGGTCAGAATTGTTCTTGCTAGATACCCATAGCAGCCACGTAAAACTTGCAACAACAAATAGAGGACGACTTGTTTTTGTAGGGTATGTTGTGATGTGATATGGCCAATTACATGATGAGATATATGTGATGTATGAGATAATCATGTGTTGTATAGAATATCACAACTTGCATGTTGATGAGTACGGCAACCAGCAAGAGCCATAGGGTTGTCTTTAATTATTGTATGACCTGCGTGTTGATCATTAAGAGCTATGTAATGCTTTATTTTATCGCTAAACGGTAGCAATAGTAGTATGAGCATGGTGGGCGCGACAACCCCGATGGCGACACAATGATGAAGATCATGGTGTTATGTGGGAGACGATGAAGATCATGCCGGTGCTTTCAAGATGGAGATCAAAAGCACAAGTTCATGGCCATATCATGTCACTTATGATTTGAATGTGATGTTAATCCTTTTTATGCACCTTGTTTTGCTTAGGACGACGGTAGCATTATAAGGTGATCCCTCACTTAAATTTCAAGGTGAATTGTGTTCTCCCCGAGTGTGCACCATTGCAAAAGTTCGTCGTGTCGAAACACCATGTGATGATCGGGTGTGATAGACTCTAAGTTCACATACAACGGGTGCAAGCCAGTGTTGCATGTGCAGAACACTCAGGTTAAACTGGACGAGCCTAGCATGTACAAACATGTCCTCGGAACACAAGAGACCGAAAGGTCGAATATGAGTCATATAGTAGATATGATCAACATGATGATGTTCACCATTGAAACCACCTCAACTCACATGATGATCGGACTTGCGTTGGTGAATTTGGATCATGTGTCACTCGAATGACCGGAGGGATGTCAATTTGGGTGGCAGTTCTTAAGTAATATGATTAATTGAACTCATTAACATGAACATAGTCAGTAGTGTCTTGCAAATTATGTTGTAGCTCATGTTGTAGTTCCCCTGAATTTTTATATGTTCCTAGAGAAATAGAGATGAAAGACGATGGTGGCAATATTGCGGACTGGGTCCGTGATTTGAGGATTGTCCTCATTGCAGCAGAGAAGGATTATGTCCTTAATGCACCGCTCGGTGTGGCACCCTCTCAAATGGTGACTATGGATGTTGTGAACATCTGACAATCATGTTTTGATGACTACTTGTTAGTTTAGTGCGTCTTGCATTATGTCTTAGAATTGAGGCTCTAAAACGTTTTGAACATCACGGAACATATGATATGTTCTAAGAGCTGAAATTGGGATCTCAGGTTCGTGCCCATGTTGTGAGATATGAGATCTCCCACAAGATTCTTTGCCTGCAAGATGAAGGAGAATAGCTCAATCGTTGAGCATGTGCTCAGATTGTCTCGGTACTACAATCGCTTGAATTAAGTGGGAGTTGATCTTCCAGATTAGATAGTGATTGATATAGTTCTCCAATTCACTGTCACTAAGCTACTAGAGCTTCGTGATGAACTATGAAATGCCAGGGATAGAAATGATGATCCCTGAGCTATTCGCAATGTTTGACACCGCGAAGGTAGAAATCAAGAAGGAGCATCAAGTGTTGATGGTTAGTAAAACCAGTAGTTTCGAGAAGTGCAAGGGCAAGGAGGGAAACTTCATGGATGGCAAGTCAGTTGCTGCTCCAGTGAAGCAACCCAAAGTTGAACCCAAACCTAAGACTAAGTGCTTCTATTATGAGGAGAGCGGTCGCTGAAGCGGAACAACCCTAGATACTTGGTAGATAAGAAGGCTGGCATTGTCGAGAGAAGTATATTTGATATACGTGTTATTGATGTGTACCTTGCTAGTACTCCTACTAGCACCTGGGTATTGGATACCGGTTCGGTTGCTTAATTTTAGTAACTCGAAGTAAAAGCTACGGAATAAACGGAGACTAGCTAAGTGTGAGGTGACGATGTGTGTTGGAAATGTTTCCAAGGTTGATGTGATAAGCATCACATGCTCTCTCTACCTTCGGGATTAGTGACAAACCTAAATAAATGTTATTTGGTGTTTGCGTTAAGCATGAACATGATTAGATCGTGTTTATTGCAACACAGTTATTCATTTAAGTTAGAGAATAATGGTTATTCTGTTTACATTAATAATACCTTCAATGGTCATGCACCCAGTAAGTATGGTTTGTTGAATCTTGATCATAATAATACACATGTTCATAACATTGATGCCAAAAGATTAAAAGTTAATAATGATATTACCACATACTTGTGGCACTACCGCTAAATGTCATATTGGTATAAATCGCATGAAGAAAGTCCATGCTGATGGATCTTTGGACTCATTCGATTTTGAATCGGTTGAGACATGCAAACCATGCCTCTTGGGGAAGATGACTAAGGACTCCGTTTTCCGGTTTGATGGAACGGGAAGTGATTTATTGGAAATGATACATGTTGATGTATGCAATCCAATGAGTCTTGTAGCGTGTGGTGGATATCGTTAGTTTCTTACCTTCACTGATGATTTGAGTAGATATAGTGTATATTTACTCAATGAAACACAAGTCTGGAACGTTTGAAAAGTTCAAACAAATTCAGAGTGAAGTTTAAGATCATCGTGACAAGAAGATAAAAATGTTTATGATATGATAGTGGAGGTGAATATCTAAGTTACGAGTTTGGCATACAACTTTAGAAAATGTGAAAGTTGTTTGACAACTCACGCCACCTGGAACACCATAGTGTGATGGTGTGTTCGAACGTCATAGTCGTGCTCTATTGGATATGGTGTGTACTATGATGTCTCTTATCGTTTTGCCACTATCGTTTTGGGGTTATGCATTAGAGATAACTACATTCACTTTAAAATAGGGCACCATCTAAATTTGTTGAGATGAAACCATATGAATTATGGTTTGATAGAAACCTAAGCTGTCATTTCTTAATGTTTGGTGTTACGATGCTTATGTGAAAAAGGTTTTCACCTAATGAGGTCGAACCCAAAGTGGACAAATGCATCTTCATGGAATAACCTAAGAACACTTGGGTATACCTTCTATCTCAGATCCGAGTGCAAAGTGTTTGTTGCTAAAAATGGGTCCTTTCGAGAGAAAGAGTTTCTCTTGGGAGAATTGAGTGGGAGGAAGATAGAAATTGATGAGGTTGTTGAAGCTTTGTTTCAACCAGAGAGTAGCGCAGCACAGAAAGATGTTTCTGCGGAGCCTACGTTCGGTGAACAGGAAGTGAATGATGATGTTCATCAAGCTTCGGATCAAGTTACTATCGAACCTCGTAGGTCAAAAAGGACGTGTACTGCTCCTGAGTGGTACGTCAACCCTGTCTTAGAGGTCATGTTGTTAGAAAACAATGAACCTACGAGCTATGGAGAAGCGATGATGGGTCCTAATTCTGATAAATGGTTAGAGGCCATGTATGAAAACCAAGTATAAACTTTGGTTGAATTGCTCGTTGGACGGCTGTTCGTTGAGTACAAATGGACATTTAAGATGAAGACAGACGCTGATGGTAAATGCCACCATTTATAAATCTTGACTTGTCGCGAAGAAGTTTCTGACAAGTTCAAGGAGTTGACCGCGATGGGACTTTCTCAATCGTAGCGATGCTGAAGTCTGTTGGAATTATGTTAGCAGTTGCTGCATTTTTCAATTATGAAATCTGCCAGATGGAGGTCAAAACATCGTTTCCTTAACGATTTACTTGAGGAAAGGTTGTATGTGATACAACCAGAAGGTTTTGTCAGTCCCAAGGATGCTAAAAGGTGAGCAAGCATGTCGGACTTGGAATATATGCTTTGATGAGGTGATCAAAGTTTTTAAGTTTATACAAAGTTTACGAGAAACTTGTATTTACAAGAAAGTGAGTGGGAGCAATATAGAATTTCTGATAAGCATATGTGGATGACATATTGTTGATTGGAAATGATGTAGAATTTCTAGAAAGCATAAAGGGTTGTTTGAAAAGAATTTTTCAAAGGAAGACCTGGATGAAGCTACTTAATTGTTTGGCATCGAGATCTATAGAGATAGATCAAGACATCTGATAAGACTTTGAATGAGTACATACCTTGACAAGATTTTAAAAGAGTTCAAAATGGATCAGTCGAAGAAAGAGTTCTTGCCTGATTTGTAAGGTGTGAAGTTGAGTGAGACTCAAAAGCTCGACCATGGTAGAAGAAAGAGAAAAGGATGAACACCATCCCCTATACCTTAGTCATATGCTCAATATAGTATGCCATGTTGTGTACCGCACCTGTGTGTGCCTTAATTCTGTCAAGGGGTACAAGGGTAATCTAGGAGTGGATTACTAGATAGCGATCAAAATTATCCTTAGTAACCAGAGGACTAAGGCGATGCTTCTCTCTTATGGAGGTGATGAAGAGTTCGTCGTAAAAGTTGCGTCGATGCAAGCTTTAACACCAATCCAGATGACTCTTAGTTGCAATCCGGATACATATAGTGGAGTAGCCATTTGGAATAGCTCCAAGTGGAGCGCGGTAGCAGTGTTTACAATATGACATAGAGATTTGCAAAGTTCACATGGATCTGAATATCGTAGACCCATTGACTAAAAGACCTCTCTCACATGCAAAGCATGATTGAGCCCTGGAATTCATCGGGTGTTAGATTCATAACAATGCGGATCACATGGTGTTGTGAACTAGATTATTGACTCTGGTGCAAGTGGGAGACTACTGGAAATATGCCCTAGAGGCAATAATAAATTAGTTATTATCATATTTCATTCTTCATGATAATCGTTTATTATCCATGCTAGAATTGTATTGATCAGAAACTCAGATACATGTGTGGATACATAGACAACACCATGTCCCTAGTATGCCTCTAATAGACTAGCTCGTTGATCAAAGATGGCTATGGTTTCCTAGTCATGGACATGAGATGTCATTTGATAACGGGATAATGATGTGATGGACAAGACCCAAACTACAAACCACTAGTGGAAAAAGGCCCATTTGTCCCGGTCAAGAGGCCCATCTGTCCCGGTTCTGGATCCGGGACTAAAGGGTCGGGACTAAAGCCCATGACCTTTAGTCCCGGTTCACTTAAGAACCAGGACAGATGGGGCTACATGTGGCCAATCCGTCGAGCCAAGGCAGGAGGGCCTTTGGTCCCGGTTGGTAACACCAACCGGGACCAAAGACCGTCCATGCGTCAGCAGCTCACGAGCTGTTTTTTGGAAAGAGGGGGGGTTTGATGGTTTTGGAGGGTTAATTTAGGGGTTTTATATATTTTGTTAGCTAGATAATAGAGAGAAGTGAACTCTCTTATCTCCGTGCTTGGTCGCGATGCTACGTACTATACGTATAGAGAGAACTCGCGACACGCTAGTTAGTAAACAAATGAAGGAAACGATTAAGTACACCAGATCGTCATGAACATATACAGAGAGAAGTGATCGACCTCCTCCTTCTCCGAGAGATTGGTCAAACAACAAGTTTTCGTCTATCTATCCTATGTTACAATCCCTAACATCTAATATCAAATTTGAAATGGTGTTCTCCGGCTTTATTGACGACGTGGTCAATAAAGAATCCTGCCAATTCCTCTTCAATTGCTCGTATGTGATCTTGTGGTAGGAGTTCATCCTGCATCCACCACGTCTAAATTGAAGAAGAGGGTCAATACATTTATATGAATGAAACTCAACACAAACAATGGTAATAAAATAAAATTATGAATATTTTTGCTTACGCAGTTCATATTCTTTTTCAGTGTAGCCCCACGTATTAGGATTCGTCACGTTGTAGATGAACTCGCAAATGTAGTATCCACAAAAACTAGTCCCTTGTTCCTGAAACAAGCACTATACGAGAAATAGAGGTCAATCAAACTGATAAGCAAGCATGATAAATGGTATATATTGATGAAACTAGCTAGCATCAATAGGAGATGGGCGGAACTAGGTAGTATATATTACTTACTTTCGAGTGTCTAAATTGCAGCTCGGTAGACAGTCCCAGAGCAATTTTGGTGAAATATTTCCAAACCCTTCCAGAGAAAGAAAATAATTACTTGATATATATCAGGACATGAACAAAGTTGCCGATATGGTGCGATAATGATCGATTGAACTTACCTCTGGAGCATTTCAGTCAGGTTCGCATACAACTCGGGTTTATTTAGTCTCGAGTCTAAGACGGTTACTACTCCCCGCTCAAACTTGATCTCGAGTAGAATAAAGTGGTGGCTGCACACACATGCATAGCTCATCAGTTACATTACTATACCCTTGAGTAATAAGGGAGAAACCGAATATGCAAAAGACAGTAATACTCACATGAAGTTGTAAGGAAAGAGTATTTTGTCTTTGTTTTTATTTTTAAGCATCGATTGTAGCAAGTTCTCCTCAGTTTGTTTGGGATACATTTGACCCATCACTTCATGCATGATATTTGGGTTAATGAACCCAATGTCATACATTTCTGCTTTTCTCCATTCGACGATCTTCAATCAACATAATATAGTGATGAGGAAAATTTTATATAACATGCAATGAAAGAGGTGAGCTATACATAGAGACTTAATTACAAAAGTACTTACAGACAGTAGCAAGTCATGATTTGTATGTCGATGTCCATTCGATTGTAAAACTAGAAAAGCTCGTCAAATTCAACATTAATCAGCTCCTGGCCAAAGAAGTTGTGCTTCTCTTTAATACTCATCATTAAACAATCTTTCCCAGAATCGTTGCAGGTTTTCATGTACCAATTATGCAATTGTCTCATCATCGTTCCTAGAGGAGGACTTCCATATTTGACGAGAGGCTTCCTATACAGGTATCTGAAATTGTCCGCCTCCAACGGCTCAAACAGTACATCATCGCTCATGTAATCAGAGGATTGGTCCCGGGCACCATCCCTAGATGATCAGCGGCGATATCGGTAGACACCTTCAGCGGGGGCGCATGATTGGTTATCCTTTTGGCCGAGCTGGGGTATTATTTTCCCACTTTTTCGTTTTGGTAACCTCTCATCACTGGAAGTAGTTCCCGTCTGCACTGCATTTTGATATGCCCTTTTAGTAGCACGAACATAGTTGGTTTCCAGTGGAGGCAGTGGTGGTTGCTTCAGGGACTGGACAGTGCGCTTCGATGCCACCAGATCAATCATCTGCTTCGGCGGTGGAGCTTTCTTTGCAAAATTGGCCCTCACTTGGTCTTTAGATATCTTCTTTGTTTCCTCTACGGTACTCTCGTATGGCAACTTTTCCAATGGCTTTAGAGGCTTAGGACCGTTTTCGTATGGCCTCCCGCCACTGGCTGTACTGCTAGCAGCTAGAGCGACGACGTCTCTCTTCCATCGTTGCTTATGAGGCGGAGGAGGAGGCGGAGCGCTCCGACATGCCGGAGGAGGAGGAGCGGTGGTGGTTGTGTTCCACTATTGCTGAGGAGGCGGAGGAGGAGGCAGATTGCTCAAACGCGCCGGAGGTGGCAGAGGAGGAGGCGGACTGCTCCAACGCGCCAGAGGAGGCACAGGAGGAGGCGAAGTGCCTTGATCGTCGACGTCACGCACCTGACAAGGCGAAGGAGGAGGCGGAGTTCCTTGATCCCTCGCCAGAGGAGGAGGAGGAGGATCAGTGCCTTCATCACTCGCCGGAGGAGGAGGAGGCGAAGGCGTCCAGTTCAGAAGCTTGATGTGCTCCTTCCTCCATAGACATGTACTCCTTGGAGAAAATCTCAACTAAGTCTCCCCTTCGCCTATAGAGTGGTCAAGCTGGAGCTCCTCAAATCCCTCCATTATTTCATCCACTTGCACAACAGCATAGCCATGTGGAATCTGACCATGGTGAAAAGTTTTGTCAGTTCGAGGAGGTGCAACAAAGCCGTCAGCCGCCTTCAAGGTGAGGTTTATGCATTTTGTATTAAGCTTGCAATGTTGTCCATCTGTGATAGCATCCACGGGGTAGCTAGGAGTCATGAAGTCAAGCTGCTGAAGGAGCTCCGTGAAACCCACGTTGTTTCTCCGCTGAGATGGCGGGGTAGCTTCTGGGGTAGCTTCGTGCCCTTGAACAAGCTGCTGGTCGGGAGCTCGCTGGCTCATAACTTGTTCCTCTAGCTTTCGTACTCTTGCATTGAGCTCCTACAAACGCTCAACTCCTGTTTCCTCTTCCTTTCACGGCTTTTGTAACCGTCTGCAGCGGGAAACCCAAGCTTCCACGAAACAGAGCCTGGCGTGCCTCGTGTTTGTCCGGGGTGCTTAGGATTCCCGAGGGCCTTAGTCAGCTCATCCTTCTCTCTCTTGAGAGTGAACCTCCCTACCAGCACTTCCTTGATAACTTGCTTAAGCTTCCTGACGAGTATTGCAAGTTGCTCGTCTATCCAAATGCACTTCCCTGTTTCAGGGTCCAAAGTTCCCCCAACCCCGAAGAACCAAGTCCTTGAAAGGTCTGGCCAGTTCCCTGTCTCTGGTTCGACCTCTTTAGCTCGCAGGTCATCCTCCCATTTGACCCACAACGGCTGGGCTCTGAGGTAGCCACCTGACCCCATGCGATGGTGATACTGCTTCTTCTCAGCATTTTTCTTGTTTATCACTGACATTTTCTTACTCTTTTCAGAAGTCTTGTAGGCCATGAACGCGTCCCATTGATCTCTTATCCCCGCATATCAGCCGACGAATACCAGAGTCTTCTCTTGGTCGACAAACTTAGCTTTCAACTCATTCCTCCAGCTCCTGAAAAGATCTGCCATCTTCTTAAGAGCACATGACCTGACCAGTGGCTCTATAACTGGATTACTCTCATCCTCCTGTGGCGGTAGCGTGAAATTTGCCTTCAGGGCCTTCCAAAGATCTTCCTTCTGTCTATCGCTGACATAAGAAAGTTGAGGGTCGTAGTTCTCAGCGTTCTTAGCCGGTTCATTCCATTACTGGATGTTGATCGGGATACTGTCCCTGACAATAGCTCCACACTGAGCAGAAAATGCATCCTTGGTCTTCTTTGGTTCAATCGGTTGGCCATCGTCCGCGATTAAGGTGATCGTGAACCTTTCTTACTTTCCCAACCTTTTCTTCGGGCCTCGTCACGTTACCGAAATTTTGGTCGATCTGGAGGGCTATAAAAGACGAAACAAGCTAAGTTAATATTGTTGGGGAACGTATCATGGCAAACAAAGATTTTCCTACGCACACGCAAGATCTATCCATGGGGATGAGCATCTATGATAGGGAGAGTGGATCTACATACCCTTGCAGATCGCTAAGTGGGAAGAGTTAAGAAACGCGGTTGATGTAGTCGAATGTCTTCGCGATCCAAATCACCGAGTGTCCTGCGATCCCATCACGATCCATCCCGCGATCCAATCATGATCCATCCCGCGATCTCATCACGATCCGTCCCACGATCCAATCACAAATCGTCTCACGATCTTGATCACAGTCCTTCCGATCTAGCGCCCAACGGACGACAACTCCGCGTTCAGCACACATAGAGCTTGATGATGATCTCCGCTTTGTTGTTCCAGTAATAGGGAGCAGAGAGGTAGAAGAGTTCTCCGGCAGTGCGACGACGTTGCGGAAATGGTGGTGGAGCTATTCCAGCAGGGTTTGGCCAAGCACTACCGAATCAATCTAGAGGCGAAATAGATCTAGAGGAGAAGAAGAGGGCAGCATGTCACAATTAGGGTTAGCTCTTCCCTCTAAATCCACAAGTATATATAGGAGGGAGGGAGGGGAGGAGGAAGACTCAAACCCTCAAGGTTTGGTCGAAATTGGAGGTGGAGGAGTCGTACTCCAATCCTACTAGGAGTAGGATTCCTCCTTTCCACTTGGAAACTCTTTCCACCTCTTCACCTTTGGATTTTTTCCTTCTCAGACCTCATGGGCTTTAGTGGAGGCTTCGGCCAGCCCACTAGGGGCTGGTTTGTCTCCTCGCACCGCCCATGAGGCCCCTTGGGGCGTGACACTCCTCCCGATGGTCCCCTGGTACCCTCCCGGCACTCTCGGTACACTACCGATGAGGACGAAACTTTTCCGGTGACCAAAACAGGACTTCCTATATATAAATCTTTACCTCCGGACCATTCCAGAGATCCTCGTCACATCCGGGATCTCATCCAGGACTCCGAACAACCTTCGGTCACCACCATACATGACTCTATACTATCGAAACATCACTGAACCTTAAGTGTGCAGACCCTGCGGGGTCGAGAACTATGTAGACATGACCGAGACACCTCTATGGTCAATAACCAATAGCGGGACCTGCATTTCCATATTGGTTCCTACATATTCTACGAGATCTTTATCGGTCGAACCTCTATGTCATGGATTCAGTTAATCCCGTATGATGTTCCCTTTGTTTTTCGGTATGTTACTTGCCCGAGATTCGATCATCGACATCTCCATACCTAGTTCAACCTCATTACCGGCAAGTCTCTTTACTCATTCTGTAATACAAGATCTCGTGCCTAACACTTAGTCACATTTCTTGCAAGGCTTATTGTGATGTTGCATTACCGAGTGGGCCCTAAGATGCCTCTCTGTCACACGGATTAACAAATCCTAGTCTTGACCCATGCCTACCCAACAGACACCCTCGGAGATACC
Source organism: Hordeum marinum (assembly GCA_022496015.1). NCBI lineage: Eukaryota > Viridiplantae > Streptophyta > Magnoliopsida > Poales > Poaceae > Hordeum > Hordeum marinum. The sequence continues at coordinate 35,466,246 of CM039674.1, forward strand.
TGTAGAGCACCTTTATAGTCACCTAGTTACGTTGTGACGTTTGATGCACACAAGGTACTTGTCATGGTTTTATCACGACAGATGTCGGGGTGAACGGACTTGGGTTTGAGGCCATTGCTAACGTGATGGAATCAAAGGGGTTGATTGGGACGAAGGACGCGAGTTTACCCAGGTTCCGCCCCTCTAGTCGAGGTAATAGCCTACATCCTGCTTGTGCTTGTATTGCTTGATGCATCGATTACAAGGGAGATATTGCTTAACCTAGTTTTCGATAGCCTATCCTGAAGCCGCCCCGGGTATCGTCTTTATATAGGAGGTCAAGACCACGGGTCTCATACAAGTTGTAACCGACTCTCGATACATGTACAAGTCTATCTCTACTTCCTCTTGCCTTCTTGGTCACGTTGTCTCCGAACGGGTTACGCACCCGGGTCTCCTCCGTCCGGGCCATGGGCCGGCCCGTCTTGCCAAGCCTCCGCATGTCTCGAGCTTAAGTCTTCACGACCTACTCCTGAGATGGTGTACGAGTCACCCAGTGTGACCCGAAACTATTGTGGCGGGTCTCACCGTAGGGTTGTATTCCCAACATTAGGACCCAGGTTGATTTGAGCTTCCTATTTTCAGCCTTCTTTCACTCCTCGGCGAGTCACGTGGAAATGACCCGCCGTGACGTCATGTCCAATCTGCAAAAAAGATCCTATGACGCACACAACAAATCTTCTCTTATTAAATGAATAGCCCGAAAATCGAGGCATCCACCTCGGTCAAACAACATCCGACGCTTGGATTTTTGCGCCTATTCTGCCCTCTCACAATTAAATAGGACCACCAGGGGTGGTATTTGCCTTCTCCCGCTCTCTATTTCATCTCCTTCCTTCCGACGCTTCCGTTTTCAGCGCCTCCCGCTTCGGCGCCGTTTCCTCCTCGCCACCGAAAAGGCCGTTGCATCAACCTGAGGCGATCCAGAGCACCCTCCGCGTTCATCGCACCGTCGCCGGTGAGTCCTTCTTCCCTTAGATCTGCAACCGTTCCGTTAGGGTTTTCATGGAGCTCCGCCGCCGCTGTTTTAGACCTCGGCTCCATCAATGCCAACCACATTTAGTTCATGAATCTATGACCATATCCTGTCCCCAGGTCGCCGCTAGGCAGGGGACCAATATTAATGCTATTTTGTTTTACCACAGCTCCGCCTGTCATACTCAGACTTTCTCTATTTTCACCAGTTCATATCTAGGTCTAGAAATAGAGACATTTCTGTTGTTTTTATAGATCCGCAATCTTAGCAATACTTTGCGAAACCTGTTTTCAGTACTTAGCCAAATTTCACTCTGCCATTTCGTGTGAATATCCGGGTCAACATGATGACTCTCTCTACTTCAGCCAGACGACATTGACCGAAGATGACATTACAATGGTCATCCGGAGTCTTGTCCATGAGACGTCTGGAGCTTGCAGCGCCATTGGCCTGGCACCTTTCTGCGTCGTTAACCCGGCCCCGGATGTAAGGCAACTCTTCATTGTCTCTTTCTCTTGGTTTTAATTACAACTTGGTAACTCATCCCTACTTGCCAGCTTGTCTTTTCAGGCCGATTCTGATTTCTGGAAGAAGTACGTTCCTCCCTAGAAGAAAACCAAAAAGAAGGCCCCGACCAAGAGGACAAAGAAGACCACCACTCAAGAAGAGTGGTTTGAACCGCCAGAAACATCCGGCTCAGAGGTATAACTTGAATGCTTTTTGCCATCTCTTTCTTCACCTTACTAATAACAGTCATTCACAGGACGAGGTGGAGACCAACCGCGCCAACGCCCCCGAGGTAACTTACATTTCGTCCGACTCAGAATACTACGTCCCCCAGAAGGTTCGGTGGGTCGTTCGAAAGGTTCCTCTTTCTCATCCCCTTGCTTATTTGGATCCCCAATTTCTTTTGAAAAAGCAACAGCAATCCGATAGACCTCAGACCCAGAGCACCTGCTCTAATGATCTCATATCTGGGTTACCCAACTCCCCGACTCGGAAGAAACGCCCCGCTGAGGTATGTACTTTTTCTCTCTTTGGGATGTACTAGCTTTTTCCTTTGTAATTTTGACATTTACTTAATTTATCTGAACTATTTATCAGGGATCACCACCTTCGTTCGACAACTCTACAGCCACCGCTCTGCCGCCTCCAAAGATCAACCCGTTGTACGTGTTTTTCTCGTCTTACATCCAGCTCTTTAGCGGTTGTAAACCTTTGGATTCTGACTATCTTGCTTTTTCCAGGGCTCAAGCCAAGCGAGGGAAGACCAACATGCCCTCTCCTCGTCCTGCTGCTCAGGAACCGGAGCTTACTAAGCCGGACACCCCTATGCCAGCCGTGGATCACCCAGCGGCTTCTGCCGAGCCGGCTGGTGATGACATTATTCCAGAGAGCCCGGAGAGGGACCTTTCGAAGCCGCCGAGCCCTGCCAAAGCTGCTGATGACACCTCTACCCCGGGCGTCCTGATTACCGGCGCCGGCTTGCACTCTCTTACGCCTCACGTGCTGACCAAGCATAGTGAGACGACTGAAGCCTCTAGGAACCTAGGGTTTGAGCTCCCATCCTTCGAGAAAATGAGGGCTGATGAACTTCATGCTGGCTACATGAGGCGGCTATCTACAAGCCGGGATCTGGAGCTCAAGCTTGTCACCTTGATGAAGAGAAAATATGAGGTATTCCTTTTTTTCCTTATTCCCTTACGTAGCCCCCAAGAGTCGGGTTAATATTGGCTGATAATAATCCGGTTCTTGAATCTTTGTAGAAGCAGAAACATCTAGCATGCAAGGCTCAACTTACTTAGATATGATCTTCAACCATTGTCATTAGCGCCCAAGATCTGGCTCAGTAATTGAGAACTTAGAACCGGAGTTTTATAGAAGATAGGTTACGGAGCCAATTGTAGCCCCCAAGGGCTGGCTCAATCTTTTCTAAAGTTGATTCGGGACTTTCATGCTGAACCTCTTGAACAACTGTGTTTTTAGCTCCAAATTCCGAGTTAACTGAAATAAGATGATTTGGAATTGTTTTTTGATCTAGGATACAAAATAAACATTAGCCCCCAAGTGTCACACATATTGCTTGCAATATGTTTGACACTTGCTGATTTTTCCTTCTCCTGCCAGCTCATCCTATGTTTTGATATGTCGTAGGAAGATTTAAACGAAACCGGGTCAGAAATCGCCGGGTTAAAAGCCAATATGACCGCCCAGCAAGCTGCCCGAAGCGAAGCTGATGAGAAGTGTTGGATCCTTTCTGAAGAGCTTGGCAAACTTAAGGCCGACTTCACAGCCTTCAAGAAAGGCACTACAGCCGATAAAGCCACTTTGACCAAATGGGCGGATGACGCAGACCAGCAGCTGATGATTGTCTCTGATGAGCTGCAATCTTTAAAGCGCCACATCATGAAGATGATAACTGCCCTCTTATATAAGTTGCTGACATCTTTTGCCCAATTTAAATATTGTACTTTGTGGTGGCGACTTATAAAGAAATCTCCGTCTTACACAGGTCCTAGGAGCTGCCAACTTGCCTCTGATGGCCTGCTCCCTTTGAAGGCCGTATATACATTTACAGAACAGCTCTATTGCGGCGCCATATGCACTATCAAAGCCGTCCAGTATAAGGAAGCCATCCCGTCAACTCTCAAAGGGGTCTTGGAACTTTTCTCCACAATGCCAAAGTAGATCGGAGAGCTGAAGAAATCAGCCGCCCGCCAGGGGGCGATTGCAGCTATAAGTCGGGCGTTGGCCTTTGCCCTTGAATTAATGCCGGCTGAAATTATGGACGGGTTTCCTTCAAAGAAGGATGATGGCTCTGAGTTTTCAGATGCTGACTATGCCCGGTGCGTGAAGGATTCTAAGGTCCTAGCCTCCGTCTTAGCCAAACAAGTAAACTTGGCGACTTATCAAGCAGCTTACAACGCCGAACAAAGATCTAACACCCGCCCGCAGTAAGCATATTTTCGCGTCTCAACTTGATCCGTTGCCCTTCTTTGAAGAAGGTCACTTTGCGGCTTTAATCGACAGCACCTGGGATTTGGATCATCTTCAGATCAAGGAGGCTAAAGACCCGGAGCAGGGCAACCCGCCAGCTGTGTAAAGGAGTCCTGCTTGTTATTGACAGCCGGCTCTCGTGATCCGCTAGAGCGGTGTAAAAAACTACATGATATTTTGTGCTCCCCTGAGAGCATATGTAATAGACTGATAGTAACCTTTTTGCCTCTTTGAACTATGCCATTGTGCGCCTATGAAAAGGCTCTGCTCAATATATCAATGCATCTTCCTCGTGCTATTTTTATATGTACAGTCGGCTGTTGGAAAACTTTAAATTCCTGCAAGGATAGATGTATGTTTTGACTGTTTAAGAGTGCGGCTTAAAAGCACAACCCAGAGTCCATTTTTTGGCTTAAGATCCGGCTGATAGGGTCTAATAAGCTATACACGTAGGGCAGGAAACCCCCTGTACGGCTATGTTGACTTGTCAACTTTTTTGGCGTGAACGCCGGTTGTTTAGGGGTAGATCAGCTATACCTAGAGGTGGGAAGCCCCCTTCGACAACCGCAGCTAACATGTCAACTGGATTGGCATAAAGCCGGCTGTTAGGGTTAGATAAGCGATACCCGAATGTAAGAAGCCCCCTTCGACAGCCAATGTTGACTTGTCAACATTTTTGGCATGAACGCCGGTTGTTAGGGATAGATAAGCTACACCCGGAGGTGGGAAGACCCCGTCGACAACCGCAGCTGACATGTCAACTGGATTGGCATAAAGCCGGCTGTTAGGGTTAGATAAGCGATACCCGAAGGTAAGAAGCCCCCTTCGACAACCAATGTTGACTTATCAACTTTTTTGGCACGAACGCCGGTTGTTAGGGATAGATAAGCTACACCTGGAGGTGGGAAGCCCCCTTCGACAACCGCAGCTGACATGTCAACTAGATTGGCATAAAGCCGGCTATTAGGGTTAGATAAGCGATACCCGAAGGTAAGAAGTCCCCTTCGAATACCAATGTTGACTTGTCAACATTTTTGGATGAAAATATGTGAAACGGCAGAGGCCCCGGCTTGCACGGATGCTACTTTATTCATATATAAATATGAAATATACAATGATAGTGTACAATGGTGAGTCTCAACAACATAAGTGTAATAAGGCCGCAGATGCGCTATGTTCCACGACCGGCGGGTCTCCTGACCCGAAGTATCTGAGTCGTCCCGGATGTCAGTGAGATAATATGACCCATTGTTGAGATTTCTGCTGACCACGAAGGGTCCTTCCCATTGAGGAGATAACTTATTCATATTTGTTTGGTCTTGAATCAGCCGCAGCACTAAGTCGCCCTCTTGAAACATCCGGGTCTTAACCCTGCGGCTATGATAGCATCATAGGTCTTACTGATAGATTGTCGAATGGGCAGCCGCCAGCTCTCTTTTCTCCTCCAATGCATCCAACGCGTCTTGACGCGCCATCTCATTGTCCGTCTCAACATAAGCCGCCACCCTTGGCGAGTCATGCCGGATGTCACTTGGCAACAGGGCCTCTGCACCGTAAACCATGAAGAACGGTGTCTATGCCGTGGATCGGTTAGGGATAGTTCTGATGCTCCATAAGACGGAAGGCAACTCTTCGACCCAACAACCCGGCGTCCGTTGCAAAGAACCATAAGACGTGGCTTGATGCCCCTCAAGATTTCTTGATTGGCACGCTCCGCCTGACCATTGGACTGAGATGAACAACCGTGGAAACATCAAGCCAGATGTGCTCCAAGTAGCAGAATTTTTTCATAGCCCCCTTAGATAAGTTTGTGCCATTGTCAAAAGGTTTCCATGCGAAGATGTCCCGATTCTCACAGATGAATTCGATGAGCACGCTTTCCTATTTGGGGTCCACGTGAGCCCTAATGATGAACTGTTTCGACGAGTCGCCCGGAGTGAAATCTATTGCCTTGGTATCATCCGCCAAAAACCTGAGGGGCGGCTCAATCTCCGTTGTGGGCTTTTTTAGCGGGGTCATATCCTCTGGGTCAACGTTCTCCTTATAAAACTTAAGCTCTTCCTGAGCACAACTGGATTCTGCGTAAGCCGCATCTCCTTCCTCGCATTCAATAGTCGTATTCCGATAACCATGAACGGTAATTGTAACATTTAACCCAGGCATCTTGAGATGTAAGTAGACATAGCAGGGCCTAGCCATGAACTTAGCATAAGCTGACCGTCCAAACAACGCATGGTAAGGGCTTTTAATCTTAACCACTTCGAACCACAAGGACTCCACCCTATAGTTATATTCGTCACCAAAAGCAACTTCCAAAGAAATCCTGCCCACCGGATAAGCCAACTTGCTTGGGAGCACACCATGAAAGATGGTGGATGAGGGCTTAAGATCCTTGTCAAGAAGTTTCATCCGCTGGAAGGTATCATAATAAAGGATGTTAATACTGCTGCCTCCACCCATAAGTACCTTGTTCACCATATATCCTCCCACTTGGGGTGCAACAACCAAAGCCAGCCAGCCCGGGTCATCAACCCGCAGCGGGTGATCCTCCAGGCTCCAAGTTATGTCATATTCGGACCACTTCAAGTAGTATGGCAGAGCCCGCGCAACAGCATTAACCGCTCACTTACGTAACTTCTGATCCCGTTTGTTAAGGCTGGTTGTGAAAACATGATACTGGCTTGAACTAAGCTGCTTGGGATTACTCTAATACCCATACTAGTTATGTTGTTGCTGATTGTTATTACGAGAGTGTTGCGAATGTCCTCCTTGATTGCCCTCACCATGATGACCGGATGCTGAGCTGTCGGATCCAAATCCGGCTCCTGACCCGCCCGGTCCTGATCCGCCGGGCGGGCCACCGCCCTGGTTGTTGTGTTGCTGCGTGTGGTAATTCTTGAACTTCTGCATAATATGGAAATCACCCCATGTTTGCGCTGAAGGATTACCGGCTGGCTGTGTTCCGGACAGGGCTTGTTAAGTGCATCCTCTAAATTGAAAGGAGTTCGGTTTTTAATAAAAGGCGGCCTGAACCTCCCGTTATCGTTCGGATGATTTTGGCTGGTGCTTGCATTGGCTATCAATTCTGACCTGCCATCAGGGTTCTTCCGCTTACTCTAGCTACCATTGCTTGCCGCACCCTTGCCCTAATTGTTCCTCTGGCCTTGGCCAGCCTTCTCCTCATCAGCTCTTTGATACTTTGTGTTATCAGAGTCGGCATACTTTGTGAGACCCGTCATGAGTTCTCCCATGTCCTCACACGTATGCTTGAGCCGGCCAAGCTTCTGCTTCAGTGGGATGAAGTGACAGTTGTTTTCTAAGGTCAACACCACTTGAGACGCCATGATCTGCTCAGAGGAATGGATGGTTGTCGACACCTGCCGGACCCAATGATGAGCTGACTCATTCTCCTGCTGAACACAATGATCGTGATCCACAATGGTCAAAGGCTGTTGCATGTTCCTTGAAAGTTTTTGATGAACCTTGCTCTCAGCTCAGCCCATGAATTAATGGTATTGGGTGGCAAGCCCTTTAACCACGTGCGAGCCGGACCTTCAAGCATCATGATGAAGTATTTTCCGCACACCGCCTCACTGAACTCCAACATCTCCATAGCAAGCTCAAAACTTTCAGCCCAGGCCTCCGGAGGTAGATCTACAGTGTAATTCGGGACCTTGCGGGGCCCCTTGAAATCCTTTGGCAACCGCTCACTCTGTAGAGCCGACGATAAACACGGTACTCCCACGGCCCTGGTGGTCACTCCTGCTCCCACTGGGGCAGAGGGCGCGGGCTCTTGGTGAGCCACCGTGGCCAAAGCTGCCGCCTCTTGCTAGCTTCTCGCCCGGTTCAAGAATGCTTGCGCATCCAGAGCTGGCTGATCCCCCGCTAGAGCCTCTCTATGCCGATCGCTGCTAGAGACCACATGCGACTCATAGCGTCGGCTAAAGCTACGGCTGGGGAGATGTGTTGAATGAACATGGCTCCGGCTGTAAGCATACTTTTCCTGCTGGGCCATCGCTGTCTGAAGGTATCCAATGGCATTCCGCACATCCTCCCCAAAAGGTTCTTCGTCCGAGATAGGGATTGTCTCGAGCTGTGTGGTCGCTGCCACCATGTTCTTTGCCGGGTTGGAATAATGACCCGCCGATGTTGGAAAGACCACTGGTGAGGCCTGGTTTCGTCGGACTGGGTGTGGTGTCGGACCAGCCGCCGGCCGGCTTCCAGGTACATCCGCCGCTTGCCCCGTTCCCGGCATGTTGAAGAGGTTCCTAGCCTCGTAACGCTCGGGCAAGCGGGATTGATGTCTCATCCGGTGCACCGCACCCATCGATTGTTGTTCCAGCCCAAGGCGGAAGGCATCCGTCTTAATGCGTTCTGCCTCTTCCTTCATCTGGACTTTTAGCTCGGCCATCCTGTGCTACTCCTCCGCCATGCGATCCTTGAGCCTCACAATCTCCAAGTTCCGGGTAGCTTGATTATCTGGTGTAACTTCAGTGGCCATCAGGGCCGCAAGCTCGTTCATCAGATCCAGAAGAACTTGGGCCGGCGGCGGCAGCGGTGGGTCAGCCCCCGAGGTTGTTGCTCCCGCGGCTGTGCTGTTTGCCCCTCGGGCCGATCCTGCCATGAACACGGCCACATGAAACGGCATCCCAAGATATTCTGGCTTAGAGCGAAACAACTCAGGGTAAAGGTCGTCGTAGCCCCCTATCCCACCTTTCTGAAGATGGTAGATCGATTCCATCTCCCCGCTTGAAGACTCGTCTTCTGAATGGACGAGAGTTTCCTACGACCCAAAAGCTTCTAGATAAATACCTTGAGTGAATCCCACGAAGATGTGCCTCCGTCCCTGGTTAATACAGACGGGCTAGACATCACGAGCGGGTTGCGCGCGCTGAGCCGGCTCGACGACGTCGGTGCAGACGTCTTCCCCGGGTGTAGATCCGTCGATCCTTCCGATGAAGACATGGATCCCGCCGAGAGGAACTTGGAATCCATATTCCACAGAGCCGGCATCAAGTCCCCAGTCGGCGCCGTCGATGTAGAGCCGGTCACGGTGACTCTTTCTCATCCTTCCCACAACGTATCCCTCGAGCCCCGGGAGAGAGCCTTTTGAGAACACAGCACCACCGAGCGCGGGCCCCATGCTGGGCGCCAACTGTCGTGGTTTTATCACGGCAGATGTCCTGGTAACGGACTTGGGTTCGAGGCCATTGCTAACGTGATGGACTCAAAGGGGTTGATTGGGAGGAAGGACGCGAGTTTACCCAGGTTCGGCCCCTCTAGTCGAGGTAATAGCCTACGTCCTGCTTGTGCTTGTATTGCTTGATGTATCAATTACAAGGGAGCTATTCCTTCACCTAGTTTTCGATAGCCTATCCTTAAGCCGCCCTAGGTCTCGCCTTTAATAAGAGGTCAAGACCACGGGTCTCATACAAGTTGTAACCGACTCTCGATACATGTACAAGTCTATCTCTACTTCCTCTTGCCTTCTTGGTCATGTTGTCTCCGGGCGGCTTACGTGCCCGGGTCTCCTCCATCCGGGCCATGGGCCGGCCCGTCTTGCCAAGCCTCCGCATGTCTCGAGCTTAAGTCTTCACGGCCCACTCCTGAGCTGGTGTACGAGTCGCACAGTGTGACCCGGAACTATTGTGGGGTCTCACCGTGGGGTTATATCCCCAACAGTACTCCTCCGGTGTCAGTGAGTTGCATGTTCTCATGGTCATAGGAACAAATAATTGACATGCAGAAAACGGTAGCAATAAACTGACACGATCATATGCTACGTTTGTAGTTTGGGTCTTGTCCATCACATCATTCTCCTAATGATGTGATCCCGTTATCAAATGACGTCTCATGTCCATGACTAGGAAACCATAGCCATCTTTGATCAACGAGCTAGTCTATTAGAGGCATAGTAGGGACATGGTGTTGTCTATGTACCCACACACGTATCTGAGTTTCCAATCAATACAATTATAGCATGGATAATAAACGATTATCATGAACAATATGATAAGAACCAATTTATTATTGCCTCTAGGGCATATTTCCAACAAATATATGTACATACCAAAACAATTAATCCATCAATTAGTCAGCACAGGCTTAATTAATATATATACCTTGCCGGACGACTTTGCAACAACTCCCTTCGTTCGGTCACTCGAGCTGTTATCATGGACTCCTTCTTCCTCCGGCTCTCGGTCACCGGAGCCGTCATCATGGTCTCCTTCTTCCTCCAGCATTCGGTGACCGAAGCCGTCATCATCATGTCCTAGCTCTTGTGTGTCAAAATTGATTAACAAGAAGATATCACCGCTGCTGCGGATCATGTCCCCCAACAACTCTTCTCCTTCAAAGTCTCTTTTCATGGTTGGATCCATGGTTTCTGCCAATATTACAACATGGCAATTAATATACAAACATGACAGATGGATATATTAATTAGTAGCAAACATAGACAAGGGATCATATTAGTGCCCTTGATGCTTCTACGGTTTGGGGTGGCCTCGACAAAGCTTCTCGAGATTCAATGGCCTCGACGCTTATAGGGTTTGGGTGGCCTCGACAATAATTTTAGGGATTGGGTGGCCTCGGCAACGCTTCTAGGGTTTGGTCGGGTGAGAGGGGGTTGATCGAAGTTACCGGAGTTTTCTTGTAGTGGTTTGGGTCACTACTAGAAAAAGGCTTATCCCCAATATCTCTACTAGTGGCGCACCATGATAGTGGTGCGCCACAGCTATATAGCAGTGGCGCACCAGAATCAAGTGCGCCGTTGCAATTTTTTACTAATGGCGCACCACCTGAGCAGTGCGCCATTGCTATTTTTTTGGTCCATCCCCCCCACCAGACATAGCTATGGCGCACCAACCTAGCTGCGCCACTGCTATGCTACATAGTAGTGGCGCACCTAGGTGTGGTGCGCCATTGCTATGTCTGGTGGGGGTGTGCCTGCGTGTGTGTGTGAGGTTAGTAATGGCACACCCTCCCTGGTGCTCCATTGCTAGGGTTAGCAATGGCGCACCAGGGAGGGTGCGCCATTACTAATGTCTCACACGCACAAACACACACAACCCCCCCCCCCCCCCGGTGGATCGTCTTTTAGGTTTTTTAAAAAATAAAATAAAATGATAAAAGATTCAAAACAATAGATGCCTATGTGTTATGTGTTCTAGTTGTTAGGAAAATTAACAAACATGAATTTTGATTTTTTTGCAAAAGGCCACCGTGTTTCGGTAAAATGGCCGTAACTTTTGCATACGACCTCCGATGAAAAAGTTTTTTATATGAAAAATTATCTACTCGAAAAGATACATCCGAATTCTAGAATCCTCAAAAACCTAATAGACAAAAAGTTACAATGCTTTTAAGATCTGGAGGCAAAACAAATCGAAAAAAAATGCAATAAATAAATAAATTAGCAATGGCGCACTAGTGCATGGTGCACCACTGCTATTTTCCCGCCTTCAAAATACAAAAAAAATAAAAATAAAAAACTAGTTTGCAATGACGCACCTTATGAATAATGCGCCACTACTATTTTCCCTCCTTCACAATTCAAAAAAATAGCAATGGTGCATCGGTGCATGGTGCGCCACTGCTAAGTTGGGACAGAAGTTTAAAAGGGCCGGCCAGCCACTTACCCCTTCATTCTTCTCCTCCTCTCCTCCACTCCACGTCCTCCTCTCCTCCTCTCCTTCACTCCATCTCCAACTCTCCGGCGACCTCAACCTCCTCACAGTGCTCCTCCTCCGGTGACCTCCTCCTCACGGTGCTCCTCCTCCGGCGACCTCCTCCTCCCTCCTCTCCTCCTCACGGTGCTCCTCCTTCGGCGACCTCCTCCTCCCTCCTCTCCTCCTCACGGTGCTCCTCCTTCCTCTCCTGCTAACGGTCCTCCTCCTCCTCCCTCCTCTCCTCCTCACGGTGATCCTCCTTCGGCGACCTCCTCCTCCCTCCTCTCCTCCTCACGGTGCTCCTCCTTCCTCTCTTGCTCACGGTACTCCTCCTCCTTTCCAGCGACCTCCTCCTCCCTCCTCTCCTGATCCTCACGGTCTCTCCTCCCTCCTCTCCTCCTCATGGTCTCTCCTCCCTCCTCCTCTACTTCTGGCCACATGTGGAGCTCCCCCGGCACAAAGAACGTACCAGATCCAGGTCGAGAACGAAATTTGAAAAAAAAACCAAGCGAAAAAGACGAGCAAAAAAACAAGCCAAAAAATGAGCCAGATCCAGATCCAAATGCAAAATTCAAAAATAGCAATGACGCACGGTGGGGGTTAGACGGTGCGCCACTACTATATTCCCGCCTTCAAAATTCAAAAAAACTCAAAAATATTCAAAAAAAAGCTACCAGTGGCGCACTTGTAGCAATAGTAATGGCGCACTACAAGGTGCGCCACTCTTACCTGCAATACTAATGGCGCACCAGAGGTGCGCCACTGTAACCTGCAATACTAATGGTGCACCAGAGGTGCGCCAGTAGTATTTGTTACTAGTGGCATGGTGAAAGTGGTGCACCTATAGTGGGCCATTAATGGCAAAAATAGGTGCGCCACTAACAGTCCTTTTTCTAGTAGTGGGTGGCCTTAAAAGTTTGTCAGGTAGGGGAGAGAGGGGGTAGGAGATCGACAATGCTTTTTTAGTCCTGGATTAGGCGGACTCGAGAGTTGGTCGGGCGAGAGGGGGTTGATCGAAGTTATCGGAGTTTTCTTCTAGTGGTTTGGGTGGCCTCAAGAGTTTGTCAGGTTGGGGCGAGAGGGGGTAGGAGATCGACAATGCTTTTTCAGTCCCGGTTTAGGTGGAGTAGAGAGTTGGTCGGGTGAGACGGGGTTGATCGACGTCCCCCCACATGTCAAAATTACCGGAGTTTTCTATATGAACAAAAAAATGTCGGCGGACATATCATCACGCGGCGGCGGTAACAAAACGTGATGCATATCATCATGATGCAGCGGTACCAAACTTTTCTGTTTTTTAAATAAATGCCGACTATTTTCATACACACATATATATCATCATATATCATCATACATACATATATCATCATATATCATCATACACACACACATATATATATATGAACAAAAAACATCATACACACATATATATGAACAAAAAACATCATACACACATATATATGAACAAAAAACAAAAAATCATCCTCACATATAGGTGAGGGGGATGTGGCCGGAGCGGGGCAGAGTAGTGGCCGGAGCGGGGCGGGGTGGCCGCCGCGGGTCGGGGCGGCCGGTGCGGGGTGGCGCGGGTCGGGGCGGCCGGAGCGAGGTCAGGGATGGCGGTCGGCGCCGGTGATGGCGACGAAAAGCACGCGAGATTTGGGCAGCGTGACGGCATGGGTGGGATCTGGCCTTCGAGGGAGCTATATGGGTCAAAAACTACTATGTGTGGGGTTTTATACAGGGCGCATTGGTCCCGGTTCGGGGCTCCAACCGGGACCAATGCCACCCTTTGGTCTCGGTTCGTGCCACCAAACGAGACCAAAGCCCTCTTTTCAGCAGCCCAATGGGCGGGAAGCAGAGGCCTTTGGTCCCGGTTGGTTCCACGAACCGGGACCGAAGGGTGGCATTGGTCCCGGCTGGTGCCACGAACCGGGACCAATGGTCCCTTTTCGTCAGCCCAAAGGGTGGGAAACAGGGATCTTTGGTCCCGGTTGGTGGCACCAACCGGGACTAAAGGGGCGCATTAGTCCCCGTTGGTGCCACAAACCGGGACCAATGGCCTTGCACTGCGGTGTGGTGGGAGTTTATTTCCACCTCACCAAGCAAAGGTTGACCAATAATTCAAAGACACATCGTCCCTTTTCAACCCTTTTCTGACTTCATTTGCTATTTTTCATGCATTTCATCATTTATTTTGAGCTAAAATGACCCTGAATTAAAAAGCACTGCAAATAAACTCTGAAATGGTTGAAACTTGGCATGATACAATCATTTCACCCACATACTATGTGTTAAAAAGTTGAGAGGGTTACGACAAAAACTGGATGCATTTCGTGTACAAAATGGACAATCTGTTTCGAGGTATCACGGTTTCGGACGAAAACTCATCTGTTACAAAGGAATTTTATTCTTTTTAACTTATTTGAACTCCATACTTTTTATGTGTTCAAAATGCACCATTCAAAGCCACACCATCAATTTTTAACCCTTTCTGACTTCATTTGGTATTTTTCATGCACTCACTGATATTTTTGAGCTAAATAACCCTGAAATTGATAAGCACTTCAAATGAACTCTGAAAAGGTTGAAAATTGGCATGATATAATCATTTCAACCACGTAGCATGTTATAAAAAGTTGAGAGGGTTACGACAAAAACTAGATGCACTTCGCGTACAAAATGAACAATCTCTTTCGAAGTATCAGGTTTCGAACGGAAACTCAGCTATTACAAAAGGCATTTCAATTCCTCACATGTAACTGCAGTGATATTCTAGATCAAAGGCATTAGCATAATAGTAGTGGAGAGAAAGTCTTCACTTTTTCTTCGCTTGTGTCCTTTGCTTATTGCGCCGTAACCATGGATAATCTTCATTGTTTAACAGGGTGATTCGGTCAGCCTTGACTTTGAAGGGAGGAATTTCCTGAAACTTTTCATAATCTTCAGACATGTCTGTCTTGCCCTCGAATCCCACAATGTCTCTTTTGCCTAAAACAACTATGTGACTCTTTGGATCATCGTATGATGTATTCGCTTCCTTATCTTTTCTTTTTCTCGGTTTGGTAGACATGTACTTAACATAGATAACCTGCGCCACATCATTGGCTAGGACGAATAGTTCGTTTGTGTAGCCAAGATTGTTGAGATCCACTGTTGTCATTCCGTAATGTGGGTCTACTTGTACCCTACCTCTTGTAAGATTGACCCATTTGCATCGAAACAAAGGGACCTTCAAATCATGTCCATAGTCAAGTTCCCATATCTCCTCTATGTAACCATAATATGTGTCGACCTTCCCATTGGTCGTTGCTGCATCAAACTGGACACCCCTATTTTGGTTGGTGCTCCTTTGGTCTTGGGCGATTGTTTAACATGTATTCCCATTTATCTTGTACCCTTTGTAAGTCAATATAGTCAAAGATGGTCTCCTGGCCAACGAGTATAGCTCATTAGAAACAGTGTTGTCACACCTGAGACGTGTTTGCAACCAACTGCGGAAAGTCTTGATGTGTCACATGTAATCAAGTCGTCACACTGCTCTGGGTGTTTGGAGCGCAAAATGTTCTTGTGTTCATCGACATACAGGGTCACCGAGGTAGAATTCTATAGAATTGTGTAGTATGCTTGAGCCCTAGAATGCCCGTCCCACATATTATTGATGTCGCCCCTAGCGTGCCTTTTCCAGTTAGTCTCCCCTCATACCGTGATTGCGGGCGACCAATATTCTTTAAGGTTAAGAATGAAGTCAAGAATGGAGATGCTTCCTGATGGCCTAGCGCGGTTACGGACATATTTCTTTAGGACTCCCATCAAATATAGGGCCCAATACGACAATCTCGTTGACTAGATGAACTAGGACGTGCGTCATGATATTGGAGAAGGATGGTGGGAACACCAGCTCGAAACTAACAAGACATTGCGCCACATCACTCCTTAACCTTGGTAGGATTTCTTGATCGATCACCTTCTGAGAGATTGCATTGAGGAATGCACATAGCTTCACAATGGCTAATCGAACATTTTCTGGTAGATGCCCCCTCAATGCAACCGGAAGCAGTTGCGTCATAATCACGTGGCAGTCATGAGACTTTAGGTTCTGGAACTTTTTATTTGCCATATTTATTACTCCCTTTATATTCGACGAGAAGCCAGACGGGATCTTCATAATGAGCAGGCATTCAAAGAAGATTTCCTTCTCCTCTTTGGTAAGAGCGTAGCTGGCAGGACCTTCATACTCCTTCGGAGGCATGACGTCTTTTTCGTGAACACGTTGCTGGCCCTCCCGTGCCTCCGGTGTATCTTTTTTCTTCCCATACACGCCCAAGAAGCTCAGCAGGTTCACGCAAAGATTCTTCATCACGTGCATCACGTCAATTGCAGAGCGGACATCTAGGTCTTTCCAGTAGGGTAGGTCCTAAAATATAGATTTCTTCTTCCACATGGGTGCGTGTCCCTCAGCGTCATTCAGAAAAGATAGTCCGCCAGGACCCTTTCCAAAGATTACTTGTAAATCATTGACCATAGCAAGCATGTGATCACCTATATGGATGGCGTGCTTCTTCCGGTGATCTGCCTCGCCTTTGAAATGCTTGCCTTTCTTTCGACATTGATGGTTGGTCGGAAGAAATCGACGATGCCCAAGTACACATTCTTCCTGCAATTGTCCAAGTATATACTTTCGGTGTCATCTAAACAGTGTGTGCATGCATGGTATCCCTTGTTTGTCTGTCTTGAAAGGTTACTGAGAGCAGGCCAATCATTGATGGTTACAAAGAGCAACGCATGCAGGTCAAATTCCTCCTGTTTGTAGTCATCCCACACACGTACACTGTTTCCATTCCATAGCAGTAAAAGTTCTTCAACTATTGGCCTTATGTACACATCAATGTCGTTGCCGGGTTACTTAGGGCCTTGGAAGAGAACTGGCATTATAATGAACTTCCACTTCATGCACAGCCAAGGAAGAAGGTTATAGATGCATAGAGTCACGGGCCAGGTGTTGTGATTGTTGCTCTGCTCCCCAAAAGGATTAATGTCATCCGCGCTTAAACCAAACCATACGTTCCTTGCGTCACCTGCAAACTCCTTCCAGTACTTTCTATCAATTTTTCTCCACTAAAACCAATCAGCGGGTGCTCTCAACTTCCCGTCTTTCTTACGGTCCTCTCTATGCCATCGCATATTCTTGGCATGCTCTTTGTTTCTGAACAGACGTTTCAACCATGGTATTATAGGAGTATACCACATCACCTTGGCAGCAACCCTCTTCCTGGGGCGCTCGCCCTCAACATCACCAAGGTTATCGCGTCTTTTCTTATAGCGCAATGCACCGCATACCGGGCATGCATTCCGTTCCTCGTACTCACCGCGATACAGGATGCAGTCATTAGGGCATGCATGTATCTTCTGCACCCCCAATCCTAGTGAGCATACAACCTTCTTTGCTATGCACGTACTGTCGGGCAATTCATTATCCTTTGGAAGCTTCTTCTTCAATATTTTCAGTAGCTTCTCAAATCCTTTGTCAGGTACACCATTCTCTGCCTTCCACTGCAGCAATTCTAGTGTGGTACCGAGCTTTTTTGTGATCCTCGAACATATACACAGGTCTCATTGACCAACATGTGATACACAGTTCTCATTGAGCAACATATAGCTCTCCAAACCTTCTAATTAAACCATGCATGGAAACTATTTAAAACATTTCAATGCAACAACAAATGCGATCATAATCAGAAATAAGGTAACAATTGATCCAACGTCATAATGATACCAATCCTCTTTATCGATGGCATAGTTTCTAATCTTTTGAAGCTTCAAGCGAATTGCAGCCATATTTGTCCTGTGATCATCGACGATATCGGCAACATGCAACTCCAATCCCATCTTCTCATCTTCAGTTCTTTTCAATTTTTCTTTCAAATGATCGATTTCTTTTTCAGATTTAGTTAACTTGTCGAGCTGAATTGCATAGTCGGTATCCATTTCTGGTTCAACTAGTTCCTATAGACAAAAACATCTACGTCAATTTGGTGGCATAATTAATTGTCATAGACATTAGATGTGTGAAATAGTTATAAAAGATAATATACCACATCTGAATCATAGATTGGACAAGGGCTGACGTGGGCGGATACTATAACCATGGCACTATATAATAACAAACAATAATAAAAGTAAGAAAATCATACGAGTAAGTATATTTTCTTTTAGAAAGAAGATAAGATCAAGAGGCTCACCATGCGCTGGCTATCGACGGCGGTTTCAGGATGGGGATAGGACAGGACGGACCGCCAAACCAAGACAAATCTTGACGAAAATGGAGTTTGGACAAGGAGCTTCGAACACCTCATGTCCATAGGAGGTGAGCTAGAGCACCACCAAGCTCTAACACCGTTGTCCTGAAAAAACAAAGCACTCCATGGCTCTACTAGCGGCGGGCGAGGGTTTATATAGGCAGATCATTGGTTTTGATTTGTGGCTAGAACTGGGACAATAGTTCTCCCTTTGGTCCCAGTTCCAGCCATGAACTGGGACCAATGGTCGTGGGCCATGAGCAAGGCACATTAGTCCCAGTTCGTGCCTGGAACCGGGACCAAAGGGGCTAGATGAACCAGGACAAATGGCCCACGTGGCCCGGACGGCCCCCTCGGCTCACGAACCAAGACAGTTTCCACCTTTGGTCTAGGTTCGTGAACAAACCGGGATTAATGTGTTGGGGAACGTTGCATGGGAAACAAAAAATTTCCTACGCACACACAAGATCTATCCATGATGATGAGCATCTACGAGAGAGAGAGTGGATCTATGTACCCTTGTAGATCAATAAGCAGGAAGCGTTAAGAAATGCGGTTGATGTAGTCGAACGTCTTCCCGATCCAAATCGCCGAGCGTCCCGCGGTCCAATCACGATCTGTCTCGATATAGCATCGAATGGACAATACCTCCGCGTTCAGGACACGTAGGACTTGACGATGATCTCCGCCTTCTTGATACAGCAAGAGGGTGCGGAGAGGTGGAAGACTTCTCCGACAGCGTGACGGCACTCCGGCGATGGTCGTGGAGCTGTTCAGGGAAGTCTTCGCCTAAGCACTGCAAAAAACCGATCTAGAGGAGAAACTATGCACTAGAGGAGAGGGCAGCACGTGGCACAAAATTCTGTGCAAAAACGCTCAAAACCACTAGTATATATAGGAGGAGGGGAGGAGGAGGCTTGGCCCTCAAGGGGCCAGCCCTAGGCTTCGGCCGAACCAAGGAGGGAGAAGTCCTCCTCCTCCACTTCTAGTAAGATTAGGACTCCTTACTTATTTGTTCCTTTTTGCCTTTTTCCATCTTTTTCCTTTTGGGATTTTCCTCCCAGACGCATGGGCCTTGTGTGGGAGTTCCACCAGCCCACAAAGGGCTGGTATTCACCTTCCCACAGACCATGTAGCCTCTTGGGTCGAAATACCCCTCCCGATGGTCCCCCGGTACACTACACGCACTCCCGGTACATTACCGATGAGACCGAAACTTTTCCAGTGACCAAAACAGGACTTCCTATATATCAATGTTTACCTCCGGACAATTCCGGAGATCCTCGTGACATCCGGGATCTCATCCGGGAGTCCGAACAACCTTCGGTCACCACCATGCATAACTCTATACTACCGAAACGTCACCAAACCTTAAGTGTGCAGACCCTGAGGGTTCGAGAACTATGTAGACATGACCGAGACACCTCTATGGTCAATAACCAATAGTGGGACCTAGATGCCCATATTGGTTCATACATATTCTATGAAGTTCTTTATCTGTCGAACCTCTATGTCAAGGATTCAGTTAATCCCGTATGATGTTCCCTTTGTTCTTCGGTATGTTACTTGCCAGAGATTCGATCGTCGGTATCTCCATACCTAGTTCAACCTTTTTACCGGCAAGTCTCATTACTCGTTCCATAATACAAGATCCCGTGGCTAACACTTAGTCACATTGCTTGCAAGGCTTATTGTGATGTTGTATTACCGAGTGGGCCCTTAGATACATCTCCGTCACACGGAGTAACAAATCCCAGTCTTGATCCATGCCAACCCAACAGACACCCTCGAAGATACCTGTAATGCACCTTTATAGTCACCCAGTTACGTTGCGATGTTTGATACACACAAGGCGCTCCTTCGGTGTCCGTGAGTTGCATGATCTCATGGTGATAGGAACTTATACTTGACAGATAGAAAACAGTAGCAATAAACTGACACGATCATATGCTACGTTTGTAGTTTGGGTCTTGTCCATCACATCATTCTTCTAATGATGTGATCCCATTATCAAATGAAATCACATGCCAATGGTTAGGAAACCTTGACCATCTTTGATTAATGAGCTAGTTCACTAGAGGCATACTAGGGACCAAGTGTTGTCTATTTACCCACACATGTAATGTGTTTCCAATCAATACAATTATAGCATGGAAAATAAACGATTATCATGAACAAGGAAATACAATAATAAACACTTTATTTATTGCCTCTAGGGCATATTTCCAACGGTCTCCCACTTGCACTAGAGTCAATAATCTAGTTCACATCACTATGTGATTTACATTGTAATGAATCGAACACCCATGCAGTTCTGGTGTTGATCATGTTTAGCCCTTGGAAGAGGTTTAGTCAACGGGTCTGCAACATTCAAATCCGTGTGCACTTTGCAAATATTTATGTCCTTCTCCTCGATGTAATCGTGGATGGAGTTGAAGCGTCGCTTTATGTGTCTAGTCCTCTTGTGAAATCTTGATTCCTTGGCCAGAGCAATGGCACCAGTGTTGTCACAGAACAGGTTCATTGGATTCTGTGCACTGGGCACTACTCCAAGATCTGTCATGAATTTCTTCATCCAGACACCTTCCTTCACCGCCTCCGAGGCTGCGATCTACTCCGCTTCGCATGTAGAATCGGCTACCACGCTTTGCTTGGAACTGCACTAGCTTACCGCTCCCCCGTTGAGAATAAATGCATATCCGGTTTGTGACTTAGAGTCATTCGGATCAGTGTCAAAGCTTGTATCGACGTAACCCTTTACGACGAGCTCTTTATCACCTACATAAACGAGAAACATTTCCTTAGTCCTTTTCAAGTACTTAAGGATATTCTTGACCGCTGCCCAGTGTTCCATTCCAGGATCACTTTGAAACCTTCCGTCCATACTTATGGCAAGGCTGACATCCGGTCTTGTGCATAGCATTGCATGCATGATAGAACCTATGGCTGAAGCATAGGGGATGACACTCATCTTTTCTCTATCTTCTGCAGTCACTGGTCATTGAGTCTTACTCAACTTCACACCTTGTAACACAAGCAAGAACCCCTTCTTGGACTGATCCATTTTGAACTTCTTCAAAACTTTATCAAGGTATGTGCTGTGTGAAAGTGCTATTAAGCGTCTTGATCTATCTCTATAGATCTTAATGCCTAATATGAAAGCAGCTTCTCCTAGGTCCTTCATTGAAAAACTCTTGTTCAAATATTCCTTCATGCTTTCCAGCATTTCTATATTGTTTCCAATTAGCAATATGTCATCCACATATAATACTAGAAATGCTATAGAGCTCCCACTCACTTTCTTTTAAATACAAGCTTCTCCATAAACTTGTATAAACTCAAACGCTTTGATCACCTCATGAAAGCGCTTATTCCAACTCCGACATGCTTGCACCCGCCCATAAATGGATCGATGGAGTTTGCAAACTTTGTCAGCATTCTCTGGATCGACAAAACCTTCTGGTTGCATCATATACAACTCTTCCTCAAGAAAACCATTGAGGAACGTTGTTTTGACATCCATTTGCTAAATTTCATAGTCGAAATAAGCAGCTATTGCTAACATGATTCTGACGGACTTAAGCATCGCTACGGGTGAGAAGGTCTCATCGTAGTCAACTCCTTGAACTTGTGAAAAACCCTTTGCCACAAGTCGAGCTTTATAGATGGTGACATTACCGTCCGCGTCCGTCTTCTTCTTAAAGATCCATTTGTTCTGAATGGCCTTTTGCCCTTCAGGTAATAGCTACAAAGTCCACACTTTTTTTTCATACATGGATCCCATCTCGGATTTCATGGCCTCTAACCATTTCTCGGAATCCAGGCCCATCACTGCTCCTCCATAGCTCGTAGGTTCATTGTTGTCCAACAACATGACCTCCAAGACAGGGTTGCCGTACCACTCAGGAGTAGTACGCGCCCAAGATAGGGTTCCAGCTTTTCAGGCTGAAGCTTTTTGACATAAGCATCACATCCCCAAACTTTAAGAAATGACAACTTTGGCCTCTTGCCAAACCATAGTTCATATGGCGTCGTCTCAACGGATTTTGATGGTGCCCTATTTAAAGTGAATACAACTGTCTCTAATGCATAACCCCAAAATGATAGCGACAAATTAGCAAGAGACATCATCATCGCACCATATCTAATAAGGTTCGATTATGACGTTCGGACACAGCATTACGCTATGGTGTTCCGGGCGGTGTCAACTGTGAAACAATTCCACACTGTCTTAAGTGAATACCAAACTCATAACTCAGATATTCACCTCCTCGATCATATCGCAGGAATTTAATCTTCTTGTTACGATGATTCTCAACTTCACTGTGAATTTTTTTGACCTTTTCAAATGTTTCAGACTTGTGTTTCATTAAGTAAATATACCCATATCTACTTAAGTCATCAGTGAAGGTGAGATAATAACGATATCCACCATGCACTATAACATTCATTGGAGTGCACACATCAGTATGTATGATTTACAATAAGTCACTTGCCCGTTCCATTGTTCCAGAGAATGACGTTTTAGTCAGCTTGCCCATGAGGCATGGTTCACATGTGTCAAGTGATTCAAAATCAAGTGACTCCAAAAGCCCATCAGTATGGAGCTTCCTCATGCGTTTTACACCAATATGACCTAAACGGCAGTGGCACAAGAAAATGGTACTATCATTATCAACTCTACATCTTTTGGCATCAATGCTATGAATATGTGTATCATCACTATCAAGATTCAACATGAATAAACCCCTCACATTGGGTGCATGACCATAAAAGATATTACTCATATAAATAGAACAACCATTATTCTCTGATTTAAATGAGTAACCGTCTCGCAATAAACAAGATCCAGGCATAATGTTCATGCTTACGCAGGCACTAAATAACAATTATTCAGGTTCATCACTAATCCCGATGGTAATTGAAGAGAGAGCGTGCCGACGGCGATCACATCAACCTTGGAATCATTTCCCACGTGCATCGTCACTTCGTCCTTTGCCAGCCTTCGTTTATTCCATAGTTCCTGTTTTGAGTTGCAAATGTGAGCAACCGAACCGGTATCAAATACCTAGGCACTACAACGAGAGTTAGTAAGGTACACATCAATAACATATATATCATATATACCTTGTTTGTCGTTGGACGCCTTCTTGTTAGCCATTTACTTGGGGCAGTTCCCCTTCCAATGACCAGTTCCCTTGCAATGAAAGCACTCAGTTTCTGGCTTGGGTCCATGCTTGGGATTCTTTACAGGAGTAGCAATTTCTTTGCCATCCTTCTTGGTTTTATCCTTCTTGCCCTTGCCCTTGCCCTTGCCATTCTTCTTGTAACTAGTGGTTTTATTGACAATCAAAACTTGATGTTCTTTCTGGATTTCAGACTCAACGACTTTTAGCATCACAAACAGCTCGGCGACTGACTTGTTCATCCCGTGCATGTTATAGTTCATCACAAATCTCTTGTAACTAGGTGGCGGTGATTGAACAACTCTGTCAATGATCGCCTCTGGTTGAAGGGCAATTCCCAACTCTGCCAAACGAATCGAGTACCCAGACATTCTGAGTATATGTTCACTGATAGACCCATTCTCCTCCGTTTTGCAAGCATAGAACTTATCGGAGGTCTCATACTGCTCGATCCGGGCATTCTTCTAAAAGATGAACTTTAACTCCTGGAACATCTCATATGCTCCATGACGTTCAAAACGTCTTTGAAGTCCCGGTTATAAGCCATACAATATCGCACACTGAACTATTGAGTAATCTCCAAAACGTGCCTCCCAAGCGTTCTTAACGTCTTCAGATGACATGTCTTCGGGTTGGTCACCAAGTGGTACATCAAGGACATATGATTTCTGGGAAGCCGTGAGGATAATCCTCAGATTACGGGCCCAGGCAACAAAGTTACTTCCATCATCTTTCAACTTAGCTTTCTCTAGGAATGCAATAAAATTCAGGGGTGCTACTGCGCGAGCCATTGATCTACAACATAAATATGCAATGGTTTCTTAGACTATTGTTCAAGATGATGAGTTTAGTTAATAAAATTACTAAAGATCCCACTCAAATTGACATCCCTCAGGTCATGTGAGTGTCACATGATCCAAATTCACCAACTCGAGTCTGATCATCACGTGAGTTAAGGTGGTTTCAATGGTGAACATCATCATGTTGATCATATCTACTATATGACTCATGTTCGACCTTTCGGTCTCTTGTGTTCCGATGCCATGTCTGTACATGCTAGGCTCGTCAAGTTTAACCTGAGTGTTCTGCATGTGCAACACTGGCTTGCATCCGTTGTATGTGAACGTAGTCTATCACACCCGATCATCACGTGGTGTCTCGATACGACGAACTATCGCAACGGTGCACACTCGGGGATAACACAATTCATCTTGAAATTTAAGTGAGGGATCACCTTATAATGCTATCGCCGTCCTAAGCAAAACAAGGTGCATAAAAGGATTAACATCACATGCAAATCATAAGTGACATGATGTGGCCATGAACTTGTGCTTTTGATCTCCATCTTGAAAGCACCGGCACGATCTCCATCGTCACCAGCACGGCACCATGATCTCCATCAACGTGTTGCCATCGGGGTTGTCGCGCCCACCATGCTTCTACTACTATTGCTACCATTTGGCGATAAAGTAAAGCAATACATAGCGCTCAATGATTGACACACAGGTCATACAATAATTAAAGACAACCCTATGGCTCCTGCCGGTTGCCGTACTCATCGACGTGCAAGTCGTGATAATCTATATGTCACATGATCATCTCATACATCACATATATCACATCATGTAATTGGCCACATCAAATCACAACATAACCGGCATAAACAAGTTAGACGTCCTCTAATTGTTGTAGAATGTTTTATGTGGCTGCTACGGGTATCTAGCAAGAACAATTCTCACCTACGCATAAACCACAACGGTGATACATAAGTTGCTTTTCAACATTCTCAAGGACCGCCTTTGTTGAATCCAATCCAAATAAAGCAGGAGAAACAGACACCTGCCAACCATCTTTGTGCAATGAAGTTACACGTCAGTCGATGGAATCGGTCTCTCGTAAGCATACGAGTAATGTTGGTCTGGGCCACTTCATCCTACAACACCGCTGAACCAAAACACGACCAAGGGAGGAAGCAATGTATGCATCAACGCCCACAAACTCTTTGTGTTCAATTTGATATCTCATCTACACATAGACCTAGCTCATGATGCCACCGTTGGGGAACATTGCATGGGAAACAAAAAAATTCCTACGCACACGCAAGATCTATCCATGGTGATGAGCATGTACGAGAGGGAGAGTGGATCTACGTACCCTTGTAGATCGCTAAGCAGGAAGCGTTAACAAACACGGTTGATGTAGTCGAACGTCTTTGCGATCCAAATCACCGAGCGTCCCGCGATCCAATCACGATCCGTCCCGATATAGCACCGAACGGACGGCACCTCTGCGTTCAGCACACGTACGGCTTGATGACGATCTCCGCCTTCTTGATCCAGCAAGAGGGGCGGAGAGGTGGAAGAGTTCTCTGGCAGCATGACGGTGCTCCGGCGATGGTGGTGGAGCTGTTCCGGCAGGGCTTCGCCTAAGCACTGCAAAAAACCGATCTAGAGGAGAAACTATGGACTAGAGGAGAGGGCAGCACGTGGCAGAAAATTCTATGCAAAAGCCCTCGAAACCACTAGTTTATATAGGAGGAAGGGATGAGGGGTCTTGGACCTCAAGGGTCCAGCCCTAGGCTTTGGCCGAACCAAGGAGGGAGGAGTCCTCCTCCTCCACTCCTAGTAGGATTATGACCCCTTCCTTATTTGTTCCTTTTTGCCTTTTTCCACCTTTTTCCTTTTGGGATTTTCTTCCCAGACGCATGGGCCTTGTGTGGGACTTCCACCAGCCCACTAAGGGCTGGTATTCACCTGCACACAGGATATGTAGCCTCTTGGGTCGAAATACCCCTCCCGATGGTCCACCGGTACACTACCGGCACTCCCGGTACATTACCAATGAGACCGAAACTTTTACGGTGACCAAAACAGGACTTCCTATATATTAATCTTTACGTCTGGACCATTACGGAGATCCTCGTGATGTTCGGGACCTCATCCGGGACTCCGAACAACCTTCGCTCACCACCATGCATAACTCTATACTACCGAAACGTCACCAAACCTTAAGTGTGCAGAACCTGCGGGTTCGAGAACTATGTAGACATGAGTGAGACACCTCTACGGTCAATAACCAATAGCAGAACCTGGATGCCCATATTGGTACCTACATATTCTACGAAGATATTTATTGGTCGAACCTCTATGTCAAGGATTCAGTTAATCCCGTATGATGTTCCCTTTGTTCTTCGGTATGTTACTTGCCCAAGATTCGATCGTTGGTATCTCCATAGCTAGTTCAACCTCATTACCGAAAAGTCTCTTTACTTGTTCCGTAATACAAGATCCAGTGGCTAACACTTAGTCACATTGCTTGCAAGGCTTATTGTGATGTTGTATTACTGAGTGGGCCCTAAGATACCTCTCGGTCACACGGAATAACAAATCACAGTCTTGATCCATGCCAACCCAACAGACACCCTCGGAGATACCTGTAATGCACCTTTATAGTCAGCCAATTACATTGCGACGTTTGATACACACAAGGCACTCCTCCGGTGTCCGTGAGTTGCATGATCTCATGGTCATAGGAACATATACTTGACATGCAGAAAGCAGTAGCAATAAACTGACACGATCATATGCGACGTTTATGTGTTGTATAATGATGTGTTGTCTATTTACCCACACATGTAATGTGTTTCTAGTCAATACAATTATAGCATGGATAATAAACTATTATTATGAACAAGGAAATATAATAATAAACACTTTATTTATTGCCTCTAGGGCATATTTCCAACAAAATGGGCTTAGGAGACCCAAACTATAAATGTAGCATATGATCGTGTTAGTTTATTGCTACTGTTTTCTGCATGTCATGTATCTGTTCCTATGACCATGAGATCATGCAACTCACTGACACCAGAGGATTATATTGTGTGTATCAAACGTTGCAATGTAATGAGGTGACTATAAAGGTGTTCTACAGGTATCTCCAAGGGTGTCTGTTGGGTTGGCATGAATCAAGACTGGGATTTGTTACTCCGTGTGACGGACAGGTATCTCAAGGCCCACTCGGTAATACAACATCACAACTAGACTTGCAACCAATGTGACTAAGTGTTAGCCATGGGATTTTGTATAATGGAACGAGTAAAGAGACTTGCCGGTAACGAGATCGAACTAGGTATGGAGATGCCGATGATCGAATCTCGGGCAAGTAACATAACGAAGAACAAAGGGAACAATATACGGGATTAATTGAATCCTTGACATAGAGGTTCGACCAATAAAGATCTTCTTATAATATGTAGAAACCAATATGAGCATACATGTCCCTCTATTGGTTATTGACCGTACAGGTGTCTCGGTCATGTCTACATAGTTCTCGAACCGGCAGGGTCTGCACACTTAAGGTTTGGTGACATTTTGGTAGTATAGAGTTATGCATGGTGGTGACCAAAGGTTGTTCGGAGTCCTGGATGAGATCCCGGACGGCATGAGGAGCTTAATAATGATCCGGGAGTAAATATTGATATATAGGAAGTCCTGTTTTGGTCACCGAAAAAGTTTCGGGCTCATCAGTAATGTACCGGGAGTGCGGGGAGGGTACCGAGGGACCATGAGGAGGGCTACTTCGACCCAAGAGGCTACATGGGCTGTGGGAGGAGATAAACCAGCCCCTGGTGGGCTGTCCGAAGCCACCTCTAAGTTCCCATGCGGCTAGAGTGGAGGGAGGAGGCAAAAGCCCCAAAGGTGGAAAGGTTTCCAACTGGGGGAGGAGTCCTACTAGGAGTGGGATTGGAGTCCAACTCCAATCTCCTCCCTACTTCGGCCGAACCAAAGAGCAGCCCTAGGGAGCAGCCTCCCCTTCCCCCTTCTCCTATATGTACTAGAGATTTAGAGGTGATGGCTAACCCTAATTGCCATGTGCTCCCTCTAGTTCATCTAGATCGCTTTTCTCCTCTAGTCTAGTTCGGCGGTGCTTAGGCGAAGCCCTACCGGAATAGTTCCACCACCATTGCCGCCATGCTGTCGCGCTGTCGGAGAACTCATCTATCTCTCTTCTCCCTCTTGGTGGATCAAGAAGGCAGAGATCGTCACTGAGCTGTACGTGTGCTGAACACGGAGGTGTCGTCCGTTCGGCGCTAGATCTGAAGGACCGTGATCAAGATTGCGAGACGATTCGTGATTGGATCGCGGGACGGATCGTGATGAGATCGCGGGACGGATCATGATTGGATCGCGAGATGGATAATGATGGGATCGCGGGACGCTTGGTGATTTGGATCGCGAAGACGTTCGACTACATCAACCGCGTTTCTTAACGCTTCCCGCTTAGCTATCTACAAGGGTATGTAGATAAACTCTCCCTCTCGCAGATGCTCATCACCATGGATAGATCTTGCGTGTGTAGGAATTTTTTTGTTTCCCATGCAATGTTCCCCAACAGCTAGGGCACCGGCCGGGCCTCGTGGGCCATTGGTCCCGGTTCCAGACATGAACCGGGACCAATGGGCCTCACTCCTGGCCCACAACTATTGGTCCCGGTTTATGGCTGGAACCGGGAACAAATGGTGTCCTGTAGTCCGGGTTCCAGCCACAAACTGGGACCAATGGTTGACCTATATATACCCCCCGCACATGTCCAGACCAGTGCACTGATCTGTTTTTTTGGCCGACCGTGGGAGGGATTTTTGGTTCTCTAGCTCACCTCTTATGCACATTTAAGCTTTCTCCTCTAGAAGCTCCTTGTCCAAGCTCCATTTTCCTCAATATTTGTCTAGGTTTAGTGATCCGTCCTGTCCCGTCCCCGTCCTCACCACCGTCGACTGCCCGTGCCCATCTCGGTGCCGACACCACCGTGGTTAGCCTCTTCTTCTTATCTTCTTTCTAAAAGATCAAAGTTCTTACTTGTATGATTTAGATACATACTTGTGTGATTTTCTTACTTTTATTATTGTTTGCTATTATATAGTGCAATGATTTTTGTATCAGCCTCCGTCGGCCCTCGTCCTATCTATGATTCAGATGTGGTATATATTATCTTTTGTAACTATTTGTTTTATTTAGTGTTTATGACAATTATGCCGACCAACGTGACATAGATTTTTTAATCTAGGAGGTAGGTGAACTGGAAATTCCAACCCACATAGCAATTCTTGTCGAGAAGTTAAATTTGGTTGAAAAAGAAAACAATGACTTGAAAGAAAAATTACAAACAGTTGAAGAGGAGAAGATGAAGTTGGAGTTGCATGTTGCCGATGTCGTCGACGATCACAAGACCAAGATGGATGCAATGCGCTTGACGATTAGAAAGATTACAAAATATGCCATTCATACTGAGGCTTTGTATCATTATGCCATTGGATCAATTGGTACCTTAGTAGCGGTTATGATCGCATTTGTTGTGGCATTTGAATTTTTTTACATAGTTTCGATGTATGCTTTAATTACATGCTCTAGAGAGCTATATGTTGTTCAATAATGAGAACTATGTATGAACTGTATGTATTTATTTTGGTCACCATTGTAATCTGGCTTTAATGTGATGATGAATTTCTATTAATTTGGTCACTTCTCTATTCATGATATGTTGTAATGGTTTTTGATACACTTTATTATATAACGCACGTAGGAGAACCGGCAATGGATGTACGGTGACCGACGAACCTCCGAGTATATTAAGGACCTGCATAATTTTCTTAAAGCGGCTGAGGCAAACAAGCAAAATGGTTTTATGCATTGTCCATGTACTATCTGTGAGAATACGAAGGCTTTCTCCTACTCTAAAACCCTTCACTTCCACCTGCTTGAGAAGGGTTTTATGCCACACTATAATGTTTGGACCAAGCATGGAAAAAGAGGGTTTATGATGGAAGACAACGAAGAAGAAGAGGATGATGACAACTATGTGCCTCATGAATATGGTGATGCTGTAACTCGGGAAGCTGAAGATCAAGACGAACCAGACAATGTGCCCGATGATGATCTTCGTTGGGTCATTGTTGAAGCAAAGAGACAATGTGAAAGTGAAAAGGAGAAGTTGAAGTTCGATCACATGCTAGAGGATGACAAAAAAGGGTTTTACCCTAATTGCGAAGATGGCAACACAAATCTCGGTACCACACTAGAATTGTTGGAGTGGAAGGCAGAGAATGGTGTACCTGACAAAGGATTTGAGAAGCTACTGAAAATATTGAAGAAGAAGCTTCCAAAGGATAAAGAATTTCCCGACAGTATGTACACGGAAAATAAGGTTGTATGCCCTCTAGGATTGGAGGTGCAGAAGATACATGCATGCTCTAATGACTGCATCCTCTACCACAGTGTGTACGAGGATTTGAACGCATGCTCGCTATGTGGCGCATTGCGGTATAAGATCAGACGAGATGACCTTGGTGATGTTGACGGCGAGCACCCCAGGAAGAGGGTTCCTGCCAAGGTGATGTGGTATGCTCCTATAATACCACGGTTGAGTGGTATGCTCCTATAATACCATGGTTGAAACGTCTGTTCAGAAACAAAGAGCATCCCAACTCGATGCGATGGCACAAAGAGGAATGTAAGAAAGACAGGAAGTTGAGAGCACCCGCTGACGGGTCGCAGTGGAGAAAGAGCGACAGAAAGTGGAGCGACTTTACAGTTGACCCAAGGAACGTATGGTTTGGTTTAAGTGCAGATGGCATTAATACTTTTGGGGATCAGAGATGCAAGCATAGCACATGGCATGTGACTCTATGTACGTATAACCTTCCTCCTCGGTTGTGCATGAAGCGGAAGTTCATTATGATGCCAATGCTCATACAAGGCCCTAAGCAACCCAACAATGACATTGATGTGTGCCCAAGGCCATTAGTTGATGAACTTTTATAGCTATGGAATGGAAGAGGTGTACGTCTATGGGATGAGAACGAACAGGAGGAATTGGACCTACATGTGTTGCTGTTTGTAACCATCAACGATTGACCTGCTCTCAGTAACATTTCAGGACGAACAAACAAGGGATACCATGCATGCACACACTATTTAGATGACACCGACAGTATATATTTGGACAAATGTAGGAAGAATGTGTACCTGGGGCATCGTCGATTTCTTCCGACCAACCACAAATGTAGGAAGAAAGGAAAGCATTTCAAAGGCGAGGCAGATCACCGGAAGAAGCCCGCCCTGCAGTTTGCATGAGTGGTCAATGAAAACCTGCAGGGAGTCTGGGAGAGATACTATGTATGTGACAGTGAAACCAGAGCCCAAATTCATTGGACTCACCGTGATGCCTATTGCATTTGTGGAGTTATTTCAGTTATTGAATCAATGAGCCCTTGACAAACAACTCATCACTACCTACTGTTTGTAAGTATTACTTCTATAGTTAAGTCTCTAGCTCAGCTCGTTCATTGCATGTATATATAATTATCATCACTACATTATGCAGATTGAAGATCGTCGAATGCAAAAAAAAGGAATCTTCGACGTTGGGTTCATTAGCCCAGATGCCGTAAATGAATGGTCGATACGAAAAGAAACCGCAGCGACCGAGAAGAACTTGCTAGAGTCATTCATTACACATCAAAACAAAAGGGAAATACTCTTTCCTTACAACTTCAAGTGAGTGTTGCTGTCTTCTCTATATACTTGGTTTCGTTTACTCGAGGTTATGTAATGTAAATGATGAGTTATATATGCATGCGCAGTTACCACTTTATTCGGCTATCCATTAAGCTTGACGGGCCATTAGTAACTGTCTTAGACTCGAGATGTAAAGATCCCGAGAATTATGCGGACATGACTGCAATGCTCAAGAAGTAAGTTCAGTCAATACTGGGACCATATCGGCGTGCAACTTTGGTTAATTTCCTGATATCAAGTAATCATTTTCTTTGCCTCGCAGGGTTTGGAAGAAGTTCACCCAAAAGGTTCCCTGTCTAAACAAAGAGTTGCAATTTACGCATCCCAAAGCAAGTAGTACTAACTAGTTCTGCGCATCTCTAATTGATTCAAAATTTCATCAATATATCATTACCATGCTTTCTTATAAGTTTGATTGAACTCTATTCTTGTAAAGAGCTTGTTCCAGAAAGAAGGGACTGTTTTATGTGGATACTACGCATGCGAGTTCATTCGCCACTCGACCTGTGAGCAGGGCTTCTCTGACAAACAATTCGAAGTACGTAAATAATATTCACAATTTTATTTTATATATTGCAATCAATTGTGATGATTTTTATTCATATATATGCATGTATTGACCCCCTTCTTTAGATTAGATCTGGCAGATGCGGGATGAACTCCTACCGCATGATCGCACACGAGCAATTCAAGAGGAATTGGCAGGATTGTTTCTTGACCACGTCATACCTAAAGACGGAGAATACTATGTGGATTTGTGATTGGATCTTAGGAATTGTAAGAGATCTTATATTGTATATATGTAGCTAGTAGCGTCGGATAGATATACGAAAACTTTTTGTTCGATCAATCTCTTAGAGAAAGAGAGGTCGATCACTTCTCTCTGTATATGTTCATGACGATCTTGTGTACTTAATGGTTCCTTCATTGGCTCACTAGCTAGTGTGCCAAGTTCTCTCTATAGTAGGTAGTGTCGACCAAGCACGGAGCAAGAGAGGACACTTCTCTCTATTAATTAGCTAGCTAACACAATATAAACCCCTAAATTAACCCTCCAAAAAACCCTAAACCCCTCCCCCATTTCAAAACAAAACAAATACCCTAGCAACTGCCAGATGCTGACGTGTGGATGCCTTTTGGTCCTGGTTGGTGTTACCAACCGGGACTAAATGTCCTCCTGCCTGGGCTCCCCGCAGAGGCCACGTGGAGCCCCTTATGTCCCGGTTTGTAAGAGAACTGAGACTAAAGGTTTGGGGCTTTAGTCCCGACCTTTTAGTCCCGGTTCCAGAACCAGGGCTAATGGGCCTCTAGAACCAGGACAAATGGGCCGTTTTCTACTAGTGCCGGTTCATAACCAGTGTCAGTGGCCACTAGGTCACGCCCGCGAGGAGGGCGGTCCGGCTTGTCATATGGGGTATGATGCGGAGACAGAGTGTCAGTGAGCTCATCGTCAAATTGTGGTAGCAGCCTTCTCCGAGGGTAGCTTTTGGGATGGCTTGATGGACCAGTGCCCTAAACTACCTCAACTGAGAGGACATTCGTCCATCGATCATTAAGGTCGGCATGTTTGGCTTTAAGTTGTCGTTGTTTGGCCTTTAGGCTGCGAGCCATTGCTATGAGCCGCTGCCTGATTTCTTCCTGATCTTTGAGGTTATCGGGAATGTATAGGTCATCGGCTTCCGATGTGCCTTCCTCCTCAACGGGGGGAAGGTAATCGTCGCCTATGGGGTTGTTGTCATTGTCGGTATTGTTTTGGTCGTCAGGCCCATTAGTACCCTCCAACGGGTGCTCAGGCATATCGGGATTGCCATGGTCGGCGGGGGTATTATCATCCCCATTGCTGATAATTTCCCTTCTTCCCTTTTTGCTTTTGGATCGCTTATGCGATATCCGATGCCTTGATGGCGCATCGCCCGATTTGTCACCATCGCCGGGAGGCGTGTTGTTCCCATTGGTGGTAGGAGTATCCACCATGTAGACGTCGTATGTGGAAGTGGTGGTCCAACTCCCGATGTTAACGAGGGTGGGAGCACGGTCCTCTTAATCCATGTATTCTGCCTCCTCAGAGGCATAGTTTAGCATGTTGGTTAAGTCTTCGACGGTGGCTATTAAGTGGGTGGTGGCTGGGTCGAAAAATCCGTCCCTGGTCGAGCTATAACCGGGCCGGGCATAGGTCGGAGCTGGATCGTCGGTAATCCTCATCGACGATAATTGCTCCCAGGCCGAGGTCCCAATCGGATCCAGCTATTCGGAACCAGTGGGGTTCACCCCCATGAAGTCCACCAATGAGGAGTGTTCGGAAGGAACGTATGTCCGGTCGTTCGGCTCAATAGCCAGACCGGGATGAGAGATCGTACTATCGCTACGGTTGACCCCATCGGCCTGTCCAAAGAGGGAGCTCGAGGTTAAAGCCTGAGAGCCCTTGTGGTCTATGGGCGAAGCCGTGAGCCCGATTAGTGATAAGTCGCCCGGAGAGTCGATGGAAAACTTGAAGTTTCCGAATCTGACCTCTGTATAAGGGGCGAAGTTCTCCATGCAGCCCAGATGGCCGGTGGAATCAGCATGCAGCACAATGCTGCCGAAGGCGAAGATCTGTCGGGGACGAAAACGTCCAAGTTGCGGACCTCTTCATTGATGACAAGGTGAGGTATTGATATCATGTCGCTCACAGAGGAACTCTCAATGAAAGCACCAATGTTGGCATCAAAACTGGCGAATCTCGGGTAGGGGGTGCCGAACTGTGAAACTAGGATCGAGGATAACAAGAGACGAGGGGGACACAAGTTTTACCCAGGTTCGGGCCCTCCAATAGAGGTAATACCCTACGTCCTGCTTGATTGTATTGATGGTTTAAGAAGTTACAGAGTTGATCTACCATGAGATCATATGTCTAACCCTAGATGAGTTGTTTTGTCTCTATACCCTAAAACCCTCCGGCTTATATAGATGCCGAGGAGGCCTAGGGTTTACGCATGGTCGGTTACACGCCGAAGAGATAAACATGCCTATTTACTACATCAAACATGGAGCGCAAGCCATGCTTCTCGAAGCTTCCATCCTGGGAAGTTGGCCTTCAAATCATCCAGTGTTCGGCAAGTAGCCCATATAGTCCGGCCCATAGACAACATGTCGGCTATCCGAGGATCCCCTAATCCAGGACCCCCTCAGTCTGTTACATGCCGAGGAGATAAACATTTCTACATCAAACGTCAGGCGCAAGCCGTGCATACCGACGCTTCCATCCTGGAGACTGGGCCTTCAAATCTTCCTGTGTTCGGCCCATAAACAATAGATCGGCTATCCGAGGACCCCCTAATCAAGGACTCCCTCACCAACGGGCCCTTTTGGTCCCGGTTTGTGATACAAACCGGGACTATACTGGTTTGTATAACCAACCGGGACTAAAGCTTTCCCTATATAAACCCTTCATCCAGCCCGACTCCATTTCTTTGTTTTCTCCATTCGAAATCCCCTCTCTGTTCTTCCCCTAGCTCGATCTCATCCCTCCATTTTTGCCAAGATTTGTCATGATTTTAGGCACCCCAATCCATCCAAGTATTCAAAAAGGATAGCAACTTTGTCCTTTCATCTCTTATTGGCAGATCAGCTCGTGAAATGCTTTATAAGTATAGTGATTTGTAGGTTTTAGTTTGGGAGTAATTATGTGATAGTTTTTTTTGGATTTATATGCAATTGGAGCTCAAATTAACTCCTTAGTTTTCATATGTGTACGTGTGGTTTACTTAGTGTGCGTTCCCGTGCCGGTCATAACCACCGTCGACCGCCTGCACCGTCCCGTTGCCGGCACCACCTTGGTGAGCCTCTTCTTGTGTTCTTCTCCTTTTTATATATAAAATAATATTTGTATGATTTAGATAGTTACTTTCATAGTTTTCTTACTTGTATGATTGTTGTTATATATAGTTCCATGGTTATGATATCCGTGCCTGTCGGCCCTCGTCCGGTTTACGATTTGGATGTGGTATAGTCTCTTTTATAACTATTTGTTGCATTTCGTGTTAATGAAAATTATGGCCATCAAGTTGACATAGATATTTTTATCTAGGTGGTAGTTGAACCAGAAATGCCAACCGACCCTATTGTTGAGAAGTTAAATTTAGTTGAAAAAGAAAACGAGGATTTGAAATGAAAATTGAAAAGAATTGAAGAAGAGAATATGAAATTAGAGTTTTACATTGCCGATGTCGTCGATGATCACAAGATCAAGATGGATGCAATGCGCTTGAAGATTAGGATGATTAGAAAATAAGCCATTAATAAAGAGGCTTGGTATCATTATGTTGTTGGATCAATGATAACCCACAAGTATAGGGTATTGCAACTGTTTTCGAGGGTACATTGTTCAACCCAAATTTATTGATTCGACACAAGGGGAGCCAAAGAATATTCTTAAGTATTAGCAGCTGAGTTGTCAATTTAACCACACCTGGAAGACTTAATATCTGCTGGAAAGTGTTTAGTAGCAAAGTAGTGTGGAAGTAGCGGTAATGATGGCAAAAGTGACAGTAGCAGTTTTGTAGTGTTTGTAACAGTAGCAACAAAAAAGTAACTTAGCAAGGATCAATATGTGAAAAGCTCGTAGGAAATGGATCAGTGATGGATAATTATGTTGAATGGCATTCATGATGCAATAGTTATAACATAGGGTGACACAGAACTAGCTCCAATTCATCAATGTAATGTAGGCATGTATTCCATATATAGTCATGCGTGCTTATAGAAAAGAACTTGCATGGCATCTTTTGTCCTACCCTCCCATGGCAGTGGGGTCCTAATGGAAACTAAGGGATATTAAGGCCTCCTTTTACTAGAGAACCGGACCAAAGCATTATCACTTACTGAATACATGAACTCCTCAAACTACGAAAATCACCGGAAAAAATCCCAGTTATTGTCACCCTCGGGGATGCGGATCATAACTCATAATAGGTGTCTACAACTTGCAAGATAGGATCAAGAACACATATACATTCATTAAAAGATAATAGGTTCAGATCTTAAATAATGGCACTCAGGCCCTAGTGACAAGCATTAAGCATAGCAAAAAGTTATAGCAACATCAATGTCAGAATATAGTGGATACTAGGGATCAAACCCTAACAAAACTAACTCATTTACATGGCAAATCTCATCCAACCCATCACCGTCCAGCAAGCCTATGATGGAATTACTCACGAACGGCAGAATGCATCATGGAATTGATGATGAAGGATGGTTGGTAATGACGATGGCGTCGATTTCTCCTCTTTGGAGCTCAAAACGGACTCCAGATCTGGCCCCCCGAGGAAGAACAGGAGGTGGCAGCGGCTTTGTATCGTGAAACTTGATGAACTCTTCTCTTTAATTTTTTCTCCACGGATGTTAATATATGGAGTTTAAATTGAGGTCGGTGGAGCTCCAGGGGGCCCACAAGCCTACTAGGCGCGACCGGGGGGTGGCCGCGCCCCCTGGCTTGTGGCCAATGGGTGCCCCCCTTTGGTTGATTAATTCGCCAATATTTTTTATTAATTCAAAAAATAATCTCCGTAAATTTTTAGGTCAATCCGAAAATTTTATTTTTGCACAAAAATAACACCAAGGCAATTCTACTGAAAACAGCGTCAGTCCGGGTTAGTTCCATTCAACTCATACAAATTAGAGTCCAAAACAAGGGCAAAAGAGTTTGCAAAAGTGGATAGGATGGAGACGTATCAAATCCCCCAAGATTAACCCATTGCTTGTCCTCAAGCAATTTTGTTAATAAACTGAAAGTGATAAAGAAAAACTTTTGCAAACTCTGTTTGATGTTGTTGTTGTAAATATGTCTAAGTGATGTTCAGATTTCCAGCAAATATTATAGACTAACCACGTTCACAATAACATTTAGGTCTCACATTTACTCATATAAATGGCATAATCAGCTAGCGAGCAATAATAATAACTCTCGAATGACAACACTTTTATCAAAACAATCATGATAAAATATGATATAATGGTATCTCGCTAGCCCTTTCTAATATGGAAAAACATAAATGCAGAGCACCCCTAAAATACAACGACTGACTGGACATTTTAATTCATGGTAAAAGAGATCTAATCACACTCATACTCAATATCAATTAATAGCAAAGCATACAAATGACGGTGGTTATCTCTAACTAGTGCCTTTTATAAGAGGAGGATAACTCAACAGTAAAGTAAAATAGATAGGCCCATTGTAGAGGGAAGCATTGATTTGTAGAGTTGCCAGAGCTCGAGATTTTAAAACAAGGATGCATAATAATTTTGAGTGATATGCTTTCATTGCAGACATAACGACCAAGAGATTTCACCATCTTCCATGCTAGATACATTATAGGCGGTTCCCAAACAGAATGATAAAGTTTTTACTCCCCCACCACCAATCAAACACACTCCATGGCTAGCCGATTCCACAGGTACCGTCCATACAAACACAGTCCTGGGGGAGTTTTGTTTTGTTATATTTTGATTTGATTTTGAGCATGGAACTGGGCATCCCAAATACCAGCCACTTTCTCCTGAATGATAGTGAATCAACACATATCATGAGAATAACCCACCCAGCAAGGAAGATACTGACCGGCCCCAGTCGCTACATGATTCGGGCATACAAAAACAGAATATTATTTGAAGGTTCAGAGTTTGTCACATGCAAATTTACTTGGAACGATAGGTAAATACCACATATAGGTAGGTATGGTGGACTCAGATGGAACAACTTTGGGTTTGAGGAATTTGATGCACAAGCAGTATTCCCGCTTAGTACAAGTGAAGGCTAGCAAAAGACTGAGAAGTGACTAACTAGAGAGCGACAACAGTCATCAACATGCATTGAGATTAACCAACATTCAATGCAAGCATGAGTAGGATATAAATCACCATGAACATAAATATCGTGGAGGCTATGTTGATTTTGTTTCAACTACATGCATGAACATGTGCCAAGCCAAGCCACTTGCATCATTCAATGGAGGATACCATCCTATCATACTACATCACAACCAGTTTAATATGTATGTGGGCACTCAAGACAAACCATTATCCACTCTTAGCTAATTAAGCATGACATGAGTACCTATAATCTCTAATTGTCATTGCAAATATGTTTCACCCATAATGAGCTAAATTCAGAATGATGAGCTAATCATATTTACAAAAGCAAAATAGGCCGAGTTCGTACCAGCTTTTCTCCATCTCAATCTTTTCATCATATATCGTCATTATTGCCTTTCACTTACACGACCGGATGGTGTGAATGATAATAAGAGTGCACATACATTGGACTAAGCTGGAATCTACAAACAATATCTCAAAGGAGAAGGCACGGT
Source organism: Hordeum marinum (assembly GCA_022496015.1). Lineage (NCBI taxonomy): Eukaryota > Viridiplantae > Streptophyta > Magnoliopsida > Poales > Poaceae > Hordeum > Hordeum marinum. The sequence continues at coordinate 35,505,341 of CM039674.1, forward strand.
AATATGGGCTCTCTGATAGATAAACAATAATGCATATGAGAGCCACTCAACATTTTCATTTTGGTCTTCTCCTTATGAGCCAAAGAAAGAATATTCAAACAAGAACGAGAAAATCTATTTACACGGGAAAGCTCCCAACAAGCAAAAGAAGAACGAGAAATCTTTTTGGGTTTTTTTAATGCTACAACTAAACAGACTAGAAGGTAAAGCTATAACTATTTTTTTTGGATTTTCTCAAGGTTAATTAATCACACAAGAAAGAAAGAGGAAAGAAGAAATAAACTACCGTGGAAGGTACAATGAAAAAATATGAACACCGACTACTAAGATGAGTGTGTGAACATGAATGTAATGTCGGTGATAAATACATCCCCCCCCCAAACTTAGGCTTTTGGCCTAAGTTGGTCTAGGGCCATGGATGAAAATAACCATCTCCTGGATACTCCGGAGGGTCCTGAGTGTTCCACTGGTTGGCTAGCTCCTATGGCTCCGACTAGAAAACAGGATCATGATATCAAGGGCTGGTGCCGGCTCGGGTGCTGGGGGTTGCGACAGACCCCAATATCTGTAGATGTCCTCAGGCATAATAGTGTACCTACCTGAATGAATATGAAACAAAGAAGAAGCAGGCAGAGTAATAATCAAACAAGTACCTTGACTAAACACTAAGTTGTAAAGCAGCCTCCTATCATTATTCTTCACAATAAAATCATGTGTTACCATACTATCATAGTCTAAATATCTTATAGGTAGCAGCATTTCCTCTTTATTGTCAAGCCTAATGGGTATCTTAATCTGTTTGGCTAGACGAGATGCATAGATGCCTCTGAATATGGGGCCTTCGAACGGTTTAAATTTAAACGTTGGGCCACCATAGCACCCAAACTAAAACTTCTATCAGCAAGTACATCATGGCACAGAATGGCCAGGTCGGGAGCAATAAGGCCTCCACTCTCCCCATCACCATCTAAACATCTCCCCGCAACTAATGAATAATAGCATATAATATGAAAATGTAAACTAGCTGCTCTTGCCTTTGACACCCCTCTCTCTTCCCCACAATGGTTGCGGCAATAAAGTCCTCCATGTCTCTAGGACATGGTTCACTGATGCTGTCCTCATAAGGTATTTTGCAAAGATTATTAAAACCTTCTAGATCCATAGTATAAGATTCATCATAAAGATTTACAAAACAGAAGGCTTATTACACCTGGATGAAAATTCAATCCTCCACATGAAAGAATTAGCGATTTGATAATATTGCTTGCATTGGTCTGAAACGAATTGTTCAAGGCCAGTATTTTGTGTCTACACGTAAAATTATTCCTTCAAACCGACATTAGCCGTGAATTGATCTGATGGCCATTCACAAGGCCGCACTTTTGCTTCCCTTGGTGGTTCAATGTCGGGCTCACGTATTGCGAGTCTCGGGGCCTTCTTGCTCGAGGAACCCCCTTGGTATATTCGCCTCAACATTTTTCTTGCTCTGAAAATTTTCTGAATTGTTTGGTGACTCAAAATAAAGATGAACAAAACTCAACAAAAACTTATAGCAACTACTCCCACAAGTGCCTAGAGGCTATATCATGCATCAAAACTACTTGGGACCATACAAATTTGACATGCAAGCTCAAGAACAAGGTCACCACAGCAGCAAAAAATTCCAATAAATGAAGCACTAGAACAAATACTAATTGGACCATTTGAGGAGTTACATACCGAAGATCAACCCCTTAGTACAATTTTGCAATTGGAGATTTGCACAAGGAGATCAAAAATGGCAGCAAAATGAGCTAGAACACGGGTCTGAGAAATGGTGGGATTTTTTCTGGAGGAAGACGAAGTGGATGAATGCTGGAATAAGTGAAGGGGACCGGCGTTGGACCCACAAGCCAGCTAGGAGCAGCCAGGGGGTGGTTGCTCCCTGTGGGCTTGTGACCCACTGGTGCAGCCCCTGGTGTGTCATCAGTGCTAGATATTCTTAAATATTCCAAAAAAATGCATACTGCATTTTTAGGGCATTTGGAGGACTTTTATTTTCAAGTCATTTTTATGGATTTTTTTTACATGTGTGCCCCTAGTTCCTTAGCTCTACCCATTCATTCCCACGCTCTTAACTTTTTCTCGTTTTTCCCCACTCCCTTGCCCGAAACACTCAGAGCAGGTCAGAACAGACGTTGCCGTAGGTTCAATGCTTGACCGTTAACTCTGACGAGTGGGGTCACGCTGGACTATTTCGCCCGTTGGACCTGACAAGTGGGGCCCTGTTGGGAGGTGTCGTTGTTTGACCGTTGGGCCGTCCCATGCATTAAATGCCTGCGCGTGCCGCCACGACAGAAGCCTCCTATGCATGCACCCATCAAGCCTGCCTACATGGGTCGGTGCGCGCCCCATGCATGCACCCATCAAGCCTGCAAACTATTTAAAATGTTTTAGATAGATAGTTTTATGTTGTTTTATGATAATAAGTGTGTATGAACTTGTAGTAATTTGCTCTATTCGGTGTTGTGTAATGAAGATGAACCGGCAATGGAGGTACGTTGACCGACGCTCTCCCCAGTTCATTAATGGCGTGCATAGTTTTTTGCGTGCGGCTGTGGCAAACTAGCGGGATGGTTTTATGTGTTGTCCCTGTGGTGTGTGTAAGAATGATAAGATATATTCTAGCCAAAACAGATTCACGTCCACCTGTTTACGTCGAGTTTCATATCCGGCTATAATTGTCGGACTAAGCACGGAGAAAGAGGGCTTCTAATGGAATAGATTGAAGAAGAAGAGGATGACAACAACTATCCTAGGTGTCCTGAATATGATGGTACTTCAATGGGGGAAGAGAATGAAGAAGAAGAAGCTGAGGCATCAGATGAGCCCACTAATGATCTTGGTCGGGCCATTGCTGATGCAAAGAGAAACTACAAAACTGAAAAGGAGAAGTTGAAGTTGCAGAGCATGTTAGAGGATCACAAAAAAGGGTTGTACCCAAATTGCAAAGATGACAACACAAATCTTGGTACCACACTCGAATTGCTCCAATGGAAGGCAGAGAATGGTGTATCTAGCAAGGGATTTGAAAAGTTGCTGAAAATAATGAAGAGGAAGCTTCCAAAGGACAACGAATTGCTCGACGGTACATAAGAAGAAAAGAAGGTTGTGTGCCCTCTAGGATTGGAGGTGCATAAGATACATGCATGCCCCAATGACAGCATCCTCTACCGCGGAGAGTACGAGAATTTGAATGCATGCCCGGTATGCAATGCATTGTGATATAAGATCGGACGCGATGACCCTGGTGATGATGTTCAGGGCGAGCGCCCCAGGAAGAGGATTTCTGCCAAGGTGATGTCGTATGCTCGTATAATACCACGGTTGAAACGTTCGCTCCAAAACAACGAGCATGCCAAGTCGTTGCGATTTCACAAAGAAGACCGTAAGAAAGACGGGAAGTATAGAGTACCCGCTAATGGGTGGCAGTGGAGAAAAAACGAGAGAGAGTGACGGACTTTGCAGATGACCCAAGGAACTTATGGGTTGGTTTAAGTGCAGATGGCATTAATCCATTTAGGGAGCAGACCAGCAAGCATAGCACATGGCCTGTGACTCTATGTATCTATAACCTTCCTCCTTGGTTGTGCATGCAGCAGAAGTTCATTATGATGTCAGTGCTCATCCAAAGCCCTAAGCAACCCATCAACAACATTGATGTGTACCTAAGGACATTAGTTGATTAACTTTTACAGCTGTGGAATAAAAAAGGTGTATGTGTGTGGGATGACAAGAAACAACAGGAATTTGACCTGCGAATGTAGCTATTTGTAACCATCAATGATTGGCCTGCTCTTAGTAACCTTTCAAGGCAGACAAACAAGGGATACCATGCATGCATGCAATGTTTAGATGATACCCAAAGTATATATTTGGACAAATGCAAGAAGAATGTGTACCTGGGACATCATCGATTTCTTCCAGCCAAGCATGCCTTAAAAAAGAAAGGCAAGCATTTCAAAGGTGACACAGATCACCGGAAGAAGCTTGTCCTCCATACTGCTGATCACATACTTGATATGGTCAAGGATTTACATGTAATATTTGGAAAGGGTCCTAGCAGACAATCTGTTCCGACTGACACTGAGGGACGTGCACCCATGTGGAAGAAGAAATCTATATTTTGGGAGCTAAAATATAGGAAAGTCCTAGAGGTCCGCTCTGCAATCGACGTGATGCACGACGAAGAATTTTGTGTGAACCTGCTAGGTTTCCTAGGCATGTATGGGAAGACAAAAAATACACCGGAGACACGGAAGGACCAGCAAAGTGTGCACGAAAATGATGGCATACATCCAAAGTAGTATCAAGGTCCTGCCAGCTATGCTCTTACCAAAGCAGAGAAGGAAATCTACTTTGAATGCCTGCTCAGTATGAAGGTCTCGTCTGGCTTCTCATCGAATATAAAGAGAATAATAATATGGCAGAGAAAAAAATTCTTGAACCTAAAGTCTCATGACTGCCACGTGATCATGACGCAATTGCTTCCGGTTGCGTTGAGGGGGCTTCTACCAGAAAATGTTCGATTAGACATTGTGAGGCTATGTTCATTCCTCAATGTAATTTCTCAGAAGTAAATTGATATGGAAATCCTACCAAGCTTACAGAATGATTTGGTCCAATATCTTGTCAGTTTCAAGTTGGTTTTCCCACCATCCTTCTTCAATATTATGACGCACGTCCTAGTCACCAAGTCGAAGAGATTGCCATTTTCGGTCCTGTATTTCTACACAATATGTTCCCCTTTGAGAGGTTCATGGGAGTCTTACAGAAATATGTTCTTCACTCTGCTAGGCCATAAGGAATCATCTCCAAGGGCAATGAAACAGAGGAGGTTATTGAGTTTTGTATTGACTTTATTCCTGAACTTACACGGATTGGTGTTCCTCAATCGCGGCATGAGGGGACACTGCATGGAAAAGGAACGCTTGGACCAAAATCAATAATATGTACAGGTGGGCATTCTTGGGTGCAATCACAGATACACAGTTCTACAAAATTCTACCTTCGTCACCCAGTATATCGAGAAACACATGGATATTATACACTCGAAGAACCCGGAGAAGTCTGACCCCTAGATTCAACATACACACATTGAGGCTTTCGGCGGTTGGTTGCGAACACATCTCATGAATGATGGCAATGTTAAAGATGACTTGTACTTCTTAGCCAAGAGACCATCTTCGACTATATTGAGTTTCCAAGGGTATGAGATAAATGGGAATACATTTTACACGATAGCCCAAGATAAAAAGAGCACCAACCAAAACAGTGGTGTCCGCTTTGAAAATGCGACAAACACCAAGGAGAAGGACACATATTATGGTTAGATAGAGGAGATATGGGAACTTGACTATGGAGGTGATTTGAAGGTCCCTTTGTTCCAGTGCAAATGGGCCAATCTGACTGGAGGAGGGGTAATGGTAGACCCGGAGTATGGAATGACAACAATGGATCTCAACAATCTTAGGCACACAGACGAACCATTTGCTCTAGCCAATGATGTGGCGCAAGTTTTCTTTGTGAAGGACATGTCTACCAAACCAAGAAAAAGGAAATATAATAAAGCAGATACATCATATGATGATCCAAAGTACCACATAGTTCTTTCTGGGAAAAGAAACATCGTGGGAGTGGAGGACAAGACAGACATGTCAAAAGATTATGAAAAGTTTTATCAAATTCCTCCATTCACAGTGAAGACTAACCCAAGCATCTTTTTAAATTATGAAGATTGTCCATGGTTACGGTGCATTAATCAAGGGACACACGCGAAGTAAAAGTTTTAGACCCCAATATCCCACTCTAGGATGTGATTGTATGCACCGTCATCACTTTTCTTCTCTAGTGAGTAGCCGGGATGGTCCAGTTTTGTACACGAAGAACATCCAGTTTTTGTTGTACCCTCTCAACTTTTTACCACTTGCTATGTGGGTGAAATGATGATACCATGCCAAGTTTCAAACTTTTCAGAGTTCATTTGTGGTGCTTTTTAATTTTAGGGTCATTTAGCTCAAAATTGTTCATTAAATGGATGAAAAATAGCAAATGAAGTTATAAAGGGTTGAAATTTGAGGATGTGTCTTAGAATGGTTCATATTGAATGCACAAAAAGTCTGGAGTTTAAATATGTTTAAAAAATTGAAATCCCTTTGTAACATATGAGTTTTCGTCTGAAACTCTCACACTTCGAAAGAGATTGTCCAGTTTGTACACGAAGTGCATCCACTTTTTCCTATAACCCTCTCAACTTTTTAACACATGCACTAGTAGAAAACGGCCCATTTGTCCCGGTTCTAGAGGGCCATTAGTCCCAGTTCGCTTACAAACAGGGACAGGCGGGGCTCCATGTGGCCTTTGCGAGAGCCCAAGCAGGAGGACCTTTAGTCACCAACCAGGACCAAAAGGCATCCACGCGTCAGTATCTGGCAGTTGCTGGGTTTTTTTGAAAGGGGGGGTTTAGGGGGTATAGGAGGGTTAATTTAGGGGTTTCATATTGTTTTAGCTACCTAATTAATAGAGAGATGTGTCCTGTCTTTCTTAGTGCTTGGTCGACGCTAGCTACTATAGAGAGAAACGACATGCTAGCTAGTAAGCAAATGAAGGAACCATTAAGTACACAAGATCGTCATGAACATATATAGAGAGAAGTGATCAACCTCTCTTGCTCTGAGATATTGGTCGAACAACAAGTTTTCGTATATCCATCCGATGCTACTAGCTACAAATATACAATATAAAATCTCTTACAATTCCTAAGATCCAATCACAAATCCACATAGTATTCTCCGTCTTCAGGTATGACGTCGTTAAGAAAGAATCCCGTCAATTCCTCTTGCATTGCTCGTATGTGATCATGTGGTAGGACTTCATGCCGCATCTGCCACATCTAATTTGAACATGGGGGTCAATACGTGCATATATATGAATAAAAACCAACACAATTGATGGTAATATATAAAATAAAATTGTGAATATTATTTATGTACTTCAAATTGTTTGTTAGACAAGCCCCGCTCAGAGGTCGAGTGGCGAATGGACTCGCATACGTAGTATCCACATAAAATAGTCCCTTCTTTCTAATACAAGCACTTTACGAGAATAGAGTTCAATCAAACTGATAAGCAAGCATGGTAATGATATATTGATGAAATTTTGAATCAATTAGACATGCACTAAACTAGCTAGTACTACTTACTTTGGGGTGCGTAAATCGCAACTCTTTGTTTGGCCGGGAACCTTTCGGGTGAACTTCTTCCAAACCCTGCCAGGCAAAGAAAATGATTACTTGATATCAGGAAATTAATGAAAGTTGCATGCCGATAATGGTCCCGGTATTGAATGAACTTACTTCTTGAGCATGGCAGTCATGTCCGCATAATTCTCGGGATCGTTACGTCTCGAGTCTAAGATAGTTACGAACGCCCCGTCAAGCTTAATGGATAGCAGAATATAGTGGTAACTGTGCACGCATATATAACTCATCAATTACATTACATAACCTCGAGTAAGAGAAATTGAGTATACAGAGAAGACGGCAACACTCACTTGAAGTTGTAAGGAAAGAGTATTTCCCTTTTGTTTTGATGTGCAAGGAACGACTTTAGAAAGTTCTCCTTGGTCTTTTTGGCTTCTTTTCGTATCGACCATTCATTTACGAAATCTGGGCTAATGAACCGAACGTCGAAGATTCCTGCTTTTTTGCATTCGACGATCTTCAATCTGCATAATATAGTGATGATAATTATTATATACATGCAATGAACGAGCTGAGCTAGAGACTTAAATATAGAAGTAATACTTACAGACAGTAGGCAGTCATGAGTTGTTTGTGGAGGGCCCGTTGATTGTATAACTGACATATCTCCTCAAATTGAATAGGCATCATGGGATCTCCAATGAATTCGTGATGTGGTTTCACTGGCACATACATAGTGTCTCTCCCAAACTCCCTGTAGGTTTTCATGTACCACTCATGTAAATTGTACATCATCGTTGTTAGAGGAGGAGGATCAGGTTTGACGAGAGCCTTCTCGTGCACGTATTCATGTTCTTCTATGTATACCTCAGCCATATCAAAATGTACACCATCCCCCAGGTAATCACCAAGTTTGGTACCGTGCAGTACCACCGGATGATTAGCAATGTCGCTAGACACCTTGAGCGGGGGGCACAATTGCTTCTCCTGTTTGCCGAGCAGGGGAATTGTTTTCCCACTTTTTTGTTCTTTGACTCGGGCAGCACTAGAAGACTTCCCAACCGATGTGCTTCATTATATATCTTTATAATACAGCGGTCATAGTTTGATGGCAGCGGAGGCGGTGATGGTCGCTTTAGGGCATCCAGAGTGTGCTTCGCTCTCACCGGATTTACTGTTTCCTTCGGAGGTGGCAGTTTCAGTGCAAAATGAGCCTTCACTTCGGCTTTACTGATCTCAGCACTTTCTTCGTCAGTCCTCTCGTATGGTAGCTTTGTAACAGGCTTGAGCCTTCGACCAAATTTGAAAAAAAATTCCTGCCTATTGTACTGCTAGCCACCGGAGCGGCGGCGGCGTCTCTCTTCCGTCGTGGCTGACGCGCCAGAGGAGGTGTAGCGTCCTAACACGCCGGAGGGGGAGGAGGAGGAGGAGGCTGAGTGGCCTGACGCGACAGAGGAGGAGAAGGAGGAGGCGGAATGGCCTCACGCGGCAGAGGAGGCAGACTGCTCCAACACACAGGAGTAGGCAAAGGAGGAGGCAGAGTGGCCTCACGCGTCGGAGGAAGCGGACTGCTCCAACGCACTGGAGTAGGCGAATAAGGAGGGGGAGTGCCATCACGCGTCGGAGGAGCCAGAGAAGGAGGCGGAGTGCCCTGATCACTCACCGAAGGAGGAGGAGGAGGAGGCGGAGTGCCCTGACTCGCCGGAGGAGGAGGAGGAGGAGGCTTCTAGTTTGGAAGCTTGATGTACTCTTTAGGCCATAGACAAGTACTCCTCAAAGCATGAACCAGCTTCTTCTCCCCTTCACATGTAAGGTGGTCAAGCTCCATCTCATGAAATCCCTCCATTACTTCATCCACCATCACAACAGCAAAGCCACGTGGAATCGGAAGGCAGTGAAAAGTTCCGTTGGGTTGTGGAGGTGCAACAGAGCCGAGAGCCGCCTTGAAAGTGAGGTTCCAGAAATTCGTCCAAAGCTCGGAATGTTGAACCTCTGTGATAGTATCCACGGGGTAGCTATGAGCCATGTAGTCAGGCTGAACAAGCTCCATGGAAGCCACACTACTTCTTCGCTGAGATGGCGGGGTAGCTTCTGGGTAGCTTCGTGCCGCTGAGATGGTTGCCCGACAGCTCGCTGGCTCTCAAGTTCCTCTAGCTTATGTAGTCTTGCATTGAGCTTCTGCATGTCGCTTAGCTCCGCTTTGCTCTTTCTCTCCCAGCTTCTGTAACCGCCTGCATCGGGAAACCCAACCTTCCACGGAACGGAGCCTAGTGTGCCTTGTGTTCATCCAGGGTGCTCAGAATTCCCGAGAGCATGAATGTCCCTTGCTACGCTGTGGTGATATACTTTTGAAGCTATGTGACGGGTATTGTAAGTTGCTTGTCCGTCCAACGACATTTCCTTGTTTCAGCTTCCAAAGTTCCCCAACCCCGAAGAACCAAGTCCTTAAATGGTCTAGCCAAATAAATGTCTGTCGTACGACCCCTTTAGCAAGCAAGTCATCTCAGCTTTGTCTCACAACGGCCGGGCTTTGAGGTAGGCACCTGACCCCGTGTGATGGTGATACTGCTTCTTTGCTGCATTGTTCTTGTTTGCCTCCGACATTTTCTTACTCTTCTCTGATGTCTTGTAGGCCAGAAATGCGGGCCAGTGATCTCCTATCTTCTCAAATCGGCCGATGAATTCTGGAGTCTTCCCTTTGTCGACGAACTTTGATTTGAACTCATTCTTCCACCTCCTGAATAGATATGCCATCTTCTTAACAGCACACGCCTTGACCAGTGGCTCTAGAACTGGCTTATTCGGATCCTCCTCTGGCTGTAGGGTGAAATTTGCCTTTAGCGCGGTCCAAAGATCATCTTTCTATCTATCGGTGACATAATCACCTTCATGGGCATTGCCCTTAGGCTTATTCCATTGCTTGACACTGATCGGGATGTTGTCCCTAAGAATAGCTCCGCACTGAGCAGAAAATGCGTCCTTGGTGCACTTGGGGTCAATCGGTAGGCCATTGTCCGCAAGTGATGTGATCGTGAACCTTTCATCCTTGCGCAACCTCTTCTGCGGGCCTCGTCTTGTTACCGAAGTTCGGCTCGATCCGGAGGGCTATATAAAAGAAGAAATAAGGGTTAATATATGTACATACCAAAACAACTAATGCATCAATTAGCTAGTCAACACATGCTTAATTAACATATATACCTCGCCAGACTTTGCAACATCTCCCTCCTCGGTTGGGTCACCGGAGCCATCACCATGGTCTCCTTCCTCCTCTGGCATTCGGTGACGGGAGCCATCATGATCATGTCCTTCCTCCTCCATTTTTCGATCATCGGAGCAGTAGTCATGTACTTCAAGACCTTCGGTGTCGTTGAGAAACGACAAGACATCATCAGGACCGCGTCGGATTATGTCCCCCAACAACTTTTCATTTTCCAAGTCTCTTTGATCCATAGTTTCTACAAATACTAAAACATGGCAATTAATATACTTCTCTACAAATTGGGGTGGCCTCGACAATGCTTCCAGGGTTAGGGGTGGCCCTCGACGCTTCTAGGGTTTGGTCGGGCGACAGGGGATTCTCTTAACCTTTTAGGGATTTAACAAAATGGCGCCATTCTGGATGTGCAGAAAATGGTCCATATTTTTCCTGATCTCATCTACCCTTCTATATGTCACGTTGTCTAGTGTCTAAGGATTCAAGAAAACAACGACTTCATCATTAGCCGAAAGTAACAAGCGCATAATGGTACGAAGCTCTCCAAAATTGTTTTGGAACGGAGTCCCGGATAGGATAATTAGCTTTTCGGTACGAAGTTCAGCAAGAGCCTTCCGAGTATCGCTATTTGGAAGGCAGTTGCTGAAATTCATACAAAAAGTGAATTGTTCTATACGGAACTCTGTTCCAAAACAACTTTGAAGAGCTTCTTAGCATCATACGCCGGTTACTTCGGGCTAATGATGAAGCCATGGATTTCTTCAATACTTTGAAATTACACAACATGACACATAGAAGAATATATATATAGATGGGATCAGGAAAAAAATTGAATCAACTTGTGCACATCCATAATGAGGGCATTCTTGATAAATCTATGTTATCGGGGAGGGGGCAGACGACAACGACGCTCACCCGTGATGTCATGTCCGATGTCCCCCCTCACGTCGAAGTTATCGGGGAGGGGGTAGATGACAATGGCGCTCACCCCTCATGTCTGACGTCCCCCCTCATGTCATGTCTAACGTTTTCTATATTAACATTTTACCTTGGTAACTTAGAAAAAAAATGTTATCATGGAGGAGGTATATCGAAAACACTTTTTTCTAGGGTTTGGGTGGCCTCGAGAGTTGGTCGCCCGGTATATCGAGAGGGGGGTGAACATTTTACCTTAGTAACTTAGAAAAAAATGTTATTGGGGAGGGGTATATCGCCCCCCCTAATGTCAAAGTTATTGGGGAGGGGGTATATCGACAACGACATACATTCCGGATCCGTTGGAAAGCTCTCGGAGAGCTAATTCCAACGTGATGATAGGTGGTCAGGGTGCTCTCGTGGCCTTGTTGATAGATAGAGCCGATGCCAATGTTATGATAGTATCGATGCCAACATAGGAAAAACGTGGCCTTGTTTTTGTTTTCACTCTACATTTTCGTACATATGAAAAACAACGAAGACTTTTTACATGAACATATACACATATACATGCCTGCGAAAAAAACTAAACGATGACGGGGCGGCACGCGGTGACGGGGAGCAGGGGACCATGGGAAAGGGGGACTCACTGGGGGGCAGCGATGGCTGGAGGCCGGCGGGCTCGGGACGGCACGCGATGACGGGGACGAGGACGGCGGGCGCTCGGGGAGGCGACGACAACGAGGACGACGGGCTCGGGAGGAGATGACACGGTGACGATGAGGCAATGGCGATGACGCGGCGACAGCAACAATGACGGGGAGGCAATGACAGCGACAGGGAGACGACGATAATGACGGCGATAACGATGGGGAGGCGATGGCGACAAGGAGGGGACAATGGAGACGGGGAGGCAACGATGGGGACGGGGAGGCGACGGTGACGATAGGGACGGGGAGGCGACGGGAAGGCGACGGGGCAGCAACCGGTCGGCGACGGGGAGGCGACGATGACGTACGGGGACGGGGAGGCGACGGGGAGGCGACGGCGATGACGGGGACAGCAGGCTCGGGGAGGCAACGGCGACAAAGACGGTGCGACTACGCGACGACGGGGATGAGGACGGCGGGCTCGGTCCAACTACTAGATGAAATCTGAAAATTGCCAAGTGTTTTCTTATATACAAGAAGCATTGGTGCCAGTTGGTGGCACCAACCGGGACCAAAGGTCTCTTTTCGTCGGCCCAAAAGGTAGCAGGCACAGACATTTGGTCCCGGTTGGTGGAACCAACCGGGACTAAAGGTGGGTATTGGTCCCAGTTGGTGCCACCTACCGGGACCAAAGGTCTCTTTTCGTCAACCCAAAGGGCGGGAAGCAGGGACCTTTGGTCCCGGTTGCTGGTACCAGCCGGGACTAAAGGGGGGTATTGGTCCCGGTTGGTTCCACCAACCGCGACTAAAGCTTTGTTCCTGGCACGATGGAAGTTTAGTCCCTGCTCGCCGAGCGAGGAGCGGCCGTAGTGGTTTATAAGCCCGGCTGCACCGATGGTTTCGAGCTCCTCTCAACCGCAGGCATTGCATGCCTAACTGTCTCTGCCCTGTTGGGCCTACTTTCCCCGTGGGCCTGCGTCCTGGCCCATGTATATTGGGTTCCTACTCGTATGCAGGCCATGGTGGCTTAGTAGGTGGGCATTTTTTATGTTATTTTTTTGCATATCAAATGTTCTTAACAAAAAATAATTTATGGTGGCTTAGTGTGTTTTATCATTATATTCTTTTTGCAATTAATGTTTTGAACAAGAAATACTTTGATAATTTTAGTTACATAATTTCCATTATTTTTGTTTTGTTCTTTTGCTTTATGTATTTTTATTTTATTTTTTGCTTTATTTATGTCTAGTGTGTTTTATCATTATATTCTTTTTGATATTAACGTTTTGAGCCAAAAATACTTCGATAATTTTAGTTGCATAATTTCCACTATTTTCGTTTTGTTTTTGCTTTATTTATTTTTGTTTTAATTTTTGCTTTATTTATTTCCAGTGTGTTTATCATTATATTCTTTTTGCTATTTGTTTTGAACAAAAAATACTTTAATAATTTTAGTTGCATAATTTTTATATAATTATAGCTTCAAAAACACTATAGGTTTATAAAAACTTTTTAGTTGATTCTTTTTTGAAGTCCACTCCCACAATGTTTTGAAAGAAATTAAAAAGCATTTCAAATGAACTCAGAAAAGGTTGAAATTTGGCGTGGTATCATCATTTCACCCACATAGCATGTGCTAAAAAGTCAAGAGGGTTACGGCAAAAACTGGATGCACTTCGTGTACAAAATTGACAATCTCTTTCGAAGTATCACGGTTTCGGACGAAAACTCATCTGTTACAAATGGATTTCATTTTTCTGAACTTATTTGAACTCCATATTTTTTGTGTGTTCAAAATGCACCATTCAAAGCCACATCATCAATTTTCAACCCTTTCTGACTTGATCATTTGGTATTTTTCATGCACTTACTCATTTTTTTAGCAAAATAACCCTGAAATTGAAAAGCACTTCAAATGAACTCTGAAAAGGTTGAAAGTTGGCATGGTATCATCATTTCACCTACATAGCATGTGTAAATAGTTGAGAGGGTTACGGCAAAAACTGGATGCACTTCGTATGCAAAATGGAGAATCTCTTTCGAAGTATCACGGTTTCGGACGAAAACTCATCTGTTACAAAGGGATTTCATTTTTTTGAACTTATTTGAACTCCATACTTTTTTTGTGTTCAAAATGCACCATTCAAAGCCACATCATAAATTTTCAACCCTTTCTTACTTGACCATTTGGTATTTTTCATCCACTTACTAATTTTTTTGAGCTAAATAACACTCAAATTGATAAGCACTTCAAATTAACTCTCAAAAGGTTGAAAGTTGGAATGGTATCACCATTTCACCCACATAGCATGTGATAAAAAGTTGAGAGGGTTACGAAAAAACTGGCTGCACTTCGTTTACAAAATGGACAATCTCTTTCGAAGTATCTTGGTTTCGGACGAAAACTCATCTATTACAAAACATATTTCATTTTTTCAACTTATTTGAACTCCGTACTTTTTTGTGTTCAAAATACACCATTCAAAGCCACATCATCAATTTTCAACCCTTTCTAACTTGATCATTTGGTATTTTTCATGCAATTACTAATTTTTTTGAGCTAAAGAACCCTGAAATTGAAAAGCACTTCAAATGAACTTTGAAAAGGTTGAAAGTTGGCATGGTATCATCATTTCCCCCACATAGCATGTGCTAAAATGTTGAGAGGGTTATGGAAAAAAGTGGATGCACTTCGTGTACAAAATGAACAATCTCTTTCGAAGTATCATGGTTTCGGACGAAAACTCATCTGTTACAAAGGGTGCTCTCAACTTCCCGTCTTTCTTACGGTCCTCTTTGTGCCATCACATCGAATTGGCATGCTTTTTTGTTTCTGAATAGACGTTTCAACCGTGGTATTACATGAGCATACCACATCACCTTGGCAGGAATCATCTTCCTGGGGCGCTCGTCGTCAACATCATGAGGGGTATCTCGTTTGATCTTATACCGCAATGCACCGCATATCGAACATGCATTCAAATCCTCATATGCACCACGGTAGAGGATACAGTCATTAGGACATGCATGTATCTTCTGCACCTCCAATCCTAGAGGGCATACAACATTTTTTGTTGCGTACATACTGTCTGGCAACCTAGAGGGCATACAACCTTCACCTGCGTGCGTTATATAATAAAGTGTATTAAATACCATTACAACATATCATGAATATAGAAGTGACCAAATTTATAGAAATTCATCATCACATTAAAGCCAAAGTACAATAGTCACCAAAATAAAGACATACAGTTCATACATAGTTCTCATTATTGAACAACATATAGCTCTCTAGAGCATCTAATTAAAAGATACATCGAAACTATGTAAAAAATTTAAATGCAACAACAAATGCGATCATAACCACTACTAATGTACCAATTGATCCACCGGCATAATGATACCAAGCCTAAGTATGAATGGTATATTTTCTAATCTTTCTAATCTTCAAGTGCATTGCATCCATCTTGGTCTTGTGATCGTCGACGACATCGGCAACATGCAACTCCAACTTCATCTTCTCCTCTTCAACTCTTTGTAATTTTTATTTCAAGTCATTTTTTCTTTTTCAACCAAATTTAACTTCTTGACAAGAATTGCTATGTGGGTTGGAATTTCCGGTTCAACTACCTCCTCCTAGATTAAAAAATTTATGTCACGTTGGTCGGCATAATTGTCATAAACACTAAATAAAACAAATAATTTTAAAATATAATATATAGCACATCCAAATCATAGACAGGATGAGGGCCGACGGAGGCGGATACAAAAACCATCGCACTAAATAATAACAAACAATAATAAAAGTAATAAAATTACACAAGTATCTATCTAAATCATACAAGTAAAAAACTTTTTTTCTTTTAGAAAGAAGATAAGAAGAAGAGGCTAACCACGGTGCTGCCGAGACCGAGATGGGCGTGGGCGATCGACGACGGTGAGGACGGGGACGGGACAAGACGGACCGCCAAACCTATACAAATCTTGACAAAAATGGAGCTTGGACAAGGAGCTTCAAGAGGAGAAATCTTAAGTGTAGCTTGGGCATTTCATCGAACACCTCGTGTGCATAGGAGGTGAGCTAGAGCACCACAAAGCTCTCCCCTTGCCGGCCAGAAAATTAGAGGAATGTGGATTGATCTGCTCGCTGGCGAGGGGGTATATATAGGCATCTCATTGGTCCCGGTTCTTGACTGGAACCGGGACTAAAGGACCCCCTTCGATACCAATGGTTGTGGGCTAGGAGCGAGGCACATTGGTCCTGGTTCGTGTCTGGAACCGGGACCAAAGGGTCCAAACGAGCCGGGACCAATTCCCCACGAGGTCCGGCTGGCCCCCTGGCCTCACGAACCGGGACCGTTGCCCCCATTGGTCCCGGTTCATGACTAAACCTGGACTAACGTCTTTTTAGTCCTAGACCAAAGCCCTGTTTTCTACTGGTGATGCCATGTGGGTGAAATTATGATATCATGCCAGGTTTCAACATTTTGAGAGTTCATTTGTGGTTCTTTTTATTTTGAGGGTCATTTAGCTCAAAACAATTCGTTAAATGGATGAAAACTAGCAAATGAAGTTACAAAGGGTTGAAATTTGAGGATGTGGCCTAGAATAGTTCATATTGAATGCAAAAAAACTCTAGAGTTGAAATAAGTTAAATAATGAAATGCCTTTGTAACAGATGAGTTTTCGTCCAAAACCTCATACCTCGCAGGAGATTGCCAGTTTGTACACAAATGCATCTAGTTTTTCCTGTGACCCTCTCAACTTTTTAGCACATGCTATGTGGGTGAAATTACGATACCATGCCAACTTGCAACCATATCAGAGTTCATTTGTAGTTCATTTCAATTCAGTGTCATTTTAGCTCAAAATAAATCAGGAATTGCATGAAAAATATCAAATGAAGTTAGAAAAGGGTTGAAAAGTGATGATGTGGCTATGAATGTTGCATAATGAATGCAGAAAAAATCTTAAGTTAAAATATGTTTAAAATATTGAAATCCCTTTGTAATAGATGAGTTTTCCTCATAAGAACTTTTAAAATTATATAAAATTTATGCAACTAAAATTGACTAAAATTATATAAAATTTATGCATCTAAAATTATCAAAGTTATTTAATCCCTTTTCATATTATATAAAATTTAACCCCTTTGCATATTATATAAAATTATGCAACAAAGATTATCAACGTTATTTAATCCCTTTTCATATCATACAAAATTTAGCCCCTTTGCATATTATATTAAATTTATGCAACAAACATTATCAAAGTTATTTTTGTTAAAAACTTTAATAGTAAAAGAATATTCATAAAGTATTTTCTCTTATGAACTATAAATATGCAAAACAATAACACAAGAATAGCAAAAATGAAAATAGATGTGCTTATAGAGAATATTCAACCGAAATTCAAAGTGCCGGTATTTTAAATTTACTAAAGCACTACCACTTTGAATTTAGGTAGAATTTTCTCTATAAGAGCATCTAGAGAGGCTCGTGCTGCCTCTCGCATAGCGGGGCTTATAAGCTGGTCGCCATGCTCTTCAACTCACGATGTGGGACTAAAATCCGACCATAGCCGTGATGCTTCCCGTGCGAATTTGGGCCAGCTGAAAAGGCCTGTTTAGGCCCGATTGGTATCACCAACCGGGACTAAAGGGATGACCTATAGTCTTGGTTGGTGATAGCAACCGGGACTAAGGACCCTTTAGTCCCGGTTGGAGCCGCCAACCGGGACTTGTCGAAATCTCCTCAACCTCTCCCGTTCTACCGCAACACCGACACCGTGCCCCGATGTCGACCCGTCCTCGTCGTCGTCGCCGCTCCCCGAGCCCGTCCACGTCGTCTCCGCCGCCCCCGAGCCCGTCCTCGCCACCGCCCCCGAGCCCGTCCTCGCCACCGCCCACGAGCCCGACCTCGCCGCCACCCCCGAGCCCGCCATCGTCGCCACCGCCCGTGCCCTCATCCTCGCGACGTCGTCCTCGCCACCGCCATCGTCGCCGCCGTCCCGAGCCCATCATCGCCGCTGCCCGTGCCTCCTCGTCCTCCTTGACGTCATCATCGCCGTCCTAAGCCCGTCATCGCTGCCGCCCATGCCTCCTCGACCTCATCGACGTCGTCGCCGCCCCCGATGCCAACCGGACGCCTCCCGCGCCTCCTCCCCGAGCCTCCTCGTCGCCGCCCGCACCTCCTCCCCCGAGCCCCGTCACGTCGGTGAGCTCCTGCCGCCTGTTGTTTAATTAGTTGTTGCTTTAGTTTAGTTTAGTTATTTACTTTAGTTGTTTTTCTGTTTTAGTTTAGTTGTTTTAGTTTTTTTAGTTTAGTTGTTTCAATTTTTTTTAGTTTAGTTGTATTAAGATAATTTCGAACTTAGGATAATTTCAAACATGACTATTTCAAACTAAAACATGTTCAAACTAAGAAATGGTTCGGTGGTTACTGATTAAGTTCCATCGGTCATTCGAATTTTTAGTCTCGAGTCCCGAGTCATCGAAGCACGAGTCCCAACGATCATCGAGGACTTGGGGTTCCTTGACTCGGGATTCGTGGTTCTCATTAATATTGTCATAGTTGTTAAATGCAATCATCTTTATTAAATGTTATTAAATAGTTGTATAATTTGTTCTTGACGTGTACGATGGCTAGCCCGCATCCTCGTCATCGAGTCGGCGTCGTCGACCACTTGCTTGAGAGGCACCAGCATGTCCGGGACTACGCTCTACCGGGCTGGCACTGGGAGGTGCTGATTTCCGGGGCACGTAGATTGATGAGGAATCAGGGTCCCGTCTTCGACCCGGAGGTTATTTGGTGGCGGTTGCATGGAATTCTGTTGGTGCAGAGGGAGCCGAACCCCATGGAGGTGGTACGTCGCCGTGTCAGGGAGGAGGACGAGCACGTCCGACGCTACAAGGTTGCGTTGGACGCTAGGTTCTCACATACCTGGCAGGTTCTTCAGGGATCACACCCGAGCTATGATCCTATCATAGTTCGTTATCTTTGGGTGTTCACCGCCTACGCCACGAGACGTCAACTAGATTTGTATTAGTGATATTATATTTGATGATGTATTAGTGATACTATTTGATGATGTATTAGTGATATTATATGATAGTATAGTTGCATTGTCTTGTATTGATTTGCATATCTCCGGTTCTGCTTATTGAATGCATTCTAATTGCTTTATATTTGTTATGGATTAGTTAATCTATGGACGGTAGAGACACACACCATGATCAAGAGAATGCCATGTATGACCTGATATGCTCCGGAAATGAAGATAATTAAGTAGATGATGGCTCACATTACCTTAACCCATCTGGTGAGGGAATTGAGGAAGAACAACCAAGATACGAAGGCGAAGCAGCTGACAATGACGATGGTGAAGAAATTTTTGTCCATTTAACAGAGTCCGGCGAGGTATTAATTTGCCCTATGGTACGGTGATCATCACATGTATTGACTGATTTATATATATTAACGAATCTTTCTTCGTTTTAGCCCAATGGATCGAGCAAATCTTCTACAACGGTTAAACATGGCCCAACAAAAAAGTTAGGGACCAAATCAGAGCAGATGGTGAACCGATTTCTCCTAAACAGAATGCAAACAAATTTATACATCAATGCGGAGTTATCGTTAGGGATCAAAATCCCAATCACCGCTCAAAAATGGAATCGACCAAAAGATCGTGGAGTTCCTTTTGTCAACCAAAGAGCAAAAGATCTACTTTGGGAGGAGATCATGAAACATTTCACCCTACTAGAGGGTCTCATAGATCTCAAACGGGAGAAAGTGAAGAACTGTGCTCTTAAGAAGATGGCCACACAATTCCAGACTTGGAAGAAAAGATTATGGACCAATTACTTGGAAGGAGAAAAGAAGACTCTGGAATTCAAAGAAGAATATGTGAAGTTAGAAGATGACTGGGACGAATTTGTGAAGTTCAAGGAATCAGAAGAATCTAAGAAACGGTCGATAATAAAAAAGAAAAATGACAACAAAAAAATGTGACATCATCGTCTGGGGCCAGGCGGCTAGAAGTTTGGGTTGCCTAAGTGGGATTAATCTGAGAGAACATGAAGGTTGCAGGGGTCACTCTGGTAACAGAAACTTGGCCCGAGAAGTGCAGGACTTGGTTTTATGCACATGGGGAAAGTTGGACCCAGATACAGCGCACGTTCCTAAACAAGCAAGCCTTAAAGATGCCACGGTCGAGATAATTAAAGCAATAGAAGAAGCTCGAGTGGGTGTGTACCAGCCGGAGAGAGAGAACGACGAGCTTTCGCGCGCCCTCAAGAATCATGAACACTCGGGGCGAACACGAGGCAAAGGCATGGTTTCGTGGTTTTTGGGGTTTGCTGGCTGGACGACAGCTGCAGAAATCGTGACAGAAAGAAGAAGCATGAAGTAGATCGGATCCAGGACTTGGAATGCAAATACATGTTGCAGTAGGAGCAAATCAACAAACTTAGCTAGCAAGGCGCGTCTCAGGAGCAGCAGCAACCAGATCCAGCATTCCATCATCTATGCCGAAAAGCAGCATGGTCCACGGGGGTCCCGGCTGATGATGCACTTTGCTACCCCATGGATGATATCCTAGAGTCGACACCTTGTGAGCTACACATGAAACTCAAGAACATATCCGTGAAGGTGGCGCACGGCTTTGCTTTACCGAATGCACCTGAAGCACTCCTCCACGGCAATCCGATTCCACCTGGCTATGCTCAAGTCGGGGTGGATCAAGTTCTGTCGGGAGATGGTACACTAGAGCTTGATCACACTAGAGGTCAAGGGGAGCTGACACTAGGAGAAGACATACGTGGTATCATTGTGTTGGAAAAGGAATGCATCGTGTTTGCAAACTCAGTGCCACCGACTCCTCTTCCAAGTCCGCCGCGTCAATAGACTCCAACCCTTTCTGAGACAAAGCATAAGGTGAGTCCGCCATATCCATCTCCGCCGCGTCAGCCGAATCCATCCCACTTCGAGACGGAGCGCATGCCGATTCCGCGATATCAAGCTTCGCCATGTCATCAAAGTCCATCCCACCCCGAGACAGAGCCTGGCGCGAATCATCCGCGATATCGATTTCCGTCGTCTCCAAAGCAGAAGAAAACAAAAAAGAAGAAACCCGAGCCTCCTGGCAAAAATAAGTTAGCTTACGATATGACTGACGTGGAACTCGATGTACAACTGGCTAGCCAATTGTAGGCATGTTTTGGACTGAAACCACCCCTGCCACCAAAGGAGAAAGTACAAGACGAGGTCGTACAACACTTTATTGATGCAGCTAAACTGTCGGAGAAAAGGCCGGTATCAGACTATAAACGTTGTATTATGAAGTGTTATGAATCCCACAAAAGACATAAGTCGAGTGGTACCAGTAAATGCGGGAAAACTGTTCCCCAGCTCGGAGAATAGCCAGTCCAATCGATCAGCCCGCTCAAGGTGAGTGCCAATAACGTGGTAATAACCAGTGCTGATAGAGAGAATGCTAGATTGATCGGTATCACCGTTGAACAACTCCTAGAGATCGAGGAATTTCCACCGTTGGATCCGAAGGAAATAGCATGGCAATATGTCCCCGGGAAACCTCTGGTCAGACCTAACGACGAGAAGCTTCTAACAACGCAAATGTACAAAGTGCATGACTAGTACATGAGAGAAGTAAAGGACAGGCGAGCTAGCCTCATGGTGAAAGTCGACAAAGAGCATTACATCCATGAAAAAGATTTGTGGCTTCAAAATGAAGAACTTTTTCAGTTATTCAATCAAAAAGCACTCGACAAGTCTATCGTCGGTTGCTATTGTTTGTAAGTGATTTCTTTCTATAATTTGAGTCTCTAGCTCAGCTTGTTTATTGCCTGTTATTATACACACTATATTATTTAGTGTGGTATTATGCAGAATACTCAATTTCCTTATATATATACATATATATATATACTCGATGTTAAGTGTAGTTGAGTTATGCATGCCCGCTTATACAAATCTTGTGCGCAGCTACCACTGGATCCTTCTAATCATTAGAGTTGACGATGGAACTGTTGAAGTACTGGACTCGCTAAGTAAAGACCCTGAAGATTACATAAGCTTGCATTCATTACTCGGAAGGTAATTTCAATCATTGACGCACTATGTGAGCTTCTTTCTTAGTTCATTTCCTGATATCAAGTAATTAATAACTCCTTAATTCATTTTGTTTGTCGGGTAGGGTTTGAAAACGTTTCATCAAAGAGGTCACCAATGATTGGAAACCAGAGTTGAGATGGCGAAAGCCTAGGGTAATTGAGTAGTACTAGCTACATCTGCGCATCTCTTTAATTCTAGTTTCAATAGCATTGTCATGCTTCATTATTATCTGATTGAATTCTATTCTCGTAAAGTGCATCAGGCAGGCACAGGGGACTAAACTATGTGCATATTACGTTTGCGAGAACATTCTCTTTATGACCGAAAGCAGCAAGAGTGCAAGAGATCTTTGGGTACGTAAACACCATTCATATTTTTTTATCGTGATTTAATACATATACACACAACTAACATGCATATTCAAATTCATCTCCTTTTTATATATAGATGACGCAGATGCGGGGTCAGCTCCTACCAACGGACCGCATACGAGCAATTCAAGAGGAAATTGTGGGATTTTTGCTTCAGCAGGGCATATCTCCCGACGGAGAATACCATTACCCAATCCGCAAATGATCTGCAAATTGTAAGAGAAATTGTATATACAAAATTAACTATATATATGTGTATGCATGTGGTCGTACGAGAAATTCTATGATATATGATTGTTTGTACGAGAATTTTTATGATATATGATTGGTTCTACGAGAAATTCTATTATATATGCATAACGTGTCAATATGTGGTAGCGTAAAATATGTTTGAAATGAAAAATAATTAAATGGAAAACACAAATTGAAAAGAAAAAATAAACAATAAACATTAAACCCCTAATAAACACCTAGACCCCTAAACCCCTAAACCTTTAGTCCCGATTGGTGTTACCCGAGACCAAAGGTCCCAATTCCCTGGCGCGCACTGCTGACCACGTGGCCAAGGTTTAGTCCCGATTCGTAGCCAACCGGGACTAAAGGGCATGGACCCTTTAGTCTCTATACTTTAGTCCCGGTGGGGGAACCAGGACTAAAGCCCCTTCCCAGCCGGGACTAATGGCCTGATTTCTAATAGTGTTACTCCGCATACCAAGAAATAACCCACCAGACAAATATGATGCAGCCCAAAACTTCTTCTTCCTATACATCCTATGGAGCCATGTTTTTGTTTTCTCCATCTGTCATTTACACACAAACGCGGCCCATCTCTCCTAAAAATTGTATGTGTAGTGGTGTTGTACATTAGTGACCTTAATTCCTTCAATGACTTGTGGCGGAGGTGTTTCTGCATGTTCTTTTCAATACGCCGCGGACATAGACGATACCACGCATCAGGAAGCACCTTCCTGATATCCCTTATCATTGTTGCATCTCCATCGGTAATTACAGACTAGGCTTCTTCTAACAGTGAGCTTTCAAAAATGTCTCAAGCAGCCAAACATAGGTACCTTCAGAGTCATCTAGAACAATGGCGCATGCAAATACCGTAGTGCAACGGTGATTCTTGAGACTGATGAAAGGGATATACAACATTCTGTACCTATTCATCTTGTACGTACTGTCAAAGACAGTGACATCACCATAGTCAAGATGATCCCAACGTGATTGGGAATCATACCAGAACAAGTTGTTCTGCCTTCAGTGTCAACAACGTGCTCAAAGAAAAAATCCGGATCCATGTCCTTTCTAGTCATCATGATTCCTATAGCAGTGTCAGCATCACCATGAGCAAAGCAGTTTCATCTTCTCTCGGTTTCACATATTATACATCTTCCTCCTTCCAAACCTTGTCTTAGCGTACGAACCGTACCTTCTGACAAAGTTATAAAAAATAATGTGAATTCTTATCCCATCTCCTATCATAGCTAAGTTCTGTGCTCTCTGAAATTCTTTGATCACATTGTGAGACCAGAGGGAAGGGACTTCGTCCCGTCTTGCAAGAACAGAGCTATGATCATCGAAGGAACTGCCGACATACCAAAATTCACGCTTTCTATCAAGCTTCACTGTTAAATGGGCTTCACAGAAGCATCGACTCTCTGGTCTCATTCTACGGGTCTGGTCTTCTATGGTACAAAATTTGTCCTGTCATTTCCCTGCCCTAGAATAGAGATACTTGCTCATGCGCAAAATTCCTGTAGGACCTTTTGCAAAAAAAAAATCAAGTCCCTCATGATGTTGAACCCATTATCTTTCACGTACTGGTTGTAGAACGTGTACGCCTCTCCTTCTGACCTGGATGGCTTGGCCATCACTTCCCAATGCCTATCCAGTGACTCTTGCTGATATTCATCATAGCTGATGTCAAAGTCAAACTCAAGATCGTCAACAGGCTCATCGTTCCCTCTAGGACCATCAACACCCCTTGGAAAATAAGATATATAACCATGTTCATCAATCTTTTGTTATGTTGTTAGTTTTCATGAATATTTTGAACACTAAAACTTACTTGGCTCACACTTCCTTTATAAGATGTATCAACATCACCCTCATCATTGTCATCATCTAAAGTTCTCGGTTCAGTGTCATCATTGACATTTCTCTGTGCAGCTTAATGGTAAAACATGTAAGTGATACTGCCTTTTTCATGCCAATCATTGTCCAACATATT
Source organism: Hordeum marinum (assembly GCA_022496015.1). Classification (NCBI taxonomy): domain Eukaryota; kingdom Viridiplantae; phylum Streptophyta; class Magnoliopsida; order Poales; family Poaceae; genus Hordeum; species Hordeum marinum. The sequence goes on from CM039674.1 coordinate 35,530,100, forward strand.
TAATGGTACCTGGGTTCCACTTTCAACATAAGATTGTTCATCTATATTGTAATCCTCATTGTCATCATTCGCATGCACCTATTTAAATTCAATAAGACATGTAAGTGTCAATGCATTAGTTTTTATTCGATATTTTCTAAACAACGTTCCCGACATTAACATTAGCACTATATGACTCATATAGTTGTCTTCGGGTGGTTCGTTTGCATCTAATGACTCATATAGTTGTCTTCAGGTGATCCGTCCTATCAATACACCTTCAAAAAGATGTTAGATCAATGCAACATCCGACAACATCATAGCGGATACGATGAGATCATCAACAATAGCATTGGTTAAATGAAAAAAATATTATCCGCCATCGAAGGGTTAGACGACATCAGACGCCGGGTTCGATGCCGATGCACTAATGGCTACCACGTCGTCCTTTGAAAGTGGACATGCCGCATCGGTCACTGTGGCCGCCGCCATGTGGAGCGTTGTTTTGTACGGATCATGGCGATGGTCTATAGCGACCCGACCTGAAAGGTCGAATCTCCGGTGTTTCCGTACCATCCCAAGATCATGCTGGTACACACACGGTACATCAATGTATATATCAAAGTGAAATCACACAACTTTATAAATCGAAAATCTCATATCGAGTCCTTTATTACAATAAGAATTACAATAAAGTGGTTGAAGGCCAACTCATGAGAATAACTAATCTTGCGGAAGCTTCAAAGGTAGTTGAGTCCATCTGACTCCAAGGGTATCTCACCGAGCGTAGAGCGTATCCTCACTCCTAGTCGAAAAAGTATGCTGCAAGATGATACGTTGCAGCCATGTAGGTCAGCATATTGAATATGCCAGCAATTTCACAAAAGAGGGGTGTAAAGCAATCATCTATTCTATATGCATATATGGCAGGTGGTGTAGTAAGTTTTTGCATAAAGCAGAGGGCAAAATATTATTACTACAATGTTGGTTGATTAATGAGATGGTTCCACCAACAAAATTCTCATACCCAAGTTATCATTAAGACCCACATCAATGTAATTATTTGTGTTCAGAATTCCAGATAGTTTCAGTTCCTTTGGCTCAAACTGTCCATGACCGTGGACACGGCTAATCGATTAGGTTTGGGTGCTCTGCAGAGTTTTGCACACGTTCCCCACAAGATTTGATCGCCTCCGTTGGATTTCTCGCACTTCAGGGTGTTTGAGCAACGGATGACCAAAACATGTTCTTCTAAAGGGTTTCCTTGAGACTCTGTCGGTGCCCATCCTTTCCTACCATTATTCTACATCTCATAGCACCGCCTGTCCAGGGTCACCACGATATCCAACCAAGCCACAGCCCATAATGGCTTGTGGCTGTGCAGGTAAGCCTTGGGTCTTGAAGCATCCATCCATCTCTTTGTGCCTGGGTGGACCTTTCCACGTGAATACTGACACTTCTCCAGCAACACCTAGGCTAACCACTGGTTTCTCCAGGGCGCCGTTCAACCATCATCCACCAAGAGGTATGTTAAAAACTCGGAGTCTTGAAGTCTTGATCATCTTGTAGGTCTTGAAATTATTATCTCACATCTCTCATGAATCACACAACCATCCCCGTCTACTAATAGCATAGCAAAATTAAATCAACATTTCCCGGGGCCAATGTGTCAAAGGGTTGAGGGGTGCCTACCACATGATACTACATCAAGTAACCAAGTTTCCAAATTACCTACTTTGCATGCAATTGGGGAGATGGTAGAACTAATGCAATAAAAACATGGGTAAACATGATCAAAGTGACTTGCCTTGTTGACGATCCTCGTACTCAAGTAACTCTAGATAACAAGCTTCGCACTCCGAATGATCTAACGAATCAAACAAAGCACAGTATAAGCATACAACTAAAATACAACTCACACAATCAGCAAGATTATACTAAAACAATTCAATAGTAACAATCAAGAGAAAAAAATTCAAAACCAAATTTGACTCACAAGTTTTTAGTGTCAAAGTTACTACTAATATAAAATAAGACCAACCACTATTTTTTTATAACAAAACAATAGTTAACAGAAAAGAAATAATAAAATTTATATTAGTAACAGAATTAAATCCACTAAAACTTTTGTGAAAACAAATGCTACTAAAATTATAATTTTTATAAAACACCACTTAATGAAGATAACTAGAGTTTCCTATAACATTAGAGTATGAAACAAAATTATTATTATTATTATTATATTTTTATAAATAGAACATTACTTAACAGAAAATAATTACTAAGAATTCTTTTTTTAAAACAGGATTAAATCTCCTAAAATCTAGTCCCTTCATTATTAACAGAAAATAGTGGACGTATAATGTATCAAGTACAAAGTAGTAATTTCTCCTAAAATATGCAATTGACGACATGGGCAAAACTCGTTGTTTTGAGAATGAAGACGCACGTACATTGTGTAGTCAGTTAGGTGAGGCTTTTACTTATATGTACCTGGGCTAAGTGCACTACCCATCAAGCGAAAAACTAAACACCATGTATGGTACGTTGATTTTCTCCCCAAAACGTGTGTGGGCACGTTGATTTTCCAGCCGGCTTGTTGTGCTTTGACGTTGCTTGTAGCAGCTACATACAGGATTGATAAGGTATGGTTCCTCAGGTTGATTCATTGATTCGTCATCGCAACTTGGCCAGAAGTAATCAGTGACACCAGATGTGCAAAACGCAGAGGTGGATTCTCCCCCTTGCACCAATATAGCACGAACCAATCAGAGGGAGGCTGTAGGATTGGACTCTCATCCCAGATAGATGGAGAAAAAAGTGGAGATGTCGACTAATCAGAGGGATAACAGAGAATTGGACTTTCTTAGTCTCGTTCCCACCAGATCAAGGAGGAGACGGAGATGTCGCTGTGATGGTTAGAGAGGAGAGACCGGCATGGGCTCGTGGATATGACTGGAGGAGAAGGAGGGCCTGCAAGAGGGGGGAGACCAGAAGATGTAGAATTAGCCTACAGGTCGTGAGGGGCAGTGATGGTGCGCCTACAATTTTTTCACGTAGGAGCTGAACTTGTTAGACTGCAGATTGTATTGTGGTTCCAAAAAAAAAAGACTGCAGATTATACGTCCAGGACCCTAACCATGATCCCTTATTTGATCTGAACCATTGGTTTTTCATCGAATGGATAAATTTATGTGTTTTTTGAGAATTAACATGGTGACCCCAGGCAACAATTTGTTCACGGTGTTTTCTGAGATTTACCCCGTGGTGACCCCGTTGGTGCCTCCAATTAGTAAGTATATATATATATAAGATGATTATTGTTGTTGTTGTTGTTGTTGTTGTGTGTGTGTGTTTTTCTATATATATGTAGTGATAATTGTTGAAGTGAGAAATTAGATGGCCTCACATCTAAGTCACATCGGGATGGGTATTTCACATCTAGATTGTAATATATTACCTCACATCTAAGTCTTCTACCACATGACTGACTGCAATAATATTCGTGCAAACTGTTTTTTAAAACAGAGTTGTGTAAACTGTTTGTCTGTTAGATGTGAGGTATTATTTCACATCTAGTTGTAACATAGTCGTCCCTTTTTTTTTTATTATGAATCAGGTTTGCTGATAGCATTCACAACATTCGACATTCATTGCTTTGTTTGCGTGTTTAAATTTATTTATAAGCGGCATTGATACAAAAACCAAACAGGAGCTTCAATTTTCCAACCACTAAAGACGAGACCCTCCCCCCCTCCCCCAAATGATGAAACCTACAGTAACCTTAAGGTGCATCTAACCTATGTAGCCCTGAAAACTCTAAAGCTCCTATAGCTCCTGGTGTGTCGATGTTGTGTGTTTTGTTTGTGGCCCCACATGTAAGGGGGTGAATCATTAGAGTTTTTTGTTCGGCCCCAATCTTAGGCAAAACATGATGATTGTATAGGCATGCGAAGAGAACCCTGTCCTGAGCGAGAGATGAGCTAGGGGTTCCTGTCACCACTTTCGGCCGCCCGCTCGGACACCGCCATCCCCTCACCGTCGGCTAGCTCACCTCATCGCCTCCCCATGTCGTTGGTTGCCTACCTTGCAAAACCATTTATATTCATTGTCAAAATATGAATGCATTTTCCATGGTTTTTTATAAGTGGATCCAACTAGGAAGGGAGAGATAGACAGAGGCATGCCATTTATTGAGGTCTTCGCGAGGTTCCTATCTTTAGATCTGGTGGTTGCCTCGGCGGTGAGATGCAATCCATGGGCGACGGCTCGACACAGAGTGTATAGTTGTGTAGAAGTGGTGAGCGGTTTTCTAGCTAAACGCATGTAGCTGCTAGGATCGTGGAGAAGTGGTGTCGACAACACATGATTGACTTCAACGTTGGTGCTTCAGGAGTACATATTCTCCAGTTCTGGGTTGAAAACCTAGGTCTGACAAGAGTTGCTTATACCTAGCAATGACAATATTTTGCATCGTTATCTTGTTGAAGACATTGCTCCTATATACTCGGACAAGCTCTTTGGTTTGAAACTATGATGCTAGCCTTTGGTGGTTGGATCGGGTAATGGCAACACTCGAGCGCCGCTCCCTTCTTAAAGGCGTTGTTGTTGAAAAACTTTGTTGTCCTTGTGGTCTTATAATATGGTTGGTGTGGATATGGTCATTGTTGTTGTTTCTCGACTGCGGATTTGATTGCTTCGGGGTTTATTTTTCTTCGCTTAGGCATAGCTTTGGTCTTATATGACCTTACTGTATACTGGTGTTTCTTTGTGTACGTGTGTTACTATGGGTTGTATGCATCCTAGTTATACAGTGGTCGGGTATGTGCGCATTGTGTTTGTATCCATTTGATGCTTCATTTAGAGTCAATAAAATCCACCCTTTATCAAAATGTGCATAGTTGGTTTATATGCCAATCCCTATCTCTCACTACTACTAAGAGGCATCACACTCTTTTGCATCTTTCTGTTGTCATGTACTATTATACATGTCATTGTTTAGTACATTGGTCCCTATGTCATAACGAAGGGTGCAAGGTTGGGAAAGCTCCAAATGATGAGTATCTATCTCCGGTGCTACGATGAGGAGTGGCACCAACACAAGAGGATCCCGTTCAAGAGGATAACGATGATTCCATGAACAATATTCTTGTAGGGTAGTCGATCCTTGTTACAATATCAACATAGGTTAGCTATGTTGATGAAAGTCATCATCGCGTGAACCATAATGTGATTTGTAATAATGTTAGGGTATCACCATCTATTTATACGTATGCAACATAAAAGATAGTTTTTTAATTGCCAATGTATTAGCTACGAACCGTCCACATTTTCATAATTTCCTTTGCAAAATGATTGTTCAATTGCCTAGCAATGTACAAATCACTCCTCTACCATCAATTATAGTATAAGAATATTCTCAGCCATAAGGGGGCGGCATTACAGATAATTCACAACCAAACCTATAGTTTCACTCGTGTCTCAACCAAACAACTTTCAAATTTTCACTACTGAAGGTTCACAACAGCTTTCTCACAATCACAGCAAACATCGGCTTTTTTGAATGCACAACTCAACCAACCGCAAACTAAATGATCGTGTGCCCGTGAGAGCTGACCATTAGCATAATGGGAAATTACCAAATTATCCTGGAACCAACCTTTAGGCAGAACAATATCAATCATTCAATGAACATAATACTATACTATAAATTCTATAATACGATGTTTCGTAAAACCTCTTTTTTTTGCGAATGATAATATCTTATGCTAAAGAATTTTTTAGCTCAATTATGTACAACACGCACACGTCAAGACTAAATTTTGTCACTAGTCACATATCTAAGCACAACTATACAAAAGTGAATGGCGCCATATATAGATCGATCTATTAAACTTGCTTTACCATGTGAACTAAGCATAACTCAGATGATTAATTTTTGAATGGTGGAACCAGCCCACGGGAGATCAAGTCCTAGACTTGGCACTGGCACCCGCATTTTTCTGGATTCATTTCAGGCTTTCTAAAGATGTTTGTTCAGTTGGGGTAGATGTTCCCGTCGACTATAAGGTGCGTGTGGTGATTTTGTTAATCCCAAGATGTTGTGTCGGCTCAGTATCTCGGAGATGCTCATAGGAATATAGTGTACACGTTTATAGGGATAAATGTATGTGTGTACGTGAGCATATGTGATTCTACCATGTTAAATAAAAAGCCCACGTTACTCCATCGCCCCGAGTTCCATTTTGCGTCATCGACAACACACCTACATAGTTTGGTCACCTTATCCGGACAATCATATTTCAAAATGTGAGATAGCCAGTCAGCATGTACAAGTTTCTTGGGAAGGCCTCTTCATCTTCAAGGATGACAAGATCCTCTTCCAAAGGGGAAGAATGAACTATATATTTATGGGATCTTTCGTGATGTCAAAGTGTATCCAACTATGTGGCATATGGAAATTACATAAGCAACATCGGGATCTATGATCACTTCTACTCCCTCCTAAAGAATGTAGGTTTGCAACAATTTGGTTGCCATGAGCCAAAATAATATGTGAACCTGTCAAAAGAATTTGTGCTCACTTTCAGGCATCATTTTGATGTTGTTGAACCATTTGTTATCTTCCTTATTTATAGATAAAATCATTGACTCACTTTGGAACAATTTTTTAATGCTATCTTTGTTGAGTGTGAGGGGTGTGTAGCCGAATTGATCAATGGTTTGGGACATGTTCAGTTTTACCATTTACTATGTAAGGGTGAAAAATGGACTTAACTAGGGGAAACTTACCAGTATTCAATACTCCTCTTTGCACTATTTTTATATCTTCATTGCTTGTTGTTTTCTTCCTAAGGGTAATTCTACTAATATTTTTGGACCTGATATGTATGTGTTGCGTAGTGCAATTGTTCCAAAATCCAGGGTTCATAACTTGGGAGCTATAGTTGCATGTGGTATTTGAAAAGCTAGGAGTAAGGGCAACAATATTTCTTGTGGATTCTATGCTACCCTTTGTGTTCATTATTTGGAAATCCCTATTAGAGAAGATATTAATGCTCCTAATGAGGGACATAATAAGTTAGATGAAACCATTGTGTGTGCTATCAATATTTCCTTTTGACAGAGGTTCCAGTGGTGTCATACACCTTTTTCGCTAAAGCTAACGATGTTGATTTTCATATTGCTTTGCTTGCAATACTTTGTTTGACTTTAAAGTCAGGAGATGGAACATCACCCTTGCAACATGGCAACACATGTACATGTTTGTAAAAAAATGTTTTGATTCAAATAGCTAATAATTTCTCTCGAGCAGGTATTTGTTTCCAGGTATGGTTGAATTGACAACTCAACTTCTAAACCTTCTAAGTACTAGAAAGGTCTTGCGTGTCTTGTGAATTCCATCCAATTTTCCATATTAATCGATCAATTATTTTCTTCTTAATTAATTAGCTACCAGGGTTTTGGTGGCTCCTCAAAAAAGTCTAAAGGTTGAGGTTTTTATATCCCTTCCAAAGCTCCATCATATTACCAAGTGCGATCCAGACATGAAGTCCCTTTCCCGAGACTATGTAGTAGTTTCACATGATGCTTTCCACTACTGTTGACAATGCATAACCAGAGGCTTGGAGTGGAATAAGTTACAAGTGTTCTAGCGAGGTGCCAAGGCATGCCACACATGCAACATGAGTTGTAACATTCAAACAAAATGTGAGTTGATTCCTATGCCATACTACAAGGATGGTATAACTTCTAGTGAGTTCTTCCCTTTTTGTCAAGTCTATCAGATGGTACATGTTAAATTTTTTAATCTAGAGTACCTCAATGTCTCTATATTATTTTACGTTGTCAAAGATGATTTAAGGTTCGTATTGGTTTGGTCTAAAGTAGTCATGCAAGCAATCAAACAGCTCATATTAACATATGTGGAGGGCTTATACGGACAACCAAAGAGCTATAGCTTCATATGACATGCCTAATCGGTGTTGATGCAGCCCACCTATCAAGTTGTTATGTCCAAAGTATCACGAAGTTTTTAAATCAGTGCCTTCTATTATTTATGTGCGCCTAGGCTCTTAAATGTTTCCACGTCTTGTTAATCTTCTCTTTTTTGTTACTTGTCCTTCTTATCCGGCATCTGTAAATATATACATATACGCTTCATTTTTTTACTCATGTGGCACACGAGCACAATCCTCTCTTAGCAAGGGTGTGTACTTGTCTTAGATGCCAAAGCAGATACATAAATTTGTTTTGCTTTGTTCCTTCGGAATGAGCGGCATCGAGAAATGTGATAAGTGTCTGACTCATACCCAGTGTCATGAGATACACTGCCATCTCATTCAATGGTGACCTGGTCCTAGCTACCCAACTGCTCCCGCGTTGAGAAAATGCAGAGATCAGTAGCTAGTATAAGCATTATAAGATGCATAATTCTCAAAAGGTATTGTGTACCAACGGTGAGTGATCATCGGATACGTACAATATAACCCGTGTCGTCTTCATGCAGTGTGCTAGAAGCATGCAGGGACATGGAAAATATGGCAGGGGGAAAGATGTAGATCTGCGTTGCATGTGCGGCAACCAAGTGGGGAAATTCCTATGATGTTTCTATTTGGTAAACTGTTGTAAATTACCGGGATAAATTTGAGCGAATTGCTTGAGGATGCTAGGGGGGCGGTTAGACTATGTTGTGGTACGTAGGGTAGCCGGTACGATAAAGAGTGTTTGTTCCTTCACCATATATTTACCCTCCAACTTTATGGGGATCTTCTCATGACTTTGGCCTTGATTTCGTGGGATGCGAGACTGCATTTCACCGAGGTTACCTAGAATCCCCTAATCTGAGACGGAGGATGATAGGGGTAATGGTGTCCCGATATTTCGATGAGAATCACACTCTTCCGATTTGGGTGAAGAACAACATTGAGAATTTGAATACGAACATGCAATGGCGTTATGCCTTATCAGTTGTTAAACCAATCTTCTGGAGGTTCTGATGATGACAGAAGCACTGCCAGCCTGATCACGATGATCTAGTGCCTGCGAGCAATCGAAGAACAAGAAAATTGTGATAAAAGCAATCTGAATATTGCAAGTATACAAATGAAGTATGGATAAAATTTGGGGTTCCAAAAGCTGTATTGGAATCGTTGTTGGACATGAACGGAGTACACAAAGTTATAATGGTTAACTTTTAACTAAACAAAACATAAAGAAAATGTTGAAGGTTGGTCTATTTATACAATACTGAGGAGTGATGGCCAAGCGGGTGGACGCACGTTCCAAAGGCAACCAAAACCTAACACTAGGTTGTACAAGGCACATGGCCCCTCGTGGAGATGACATGTCACCTTTTAACTTGGATTTTGAATCGAATTATGCAGCAACGTCGCACCATTTTTGCTCTATCTCCACGCTCAACAGTAATTTTAGGCAAATCATATTGTTGTAGAAAATTCATACATAAAAGTTCAAAAAAAATTCATCCAATTCAGAGTCTGGATGCCAGTTATAGACATTTTAAGTATGTATGTCCAGTCCGAATCTGAGTTCACAACATGGAAGACTTTGGCCTTTAATTTCGTTTGGGCAAAGTGACGTCGGAAAACTTATTGTAGAACACTTAATCTGTCCCTTTGATTTATCATCACACATGATCTGTATAAGTGTTCAATAATTTTTCAATTAGACATAAAATAAAAACGCTGACATGTCTTTGTCCTTGAAAACATAAATAAATCAACTTATATTTTTTTATCACAAATCACCTTAAAATCTATATATTGACGGTGTCAAATCACGCAGATCTCGTGTAGAGGATGCCGAACTAACTGTCTTAACACGATTGTAACAAGGTCACAAATTTTTACCCAAGTTCAGACTCTCCACAGAGATAAAAACCTATTCCATATTGTGCTTTTTTACTGGAGTATAAAGCACAGATGATCTAACACAATATCTTTGTGTGTCTAGATGAAATGATCATTTCAACAAGGGATGTATTGTTTAACTAAAGGGCATGATTGTTCATAGGCTCATCCACTGAGATCTCACAGACTTATTAATCCTTGATATAGTCTGATTTTTGTTCTTTTTAGGATAGTGTAGGTTACTGAGGATGCCACACTAGGAGTCAGTTTTAGAATAAAGAGAGGTTTCCAAAATAATTACTTAAACAAGTTCTTTCTGGGTACATCTTAAATATTTTGTCTCTCTTCCTCTTAGTTTATCTCCCCAAAGAGAAAATGTGTTTAGGGTTCTTGCCTCTCGTCGGTGTCATCGCCGATCTGCATTTTCTCTTGTGGCCTTAAGCCATGGGAGGGTGATGTATTCCGGCCCTTTCCGGTGGGGGGGGGGGGGGGCGTTTTTAGGTCTTTCTTTTTGTTCTTATAGGATTTTTGTCTTGCTCATTAGGGCGAGATGGTCGCGGCTCCCTAAAGATAGAATAAGACATTCCCTGCCTAGCCTAGTTCTGGAGGTTCGTTTAGCATTGTTGGAGGGCTTGTGAAGGTATCACCGATGGAACTCACGGGATTCGGTAGGTGGTTGTCTTTGGGGGATTTACTCAGATCCGGTCTTTGTTCATCTATATCCGTGTGTCTTAAGGTTGTATACTTTCGATCTGCACCTTTCTTCATCGCAGGCGCTTGCCGGTGCGTTTGTCCTATGGGGCCTTTGCACAACGACTTCTTGACTGCATACTATAAAAAGTTTTGCCTGGCTATGGTGGTTGCTTCGGCTTGCTTCAGTGCTTGTATATGTTGCTAGGTGGTCTACAGTTATGGATGTAATTTTTAGTATTTTTGTTGTTTATTATACTGCCATGATTGAAGATGAATATATCAAGATCTTTTAGAAAAAAAGTAGTTTCTGCATTCCTTCTTTGGGTAACTAGTTTGTTTTTGCTCATGACAAGTATGGTTGTCAAAATCCCGAAACAATCTTTGTGCTGGGCCTATGGAAGGCAAGCATGTGTAACTGCCTTGTTAAAGGTTTAGTTGGGGTCAGTGGTAAAGAGGCGATATCCTTGCTTCATGTTAGCACCCATGTGACAGAGTAACCTTTTAAAGTACTTCCTAGGTGAAAAAACCAAGAGCGTAGTTATCATGCAATAATTTTGAAGTTCCTTTTTTAAGGAAATAGGTACAAAATAAAGTGTGTCTCGGTTAATATTCTATTTCTAGTGCTCAAATACTCTCGGGATCAATTAGCACTGAGGATACCGAGCGTCCTTCTCTCGATATCTAGCTATCATGTCTATTTTATCCCCATTGTGTATGCATCCACTCTTGCCAGGTGCATGACCAGACATCTTTCTAGAAACATCACTAGTAGAAAAACCCCATTTGTCCCGGTTCGTAAGGCCCATTTGTCCCGGTTCCGGAACCGGGACTAAAGTGTCGGGACTAAAGCCCAAAACCTTTAGTACCGGTTCTCTTACAAACCGGGACAGAAGGGGCTCCACGTGGCCTCCGCGGGAAGCCCGGGCAGGAGGACTTTTAGTCTCGGTTGGTAACACCAATCGGGACCAACAGACATCCACGCATCAGCATCTGGCAGTTGCTTGTTTTTTTTTTTGAAAGGGAGGGGGGTTTAGGGGGGTTTAGAGAGTTAGTTTAGGGGTTTTATATTGTTATAGCTAGCTAATTGATAGAGAGAAGTGTCCTCTCTTTCTCCGTGCTTGGTCGACGCTAGCTACTATAGAGAGAACTCGACACGCTAGCTAGTAAGCAAATGAAGGAACCATTAAGTACAGAAGATCGTCATGAACATATAGAGATAGAAGTGATCGACCTCTCTTTTTCCGAGAGATTGGTCGTATAACAAGTATTCGTATATATATCTGACGCTACTAGCTACATATATAAAATATAAGATCTCTTACAATCCCTAACATCTAATGTCCAACTGCAGATGGTATTCTTCGGCTTTATTGATGATGTGGTCAAGAAAGAATCCCGTCAATTCTTCTTGAATTGCTCGTATGCGATCATGTGGTAGGAGTTCATCCCGCATCTTCCACATCCAATTTGAAGAAGGGGGTCAATACATATATATGGTAATAAAAAAAAGTGTGAATATTATTGCTTACGCACTTGAAATTGTTTTTCAGAGTAACCCCGCTTAGGGGTCGTCGCGCTGTAGATGAACTCACAAACGTAGTATCCACATAAATTAGTCCCGTCTTCCTGCCACAAGAACTTTACGAGAAATAGATTTCAATCCAACTGATAATGAAGCATGATAAATGGTATTGATGAAACTAGAATCAATGGGAGATGCGCGGAACTAGCTAGTAGTACTTACTTTCGGGTGTATAAATCGCAGCTCCATCGGCAGTGCCGGAACAATTGTTGTGAACTCTTTCCAAACTCTGCCAGACAAAGAAAATAATTACTTGATATCAGGAAATGAAAAAAATTAAAGTTGCCTATATGATGCGATAATGATCGATTGAACTTACTTCTGGAGAATTTTAGTCATGTCCGCATAATTCTAGGGATCTTTTCGTTTCGAGTCTAAGACGATTACTAGCCCCCGCTCAACCTGAATCTCTAAAAGAATAAAGTGGAAACTGCGCATGCATGCATAATTCATCAATTACATTATTATAAACCGTGAGTAATAAGGGAAACCGAATATGCACAAGACAGTAACACTCACTTGAAGTTGTAAGGAAAGAGTATTGTCCCTTTGTTTTGATTTTTAGCAATGATTCTAGCAAGTTCTCCTTGGTTTTTGTGGGATAATGTTTTAAATTATGCTCATGTATGACATCTGGGTTAATGAACCCAGTGTCATACATTTGTGCTTTTCTGCATTCGACGATCTTCAATCTGCATAATATAGTAGTGAGGATAATTATATACACATGCAATGAAAGAGCTGAGCTGTATACATACAGAGACTTAATTACAGAAGTAGTACTTACAGACAGTAGCAAGTCACGATTGTTTTGTCGATGGCCTTCTGATTGTATAACTGCCATATCTCCTCAAATTCAATATTCAAAATTTCAGTTCCAACGAGGTCGTGCTGATCTTTAACTGACGGTACCAAAGAATCCTTGTCAGACTCGCGGCAGCTTTGCATGTACCATTCATGGAATCTTCGCATCATCGTTGTTAGAGGAGGATGATCGGGTTTGACGAGAGGATGCCCATACCGGTATTTGAATTCGTCCACCTCCAACTGCTCAAACAGAACATCATCACTCAGGTAATCACCAGGTTTGGTACCGGGGACCATTCCTGGATGATTAGCAACGATATCGCTAGAAACCTTAAGCGGGAGGCACAATTGGTTCGCCTGTTCGCCGAGCTGGGGATTTTTTTCCCACTTCTTCGTTCTGCTAACTTTGCATCACTGGAAGTACTTCCCGACCACTGCGCATCTTGATATGTGTTTTTAAGAGTGCGAACATAGTTGGAATCCAGCGGAGGCGGTGGTGGTCGCTTCAGGGCATCGATAGTGCGCATCGGTTTCACCGGATCTATCTTCTCCTTCGGAGGTGGAGTTTTCTTTTCAAAATGGTCCCTCACTTCGGCCTGACTTATCTCCTTGTTTTCAGACTCGGTACTCTCATATGGTAACTTTTCCGGAGGCTTGAGAGATGGATCGTATCTGTATCCCCTGTTGCCTATGCTTGTACTACTAGCCGTCGGAGCGGCGGCGGCTCCCTTTCGTCGTTGCTTACTAGGCGCCGGAGGAGCCACAGCGGCGGCGGCTGTCTTCCGCCGTTGCCGAAGAGGCTGAGGAGGAGGCGTACTGCTCCGACGTGCTGGAGTAGGCGAAGGAGGAGGCGGAGTGCCCCCACGTGCCGGAGGAGACGGAGAAGGAGGCGGTGTGCCCTGATCACTCGCCGAAGGAGGAGGAGGAGGAGGAGTGCCCTGATTCGCCTGAGGAGAAGGAGGAGGTGGAGGCGTCTAGTTTGGAAGCTTGATGTACTCCTTTTGCCATAGACATGTACTCCTCAGGGCACGAACCAGCTTATTCTCTCCTTCACCTATACAGTGGTCAAGCTCGAGCTCCTCAAATTCCGACATTACTTCATCCACCAGCACAACAGCATAGCCATGTGGAATCGGACGACAGTGAAAAGTTCTATTGTGTTGAGGAGGTGCAACAGAGCCGATAGCCACCTTGAAAGTGAGGTTCTAGCATTTCGTCATAAGCTCGCAATGTTGAGCCTCCGTGATAGTATCCACGGGGTAGCTAGGAGACATGAACTTGGGCTAAACGGGCTCCGTGGAAGTGACGGTGCTTCTCCGCTGAGATGGCGGGGTAGTAGCTTCTGGGGTAGCTTCGTGCCGCTGAGATGGTTGGCCGGAAGCTTGCTGGCTCTCAGCTTTCTCTAGCTTTTGTAGTCTTGCATTGAGCTTCTAAATTTCGCTCAGCTCCGCTTTCTTCTTTCTCTCCCGGCTTCTATAACAGCCTACATAGGGAAACCCAACCTTCCACAGAACGGAGCCTGGTGTGCCTCGTGTTCGTCCAGGGTGCTCAGCATTCCCTAGGGCCTCAGTCAACTCGTCCTTCTCTCTGTCGAGAATGAAGGTTCCTTCCTACGCTGCGGTGATATAGTTCTGAAGGTTGTTCACGGGTATTGCAAGTTGCTCGACCGTCCAATAGCACTTCCCCGTTTCAAGGTTCAAAGTTCCCCCAACCCCGAAGAACCAAGTCCTTGAACGGTCTCGCCAGTTATATGTCTGTCGTTGGACCCCTTCAGCAAGCAGGTCATTCTCAGCTTTGTCCCACAACGGCCGGGCTTTAAGGTAGCCACCTGACCCCTTGTGATGGTGAAACTGCTTCTTTGCAGCATTGTTCTTGTTTATCTCTAAAATTTTCTTACTCCTTTCCGATGTCTTGTAGGCCACAACTGTGGGCCAGTAATCTCCTACCTTCTCATATCGGCAGACGAATGCTGGAGTCTTCCCTTTGTCGACAAACTTTGATTTCAACTCATTCTTCCACCTCCTGAATAGACCTGCCATCTTCTTAAGAGCACACGCCTTGACCCGTGGCTCTATAACTGGCTTATTCGGATCCTCCTATGGTGGTAGGGTGAAATTTGCCTTTAGCGCGGTCCAAAGATCTTCTTTCTGTCTATCGGTGACATAATCATCATCAGGGGCGCCGTCCTTAGGCTTATTCCATTGCTTGATGCTGATCGGGATGTTGTCCCTAACAATAGCTCCGCACTGAGCAGAAAATGTGTTCTTGGTCCGCTTGGGTTCAATCGGATGGCCATCATCCGCGAGTGTTGTGATCGTGAACTTTTCGTCCTTGCGAGTGTTGTGGTCCACTTGGGTTCAATCGGTTGGCCTCGTCTCGTTACCGAAGTTTGGCTCAATCCGGAGGGCTATAATAGAATAAAGAAGAGTTAATTAATATATGTACATACCAAAACAATTAATGCATCAATTAGCTAGAGTCAGCACACGCTTAATTAATATATATACCTCGCCGGACTTTGCAACAGCTCCCTCCTCCGATCGGCCACCGGAGCCGTCATCATGATCTCCTTCTTCCGCCGGCATTCGGTCACCGGACCCATCATGATCATGTCCTTCCTTCTCCATTGTTCGATCACCAGAGCCATCATAATCCACTCCTTTTAGACCATCGGTGAACTTGAGATACGACAAGATATCACGTCCGCCATGGATTATGTCCCCCAACAATTGTTCTTGTTCTTTGCCTCTTGGATCCATAGTTTCTGCAAATATTACAACATGGCAATTAATATACAAACATGAATGTCCGACGTCCGGACCGCCTCTCTCATGAATGTCCGACAACTCTTCTAGGGTTTGGGGTGGCCTCGACAACGCTCTTTTAACTCATTTAACTTGGTAAATTTGGTTGGCCTCAACAAAGCTTCTAGGGTTTGGGGTGGCCTCGACAACACTTCTAGGGTTTGTGGACTCCTCCCCCCTTATTTTCCCGAGAGAGTTAGGGGATACTCCTCCCCCCTCATTTCCCCCGATTTACGCTCTTTCTTAATATGAACAAAAAAATCATGAACGTTTAGTGAAGTTGCCCCTCCCCGATTTAGGCAAAGTAAAACCCCTTCCTGAAGGAACTTATTTTTAGCCAACTTATTTTCTGCCAACAAAATACATATATCATATATACAAAAACATGGGATACCTTAATTAGTTCATTTTTTTGCCTTGACAAATCATTGAACCTTTTGACAGAAACCTCCCATAAACTCTTTCATAATTTTCTTTAGCATACATTCATGGAAAAAACTCAGGAAGCTACGATATTTTTCTTATATCATATGATAATTTTCTATATATATACATCCATCCATCCATCCATATACACACACATATATACATGGACCAAAAATGCTATAAAAAATTATATGAACAAAAAAAAGCATACATTATCTATCATCAACATCATCAACTATCATCAACATCATCATCTAACTATCATATATCATCTATATATCATCTATATATCATCAAATTAAATCAGCAAAATCGGATAGGGAGGAAAGGGGCTAGCCGGACCGAACGGGGAGGAGGGGCGGCGGCGTCGGGGCAGGACTATGGCGTGGGGCGGTGTCGAGGAGCGGCGCCGGCGTCGGGGCAGAGGCACGTGTCAGGGCAGGGCCGACGCGTTGGGGCACGGGGCGGTGCGTCGGGACAGGACGGCGCGTCGGGGCAGGGCGGCGCGTCTGGGCAGGGGGCGTCAGGGCAGAGGGCGTCGACGGCGAGCTCGGGTAGCCTGGTGGCGTTGATGTGCTCGGCGTCATCGGGGGCAAGTGCTAGATGAAATTTGAAAAAATCGAAATTGTCGCTTATATACACAAAGCATTTGTCCCGGTTGGTGGCACCAACCGGGACCAATGCCCCCTTTAGTCCCGGTTGGTGGCACTAACCAGGACCAAAGGTCTCTTTTCGGCAACCTAGAGGGCAGGAAGAAGAGACCATTGGTCCCGGTTGGTGGCACCAACCGGGACTAAAGGTTGTCACTGGTCCCGGTTGGTGGAAACAATCGGGACCAAAGCGGGGCATTGCTCTCGGTTGGTGCCACCAACCTGGAACAAAAGGTGGTGCTGCCCGGGGACAAATGTTTAGTCTCACCTCGCTAGCCGAGAGGGCTTGAGAGTGGTTTATAAGCGCTGCTGCGCCAACCCTCTCGAGCTCCTCTCAACTGCAGGCTTACGGGCCTAATTGCACTCTCCTCTGCCTGTGGGCCTACTAGTCTTTCTGCGGGACTGAATCCTGTCCCAACTAGCTGTTGGGTTTCTAGTCGTATTCAAGCCGTGGTGGCCCAGTAGGCGACATTTAAAACAACTGTTTTTGTTTTGTTTTTTGCTTTATTTATTGTTTTAATTTTTTTCCAGTATTTTTATTCTGTTATTTTAGTTCATTCTTTTTAACAAATAAATACTTTGATAATTTTAGTTGCATAATTTCCATTATTTTGTTGTGTTTCTTGCTTTATTTATTTCTAGTGTGTTTTATCATTATATTCTTTTTGCTATTAATGTTTTAAACAAAAAATACTTTGATAATTTTAGTTGCATAATTTTTATATAATTGTTGTTCCAAAAATACTAGAGGTTTATAAAAGCTTTTTAGCCGATTCTTTTTTTAACTCCACTCTTATGATGTTTTGAAAGAAATTAAAAAGCATTTCAAACGAACTCTGAAAAGGTTGAAAGTTGACATGGTATCATCATTTCACCCACATAGCATGTGCTAAAAAGTTGAGTGGGTTACGACAAAAACTGGATGCACTTCGTTTACAAAATGCACAATCTATTTCGAAGTATCATGGTTTCGAACGAAAATTCATCTGTTACAAAGGGATTTCATTTTTTTGAACTCATTTGAACTCCAGACTTTTTGTGTGTTCAAAATGCACCATTCAAAGCCATATCATCAATTTTCAACCCTTTCTGATTTTATTTGGTATTTTTCATGCACTTACTGATTTTTTTGAGCTAAATGACCCTGGAATCGAAAAACACTTCAAATGAACTCTGAAAAGGTTGAAAGTTGGCATGGTATCACTGCAATGATATAGTTGTGGAGAGAAAGTCTTCACTTCTTCTTCGCATGTGTCCTTTGCTTATTGCGCCGTAACCATGGATAATTTTCATCGTTTAACTGGGTGCTTGGGTCAGCCTTGACTTTGAAGGGAGGAATTTCATGAAACTTTTCATAATCTTCACACATGTCTGTCTTGCCCTCCAATCAAACGATGACTCTTTTTTCTGAAAGAACTATGTGGCGTTTTGGCTCATCGTATGATGTATTCTCTTCCTTATCTTTTCTTTTTCTCGGCATGGTAGACATGTCCTTCACATAGAAAATCTATGCCACATCATTGGCTAGGACGAATGGGTCGTTTGTGTACCCAAGATTGTTCAGATCCACTATTATCATTCCGTACTGTGGGTCTTCCTGTACCCCGCCTCTTGACAGATTGACCCATTTGCACTGAAACAAAGGGACCTTGAAATCATGTCCATAGTCAAGTTTCCATATGTCCACTATGTAACCATAATATGTGTCCTTTTCCCCCCTTGGTTGCTGCATCAAAGTGCACACCGTTGTTTTGGTTGGTGCTCTTTTCATCTTGGGAAATCGTGTAAAATGTATTCCCATTTATCTCGTACCCTTTGTAAGTCAATACAGTCAAAGATGGTCCCCAGGCCAACGAGTACAGCTCATCAAAAACAGTGTTGTCACCCATGAGACGTGTTTGCAACCAACTGCCGAAAGTCCTGATGTGTTCATATGTAATCCAGTCGTCACACTGCTCCAGGTGTTTGGAGCGCAGAATATTCTTGTGTTTATTGACATACGAGGTCACCAAGGTGGAATTCCGTAGAACTATGTAGTGTGCTTGAGACCAAGAATGCCCATCCCTACATATTATTGAGTCTGCTCCTAGCGCGCCTTTTCCAGTAAGTCTCCCCTCATACCGCGATTGAGGGAGACCAATCTTCTTAAGGTCAGGAATGAAGTCAACACAAAACCCAATGACATCCTCTGTTTGATGGCCCATGGAGATGCTTGCTTCTGGCCTATTGCGGTTATGAACATATTTCTTTAAGACTCCCATGAACCTCTCAAAGGGGAACATATTGTGTAGAAATACAGGGCCCAGAACGGGAATCTCGTCGACTAGATGAACTAGGACGTGCGTCATGATATTGAAGAAAGACGGTGGGAACACTAGCTCGAAACTAACAAGACATTGCACCAAATCACTTCTTAACCTTGGTAGGATTTCTGGATCGATCACCTTCTGAGAGATTGCATTCAGGAATGCACATAGCTTCACAATGGCTAATCAAACTTTTTCCGGTAGAAGCCCCCTCAATGCAACCGGTAGCAGTTGCGTCATAATCACGTGGCAGTCATGAGACTTTAGGTTCTGGAACTTTTTCTCTACCATATTTATTATTCCCTTTATATTCGACGAGAAACCAGATGGGACCTTCATACTGAGCGGGCATTCAAACAAGATTTCCTTCTCTTCTTTGGTAAGAGCATAGCTAGCAGGACCTTCAAACTACTTTGGATGCATGCCGTCTTTTTCATGCACACGTTGTTGTTCCTCCCGTGCCTCCGGTGTATCATTTGTCTTCCCATACACTCCCAAGAAGCCTTGTAGGTTCACACAAAGGTTCTTCGTCACGTGCATCACGTTGATAGCAGAGCGGACCTCTAGGTCTTTTCAATAGGGTAGGTCCCAAAATATAGATTTCTTCTTCCACATGGGTGCGCGTTTGTCAGCGTCATTTGGAACAGATAGTCCGCTAAGACCCTTTCCAAATATTACTTGTAAATCATTGACCATATCAAGTATGTGATCACCAGTACGGAGGGCGGGCTTCTTCCGGTGATCTGCCTCATCTTTGAAATGCTTTCCTTTCTTTCAACATTGATGGTTGGTCGGAAGAAATCGACGATGCCCCATGTACACATTCTTCCTGCATTTGTCCAAATATATAATGTTGGTATCATCTAAACGGTGTGTGCATGCATGGTATCCCTCGTTTGTCTGTCCTGCAAGGTTACTGAGAGCAGGCTAATCGTTGATGGTTACAAACAGCAACGCATGTAGGTCAAAATCCTCCTGTTCGTTCTCATCCCACACACATACACCTCTTCCATTCCATAGATGTAAAACTTCATCAACTAATGGCCTTAGGTACACATCAATGTCATTGCCGGGTTGCTTAGGGCCTTGGATGAGCACTGGCATCATAATGAACTTCCGCTTCATGCACAACCAAGGAGGAAGGTTATACATACATAGAGTCACAGTCCATGTGCTATGCTGGCTGCTTTGCTCCCGAAAAGGATTAACGCCATATGCACTTAAACCAAACCATACGTTCCTTGGGTCACCTGTAAAGTCGCTCCACTTTCTCTCGATCTTTCTTCACTACGACCCTTAGTGGGTGCTCTCAACTTCCCGTCTTTCTTACGATCTTTTTTGTGCCATTGCATCAACTCGGCATGCTTTTTTGTTTCTGAACAGACGTTTCAACCGTGGTATTATAGGAGCATACCACATCACCTTGGCAGGAACCCTCTTCCCGGTGCGCTGGTCCTCAACATCACCAGGGTCATCTCTTCTGATCTTATACCGCAATGCACCGCATACCGGGCATGCATTTCGTTCCTCATACTCACCGCGGTAGAGGATGCAGTCATTAGGGCATGCATGTATCTTCTGCACCTCCAATCCTAAAGGGCATACAACCTTCTTTGCTGCGTACATACTATCGGGCAATTCGTTATCCTTTGGAAGCTTCTTCTTCATTATTTTCAGTAGCGAACTAAATTCCTTGTCAGATACACCATTGTCTGCCTTCCATTGCAGCAATTCTAGTGTGGTACCGAGTTTTTGTTGTTATCTTCGCAATTTGGGTACAACCCTTTTTTGTGATCCTCTAACATGCGATCGAACTTCAACTTCTTCCTTTCACTTTTGCATTCTCTCTATGCATCAACATTGACCCGGCGAATATCATCATCGGGCACATCGTCTGGTTCCTCTTGATCTTCAGCTTCCCTCATTGTAGCATCATCATATTCAAGGGGTGGGTAGTTGTCGTCATCCTCTTCTTCTTCGTTGTCTTCCATCATAATCTCTCTTTCTCCGTTCTTCGTCCAAACATTATAGTGTGGCATAAAACCCTTCTGAAGAAGGTGGAAGTGAAGGGTTTTAGAGTTGCAAAAAGACTTTGTATTGTCACAGACAATACATGGACAAGGCATAAAATCATTCTCCTTGTTTGCCTTAGCCGCTTCGAGAAAATTATACAGGCCCTTAAAATACTCGGAGGTGCGTCGGTCACCGTACATCCATTGCTGGTTCATCATCTGCGTGCGTTATATAATAAAGTGTATTAAAAACCATTACAACGTATCATGAATACATAAGTGACCAAATTATTAGAAATCCATCATCACATTAAAGCCAAAGTATAATAATGACCAAAATAAATATGCACAGTTCATACATAGATGTCATTATTGAACAACATATAGGTCTCGAGAGCATCTAATTAAAACATACATCGAAACTATGTAAAAAATTAAATGCAGCAACAAATGCAATCATAACTGCTACTAAGATATCAATTGATCCAACGGCATAGTGATACCAAGCCTCAGTATGAATGGCATATTTTCTAATCTTTCTAAGCTTCAAGTGCATTGCATCCATCTTGGTCTTGTGATCGTCGACGATATCGGCAACATGCAACTCCAATCCCATCTTGTCATCTTCAGTTCTTTTCAATTTTTCTTTCAAATGATTGATTTCTTTTTTAGCTTTAGTTAACTTGTCGAGCAGAATTGCATAGTCGGTTGGAATTTCTAGTTCAACTACTTCCTATAGATAAAAACATCTACGTCAAGTTGATGGCATAATTAATTGTCATAGACATTGGATGTGTGAAATAGTTATATAAGAGATAATATACCACATCTGAATCATAGACTGGACGAGGGCCGATGTGGGTGGATACCATAATCACTATATAATAACAAACAATAATAAAAGTAAGAAAATCATACTAGTAAGTATATTTTCTTTTAGCAAGAAGATAAGATCAAGAGGCTCACCATGCGCGGGCGATCGACGGCGGTTTCAGGACGGGGATGGGATAGGACGGATCGCCAAACCTAGACAAAACTTGACGAAAATAGAGTTTGGACAAGGAGCTTCGAGAGGAGAAAGCTTAAGTTTGGCTTGAGCATTTCATCAAACATCTCATGTGCATAGGAGGTGAGCTAGAGCACCACAAAGGTCTTCCCTCGTCGGCAAAAAAACAGAGCAGTGTGTGGAGTGCTCTGCTCGCCGGGGAGGGGATATATATAGGCATCTTATTGGTCCTGGTTTGTGGCTGGAACTGGGACTAAAGGATCACCTTTGGTACCTGTTCCAAACACGAACCGGGACCAATGTGTGTGGGCTAGGAGCAAGGCACATTGGTCTCGGTTCGTGACTAGAACCGGGACCAAAGGGGCCAGACGAAACGGGACCAATGCCCCATGTGGCCCGCCCGGCCCCCTGGCCTCACGAACCGGGACTGTTGCACCCATCAGTCCCCGTTTGTGACTGAACCGGGACTAATGGGCTGGCCCGGCCCAAGCCGATGCCCTATTTTCTACTAGTGCATCAATACGGCATCTAACTGACAGCTCCCTCATTCCACCTGGTTTCGTCCACCTCCATAGAACTTCAAACTTTCAAGCTAGAGTCTGATGGTGAATCCTTCGCCAATATGAAAGATTCAATGATTGATGATCACATGTTTGGGAATAAGTGGTACTGGGATAAGTAGCGTCCGTGGTTTCTCATACTTACATGATCATAACTTTGCCTTCTTGTCTTGTTCGTAGCCTATTCTAGTTGTGCTTCTAAGCACCCTTTATTTGGTTCGTCTGTATAGGGCTTTTGCCCTGGCTTCTCCGCTGTAATGGGTTGGTTTGACTCTTACTATAAAGCAGGGAGAAAACCCATTTTTTTAAATGATCAGAGATGCCACACGACTCATTGTACAATGACCTATTGCAAGCTAGGTTGTTTTTGTTGTGCTCTTGACCTTGCGGTATATGAAGTGGATACATCTCAATAGCTCCTTGTAAGCGTATCAATTTTTCTTTGTGCATCTCGTTGTTCGAGGAAATCCGACCAACAATCATGACTCAAAGCTTGAACGACAATCATGTCTCAAAACTTGACAAACAATCTTGACTATGACTATTCTCTTCTTAAATATATGTTCTAGAAGGATTAATATCGACATTACTAAACTGTAACAGTAGAGCCCTAACTCCAAAGCAACGAGTCACTGACATTTGAGTCCACACTTGACTGGCCCAGCAGTACATGACAACTAACCACGAACAACGCTTAAACCATGAATACATCATCTACACAACGCCGACAACATCACCGCCACCACCAATCGAACTAAGAGGGGAATGCATGCCTATTCCCCAGCAATATCACTAACATGCATATATCAATATAGATTAAAAATACAATATGCACATGGATTATCTCGCGTAACTACTCACAAGCAGCCTCTGGTCATCCGCGCCACGACACATTTTGAATGCAGAAGGCAGATAATTATCTGCCTTTTCTTCAAAAAAAACACTACTCACAAGCTTGTAGTGTTCTATGTACTTATGTATATTTCTCACTGAAGGGGTGTTCTATGTACTTATGTATAATGTATGTAGGTGACTAGGTGCCAGAGTTTGATGTATATCTTATGACTTTACATGTAGCTTTAAAAGCAGTATGTTCTTTTCAATAAATGTACAAAAACAATGTATATGGAGTATGCCACCATGTGGAATATAACCATCAATCAGTGGCCGGCCACTTGCACACCTTGATAATCATATCATTAATTCCACGCGCCAACTCCATCTAAGGACAAATTAGCATGGTCTTATTTCTTTCTATGACTCCATCTTTTGCTAGTAGAACGACCGTGCATTGCTCCGAGCTATAGTCACTAGTAGAAAACGGCCCATCTGTCCCGGTTCCAGAGGCCCATTTGTCCCGGTTCTGGAACCGGGACTAAAGGCCTAAACCTTTAGTCCCGGTTCGCTTACGAACCGGGACCAAAAGGGCTCCACGTGGCCGTTACGGGAGCCCAGGCAGGAGGACCTTTAGTCCTGGTTTGTAACACCAACCGGGACCAAAAGGCATTCACGCGTCAGCATCTGGCAGGAGCTGGGGTTTTTTGAAAGGGGGGTTTAGGGGGTTTTGAAGGGTTAATTTAGGGGTTTCATATTGTGTTAGCTAGCTAATAGAGAGAAGTGATCTCTCTTTTTATGTGCTTGGTCGACGCTAGCTACTATACATATAGAGAACTCGACGCTAGCTAGTAAGCAAATGAGGGGAAACCATTAATTACACAAGATCTAATAGCTCATCATCATCTTAAGCATACAAAGTTAAAGTCTTGTAAAACAAAACAAAAAAGATAAAATGACATAGTCCTCCCTCATAGGACCTACTCCTTGCTCTTAGGTAAAATGGCATAAAAAAGAATCACACCAATGTCTCCATGATGAAGGAAAGAGATCCAACGGTCTCCAACTTGTGGCTTGCGATCCTTCTTTATTTGTCCCCATGCTTCAATTTAGAGCCTTCTTGGTGGTTTGCGCTCAGTCGAGTATGCAAAAGATAACTCGGGATGGAAGGGGCTTTTTATTGTCATATTACCTTCGGGTTGCATCAACGGTGGCACAACTTCATTTGTCAATTTTCTATTGAAGAACATAATAGTAGCCTAGTTAGCAATGTAATCAATACCATTTAAGCAACAGTACTAGTGTACTTAATTAGCAACTCTTACAAAGATATTTTGGCGAATGTCATCCGCCCTCAACCTATGCACTAGTGTCCTGTACAATGTATAATTTGGGCCAGTTCCCAAATTATACGAGAAGGTGTCTCTACCAGCTATGACACCAATAACAAAGTAGATAAGATCACCCTTCTCCTCCCAAATTAGATATGATCCATAAGTGTAGTGTGTCATGTCGATTATGTTCTGTATTTCATTCGAAGAAACGACATAAGCTGTAAACTAAAAATTAACAAATTTAGTACGCATGAACACCTAATATTTTTTTATATATAATGCAAATTACTTGACAAATATGCATGGTTGACAAACTCACATGGAGGTAAAACAGGAAACATATCGACATCCACGCAAATGTCGATGTTTCCTTCAATATGATCTTCGGGACGAAGATCGAAGGTTATTTCCATATCTTCCTGAAATCCATATGCCTTGCAAAGAGCTTCCCAATTTGGCCACCCCATTTATGTGTTATTAGGTGCACTCATTACTTTCACAAGAAATGTGTGATCATGTTTAGTCCTTAGGTTGGCTGTCCTCGTCTCAAAACTCTCGTACTCTTCGAAACCGAGCCTCACTAAGAAATACCGTCTTGCATGACAGGGGAGGAACTAGTCGAATTGTATAAAACAGAAATTACGCGTCGAAGGAAAGAAAGAGAAGGCATGCTTAATTACGAAAAAACAGTTGGCATCGTTGCGTACCGTAAAAATATCAAAGTCATCATAAAGCTTCATGGTGAAGAACCTGCCTTCTCGCAGCCCAGGCTTGTCACAAAGACCTTTATCTTCACCGTAAAATTCACATGCTTGGATCCCATCGTCGTCTGATGACGACGACATTTCCTGTGTTCATGATTCAAGAATTACGGCACGGGCTCATAGTTGAAACATTTAAACTCGATCGAAGGAAACTACGAGAAAACTGATCAACACACAGATCACTATTACTCAATATGCAATGGGTTGACGTTAGGTCTGTCGAGTCTTTCCTTCCTAAACTCTCATCTCACGTATATGGTGGGCACTCCCTCTGATATTGCGACCGTCGGTGATGGTGGCTCCTCCATTCGTCCCCGAGTGCATTACACCAAAATGTCTAGCACACGGAAACGAAGGAGAAGCGACCCCCACGACAACAGTCGGGATTCTTCCTCTCTCATATATATATATACATATGGCGGACACTCTCCCTCACTGAAAGACACACAATGAGCCGAAACAGACCTAAAGTCAACCCGTTTCATAAATCGAGCAATGACATAGAAAAAACACTGAAATGACTTGCAAATCACAAATACATTTATAATGAACTTGAATATAATATCACTAATACATCATTCCGAATAATCCAGTTCAAGAATTACGACACGCTTTGGATCTTAATTAATGCGTGTGTGACTTTTGGTCCGTCGAGGCTTTCCTTAAATAACTCTCATATCTCATGGTGTGTTGGTGCGCAATCTCTCACATTGATACGGTGGTGTATATATATTGGTGGACACTCTCTCATAGTAAGAGTTCGACCGTCCGTGATGGACGCCTCCCCTCTTCTCTTCTTGTACAATATATCGACGAGTATATCGCAAGGAAGAGAAGAAAGAGGAAGCGCCCCCCACGACAACAGTCGGGATTCCTTCCTCCATCAAGAACACACATGAAAGTCACACAAGGAGCAACAACAGACCGAAATTCACACACGCATTATACCGATAAATATCACTAATACATTAATATTTATAATGACCTCGAATGTAATATCACTAATACGGATCGAATATCCAAGAATCCAAAATGGAGGATGGTGAACTCGGTTCACTAGCGATCTCTGAGTCGTCGGCGATGGACACTTAAAGATAAGGAACCATCACGGGATCATAACTCTAGTGAGATCCCTGAAGGATCTGCCAGGTATTTTCAAACCGGGCGTCCAACGCGCCATGTAGCGACGGACGTGCTCGTCTTCCTCCCTGACACGGCGACGTACCACCTCCGCGGGTGCCGGCTCCCTCCGCCCCGAAAGTGGCCGCATGACCGCCACCACTGAAGGTCCGGGTCGACAACGATACCTGCATTCCTCACCAACCTCCGAGCCCGGGAAGGTAGCACCTCCCAGTGCCAGCCCGGCGGAGCCCAGTCCTGGACATGGCGCCTATCAAGCAGGCTCTCGCGGACTACTCGACGATGAGGATACGGGCCGGGCATCGTCAACTAATTTTTCATAAAACCAAAAATCAAAACACACATACTAATCTAACATAAACATACTAATTTACTTTCAAAAAAGCATAAACATACTAATCTAACATACACATATTAATCTAGCTAACATAAACATACTAAAAAAGCATAAACATACTAATCTAGCGTACACATACTAATCTAGCTAACATAAACATACTAATCTAACATGCATACACATACTAAAAAAGCATAAAAATCAACATATATTTTTTAAAAATTGCAACGAGCCGCGGCGGCGGCGGCTCACAGCGGGGGCGGCAATGGGGCGATGACGGGGGCAGGCGGCAACGGCAACGGGGCGGTGTCGGGGTGGGGCGGCAGTGGGGGAGGCGACAAAGGAGGGGCGGCGACAGGAGCGGGACGGCGACGGGGGAGGCGACGGAGGAGGGGCGGCCACGGGCGCAGGACGGCAATGGGGGAGGCGACGGGGGTGGCAGGGGAGGCGACGGGGGTGGCGGGGGTGGCGACGGGGCGGCGGGGGAGGCGACGGGGCGGCAACAGGGCCGGCGGGGGAGGCGACGGGGACGGGAACGGTGACGGCGGGCTCGGGGCGGCGACGAGGGCGAAGTGGAATGAAAACTGCGAATTTTGCTAAGTGCTTGTCATATAGAAGGAGCATTGGTCCCGGTTGGTGGCCCCAACCGGGACAAATGCCCCCTTTAGTCCCGGTTTGTCGCACCAACCGGGACCAACGACCTATTTTCCGCCGCCCAAAGGGCAGGAAACAGGGACCTTTGGTCCCAGTTGGTGGCACCAACCGGGACCAAAGCCCTGTTCTCAGCAGCCCAAAGGGTGGAAACAGGCCCTTTGGTCCTGGTTGGTGGCAAAAATCGGGATGAAAGGGTGGCATTGGTCCCGGTTGGGGCCACCAATCGGGACCAATGGCCTTGCGCAACGATGTGGTGGGAGTTTAGTCCCACCTCGCCAATCGAAGGTTGCTCGAACCTCCTTATAAGCCCCGCCGCGGCTGTTACCTTGAGCTCCTCTGATAGTCATAATAGATGCGTTTATATTGAAATCCGGCCTAAATTCAAAATGGTAGTTAGGTGCCTAACTAGCACTTTGAATTTAGGTTGAATTTCAGTGTAAGCGCATCTATTTTCACTTTTGATATTTTTTATGTTATTTCTTTGCATATTAAAAGTTGTTAACAAAAAATACTTTATGAATATTATTTTTTCTATTAATTTTTTAACAAAAATAACTTTGATAGTTTTAGTTGCACGAATTGTACATAATATCAAGTTTCTTTCGAAGTATCGTGTACAAAACGGACAGTCTCTTTCGAAGTATCGGGGTTTCAGACGGAAACTCGTCGGTTACAAAAGGCATTTTCATTTTCTTGAACTTATTTGAACTCCAGGCTTTTCGTGTGTTCAAAATGTACCATTCAAAGCCACATCATCAATTTTCAACCCTTTCTGACTCCATTTGATATTTTTCATGCATTTACTGATTTTTTGAGCTAAATGACCCTGAAATTGAAAAGCACCTCAAATGAAGTTTGAAAAGGTTGAAAGTTGGCATGGTATCAACATTTCACCCACATAGCATGTGCTAAAAAGTTTAGAGGGTTACGGCAAAAGTTGGATACACTTCATGTACAAAACGGACAGTCTCTTTCGAAGTATCGGAGTTTCGGACGGGAACTCATCGGTTACAAAAGGCATTTCATTTTCTTGAACTTAGTTGAACTCCAAGATTTTCATGTGTTCAAAATGCACCATTCAAAGCCACATCATCAATTTTCAACCTTTGTGACTTCATTTGGTATGTTTCATGCATTTACTGATTTGTTTGAGCTAAATGACCCTGAAATTGAAAAACACTACAAATGAACTCTGAAAAGGTTGAAAGTTGGCATGGTATCATCATTTCACCCACATAGCATGTGCTAAAAAGTTGAGAGGGTTACGACAAAAGCTGGATGCACTTCGTGTACAAAACGGACAGTCTCTTTCGAAGTATCAGGGTTTCGGACGGAAACTCGTCGGTTACAAAAGGCATTTCATTTTGTTGAACTTATTTGAACTCCAGGCTTTTCGTGTGTTCAAAATGCACCATTCAAAGCCACATCATCAATTTTCAACCCTTTCTGACTTCATTTGGTATTTTTCATGCATTTACTGATTTGTTTGAGCTAAATGACCCTGAAATTGAAAAGCACTACAAATGAACTCTGAAAAGGTTGAAAGTTGACATGGTATCATCATTTCACCCACATAGCATGTGCAAAAAATTTGAGAGGGTTACGACAAAAGATGGATGCACTTCGTGTACAAAACGGACAGTCTCTTTCGAAGTATCGGGGTTTCGGACGGAAACTCATCGGTTACAAAAGGCATTTCATTTTCTTGAACTTATTTGAACTCCAGGATTTTCGTGTGTTCAAAATGCACCATTCAAAGCCACATCATCAATTTTCAACCCGTTCTGACTGTTGGGAGACGTAGTAGTAAATCAAAATTTTCCTACGTTCACCAAGATCTATCTATGGAGAAACCAGCAACGAGAGGGGAGAGATTGCATCTTCATACCTTTGAAGATCGCTAAGCGGAAGCGTTACAAGAACGCGGTTGATGGAGTCGTACTCGCAGCGATTCAGATCGCGGTAGATCCGATCAAGTGCCGAACGGACGGCACCTCCGCGTTCAACACACGTGCAGCCCGGTGACGTCTCCAACACCTTGATCCAGCAAGGAGGAAGGAGAGGTTGGGGAAGGGCTCCAACAGCAGCACGACGGCGTGGTGGTGGTGGAGTAGCAAGGTATTCCGACAGGGCTTCGCCTAAGCGCTGCGGAGGAGGAAGAAGAGAGGTAGGGCTTCGCCGTGAGAGAGAGAGATCAAATCTTGTCTCAAAACATCCAAAACCTCAAGTATATATAGGAGGAGGGACGTGGAGGGCTGGCTTGGCCTCTACTCCAAAGAGGAGAGGGCCGGCCGAATTAAAGGGAGAGTCCACCTCCCACAAGGGAGGTGGATCTCCTCCTTTTAAATCCTTTTTGCCTTATCTCCTTATCTCCAGCCACATGGGCCTTTAGCAAAAGTCTTGCCCAGCCCAATAAGGGCTGGCACACTTTATCTAACAGCCCATGTGGTCCTTTGGTCGTCACACCCCTCCCGGGGGTCCTCCGGCACCCTCCCGGCACTCCCGGTACACTACCGATGAGCCCGAAAACTTTCCGGTGACCAAAACTGGACTTCCTATATATCAATCTTTACCTCCGGACCATTCCGGAGCTCCTCGTGACGTTCGGGATCTCATCCGGGACTCCGAACAACCTTCGGTAATCACGTATACCTTTTCCCTATAACCCTAGCATCATCGAACCTTAAGTGTGTAGACCCTACGGGTTCGGGAGACACGTAGACATGACCGAGACACCTCTCCGGTCAATAACCAACAGCGGGATCTGGATACCCATGTTGGCTCCCACGTACTCCACGATGATCTCATCGGATGAACCACGATGTCAAGGATTCAATCAATCCCGTATACAATTCCCTTTGTCTATCGGTATGATACTTGCCCGAGATTCGATCGTCGGTATCCCCATACCTTGTTCAATCTCGTTACCGGCAAGTCTCTTTACTCGTTCCGTAATACATCATCCCGTGACTAACTCCTTAGTCACATTGAGCTCATAATGATGATGTCTTACCGAGTGGGCCCAGAGATACCTCTCCGTCACACGGAGTGACAAATCCCAGTCTCGATTCATGCCAACCCAACAGATACTTTCGGAGATACCCGTAGTGCACCTTTATAGCCACCCAGTTACGTTGTGACGTTTGGCACACCCAAAGCATTCCTACGGTATCCGGGAGTTGCACAATCTCATGGTCTAAGGAAACGATACTTGACATTGAAAAGCTTTAGCAAACGAACTACACGATCTTGTGCTATGCTTAGAATTGGGTCTTGTCCATCACATCATTCTCCTAATGATGTGATCCCGTTATCAATGACATCCAATGTCCATGGCCATGAAACCATGACCATCTATTGATCAACGAGCTAGTCAACTAGAGGCTCACTAGGGACATGTTGTGGTCTATGTATTCACACATGTATTATGGTTTCCGGTTAACACAATTATAGCATGAACAATAGACAATTATCATGAACAAGGAAATACAATAATAACCATTTTATTATTGCCTCTAGGGCATATTTCCAACAGTCTCCCACTTGCACTAGAGTCAATAATCTAGTTCACATCACCATGTGATTAACACTTACATCACCATGTGATCATATCATCATGTGATTAACACCCAATAAGTTCTGGGGTTTGTTCATGTCCTGCTCGTGAAAGAGGTTTTAGTCAACGGGCTGCGACATTCAGATCCGTGTGTACCTTACAAACTTTCCATGTCATATTTGTAGATACTACTCCCATGCTCCACTTGGAGCTATTCCAAATGGCTGCTCCACTATACGTAGCTGGATTTCTACTAAGAGTCATCCGGATTGGTTTTAAGGCTTGCATCATCGTAACACTTTACGATGAACTCTTTATCACCTCCATAATCGAGAAATATTTCCTTAGTTCTCAAGTTACTAAGGCTAACTTTGACCGCTGTCTAGTGATCCACTCTTGGATTACTCTTGTACCCCTTGACAGACTCATGGCAAGGCACACACAGGTGCGGTACACAGCATGGCATACTATATAGAGCCTATGGCTAAAGCATAGGAGATGACACTCATCTCTTCTTTATCTTCTGCCGTGGTCGGGTATTGAGTCTTACTCAATTTCACACCTTACAATACAGTCAAGAACTCCTTCTTTGACCCATCTATTTTGAACTCCTTCAAAAACTTGTCAAGGTATATCTTCGTCGAAAAAACTTATCAAGCGAATAGATCTATCCCTATAGATCTTGATGCTCAATAAAATAGTAGCTTTATCTGGGTCTTCCTTTGAAAAACAAAACTTTTCAAACAACCCTTCATGCTCTTCCAGAAATTCTACATCATTTCCGATCAATAATATGTCAACTACATATTCTTATAAGAAATTCCATAGTGCTCCCACTCACTTTCTTGCAAATACAAGTTTCTCATAAACTTTGTATAAACTTAAACACTTTGATCACCTCATCAAAGCATATATTCCAACTCCGAGATGCTTGCTCCAGTCCATAGAAGGATCGCTGGAGTTTGCATATTATTAGCATCCTTAGGATTGACAAAACCTTCTGGTTGTATCACATACAACTCTTCCTCACAGAAACCATTACGGAAACCTTGTTTTGTCATCCATCTGCCAGATTTCATAATCGAAAAATGCAGCAACTGCTAACAAAATTTTAATAGACTTTTAGCATCGCTACAGATGAGACAATCTCATTGCAGTCAACTCCTTGAACTTGGCGGAAACTTCTTTGCGACAAGTCGAGCTTTATAAACGGTGACATTTCACCATTAGCGTCTATGTTTATCTCAAAGGTCCATTTGTACTCAATGACCCGCCATTCAACAGGCAAGTCTACCAAAGTCCATACTTGGTTTTCATACATGGATCCTTTCTCGGATTTCATGGCTCCTAGCCATTTGTTGGAATCCGGGCCCACCATCGCTTCTCCATAGTTCGTAGGTTCATCGTTGTCCAACAACATGATTTCCAAGACAGGGTTGTCGTACTACTCAGGAGCAGTACGCGTCCTTGTCGACCTACGAGGTTCGATAGTGACTTGATCCGAAGCTTCATGATCATCATCATTAACTTCCTTTTCAACTAAGTAGGCTCTACAGAAACATCTTTCTGTGTTGCGCTATTCTCTGGTTGAAACAAAGGTTCAACAACCTTATCAAGTTCTATCTTCCTCCCACTCAATTCTTTCGAGAGAAACTCTTTCTCAAAAAGGACCCGTTCTTAGCAACAAACACCTTTTGCGCTTGGATCTGAGATAGAAGGTATACCCAATGTCTCATTAGGGTATTCTATGAAGATGCATTTGTCTGCTTTGAGTTCGAGCTCGCTAGGTGAAAAAACCCATTTTCACATAAGCGTCGCAGCCCCAAACATTAAGAAATGACAGCTTAGGCTTCTGTCAAACCATAATTCTCACGGTGTCATCTCAACAGACTTAGATGGTGCCCTGTTAAAGTGAATGGATTTGTCTTTAATGCATAACCCCATAACGATAGTGGTAAAACGATAAGAGACATCATAGTACTCACTATATCCAATAGAGCACGACTACGACGTTCGAACACACCATCACACTATGGTGTTCCAGGAGGCGTGAGCTGTGAAACAATTTCCACATTGTCTAAAATTGCATACCAAACTCGTAACTTAGATATTCACCTCCATGATCATATCATAGACATTTATCTTCTTGTCACGATGATCTTTAACTTCACTCTGAAACTCCTTGAACCTTTCAAACATTTCAGATTCGTGTTTCATTAAGTAAATATCCCCATATTTACTCAAATCATCAGTGAAGGTAAAGAAAAACAACGATATCCACTGTGTGTTTCAACACTCATTGGACCACATACATCAACATGTATTAATTCCAATAAGCCACTTGCCCGCTCCATCATATTGGATGACGGGGTCTTAGTCATCTTGCCCAAGAGGCATGGCTCGCATGTCTCAACCGATTCGAAATCGAGTGAGTCAAAAAACATCCATCATCATGGAGTTTCTTCATGCGATTTATACCAATATGACATTACGTGGCAGTGCCACAAGCATGTGGTACTATCATTATTAACTTTGTATCTTTTGGTACCAATGTTATGAATATGTGTACTACTACGATCATGATTCGATAAACCATTTCGAGTGGGTGCATGACCATTGAAGGCATTATCCATGTAAACAGAATAACCATTATTCTCTAACTTATATGAATAACCGTATCGCACTAATCATGATCTAATCACGTTTATGCTCAACGCAAACACCAAATAACATTTATTTAGGTTTATCACAAATCCTGAAGGTAGAGAGAGCGTGCGATGGTGATCACATCAATCTTGGAAATACTTCCAACACACATCGTCACCTTTCACCTAGCTAGTCTCCATTTACTCCGTAGCTTTTATTTCGAGTTGCTAACACTTAGCAACCGAACCGGTATCTAATACCCAGGTGCTACTAGGAGTACCAGCAAGGTACACATCACTAACACGTATATCAAATATACTTCCATTGACATTACCAGCCTTCTTATCTACCAATCATGTAGGGTTTTTCCGCTTCAGCGAACATTCTCCTCATAACAGAAGCACTTAGTCTCGGGTTCGGGCTCAACCTTGGGTTTCTTCACTAGAGCAACAACTGGCTTGCCATTCCTGAAGTTTTTCCCTTCTTGCCCTTGCCCCTTTTGAAACTAGTGGTTTTCACTTAACCATCAACACTTGATGCTCCTTATTGATTTCTACCTTCGTGGTGTCAAACATCAACTCAGGGATCATCTTATCCATCCCTGGCATGTTATAGTTCATCACGAAGCTCTAGTAGCTTGGTGGCAGTGACTTGGAGAACTGCATTAATCACTATCTCATCTGGAAGATTAACTCCCACTTGATTCAAGTGATTGTAGCACCCAGACAATCTGAGAACACGCTCACCGATTAAGCTATTCTCCTTTATCTTGCAGGCAAAGAATCTTGTTGGAGGTCTCATACCTCTCAACATAGGCACGAGCTTGAGATCACAATCTCAGCTCCTAGAACATCTCATATGTTCTGTGACGTTCAAAACATTTTGAAGCCTTAATTCTAAGCCGTAATGCATGACGCACTGAACTATCACGTAGTCATCAAAAAGTGCCTGTCATATGTTCACAACATCTACAGACAACGCTTGAGGGAGTGATGCAGTTAGCGGTACATCAAAAACATAAGCTTTCTGTGCAGCAATGAGGACAATCCTCAGATCACGGACCCAGTCCGCATTATTGCTACCATCAACTTTCAACTTACTTTTCTCTAGGATTGTATCAATAAAACTGGGGAGCTACAGCGAGAGCTATCTACGACATAATTTGCAAGGACATTTTTAGACTAAGTTCATGATAATTAAGTTCATTTAATCAAATTATTAATGAACTCCCACTTAGATAGACATCTCTCTAGTCTTCCAAGTGATACATGATCCATGTCAACTAGCCCGTGTCCGATCATCACGTGAGACGGACTAGTCATCCATGGTGAACATCTCTATGTTGATCGTATCTTCTATACGACTCATGTTCGACCTTTTGGTCTTCCGTGTTCCGAGGCCATGTCTGTACATGCTAGGCTCGTCAAGTCAACCTAAGTGTTTCGCATGTGTAAATCTAGCTTACACCCGTTGTATGCGAACGTTAGAACCTATCACACCCGATCATCACGTGGTGCTTCGGAACGACGATCCTTAGCAACGGTGCACAGTTAGGGTGAACACCTTTCTTGAAATTTTATTGAGAGATCATCTTATTTACTACCGTCGTTCTATGCAAATAAGATGTAAACATGATAAACATCACATGCAATCAATATAGTGACATGATATGGCCAATATCATTTTGCTCCTATGATCTCCATCTTCGGGGCACCATGATCATCACTGTCACCGGCACGACACCATGATCTCCATCATCATGATCTCCATCATTGTGTCTTCATGAAGTTGTCTCGCCAACTATTACTTCTACTACTATGGCTAACGCTTAGCAATAAAGTAAAGTAATTACATGGCGTTTATGATTGACACGCAGGTCATACAATAAATAAGACAACTCCTATGGCTCCTGCCGGTTGTCATAATCATCGACATGCAAGTCGTGAATCCTATTACAAGAACATGATCAATTCATACATCACAATGCATCACATCACATCCTTTGGCCATATCACATCACAAGGCACATGCTGCAAAAACAAGTTAGACGTCCTCTAATTTGTAGTTGCAAGTTTTTACGTGGCTGCTATAGGTTACTAGCAAGAACGTTTCTTACCTACGTCAACACCACAACGTGATTTGCCAATTGCTATTTACCCTTCATAAGGACCCTTTTCATCGAATCCGATCCGACTAAGGTAGGAGAGACAGACACCCGCTAGCCACCTTATGCATCTAGTGCATGTCAGGCGGTGGAACCGGTCTCACGTAAGCGTACGTGTAAAGTTGGTCCGGGCCGCTTCATCCCACAATACCGCCGAATCAAGATAAGACTAGTAGCGGCAAGCAAATTAACAAACTCGACGCCCACAACTGCTTTGTGTTCTACTCGTGCATAGATTCTACGCATAGACCTAGCTCATGATGCCACTGTTGGGAGACGTAGTAGTAAATCAAAATTTTCCTACGTTCACCAAGATCTATCTATGGAGAAACCAGCAACGAGAGGGGAGAGATTGCATCTTCATACCTTTGAAGATCGCTAAGCGGAAGCGTTACAAGAACGCGGTTGATGGAGTCGTACTCGCAGCGATTCAGATCGCGGTAGATCCGATCAAATGCCGAACGGACGGCACCTCCGCGTTCAACACACGTGCAGCCCGGTGACGTCTCCAACACCTTGATCCAGCAAGGAGGAAGGAGAGGTTGGGGAAGGGCTCCAACAGCAGCACGACGGCGTGGTGGTGGTGGAGTAGCAAGGTATTCCGACAGGGCTTCGCCTAAGCGCTGCGGAGGAGGAAGAAGAGAGGTAGGGCTTCGCCGTGAGAGAGAGAGATCAAATCTTGTCTCAAAACATCCAAAACCTCAAGTATATATAGGAGGAGGGACGTGGAGGGCTGGCTTGGCCTCTACTCCAAAGAGGAGAGGGCCGGCCGAATTAAAGGGAGAGTCCACCTCCCACAAGGGAGGTGGATCTCCTCCTTTTAAATCCTTTTTGCCTTATCTCCTTATCTCCAGCCACATGGGCCTTTAGCAAAAGTCTTGCCCAGCCCAATAAGGGCTGGCACACTTTATCTAACAGCCCATGTGGTCCTTTGGTCGTCACACCCCTCCCGGGGGTCCTCCGGCACCCTCCCGGCACTCCCGGTACACTACCGATGAGCCCGAAAACTTTCCGGTGACCAAAACTGGACTTCCTATATATCAATCTTTACCTCCGGACCATTCCGGAGCTCCTCGTGACGTCCGGGATCTCATCCGGGACTCCGAACAACCTTCGGTAATCACGTATACCTTTTCCCTATAACCCTAGCGTCATCGAACCTTAAGTGTGTAGACCCTACGGGTTCGGGAGACACGTAGACATGACCGAGACACCTCTCCGGTCAATAACCAACAGCGGGATCTGGATACCCATGTTGGCTCCCACGTACTCCACGATGATCTCATCGGATGAACCACGATGTCAAGGATTCAATCAATCCCGTATACAATTCCCTTTGTCTATCGGTATGATACTTGCCCGAGATTCGATCGTCGGTATCCCCATACCTTGTTCAATCTCGTTACCGGCAAGTCTCTTTATTCGTTCCGTAATACATCATCCCGTGACTAACTCCTTAGTCACATTGAGCTCATAATGATGATGTCTTACCGAGTGGGCCCAGAGATACCTCTCCGTCACACGGAGTGACAAATCCCAGTCTCGATTCATGCCAACCCAACAGATACTTTCGGAGATACCCGTAGTGCACCTTTATAGCCACCCAGTTACGTTGTGACGTTTGGCACACCCAAAGCATTCCTACGGTATCCGGGAGTTGCACAATCTCATGGTCTAAGGAAACGATACTTGACATTGAAAAGCTTTAGCAAACGAACTACACGATCTTGTGCTATGCTTAGAATTGGGTCTTGTCCATCACATCATTCTCCTAATGATGTGATCCCGTTATCAATGACATCCAATGTCCATGGCCATGAAACCATGACCATCTATTGATCAACGAGCTAGTCAACTAGAGGCTCACTAGGGACATGTTGTGGTCTATGTATTCACACATGTATTATGGTTTCCGGTTAACACAATTATAGCATGAACAATAGACAATTATCATGAACAAGGAAATACAATAATAACCATTTTATTATTGCCTCTAGGGCATATTTCCAACACTGACTTCATTTGGTATGTTTCATGCATTTACTGATTTGTTTGAGCTAAATGACCCTGAAATTGAAAAACACTACAAATGAACTCTGAAAAGGTTGAAAGTTGGCATGGTATCATCATTTCACCCACATAGCATGTGCTAAAAAGTTGAGAGGGTTACGACAAAAGTTGGATGCACTTCGTGTACAAAACGGACAGTCTCTTTCGAAGTATCGGGGTTTCGGACGGAAACTCGTCTGTTACAAAAGGCATTTCATTTTGTTGAACTTATTTGAACTCCAGGCTTTTCGTGTGTTCAAAATGCACCATTCAAAGCCACATCATCAATTTTCAACCCTTTCTGACTTCATTTGGTATTTTTCATGCATTTACTGATTTGTTTGAGCTAAATGACCCTGAAATTGAAAAGCACTACAAATGAACTCTGAAAAGGTTGAAAGTTGACATGGTATCATCATTTCACCCACATAGCATGTGCTAAAAATTTGAGAGGGTTACGACAAAAGATGGATGCACTTCGTGTACAAAACGGACAGTCTCTTTCGAAGTATCGGGGTTTCGGACGGAAACTCATCGGTTACAAAAGGCATTTCATTTTCTTGAACTTATTTGAACTCCAGGCTTTTCATGTGTTCAAAATGCACCATTCAAAGCCACATCATCAATTTTCAACCCGTTCTGACTTCATTTGGTATTTTTCATGCATTTACTGTTTTTTTGAGCTAAATGACCCTGAAATTGAAAAGCACTACAAATGAAGTCTGAAAAGGTTGAAAGTTGTCATGGTATCATCATTTCACCCACATAGCATGTGCTAAAGAGTTGAGAGGGTTACGGAAAAAGCTGGATGCACTTCGTGTACAAAACGGACAGTCTCTTTCGAAGTATCGGGGTTTCAGACAGAAACTCATCGGTTACAAAAGGCATTTCATTTTATTGAACTTATTTGAACTCGAGGCTTTTCATGTGTTCAAAATGCACCATTCAAAGCAACATCATCAATTTTCAACCCTTTCCGACTTCATTTGATATTTTTCATGGATTTACTGATTTTTTGAGCTAAATGACCCTGAAATTGAAAAGCACTTCAAATGAAGTCTGAAAAGGTTGAAAGTTGACATGGTGTGTGCGTGCTTGTTGTCAACGATGACAACCCATTTTTTTGTTGCATATTGTTCTCGGCCACAATCCGAATTTAAGAAAAACCTGAATTGAAAAGCACTACAAATATATAATAGCTAGAGAGATATGTAATATCTAATAGTTCATATATCAATTACAGAAAGTACTCGTCCAAGCGAACACTACTATCTAGTCTGAATCAGAAGAATATCCACCCCATCGTGGGGGTGGTGCGAGGTGACGCTGCCCATAGTTCATGGTTCGAATCTTGCGGTACAAATCATATGCAACGTATGCATCTTTTGTTGCATACTCAATGTTTATAGGTTGAAGTGGGGTCCTCTCCCACTCTTTGTGCTGCGCCGGAGGAAATTTGGTCTACATATCTCCGTAATAGTCGTCGATCAAGGCGACTGCCATAGAAGCCATCGAAGTCCTCTGATACCGAAGACTGAATATTGTCTTGGATATCAATAAGGCAGCCAACTGGTATCTCAATACCGAAGTTGCGCCTCATCTTCAGCTTGTCATTCCTTGCATCAACAGTACCAAAATGTATGCCGCTGCGTAGGATGTCCATGAGTGCTGGGCAGTGCTTGTCACTACTGCAACATCAACAAATTAAAATGGAACAGATGTTAAATACTGTTGGAACAAGTATATTTCGGTAGAATTATAATATGCAACTATATAAAGGAAAATTATTTCGCTGCAACAAAAGAGAAATACGCGGATTTTTTGCTCTCGGGCTCATTTGAGCTCGGTGAAAAGTAATTAATATCATAAAAATTCGACAATTATTACACTACAACTTAAGAGAAATTGATCTTTGCCATAGGATTCAAAATAGAACATATATATTGCTATATCCTATATATATATATATATATATATACATATATATATATATGCATATATATATATATATATGCAATTTTCATATCCTATGAATTGATGAAGAAACCCTAAATTAACTATATGACATATATGTTCTCCCATGTTTTCCAACAAGGAAAATTGTTATTCACTACAAACTTAAAAAAATATTGATCTTTCCAATAGGATTCAAAATGCAACATATTTCTATCCTATGCAATTTTCATAATAATCTATAAATTATTAATTGATCAAAGAAAACCCTCAAAACTCACCTTGCCCATTGGAAGATCATCACATGTTTCTTGAAACATAGCTGGATGACGTCAACATCTTCTTGCTTGGTCGTGTACTCGAGATCAAGCCCTATGAACTTGTCTTTCTCATCCGCCACTTCAAGCCATTTCTGCAAAAGGGAAAGAAAGCGCGGCACCATGGCACTGTCATTCATGTAGACGACATCGAGATTGGTCGTGCCATGTGCGAGCACCTCCCCGTAGCGAGTGATTGGATTCATGGTAGAAGATATGGGGAAGAAGAGAGGAGAATGGAGGAGAAGAAGAGAGGAGAATAGAGGAGAAGAAGATAGGAGAAGAAGAGAAATGGGCGAAGTTACTGTAGCCCTCACCGCGAAATCTTTCTCGGAGTGCGAAACATCGTGGGAAGCGAACCGTTCGAACCTTTAGTCCCGGTTTTAGCCACCAACCGGGACTAAAGGGGCTCGCGCCAGGCGAACGGTTACCCCCTTTGGTCCCGGTTCTAGCCACGAACCGAGACCAATGGTTGTGGGCCAAGAGCGAGGCACATTGGTCCCGGTTCGTGTATGGAACCGGGATAAAAGGTGTCCCACGAACCGGGACCAATGCCTCACGTGGCCCGCCCGGCCCCCTGGCCTCCCGATCCGGGACTGTTGCTCCCATTAGTCTCGGTTCATGACTGAACCGGGACTAATGGGTTGGCCGGCCCGAACCGATGCCATGTTTCTACTAGTGAGTACATATAAATAAATAAATAAAATGATTAAGGTCGTCTTTTTCTCTCTATCCCTCCCTCTCTCTCTCCACTTGTTCCTAACTCACTTGGTGATGGTGCCTATATAAGCTCCTAGTTATGTACCCTATATAAGTTGATTTCATTTCTCCGTATGGACAATTTTTGTTACTAAAACACAACTCATATGTTTAACAACTTAAGTTTAGCACATAAGCGGTAAGAAAGGTTGCTGCGGCCTTGGTCTATTATTAATTGGCCATGATGGAATAAATATCATGTTTATCTTTCAATTTCTCTTAAGTATGATGATTTGCTTCGAAATTAGTTCCTTGCATTTATATTACAATTTATTATTATTATTTTATATTTCAAAACTTACACAATCATATCGTCCGTGTTGATCTATGATTGTGAGTATCTTCTAAACTATTTAGATACATAAGTTCAAAGAAGCATTATAGAGACCATGTCATCGACCAAAGCAAAAACTATCGTTCCAAAAATATACATACCAAGTTATTTACATTGCACCTCAAAATCGACATAGAAAATCAAAACCCACATGCATGTTTGAAGAAGGAAAATCAGAACCCATTAGTTTTGTGTTACCATAAACTAATTAAATGTACCGTTGTAAAAAAAGCTAATTAGAAGTACTAAAGACATATCAGACTTATCGGGATTCTATAAATGACTTTGGCGTGTTGAAGATTTCAATATCGCACATGCACCATAATTCTTGGGAAAAGGTTAATCTAGTCCATACCAAATAAATACAAACTTTGTTTTCAATGTATCTTCTACGTTTCATTCATAGAGAGTTCAATTAAAGTACTACAGTGCTGAGAAGCAAAATGAGAAAAAACTATAGGGAAGCCTACTACATGCATGTCAGTGAACCCGCTAAATTAATGTACCATCCGAAGGAAATTAGTTAATTTGTTTCTTTAACAGAGAATCAAACTGTATATATATTCAACAAGGGCATTCCTAAACTTCTTTTGTCTTTCAACTGTTGTAAAAGTAAATATAACTGAACACATGTATATTGTTTTGGGATTAGATTAACCGTTATCCTACAAAGGTCTCACCAAGGGAGTAATATGAACAAAAGATCAGTAAGTTGTAGTGGGCGTTAAGACGTTAATATTACCTAAATGAGCTATAGTCTGTCACACGTACAGAAAATTGTGTTCTATAGGGAAACATAGACCAATAGACATTAAGCAATGCAGCATAATGGTATGCCTTGCCTTTTTAAGAATGATATACCTTGCCTTCATCTATTTTTTTATGGGAATACCTTGCCTTCATCCATTCACACAATGCTATTGTTATGCATAGCACAAACTTTTGCTTACAGTCACACTAAGAATTTGAGATTGATCACGTGTAATATTTAGCAGACCAAATATGCAGACATAATTGGGAAGGTAGAAAACACTCGAAAATTATTAGTATTAACCCACCAGATTGCGAATCTGCAATAAATATATTATACAGACACAACACAAATTCGACCGCCTCTCTACTGCAAACTGCAGGTCAAACAAATTAATAATTAAAGATTAACATCAAAGTGCAAAGCCATATCAGCCTTCATGGACATGCATAGATCGGTGGTGCAAGGTTGATTCACATCGGCCTATCAGATGTACTCATCAAATTGCCATCTGAGGGTACGCATGGCTTGTTGGGAACATTGAAATCGGCAGTGAAGTGAGCGGGAAAAGAATAGTCCTGTGGGACATATGTTTTCTTGCATTGTCCTGCATGGTGGATTGATATTTCTCTCCGAATTGTAGTAGAAGATTGCATGGTGCAGATATTAAACTTATATTTCTCTCGGTATCTTGAGTTGTAAAGAGATCATTTAGAACAATGATGATATTATGCCATAAAGAACTCACATTTTGTGTTGTCCCTCTGGATATAATACATACCTTCGTTTACCGGATGCACCTGAGTCCAGAATAACTGACGTGTTAGATTCCTTACAAATTCTATTACAAAGGAAAGTCAATTGTGCATTAAAAATCACTCTATGATGTCCATACAAAATATGTAATGTATGGGAAAGCAAAAAAATTACTGGGGAGGGGAGCCCATCCAACTCCCTACTGGATTTTTCTGGTTATTCTATCAATCTTTTCTGGAAAACCATACACATGGTAAGCTACTCAGTTTTCCCTGATGTCGCGGACTATATCTGTAGTTTAATTTAATTTTAAATGGAACCGATGGGCGATTTCTATTATATATATATAATGAAATAAAAATTTATGGCTTTAGACCAACATAAAGGTATATCTTAATTTAGGTTTCAGTTCAAAGGTGTTGATGCGCCAATTTCTCATTTTGACATCTGAAACTGAAAACAATTTAACAAATCAGTTAGCCTTGTGGAACATTGATCTTACCGGCACCAAGCAGAGTAAGAATGTAGTTCTATACCCTAGCTGTGTACATCTTCTCTAAAAGTAATAATAAAGGCTACCATGTTCAGCCAAGAAAAAAAATCCCATGTCAGGATAATCTTCCAGTACAAAGCTTGGTGCATTTCCTTTAAAGACACTGAAAAACGACCACTCTTATGAGCTTCAGAGATGAAGACTTGATTCATAATTTGTTTTGCTATAAACTATAAACTATACACCAAAAGATGTAGACATGAAAGCACCAGTCAGTAATCATATGCTGAGTTATTACGGGAGATGTATAAAGTAGCAGCAACAGTAAGTTAGCATAATGCGGTGATAATGAACAATCCACTGCACTTTGGCAACTCCACTTGTGGGCACATATTAGAGATTATGTTCACTTAATTAGATAGATAAGCCTATAAAAAGAAGAAATGAAAAAGTATCACCTCTCAAAGGTATCATGCTATCAGCTTCAAACAACCTCTAGATGTTATTAGTTGCTAATATCAAAGTATGGAAACTTCATTGTTTAATAACTTAATAAAAAGTTTGCTTCTCTTTTGGTTTGGTGGCAATTCTCTACAAAATTGTAACCAGCTGATTCGTCGCACAGGTACGAATTAAATGGAAGTGTTGTACTATAACCTTTAGTATAGATACTTGAACACAAAGGAAAAAACGGAAATTCATAGACATATACATCACGCCACCATTAAATTTACTATGAAGTGACCACTAAATTTAAACGCCTCAACTAAATCAGATCTTGGAAAACAAAAGTTGATCTCCACGGAACGATGCCTTCATCATAAAGGAGGTCAACATATCCACTTTGTTTCCATCCTAAAAAATTCAGATCGTGTGGAGGGAGAAGGGAAGGACTGAAATAAAAAAAAACGAGTACTTCATAATACAAGTTTGGAAAGTAATGATGATAATAGTCTCCTGTACACCAATGAAAAGGGAAGGCTAAAATAAAGTAATACCAAAGAGTGACTTAAATGTACCGAAGAGTGACTTAAGGTGTAGAAAAGTGACTTTAGTTGCATCATCTCTGATCCGCTCTGAGCTGCAAAATTATTAAGCTGAAAGTCAGATGAACAATTTTTCTATTATTAATGGTTGCATGAGAAAAGTCTATCAAGAGTTGAGTGCATCATGGTATATGAATTCTAATTTGCACATAGTATAATAGACTCTACCTTTGCATATTCTCCTTCAGGACCTTGTTTCCTTATACTCTAGTACTGTGAGGTTTGATGGCCAAAAACTGTAGGTGTGAAGATCTTGAAATATTAGTATAAGATTCTACTATTCTGCGAAAACCAGATTTGCAAGAAAGA
This sequence comes from Hordeum marinum, assembly GCA_022496015.1. NCBI lineage: Eukaryota > Viridiplantae > Streptophyta > Magnoliopsida > Poales > Poaceae > Hordeum > Hordeum marinum. The sequence goes on from CM039674.1 coordinate 35,574,993, forward strand.
CATTATTATGAAAAATAACAAAGTAATTCTAGAGTACAATCATTTATAGGGTGATGACCATTCACAAAAGACATCAAGAAATGATAATTAATTACAATGTTCATCTGCAATATACCTTGAATTGTTTTGAGTTTCATCCAAGAAATCCAATAGAAGCTTTTTGTTCAAAACGTTTGCACTATATTCCTTTGCTGCATCATTATTTGAGGGAAATCCAGGCATCTCCTATAACAATATGGTTTAACACTCACAGTTTTTGATTCAAAATAATTTGAAGGTGGGATTTATATGATTAAGATGTAGCTAGTTTCTGGGCTATGTTTGCTTTGTAATAAGAAAAGAATGATTAGCAAATCAATTGATCTTTAAAATAATATCAAGGAGGTTGATTTTGGCTTATAAGGTGGTTGTGCATTTCAAACTAACCCAGAGTCCCAAAAAAATATCATTCCGCTAGCACTGAAGAACATTAGGAGGGAATCCCCAAATCTTCAAAACATAGTCAACAGAGAAGGAGAGGGAGCTGCAAAATTGATATGGATACTCACCCTACAAAGAAAAGCAACCCGCTGCAGCAAGGTCTTAACTAGAGAAGGAGATGGCGTGCTTTGTCGGGGCGGGAGGACATCATGGCACGACCCGTGGTCCCCGTCGGCAAGGTCGTATCTTTGCGCCCCAGTGGCGTCCACGGCCCAATATAGCACCTTCTCTACCACCCCGATGCTTCTATGGGCGTCTGCATCTAGCTGCCGCTCAGCATCAGGCTATCGCCGCCCTAACCATCAGCGTCCGCACCCATCTGAATTATCTGTAGTGACTGTGACGCATCCTCAACCTCCCCCCTCTAAGCATCCACGCGGCGACCTGTAGTAGGACGTACCGGTAGTGATGGACTAACGTGGAACCAGAATCGTCATGCCGGCGCTAGTCAAGACGAAGACCGACCGGGTCGGACAAAAGACAACGGGTGGTTGGGACGGGGACATGTGCGAGGTAGAGACATCAAGAAGAGGGGACGCTAGATTTGTGGCGATCAACATGAGGTGTGGCCATTGGCGTTGTCGAAGGACAAAGGGAGAGGAGGAGGCGGCCGAAGGACGAAGTGATTCATTTGGTACATAAACAAGATTATGGGAGGAGACATGGAGGTTCCCTTTTTTAAGTGAGACAAGGGACGAAACAAACAACAAGACGAACAAACGGCGTACCGACTAACCATCACCTCCCTAGACTGCTCCTTTAGGAACTATGAGAATGCCCGTGCGTTGCCACGAGCTTTTGAAATATTTTGCTGGAGTTGGATAAGCATAATGTATGTTAAATTTTACATGTAGAGAAAAGATAACACATGCACAATTGGTTTTATAATTGAAGTCCACTTCACTTACAATGTAAACTAATAACAAAAAGGCATTTTGACAATGTATACATCTAGATCAATTATCCAACTGAAAATCTGAAACAAATTAAGGCCTACTTGATGCGCTTAAAAAATTCTCGCACAATATCAAGAATGTTGTTTCTAGCTTCATTCAAACGATATTTGAGTAAGTACAATATAAACTTCTTCATCAACTCATACCCATCGTGCCCAAGCAATATATGTAGTTAACACGAATATTTCCTGTTGAAGGCCTAAAAAATGTGTAACGAAGAATACCCATCGTGCAAACAGGGCAAACCAATTCTTTACCGTTCCATGAGAGCATAAATTGCTCAACAAAATAGGCACACATAACCCTGTAATTTTATAAATTAAATTATCTTGAATATAGTGATAAATAAAATAAATGTTAATATTTGAATGTTATATGATAATGAAATATATAAATTTACCCGTCCATGTCCGTTGGAATAACTGGCGGAAATAAGTGTTGCCATCTTGATATATCAGAATTCAAGTCGGGTTGCTTTATTTCGAGTGCGTTGTTGAATTCCTCACAACTCAATTCCTATTCATTTAGATTCATTGGTCCCATGATAGAAAACCTCCAACCCAACATGTCCCCGATGGACGATTTCATATTGAAAGATGGAGATCCCATTCCCTCACTCCTAATGGCCGACATATCTTTGTTGTCCCTTAAGATCTAAGGCATTTTCCTTGATATCATATTCCTTTTGATTTTGTTAACCAATTTCTCTACCAACATGAAATTCGTATTTCTGGACGATATTGTATTGACCTAATTTTGTGTTATTTAGATATTTGATGAAAAATTGTCGTTGAGGATCTGAACATGAGATGTAGAAGGGATCACAACTCTTGATTAACTCCAGCCACATAGTTGACGTGTTTGTATCTGGTTGGAAAACTTTGGGAATAGTTATGTAGCCTAGAAAGGAAGTGGGACAACACCCTCATCGTCGGGCTTGATCTTCTACCTTAGCCAAGTCATCCCAAGGACTGTCGCTCTACCACGCCATCGATCCCATCCTGCCGAGGGAGACCAACACGGCGACGCAACCTGCTACATACCGTAGCGCTGCTACCTTCTCCGAGTGTGGCGGCCATAGGAGGATTAACACCATTGACTTTCACATTTGCCCCACTCATCCCACCCACCCTACTCGTTTGTTGTTACTACCAGTATGGTTATCCCTCCTCTCGATTGCCTTTATGACCACAACAAGCACGACCTTCTTGTTTACTTCACCAGGGCATGTGAGAGATAACTCGGGCATGGGCTCCTTACATCGACATGGGTACACAGAGTTCGCTCCTCAGAGCCAACGTCCCAAGAGGAAACTGAGGCACAATAAAACCTGGGATATTTAATGAACTAAAAATCATGAATGGGGTAATTCTAATCCCTTAGACAAACATGTCCATGAGAGTGCCAGCTTCTTCCAACATCCAAAATCATACTAATTCTCTAGGATCTAACAAGAGTTGCAATGCAGTGTGACATCAAACTATGGGCATAGTTCTTGACGAAGCTTCCCTCCCCTTCCTTCCCTTCTGCAGTCCACATCAGTCCCTCGCATCCCCGCTTATCCTCTTCTCTGAGCCACCACTTCCATCTAGTTTCCTTCAGGATCATCAAGCTTTGGGTCTAGCATTTCACGGGTAAGATTTTCAGTTTTTTTATTCTTTTCTTCTTTTTTTGTAACTGGAGCTCGAGTGATTGTACACAACAACCAGTTAAAAACACACTGTCTTTTTACATGCTTTTCTTCATATTTTATATGTGACTATAAGTAGATATAGAATTATTGTGAACACATCAACAGAAGTTCCTGAAACTTCTATGCAGGATTTAAATTTGTAAACAATCAAAGAACAAATGGCAACTACGGGGAAGCCCAAATAATATACGTATTCTCCTTTTGTTTCCCATGTGTTGTTTTAGAATGTACAAATAGAAATTAGACCAGCTCTATGTCATTGGATAAGAAATGACCACGGTGATTGAAATCTAGATTCTAGAGTGAAAAGGTTAGTCCAAACAAAAGAACATAGACATGTTGGATTTTTTCTTAACTCACCTGCATAACAAGAAGATTATTTAGTACCATCGTTATGTTTGCCCGGCTCCCGTGTAAGCACCATCATTGCCTCTAGCGGCACATCTGATAATGCCTCTGGCTACGCTTCGCTCTATAATGGTCTCTTCATTCAAGCTAATAGAAAATATTCCTGGAAGAACAGTAGAATAGACAAACCATTGTCAATGCATCCAGGAAAACATAAAATTAGGATATTATTTTTTAAGAAAAGTTATATCAATTCAGCCGCCCAATCCACCCCGGTCCAGCTTCAACAGAGATAAGTGACCCCTCCTCCTGCCCCCTCTCTTCTTCTCCTTGGCTCTTAATCCCCGTCTCCTTTTCCTACCCTATACGTACTTTGCAAATCAGTGAACAAAAAGCATAAAAGTAATGAAGTAAGTAAAATCACTATAATCGTTTAAATGTAATATTATGATCAGGAACATGTGTGTTTCTAAATATCGCTTAAAGGCAAGTCAGTGGCCAGTTGGTACAGCAGGAAAAAACCAACCTTTTCTGTACACAATCCCAAAGCTTATTTACCTTTTAAGTCGGATTTATCTTTTGTCTTAATGAAGTAGCTCCCGACCAAAATCTGAAGCAGTGCTCCGTCACTGCAGTTCATTGTAAAATATTGTGAACAAAAAAATATGGTTGACACATCTTGTGTGGTAAACAATCGAAAAGGTTGCTTTCATCACTCCATGGTTCAGAGCACCTGTCATCAAGGTGGTACAACCGAAGATCTCCACAATGTCCAGAGTGCTATGCACGGCCTCCAGCAGGCCCACTGTGCAGAACAGGGAGTGCTCGCAGCAATGTGGATGACTTCTGCTTGTAGAATCCATACACAAGGATTAAGCTATAAGGTGCTCACAAACCTTGTTCAGGATGCAATGGTGTCTCCTTAGTACTACGAATAAACCACCAAGGTCTATACCCAAATTTTTTTGCTGCACCCAAAATAATCCACAATGAAACACATAACCAACTGACCAAAGACAACTCGAACTAAGTAACAACAGAGTATAAATGAAGACGATAAATTTGTTATTATAGCAAAAAAAGTGAGGGAGATGAGAGCCTTTTGATCAGAAAAGGTACGATTATTGCATTCTTCTTAGCATCTAAAGCAAGGCAGCCACATAGGAGTCGCTTGTTGCATCAGATCTCTCTGTAGCATCTTTGCACGTGAGCTCTTCCAAATAGCTTTAGATCACCACACCATAATTGTAGTTAAGAAATGAAAAAGAGCATAAATCAATAAAACAATTGGATGTATAGGGATGCAACATAGAAGCTCGCAAGACGTCTTGTTCTTCTTGAACTTCTTTACCTACAGATAATAAAAAAAGTAGTCTGGATTCTCTAGAAAATCAAGGCAGTAATTCCCTGGTCTAGACTCACATTCCAATTTCATTCTAGTACATCACAGAAATAAACAATAGTCCCACAGTTTACAAACCATGAGTAAGAAACAATCATGCTGCTTGAACTAACTGACAGGATCTGAAACACAACAAACATAACATATATAGTTCACTAATCAAAAATACTATACAGATTTGACCAAAGGAAAAATATATTTCAATTTACCATAAAAGTGCACCTTCAGTTCTTTTTGCATGGACATGTCTGCATAAAATTTGTCAAGCTTCTGAAGCCTGAGCTTAAACTTCTAAGTCAAGACAGAGAGAAAAATGTATCTACAAAAATAAAGTTATGTCGTGGAGGGAAAACAGAGATGAACTTCTACTAATGTATTTGAGAGGATAAGTTCGACGATGAAAAATCTGAGTAATCCAGAGTGAATATCCCTACCATAAATTGTTTAGTACATCGCACTATGCCAGTTACCTAAAGATTGACAAATGAGAACCCCTACGAACTCATCAAAGTCCCACGTCAGTTCCAGTACCATATTGTTTCCTCAAAACATCATATAACACCAATGTTGGAACTACCATAAAGATCAGATAGGATAAAAACAGGAATGAGATCCTTTACCCTGGTGGAAAGTTGTCGATGTAACATACCAGAGTTATTGTTCCCTCTCCTATAAGTTGGAAGTTGGAAGTACACAAAGGTAGGTCTACTAGAATGCCAGCATGCGCACCAAGCACCATGTTGTCTCCTCCTCCTGGACATATGTGCTCAAGATCCTCCTCCACTCGCTGCACCATACCTCTCTACATATGCAATAGCAATATAGCAGAACATCAAATTTAGCAAAGGGGCCATGGCAAACACACATGACACCTCACAAATCCTCGACAACTATCAACATAAATATACACATCCTCGGATACCCACCCCGAGATGGTCACAGGTGTTCACCCCGGGCATATGTGCTGGAGAGAATATGGTGCATTGCTCCACCTCTACAGTTTTTATGGAGGGTAGTTTAACCAAAATTAAAGTTTGAGAAGTTGGATAGGCCATGAATGTACACTGACTAACCTGTAAATCTTTCATCTTGATGCCAACGGCAATGGAGACCAGAAGCTTTTCTTCAGACAACCAGGGCTTGAGCTCAACCAGAACCTGCTTCACTGCAATTTCATATATGCATAATCTCATAAGCACGCAAATCAAAAGGCCAAATTGTTAAGTCTGGGTCCTAAGCGACGCATCAGTAACTGAGTGCCTTCACAGGTTGAAAATACTACCTGGTACACTTATCAATCTGGGGCTTGACGGAGATGACGATCACATCACTATCATCAACAAGAAGGAAAAAAATATCACATGAGACACAAAGTGTCTGTCAGGCATGAACGTGTGACAGACATACATAGATGCTTGGCTGCTTTGAGCGGAGGGAGGCGGGGTCAATCGGATGGGGAAGGAGAAACAGACCTGGGTGTTGGAGGCAAGGATGGTGGCACCGAGGGAGGCGAAGGCGGCACCACGCTCGTGGCGCGAGGCAGACGGCGGAGGCCGGGAGGATGCCCGACGCTACGACGCCGTGCGCGATGCTCCCGGCCAGGTTCCCCGCGCCGACGAAACCCAGGTGAAATGCGTCATCACCGCCGTTCACGTTCACCCCGTCCTCCGCCAGCGACTCCCCAACATCCAGGTCCGTGCACCTTCCCGTCACATGGGAGTACTCCTCGCCCGTTTGGTGTGGCGGCGCGGACGGGATCAGGCGGCCACCCGTGGTGGGGACGGAAGTTCTGCCAGAAGCTTTGGCGGCGCTATCGCATGGGGTAGTGGGGAGGTGGAGATGTTCCTGCTGCCCTGACCGAACAAGAGGTCGGGCGGGAGGGGCAGTAGGGGCGGCGGTGGAGCGGGAGAAGGGGCCAATGATGGAGGGGGGGATGGGGTAAGAAAGTGGAGGGCACAAGCGGGTGGGGATGTTAGGGGGAGGTCTCGCTCCGTGACTCCCTGTTCGTGCGAGCAGGCGGTCCGTTCGGTTTTTTAGTCAGAGGGGCATCGTTATAGTTTCCGTCCGCTTTTTTTTTTGCGAGGGGCATGGCTAGGTGGTTTTTGTCTTTTTTTACGCGTTACATGCGTGGGTTTATAGATGGGATGGATGATGAAAAAACCCAGATGAGAGGTGAGAGGGATGACGAATAAAAACCGAGGCAAGAAGCTACCAAGTGCCCCTTTAGGAGTAGAGTTGTTTTCTCGGAAGGTGATCTCACATATATGGCATGATTTTAAAATTCTTAATTACCTATTATTAATGTGATTAAATCAAATGATCACCTGCTAAAACAAGTACAAAACAAAATCTTTGGTTTTTATGGTGGATTTGGTTTCTCGGAAGGTGCTCTCACATATATGGTATAATTTTGGAATTCTTAATTACCTATTATTAATGTGATTAAATCGAACCATCACCTGCCAAAGCAAGCACAAAACAAAATATTCCACTTTAATGGTGGATTTGTTTTTTCGGAAGGTGATCTCACATATACGGTATGCTTTTGGAATTCTTAATTACCTATAATTAATGTGATTAAATCAAATCATCACCTGCCAAAAAAAGTATAAAACAAAATCTTTTGCTTTAATGGTGGATTTGGTTTTTTAATGAGAGGAATAAAATAAACCAATGGGAGGAAACGGTGGGAGATGGGATTAAAAAAATGGACGATAATAAACCAGACAGAAAAAAAACCGAGGCAAGAAGTTACCAACTGCCCCTTTAGGAATGGAGATAAAGATGTGATTGAACAATTTATGATAAGATTAATTAATACCAATTTGATCTTTAAAGATTCATTAGAAAATAATCTTGATTGATTATTTCACATAAATATATTAGTAGAGATATGGTGATTGAATGATGAAGAAATGACAAAGATGGAATGAGGGACAAAAAACATGAAACGGAATGTTAATTAATGTAATTTAGCGATGTATGGCAATATTAATAAATGTGATTGAGCAACATATGATAAGGTTAATTAATTCAGATTTGATTTTATATATTTATTAAAAATTAATCTTGATTGACTCTTTTACATAAATACATTACTAAGTATGGTTGATTGGAAGAGGGACAAATAACCGGATGAAAAAAACCAAACACTTCAATTAGGAATAGAATCCTTGGGTCCTCTTATATCTAAATAAAAAATGGTCCCAAGTTCAAAAAAAATGGTCCTGTAACACTTGCCGTGTTGCGATCCGATACATCTGTGAGATATCAATATGCGATACATTAGTGGTGGCCCAAATCGCAGAATGCACACGCTAATCACCCTGCTTGCCCAGGTTATGAGCTCGCCCTTCCGACGACTTGGTCAATTTTCTGCAAGGGTGCGGGCGGGTTCTATGGGCAGTATATTTCTCATGGCCCGACCCATTAACCATCAGTATTTTTCTCATGGGGTTATGGGCAATTTCTATGGGCAGTTTTTGACCATTCAACGGTTTTCTTGTTTCCCTAACCGTCTTCAGCCTGGTACAACTAGGTTCCTTTTTTCTTTGTTATTTTTTTCTTTTTATGCCTTTTTGTTGGGTTCTAGGTTTTCTCATTAATTTCGCTTTTCCTGAATTTGTTATTTGCTTGTTTTCCTTCATTTTCCCCATATATCATTTTACTATTTATTTTATATCGTATATTTATTCCATTTTTGATTAAAATCCATTTTCATGTGAATGTACAAAAAATAAAGAAAAACCAAGATGCGCATTTTTAAAAAGTTACTTCAATTGTAAAAGTGTTCATTTTAGACTTATGTCCACGAAGATTCTAAAAATATTCATCTAACTTGAGACAACATTCACAAACTTTAAAATAATGTTTATGTATTTTAAAAGAATGTTAGCACACTTTAAAAAAAAGAACACATAACTGTAAAAATGTTCGCGGTTAAGAAAAAGATGGCCACGCCAAAACTGCGTCGCCGGCCCATGACTCTGTGACCGCTCCATTGATGGCCATAGCCCACTCAAACTAAAATGACGACCAGTATAATACGTTAGGAATACATCTCACGTACGAGAGTAACTAATTGACCAGTACCCCTCAAGAGAGAAAAAAAACTAATTGACGAGCACTCCTTGGGAGACTTCCAAAGATGGCTATCAGAGCCGCCACTTAACGCGTTCTCAGTCACTGTCTCGTATCGCGTTCTAGGCATTTTTGTCCGATATTATTTTTTATTTTTTATGCATGCGCTTTCGGCTTTTCGTTTTGAACCTGTCCTTCTTAGCTTTTGAAAGAAAAAACTCAAATAAAAAAGTTGCGCATGAAAACATGTTTTTATTTTTTTCCTTTTCAAGAGATACGGATTTGCTTCCATGAGAGACATGACCCGTGCCCCTCGGAAACGAAAAATATGTATTTCCATTTTTTTCACTAGAGACATAGATTTGTTTTCACAAGAGACATGACTGTGCCTCTCTGAAAAGAAAAAAACATGTTTTTTTCTTTCCCGAGAGGCACGATTTTGCTTTCGCGAGAGGTACAGATTTACTTTCACGAGCGGCACGGCCATGCCACTCAGAAACGGAAAAAAATCACGTTTTCAAATTTTTTCCTTTCTCGAGAGGTATGGTTTTACTTCTCCAAGAGGCACGAACGTGCCTATTCGAAACGAAAAAAATGAGTTTTCCTTTCTTTTCCTTCTTCGAGAGGAATGGATTTGCTTTCGCGGGTGTCTCTCGGAAATGAAAAATAAAACGAAGATTTATTTCTTCCTTCCTCAAAAGGCACGGTTTTGCTTTCGTAAAAACATGACCGGGCCTATCGAAAAGAAATAAAAAACACATTTTCATTTCTTTTTCTGTTTCGAAAGGCAGTGTTTTGCTTTCACGAGAGGCACGGATTTATTTCCATGAGAGGCACGATCGTGCCTCTTGGAAACGAATAAAACACACATTTTTGTTTATCTTTCTTTTCTCAAGAGGCATGGTTTGCTTCTGCGAGAGACACATTCATGCCTTTCGGAACAGAAAACAGGTGTTTTCATCTTTATTTTTCTTCCTTGAGAGGTACGATTTTGCTTTCACGAGAGACATGATTTTTCTGTCCGATTTTTTGTTAGTTTCTTCTTTTAAAAAAAGTTCACCAAAAGCTATTAGCATGGGTTCTAGTTTTGAAGTTCTTGATGCAATGAAAATGGTTCGAGATTAAAACACACGGCTTAAGAGATAAAACATTTTGAATAAACAGATTTATGAAGAAAAATGAAAACACTAAGGTTACGACAAGTAACATACATATAAAACGCCACTTGTCGCAATCTGGAAAGGTAAAAAATGACCTTTAAAATTATAAATGTATTTAGAGAGAGTCGACAAAGTATTTAAAGAATAAAAGTTTAAAAATACTTATATGAAAAAACAAAAGAAAAATGGCAGAAACCGATGAAAACCAACAAAGAAAAGACACAGGAAAAGGAAAAAAAACAAAGAAAATCGATGAAAACCAACAAAGAAAAGACACGGGAAAAAAGAAAAAGCCAAAGAAACCCAATATAGAAAACAAAGAAAGACAGAAGAAGAAAAAACACGAGAGGTTATAAATGTCAGTCCATAGAACCTTCCATACCCGCTCTAATGGATCGGTCCACTAGTGTAAGCGCGCACCGAGCCCTGGGAGGGGAGACGAGGATACATGTCATTGTAAACTACTTCCTCTGTTTCTAAATAATTGTTGTTGGAAAGAACTAGTCTAGTTCTCGTTGAGGAGAAATAGTCTAGTTCTCCCCAACAACAATTATTGTGGTACGGAGGCAGTAGGCAGTAGATATGTACTTTCTTTTTCACCTTCTCAAAAACAAAAGTTATTTATCTCTTTCTAAAGAAAATAGATATATATCTCTGACGGTAATAAGATACACATGCCTCGATTTATCGATGTTGCGATGAGATGACCAGCGAGTCAAAGGGCATGCGACCAGTGCATCAGATCGATCGATCCGGTATTCTCGTTACTTAACTAACACGAAACACCAATGATAGGCGTCCTGATCGACCTAGTTGCTAATTTGTTATTGCTGCGGGTCATGTGACGTGCATGCAACCGACAGCCTTAATCAAGATCCATATCTCGTCCTGATTGTTAAGTTACTTACCTACTGTTAACAATTATTTTCACGATCTACATGCATCTGATGATCACATGATTAGAGTCGTTCTTTTTCAAGAAATGATTAATCAGAGTCCTCCATTAGCTCACTTTGATGCAACTGAAAAGCAAACGACTTTTATCTCTTTACAGTGGAAGTTTTCCTAGCTAGGTTCCATGGAAAAGGGCTAGAGCTAGTGCTAGTAAATTATTCAGGAGTCAGGACACGTATGCTATGTTAATTGGGTTTAAAAAAGTATTGACATGCACCTAGTCATCAATAGTTCTACTTCCTTCTGATCAAGGTGAGAAGAAGTAACAGGACAGAGGAAACACATAAATCTCAAGCTCTGGCCTGCTTGCTATGGAATATCAAGGAATTCATCAGAGCAATCGACAGTATACCTTGTAATATTTGGAAACCAGGCAAATATTTCCTAGCTCGTCGGAGATGAAGATGGCGGAAGCAATGAAGCCTTAGCTAGCCAGCCACGGAATCGATCGATGGAGTAATGGCTAGAGGAAGCTTCCAAAAGGATCGCATGATCCGTCAAGCCGGTGGACTGATGACGGCCACCATCACCATGGATGGAAGGATCAATGCGATCCCTTTGGATGCTTCCCCAAGGCATTGTTGCTCTCTCTCTCTCTCTCTCTCTCTCTATGTGTGTGTGTGTGTATGTCTTTCTCTCTCTCTTGGGAATTGTGTGTGCCCCTCTCTAAGAAGAAAGAAGAAAGAAGAAAGAGAGGTTGGTGTGCAAGAAAGCTCCAGCGAGGTCCTTATATAGGTTACATACGCAACCTTTGCTTTTGCCCATAAGTTAAGTTCACAGTTGCTTTTCTGCCAAGCAAATGGAACACTAGTTTATCATGTTGCAGTTTAATGTGCCCATTCTTCCATGGTTTTTGCGTGGCAAATCTGAACAAACCATACATATTCACGCCGCCAATATCCAGAAAGCAGATTTTCTCAGTATGGGCATATATCTCCAGACTCCAAGTTAGTGATGCATTCACTTTGCTGAGTAGTAACCTTTAAATCATTATGATTTCACATCCCAATTAAGCTTGTAATGATGATTAGAATGAAAAAAAGTTAGTGCCGCCGAACGTTAAGAACTTAAGAATAATTGAAGAGACCAGGAGAAGTTGTTAGCCTGTCTTAAAAACGGAAGTTGTTAGTAGTGGACTTCAAATTTATGCGATACGCCCACGGTTTGTTTATGGTGTAATCAATTATGGTTTCATCATTAGGTGAAGCACAAACCGGGGCTTCTCAACAGATGCCCTTTTCACTTTTGTTGAACTTTTATCCATCTAGTAGTTAGTTTTACAGGCTTGGCTTTACAAGTAAAATATGCTTATGGATGATTGATTATCCAAGCTAGAAAGGTTGGGTGACTGTACCAGCACCTGTCAGATCTCTGGTGAGATTGGGGACAGCATATTTTAACTCAGATTAGAGATGCATGTGGCCCAAGGAACAACTAACTGCAGCCATTCAATCATTATAATCCACCCATTACTGTGATTCCCCCTAACTTGTGCTGATGTGCCCCTAACCGCTTTCTAGCTGCTACCGCTATTCTCTCGGCATCTTGGCCTCTATCTTAATGACAAGTGCTTAGTAGCATTTTGCACAGTGGTTAGCTAAGCCTGGCTAAAATATTTAAAAGGTCCTAGATTGGCAAATGTCATTCAGATCTGAGTAGTAATCATGCCATGTTAATTGCGTCTAGCACATTCTTAATTTATTTTCCATGTTACATAGGTTGTTAATCACTGTGTTGTAACATGCCTAATGTCCTGTCCTGTTTTTTGGTTTCCCTAGTTTGCTACAGTGCTGTAACATGCATCCAGCTTGCACATAATCTAGCAGAAACTCAGGTAGATAGATCAGGGACGGCGATGAACTTTCCACATAGCTGGTGGGTGCCAAGACATGTTGGTTCTCACGGCATACATGTTATATATTTTTCACCTGGCCGAAAGCAAAGATATGAATGAGATCTGCCATGTGCATGCATCCATATGATTCTTTCTGGCAACGTTCAAACATTCTTTTTGTATGCGCTCTGATAACCACCAGATGCAATCTTATCATCCTAGCTAGTAGCTAAGCTCAGAAGGCTCCTTGTAGGAGATTGCTCACATTTTTGCAGCAGTCCAACCACATGAAGCAAAAAGGAGCCGATGAGTCAATGTTGCTGCAACTGCAATGCTGCCGCAGCAGCATGTAGCCCATGAACTCACATGCAGAGATATACAAAATGGGCATATGTTCTACCATTCACATGCAAGGCATACATGCCCATGTTGTTGCCATCTCTTCCTTCTCTCGTGAGGTGTGTGAAATGTGAATAGAGATAGAGAAATATATATACACAAGAGAATGAAATATTATGCGATCGGCTGTTTTCCGAAACGACAATAATTGGGGCAATCTAGGAGGGTCCTAGTAGAAGATCCTTCCCAAGAAGTGTCCAGTCTGAATAGAAGGCCCTCCTCTCCTTGTTTTGGTATAAATTCAGTACGTTGGCCCGGGTAATCTCAGGGTCAGCAAATTTGATTAGAATACATAATGTGCTTAGACAAAGTTACATAATGTTTCCCATTCTTTAACTGAATAAAACCCTGAATGAACACTAGCATACTGTACATCACCTGACAGAAACCACCTGAGGTTTCATTTGCTTTTGAAACTATTTCATCTCTGATTAAACGAACTTTCATTTTTCATGCCTTTTTTGGAATAATGAAAATTGTATTACGTGAATCTTCATTTCTTAAAAGAAAAAATTATTGGAGAACTTGAGTCCCAGTACAAGTCTGAAATCACATATGCCAATAACTATTCGAGGCAAAGGTTTTTTTTTAAGCAAATTTGGCGGCAATGAATGGTGAATCCTATCTGGAGGCAGTCCCCTACGTACTGGTTTCACCAGTTTTCAAGTGGGCCAGCCTAGTAAAAGCGGTACTTAGACCAGGGTCGCTCCTCCCCCCCCCTGCCCCCCAACCCCGGGATTTCCCTTTTTTTACTTAAAATTTCCTTAAAAATCAAATTCAGAAACTTGTTTTCAAATTTTGAACATCTTTGAATTCATGAACTTTTTTTGACTTCGTCATATTTTTGAATTCATAACTTCTTTCGAACTCACATTTTTTTTGAATTCATGAACTTCTTTTGAACTCGCATTTTTTTTAATTCACGAACTAATTGCATGTTCATGTTTTTTTAAATCTGCAAACTTTTCAAATAATTGAATTTTTTTTGAAAGGTGATTGGTTAACAGGTCAGACAGTAGTCTACAGGGTCAAGTCAACAGATCAATCCCACGCCGCAGCAAAAGAAAAATTGAAAGATCAAACCCATTGCTTGGATAACCCCAGCGAGCCACCAGCTTGGATTTGTGGCCCCGCCCACACGAAGCTGCATTGAGCGACAGTTGTCTTTGGGAGTGGGCGTGCCGAATAGGGAGTCCCTTGATGAATTAGTTATTAGGAAAGCAACTTAGTATTATCTAGACGCCAAGGCATGCCTCCAGATAAAGCAACTTAGCATTAAAAGAAAATTTAAAAAGATTTCTCGTTCGTCTTTTGCTTGTTGGGGATTTTTCCGTGTAAATAGTTTTTCTCGTTTTTGCTTTGAAACTTTTTTTCTTTAGGACGTAAGGAGAAGATCATGATGAAAAGTGGCTCTCATATGCATTATTGTTTATCTTACATAGAGTCCATATTGTCTTGTCTTTTCCTTTGAGTTACTGCTTGCAGATTCTAGCTTAGTCCAATGCACGTACACTCTTATTATTCACATCGTTCGGTCGTACAAGTTAAAGGCAATAATGACGATATATGATGAAGTGACCGAGACGTAGAAAAGATGGTACGAACTCTAACTATCTTGTTTTTGTAAATATGATTAGCTCGTCGTTCGGGATTTAGCTCATTATGCGTTGAACATGTTTGCAATGACAATTAGAAATTATAGTTATTCATGTCGTGCTTAATTAGATGAGAGTAAATAATGGTTTGTTTTGAGTGCCAACATGCATATAAAAATGGTTGTGATGTACTATGATGGGGTGGTATCCTCCTCTGAACGATTCAAGTGGCTCGACTTGGCACATGTTCATGCATGTAGTTGAAACAAAATCAACATGGCCTCCACGATATTTATGTTCATAGTGAATTATATCCTACTCATGCTTGCATTCAATGTTGGTTTATCTCAAAGCATGTTGATGACTATGTCGCTCTTTAGTTGGTCGCTCCCCAGTCTTTTGCTAGCCTTCTGTTGGGGATATAACCCCATGGTGAGACCCGCCCAGGTGGGGCCGGGTCATACCTGGTGGCTCATAACCCAGACCAAGGCAGATGGGCCTAGAGTCGTAAGGCTAAGACGTATGGCGGTTTGCCAAGATGGGCTGGGGTGAAGCCCAGATGAGAGAAGGCATGAAGACCCGTGTGGTTTAAGCCGCCCGGAGACGGATTGCCCAGGAAGGCAAGACGATATAGAGATAGAGTCGGATACGTTGTAAGGGTCGGTATGAGACTTGTGTAACCCGTGGTCTTGACCTCCTATCTAAAGGCGAGACCCGAGGCGACTTAGACAGAGACGACTGATCGAGAGCTAGGTCAAGCGAATCCGCTCCCTTGTAATCGATACTCCAATCAATACAACACAAGCAGGATGTAGGCTTTTACCTCCTTTCGAGGGGCCGAACCTAGGTAAACTCGTGTCCTTCGTCCTAACCAACCACTTTGAGTCCATCACCTTAGCGATGGCCTCGAACCCAAGTCCTCGGACATCTGCCGTGATAAACCACGATAGTTGGTGCCCACCATGGGGCCAGCGCTCGGTGGTGTTGAGTTCTCAAAGGGCTCTCTCCTAGGGAACGAGAGGTATGTGGTTGGCCAGACGAACAAAAGTTGTCGTGGCCGGCTCTACATCGACGACGCCGGCTGGGGCACCGAGGCTGACTCTGTCGAGTACGGATTACGGGTTCCCTTTGGTGGATTCCACGTCATCATCGGCAAAATCGGCAGATCTACACCCAGGCCGGACATCTGCACCAACATCGTCAAGCCGGCTCGGCGCGCGCAACTCGCCCGACGCGTGCAACCCGCCCGGGCTAATCAAGGCCGGAAGCATGTCTTCGTCAGATTCACTCAGGGTATGGATCTCGAGGGGTCCATGTCACAGGAAACTCTCATCTGTTTGGAGGATGAATCTTCGAGTGGAGAGACGGAATAAATCTATCCGCTTCACGATGGCAGGCTCGGGGGCTACGACGAGCTTTACCCCGAGTCGGAGTATCATGAGTCGGAGGACTATGGGCCGCCAATGCATGCGGTCGTCTTCATGGCGGCTTTAGCACCAGGCACGAGCAGTACAGCCGCTAGGGTAGTCGGGTTAGGGGCTGACCCGCCGTCGGCTCAAGTTCTCCTGGATCTGATGAATGAGCTCACAGCCCTGATGGCAACTGAGGTCACAGTAGGGAATCAAGCCGCGTGGAACACGGAGATCGCGAGGATAAAGGACCAAATGACTGAAGTCCAACAAGGGATCAGCGTGTTGAAAGCCCAGATGGACGCAGAGGCAGAGCGCCTTAAGGCAAACGCCTTTCACCTTGAGCTGGAGCAGCAATCTGCGGTAGCGGTTCAACGGATGACACATGAGTCCCTCTTGCCGGAATAGTTTGAGGCCATGAATCTTTTTAACACGCAGGGGGCGGGACGGATCACGGAAGCACCAGAGAGTCGGCCGGCGGCTCGACAGCAGCGCCCTAACCCGCCCCGAGGGAACCAGCCCTCACCAATGGCTTTTCCAATGCCGGCGGGTCACTATTCAAACCTGGCAGAAAACATGGTGGTAGCGGCAACCCAGCTCGGTACGATTCCTATCCCGGATGAGGCACCCTTCGCAGAAGAGGTGCGGAACGCCATTGGATACCTGCAGACGGCGATGCCCTAGCAGGAGAAGTACACTGATAACCGGAGTCGTGTGCACTCAACCTCCATCCCTAATCGGAGCTTCAGCCAGCGTTATGATTCGCCGGCAGTTTCTAGCAGTGATCGATACCGAAACCCGCCACGAGACGATCAGGCGGTTCTGAATGCTCAGGCACTGGTGGACCGGGCAAGGGCACATCATGAGGCGGCGGCTCTGGCGGCAGCAGTGGCTCATCAAGAGTCGGCACCTTCTATCTGGGTAGGAGCAAGAGTAACCACCAGGGTCGTGGGAGTGCCGTGCTTAGTGCCGGCTTTACGGAATGAACGGTTGTCGAAGGATTTCAAGGGCCCTCGCAAGGTCCCAAATTACGCTGCCGACCTGTCTCTGGAAGCATGGATTAAGAGCTATGAGCTGGCGATGGAGATGTTAGACGTTAACGACACAATATGTGCCAAATATTTTCTCATGATGCTGGAAGGGCTGGCTCGTACGTGGTTGAAGGGCTTGCCACCCAACACCATTAACTCCTGGGCCGAGTTAAAGGCGAAGTTCATCAGAAATTTCCAGGGAACGTGCAAGCAGCCCATGATGATTGTGGATTTGGATCATTGTGTGGAGCAGGAGAATGAGTCGGCTCATCATTGGGTCCGACGGGTCTCAACCATCATTACGGCGGCTCAAGCAATTTTGATTCTAAAGAAGAATTGCCACTTTACGCCTCTGAAGCAGAAGCTTGGCCGGCTCAAGCGCTCATGTCAGGACATGGGGGAGCTCATAGCGGCTCTCACGAAGTATGCCGACTCTGACAATATGAAGGATCCAGGCTCTGACGAGGAGAAGCCCAGTCAGAGCAAGAAGAGTAACAATGGCAAGGGTCCGACAGGCAATGGCAACCAGAGTAAAAGGAAGAACCCAGATGGCGGGTCAGAATTGGTGGCCAACACCAGCATCGGAAACCATCGTGCTAAGGGCAGCGGGAACTTCAGACAACCCTTTAACAAGGGTAAAACTCCTTTTAACTTGCAGGAGATGCTCAATAAACCTTTTCTAGAGCACAGCCGTCCCGATAAGGTGGTGAATCACTCGTGGAGGAATTGCCACATTATGGAAAAATTTCGAGATTACAGTGGGCGGCAGCATAGCAACAATGGTGGAGGCCCGCCAGGCGGCTCGGGGCCAGGCGGTTCAGGGGCTGACCTGGGGTTTGGCGGATCAGGATCTGGCTACCAGGGCCAGGGCAGTCAAGGAGGGCATCATCAGCAATCCAGTGGCAATAATCAGCAGCAAAATAACTAGACTGGGTATCAGAGTAACCCGAAGCAGCTCAGCTCGGGTCAGTATCACGTTTTTACAACCAACCTTAACAGGCGAGACCAGAAGTTGGGCAAGCGGGCGGTCAATGCCGCCACACTAGCTCTCCCGCCGTACTTGAAGTGGTCAGAGTACGACATAACCTGGAGCAGAGAGGATCACCTGCCGCGTGTTGATGACCCGAGACGGCTGGCATTGGTAGTTGCCCCCCAAGTTGGAGGATTTGTGTTTACCAAAGTGCTTATGGATGATGACAGCTGTAGGAGATATGCCCTAGAGGCAATAATAAATGTTATTGATTATCTCCCTGTTCATAATTAGGTTTATGTTCCATGCTATAACTGCTATGGTTCTCGAGTCTACAATAACCACGAGGCTTGAAGGAAGACTCATATGCATGTGTGGAATAATAAACGGTAAATTGTATTCCTAGTCTGGCCTCTAAGACTGGCTCAAGTATTGTATGATGATCCTGTTTTCCTGATCATGGGCATGGCTATGCCGGCAATTTTGAGGGCACAATGTTAGAAGAACATTTGTGTTGAATCGACTCGAATTGATGTTATGATATGAGATACATTTGTCATAAGTTAATGGTTAATAACACAAAGAAGTTAATGTTTGCATAATTCCTTAGACCATGAGAGTATCGAGTTTCTTCATGCTTGCTTCATGAACTTTGGGGTTTGTTAAACGTCATCCATAAATGGGTGGCTATTATGGCGGCTTACGGGTTCATGGAAAAGTATGTCAAGTAACTTGATAGCTCAAGATTGGGATTTGCTCCTCCGACGATGGAGAGATATCTCTGGGCCCTCTCGGTGTTACGGTATCCATCATCGTCTAGCGAGACACTTTGTGATTTGATCACGGGGATGCCGGAACACGGGAACGAGAAAAGAGAACAATATCGGTAACGAGGTAACTAGCATAGTGGACAAGTTGTTGATCCACGGGGATGCCAACATGTCTCACCTCAGGTTTTTGTAACATATCGCGAAGCAATAGGAATAGCACACGGCAACTGGGGTTCACTCGAATATTCATTCGTGTGGGTATAGGGGTCAATATGGGTGTCCACGGCTCCGATGTTGATCATTGATCGGAAGGGGTTCCGGGTCATGTCTATGCTTCACTGAACCTATAGGGTCACATGCTTAAGGATCATCTATCTGTTGAATACTAGACAGGGAGTCTCAGAGAAAATCACCGGAAAAGTTCCGCAGAGAGAACACCGGAATAGTTCCGGTGAAACTGAAAAGTTGTTTCAGGGGATACCATAAACTCAAATTGGTTTCGGCACATGCCTGATAATTATTGGAGGGTACCAGAATCGTTCTGGAAACTTTCTAGAATTTTTCGGAAGAAAAACCGGAAATGTTCTGGAGCTGCCGGAACCACATCAGTTGCTTTTCACAGATGAAAATCACTAATCTAGAATTGTTCCGGATCGCATTGAAAATTATTTTAGTGGGTGCTGGAAATGTTCTAAGCCCACATAAATATTTTCAGTTTGAACGGACGCTGAAAAATGTCGTCATGAATAGTGAAAGTGCTTTTTGGGAGAAAATATCTCGTGAATAGTGGAAACACCATTATGAATAGTGGGAAGCACTATTGGGAGAAAATATCTCATGACTAGTGAAAACACTATCACGAAATAGTGGAAAACACTATTGTGAATAGTGGGAAACACTATTTATGAATAGTGGAATCACTACTATGAATAGTGAAAATATCTGAGGGCGTTTTGGTATTTTTACCATAGTCTCTCACCCTATAAATAGGGGTGAGGAGGCAGCCCAAAAACTCACTCCTTATCACATATAAGTATCATTGCAATGATCTGGCTTCTTCTCTCCCTCCTAGCGAAATAGTTTCGTAGAGCCGAAAGGATGTTTGGGTTCTGGCAGGAACTAGTTCTAAACGGCGAAGCCCTGCCGGATAGATGACACCGTATGTGTGCAACTTTGTAGAGAGATCGTGGTTTCGGTTTTAGTTCGAGAGTGCCTCCCGAAGGGCTTTCCGTGTGACCGTCTGAGTTTTGGAGGTCCTCCCGAAGGGCTGTCCGAGTTTCGGAGGTCCTCTCGAAGGGCTGTCTGCGACACCGTCCGGGGGACTGTCCGACCGCCTCCCGGAGGGCTGTCCGCGGGGCAGATGAGGGTATACATCCTCGCGGTTGGTAGGTTGTAAATCCTAGCTGCGGGGATCTGCATCGCCAATCGTCATCGACTTTACTTCCGCTGCGCTACGAGTCGGTAACGAAATAGATCAAACCTTGTATGCAGTCTCCATAGTCGTCCTGGGATGGTGCGTAGGTCGGAAATCTTTTGTTTTCTGCTGCGTTACCCAATAGCAGCAGCATCAACATTTTGTACTATGACACTTTCCGCCGTTGCTTGATAAGGATCTTAAGCCTTCCTCGACAGTCTTTCACGGTGTGGTGCCTGGCAAGTCAGCTTATCCAATGGGGAGGATTTCTTTGGAAGTCGCCTTTGGTGAAGAATATAACTACAGAGTAGAGGCCTTGTGTTTTGAGGTGGTCAAGATCAAAAGTCTATATCATGCTCTGTTTTGACGTCCAGCTTACGCCAAGTTCATGGCTAGTCCTTGTTATGTGTACTTTCAGCTCAAGATGTCGGGTTTAAAAGGAACGATTACGGTGCATGGTGATCGAGAGACAGCTATTGAGTGTGAGGAGGGAGATGCAGCTTATGCAGAGTTGAGTTGCGTAGAAGCAGAGCTCAAGTTTTATAAGGAAAATGTTGACCCGGAGGACATGACTCCGCTCAAAAAGCCCACCACAAAATCTGAGCCGCCCCTCAAGTTTTCGGCGGATGATACCAAGCTAGTGGATTTTGCAACGGGCGACTCATCTCAGCAGTTTACTATTGGGGCACATATGGATCCCAAATAGGAAAGTGCGCTCATCTAATTCATCCGTGAGAATCGGGGCATCTTTGCATGGAAGCTGTCTGACATGCCGGGTGTACCGAGAGAGTTCGCTGAGCACCACCTTAATGTGAATCCGAAGTTTAAACCGATTAAATGTTGGAAATATGCCCTAGAGGCAATTATAAATTAGTTATTATCATATTTCCTTGTTCAAGATAAATCGTTTATTATCCATGCTATAATTGTATTGATTGGAGACTTAGATTCATGTGTGGATACATAGACAAAACCATGTCCCTAGTATGCCTCTAATGGACTAGCTCGTTGATCGAAGATGGTTAAGGTTTCCTAGCCATGGACATGAGATGTCATTTGATAACGGGATCACATCATTAGGAGAATGGTGTGATGGACAAGACCCAAACTACAAACGTAGCATATGATCTTGTCAGTTTATTGCTACTATTTTCTGCATGTCAATGTATGTGTTCCTATGACCATGAGATCATGCAACTCATTGACATCGGAGGAGTACCTTGTGTGTATCAAACGTCGCTACGTAACTGGGTGACTACAAAGGTGCTCTACAGGTATCGCCGAGGGTGTCTGTTGAGTTGGCATGGATCAAGACTGGGATTTGTTACTCCATGTGACGGAGAGGTATCTCAGGGCCCACTCGGTAATACAACATCACAACAAGCCTTGCAAGCAATGTGACTAAGTGTTAGTCACGGGATCTTGTATTACGGAACGAGTAAAGAGACTTGCCGGTAACGATGTTGAACTAGGTATGGTGATACCGACGATCGAATCTCAGGCAAGTAACATACCGAAGAACAAAGGGAACATCATACGGGATTAACTGGATCCTTGACACAGAGGTTCGACCGATAAAGATTTTCGTAGAATATGTAGGAACCAATGTGGACATCCAAGTCCTGCCATTGGTTATTGACCGTAGAGGTGTCTCGGTCATGTCTACATAGTTCTCGAACCCGCAGGGTCTGCACACTTAAGGTTTGGTGACGTTTCGGTAGTATAGAGTTATGTATGGTGGTGACCCAAGGTTTGTCGGAGTCCCGGATGAGATCCCGGATGTCACGAGGAGATCCATAATGGTCTGGAGGTAAAGATTATATATAGGAAGTCCTATTTTGGTCGCCGGAAAAGTTTCGGGCTCATCGGTAGTGTACCGGGAGTGCCGGTAGTGTACCGGGAGACCATCGGGAGTGGTATTTCGACCCAAGAGGCTACATGGGCTGTGAGAGGGTGGAAACCAGCCCTTAGTGGGCTGGTGGAAGTCCTCTAAGAGGCCCATGCGGCTGGACTTGAGAAAGAGAGAAAAAAGGCAAGGTGGAGATAAATTCCAAGTAGGAAAGGAGGAATCCTAATCCTACTAGGATTGGAGGAGGATTCCTCCAATCCTCCATGCGCAAGGGCAGCCTTGGAGCCAGCCCTCCTCCTCCCTCCCTCTTATATATACTGGTGGTATTGGGTGTTTTGCACGAGATTTTACGGCCACGTGCTACCCGTTCCACTGGTGCTCCTCTAGATTGGATTTCCGCAGTGCTTAGGCGAAGCCCTGCCGGAATTGCTCCACCACCATCACCGGAGCGCCATAATGCTGCCGGTGAACTCTTCTTCCTCTCCACTTCCTCTTGCTAGATCAAGACGGTGAAGATCGTCATCAGGTTGCACGTGTGCTGAACGCGGAGGTGCCGTCCATTCGGCGCTAGATCGGAAGGACCGTGATCAAGATCGCGAGACGATTTGTGATGAGTTCACATGACGGATCGTGATGAGATCGCGGGACGGATCGTGATGAGTTCGCGGGACGGATCGTGATTGGATCGCGGGACGGATCGTGATGTGATCGCGGGACGCTCGGTGATTTGGATCGCGAAGATGTTCGACTACACCAACCGCGTTTCTTAGCGCTTCCCGCTTAGCGATCTACAAGGGTATGTAGATCCACTCTCCCTTTCGTAGATGCTCATCACCATGGATAGATCTGCGTGTGTAGGAAATTTTTTGTTTCCTATGCGACGTTCCCCAACAGTGGTACCAGAGCTAGGTCTATGTGTAGATGAGATCTCGAGTAGAACACAAAAGGTTTGTGGGCGTTGATGCTTAGATTTCTTCCTCCCTTGGTCGGATTTTGGTTCAGCGGTATTGTGAGATGAAGCGGCCCGGACCAACATTACTCGTACGCTTACGAGAGACCGGTTCACTCGACGCAACTTGTTGCCTAGATGGCTTGCGGGTGGCAGTTTCTCTCACTTTAGTTGGATCGGATTCGACAAAGGCGGTCCTTGAGAAGGTTGAAAAGCAAATTATGTATCACCGTTGTGGTTTA
The DNA here is from genome assembly GCA_022496015.1 of Hordeum marinum. Taxonomy (NCBI): domain Eukaryota; kingdom Viridiplantae; phylum Streptophyta; class Magnoliopsida; order Poales; family Poaceae; genus Hordeum; species Hordeum marinum. The sequence goes on from CM039674.1 coordinate 35,598,528, forward strand.
TGCATAGCTGAGAATCGTTCTTGCTAGAAACCCGTAGCAGCCACATAAAATATGCAACAACAATTAAAGGACGTCTAACTTGTTTTTGCAGGGTATGTTGTGATGTGATATGGCCAATTACATGATGTTATATATGTGATGTATGAGATGATCATGTGATGTATAGAATTTCACGACTTGCATGTCGATGAGTACGGCAACCAGCAGGAGCCATAGGGTTGTCTTTAATTATTGTATGACCTGCATGTGAATCATTAACCGCTATGTAATGCTTTACTTTATCGCTAAACGGTTGCAATAGTAGTAGAAGCATGGTGGGCGCGACAACCCCGATGGCGACACGTTGATGGAGATCAAGATGATGGAGATCATGGTGTCATGCCGGTGATGATGGAGATCATGCCGGTGCTTTCATGATGGAGATCAAAAGCGCAAGTTCTTGGCCATATCATGTCACTTATGAATTGCATGTGATGTTAATCCTTTTATGCACCTTGTTATGCTTAGTACGACGGTAGCATTATAAGGTGATCCCTCACTTAAATTTCAAGATAAATTGTGTTCTCCCCGAGTGTGCACCGTTGCGAAAGTTCGTCGTGTTGAGACACCACGTGATGATCGGGTGTGATAGACTCTACGTTCACATACAACGGGTGCAAGCCAGTGTTGCACGTGCAGAACACTCGGGTTAAACTTGACGAGCCTAGCATGTACAGACATGGCCTCGAAACACAAGAGACCGAAAGGTCGAACATGAGTCATATAGTATATATGATCAACATGATGATGTTCACCATTGTAACCACCTCAACTCACGTGATGATCGGACTTAAGTTGGTCAATTTGGATCATGTATCACTCGAATGACCGGAGGGATGTCAATTTGAGTGGGAGTTCTTAAGTAATATGATTAAGTGAACTCATTATCATGAACATAGTCAGTAGTGTCTTTACAAATTATGTTGTAGATTACTTGCTCGCGCTGTAGCTCTCTTGAATTTTTATATGTTCCTAGAGAAATAGAGTTGAAAGATGATTGTAGCAATATTGCGTATTGGCTCCGTGATCTAAGGATTGTCCTCGTTGCTGCACAGAAGGCTTATGTCCTTAATGCACCGCTCGGTGCACCAACCCCTCTAGCGTCGTCTGTAGATGTTGTGAACATCTGACAGGTACATGGTGATGACTACTTGATAGTTTAGTGCGTCATGCATTACGGCTTAGAATTGAGGCTTCAAAACGTTTTGAACGTCACGGAACATATGAGATGTTCTAAGAGTTGAAATTAGGATCTCAGGCTCGTGCCCATGTTGCAAGATATGAGATCTCCAACAAGATTCTTTGCCTGCAAGATGAACGAGAATAGCTCAATCGTTGAGCATGTGCTCAAATTGTCTGGGTGCTACAATCGCTTGAATCGAGTGGGAGTTCATCTTCCAGATAAGATAGTGATTGATATAGTCCTCCAAGTCACTTTCACTAAGCTACTAGAACTTGGTGATGAACTATAAAATACCAGGGATAGAATTAATGATCCCTGAGCTATTTGCGATGTTTGACACCGCGAAGGTAAAAATCGAGAAGGAGCGTCAAAGTGTTGATGGTTAGTCAAAACCACTAGTTTCGAGAAGGGCAAGAGCAAGGAGGGAAACTTCATGGATAGCAAGTCAGTTGCAGCTCCAGTGAAGCAACCCAAAGTCTAACCCAAACCCGAGACTAAGTGCTTCGATTATGAGGAGAACGGTCACTGAAGCGGAACAACCCTAGATACTTGGTAGATAAGAAGGCTGGCAAAGTCGATAGAAGTATATTTGATATACGTGTTATTGATGTGTACATTGCTAGTACTCCTAGTAGCACCTGGGTATTGGATACCGGTTCGGATGCTAAAAGTTAGTAACTCGAAGAAAAAGCTACGGAATAAATGGATACTAGCTAAGTGTGAGGTGACGATGTGTGTTGGAAATGTTTCCAAGGTTGATGTGATCAACATCGCACGCTCTCTCTACCTTCGAGATTAGTGACGAACCTAAATAAATGTTATTTGGTTTTTTTGCATTGAGCATGAACGTGATTAGATCATGTTCATTGCAACACGGTTATTCATTGAAGTTAGAGAATAATGGTTATTCTATTTACATGAATAATACCTTCAACGGTCATGCACCCAGTAAGAATGGTTTGTTGAAACTTGATCATAGTAATACACATGTTCATAACATTGATGCCAAAGATATACAAAGTTAATAATAATAGTACCACATACTTGTGGCACTGCCGCTAAATGTCATATTGGTATAAAACGCATGAAGAAACTCCATGCTGATGGATCCTTGGACTCATTCGATCTCGAATCGGTTGAGACATGCGAACCATGCCTCTTGGTCAAGATGACTAAGGACCCCATTTTCTGTTTTGATGAAGTGGGCAAGTGATTTATTGGAAATGATACATGTTGATGTGTGCAATCCAATGAGTCTTGTAGCGTGCGGTGGATATCATTATTTTCTTACCTTCACTAATGATTTGAGTAGATATAGTGTATATTTACTTAATGAAACACAAGTATGAATCGTTTGAAAGGTTCAAGCAAATTCAGAGTGAAGTTTAAGATCATCGTGACAAGAAGATAAAAATGTTTGCGATATGATCGCGGAGGTGAATATCTGAGTTACGAGTTTGGCATACAACTTTAGACAATGTGAAAGTTGTTTCACAACTCACGCCACCTGGAACACCATAGTGTGATGGTGTGTCTGAACGTCATAGTCGTGCTCTATTGGATATGGTGCGTGCTATGATGTCTCTTATCGTTTTATTACTATAATTTTGGGGTTATGCATTAGAGACAACTACATTCACTTTAAATAGGGCACCATCTAAATCCGTTGAGATGACACCGTGTGAATTATGGTTTGATAGAAACCTAAGCTGTCATTTCTTAACGTTTGGGGCTGCGATGCTTGGGTGGAAAATGTTTTCACCTAATGAGCTCGAACCCAAAGCGGACAAATGCATCTTCATAGAATACCCTAAGAACAGTTGAGTGAACCTTCTATCTCAAATCCAAGCATAAAATGTTTGTTGCTAAAACTGGGTCCTTTCTCGAGAAAGGGTTTCTCTTGAAAGAGATGAGTGGGAGGAGGATAGAACTCGATGAGGTTATTGAACCTCTGCTTCAACCAGAAAGTAGCGCAGCACAGAAAGATGTTTCTGTGAAGCCTACGTTAGTTGAAGAGGAAGTTAATGATGATGATCATGAAGCTTCGGATCAAGTTACTATCGACCTACAAGGAAAATAGAACTTGATGAGGTTATTGAACCTTTACTTCAACCAGAAAGTGGCGCAGCGCAGAAAGATGTTTCTGTGAAGCCTATGTTGGTTGAAGAGGAAGTTAATGATTATGATCATGAAGCTTCGGATCAAGTTACTATCAAACTTCGTAGGTCGACAAGGACGTGTACTGCTCCTGAGCGGTACGACAACCCTGTCTTGGAGGTCATGTTGTTGGACAACGATGAACCTACGAACTATGGAGAAGAGATGATGGGCCCAAAAACCAACAAATGGTTAGAGGCCATGAAATCCAAGAAAGGATCCATGTATGAAAACCAAGTATAGACTTTGGTGGACTTGCTTGTCGGACGGCAAGTCGTTAATTACAAATGGATCTTTAAAATGAAGACAGACGCTGATGGTAAACGTTACCATTTGTAAAGCTCGACTTGTTGCAAAGTAGTTTGCGACAAGTTCAAGGAGTTGACTGCGATGAGACTTTCTCATTCGTACCAATGCTAAAGTCTGTTAGAATTATGTTAGCAGTTGCTGCATTTTTCAATTATGAAATCTGGCATATGGATGTCAAAACATCGGTTCCTTAACGGTTTACTTGAGGAAAGTTTGTATGTGATACAACCAGAAGGTTTTGTCAGTCCTAAGGATGCTAAAAGGTGTGCAAGCTTCAGTGATTCTTCTATGAACTGAAGCAAGCATCTCGGAGTTGGAATATTCGCTTTGATGAGGTGATCAAAGTTTTTGAGTCTATACAAAGTTTACGAGAAACTTGTATTTGCAATAAAGTGAGTGGGAGCACTATAGAATTTCTGATAAGTATATGTGGATGACATATTGCTATTCGGAAATGATGTAGAATTTCTGGAGAGCATAAACGGATGTTTGAAAACAGTTTTTCAAAGGAAGACCTGGATGAAGCTACCTAATTGTTGAGCATGAAGATCTATAAAGATAGATCAAGATGTTTGATAAGAATTTCGATGAGTACATACCTTGACAAGTTTTTCAAAGAGTTCGAAATGGATTAGTCAGAGAGAAGTGTTCTCGCCTGCTTTGTAAGGTGTGAAGTTGAGTGAGACTCAAAGCTCGATAACGACAGAAGAAAGAGAAATGACGAATGTCGTCCCCTATGCCTTAGCCATAGGCTCTGTATAGTATGCCATGCTATGTACCGCACCTGCGTGTGCCTTGCCATGAGTCCATCAAGGGGTACAAGAGTGATCCAGGAGTGGATCACTGGACATCGGTCAAGATTATCCTTAGTGACTGAAAGACTAGGAGATGTTTCTTGATTATGGAGGTGATAAAGAGTTCGTCGTAAAGAGTTACGTCGATGCAAGCTTTAACACCAATCCGGATGACTCGTAGTAGCAATCTGGATATGTATAGTGGAGCAGCCATTTGGAAGAGTACCAAGTGGAGTGTGGTAGCAGTGTTTACAATTTGACACAAAGATTTGCAAAGTACACACGGATATGAATGTCGCAGACCCATTGACTAAAAGAACTCTCTCACATGCAAAGCATGATCAAGCCCCAGAACTCATTGGGTGTTAGATTCATAACAATGCGTATCACATGGTGATGTGAACTAGATTATTGACTCTAGTGCAAGTGGGAGACTATTGGAAATATGCCCTAGAGGCAATAATAAATTAGTTATTATCATATTTCCTTGTTCATGATAAATCGTTTATTATCCATGCTATAATTGTATTGATCGGAGACTTAGATGCATGTGTGGATACATAGGCAAAACCATGTCCCTAGTATGCCTCTAATGGACTAGCTCATTGGCCAAAGATGGTTAAGGTTTCCTAGCCATGGACATGAGATGTCATTTGATAACAGGATCACATCATTAGGAGAATGGTGTGATGGACAAGACCCAAAATACAAACGTAGCATATGATCGTGTTAGTTTATTGCTACTATTTTCTGCATGTCAAAGTATGTGTTCCTATGACCATCAGATCATGCAACTCACTGACATCGGAGGAGTACCTTGTGTGTATCAAACGTCGCAACGTAACGGGGTGACTATAAAGGTGGTCTACAGGTATCTGCAAGGGTTTCTATTGAGTTTGCATGGATCAAGACTGGGATTTGTTACTCCATGTGACGTAGAGGTATCTCAGGGCCCACTCGGTAATACAACATCACAACAAGCCTTGCAAGCAATGTGACTAAGTGTTAGTCATGGGATCTTGTATTACGGAATGATTAAAGAGACTTGCCGGTAACGAGGTTGAACTAGGTATGGAGATACCGACGATCGAATCTCAGGCAAGTAACATACCGAAGAACAAAGGGAACATCATACGAGATTAACTAGATCCTTGACATAGAGGTTCGACCGATAAAGATCTTCATAGAATATGTAGGAACCATTGTGGACATCTAGGTCCTGCCATTGGTTATTGACCGTAGAGGTGTCTCGGTCACGTCTACATAGTTCTCGAACCCGCAGGGTCTGCACACTTAAGGTTTGGTGACGTTTCGGTAGTATAGAATTATGTATGGTGGTGACCGAAGGTTGTTCGGAGTCCTAGATGAGATCCCGGACGTCACGAGCATCTCCGGAATGGTCCAGAGGTAAAGATTCATATATAGGAATTCCTATTTTGGTCGCGGGAAAAGTTTCGGGCTCATCGGTAGTGTACCGGGGGACCATCGGGAGAGGTATTTCGACCCAAGAGGCTACATGGGCTGTGAGAGGGTGGAAACCAGCCCTTAGTGCGCTGGTGGAAGTCCTCTAAGAGGCCCATGCGGCTGGACTTGAGAAAGAGAGAAAAAAAGGCAAGGAGGAGATAAATTCCAAGTAGGAAAGGAGGAATCCTAATCCTACTAGGATTGGAGGAGGATTCCTCCAATCCTCCTTGCGCAAGGGCAGCCTTGGTGCCAGCCCTCCTCCTCCCTCCCTCTTATATATACTGATGGTATTGGGTGTTTTGCATGAGATTTTACGGCCACGTGCTACCCATTCCACCGGTGCTCCTCTAGATCGGATTTCCGCAGTGCTTAGGCGAAGCCCTGCCGGAATTGCTCCACCACCATCACCGGAGCGCCGTCACGCTGCCTGTGAAATCTTCTTACTTTCCACTTCCTCTTGTTGGATCAAGACAGTGGAGATCGTCATCAAGCTGCACGTGTGCTTAACGCGGAGGTGTCGTCCGTTCAGCGCTAGATCCGAAGGACCGTGATCAAGATCGCAAGACGATTCGTGATGAGTTCACGGGACGGATCGTGATGAGATCGCGGGACTGATCGTGATGAGTTCGCATGACGGATCGTGATTGGATCGCGGGACGGATCGTGATGTGATCGCGGGACGCTCGGTGATTTGGATCGCGAAGATGTTCAACTACACCAACCGCGCTTCTTAACACTTCCTGCTTAGCGATCTACAAGGGTATGTAGATCCACTCTCCCTCTCGTAGATGCTCATCACCATGGATAGATCTGCCTGTGCTTAGGAAAATTTTTGTTTCCCATCCGACGTTCCCCAACATTAAACAGTTCCTATAGCGGTTCAATGAAGAGAGGCGCAAGGCCATCGGGGAAAGGGTGGCCCGGCTCCTAGCGGAGGATTTCATCGTTGAGGTATTTCACCCAGAGTGGCATGCTAACCCGGTGCTCGTGCTTAAGAAGAATGTCACGTGGCGGATGTGTGTGGATTACACGGATCTCAACAAGGCCTGTCCGGCTGACCTGTTCACTCTCCCACGCATTGACCAGATCATCGATGCAATGGCGGGTTGTGAGAGTTTATGTTTCCTGGATGCTTATTCTGGCTATCACCAGATCAAGATGGCAGTCAAGGACCAAGAGAAGACGGCTTTCATCACGCATTTTGGTGCCTTCTGCTATGTGTCTATGCTCTTCGGGCTCAAGAGTGCCCAGGCGACTTACCAGCGTTGTGTGCAAAATTGTCTTCACAGCCAAATTGGGTGCAACGTTCATGCATAAGTGGATGACATTGTGGTTAAGTCTAGGAAGAAGGAGACTCTGCTTGATGACCTGAAGGAGACTTTTGATAACTTACGAGTCTACAAGATGATGCTTAACCCGGTTAAGTGTGTTTTTGGTGTTCTTACATGCAAGATCTTGGGATTCCTAGTCTCTGAGTGTGGCATTGTGGCTAATCCAGATAAGATCAAGGCTATCACTTCCCTATCTGAGCTTAAATGTGTCAATGTTGTGCAGCGCCTCGCGGGATGGATCGCTGCGTTAAGCCGGTTCATAACCCGCCTTGGTGAGAAGGTCATCCCTTTGTACCAGATGATGAAGAAAATAGACAACTTTGTCTGGAGTATGGCGGCGGGTGAAGCGTTTGAGGCCCCCAAGAGGCAGCTCACGGAGCCACTGGTTTTAGCGGCTCTGGCTGAGAAGGAACCTTTGCTCCTGTATGTGGCGGCTAATAACAAGGTAGTCAACGCCGCGATCATTTTTGAGCATAAGGAGATAGGGAAGGAATACCCAGTTCAAAGGCCGGTTTATTATATTAGTGAAGTCCTGACAGAGTCCAAGCAGTGGTATCCACATTGGCAGAAGCTGGTATATAGGGTGTTCATGGCCAATCATAAACTGAAGCATTATTTCCTAGGGCACCAGATCACAGTGGTTAGCTCTGCCTCATTGGGAGACATAATTCAAAACGGAGAGGCCACCGGCAGGATTGCTAAGTGGGCATTGGAGCTTGGACCTCTTAATGTGAAATATGTGCCTCGCATGGCGGTCAAGTCTCAAGCCCTGGTGGATTTCATAAATGGCTGGACGGAGTGTTAGGCGCCCGAAGAAAAGCCGGATAATACGTATTGGACAATCCACTTTGACGGATCCAGGCAGCTGGAAGGATCAGGGGCAGGGGTTGTCTTAACTTCCCCCAAAGGTGACAATTTCTGTTACGTGTTAAGGTTGATGTTTCCTTGTACTAATAATGCAGCTGAGTATGAAGCGCTGGTTCATGGCCTCCGGGTGGCTAAGGAGATGAACCTGAGACGGGTTAGGTGTCTCGGTGACTCAAACCTTGTGGCCCAGCAAGTTTCAGGCGCTTGGGACTCCAAGGACCCGTGGATGGCGGCTTATCGTCAGGCGGTGGATGTCATTGCTGGTCATTTCAAGGGTTATCAGGTGGATCATATTGATCGACGTAGGAACGAGGCGGCTGACGCTCTGTCCAGGCTGGGTTCTCAGCGTAAGCCGGTACTGCCTAACATTTTCTTGGATGTATTACATCACCCGATAGTTAAGTTACCTTCAGAGGAAGACTTGGCCGTACCTGACCTGGAGGGGCGGCTAGTGGCGGCTCTACATGTTGTTCCTGATTGGACCATGCCTTACTTGGCGTACTTGACTCACGGTGAGTTACCTGATGATGAATAATCAATGGTGAGTTACATAAGTGCAGCGTCACTGGCGTGTTTCAGCGTAATGTCTCACCTAAAGAAGGCAAGGAAATCTTGAATGAAATTCATCCTAGCGATTGTGGTCACCACGCCGACTCAAAATCTCTGGTGGCCAAGGCTTTTCGACATGGCTTCTTCTGGCTGACGGCTCATAAGGATGCAAAGGATTTGGTCCGCAAATCTGATGGATGTCAAAAGTTTGGCCGGCGTGCTCACGTCCCGGCTCAAGAGTTGCTCAAGAGGGGCTTGATATGGTTGGACCTTTCAAGAGATCCAAGGACAAGAAGACCCACCTCTTGGTGGCGGTGGACAAATTTACCAAGTGGGTAGAAGCAGAGCCAGTCAGCAAGTGTGATGCGGCTACGGAGGTTCAATTTTTTAAGAAGTTGATCTACTGCTTTGGTTACCCTCATAGTATCATCACAGATAATGGCACAAACTTATCCAAGGGGGCTATGCGAGTGTTCTGTGAAAGTGAGCACATCCTACTTGATGTTTCTGCGGTGGCTCATCCACAGTTAAATGGTCAAGGAGAACGTGCTAACCAGGAAATCTTGAGAGGTATCAAACCCTGGCTTATGGTTCCTTTGCAGTGCATGCCGGGCTGTTGGGTAGAGGAGTTGTGTCCGTCTTATGGAGCATCAGAACCACTCCCAATAAATCAACGGGTTATACACCTTTCTTCATGGTTTATGGCGTAGAGGCCGTGTTACCAAGCGATATCCGTCATGACTCACCACGGGTGGCGGCTTACCTAGAGGAGGATAATGAAATAGCACGTCAAGACACGTTGGATGCCTTGGAGGAAGAACGTGATCTGGTGGCGGCGCGATCGGCGATCTATCAGCAAGACCTGCGTCGCTACCATAGTCGCAGAGTTAAGACTCGGACGTTTCAAGAAGGCGACTTAGTGTTGCGGTTGATTCAAGATCAGACAGATGCACACAAGTTGTCCCCTCCATGGGAAGGGCCTTTCATGGCCAGCAGAAATCTCAACAATGGGTCATATTACCTCATTGACGTCTGAGACGACTCAAGCACTTCTGGGCAGGAGACCCGCCGGCCGTGGAACATAGCGCATCTACGGCCTTACTATACCTGAGTCATTGAGACTTGAAATTGTACACCATCATTGTACATAGCATATATATATACATATGAATAAAGTTGGCATCCCTACAAGCCGGGGCCTCTGCCGTTTCGCATATCTCAGACTTGTGCAAAAAGGTCGTCTAGGGGGCTTCCAACCCTCTGGTTTTAGCATATCACACCCTATCGATCGGCTCTTAAGCCAAATAGTTGATTTCGTCAACAAAGGTCGTCTAGGGGGCTTCCAACCCTCTAGGTTTAACTTATCACACCCTATCAATCGGCTCTCTAGCCAAACAGTTGATTTCGTCAACAAAGGTCATTTGGGGGCTTCCAACCCACCGGGTTTAGCTTACATACCCTCTTGATCGGCTCTTAAGCCAACAGAGTTAAACCTGTCTATTTGCAACTTGCTACTCCACTAAGTGACCCGCCAAACTCTTACCAGTTAATCTCACGTAGAGACCCTGAGCCGGTTCAAAAAAATTGATCGCCAATCTCGTTAGAGACCTTGTACTAGTTATGGTTAAATCGACGGTTCTTGTCACGTGAGGGCTGGCTTACGGAAAGCGAGGATAAACTCTCTCATCTACTGCCGACTCTCCGCTATGTGACCCGTTCGTACTCTTAGACAGTTAATCTTTTAAAGACCCTACACTGTTTAAGGTTAAAATGACAGATTTATGTCACGTGAGAGGCAGTTTATGAGCTATCAGGGTACTCATGCCCTGTCGTGTCTCTTTCTGGGACGCTACACTTCCTAAGCCGCTCAAAGAAATAGACGGCCAATCTCGATAGAGACCCTGTACTGATTAGGAGTTTTAATTAGCGAGTCCACCCAGAAGAACCGTCACATGAGTTCAAAAAAAATCCAAAAAAATGCATTAGGAAAGATATAACATCTCCGGGTTGTGTTGTTCTACGCCGCCCTACTAGACAGTATGGGACATATTCTGTTTCCACAGGTTGGTTATCTCAAGAAGAGTTGCCACGACATCTAGTATGAATCAAAGCACAAAGCGGACATAGTATGTTAAAGCAGTGCGATTTCCTATGTGCACGATGGCACGGTTTAGGCAAGACAAAGTTTTTCTAAAGGCCTATTACAATGCTCTCACAGAGCTCAAAAGCAACGACTTAAAGTTTTTTCACGCCCCAAAGTTTGACGGGTCATGAGAGCCGGATTATCCATGGCATTATCAACTGGACGGAGGGTCACCCTGCGCTGGGTCTTCGACCTCCTCGATCTGAAGATTGTCCATGTCCCAGTTGCAGTTGGTTAAAGCTTCACAGTTTGCCTCTTCAAAGAGGGGAGACGGGTCAAGATCAGGAGCAAAGAAGTGCTTACGGCGAGTAGGAATTAAATCTGTGGCCTCGAAGGTTGGGCCACGCACTCGCTTGTTCTCGGCATTGTAAGCCGCCTGATATGTTGACAGGTTCACTTCTTCCACTAATATTGATGCAAGGAGTCTAGAGGCCTTCAAGCAATGAGCATAGTCGGCTTCTGTGAACTCTGAGCCATCATCCTTCTTTGAGGGAAACCCTTCCTGTTGGAAATATGCCCTAGAGGCAATAATAAATTAGTTATTATCATATTTCCTTGTTCATGATAATCGTTTATTATCCATGCTATAAATTGTATTGATCAGAGACTTAGATGCATGTGTGGATACATAGACAAAACCATATCCCTAGTATGCCTCTAATGGACTAGCTCGTTGATCAAAGATGGTTAAGGTTTCCTAGCCATGGACATGAGATGTCATTTGATAATGGGATCACATCATTAGGAGAATGATGTGATGGACAAGACCCAAACTACAAACGTAGCATATGATCGTGTCAGTTTATTGCTACTGTTTTCTGCATGTCAAGTATATGTTCCTATGACCATGAGATCATGCAACTCACAGATATCGGAGGAGTACCTTGTGTGTATCAAACGTCGCAATGTAACTAGGTGACTATAAAGGTGCTCTACAGGTGTCTCCGAGGGTGTCTGTTGAGTTGGCATGGATCAAGACTGGGATTTGTTACTCCGTGTGATGGAGAGGTATCTCAGGGCCCACTCAGTAATGCAACATCACAATAAGCCTTGCAAGCAATGTGACCAAGTGTTAGTCATGGGATCTTGTATTACGGAACGAGTAAAGAGACTTGCCGGTAACGGGGTTGAACTAGGTATGGAGATACCGACGATCGAATCTTGGGCAAGTAACATACCGAAGAACAAAGGGAACATCATACGGGATTAACTGAATCCTTGACATAGAGGTTCGACTGATAAAGATCTTCGTAGAATATGTAGGAACCAATCTGGACATCCAGGTCCCGCCATTGGTTATTGACCGTAGAGGTGTCTCGGTCATGTCTACATAGTTCTCGAACCCGCAGGGTCTGCACACTTAAGGTTTGGTGATGTTTCGGTAGTATAGAGTTATGTGTGGTGGTGACCGAAGGTTCTTCGGAGTCTCGGATGAGATCTCGGACATCATGAGGAGCTCCGGAATGGTCCGGAGGTAAAGATTCATATATAGGAAGTCCCAGTTTGGTCGCCGGTAAAGTTTCGGGCTCATCGGTAGTGTACCGGGAGTGCCGGTAGTGTACCGGGAGACCTCCGGGAGGGGTATTTCGACCCAAGAGGCTTCATGGGCTGTGGGAGAGTAAATACCTGCCTTTTGTGGGCTGGTGGAAGTCCCACACAAGGCCCATGCGTCTGGGAGAAAAAGCCCAAAGTGAAAAAGGTGGAAAAAGGCCAAAAAAGGGAGGAAACCTAGTCCTACTAGAATTGGAGGACGAGTCCTCCTCTCCTCCCCACTTTGGTCGACCCAAGGGCTGGCTTTTTGGCAGCCAAGACTCCTCCTCTCCTCCTATATATACTGGAGGATTTTAGGGTTTTGGCACAGAATTTTTAGCCACGTGCAAACCCTAATCTCTAGTGCATAGTTTCTCCTCTAGATCGGTTTTCTGCGGTGCTTAGGCGAAGCCCTACCGGAATTGCTCCACCACCATCGCTGGAGCGCCGTTAGGCTGCCGGAGAACTCTTCCTCCTCTCCACTTCCTCTTGCTGGATCAAGACGGTGGAGATCGTCATCAAGCTGCACGTGTGCTTAACGCGGAGGTGCCGTCCGTTCGGTACTAGATCGGATGGATCGTGATCAAGGCCACGAGACGATCGTGATTGGATCATGGGATGGATCGTGACGAGATCGCGGGACAGATCGTGATGAGTTCACAGGACGGATCTTGATTGGATCGCGGGACGGTTCGTGATGAGATCGCGGGACACTCTGCGATTTGGATCGCGAAGATGTTCGACTACACCAACCGCGTTTCTTAATGCTTCCCGCTTAGCGATCTACAAGGGTATGTAGATCCACTCTCCCTCTCGTAGATGCTCATCACCATGGATAGATCTGCGTGTGCGTAGGAAAATTTTTGTTTCCCATGCGACGTTCCCCAACACTTCCATCATTTCTTCAGGAGTTAGCTTTGGGGCGAAGGCTAAAGCCCAGCTTATTGCTGCAATAGCTCCTTTTCTGGCGGCTGATTTCTTGAGCTCCTGGACTTGCTTGGGCAAGGTGGACAACATTTCTATGACTCCCTTCATGGACTGGGGGATACTCTATGTATTAAGAATCACTTTGGTGGTGCAGAGAGTTCCGCAGTACAGCTGTTCTGATAGTGTTAAACGGCTTTCAGCGATAATAAGCTGTCAGCAGCGAGTTGACGGCTCCTTGGACCTGTAGAAGATGGATTGTTGTTTATAAGTCGCATGTATAAGTCTTCAAACAAAGATATTGGCTAAAGTCTTTAGTACTTACCAAAGATAGCAGCAAAGATCTTTGCAATATGGCGCTTCAGGGCGTGCAGTTCATCGGATACCTTCATGAGCCACTGGTCAGCATCGTCGACACATTGAGCCAGGGCAGCTTTCTCTGTCTTAGCAGTTTTCTTGAAGGCGGCGAGATCAGCTTTAGCTTTTACAAGCTCTTCGGTTGCAAGTGGGCACTTCTCTTCTGTGGCACTCCTGGCGGATTGCTGGGAGGCGAGTTTGCTCTTCAATCCGGTCAGTTTAGAGTCAGCATTATTTAAAGCTTCTTGTGACACACAAAAGGTAAAAGAAGGGTAAGTCGCTAGGGTAACATATCATTAGAGGGTTAAGTTAACAAATATAATGCATGTCTCACGCAGATTGCAAGCAATATACTTGACACTTGGGGGCTGATGTTTAATTTGCTCTCCAAGGCTACAAGTAAGTTCCGACTCATCTTCGTCAAGTTAAGCCGACACTTGGGGGCTACACTTGGCTCTTTATTCTCTACTACAATGAAGTTTCAGCTCATATTTGTCAAGGATAAGCCGGCACTTGGGGGCTACATACGGCTCTTTGTTTTCTACTACAACGAAGTTCCGGCTCATATTTGTCAAAGATAATCCGAACTTGGGGGCTACATTTCATGAAATACATAAAACTGAGTACCGGCTCAATATTTGCATATTAAGCCGATACTTGGGGGGCTACACGCTAAGTATTTTTGTGTCAAACATGGATTGGAAGACCCAATTTACCATTATCAAATATTAAACCGGCTCTTGGGGGCTACATAAGGATATAAGGAAAGGAAGGGGTACCTCATATTTTTCCTTCATCAAATTAACAAGCTTGAGCTCCATGTTCCGGCTTGTGGAGAGGCGGTTCAGATAGCCGGCGTGTAGTTCATCAGCAGTTAACTTCTCTAGCATGGGGAGCTCAAAATCCTGCTTCTTAGAGGCTTCGGTCTTCTCAGTGTGCTTTGTCAACACATGGGGTTGAGGGGTTTGAAAGTCGGCGCCCATAATGATGACGTCCGGAGCAGCGGAATCATCAATGGCCATTGAAGGGCTCGGCGGCTTGGAACTGGTCCTGGGAGGCCTCTCAGTTGGCATTTCCTGAGCCGCCGGCTCAACAGAACGATGAGCATCTTCAGGCACCTCCTTGGAGGCTATAGGAGAGTTTGGCTTGGCAGGTTCCGGCCCTTTGGCAGTGGCGGCAGGGGTAGACCCGCCGGTTTTTCTTTGTTTTGCTTGAGCCCTGAAAGCACAGAGAGTTATTATATAAAGTTCAAAGGATGACAAAAGATTGGATGCAAAAATGGAAGCACGTACTCTGGGCTGATCTTCAGAGGCGGCAAATTGGTGGCCGTAGAGTCGCCCGACGAAGGGGGTGATTCCTGAAAGCAATTAAAGCATTATAAAGACAGAGTTAAGTTGTAAGGCAAGATTGACAAATTAAGCCAAGTGAAACAAATACCTCAGCCGATCGTTTCCGTTGAACTGGAGAGTGAGATAACCCGGCCATAAGGTCTTCAGAGCCGGTACTCCGGGTCTGGCGTCGGGAGAGTTGTTGTTGCTTTTTCAAAAGAAATTTGGGGTCTAAGTAAGCAAGAGGATGAGAAAATGGGACCTTTCGGATGACCCACCGTATCTTCTGTGGTGCAAGATGTTCTGAGTCAGATGCGACATAAGTTACCTCGGGGACGTTGGCGTGGCTTGTCTCCGTTTTGTCCTGTGAATTATTATTGTCAATAAGGTGCATGAAGAGACAGCCAAGAGAGTCAAGTTCTACCTCTGAGTCGTCAGCCTCAGGTTGTTCTTGAGGTGCATGCTTCTTCTTCTGGCCGACGGCCTTTTCCTTCGACTTCTTCGGAGGAGGAACATATTTCTTTTTCCAGAAGCTGGAGTTAGCCTAGAATTAAAGCCGCTGAAAGAGGTTAAAAATTTTAAAACAAACATGTACGGCTAACATAGAAGTCAGAAGATTGATAGTCGCCATTTACATCTGGAGCCGGGTTTGCTGCGCAGAAGGGTGATAACCCAATGGTGCGGCAAGAATCTTGAGATTCATGGATAAGGCTCTTGATGGCGGCAACGATGTTGTCCTCTGACAACGTGGTAGGATTAAAGCAGAGGGGGTCGTTGGCTTCATCCATATATTCATACATGAGGCTGCTCCTCCGGCTCAGAGGCATGACTCGCCAAGAGACCCAGCAACGGGTTAGATCAATCTCGGTCAGATTGTTGGCCATGAGGGCTTTCATTTTGGCACACGCCGGAGCATACCACACCCGTTCAGAAGCTGACATCCGGTTGTGGTCTTGAGCCGGGTCGAACAGTAACCCGGCAATGGACGTTCTCCCTCTGGAGAGGTGTCTTTGCAGTAAAACCAGGTTTTGTTCCAATCCTTGCGATGACTTGGCATTCGAACAGCCGGAAAAGCCACGTCCCGTCTTCTTTGAATGGAGATCCCGCCAAGTTCCAAGCTTGGACCAGCCGCCACTTCTGTCTGGAGGTTTGCATAAAAGAACTCACGAAAGAGATCAACCGACGGCTCTTCTTGTATGTAAACTTCGCAGAGGATTTGGAAGTCGCACATGTTGGAGACGGAGTTTGGGGCAATATCTTGAGGGCACAACTTAAAGAAATGAAGGACATCTCGAAAAAGTTTAGAACTGGGCGGGCTAAAACCACGAACAAGGTGATCAAAAAATATGACTACTTCACCCTCTTGGGGAATGGGTTTCTTCTCATTTCCTGGAACCTGCCAATGGATGACATTTTTGGCTGCTAAGGTCCCTGCGTCTACGAAATCCTTTAGAAACTCTTCAGTAATGGCAGAGCCGACCTAGTTACAAGAATTGGACGTACGAGGCATGATGGCGTCTTAAAGCTATGGAAAGTAACAGTGCGTGGCGAGTTAGAAGGGAGCAGACAACTAAGGGAAGCTGATGAAATCTAAGCTCTATGAAGCTAAGCCGCCAGGAGCAGTTTGTGGCGAGAGCCGAAAGTTTCATGGCGAGTTTAGTTTGTAGAGCGACGAAGCGAATACTACTAAGTGTGGAAAACAGGTTTCACATGTTATCTATGTAAATGCGGATCTACAAACAGAGAAAAAGGCAGGTTTATTCTAAACCTAACGACGAACGGAGGAACTGGCAAACGTTTGAAGGCAGTAAAAGGAGGCAACTACGGATATGTATTGCGCTGTTATTGATTTCCTATGATTTACTGCAGTGGAGAGAGGGTCATTACAAGGTTCACTAATCTATATGCCATATGGCATTACGAAGAACTCATGTTCTAGCAGACGGAAGAACCCCATGGATTCACTACCCTAAGCTACAGATCTAGGGGATGGAGAAGGACGTACCGGAGGTGACGCGACGGGCGCGGGTGATGCTCTAGTCCGTTCAGGTCGATGGAGCGGCCTAGGGTGGCAACGATGTTGAAGCTTCACCGGATCAAGGAAGCTCTGGAGTGACGGCGTCGACGGGAAGAAGAAGAGGCGTAGGTGGCTGAGGAAATGAAAAGAGCCCTTCGTGGTCCTATTTAAGAAGCTAGAAAGAGGAAACGGGCACGGGAATCAAGGCGACCGAAACTGACTAACCGAGACGGACGCCTCGATTTTCGGGCCCTCCGTTTAATGATGAAAGATCCATTGTGGTCGTCAGGGAATCTTTTTGGCATATCCAATATGACGTCACGACGAGTTACATTTCTTACTTTCAGGTGATGAAGAGTGAGACTCGCTGCCAAGCAAAATGGACGATTGACATGAGCAATCTCAAGTCAACCTGGGCCTAATGTTAGGGATATAACCCCATGGTGAGACCCGCCCAGGTGGGGCCGAGTCATACGTGGCGGCTCATAACCCGAACCAAGGCAGATGGGCCTAGATTCGTAAGCCTAAGACATATGGCGGTTTGCGAAGATGGGCCGGGGCGAAGCCCAGATGAGAGAAGGCATGAAGACCCGAGCGGTTTAAGCCGCCTCGAGACGGATTGCCCAGGAAGGCAAGACGATATAGAGATAGAGTCGGATACGTTGTAAGGGTCGGTATGAGACTTGTGTAACTCGTGGTCTTGACCTCCTATATAAAGGCGAGACCCGGGGCAACTAACATGGAGACGACTGATCGAGAGTTAGGTCAAGCGAATCCGCTCCCTTGTAATCGATACTCCAATCAATACAACACAAGCAATATGTAGGCTTTTACATCCTTTCGAGGGGTCGAACCTGGGTAAACTCATGTCCTTCGTCCCAACCAACCCCTTTGAGTCCATAACCTTAGCGATGGCCTCGAAACCCAAGTCCTTGGACATCTTCCATGATAAAACCACGACACCTTCACTTGTACTAAGTGGGAATTCTGCTTGTGCATCCATCTCCATAAACCCAAATATGTTCCATATGAGTCCACCAGACCTACCTATATATGCTATTTACCTGTCGTTCCAAGTAAATTTGCATGTGCCATTCTCCAAATCTTCAAATAAATATTCTGTTTTGTATGCCCAAATCGCTCATGTAGTGACTAGGGGCTATCAGTATCTTCCATGCTAGGTGGGTTATTCTCATGATATGTGTTGATTCACTATCATTCATGAGAAAGTGGCTGGTATTCGGGATTCCCAGTCCCATGCTCAAAATTCAAATCAAAGTATAATAAAACAAAACTCCCCCAGGATTTTGTTTGTATGGACGGTACCCATGGAACCGGCCCGCCGTGGAGTGTGATTGATTTGGTGGAGGGGGAGTAAAAACTTTACTATTCTGTTTGGCAACCGCCTATAATGTATCTAGCATGGAAGATGTCGAGATCTCTTAGTTTTTATGTTGGAAATGAAAGTATACATCTCAAAATGATTATTCATCCTTGTTTTTTTAAAGCTCGAGCTCTCGCACCTCTGCGAATCAATGCTTCCCTCTACGGAGGGCCTACCTATTTTACTTTACCGTTGAGTCATCATCCTCTTATAAAAGTCATAGGTTAGAGAGAACCACCGTCATTTGTATGCTTTTCTATTAATTGATATTGTGTATTAGTATGACTAGATCTCTTTTACCATGAATTACAATGTCCAGTCAGCCCTCATTCTTCAGAGGTGCTCTCCATTTATGTTTTGCGGTCTCAGAAAGGGCTAGCGAGATACCATTATGTCATATTGTATCATGATTGTTTTGATAAAATTATTGTCATCCGAGACTTATTATTATTGCTCGCTAGTTGATTATGCCATTGATATGAGTAAAAGTGAGACCTAAATGTTATTGTGAATGTGGTTAGTCTATTATCTTTGTTGAAAATCTGAACCTAAGTTACACATTTTTACAATGGCAAGATCAAACAGAGTTTGTAAAAGTTTTTCTTTATCACTTTCAGTTTATCAACTGAATTGCTTGAGGACAAGCAAAGGTTTAAGCTTGGGGGAGTTGATACGTCTCCAACGTATCTACTTTTCCAAACTCTTTTGCCCTTGTTTTGGACTCTAATTTGCATAATTTGAATGGAACTAACCCGGACTGACGCGGTTTTTAGCAGAATTACCTAGGTGTTATTTTTGTGCAGAAATAGAAGTTCTCGGATTGACCAGGAAATTGATGGAGAATATTTTTGGAATTAATAAAAAAATATTGGCGAAAGAATAAACTGCAGGGGGGCCACCACCTGGCCACAAGCCTGAAGGGAGCGCCCACCCCCCTAGCGCACCCCTGTGGCTTGTGGGCCCCCTGACACTCCTCCGACCTTGTTTCTACTTCTATATACTCCTATCCGTGGAGAAAAAATTCCAGGGGAAGAGTTCATCATGTTTCACGATACGGAGGCGCCGCCACCTCCTGTTCTTCCTCGAGAGACCAGATTTGGAGCCCGTTTTGGGCTCCGGAGAGGGGAAATCGACGCCTTCATCATCACCAACCATCCTTCATCACCAATTCCATGATGCTCTCCACCGTTCGTGAGTAATCTCATCATAGGCTTGTTGGACGGTGCTGGGTTGGACGAGATTTATCATGTAATCGAGTTAGTTTTGTTAGGGTTTGATCCCTAGTATCCACTATGTTCTGAGATTGATGTTGCTATGACTTTGCTATGGTTAATGCTTGTCAATAGAGCCCGGGTGCCATGATTTCAGATCTGAACCTATTATGTTTTCATGAATATATATGTGTTCTTGATCCTATCTTGCAAGTTGTAGACACCCATTACGAGTTATGATCCGCATCCCCTTGGGTGACAATAACTGGGATTCTTTCTGGTGATTACCGTAGTTTGAGGAGTTCATGTATTCACTAAGTGCTAATGCTTTGGTCCGGTTCTCTTTTAAAAGGAGGCCTTAATATCCCTTAGTTTCCAATAGGACCCCGCTGCCACGGGAGGGTAGGACAAAAGATGTCATGCAAGTTCTTTTCAATAAGCACGTATGACTATATATGGAATACATGCCTACATTACATTGATGAATTGGGGCTAGTTCTGTGTCACCCTATGTTATAACCATTGCATGATGAATGACATCCGACATAATTATCCATCACTGATCCATTGCCTATGAGCTTTCCATATATTGATCTTTGCTAAGTTAGTTTTCCGTTGCTATTGTTACAAACACTACAAAACTGGTACTATCACTTTTGCCACCATTATCATTACTTCAATGCCACTTTGCTACTGAATACTTAGCTCCAGATATTAAGTCTTTCAGGTGTGGTTGAATTGACAATGATCAACACTCACATCAATGGAATAATCAACTAGCGAGCAATAATAATAACTCTCGCATGACAACATTTTTATCAAAACAATCATGATACAATATGATATAATGCTATCTTGCTATCCCTTTCTGAGACCGCAGAACATAAATGCAGAGCACCCCTGAAGAACAAGGACTGACTGGACATTGTAATTCATGGTAAAAGAGGTCTAGTCACACTCATACTCAATATCAATTAATAGCAAAGCATATAAATGACGGTGGTTCTCTCTAACTAGTGCTTTTTATAAGAGGAGGATGACTCAACAGTAAAGTAAAATAGATACGCCCTTCGTAGAGGGAAGCATTGATTTGCAGAGGCGCCAAAGTTCAAGATTTTAAAATATGGATGAATAACAATTTTGAGCAGTATGCTTTCATTATCATCATAACGACCAAGAGATTTCACCATCTTCCATGCTATGCTAGATACATTATAGGTGGTTCCCAAAAAGAATGATATAGTTTTTACTCCCCCTCCACCAATCAAACATATAAACACAGTCCTAGGGGAGTTTTGTTTCATTATATTTTGATTTGATTTTGAGCATGGAACTGGGCATCTCGAATACCAGCCACTTTCTCATGAATGATAGTGAATCAACACATATCGTGAGAATAACCCACCTAGCATGGAAGATACTGACCGCCCCTAGTCGCTACATGAGCAATTTGTGCATACAAAACAGAATATTATTTGAAGGTTTAGAGTTTGCCACATGCAAATTTACTTGGAACGGCAGGTGAATACCGGATATAGGTAGGTATGGTGGACTCAAATGGAACAACTTTCGGTTTAAGGAAGTGGATGCACAAGCAGTATTCCTGCCTAGTACAGGTGAAGGCTAGCAAAAGACTAGAGAGTGACCAACTAGAGAGCGACAACAGTCATCAACATGCTTTAAGATTAACCAACATTGAATGCAAGCATGAGTAGGATATAAAT
The DNA here is from genome assembly GCA_022496015.1 of Hordeum marinum. NCBI lineage: Eukaryota > Viridiplantae > Streptophyta > Magnoliopsida > Poales > Poaceae > Hordeum > Hordeum marinum. Next base: position 35,619,839 of record CM039674.1, read on the forward strand.
CACCATGAACATAAATATTCTGGAGGCTATGTTGCTTTTGTTTCAACTACATGCGTGAACATGTGCTAAGTCAAGCCACTTGAATCATTCAAAGGAGGATACCATCCTATGATACTACATCACAACCATTTTAATATGCATATTGGCACTCAAGACAAACCATTATCCACTCTTAACTAATTAAGCATGACATGAGTAATTATGATCTCTAATTGTCATTGCAAATATGTTTCACCCATAATGAGCTGAATTCAGAACGATGAGCTAATCATATTTACAAAAGCAAAATAGGTCGAGTTCGTACTAGCTTTTCTCCATCTCAATCTTTTCATCATATATCGTCATTATTGCCTTTCACTTGCATGGCCGAACGACGTGAATAATAATAAGACTGCACATGAAGTGGATTAAGCTGGAATCTGCAAACAATAACTCAAAGGAGAAGACAAGGTAATATGGGCTCTCTGATAAACAATAATGCATATGAGACCCACTCAACATTTTCATTATGGTCTTCTCCTTACGACCAAAGAAAGAAAATTCAAAACGAGAACAAGAAAAACTATTTACACGGGAAAGCTCCCAACAAGCAAAAGAAGAACGAGAATTTTTTGGGGGGGTTTCTTTAACGGTACAACTAAACAGACTAGAAGGTAAAGCTAGAACTAATTTTTTTATTTTCTCAAGGTTAGTTAAGCAAACAAGAAGAAAGCAGAAAGAAGAAATGAACTACCATGGATGGTACAATGAAAAAGAATGAGCACCGACTACTAAGATGAGTGCGTGAACATGAATGTAATGTTGGTGAGAAATACGTACTCCCCCAAGCTTAGGCTTTTGGCCTAAGTTCGTTATGGCCATGGCTGGCCTGGATGATATCCAAAGTCATAGTTGGGGTTGTACTAGGCTGCGAAGACTACCGCATGAACAACTACAGCATGGAGGTGATCGGCCTTTGCTTTTCTTTCGTACTCGTTTGCCTCCTCTATGGTTATAAAATGTCTTCGTTTTTCCTAAAAGTTAAAGAAGGCAGGAGTAGGAAGGGTAATATGGACAACAAGTTGTCTACCAAAAATTAGTTGGTATAGCAAGGACTGTTCGTTTCTCTCAAGAAACTGATAGAGCACCAAAGCCTCATAATCAAGAAAAGCAGGTGGTAACTCAATATCATTCCCCCGTATGGGTACCCCAAGATAATTAGCTACACGAGTGGCATAAATCCCAACAAAGAAATCTCCATCCTTTTATGTAGCCTCCTAGCAATAATAGCCCCTAAGTTATATCGTCTATCACCCATTACAGCACTCTTAAGAATACTAAGATCAGGTGCACAAAGGTGGCTATGATCAGTTTTACTGTTAATACATCCAACTATGAAGAGAGAAAAATAATGTATAGCAGGAAAGTGAATACTCCCCAAGGTAGCCTGTGTAATATTTCTAGTTTCTCCCACACTGATGCTAGCAAGAAAATCATTATATTCAGTTTTGTGGGGATCACTATGGCTGCCCCATTGTGGAATTTTGCATGCACGGTTAAAATCTTCTAGGTCCATAATATAAGATTCATCATAAAGATTTAATAAAACAGAATGCTTATTATGCCTAGATGAAAATTCAAACCTTCGCACGAAAGTATCAGTGAGTTGATAATATTGCTTGCATTGCTCTAAAACGAAATCCTCAAGGCCAGCATTTCGTGTGTATGCGTAAAATTCTTCCTTGATAACTGGCATCAACCATGAATTGATTTGATGGCCATTAACAAGGCCGCACTTGAGCATCCCTCGGTGGTTCAAGGTCGGGCTCACGTATTGCGAGTCTCGGAGACTTCTTGCCCAAGGACCCCCCCCCTTGGTATATTCGCCTCAAAATTTTATGTTATTTCTCAGAAAAATTTCTGAAATGTTTAGTGACTCGAAATAATGATGAACAAAACTCCACAGTCCTTATAGCAACTACTCCCACAAGTTCCTACAGCCTATATCATGTATCAGAACTACTTGAGACCATACAAATTTGACATGCAAGCTCAAGAACAAGGTCACCACAGCAGCAAAATTTTGCAATAAATAAAGCACTAGAACAAAAACTAATTTGACCATTGGAGGAGTCACATACCGAAGATCAATCCCATAAAATAGTTTTGCGAATGGACCTTTGTACAAGGAGATGGAAAATGGAAGAAAAATGAGCTAGAACATGGGTCTCAGCGATGGTGTGATTTTTTCTGGTGGAAGATGAAGTGGATGGGTGTTGGAATAAGTGAAGGGGGCCTACGTGGGACCCACAAGCCACCTGGGTGCGGCCAGGGGGTGGCCGCGCCCTGTGAGCTTGTGACCCACTCGTGTAGCCCCCTGATATGTGCTCAGTTCCAGATATTCTTAAATATTCCAGAAAAAATCATACTACATTTTCAGGGCATTTGAAGAACTTTTATTTTCAGTTCATTTTTCTATTGCACGGAAAACTCAGAAAACAGAAAAATAATAGCATTTTCTCTTTATTTACACTAACTAACAGAAAGTAAAAGTTGGGTATAGAAGGTTGTGCTTTCTAGATTCATCCTTCTCATGCTCGTCAAAAAGAATCTATCAATAAGGTTGATCAAGTCTTATTGATAGACTTTTTTCGAATGACATGAAACCGAAGAAATTTCGAATAGCATATGGTTACCTCAATGGGTATATGCATGTCCCCAACAATAAATATATCATATTTCTTTTTGACAGTAGGGAGAGGGAATTCAAAATCTCAAATATTAATTGTTTAAATTTTTTTCAATGGAGTTGATACTATGAACTTGAGGTTGTTTCTTCAGAAAGTGTATCGTATGCTCATTACCATTAATATGAAAAGTGACATTACCCTTGTTGCAATCAATAACAGTCCGTGCAGTATTCAAAAAAGGTCTACCAAGGATGATCGACATATTGTCGTCCTCGGGAATATCAAGAATAACAAAGTCCATTAGGATAGTAGCATTTGCAACTACGAGAGGCACATCCTCACAAATACCGATAGGTAAAGCAGTTGATTTATCAGCCATTTGCAAATAGATTTCAGTAGGGGTCAACTTATTCAAATCAAGTCTATGATACAGAGAGAAAGGCATAACACTAAGACCGGCTCCCAAATCACATAAAGAAGTTTTAACATAATTTCTCTTAATAGAGCATGGTATAGTAGCTACTCTGGGATCTCCTAGTTTCTTTGGTATTCCACCCTTAAAGGTATAATTAGCAAGCATGGTGGAAATCTCAGCTTCCGGTATCTTTCTTTTATTTGTCACAATATCTTGCATATACTTAGCATAAGGAGACATTTCCAGAATATCATTCAAGCGCATACGCAAAAAGACAGGTCTAAGCATTTCAACAAAATGCTCAAAGTCCTCATCATCCTTTTTATTGGCTGGTTTGGGAGGAAAGGGCATGGGTTTCTGAACCCATGGTTCTCTTTCTTTACCATGCTTCCAAGCAACAAAGTCTGTTTTGTCATATCTTTTATTCTTAGGTTGTGGGTTATCAAGATCAACAGCAGGTTCAATCTCCACATCATTATCATTACTAGGTTGAGCATCAACATGAACATCATCATTAATATTATCACTAGGCTCATGTTCATCACCAGATTGTGTCTCAGCATCAGAAACAAAAATATCATTTGGGTTTTCAGGTGTATCTATAACAGGTTCACTAGCAGCATGCAAAGTCCTATCATCCTTCTTTTTCCTTATATTACTGGAACAACTAGGTGTATCAGTATTAATTCCCTGAGAATCTTGCTCAATTATCTTAGGAAGACCCTTAGGATACAATGGTTCCTGAGTCATCTTAACACCTCTAGTCACAACTCTAACAGAATGATCATTGTTCTTATTATTCATCTCATTAAGCAAATCATTTGGTGCCTTAAGTACTTGTTCTACTTGAGTAGTTACCATGGAAGCATGTTTACTAATAAGCTTAAGATCTTTAATAGTCCTACTCATATAATCACCTAAGCGATCAAGTATGTAAGCATTATGTTTTAATTGTCTACTAACATAAGCATTGAAATTTTCTTGCTTAACAATAAAGTTATCAAACTCATCCAAGCATTGTCTAGCAGACTTATTACAAGGAATATGACCTTCATCAAATCTACGGAGAGAATTTACCTCTAGTACCTGTATCGGGTAATCAAGACCATGTAGTTCTGCAATAGGTGGTAGATTCTTAACATCTTCAGCTTTAATACCTTTTTTCTTTCATGGATTTATTTGCCTCTTGCATATCTTCAGGACTAAGAAATAGAATACCTCTTTTCCTCGGAGTGGGCTTTGGAGGTGGTTCAGGAATAGTCCAATCATTATCATTGCTCAATATATCATTCAATAGTAGTTCAGCTTGGTCAATAGTTCCTTCCCTGAAAACCCAACCAGCATAACTATCTAGGTGGTCCCTAGAAGCATCGGTTAGATCATTATAAAAGATATCAAGTATTTCGTTTTTCTTGAGACGATGATCAGGCAAAGCATTAAGTAATTGGAGAAGCCTCCCCCGAGCTTGTGGGAGACTCTCTTCTTCCATTTGCACAAAGTCAAATATTTCCTGTAGGGCAGCTTGTTTCTTATGGGCAGGAAAATATTTTTTAGAGAAGTAATATATCATATCGTGGGGACTACACACACAACCCGAATAAAGAGAATTAAATCATATCTTAGCATCACCCTTTAATGAGAAAGGAAACAACTTAATAATTTAGTAATAATGAATTTTTCTCCTCATGAGTAAATAGGGTGGCTATATCATTCAATTTAGTAAGATGTGCCACAATAGTTTCAGATTCATAAACATGGAAAGGATCAGATTCAACCAAAGTAATTAACTCAGGATTGACCGAGAATTCATAATCCTTATCAGTAACAAAGATAGGTGAAGTAGCAAACTTAGGATCATATTGCATTCTAGTATTCAAAGATTATTCCTTCCACTTTCATAGCAATTTCTTAAGATCATCTCTATCCTTACAAGCAAGAAAGTCCCTAGCTACCTCTCCTTACATAACATAACCTTTAGGTATATCAGGCAATTCAAATCTAGGAGAGCTAGGTCTAGCAAGTGTCTCATAGCATTTAGTTTCAATAATTTCATCAGTTTCAGAAATATCATCAGTTTTAGCATTGAATCTAGCAATTTGTTCATCAAGAAATTCAACTAGTGGCACAGTATCATCAAGAAAAGTATTATAATAAGCATCATGGATAGCAGAAGTGGCATCATCAATTAATTGTGACATATCAGAATCAATAGCAGGTGGTGTGTCGCAAATTTACTCATAAAAGAAGGTGAATCAAGTGCAGAGCTAGATGGCGTTTCCTTACCTCCCCTCATAGTAGAGGGATAGATCTTGGTTTTGGATCTTTCTTATTCTTCATAGTGATAAACAGATATAAATCCTAAGTGACTCACAGAATAGCGCTACGCTTCCCGGCAACAGAGCCAGGAAAAGGTCTTGATAACCCACAAGTATAGGGGATCGCAACAGTTTTCGAGGGTAGAGTATTCAACCCAAATTTATTGATTCGACACAAGGCGAGCCAAAGAATATTCTCGAGTATTGGCAGCTGAGTTGTCAATTCAACCACACCTGAAAAACTTAATATCTGCAACAAAGTATTTAGTAGCAAAGTAGTATGGAAGTGACCGTAATGAAGGAAAAAGTGACAGTAGCACTTTTGTACTGATTGTAACAATAGCAACGAAGAAGTAACTTAGCAAAGATCAATATGTGAAAAGCTCATAGACAATGGATCAGTGATGGATAATTATGTTGGATGGCATTCATCATGCAATGGTTATAACATAGGGTGACATAGAACTAGCTCCAATTCATCAATGGAATGTAGGCATGTATTCCATATATAGTCATACGTGCTTATGGAAAAGAACTTGCATGACATCTTTTGTCCTACCCTCCCGTGGCAGCGGGGTCCTAATGGAAACTAAGGGATAGTAAGGCCTCCTTTTAATAGGGAACCGGACCTAAGCATTAGAACCTAGTGAATACATGAACTCCTCAAACTACGGTAATCACCGGAGAGAATTCCAGTTATTGTCACCCTGGGGGATACGGATCATAACTCGTAATAGGTGTCTACAACTTGCAAGATAGGATCAAGAATGCAAATATATTCATTAAAACATAATAGGTTTAGATCTTAAATCATGGCACTCGGGCCCTACTGACAAGCATTAAGCATAGCAAAGTCATAGCAACAACAATCTCAGAACATAGTGGATAATAAGGATCATACCCTAACAAAACTAACTCAATTACATGGTAAATCTCATACAACCCATCAACGTCCAGCAAGCCTATGATGGAATTACTCATGAACGACGGGAGAGCATCATGGAATTGGTGATGAAGGATGGTTGGTGATGAAGATGGCGTTGATTTCCCCTCTCAGAAGCCCAAAACGGACTCCAAATCTGGCCTCCCAAGGAAGAACAGGAGGTGGTGGCGGCTCCATATCGTGAAACACAATGAACTCTTCTCCTTTATTTTTTTTCTCCACGGATGTGAATATATGGAGTTGGAATTGAGGTCGGTGGAGCTCTAGGGGGGCCACAAGCCTGCTAGGCGCGGCCAGGGGGTGGTCGCGCCCCCTGGCTTGCGGCCAACGGGTGGCCCCCCCTCTGGTTGATTCTTTCGCCAGTATTTTTTATTAATTCCAAAAACAATCTCCGTAAATTTTTAGGTCAATCCGAGAACTTTTATTTCTGCACAAAAATAACACCAGGGCAATTCTGCTGAAAACAGCGTCAGTCCGAGCTAGTTCCATTCAAATCATGCAAATTAGAGTCCAAAACAAGGGCAAAAGAGTTTGGAGAAGTGGATACGATTGAGACGTATCATGACCAAAGGTTGTTCGGAGTAAAGTATGAAATCCCGGACGTCACGAGGAGCTCTGGAATGGTCCGAAGGTAAATATTTATATATAGGAAGTCCCGTCTTGGTCTCCGGAAAAGTTTCGGGAATTACCGGTAGTGTACGACGGGTTCCGGAAGGGCTCCGGGGGCCATCAAGAGGGCCACCCATGCCGGGAGGCCACATGAGCCTTAGGGGTGGCACACCAGCCCTTAGTGGGTTGGGCAAGCTATCCCCTAAGGGCTCATGCGGCTAGAGGTGTGGGAAAGGAAAAAAACCAAGTGGGGGAAGGAAATCCAAGTAGGATTGGAATCCTACTTGGAGTAGGATTGGAGGTGGACTCCTCCACCTCCTGTTCGACTGGATCCTAGGGGAAACCCTAGGGGCGCCGGCCCTCCCCTCCCTCCAATATATATTGGAGGGTAGAGGGGGCAGCTGCAACCCCAACCCTAGGCCACGGTGTAGCCCTCTCTCCCCACTAGATCGTCTCCCCTAGTTTCAGCAGTGCTTAGGCAAAGCCCTATCAGAGTAGCTCCGCCACCACCGTCACCGTATTGTCGCGCTACCGAAGTTCTCATCTACCTCTCTGCTCCCTCTTGCTGGATAAAGAAGGCGGAGATCGTCATCGAGCTGTACGTGTGCTGAATGCGGAGGTGCCGTCTGTTCAGCGCTAGATCGGGACGGATCGTGATTGTATCGCGGGACGGCTAGCGATTCGGATCGCAAAGACGTTTGACTACATCAATCGTGTTTCTTAACGCTTCCTGCTTAGCGATCTACAAGGGTATGTAGATCCACTCTCTCTCTCGTAGATGCTCATCACCATGGATAGATATTGCGTGTACGTAGGAAATTTTTTGTTTCCCATGCAATGTTCACCAACACTCCAAGAACCCCGTAGATTCTACCTATCCCCTCATATTGCTCGTCCATGATCCGCAGCTTTGCTTGCGACATCGTCAGCCACTGCCACCGCAAAACTTCGACACCGGCGCCATTTTCATCCACCCCAGCAACCCCATAACATACCAGTGGGGTGTGCGAGAAAGGGCTTTGACCCTGGTGCCCTGAACCGATGCTCTCGTGGGCTTTGGTGAGCCATCGTCGTGGGTTTTGGTCACCAGCAGCTTAACATCAACGAGCTCATGCTCATCTATTTGATTATCCTAATTACTTGGTTAATTACCCCAATGAGTATGACTAGTGAGCCCTCCCTAATTAACAGAGCTAATTATTCAGCTAAAACCAGAGCTAATTATGCAAATAAATAAGTAATAAGGCACTGACATGTGGGCCCATGTCCTATGTTGACCTAGTCAATGTTGGCTAGTTTGACTTAGAATTTGTGCTTCTATTTTTATTCTCCTTGGGATGGGTTCTGCATGTAAGTGACACATAGAGGTAGGGCAAAATGTCCAATAGACGCCCGATAGTTGTTCAAACCCCTTTTACCGGATGGAAACGGAACGAAAGGGCATTTCTGTAAGGTCACTTAATGGTAGAGGGGCAAATTTAAGAATGCTTCAAAATTGGGGTAAATATGAGTTATGGGTTCAAGTTAGGGACACAAATGTAAAAGGCCCTTTTGTATAAGCTCAACACGTTGACCCGGGTAATCTCAGGTCAGCAAATTTGATTAGAATTAATGCACAATGTAGTTAGACCAAGTTACATAATGTTTCCCATTCATTAATTAGTTGAATATAAATCCCTCTTTATCGAAAAAACTGACTGAAAACCTGAATGAACACTAACAAACTATACATCACCTGACAAAAACCACCTCAGGATTCATTTGCTTCTAAAATTATTTCATCTGTGATTAAATGAAACTTCATTTCTCCTGACTTTAGGAATACCGAAAATAGTATCATGCGACTGGCTTTCTTCAATGCAATAATTATTGAAGAAATTGAGGTACATTACAAGTCAGAAATCGCATATGCCTATAACTATTGGCGGCAATGAATGGCAAATCCTATTTAGGGGCCATCCTCTATTTGTGGCCCAGTAAAAACAGTAGCTACAAGAGACCCCCCCCACCCCCCGCGCAAGTTGAAATTCCGCCAGTTCAGTGAAACTTCTAGAAGCTTCTTTCCCTGTTTTTGGGAAGCTTGCAGCCCAGATTTTTTCCTTTTTCCACTTTTCCTGATGGTGATTTTCATCGGGTTTCATTTGTTTTTTATTTTTCCCCTTATTTTGATTATAAATTTCAATATTTATTTCAAATTGATAAACATTTTTGAAAATTGTGAACATTTTTTTCAAATTTGAAGTTATTTGAATTCATGAACTTTTTTTGACTTCGTCAAAATTTTGAATTCATGAACTTCTTTCGAACTTTTAAGTTGCATGTTCGTATTTTTGTTTTAAATCTTTGAACTTTTCAAGTTTGTTAATGTTTTTTGATCGGTCAATGGTCAACAGGTCACTCAGTGCTCTGCACGGTCAAGTCGACATATCAAACCCAAGTCGCGGCAAAAAAATCAAACCCATTGCGGGGCAACTCGAGCAAGCCACTAGCTTGGATTGGTGCGCCCGTCTACATGACGCTGCAGTGAGCGCCAGTTGTCTTCAAGGTCGCTTAAGGCGCCGAAAAGGGAGTCCCCTAATGAATCAGGAATCCAAAGAAGAAGATAAAACCCTGATATGCCCTTTGGGCTTTCAAGTCAAATTTAGCAAAAAAAAAGGCCCATCCTAGTTGGCGCTCATAGTTAATTGTGGTAATAGAAATTGCATAACAGGCCAATAGCTTACATAATGGGCCATTTGTGGTTTGGGGTCGAAATGTGCACCAATTCCTAAGAGGAAATCCAAAGGCGAGCTGTCCAGATTTGTTTCATAGATTTATTATGTTCTTTGATCTCTTCTTAGTCAAAACGGTGTTATGTTTTATTCATCCAAAACCAATGTACTACGGCGGATGGTTGAAACTAGAGAGGAACTGTTGAACTACGCATGCTAAACTACTATGCAATATGAACTACATGTACAACTTGAACAAGACGGGCTTGTGCGTGCGGCGTCCAAGGGAGACGCCTGACCTAGCAGGTCAGTGATGTATATATTTTGCTACAGCTGCAACAATGCACCCACAGCGCAGTACCGAAAGGTACGAAGAAGAATTTAGCATGTACTCAAGGCGCCGGTGGGGAGGAGGTGCACACTTCCATAGGGCGCGGGTGGGTACCAAGAAGTATTTAGCATGATCCTCTTAGTCGTATAAAAGGAGGCCCAAGGCGTTATGAGAAAGGACTTTTTTCCATCTTCTAGCTCACGCGCGTAGCAACTGTTGATAGCGTTCCTGTAGCTGGAACCTCAAAAACACCGATAATACATCGAAGCAGGAGTAGGCTTTCACGCTCCTCAGCGGCCCGAACGTGGGTAAAAATCTCCCCTCGCGCCATTCGTTTGATCTGCTCTTTGCGCATACCTTCTCCCCGCCGAACCACAAAGGGATCTTCGCGGTCCCATAGGTGTCGTGCACCGACATCTTTGGCGCGGCAAGGGAACAAAAGCCGTCGTCTCAGAGAAAGATCTGGCGAAGATGCGGAAGGAGCGCGTCGTTTTCCCTCCGGTGCTCGACGCGAAGGCCTTGAAGGAGCGGTACCAGAGTATGTGGGTGAGGGATATGAATGCGCACCCCGCTACCCACGTGAGCCCAGGTTCTTCCAATGGCGGCCCTGACAAATTCCCCTTCTTCATCGATTATTTTTACTGCGGGCTCTGTCCCCTCGTTTTCAATTTCTTCAACGACATCATGTATACGTACGGCCTCCATCTCCTGGATTTCACCCCGAATGTCATAACATGTATGTCCGTCTTTGCCCACCTCTACGAGAATTTTGTTGGGGTAGTCCCCAACACTGCCCTATTTCGCCACTACTTCATCCCTCGTATCCAAGGGGGGAAGCCCTTTCCGGTTCTCTCGCCTGGATTCCAAGGGGATGGAATAAGGAAATATACCCAACCGGGGCTCTCCATGATAAGTGGGATTAATGGCGGGCCAGGTGGTGCTGGATTCGGGAGGATGATCCCCAACCTTTTTGTTCGCCCCGACTGACAAAAATGGCGCGTGGTCACGGTTGGAGCGACTTTAATCCCCTCGACGAGAAGCTCGCAGCCGTAGTCACCAAGATCCACCGCCTTAAGGTTGTCGGGATCACAGTGGAGATTATCAGGGCCGATTTTCTCCGCCAGCGCATAGCCCCTCTGCAGAGCAAAGGGAGTCCATCTTGGGAGTTCAGGAACGTGTCAGACATCATGAGGATGCGCCCTGGCATGAACAATAACTTGACGCTGATTTCTAAATAGTATGTCGTCTCCAGAAATTCGGAGCCCCTGGCAAAAACCAAAATGGGGCCCAAAATTTTGAGCAATTCATATCATAGTAAAAATATTATCTGCAAAACATAATCTCACTTTATTATATAATTTCAAGTCTGTTTTTCTCCATACAATATTAGTCATGTGTCAAATAGAAGGCCCTCCTCTCCTTGTGTTGTACAGGTAATCTCAGGGTAAGTAAATTTGATTAAAATGTATAATGTACTTAGACCAAGTTACATACTGTTTCCCATTCATCAACTCAATAAAACCCAGAATGAACACCAACAAACTGCACATCATCTGACCAAAAACACACGAGGATTCATTTGCTTGTGAAATTATTTCATCTCTGATTAAACGAAACTTCATTTGTCATGCCTTTTAGAACTAATAAAAATAGTATCATGTGACTGGCTTTTTTCACGCAATAATTATTTGAGAAATTGAGGTGCAGTAAAAGTCTGAAATTGCCAGGGCTGCTGCCGTGAGCTTCAGGTGTTGGGCATCATATCTATTGTGTTGACACGTGTGCCTTTTACTATGCTGTTTTGTTTCACCGTTGTACATATTGATCATTGGCCCACTATAACTATTGAATCTGGCACATATATCTTTTTCTGTTGTTGGCCCAATTAAGAAAAAAACATGACCATGTGTTTGCAATCAACCAGTTTCATATCGACCTATTAAGAAAGAAAATACTTAAGTCGTGCGGACAGGCTACCGCTTCAGCTCTGTCGTACGTGTGTTAGTGTACTTCAAACACACGTCTAGATGCATCCGCAACTACTTATTCTCCTGCTGTAAAATGATGCACCCTTGTTATTTATTAAATTTTTCACCTATAAATTTCTTCAAACCTTCAAAACATAATTTGCAAATTAAAAAAATGCTTATATCAATAAAAGTAGACTATAAGTTTAATTTAATTGAATAACATTTTCTAGGGAAATCAAAAAATCTTTGCAGCCTAAAGAAAAGTGCAACTACTTTGCACATCATGTTAAACTTTTAAATCCTTATACGATCAATTATTCAAAGGTGTAGCCCTATCTGACGGACTAGATGAAAGGTTGTGATGGATTGTCATATAAAAATAGTACAAAGAGTATCATGTGTGCAACACTGCTAAAAATACAGACCATGCACTTAACTCAACTGAGTGACACCTTTCGATAATGAGAAAAAAAAACATTTACCCATGAACAGAAACAAAAAGGAAACATGACCATTTATTTAACAAAATTAAAACACTATTTCCTATTTTCAAATTTTGTCCGTCCGATGACCAACAAAAACATTATGGCTTGATAGCCCAAAAAAAACATGGTCCCGCCATTGCCCGGCAATCGCATTGTTGGCCCAGTCAATTCCGAAACTTAGTTATGAAATCCCTTTATCATATTAAGGTACTTTCCATTATATAAGAAAAACCTAAAACTTTACATGCATGAAAGTTTTTACCAAAATCCATTGCACATTTAGTACTCTCAATACCATTTGTTTTGACATAGCACACACGCGTCAACACGTACACATTTCACATGCAACAAGTGGCACACATATCTACCCACTGAGTATCACAATTAACGCACTGCTACCTATATATAATCAGTAATAAGAATTTTATACAGCTCCTTCAGTCGTTCTTCGGCAATTTCTACAAATCACACCTAACCACTCAGTGCTTCTGGTACAATCGGCAAGGGTGAAGCAGCTTAAAGGTGTACGATCTTCCATGCATTGGCTATCTATGGTCGTTTACTATTTCTTCCTCTTTTTCATCACCGTCATTTTTTGCTACTTATTCATTTGTAAGTCTCCTCAATATTATTTCTAAATCTTTATATCTTTGGCTATTTTAACAAACTATTTAGAAGAAATAATCATCATCAGTTATATGCTCTCAACACCTGTAAGTATGTTTTATCTTTGGCCTTTAGCAAACTGTCTATAAGAAACAATCATCCAATGAACTTCTTTCTTTTGTTCATGCAGTTTACTCATAGTGAAGGCTCATACATTATTTTAGATCACACGACATAGGTAGCAGAAATAGTCGAAGGTAAAGAGTATACAAGCAATTTTTATCTCATCATCTATAGCACATTTTCCTTCATTGCATATAGACACATAAATTTGAAATTTCTTTAGCTACTTTCATCATTTTCTATATTTACTAGCACAATAGATTAAATACGTCTGCCGGCCCAGCTCAAACTCCATGAGGAACGAAAATATCAAAGACTATCCCCAGTGGAAAGTATTTCACCATAAAGCAAGATACTTCATAATACTTTCATGCATGCGGAATCTAGAAGACATATGCATACCTATAGAAACTTCAGATACACACATGTGAACTTCACACAGAACCAGACTACACATATTGCATCTTTAGCTATAGCGCTTGCCTTGAGTCTGATGTGTTGGGCATCCTATCTCATGTGTTAAAACATGTGATTTTTACAACTTCGGCTTGGTTTGCCGTACTGTGTTTTAGTAGCTACAGATTGTTGACGTGTTATATATAGCCACGGAATCTGGCCCATATAGCTTTTCCTAATGTTGGCCCAGTTTAAAAAACATATGAGCATGTGTCTACGATAAATAATGTTTATCAAGCTATTTGAGAAAAAAAATGCTTAAGCGATGAGGACGGACAACCGCTTCACGTCTGTTGTACACGTGCTAAGTGTACTCCAAACAGGCGTCCACAACTACTTATTTTCCTGGTGTGATGTTTCACACTTTCAATTTATTAATATTAAGCCTAAAAAATTATTTGTAAATTCAAATGCTTACATCTATAAAAATAGACTAAGTGCTTAACTTAATTCAATAATATCTTCTTGGGAAGTTCAAAAAATCTTGCAGGAAAAAAATACCTTGCAGTTAACTCAATTAAGTAACACCTTTTGTGGGTGAGAAAAAAAACATTTGTCAATGAATGGAGAAAAAAAAGAATCTGATCATTTCATTCAACGACAACTATGTCTGTCAAAAAGCATTCTTTTCTGTCCCATCATTTAACAACACTAATAAGAAAAAAATATCTTTACCAGCTCGTCCTCAAACCGACTGATGCCTTTTCTCTTATTAAAGAAATACTCCATAGACGTATGCACATGCTTCTCAACACTTGCGTGCTGCTGCGCCTCCGCCCGCTAGTGCTTATAACTATTCGCGTCAATGAATGGCCAATCCTATTTGGAGGCCATCCCCTACATACTCGTTTCAGCCGTTTTTAAGTGGGCGAACACAGTATAACCACTAGTTTGACCGAGGTTACCCCCCCCCCCCTCCCCCCAGGTTGAAATTCTTGTGCCAGTTTTGTGAAACTTCCAGAAGCTTCTTCGCCCAGTTTCGGGAAGCTTCCAACCTGATTTTCTCCTTCTGTTTTTCTTTTCTCCTAGGATCTTTCTCATCTGTTTTTGTCTTTTTCTCCTTTTTTTCGTTTTAGGGTTTCTATTTTATTTTAAATTTCATTCAAAAAATCTTCAGGTTCATGATTTATTTTTTGATATAATGAACAATTTTTAAATTTCGTTATTTTTTCAAAGTTGTGAACATTTTTGAATTCGTGATTTTTTTGAATTCATGAACTTTTCTTGAACTCATGGAATTTTTTTGAACTTCAGTTAGTCGTTTTTATGTAATATGTAAACTTTTCAAGTTCGTGATTTTTTTTGAATGGTCGACAGTCAATAAGTCAAGTCAATGGTCAACAGGCCAGTCGGTGGTCAACAAGGTCAAGTCGATAACTCCAACCCAAGTTTCTGCAGAAAAAATACATCAAACACATGGCAGGGGTGACCGAGTGAGGCAACGGCTCGCATTCATGGGCCAGCACCACGACGTTGTAGTGAGGGCGAGTTGTCTTCGGTGACGCTAAGGAATACTGAGTCCCTCGATGAATCAACAATCTGAGGAAAAGGATAGAACCCCAATGGGTTCTTTGGACTTCCAAGTAGAAGTCCAGCAAAGAAAGGCCCGACCTAGCTTGAAAAGAAGAATACACTACGTACCACTCGTGGAAAATAAGACATGGACGAAGATGTGGAATGTCAATGTTCCGTCAAAGATTAAGATATTCCTATGGAGACTTGTGAGGCAGCCTCTCCCTACTACGGACCTAAAACACCACCGTCACATGGTGACCAGGTTGACGTGTGTACTTTGTGGGATGGAAGATTCATGTCAACACTCATTGATATGATGCGCCATGACCAGATGTGTATGGGCACTCCATGAACCAGCCCTTGCTGCTGCTGTGGAAGATACAAGAGAACCTGACGTCAAAAGATGGATCTTTTCCCTCTTAGACTCTCTCGCTAACGATGAGTTTGTCCACATTTTGATCACTATGTGGACGATTTAGACACGCACGAAGGAAGGCTTTGCATGAACAAACATACCAAAGTCCGTTGACTATCTTCAATTTTGTGAAGAATTACATCAGAGAGCTCGATGCAAGCAAGCCAATACGCCAACAAACGGCGGGAGCCAAGAGACATAGGAATACAACCAAGTGGATTCCGCCGGCTTTGGGATTTGTAAAGATCCGAGTGGATGGCCTAGTATCTTTGTAGCAAAGAGAAGGAGCCTTCAGCGCTGTCTGCCGCGATGAGGCAGGAAAATTCCTGGGAGCATCAACAATAAAGATTTCAGGTATGACAGATCCTACATGTTTGGAAGCTCTGGCATGCCGTAAAGCTCTTGCATTGGCAATGGATATTACGTTATCACGTGTTATCATCGCATCGGATTGTCAAGTTGTAGTGAATGACATCCAAAGGGACACATGTGGCTCATACTCAAGTGTTGTGCACGAGATCAAAGCCACTATGCCGCAGTTTGAGAACGTTTCCTTCATCTTCAATGGAAGGACTACTAATATAGAGACTCATAGCCTTGCTAAGCATGCTTTCAGTCTGGATTTGGGGCGTCATCTTTGGCTCCTCAACCCTCCAGATATTCATTATATCCCTGTGAACATTATTGATTAATAAATTGTTTTTAGACTTAAAAAAACTCATGGAAAATAGAGAAGGAAAAACGTTTGTTAGCGTAGCTTCTTGGTTCGTCTAGGTTTCACCGCGAGCAAGACACACTTGTGGCTCCAACAACATCACTAAAACCTTCGTCGGTCATGGGCCGCCATTTGTCGCGAGCAAGACACACTTATGCCTCCAACAACACCACTCAAACCTTCGTGTCCTCCTCCACCTTCCTCTCTGACGAGACCAACCGATATGGAGCTCGAGGTACAAAACTATAAACCTTTTAAAATCAATACTATTAGGTTTGACCAGTCAAGATGCAACGACGCCACTGTTTGGCGCTCCCTCCTGGGCTTGGCCCATTTCATTTTCTATTTTCTTCTACACACCAACAACATCACTCAAACCTTCGTGTCCTCCTCCACCTTCCCCTCTGACGAGACCAACCGATATGGAGCTCGAGGTACAAAACTATAAACCTTTTAAAATCAATACTATTAGGTTTGACCAGTCAAGATGCAACGACGCCACCGTTTGGCGCTCCCTCCTGGGCTTGGTCCATTTCATTTTTTATTTTCTTCTACACACCTTCAAAAAGTAAGGTGTCCGATCGAGAATTCGAACTGCAGCCCTGGTGTCTAATGTGTAATCCGACCAACCAACTAGGATAACTTATCTATCTTGTCTTATTAACTTCTTTCACTTCTTGCTGTTTGGTTTTCTTTTTCGTTTTTACATTTGGTTTTTCATGTACGGTTTTCACTCAGTGTTTCCTTTTCCCATTTTAGTATTTTCCTTCTTCTCTTTCTATTTTTATTTTCTTTTCTTTGCTCAAAATCTATGAATTTGTTTTCAAAGTCGCTGATATTTTCTTGAAAAAATGATGATTTTTTCGTAAATTTTTGATTTTTTTTTTAAATTGATGAACTTTTTACAAAATCAATGATTTTTTTGTGCCAAAATTGATGCATTTGTTTTCAAACCCGATGAATTTTTTACAATTTTGTTAACTTGGTTTCGACTTTGATGAACTCTTTCTGTTTTGATGAACTTTTTTTCATCATTGATGATTTTTTTAAACATTTATAAAAAATTAATTTTGATGATTTTTTTTCATATTTGTGAACTTTTGGAAAATACGATAAACTTTTTCCCAAATTTGATGGTATTTTTTTCAAAGTTTTCCAAACTCGATGATATTTTTCTGGAAAATCATTATATCTTTTATTTATGAACTTTCTTTCAAATCTATGAACGTTTCTAAATTCATGACTTTTTTATTTTATTTGATTGTTTTGTGTTTTTAATGCAAATATCAATGGTCGACCGTTTCTTTTAAAAGCCAGCAGTCAAATTGACTCGAAACATGTCCTACCTTTTTTCATATTTTTTTTCTATCAGTTAAACGAGCGGGATGCAAACGAATAGGTTTCCGATCGGACTGTTCCGTAATTCTGTCGACGAGTCCGGTTCGAGGTTGCGGAGCGAAAGCGTGTGTCGTAGACGAAGTAGTCGAACATGCAAAGTAGATGAACACATGAATGTAGAGAGGAGACTTACTTTATTAATGATTGATCTATGTAACAATGATTGCTTTTCATCTATTTATATAAGGATAGAGGGTCAAGGGATAAGTACGCACTTAACGCAAAATGTGAAAACGGGAGGGGCTACGCTGTGCACCTCGCACGTGTCTGCCGCCACACTCGCAGTGTACCGGGTTCCTAACACGAACCACCTATCGAAAGCAATGAAAGCAAAGTTTCCTGAGGCGAAGGAGAATGGGTTGATCGAGCCAACAGCCCAACAACGCGTGCAGGAGTCAGTACTCCTATCTGGCGCAGAAGGAGCCGATTAGGAGCACCCTTCGTTTGGTGCATCTACATATAACTTAAAGCGACTTTATGGACGCATCGCCTGCAGTGGACTCCTAGTTGGGCTAGGTGTTGGAAATATGCCCTAGAGGCAATAATAAATTAGTTATTATCATATTTCCTTATTCATGATAATTGTTTATTATCCATGCTATAATTGTATTGATCGGAAACTTAGATACATGTGTGGATACATAGACAAAACCATGTCCCTAGTATGCCTCTGATGGACTAGCTCGTTGATCAAAGATGGTTAAGGTTTCCTAGCCATGGAAATGAGATGTCATTTGATAACGGGGTCACATCATTAGGAGAATGATGTGATGGACAAGGCCCAAACTACAAACGTAGTATATGATCGTGTCAGTTTATTGCTACAGTTTTCTGCATGTCAAGTATTTGTTCCTATGACCATGAGATCATGCAACTCACTGACACTGGAAGATTACCTTGTGTGTATCAAACGTCGCAACGTAACTGGGTGACTATAAAGGTGCTCTATAGGTATCTTCAAGGGTGTCTGTTGGGTTGGCATGGATCAAGACTGAGATTTGTTATTTCGTGTGACGGAGAGGTATCTCAGGGCCCACTCGGTAATACAACATCGCAACAAGCCTTGCAAGCAATGTGACTAAGTGTTAGCCATGGGATCTTGTATTACGGACGAGTAAAAAGACTTGTCGGTAACGAGATTGAACTAGGTATAGAGATACCGATGATCGAATCTCGAGCAAGTAACATACCGAAGAACAAAAGGAACAACATACGGGATTAACTGAATCCTTGACATAGAGGTTCAACCGATAAAAATCTTTGTAGAATATGTAGGAGCCAATATGGGCATCCAGGTCCCGCTGCTGGTTATTGACCGTAGAGGTGTCTCGGTCATGTCTACATAGTTCTCGAACCCGCAGGGTATCCACACTTAAGGTTCGGTGACATTTCGGTAGTATAGAGTTATGTATGGTGGTGACCGAAGGTTGTTTGGAGTCCCAGATGAGATCCCGGATGTCACGAGGAGCCCCGGAATAGTCCGGAGGTAAAGATTGATATATAGGTAAGTGGTGTTTGAACTCCGGAAAGGTTTCGGACATTTCCGGCAGTGTACCGCGAGTGACGAATGGGTTCCGGGGACCACCAAGTGGGCCCCACATACCCCAAGGGGCCACATTGGCCTTAGAGCTGGCGCACCAGCCCCTAGTGGGCTGGGAAAGCCAGCCCAAGAGGCCCTATGCGCATGGAGTTGGAGGTAGAGTAGGGGCCAAGCAAGGGAAGGAGTCCCACAAGGAATCCACCTCCCTTATGGGAGGTGGACTCCTCCCTCTTGGCTTCGGCCGAACCTCTCCTTGGAGGAGAGGATAGGGATGCCTCCTCTCCTCTCCCTCCTATATATACTAGAGGATTTTGAGGGCAGCCCCAACCCTAATTGCCCGTGCTGCCCTCTTCTTCCTCTAGATCGTTTTCTCCTCTAGATCGGTTTTCAAGTGCTTAGGCGAAGCCCTACTGGAATTCCTCCACCACCATCATCACAACGCCGTCGCGCTGCCGGAGTACTCGTCTACCTCTCCTCTCCCTCTTGCTGGATCGAGAAGGCAGAGATCGTCATCGAGCTGTACGTGTGATGAACGCGGAGGTGTCGTCCGTTCGGCACTAGATCGGAAGGACCACAATGGGATCGCGGGACGGCTCATGATGAGATCGCGGAATGGATCGTGATTGGATCATGAAGACATTCAACTACATGAACCGCGTTCTTTAACGCTTCCGCTTAGCGATCTACAAGGGTACGTAGATCCAATCTCTCCTCTCATAGATGCTCATCTCCTAGATTGATCTTGGTGAAGCGTAGGAAATTTTTTGTTTCCCATGCAACGTTCCCCAACAGTGGCATTATGAGCTAGGTATATGCGTAGATGAAATCTTGAGTAGAACACAAAGAGTTTGCGAGCGTTGATATTCAGATTGCTTCCTTCCTTAGTATTTTCTTGGTTCAGCGGTATTGTGGGATGAAGCGGTTCGGACCGACTTTACTCGTATGCTTACGAGAGACCGTGTTTCATCGACTGACATGTGACTTCGTCACATAAAGATGGTTGGCGGGTGTCTGTCTCTCCCACTTTAGTTGGATCGGATTTGATTAAGGCGGTCCTTGTAGAAGGTTGAAAAGCAATCTTCATATCACCGTTGTGGTTTCGGTAGGTAAGAATCGTTCTTGCTAGATACCCATAGCAGCCACCGTTGTGGTCTAACCTCTTGTTCCAGGGTATGTTGTGATGTGATATGGCCAGTTTCATGATGTGATATATGTGATGTATGAGATGATCATGTTTTTGTATAGAATATCATGACTTGGATGTCGATGAGTACGGCAACCGGCAGGAGCCATAGGGTTGTCTTTAATTATTGTATGACATGTGTGTCAATCATTAAGCGTTTTGTAATGCTTTACTTTATCGCTATACGGTAGCAATAGTAGGATGAGCATGGTGGGCACGACAACCCCGATGGCAACACAATGATGGAGATCATGGTGTTGTGCCGGTGATGATGGAGATCATGCCGGTGCTTTCAAGATGGAGATCAAAAGCACAAGTTCATGGCCATATCATGTCACTTATGACTTGCATGTGATGTTAATACTTTTCTGCACCTTGTTTTTCTTAGGACGACAGTAGCATTATAAGGTGATCCCTCACTTAAATTTCAAGGTAAAACTTGTGTTCTCCCCGAGTGTGCACCGTTGCAAAAGTTCCTCGTGTCGAGACACCACGTGATGATCGGGTGTGATAGACTACGTTCGCATACAACGGGTGCAAGTTAGTGTTACACATGCAGAACACTCGGGTTAAACTTGATGAGCCTGGCATGTACAGACATGGCCTCGGAACACAAGAGACCGAAAGGTCGAACATGAGTCATATAGTAGATATGATCAACATGATGATGTTCGCCATTGAAACCACCTCAACTCACGTGATGATCAGACTTGAGTTGGTGAATTTGGATCATGTATCACTCGAATGACCGGAGGGATGTCAATTTGAGTGGGAGTTCTTAAGTAATATGATTAAATGAACTCATTATCATGAACATAGTCAGTAGTGTCTTTGCAAATTATGTTATAGATTACTAGCTCATGCTGTAGCTCCCTTGAATTTTTATATGTTTCTAGAGAAATAGAGTTGAAAGATGATGGTAGCAATATTGTGGACTGGGTCCGTGATCTAAGGATTGTCCTCATTGTTGCACAAAAGGCTTATGTCCTTAATGTTGGAAATATGCCATAGAGGCAATAATAAATTAGTTATTATCATATTTAATTGTTCATGATAATCGTTTATTATCCATGCTATAATTGTATTGATCGGAACTTAGATGCATGTGTGGATACATAGACAAAACCATGTCCTTAGTATGCCTTTAATAGACTAGCTCGTTGATCAAAGATGGTTAAGGTTTCCTAGCCATGGACATGAGATGTCATTTGATAACGGGATCACATCATTAGGAGAATGGTGTGATGGACATGACCCAAACTACAAACGTAGCATATGATCGTGTCAGTTTATTGCTATTGTTTTCTGCATGTCAAGTATCTGTTCCTATGACCATGAGATCATGCAACTCACTGACACCGAAGGAGTACCTTGTGTGTAGCAAACGTCGCAACGTAACTGGGTGACTATAAAGGTGCTCTACAGGTATCTTCGAGGGTGTCTGTTGGGTTGGCATGGATCAAGACTAAGATTTGTTACTCCGTGTGACGGAGAGGTATCTCAGGGCCCACTCAGTAATACAACATCACAACAAGCCTTGCAAAGATTGTTCGGAGTATAGAGTTGTTCGGAGTCTCGTATGGTGGTGACCAAAGGTTGTTCGGAGTCTCGTATGAGATCCCGGACATCACGAGGAGCTCCGGAATAGTCCGGAGGTAAAGATTGATATATAGGAAAGTGGTGTTTGAACTCCGTAAAGGTTTCGGGCATTTCCGGCAGTGTACTGGGAGTGACGAATGGGTTCCGGGGACCACCAAGTGGGGCTCTCATACCCCAAGGGGCCACATGGGCCTTAGAGGTGGAGCACCAGCCCCTGGTGGGCTGGGCAAGCCAGCCCAAGAGGCCCTATGTGCATGGAGTTGGTGGTAGAGTAGGGGCCAAGCAAGGGAAGGTGTCCCACGAGGAATCCAGCTCCCTTGTGGGAGGTAGACTCCTCCCTCTTGGCTTCGGCCGAACCTCTCCTTGGAGGACAGGCTAGGGCTGCCTCCTCCCCTCTCTCTCCTATATATACTAGATGATTTTGAGGGCAGCCCCAACCCTAATTGCCACCTGCTTCCCTCTTCTTCCTCTAAATCGTTTTCTCCTCTAGATCAGTTTTCAACGATGCTTAGACGAAGCCCTACTGGAATTCCTCCACCACCATCGCCGCAACGCCGTCACGCTGCCAGAGAAATCGTCTACCTCTTCGCTCCCTCTTGCTGGATCAAGAAGGCAGAGATCGTCATCGAGCTGTACATGTGCTGAACGCAGAGGTGCCGTCCGTTCGACACTAGATCAGAAGGACCACAATGGGATCGCGGGACGGCCCGTGATGAGATCGCGGAACGGATCGTGATTGGATCGTGAAGACGTTCGACTACATCAATCGCGTTCTTTAACGCTTCCGCTTAGCGATCTACAAGGGTACGTACATCCAATCTCTCCTCTCATAGATGCTCATCTCCTAGATTGATCTTGGTGAAGTGTAGGAATTTTTTTGTTTTCCATGCAACGTTCCCCAACACTAGGCCTAAATATGTGACACGATACTTGCCTCGACTGCGAGCTAGTGCATGTACACTTGATTTTTCTGCCTTTCAGTATTTTTATCTCAAGTTTTTTGTTTTCTGTTTCTTTAACTTTTGGAAACATTATAGAAAACAATTGTTGGAAAATGATTTTATTTTATTTATTTTGTATAATACATTTTGACATATATTTCAAAAAAAACCACCAATAGAGATGAACATAAGCTGCATTAAAATTGTCCGTCATCTATTTTAAAAAAATTATCATGTACTTGAAAAACATTCACACATTTGAAAAAAAATCATGAATTTTTCTACAAATAGTCACGAAAATTTTAAAAAATTCAGCATAATTTGTAAAAAAGTAATCATATTTTTAAATGCTCGACATCTGCTTAGAAATGTTCACTGTCTATAAAAAAGTTCAACCTCCTTTTTACAAATGTTCAACATGTATTTGGGTTAGTGTGTATTTAATATTTTCATTGCGTATTGCCAAATTTCCAACCGTTATACCAAAAAAAATTCAATCATGCGTTTAAAAACGTCAACATGTTTTTATGTATGAAAATAGTAATTGAAGCTATAGGTTTGTTCTAAGTCAAACGGTTTTGTGTTTGACCAACTTTATACAAAAATAATCTAAAATCAACAACATGGATACACATAGTATAAAAATATATTTCATAAAGAATCTTATGAGACTAATTTTGTATTCAAGATGTAATATATATATTTCTGTAGAGTTAGTTAAACTTAAGAAAGGTCGACTTGCGACAAACCTAGAACTTCTATTATTTGAAACAAAGAGTTTATGTTGTAATCTCATATCCGTGAGAACACATGGATATTTAGCTACTCATAAGAAAAAATATAGTCTCGGTACTTGCAAATACAATCCACGTATGGGTGACATGTGTCACACCAAGGGAAATGGTTCCTTCGGACATGGTTAACTGTTGAAGGATTCGGCTATGTGGTTCTCGCCTACGTGCCTACTGTTCCAGGGACACCCTAGGATTGGGTGATCTCGGATTGATGACATCATTTTTCTCTCTTGGGAGCATCATTTTGAAGCAAGGTTGATTAGAGAACCCACGATGTGACTGATGCTTTCGTGTCTCGTTGAGGCCCTATTTTGGGTGATTGAGGCATCGAGATGGAGTGTTTCATGGGGGTGGCGGTGACCCTTTGTTTAGACGTCGTACAAATATGGTGTGTGGCAATTTGTGGGTGTTAATCACGGACTTAGCAAGGTAGTGACGGCTCGACATGTATTGTATGGATTGGTCAGATTTACCACCGACAGACAATGGCGATGGAAGTGTGGGCCGGATCGTCTTCAAGATGATATTCACTGGCTTTTTGTTTGGTGTGTGTATGGTTTTCAACTTGCATGTGGATATCGTCTAGATCATATGGTTACATCGTTTTCTGTGGCTGCAACTACTCGGCGAAGATCAATGTCATTTTTTTTCCCTTTCTTTGTCTTTTTGATTCGTCTAGGCATAGTGTTAGTCTTCTATGGCTTTGTTATTTGTCACATGATTTTTTGTGTGTGCGTTGGATGTGCTATGTGTATCCTAGTTATGTAAAGGCCGGATGTATATTCGTTGTGTTTCGTATCTCTTTAATGCTTTATTTATTAGCAGGTAATAATAAAATCGCCCTCTTTGGAAAAACGTATGGGTGACGTGGTTGTATGGAAATTTAGCAAGTTGGGCCTCCTTCTTTCCTTCCTATTCCAACTCGGCATCCTTATTTTCTCTGTAGTGCCGTAGCTGGGCCTGGGCAGCTGCGGCCAAGCCAGAAGCTCCAGGCGTGTTGCGGCATCGCGCCACAATAATCTATAACTAGATCGGTAGTGCGCCTTGGCAAGTGGATTCCGGTCCAACCGATATGGCCAAACAATGGAGGATCAAACCGCATGATGCATTAGTAGGACTGCAAGTTTTGCACATGTAACAGGACAAACCTGCAGGGGTGCGGCAAACTGCATGATTCATTAGTAGGAAGGCAAGTGTCGGTCCAACCGATATGGCCAAGCATTGTTAAATACTATGAAAAAGGATATGCCATATCAATGGAGATATATATCAACATGTCTAAGAAGAAAACAAAAGAGTATGTGTTCATATGGATCGGGTACGAGCCATAAATGTGTCTCATATACATGTAAATAAAATAATATCTATAAAGAAAATTCTCTTTGGGCTAGGTAACATTATCACTTCAGTTCTCAAGTAAAAGAAACATTCTTAGTTTAAGTGCATGTCGTATACATGTTAACTCTGTAAAAATAAAAATAGCTTGGAAAGCAGCCTTTTCGTAAAGCGAGAAAGAATATACACCGTCTTGAGCCCAAAAACCTATTCATGCTCAGGTAATCGCTTCCAGGCACATCAATTTCAAGTTCGACTCCTCCGAGCATGACCCCATCGTCCATCATCACTCTCAAGTACGAATGGAATGGCAAAGAACTCCTGGAGGCAACCACATCCAACATATGTATATAGGAACCACATCAAACATCCTGCCACCCACAAAAATAAGCCAGAATAAGCCCACTCACTGAACTGAGTAAATGCTTTGAGAGAACCCAACATTGTATGGTCTTTTAACTGAACTGAGAGCCCGACAGTTCATCAGAACTAATTCTTCAGTCAACCAAAATTATGTCATAACTGAAACTATACGTGCAACTCAAAATCAAACTATCCATGTGCAATCAGAGAGAAGTAAAAGACTGATCTTTTATCTTATATTTCTCATATGACAGTCTGACATGCTAATGTTGTTTATAATCAGTACAATATAGCATATCGATGAACATGAAAATAAAAAATATGGGTGATGGGCGTGGATAACATGCACAAACAACAATGGGATTCCGGGATTAAATCAAAAGAAACGGGGGTAGGGATTAAATCAGCATGACAGCCTGCCTTGATTCAGTACAATATCTCATATCGATGAACATGAAAATAAAAAATATAGGCGATGGGCGTAGATAATATGCACAAACAAAAATGGGATTCCGGGATTAAATCAAAAGAAATGGGCGGAGGGACTAAATCAGCATGATAGTCTGCCATGTTGATGCTGTTTTTGTAATCAGTACAATATCACATATCAATCCATGTTTTTATGTCCCTACAAATTTAGTTACACAAACTACACAGCAGAAGCAGTTTTAGCTAACATAAGAATACACCATTAGCTATACAGATGCACAACCTCAATAATTAAAACATCAGTATCTTTCTCTAGTTTACAACACAATTACATAACCGAGCATGATTTACTCACCTGATATAGATCACAGCCAAGTCCCAATATACTCGGCGCAAGCGGTTCAATAAATATTTTAGTATGAGCTCAGAAAATTGGATCGTATTGATTCGCTGAGTCGTTGCACGGAGTCAAGATGGAAACCAGTACCTGCATGTAGCTTGGGAATCAGTTGCTCATGCTCAACAAATGGGCAATAGAATTATGTTAAGGGCAATAGAATCTGAAAGCAGGTGGTAGAATTGATACCACGATCCAATTAACAAAAATGGTTATGTCATATATCTCCAGTGGCGAAATATTACCAAACGGTTAACTCAAAATTAGCATGGTAAAGGATATACATTTACGGAGAAGAGATCAATACCTGAGATACATTGAGAATCACCAGTCAAGCTGTTGGAATGGAAAATAAAACCATAGATGTGTTAATCTTAGGTGCAATCAGCCAAGCTTCTGCCTTCACATAATAGGTGAGTTTCATTAAATATAAAACTCTTAAATGAAAAAAATGGGCAACGGAAACTTCTAAAGAGTATACTACACACAACATAATTCATGGATCTGCAACGAATGGACAGACCTGGAAAAGAAACCGGACAATGTTTAGTGAGCAAGTAGAGAAATAGTCCGACTGAAAATTTAGTTTTTTCTAATGCCATACTAAAGAGCATAGCCGCTACAGAATCACTTAGTACTTAGTAGTTGTCATCCTTCACAAACAATGGGAAAATGTGAAATGGAAAGTATTATAAGAATATAAAGGTCAAAGAAAATTCGTGTTCAGCTGTCACTCGTACAAATAAGCAGCAGGGCGAGTAGAAAATTCGTGTTCAACCGTCAATCATACAAAGTGTCAGTTTTGTTTCAGGGAGAAACAACAATTACCGAACAGAAGACACGGGCTAAAGTGAAACATCATGCATGTAGTGCAGAGTAGCCATGACAAACAGAGCAATGCATGTCTAATCCAACAGATTCCGATCCATAAGCAGTCATAACAAATAGAGGTGGGAATTAACACACAACCAATCGGCGCTAGATATATGCACCGAAAAGGCCAGATTACCCATACTACAATCAAAAGTATGATATACTGTTATAGATCTGCATACACCTCACTGACATTTCACAAACTTTAACATCAAAACGAATGTGTATATCTGATCCATGGTGTTGGATCACCACATTTCAGAAGCCCTGGGTTAGATAAAGGACTCAAATAAATTAGGTTATTTATTTTTGTGTACATGAATTAGAGTTCTAATATTTACCACAAACAGAAAAGGATATAACATGATTATAACATGACCATTTGATTATCCCTGACATGGGAAGAGAAGAAAAGTTCCTAGGCCTATAGAATCCATGGACCATACAAAGGTTTCCAATACGGGAACCCATCCCTCCCCCTCTCCTCGTCTCTCTCTCCCTCTAACTGACATTCACAACTTCAATGACAGTCCCAAAGTGATTTACCTTTTTGATAAGAAGAATATGGAAGCACAGAAGTTGAGCGAGTGGTACAGTCGCAATCATTGCTAGTATGGTGCAAGTAGCCTGCAAAAGTAAAATATATCACCATCTGATTATTTGTCCCTCTGTAAATAAACGTAAGATGTTTTAGGTATGCGACCATAATGCTAATAGCTAGACCAATGACATATATATGTGGAACTGGCACCAATAACAAAAAGAACACAACTATTAATTCTACATCATTCTTCAGGCCAATTCCAATCTGGATAACAAAAGGAAATCGTGGTTAACACACACACACAAACACACACACTTGGTCATGTATGCACTGGTTGCAGCTTCTGTGCTAACTGTCCGTTGTTGTCACAAATCAAGTGCGGAAAGGATGACCTTTTCCCCCAACAAAAAAGGTAAAGCCAAAAACCTTGCATAAGTTGCGAAATCAAGAGCTACAAAGGAATCGCTAGCTCCTGTAGGTTTACTGTTTTATCCATACTCATCAATACTTTTAACGCAAAGCAATTTATTCTCTATAGGAATATCTAATCCATGTGAGCAAAGAATGTAGCGAGACTCACACATGCTGGTAAATGCAGAGAGATAAAATATTCACATGATAAATTAGCAGCCAATTGTCCAAACATAAATATAGAATGCAATGCAAAGAACCGCCCACCCATTCATCGCCAACTACATCGCCAGCAGTATATTGAGAGAAAAATCATCAAATTTGGCCAAAACAAAAGGTCTCCATGTAGTTACCTTAATTAGTATATGTCCAAAATACTGTTTCCAAAAATGACAGAAATATGGTGACACATCAAGCACCCGTCAGCGGTCACTATGTTCAGGAATTGGAAATCTGATACACTATACTACTATGATGAGAGTGAGGTCCTGCAAAAGCAAAAGAGCAAACATGTACCGCTCGTGAAGCAGGTCCTTAACCCGGCTCGAGCAATGTAGGAGGAGTGCTTTGTTCTTTGAAAAAAAAGAAGAAGAATGTTTTGAGCTATATTTTACGGCACAAGAGAAGACATCATTTTTCATTAGGCACATACCCTACTCTAGTTTACTTAATTAATCCTAAAGCAATACAAGGCGCCAACAGACACCATAGCTAGTGGCATTACATGGCTAATGATCATCTGGGTGTGTCAAGAATGCACAAAGCCATGCAACATATACCTAGCACTTCAATGGCTCTATATCTAGAGAGAAAAAGGAAAAATAAAATAAAATAAAATAAGAGGGAAGACACATATTAGGGTAGAGATCTCTGTATACACGTACAACTAAAGCATTTTACATATGTTAACATAGCACAAAATCAAGTGTTAGGACAGAATAGGTAGATGTCATCAAAAGTATATATTATTGTTAATTGACCACCTTCCAGAAACCACAAAATCAATGTCCCAAAATGGTATGAGCTGCAGTTTGTCAACAAAAACAAAAGCATGCATTTCATGTAAAAGATATTTATCTGTAAAGTTCAAGACTCTAATAATCAAACATGTATAAACCAACCATTCGTTTTCCAAGGATACAACAAAGGTCAAAGCAGGCATACATTTGAAAGCAGATAATCAAACATTTATATATCACAATAGAACTGCTAGAAAAATCAAAGCAGATAATCAAACATTATAAAGAAACATCTATAAATTAGCAAACCGAGTGGATGGTCCAGATATGCACCTGAAATAGGAAGGACGGCCAATCGAGAGGAGGAATTGACCCTGACACCAAATCCTAACCATCCCCGTTCATCGCCTCCTTAGCTTCTCCCCATCCTGCAAAATGCAAGGGGATTAAACTGAAAGAAATGTAAAATTTGAGTTCCTGGCGTATTGATTTATAGCTTCAACCAAGTTATACATAGTACAAACACATGTAGCAGCAAGCAGCGTATTGCTCTTAGATATTTTGCTGAACGCATAGCACACACATGATAAAGTAAAAGCCTAGGAAAAAATCGTTGTGAGAGGTATGAAATATGGAGGGAATCAACGTGCCACTTCCAATGATTGCCTCGTTCTTCAGGCCATTTCCTATCTGGAAAATAAGAAGGCAACATTAGAGGCAGCATACAAAGCCACAAATAACCAAACCTACAACAGCGATAGTGCAGAAATGTCAATCTATAGCAGCAGCAACAACACATCTAGATTACGTGTAGCAACCAAGAACAAACTTCAACAGAGGCCAACACTAACAAACATGGGATTTTTCATGTCGAGTCGGAGTATGAACTCGATTCATGCCTACTCCAGACAAGCACAAAGCAGTGGACAGGCATGGAGGTGGCCAGGCCTGTCCTCCTGCTCCCTCCTTTTTCCACACCCATCTGCGCCGCTGTGCCCGGGCTCGCCGCCTCCAGGGCCGCCGTCGCGCTCGCAGCTGCGCCCGGGCTCGATCTCTTCCAGGGCCGGCCACCCCTCGCAGTTCTTGAAGCCATCCCACGTCGCTGGCGGGTCCATATCCGTCAACGATGCCACCGTCGCCGCCCGGCTCGTGCTGCGCGTGAAGAAGCCCTTCACCGAGAAGAACACCTCGCTCTCCACGTCGCCGGCATCGCTGCCCACCTCCGCCTCTTCCTTCTCCTCCCCCACTAAGACGCACTTCTCACGGCTCGAGACTCCGCTGCACCTAGGCTCGCCGCCTCCAGGGCCGCCGTCGCGCTCGCCGCTGCGCCCGGGCTCGAGCTCTTCTAGGGCTGCCGCTGCGCTCGCCGCTGCCGGATCCCGCGGCTGCACCACCCTGCGAGGGATCTTGCGCGCCCCTTGACCCGACAGCGGATCCGGCACCGCCATGAGGCGCTCGACACTGTGGGAGAGAGGGACGAGCAGCTGCGGGAGCGGCAACCTCCGCTCCTCCTGATGATGGGGACGGTCGAGGTTGACGGGGGAGCATTGGCGCTACCGGCCGGCGGCAAGAGGAAGTGACGGGGGAAGGGGGCGATGGGGACGGAGGCGGGCGCGGTAGAGGGAGAGGACGCTGACCTGAAGCACGTCGGCAAACCGAGGAAGACGAGTGGCGGCGGCGACGGCGTAGAGAACGGACGAACCCTAAGCCAAACGGGGCGAATGGTGGACGAATCGGCAACTGAGCGCCCTCCTCGCCTCATCACCCCGGCAGCCCAACCACCGGACGACACGCCAGCGGGCGGACCACGCGGAAACGCCCTCGGCGGGGAGGCGAACTATCGGCGGTGGCACGAGACCCGCGACGCTGGACGTGCCGCACGCGAGGCGTCCACAGCCACCGCCAATGACACGCGGGTCCGTCCTGAGAGAGACCCCAGACGACAGCGACCGTTGGTTGAAAAGCGCAGCGTGACTGAAACGGATCGGGCGAAGACATCCTAAAATACTGCTCATGGGATAGCCCAAATCGCTGAGGAGGCTCGGTTTTCCCCGGATTCCCAAATCTTGCGCTAGCTTGTTCTGTGTGACCAATCCGTGGCGCGCTCCACCTTTCCCTTCCAGCCCTCCACCCCGACGGGCTCCGAATTTCCCGACTGGGTCCTGTTCTGGGAGGAGCCGCGTTTCTCGGAGCTCCGGAACGAGACCAGACCACCGCCGAGTGCCACACCGAAGACGGCCAAGCCGTGGAGGTGTCCTTCTCTCCTACTTCACCTTCAACTGCCCCGGCCTCGAAGCCTCCGCCTTCTTCCACGACCACACGCCGCCGCCCTCCCTCGTCTGTGCCGAGGCCGCTTTCGTCGTCTTCAGCCTCTCGTTCAGGGGCTCCATCAAACACTTCGTCTACACAGCCGCCCCCGCGGGGAAGCAGCCGCTGCAACTGCTCCGCGCCGACGGTTCGGCCTCTTGCCCCGCGCCGACGACGAGCACTACGCCGTGGCCTACCTCGACCGCGAGTGCATCGCCAGAGAAGCTCATGTGTGGAGCAGCCACAGGCTGTCGTTGCGGCACTTATCCCAGTCTGAGAAGCTCATGTGTTGCCGCCATGGCCTGTCACAGCAGATCACTGTTGCAGGCTCACTGGGCTGGGTTGATCTCATGAGGGGTATCCTCCTCCCTTCGCGGCCTGTTCGACGGTGTTGATCCTCCAGTCGTCCAATTTATCCCGTTCCCCGAAGCCAGGGTTAGCTTTCTCGACGAGTACGGCCACCCTGAGCGTGGCCCGCCTACTACTGCAACGTTGCCTGCTACGATGATGTCATCAAATTCATCGAGATCGATTTCGATGACCCCGTTGTCAGGACAAGCGGCCAATCTTGGAGAGCCACTGTGTGGAATAGGAAAATCTCTTCGGACAAGTGGGAGATCTGCTCCATAGTCGATGTTGCTAACATTTCAGTAAACCAAAGTTTTTCTGCTTTATTGCCTGGGCTAACAAATACCACATTGCAATGTGCTGCTCATGCGACTTTCCCAAGTACCTCAACATGACACCTGCAGGTGAGGTCTGTTCGTGCTCATTACTTTAGCTGGTGTTCATTATATAATCTTAGAGAAGGACTTCGGTACAACCCCCCCCCCCCCTCTTAAACGTATAAGGACAGTATTGTCTTTACACCTTGTGTATACAGTGTTTGTATGTTGCAACTCTACGTACACAAACTCTAAGTACCCATGCCATTTGTATGTTGCAACTTCCTCCCATGTTGTTTTCGTTCCTCCAAATAAACCGATCAAAAAGTAAATAGTTCATTTTTGTATAACTCCAAACAATGGAGTCTGTCATATTATCCATAGGCCTGTCCTGTTTTTTTGTTTCCCTAGTTTTCTACAGTGCTGTAACATGCATCCAGGTTGCACATAATAATCTAGCAGAAACTCGGGTAGATAGATCATGGACATGTTGGTTCTCACGGCATCCATGTTACATATTTTTCACCGGGCCGAAAGGAGAGATATGAATGAGATCTGCCATGTGCATGCATCCATATGATTCTTTCTGACAAAGTTCAAACATGCTTTTTGTGTGCGCTAGCTGTGATCACCACCAGATGCAATCTTATCATCCTAGCTAGTAGCTAATTAAGCTCAGAGGGCTCCTTGCAGGAGATTGATTGCTCACATGTCTGCAGCAGTCCAACTACATGAAGCAGAAAGGAGCCGATGAGTCATTGTTGCTGCATCTGCAATGCTGACCCAGCAGCAGCATGTAGCCCATGGACTCACATGCAGAGATCTGCAAAATGGGCATATGTTCTACCACTCACATGCAAGGCATACATGCCCATGTTGTTGCCATCTCTTCCTTCTCTCTTGAAGTGCCTCTACTGTGAACAGAGATAGAGAAATATATACACACAAGAGAATCAAATACAGTATTATGCAATCTGTTGTTCTCCGAAGCGGCAATGATGGGAGCACTTCAAGAATGGCCCCAAAAGAAGTTCCATCCGACCAAGTGTCCAGTCTGAATAGAAGGCCCTCCTCTCCTTGTTTTTGTATAAGCTTAGCATGCTGGCCCGGGTAATCTTAGGGTCAAGAAATTTGATAAGAAATTGCATACTGTACTTAGACCAAGTTACATGATGTCTTTCCCATTCATCGGCTGAATAAAACCCTAAATGAACACTAACACACTGTACATTACCTGACAAAAACAACCTGAGGATTCATTTGCTTGTGGAATTATTTCATCTGTGATTAAACGAACTTTCATTTTTCATACCTTTTATTTAGGAATAATGAAAATAGTATCATCTAAATCTTCCTTTCTTCTACACAATAATTATTGGAGAACTTGAGTCGCAATACAAGTCTGAAATCGCATATGCCTATAACTATTGGCGGCAATGAATTTTCTTCTTGAGGCAAATTGGCGGCAATGAATGGTGAGTCCTATTTGGAGGCCATCCCCTACGTACTGGTTTCTCTAGTTTTCAAGTGGGCCAGCCCATTAAAAGCAGAACTTAGACCAGAGTCGCTCCTCCCTCCTCCCCCACCCCAGATTTTTCCCTTTTAAAAATTTTTCCTGATGGGTTTATTCTCATTGTTTTTTATTTGGTTCTCGTATTTTTACTTTTCATTTTTCTATTTCACATTATTTTATTTCAATTTTAGTAAAATAATTCAAATTTCAAAAACAAAATGGATATGGTGAACATTTTTTAAAAATCAGAAACTTTTTTCAAAAATTTGAACTTCTTTGAATTCATGAACTTTTTTTGACTTCGTCAACTTTTTGAATTCATGAACTTATTTCGAACTAGTGATTTTTTTAATTCGCAAACTAATTGCGTGTTCGTGTTTTTTTCAAATCTGTGAACTTTTCAAGGTTGATAACTTTTTTTGAATGGTCATTGGTCAACAGGTCAGTTAGTAGTCTGCAGGGTCAAGTCGACAGATAAAACCACGCCGCAGCAAAAAAAACGATCAGACCCATTGCAGGGGCAACCCGAGGAAGCCACCGGCTTGGTTTTATGGGCCGTCCCACACGACGCTGTATTGAGCGCCAGTTGTCTTCAGGGGCGCTAAAGGCGCTGAATAGGGAGTCCCCTAATGAATCAGCAATCCAAGGAAAAAAGATAAACCCAGATAGGCTCTTTGGGCTTCCAAGTAAATTTAGCAGAAAAAAGGCCCATGCTAGTAGGCGCTCACTGCCCATTGTGCTAATAGAAATTGTAGGACGGGCCAAAGACAGGCTAATAGCTTGCACAATGGGCCATTTGTTGTTTTATGTTTCAGAGATTTATTATGTTCTTTGATCTATTCTTAGTCAAAATGGTGTCATGTTTTATTCATCCAAAACCAATGTACGGTGGCTGGTTGAAGCTGGAGAGGAAATATGGAAGTTTGTGTGCTACACTACTATGCAACATGAAGCAGCAGCGGCCTGTGTACATGTACAACTTAAACAAGGCAGGCTTGTGCCGTTGCGGCGTCCAAAGGAGGCGCTGGTCTAGTAGGTTAGTGACGTACATGTTTTCTAACAACCGCAACAACGCACTCTCAGCGCGGTACAGAAAGGTCCAAAGAAAGGCTTGGCATGGGGGAGGAGGTGCATACTTCCACAGGGCATTTTGATTTCACTGTTCCCTTTTCTCCCCGAGCTGTTCCTCCTGATTTCCCAGTGCCTCCTTTTCCTATATTCATATACAATGTGCTAGTGGTTGGCCTAAGTCAACTATGAACGATTGTATACCTGCTTGGATTCTCTCTCTTTCCTTTATGTTACCGTCATAGCAAACTTGTGAGCTTTATGTATGTGTGGACTATATATAGCCACACATTGCAGGAGTATGGTAGGAGAGCTCCAGTTAATGTATTTATTTACTAGCACGGCATACAGAGAGTTCAATATATCTGTGTTAATTACTGTGTCGGTGAAGACTGGTGCACGATGTAAATTTCAAAAGATTGGCTCCACAACATTTTAGTGGAAACAACAATAGAACATGTACATGGAGGCGAAGAAATGATTTGCCATGTGCATCCATCCATACATGATACATCATGCTGACTAAACTGGTTTTAATTTTCAGATTTTTTAATACAGAACTGCAACATTCTTTGCAAACAAGTTTATTAGTCTGTTTTAACACAGAAAAAAAATAATTCAATTCTGATTTCTAAATAGTACGCCATCTCCAGAAATTCGGGACCTGTGTCGAAAACAAAAACGGGGCCCAAAATTTCGAGCAATTCATATCATAGAAAATTTATTATCTGCAAAACATAATCTTACTTTATTATATAATTTCAAGTCTGTTTTTTTCATACAATATTAGCCATGTGTCAAATAATCTCAAGTCTGTTTTTTTCATACAATATTAGCCAGAGTAATCTCAGGGTCAATAAATTTGATTAAAATGCATAATGTACTTAGACCAAGTTACATAATGTTTCCCATGCACAACTGGATAAAACCCTGAATGAACACTAACACGTTGTATATCACCAGACAAAAACCACCTGAGGATTCATTTGCTTGTGGAATTACTTCATCTCTGATAAACGAACCTTCATTTGTCATGCCTTTTAGTACTAATGAAAATAGTATCTTGCGACTGGCTTTTATCAAAGCAATAATTATTCGAGAAATTGAGGTGCAGCACAAGTCTGATGTTGCATATGCTTATAAATATTGGAGCCAATGAATGGCGAATCATATTTGGCAGCCATCCCCTACATACTCGTTTTGGCCGTTTTCAAGTGGGTCGGCACAGTAAAACCACTAGTTTGACTCCCCCCCCCCCCACCCACAAGGTTGAAATTCTCGAGCCAGTTTTGTGAAACTTCCAGAAGCTTCTTCGCCCAGTTTCGGGAAGCTTCCATCACAATTCCTTTTTTTCTTGTAAGATCTTTCTTATCGGATTTTGTCTGGTTTTGTATTTGTTTTTTTGTTTGTTTCTTATTTGAATTTTTCTTAAATTTTTTCTTTACATTCATGAACTTTTTGAAATAGCACACAATTTTTAAAATTCTTATTTTTAACATTTGTGAACTTTTAGAATTCGTGAACTTTTTTTGAATTCATGAACTTATTTAGAACTTGTGGATTTTTTTTGAATTAGCGAACTATTTGCAAGTTCGTGGTTTTTAAAAAATATGTGAACTTTTCAAGTTCGTGAACTTTTTTTTAATGGTTAATAGGCAATGAGTCAATTTAATGGTCAACAGGCCAGTCAGTAGTTAACAAGGTCAAGTCATCGCGGGGGCGGTCGAGTGAGCCAGCAGCTCGCATTCATGGGCCAGGCCCACGATACTGTAGTGAGTACCAGTTGTCTTCGGGGCGCTAAAGGCGCCGAATAGCGAGTCCCCCAATGAATCGGCAATCTAAGGAAAAGGATAAAACCCCAATGGGTTCTTTGGGCTTTCAAGTAGAAGTTCAGCAAAGAAAGGCCCGACCTAGCTTCAAAAGAAGAACACATGCATACCGCTCGAGGAAAATAAGAAGAAAATACATCTGCTAGTGTAGCTTCCGGGTTCGTCTTGGTTTCACCGTCGGCGCATTTCGCTAGTCAGGGTCGGCCATCTATCGCGAGCAAGCCACACTTACTCCTCCAACAACATCACTAACACCTTCTCGTTCCCCTCCACCATCCCCTCTGACGGGACCAACCGATATGGAGCTCGAGGTACAAAACTATCAACCTTCTAAAATCAATCCTAGTAAGTTTGACCAGTCAAGAAGCAACGACCAACGCAAAGGCAGAGATGGCTCCATGCATCGACAACACTGTTTGGCGCTCCCTCCTGGGCTTGGTCCGTTTAGTTATTTTTCTTTTACAAACCCTAAAAAAATAAGGCAGCCGATCGAGAATCCGAACAACAGCCCTGTTGTCTAATGTGCAAGTCCACCAACCCACTGGCATAACTTATCTATCTTGTCTATTCAACTTATTTCACTTCTTGTTATGCGATGCTTTCACTATTTGGTTTTTCTTTTTCGTTTTTCATTTGGTTTTTATGCACTGTTTTCACTAAGGATGGCGATGGGTAGGGTATGGGTAGAATAGAGCAATACCATACCCATATCCGAATGGTTAGTGGGTAAAAATTTTTACCCATACCCGTACCCATGGGTATGAAATTTTACCCATACCCATACCCACTGGATACCCAACAGGTAGAACAAACCATACACAAGTTGTTCATAATTTTACACTCATTGATAGCACATTAAAAAAAATCAATTATCTCAGCTACATAAAAGGTAGATAAGTACATAACCACCACCAAAATTTAGAAATCATAACACACTCATAAGAGAGTAGGAGTAGACGAGTCACATGAAAAACGATGATTAATTGACGACAATTTAACATTATCACACAAGCGGGCAGGGTATGGGTATACCCGTGGGTACAAGTCTATACCCGTACCATACCCATGACTTAACGGGTAGGGTATGGGTACTACCCATGGGTATCAAAGTGTGCCCATACCCAACCCATGCGGGTACGGTAACCGCGGGTACCTATACCCATGGGTAAAGTTGCCATCCTTAGTTTTCACCCAATATTTCCTTTTTTTTCATTTTAGCTTTCACTATCTTTCTTCTATTTATTTTTTTCTTTTCTTCAAAATTATGAACTTTTTAAAAATTTGATGATCTTTCCTAAAAAATTGATGAATTTTTTGCAAGTTTGTGAGATTTTTCAAAATTAATGAAATTATTAAAAAATCGATGGAACTTTTCCAAAATTGACGGATTTGTTTTCAAGATTAATTAAGTTTTTAAAAATTTGTGAACTTGGTTCCAACTTTGGTGAACATTTTCCGTTTTCATTAATTTGTTTCAGTTTGATGATCTTTTTCTCAAATTGAGTGAACTATTTTTCAACATTGATATTTATTCTTTAAATTTATGAACTTTTCAGTTTAGATGTTTTTTTTCGTATTTGTGAACTTTTTTTCCAAATTGGATGGTCTTTTTTTCAATTTTTGTTGAAATTTTTGCGTATGTAACTGTAGCTTT
The DNA here is from genome assembly GCA_022496015.1 of Hordeum marinum. Taxonomy (NCBI): domain Eukaryota; kingdom Viridiplantae; phylum Streptophyta; class Magnoliopsida; order Poales; family Poaceae; genus Hordeum; species Hordeum marinum. Next base: position 35,657,919 of record CM039674.1, read on the forward strand.
ATCGGAAAACAAGTTTATTAGTCTGTCTTCACACAGAAAAAAATCGTCCCATTCTGATTTCTGTCTTTTTTTTGGTATGAGCTGGCTCAATTCAGAGCACAAGACTACCTCCCAAGGGAACCGAGCCCCCCGCGTCGTCCCCATGGGCGATCGGGGGCGAACCCTTGCGCCCTCCGCCGCCTCCCGTCGCCCGTTGCCGCCCCAAGGCCCCGCCGTGCAAAGCCCAGCCGGCGTGGGTGGCGGTGGGGCCATTCTCCCTCTCGGGCGGGCTCGGGGCGGGCGTGGGACTGTTCCCCGATGGGAGCGCCTGGCTGTCGTGGGGCCGGGCGGCACAGCGATGGGCTTCAGGCGACGTAGGCCCCCTGTGCGGCGGCATGGAGGAGCCCGGTCGAGTGCGGCGGCTGCGGGGTCAGGCCCTCTGGCGGCAGCGCGGGGATCGTCCTCTGGCCAGATCCGACCGGATCTTCGGCCACGGGGTGGCAGGCGACGTGGGGGGCGGGTGAAGGCCAGGCTGGGTCTCTGCTGGGCGGTGCCGCCAGGCTCCGGTAGTGGCCGTGGTGGCTGGCGGGCTGGGCGGCGACGGCCAGATCTGGCCGCCGGGCGGCACGGGCTATGGCGGCGGGGGCTGGAGGCCGGCATCTTGCTACGGGCGACGGTGGCGGCTGAAGGTAGGGGCGGTGTTTCCTGTTCACGCGCGGTCTTTATGGCTGCGGTGGGTGGGGACGTTGGTGCGGCCTCGGCGGCGCGGCGGCCGTGGTCGGGCTGTTGGCACGGGGCGGCAACATGGCGGACTTCCTTCTCCTTGGTTGGAGGGGCTGCGCGCACGACGACGGCTCCCTTGACCTAGGGTTTGCGCTCGGGCGGGCCGATTCTGGGCCCGAGGAAGATCGGGGTGGTCTCTGGGTAGGCGAGGTTCAGGCTCGGCCCGGGATGTGCCCGTGAGCGTTGTTCTCACGTGTGCGGTGGGATGTTGGTGGTGGTCCTGGTAGCGCTTACTCGTCTGGCCGTGCGACACCGATGACCTCAGAGTTCGCGTCGTGCAAGCTCGGCTTCGCGTCGACCGTTGACAGTCCTAGGATCATGTCCATAGTTCGACTGGGACTGGTTGGGAATGCAGGTGTCGGCACCTCCTACGGTGGAGGTGCTGACCCGGATTTGGGGACTGATGCCGAGCTATCTGTGGAAGTATGGACTTTTACCTTACCTGCCGGGGTTTGGTGTGCTGTGTGGCGGATGGGTGGCGGAGTCTTGGGACAGGGATACCGAGGCAGCGGCCTCGGGTGGTGGTCCCCATGATTGCCGCTCCGGCGGGCCTCATGACGGCGGTGGTGGCTCCTCCTCTTGGCCGTATGGGCGGCGAGAGGTCTAGCGGTAGGTGGCTCGGGCACGCCTTTGTCGCTGGTGCCCGAATCCGGATATGAGAGTTGGAGTTTGTCGCGCCTGCCCTGGGTCCATCGTGCGACACGGGTGAGCTACTGAGCGAAAGCTCCGCGCTTTGGCGCTGATGACGACAACGCTCGTGGGCGCTTCGGGCTCCGGGTGAAAACTTATGTCCATTCCGGACTCGGCAGTGGTGACGTTCTATGCCATTCTCCCTCCTGAGGGCGTTGTCGTGGAGTCTAGGTGTGCTAGGGCATGGCCACATGGCGTTGTACTCTGATCTCCCATTGTTCTCCTTTGGTAGTGTAGTTATGCGTGGTACCGAGATCTCAGGATCCACTTTTTAAGAGGGTTATATACCTCTCCACTATGCATCGTTCGGTCATGAATTTTGATCGGTGCTTTATCTATAAAGCCGGATGCGAGCCTGTTTTAAAAAAGAAAGTGTGTTTTTGGTATGCACATGAGAAACGAAGAACACAAAATAATCGACTGAACTTGGTTTAAGTGTCTGGGAATATCTTCGGAGACTTTGCTTCCGTACATTGTTCATACTCGACGACAATCGGATTGGCTTCTCAGCAGCATCGGACGGTAGTAGAAGACGAGTGGACTTGCTGGAGGAGGAATATCTTCTCTTCATTCCATTTTACAGGATCCAATCAAGATAAATGCAGAGCCAAACAACCAAAATGGGAAGGGCCACTGGTGTTTGTGGTCTTAGTGTACTTGTCATACGCCACATAATAATGAGCAGAAGGCGCCGCATGCCCATTGAGCTTCTTTTTGATGATGGTGTATGTGGCCCCGTGCACACTAACTTGGTGTGTGTCAATTAGATTCCAATGTAATGCACGTATGAATTTGTCCAACAGACCCATGGGGTGTATTGTTTGTCCTAATCGGCACCACATTTGTTGGCTACGGGGGAAATACTTTGGCCGGCTAACGTCATGAAATTCCTGTTGCCTCCCAATCCTTATGTTACCAGTGACTTGGTCGTGATAGCCACATGACTAATCTGTGTCATCAACCATCATAGTATGTGTTCTACGACAACATCAACTACATATCTATATCACATGTCTCCACCATAAGCTAGAGAGAAGAGAAATGGTGTGGTATATAAGCTAGAAAGAAGAGAAATGATGTGGTATATATTGAACGGGATCCACGTGTGATCTGTATGATGAAAAAAAAAATAGAAGTTACTAGCCATACAACTGAATTAAGTGGCATGGGAATTTCGATCGCTCATTATTTTCTACTTCTATCTTGCACCTACCGCTTTCCAGTAATATTAGGGCCACTGAGAACAAATGAACCAAAGTATAGTATTTATGTCAAGAACGGACGTTTGGAGGCTAAGCTCCATGGAGCTCGAAATTTTTGGAAAAAACAAATTTCAAACTTTTCGTTTTTAAAAAAGTCTGAAAAAATTATGCAAGTAAAGAAGGATATTATGTGTGTGTTAAATTTTTAGGATGAAATACCTTGAAATACGATCTGCACAGAAAAGACAAATTCATGGCTTGGTATGATGAATAGTATCATGTGTTAAAAACTTCAAATTTGTCTTTTTTGTAGAGGTCTCATTTCAACGGTTTTTTTTTTAAATTTACACACATGTGTGTTACGCCCTTACTTATCTCTATATATTTTTTTTGGATTTTTTGAAACGTAAAAATACGAATTTTCATAAATTTTGAAATTTTCATTTGGAGACCTCCATGGAGCTCGGCCTCCAAAAGCAATTTCCAATTTATGTCTTCTTTCGAACTTTATAAGATAGTGGAAGAGCCTCCCACTCACACTCCATTCATCGGAAATTACATACTTATAGGAGGGGAGGTAGGGCAGGGAAGAGTAGCCCCACCCAAGACATAAACACCAAAACGGATTTTTTTTTTAAAAACTAGTACCTATTTTGTACCAAATTCGAAAAGCATATGTTGATTTTGAAAAAAAAAATAGCACCACGTCGGCCTCTGGTGGGCCGAAGAGGTGCCAGTCGGCCATTGGGAGGCCGAAGAGGGGTCTGTCGGCCACCACCAGGCCGAAGAGGGGCCTGTCGGCGAGTGGGTGGCCGAAGAGGCCTGGCCGGCCTCCAGGAGGCCGATGGGCCCCCGGATAAGGCCGATGACTGTTTTCTTTCTCCTCTGACCAGTCCTTTCACCCTCCCCCGTCCTCCAGGCTCCCCATCTCCACCTCCCACTCCCGTTGCTCTCTGGTGCTTCCACCGTCGCGCCGATCTCTTCGCTCGTCCATGCATTTTTGTATCCAACCTGCGTAAACAATAGATCAGGGTGCTTTCCATAGGCCTATGGTATTGTTTTTTTGCTTCTAACTCAATCAAATGTTAACTTTCAACTCGACTGTGGATTTAGTTCTTATTGGTCACCGTCTGTTTGCAGGTAAATGGCTTGCCCATTTTGCCGAGCTCCAGGTGGCCCTTGTTTTGCCGTTGATTCAGGTGCGTCTGTATTCACTGTGGTGCTGGATCGTCGATGTTAAAGGCGTGTTGTAAGATTCTATATCTTGTTTATCTGACTGCGGCATATGGTTAATGTTGTTTTGGCAGGAATATATTCGAATGCGTTTGTTGATATGATTATGATGTTTGCTTCCATTCTTGTTGTAGTATGTTCCGTGCAGTGTTAGATCACATCTTGCTCGGTACATTGAGGAGTGCAGAGCTTTAGCTATTCGGAGGGGTGACACAGATATTGATCTTGCTCTTCACAACAGTGACGGTAACTTATACCATGTTCTGTTCAGACATGGTCGGATGAGCAGTAAATTCCATGGTCCTTCGTGGGAGGAACTTGTGAATAATTATGGTCTCCGTCATCGTGACATGATGACTATTAGGCTTGAGCACTATGGAACTATGATTAGTGTCGATTTTCATAGGGATGGTGTTATGTTGTTTCCTTTACTCTGTGTTGGTAAGTTTTTTGTTTGACTGATTTTTAGTTTTGTTTCAGCTTATATGTTTTGTTGTTCTGCTCAGTTTGTGAAATTATTTTTTTGTAGCTCTTGAGGATCTGAGTGAAACTCAGAGGGAACTTGTTGACAACTGTTTTTATAGTCGTGGTGTCACTCTGAATTATCATCAAATGTATGTCATGTCGCGGCAGCTTTTTGATGACAACTATATATTGTGTACTCCTTTTGTTCATAGGATGGATTCCATGAATGTTATTTCTCAACATATGATAAGCTTTGGTTTCGGGTATTTTTTATCTATTTTTTTGCTGTAGCATAATGTTTTAAATTTGTAAGCTGGATATCATATAACTTGATGTTTTTTGTCACGTTATTCCTACCATGGTTGTGAGGAGTTTGAAGGAATTTGTGTCAATTCCTAGGACTGGTTCTGTAACTCTTGAAATTACTTTGGATTTTGAAGATGATGATATATTTCTGAGCATTCCTTGTTCCTACTTCATTGGCTTGGGTGGTAGAATGGTGTTGAAGAAGGAAGGTTTCGTTAATTTTCTGCTGGCACCGTCTATTGAAGTCAATAGTTTGGTGCTCATAACCTTCAAAGAGCGTCAACATGAGCTAGGTGTTGTTTTCAGCTATCTGCCACAGTGATCGTATTGTCTTGCTCTACTATCCCCCATTTTCTTTTCCCGCCCTACTATCCCGACATATTCTTTCCCGCCATACTCTGCCGCCACTTTCTTTCCCGCCATACTCTGCCGCCACTTTCTTTCCTGCCATTCTTTACCGTCATTCTCTCCTGCCACTTTCTTTCCCGCCATTCTCTCCCGCCATTTTCTTTCCCGCCTTTCTCTCCCACCATTTTATTTCCGCCTTTCTCTCCCGCCATCTTCTCTTGTGAACCTATATAACCACATCTGCAGTAAGGTGGGTCAGCAGGCCCTTCGGTTCCCTTTCGCTCCCGCCATCCTTTCGCTCCTGCCATCCTTTCATGGAGATATCTCATCCTCATTATCCTTTTGATTGTAGTTTTCACTCTGGTATGTCCGATCGTCTTCTTCGTCTAGCTGCAAGTTTCAAGATGGATGATAGAGTAATTCCATGGGAGGAACTCATTGGTAGTGACACCATAATGAATGAGTTGGCTCACTCATTAGCTAGGAGTGGGTGGCCTCCCAGGACTTTTGAGGAGATACGGAAAGAACTTCTCAGGTTGCACGACAGATGGCAAAAGCAACTGCATAAGGGTGAATCTTACCTAGGATTGCTGTGAATAATTCAGATTTATGGTCAACAAATAGTGAGGACGAAGACGACCTCTTAATGCCGAGCACCAAGGTCAAGACTACCACATCGTCGATGACAAGATTTCTACATCGACAAAGGGGAAGAGTTCTACATCGATGAAGGGCAAGAGTTCTGCATCGACGGAGGACGAAGACGACCTCTTCATGCCGAGAACCAAGGTCAAGACTACCGCATCGTCGAAGGGCAAGAGTTCTGGATCAACAAAAGGAAAGAGACCTGCATCGACGGAGGATGATGATGATGCATTCATGTAGTACTGTTTTCTGTAGTGCTGTTTAATTTTAGTTGTACTGTTTAATTAAGTTGTAATGTTTAATTCAGTTGTACTGTTTAATTAAGTTGTAACGTTTAATTCAGTTGTACTGTTTAATTTAGTTGGGTGCATTTAGTTTGTAGTACTAGTGTTGTCTCTCTAAACCAATTGACCACTAAAATAGAACACGAATATGTCTCATACCTGAATATGTCTCATACATGAATATGTCCCATACATAAAACAGACATATGTCTCATACATAAATAGATAGTCATGTCTCATACGTAGGTAAATATATCACTACTGGGGACGGCGACGAATCTTGGGCTTCCTCAGACATGGACCGGAAGGCGATAAGCGTTGAGGCGGTGGACGAGTGTTACGATGACCATGACCATAGACCACCTCGTCCGTCGGTGTCTGTGTCTCCTGCGTCGATAATGGTGGTGGAGTGACAAGAACTGTCTCCGAGATATCATAGGTGTTTGCACCTCGGTCATCGTCCTTGCCGTCACCGGGTATGTACGAACCAGGACCAGTAAACATAGGTGACTGAACTGAAGTCATGAACGGTTGCGACTGGTTGCCGACTGCGGTAAAGTAAAACATGTAAAGAATGACTGCGATAAAATTGATTTATGAGTCTACAATTTTTAAAAGAATGTACAAAGTAAAGTTACCTAGGTCCATATGATAAAGCCAAGAAGAGCCCTGGGGTTGTGAAGGACGTGGCTGCTGGTAGCAAGGACCTGCTTCTCAGTAAACTCATCTAGTTTGACCAAATAAATTCGTATTTACGCTGCTGGTTCTGCTTGCATAAATTTTTGAACAAGTTCATCAACCGTTTGTTCTTGAACTGTAAGAAAAAATTTGCACCCAGATGGCGCATGCACCACCGGCTTTGCAAGTCCTTCCAAGGTGTTGGCTCTGCAGTTGTTGGATTACTCGGTGTCTTCATGGCCTTCAATATACCAGGATGTCTGTCATGAATGACACACACATTTGGTCGGTCCTTCACGATCACAATTTTAACTTGCCGGAAGAACCATACCCAGCTCGGAAAGTTCTCACCCTCCACAAATGCCATGGCTAGTGGGATGATTTGGTTGTTCCCTTCCACACCAATAGAAGTCAGGATTTGCCCTTTGTACTGACCAGTCAGGAATGTACCAGCCACACACATCATAGGAGGACAATGCCGGAAAGCTTCGATGCACATACGAAAGAGAAGAATACTCATTTCAACACCTTGTAATCTGGTATAATCTCCAACCTCATGTGTTGTATGTTAACATAAGTGCCGGGATTCCTCTCCTTCAGTATGTCAAGGAGACGGACAACATTATCATATGAGTCGAAGAACGTCCCAAACCTTTCCTCCATATCCTTCTGCTTAGCCCTCCAAGCCTTCCCATATGGAATGTCATAATTCCATATGACCTTCACTGTTGTCTGGATATGTTTTGCTTCCATGTCTTTCTTCTCAACTATCTTAGTATACATGAGTTGCACTATGAGAGTTGAAGTCAGGTTTGGATGACGAACTAACAGGTTTTTCCTCACACAATTATGCGGGACCACATTGGTGACAACCCAGTGGATGTTATACTTTGGCACGTGGCCGTGCACCTTCGCAGGACAACCTGATTCAACACACTTCACAGTATATTTTGTTGGACTCGATATGTGTGTCCGGAAAACCCTTTGCGTAGACATAGTCCACTTTATCACCGCATACTTCAATGTTTTCTTTGTGTCAAACATAGCCCCGATCTGGACTTGGTTCAGATTATATTGACATGGAGTCTCATGGCCATCGTTGACAGTAATGCCAGCGGATATGTCCCAATCCCATGCAGAAGGAATCGATACCTTCACTTCATCCTCGGAATTTTCAGAATCGAGATTCTCCGCAAACCCATCCTTTTCCTCTTCCTCCATCACCCTCTGCATTTCATCGCCTTCCTCATCCCCATCAGCAACACTAGAGGTGGCTAATACTATCGACTGAATACTCTGCCCAGTATAATGACCACTAACATTGTGTGGCACATAATCTGACTCTTTCTCGGCTTGGCTAGCATCCACATCCGGTGGTTGTGACCCGGATACATAAATCTCGTTAGCCACTTGACTACCCTGGCCTGGTTCATACCCCACCCTGAGTTGTACAATATTCTCCTCCTTCGCCACTGGTTGCACTAGGGCATATGGATGGATTCTTCGGTCTCTGGAACGACTTAACAGGGACAAGCAATGTTGGCTCCTATCTATCAGAATCAACTCCCACTTGACATTTTACAGGATTTGGTCCACAATGCATGAATACTGACGGAACAAACTTCAGGATCCAGCCCAAAACTAGTAGTCAACTAGTGCTTCAACTGCCTGATCTCCAGTCTGTCCGGGTCTGAAAGTGTCATGACGCATTTCTTAAACTCGCTAAGATCAACCCCTAACTCATTATATCGAACATTACCAGGGCCGTAATACATAGTGAAATTTACGGATTCAGACATTTTCACCTGTCAGACATTGCCAGCTTCTCATTAATCGCAACGAACAAATTTACACTAAAATAAACCTACACTAAAATATACCTACGTACACTAAATAAACCTACACTAAAATAAACCTACACTAAAATAGCAAGCTTCCACTAAAAATGACTACACTAACTAAACTAAATAAACCTACACTACCAACACGTACACTAAAATCACTACACTACATAAACTAATTTTACGTACATTAAAAAAACTAACCTAAACTAACAAAAAAAGGTATACCTTCGACACGTGTGTGCCCTTCTTCTTCCTCTCCACCACACCACCTTCTCACCATTCACACCTCCACCACCCCACCATGTCTCCTCCAAACGAACAACAAACTACCCCAGGGCAAAAAATGAGACCGTACGACGGTGGAGATGGGCACGATCTATTGTTTTAGTGGATTGAATAGGAAAATGGGTGGAGGATGGAGGAGATCGGGGGGGGGGATTCAGAGAAGAAAAACGAGAGAGAGAGAGGATGAGCAGCCAGCAATAGAGGAAGAAGAAGGTACCAGCGGTCGGGCCTTATCCAGGGGCTCTTCGGCCTCCTGAAGGCCGACGTGACCTCTTCAGCCTCCCGTGGGCCGACGGCAGCCTCTTCGTCCACCCATGGGCCGATGGGCCCTCGTCGGCCACCAGCAAGCCAACCGGTCCATCGTCGGCCCACCAGAGGCCGAAGGGGTGCTATTTTTGATTTTTTTCATTATCGACATACGCTTTTCGAATTTGGTACAAAATAGGTACTAGTTTTGAAAAAAACTCCCCAAAAAGTATGAAAAGCCACTAGTAGAAAACTGACCTTTCATCCGGAGCACTAGTCCCGACTGGATTTGGGCCTGGGACTAATGTGAGCATTAGTCCGGTTCCAATGGCTAGGAGAGGATGGGGGCACGGTCAGGAATAGTTCCGATTCAAATGGGACCTCTAGTCCCGGTTGGTGATACCAACCGGGACTAAAGGGGTCGCAGGGGCCCCAGCCTACTGCAACCTCTTTAGTCCTGGTTGGTATCACCAACCGGACTAAATATAGACCTTTAGTCCCGGTTGGTATATCCACCCGGGACTCAAGATATACCTTTAGTCCCGGTTGGTATATCCATCCGGGACTAAAGTCTTCCCTATATAAAGCTGCTTCGTCAGCCTGGGTCCAAGCTTTCTCTTCTCTCTGTTTTCCCTCCCCAAGGTCGAGTTCATCCTCCATTTTTGCCAAGATTTGTCAAGATTGGCGAGACCCCATCTATCCAAGGGTTCTAAAAGGTTACCAACTTCATCCTTTCGTCTCTCATTGCTAGTTTAGCTCGTTTCATGCTCTATAAGTATAGTTATTTGTGGGTTTTAGTTTGGGAGTAATTATGTGGGAGTTTATTTGATTTATATGCAATTTGAGCTCAAATTAACTTCTTAGTTTGCGTATGTATATGTGTGGTTTACTTAGCGCCTTCCCGTCCCCGTCCTCACCGTCTTCGATCGCCTGCGCCGTCCCGTCACCAGCACTACCTTGGTGATCCTGTTGATCTTATCCTTTTTGTAAAAAAAATCTTATTTGTATGATTTAGATAGTTACTTGTATAATTTTTTTACTTGTATGACTTTTCGTTATATATAGTGCCCTGATTTTGATATCCGTCCCCGTTGGCCCTCGTCGGGTTTATGATTCGTATATGGTCTATTATCTTTTATAACTATTTGTTTCATTTCGTGTTTATGACAATTATGCCCATTAAGTTGACATAGATATTTTTATCTATGAGGCATGTGAAAAGGAAATTGCAACCGACCCTCTTGTTAAGAAGTTAAATTTAGTTGAAAAAGAAAATGATTATTTGAAAGAAAAATTGAAAACAATTGAAGAAGAGAAGATGAAATTGGAGTTGTATATTTCTGATGTCGTCGATGATCACAAGATCAAGATGGATGCAATGCGCTTGGAGATTAGAAAGATTAAAACACATGACATTAGTAAAGAGGCTTCGTCTCGGTATGTTGTTGGATCTATTATTATCTTAGTTGTGATTTTGATCGCATTTGTTGTTGCATTTAAATGCTTTAGATAGTTGTATGTTGTTTTAGAGAAGTATGTATGAACTTTATGTATATATTTTTGCAATAATAACATTTGGTCACTACTCTACTTTGGTTTTAATGTGATCAACTTGTATTAATTTGGTCACTTCTATGTTGTGTAATGAAGATGAGCCGGCAATGGATGTACGATGACCGACACTCTCCCGAGTTCATTAATGGCCTGCATAACTTGATCTTGTTGCTGAGGCAAACACGCGGAATGGTTTTATGTGTTGTCCATGTGGTGTCTGTAAGAATAATAAGGATTACTCTACCTAAAAAATCATTCACAGCCACCTACTTTAGTCCGGTTTCATGTCCGACTATAACGGTTGGACCAAGCACGGAGAAAGAGGGGTTATAATGGAAGACAATGAAGAAGAGGAGGAGGATGACAACTATCCTACGTTCCCTGAATACGATGGTACTACAATGGGGAAAGCTGAAGAAGAGGCATCAGATGAGCCTGCTGATGATCTAGGTCGGGCCTTTGTTGATGCACCAAGAAATTGCGAAAGTGAAAAGGAAAGTTTAAAGTTGGAGCGCATGTTAGAGGATCACAAAAAATTGTTATACCCAAATTGTGAAGATGACAAGAAAAAGCTGGGTACCACACTGAAATAGCTGCAATGGAAGGCAGAGAATGGTGTATCTGACAAGGGATTTTAAAAGTTGCTGATAATGATAAAGAAGATGCTTCCAAAGGATAACTAATTGGCCGCCTCTACGTACGAAGCAAAGAAGGTTGTCTGCCCTCTAGGATTAGAGGTGCAGAAGATACATGCATGCCCTAATGGCTGTATTCTCTACCGTGGTGAGGTGTACGAGAATTTTAATACATGCCCGGTATGCGATGCATTGCGCTATAAGATCAGCCCCGATGACCCTGGTGATGTTGAGGGCGAGCGCCCCAGGAAGAGGGTTCCTGCCAAGGTGATGTGGTATGCTCCTATAATACCATGGTTGAAACATTTGTTCCAAAACAAGGAGCATGTTGAGTTGTTGTGATGGAACAAAGAAGACCATAAGAAAGACGCGATGTTGAGTGTAACCGCTACGGGGTCACAGTGGAGAAAAATCGAGAGAGATTTCCCGTACTTTGCAGATGACACAGGGTACTTATGGTTTGGTCTATTGGAAATATGACCTAGAGGCAATAATAAAGTGGTTATTATTATATTTCCTTGTTCATGATAATCGTTTATTATCCATGCTATAATTGTACTGATTGGAAACTCAATTGCATGTGTGGATACATAGACAACACTGTGTCCCTAGTATGCCTCTAGTAGACTAGCTCGTTGATGAAATATGGTCAAGGTTTCCTAGACATAGACATGAGATGTCATTTCATAACAGGATCATATCATTAGGAGAATGATGTGATGGACAAGACCCAAACTATTAACGTAGCATATGATCGTGTCAGTTTATTGCTATAGTTTTCTGCATGTCAAGAATGTGTTCCTATGACCACGAGATCATGCAACTCACTAACACCGGAGGAATACCTTGTGTGCATCAAACGTCGCAACATAACTGGGTGACTATATAGATGCTCTACAAGTATCTCCAAGGGTGTCTATTAAGTGGGCATGGATCAAGACTGGGATTTGTTACTCCGTGTGACAAAGAGGTATCTCCGGGCCCACTCGCTAATACAACATCACTATAAGCCTTGCAAGCAATGTCTAAAGTGTTAGCCATGGGATCTTGTATTATGGAACGAGTAAACAGACTTGCCAATAACTATATTGAACTAGGTATAGATATACCGACGATCGAATCTTGGGCAAGTAACGTACCGAAGAACAAAGGGAACAACATACAGGATTAACTGAATCCTTGACATAGAGGTTCAACCGATAAAGATGTTCGTAGAATATGTAGGTAACAATATGGGCATCTAGGTCCCCCTATTTGTTACTGACCGTAGAGGTGTCTCGGTCTTGTCTACATAGTTCTCGAACCCGCGGGGTCTGCACACGTAACGTACGGTGACATTTTGATAGTATTGAGTTATGTATGATGTTGACCGAAGGTTGTTAGGAGTCCTGGATAATATCTAGGACATAACAAGGAGCTCCGGAATGGTCCGAAGGTAAAGATTTATATATAGGAAGTCCTATTTTGGTCATCGGAAAAGTTTTGGGTATTTCGGTAGTGTACCGGGAGTGTCGGGAGGGTACTGGGGGCCATCAGGAGGGGTGTCTCGACCCAGAGGACCTCTTGGTCTATGGGAGGAGTCAAACCATCCCCTAGTGTGCTGGATGAACCACTCGCTAAGGCCCATGCGGCTAGGGATTGGAAAAACCCAAAGGTGGAAAGGTGGAAAGGGTTTCCAAGTGGAGAGGAGGAGTCCTACTCCTAGTTGGATCGGAGTAGGACTCCTCCATCTACAATTTCGGCCAACCCTTGAGGGTTTGAGGCTGCCTCCTCCCCTCCCCCCTCCTATATATACTAGAGGATTTAGAGGGGATAGCTAACCCTAATTGGCACGTGCTCCCTCTACATCTAGATCGTTTTCTCCTCTAGTCTAGTTCGACGATGCTTAGGCGAAGCCCTGCCGGAATAGTTCCACCACCATCGCCGCCATGCCGTCACGTGATGTCTAATACACAACCTTCTTCTTGTAGACTCGTGTTGGGCCTCCAAGCGCAGAGTTTTGTAGGACAGTAGCAATTTTTCCCTCAAGTGGGTGACCTAAGGTTTATCAATCCGTGGGAGGCGTAGGATGAAGATGGTTTCTCTCAAGCAACCCTGCAACCAAATAACAAAGAGTCTCTTGTGTCCCCAACACACCCAATACAATGGTAAATTGTATAGGTGCACTAGTTCGGTGAAGAGATGGTGATACAAGTGCAATATTGATGGTAGATATAGGTTTTTGTAATCTGAAAAATATAAAAAAAGCAAGGTAGCAAGTAACGAAAGTGAGCACAAACGGTATTGCAATACTTGGAAACAAGGCCTAGGGTTCATACTTTCACTAGTGCAATCTCTCTCAACAATACTAACATAGTTGAATCATATGTAAATACCTCTCGTGTGACAAAGAGTTCACTCCAAAGTCACAAATATCAGAGAACAAACAAAGAAATTATTGTAGGGTACGAAACCACCTCAAAGTTATCTTTTCTGATCAATCTTATGAGCTATCCCTATAAGTGTCACGAACAGCCCTAGAGCTTGTACTAAGATAACACCTTAAGGTACACATCAACCAAAACCCTAATGTCACCTAGATACCCCAATGTCACCTCGAGTACCCGTGGGTTTGATTATACGATATGCATCACATAATTTCAGATTCATCATGTTCAGTTCAACACAAAGAACTTAAAAGAGTGCCCCAAAGTTTCTACCAGAAAGTCAAGACAAAAACGTGTGCCAACCCCTATGCATAGATTCCCAAGGTCACGGAACCCGCAAGTTGATCACCAAAACATACATCAACTAATCAATAGAACATCCCATTGTCACCACTAATATCCCATCGCAAGATATACATCAAGTGTTCTCAAATCCTTAAAGACTCAATCCTATAGGAGAACTTCAAAGGAAAAACTCAATTCATCACAACAAGATAGAGAGGGGAAAACTCCATATGATTCATCTATATCAATAAAGCTCGCGATACATCAAGATCGTGTCATCTCAAGAACACAAGATAGAGAGAGAGAGAGAGATCAAACACATAGCTACTGGTACATACCCTCAGCCCCGAGGGTGAACTACTCCCTCCTCGTCATGAAGACCGTCGGGATGATGAATATGGACTCCGGTGATGGTTTCCCTCTCCGTCTGGTTGCCGGGACGGGCTCCCAATTGGTTTTTCGTGGCTCTGGAGGCTTGCAGCGGCGGAACTCCCGATCTAGGTTCTGCGTTGGGGTTTTTGGAATTTATAGGAATTTATGGCTGTGGAAACGAGTCAGGATGGGCCACGAGGGAGTCACAAGCCTAGGGGCGCGCCCCTGAGGCTTGTGACTGCCTTGTGGGTCTTCTGGCCCAACTCCAACTCTCCCTGGGCTTTTTCTGGTCCATAAAAATTCACCATAGATTTTTATTCCATTTGGGCTCCGTTTGATATTCCTTTTCTGTAAATAGGTTAGTCCCAAAAATAATATAAAGTTGTAGTAAAATGATTGTAAAACATCCAAGAATGATAATATAACAGCATGGAACAAGCAAACATTATAGATACGTTGGAGGCGTATCATCGCGCTACCGGAAAAATCATCTACCTCTCCGCTCCCTCTTGCTGGATCAAGAAGGCAGAGATCGTCATCGAACTGGATGTGTGCTGAATGTGGAGGCGCCATCTGTCCGGCGCTAGATCGGAAGGATCGTGATCAGGATCGCGAGACAATTCGTGATTTGATCGCAGAACGGATCTTGATGGGATCGTGGGACGGATCGTGATTGGGTCGCGAGAAGGATCATGATAGGATCGCGGGACGCTCAGCGATTTGGATTGCAAAGACGTTCGACTACATCAACCGCGTTTCTTAATGCTTCCCACTTAGGAACCTAAAAGGGTATGTAGATCCACTCTCCCTATCATAGATGCTCATCACCATGGATAGATCTTGCGTGTGCATAGCAAATTTTGTGTTTCCCATGCAACGTTACCCAACAGTGGCATCTGAGCTAGTTCTATATATAGATGAGATCTCAAGTAGAACAAAAAGGAGTTTGTGGGTGTTGATATTCAGATTGCTTCCTCCCTTGGTCTTTTCTTGTTTTGGCGGTATTGTGAGATGAAGCGGCCCGGACCAACATTACTCGTATGCTTATGAGAGACCGGTTCCATCAACTGACATGTAACTTTTTTGCATAAAGATGGCTGGCGGGTGTCTGTTTCTCCCACTTTAGTCGGATCGGATTTGACAAAGACGGTCCTTGAGAAGGTTGAATAGAATTTTTTGTATCACCGTTGTGATTTTTGCGTAGGTAAGAATTGTTCTTGCTAGATACCCGTAGCAGTCACGTAAAACTTGGAACAACAATTAGAGGACGTCTAACTTGTTTTTGCGTGGTATGTTGTGATGTGATATGTCCAATTACATGATGAGATATATGTGATATATGAGATGATCATGTATTGTATAGAATATCACGACTTGCATGTCGATGAGTACGGCAACCGGCAGGAGCCATAGGGTTGTCTTTAATTATTTTCGCCATTTTGCGTTACTTTATCGCTATGAGTTAGCAATAGTTGTGGAAGCAACAGTCGACATCACAACCTCATGGTGACACATTGATGAAGATCATGGTGTCATGCCGGTGACGATGGAGATCATGTCGGTGCTTTGGTGATGGAGATCAAAAGCACAAGTTCAGGGCCATATCATGTCACTTATGATTTGCATGTGATGTTAATCCTTTTATGCATCCTATTTTGCTTAGGACGACGGTAGCATTATAAGGTGATCCCTCACTTAAATTCAAGATAAATTGTGTTCTCCCCGAGTGTGCACCGTTGCGAAAGTTCGTCGTTTTGAGACACCACGTGATGATCGGGTGCGATAGACTCTACGTTCGCATACAACGGGTGCAAGCCAGTGTTGCACGTGTGGAACACTTGGGTTAAACTTGAAGAGCCTAGAATGTACAGACATGGCCTCGGAACACAAGAGACCGAAAGGTCGAACATGAGTCATATTGTAGAGATGATCAACATGAAGATGTTCACCATTGTAACCACCTCAACTAACAAGATGATAATACTTGAGTTGGTGTATTTGGATCATGTGACACTTGAATGACTAGAGGGATGTTAATTTGAGTGGGAGTTTTTAAGTAATATGATTAACTAAACTCATTATCATGAACATAGTCAAAATATCTTTACAAATTATATTGTATATTACTAGCTCGCGCTGTAGCTCCCTTGAATTTTTTATATGTTCCTAGAGATAGAGTTGAAGATGATAGTAGCAATAATGCGGACTGAGTCCGTGATCTGAGGATTGTCCTCATTGCTGCACAGAAGGCTTATGTCCTTAATGCACTGCTCAGTGCGCCACCCCCCTCAAGCGTGATCTATAGATGTTGTGAACATCTTACAGGCATGTTCTGATGACTACTTGGTAGTTTAGTGCGTCATGCATTATGGCTTTGAATTGAGTCTCCAAAATGTTTTGAACGTCATGGAACATATGAGATGTTCTAAGAGCTGAAATTGGGATCTTAGTCTCGCGCCCGTTGTCGGTGTCAAAACCGGCGGATCTCGGGTAGGGGGTCCCGAGTTGTGAGACTAGGATCGGTGGTAACAGGGGACGAAGGAGACGATGTTTACCCAGGTTCTGGACCTCCTATGGAGGTAAATCCCTATGTCTTGCTTGATTATATTGATGGTATGAAGGTAACAGAGTTGATCTACCTCGAGATCGAATAGCTAAACCCTAGAAAGGTTTCTTTGCACTACAATCTAAACCCCCCGGCTTATATAGACATCAAGGGTACCTAGGGTTCACACATGGTCAGTTGCACATCGAAGGGAAAAACATGCCTATCTACTATTTCAAAGTTGGAGGACATGCCATGACTCCTGTAGTTTCCACCCTAGCGACGGGGCCTTCGATCAATCGAATGCCCATCAAGTGGCCCATATGGTCCGGCCCATGACAAACAAGTCGGCCATGCGAGGACCCCTTAAACTAGGACACCCTCAATAGCCCTCGGACTAGCCTCCAATGCCGAGGTATAATATATGGACAATCTTGCGCGTCAAAGTCTTCGGCTTGCGAGGCGAGTCCCTATATCCTTACTTTTTCAGCAACCATCCAGTCATCGGGTGAAATCCCAAGCGTCTCAAACTTGCGGGGCCCATTGTAATAACTTTTAGCACTTCTTGATCCTCGTGCACAGAGGGGAGACGAGTGGTTCAACAACTTTTTACAAGACTTCCCCTCCCAGAAAGGAGGCACCACCTATTTAAACAAGCTTAATCGTGGTCTGGGCCACATCTTCTTCTTCCTCCCCATCAGAAAAAACCTTCAGTGAGAGATCACCACAAGAACATGGCGAGCGCCCCCAGCTCTTCCTCTCACCCTCACGGCTCTCGTCCCCGGGATTGGACAAGCTTCTCTGTATCCCTCCTTCGACTACGTGACCTTGAGACCAAAGGGTATCTTCCTTCCTCGGATATAGTGGTTACCTGTGCCAGTTTGACTTCTTTCAATGGCGAAGACTTCACAGAAAACTTCCCTAGTCCTCAAAAGGGAGAGCAAGTATGCCTCGTGCCCTTCCTCTTGTGGGGTCTCGGGTTCCCCATTCATCCTTTCCTAAGGGGATTATTGGACTTCTATGGGATCCAGCTCCATCATCTCACCCCTGGGTCCATCCTTCATATCTCGGGTTTCGTCACCCTTTGTGAGATGTTTTTGGCCTGCGAGGCACATTTTGGATTGTGGAGGAGGTATTTCTGTCTTGTCCCCCATACTTGGGTGAGACAATCCAGGAAGTCAGAGGAGCCGAAGTATGCCCATTGCTGGGATAGGGTATCCAGTGGGGATACCGAAGAAGGAGTCCGAAGAATGGTCTTCGGAGTGGTTTTATATTGAGTACGTCCCCTTATTCGATCCATCTCGAAGGGGTTTACCCAAATACTCCGACTCCCCTTTGAGAAAAAGGTTCAACTGGCGACCGAAGAGCCCATCCCAAGAAGACGACACTGAAGGGCAACGCTTGGCGGCCTACGTAAGGCTACTAGCTCATCACAAATTGACCATGATTCACGTAATGGCCACCGCTCTCACCCGATGTCTTCAGCCTCTTCAACAAAGGATACAACCCTTGTGGAGATACAGCGGGACGAGTGACACCACCTGATCTCGACGGCTAGGCCCTGCCAATTAAGCAGCATTAGAGGCCACACTTGCCGATCTGTACAAAGGGAAAAAAGAAGATTTTGTTCGGCTACCGGCCAAGGAGGGTTACTCAAGTTACAATCCCATCGGATGGGTAAGCCTTTCGACTTTGCGACCTATGTTCGGATTTTTTTTTGTTTGCCCTTTTTGACCGAAGCCTCAATCCTGCTTACACAGGAGTGGAGGAGCTTTGTCGAGAATGTCAACTATCTAGCTCCCCAACCCAAGAACTATTCTCGTGACGATGACCCCGGATTCCATGACGATCCGGAGTTGTCAATCAAGTTTGAAGGCGGTTTTTACCAAGAGAGCCTTGATGGCTCAAAGGTGGCTATCATAGCCAACCATCCCGGATCACTCCCTTCCCCGACCACAAGCGAGAAGAAGAAACCTTCCCGTAAGAGGCAAGCATCCTCCATCGACCCAAACGTGCCGGCCTCTGCCCCCAAGCGTCGTTGGTCCATGTGACGAACGTCGGCGGCGGCAGCAACGCCCGGACCGGACGTCAATAGGAATCCTTCATGTGAGCCGGTCGTGGGGAACACCACGACCACTCCTACAACCATTCAAGGTAATTTTTTCGGTCGTTTAATCCATTATTATCTCTAGGATTCTTTAGGGGATCTTATGCCGAAATACTCAGGAAACAAGTGCAGCCATCTTTGGTTGCTGATGTTGCCGAGGTACCTGCCCATGCTCATGAGTCGAGGTCCTCTGCTCATGTTGAACCTGTCACGGAGGCCCTTATGGACAGTCAGGTCCCTGAAGACTCTGGGACGTGATACCAGTCACCAAATCGGAGGTGGAGAGTGCTATGCACCATCGGCGATGGCGAGAAGCACTGCACCACCAGGCGTTTTCCAAACAATAGTTTAATGCTTTATGTTCGGTAGACGCATACATTGGAGTTTGCCGAGCTAGGCTTGAGGAAGTCGTGAAACTGATGGCGTCCAGCCTAACGGTGAGTGATTATTTTCAAGAATCCGGGCCCCACATGTAAACCTACGATCCCCTGAAACAGGACTCAAGGCAGCAAAATGAGAAGTTAGCCCTGGAATTGGAGGCGAGACGAACAGAGGTGCAAGGCATGAAGGCCAAGCTGGAACAAGTGAAGAATTTCACCTGGGAGGCGCATGGTCCTTTGTAGCAGCCGGGTCTATAGGAGAGCTGCAAAAAGATTTAGATGCTTCCCGAGAATCTCATAGGTATGCTGAGTCCCATCATGAGGCCGGTTGCCGTTCGTTGCAATGAAACCTTGACAAGAAGGAATGGCTCCAGGCGGAAAGCAAGCAGCATGACAAAGAAATTGAGAGTTTAAAGACTCAATTGGCCAAGGCCCAAGAAGAGAACCAGAAGTTACAGAGGGGCATGTTCGGTAAGTGTGATTATAACATTTAGGGGCACTATTTATACATGAAACGTGATGAACATGCCTTGTCTCAAGTTTAGGTCTCCTAACCGGGCGGCCTGAAGAAGAGGTTGGATCCTACCGGGGTAGCCTGCTGAAGGAACTGTCCGCCATTCATGAGCAGGCTCGGAAGGCTATGAGAAGCATGGTAAAAGAATTGTGGCTTGCCGAGAAATCTCCGGAGGGGATGGCCAAACTGACTGATCGGTTCAAAGGAGCCCGAAGTCGGTTAGAGTTATGAAAGACATCGGCCTGTCGTAAGGGAGCGGGAGAGGCATGGGCAATGATCAAGACTCGGTATACCGGCCTTGACCCCAAGCATATGGCTCGGGTTGGGCCAATAGGGCTTGATGGGCAAGAAGTGCCACTTCATTTGGTGTATGACCAAGTGATGCCCGCCGCTCGTCTCTCCCAGGAAGATTGCATCCTAGATGTATTAATAGACAATCTAGACCAGCAGCCAGATGAGTGATTTTTTGTAACTATGTACTTTAAATCAAAAATTGCTCTATCTGTGTGTAAAACCCTGTCTTAACCGGCCATCGGCTTTGACCTCTCACTACAGGAATCATGCACTTTGCCGTCAGCCATCCCGGACGGCAAAGGCATGCATCCCGGACGGCAAAGGCTTTGCCGTCCGCCAATAGACGGCCAACCATCCGACTAAACTAGCCACAGTAAAGGGCGCTTTGCCGTCAAAGGAATTTGAATCTTTGCCGTCCGCCAGCGAACGGCAAAGGGCCTAGACGACACACGTGGCAACTTAGCTCCGTTAAGGCCTTAATGGCGTGCTTTGCCGTCTGCTGGCAGACAGCAAAGACCTGCCGTCTGCCAGTGGGCGGCAAATCACCTTTTTTTGCCAGCCTAGGTGGGTTCTTTACCGTCAGCTGGCAGACGACAAAGAACCCTTAGGTCTTTGCCGTCTGCCAGCGGACGACAAAGCACCTTTTTTTGCCAGCCTAGGTGGGTTCTTTGCCGTCAGCTGTCAGACGGCAAAGAACCTTAGGTCTTTGTCGTCTGCCAGCGGACGGCAAAGAACCCACCTAGCCAGCCCCAGGTTGCACAGGAAGCTGCCATGTGGCCACTTTGCCGTCCGTTGGCAGACGACAAAGCTCTTTGCCGTCTGCTAGCAAATGGAAAAGTGGCTATATAGCCCCCATTTTTTTTCTTAAAATCATTCAATTTGAAACATATATATCCAACAATATCACATATATATCCAACAATACAAGCATACCAACAATAAGCTAAAACAAGCATATACAAACAATAAGTTCCAACATACAAGTCCAACATATATACAAGTTTGCAACAAGACACAATGGTTTCCAACAACATATCCATACATACGTATCCAAAACAAGTTTCCATAAACACAAAGGAAGCAGAAGTAGAAGAGTACGATCCATCAATGCACTCTTCCTCATCTATAGAAAATCTGCAAAGTAGGAAAGATGATAGTTAGAAGAAGAAGAAGAAGACTAGCTAGAAGAAAAAGAAGAAAAAGAAGAAGAATAAGAAGAAGAAAAGAAGAAGAAGAAGAAGAATTTATCTTCTCTTTCTTTTTCTCCTCTCCTCTCCTCTTCTCCAAGGTAGTAATGCCATTTCCTAGCTAAGATAATTATAGATCATTATTGAGCTATCCTAGGTAGTTATGCCATTTTGTACCTAAGCAAGCTAATTATGTCATAAATGAACTAGCTAAGCTAGTTATAGATCATTATTGAGCTATACTAGGTAGTAATGCCATTTTCTAGCTAACTAAGCATATTAAGTCATTTTGGAGGAAAAAAAATGCTAAGTATAGGTCATTTTATAGCTATCCTAGGTAGAATATACCATTTTCTAGCTAACTAAGCATATCAAGTCATTTTTGAGGAAAATAAGCTAAGTATAGGTCATTTTGGAGCTAAGTAGGTCATTTCTTAAGCTAAGTATGCATTTGTTAATGAAAACACTTGGAAAAACTTACCATCAACACGGAGGTGGGGGACCGGTAGGGTTTGGGCCAGGGTGAGACGTAGAAGGACCAGTCGGGGTTGCGGCAGACGTAGAAGGATCGGTCGATGCTTGTCGGGAGGCATGCTGCACCAAAGATCATTTGCAATGTCTCCTTAATTAGCATGATGCAACTCAAATGTGAATACTAGTAACTAATGACCATTTAAATGAAACTCACCGTGGGCGCTATAGCAATATGGGGCATCGACGGAGGGGTCTGACCATTGTTCTGGCACACGGTCTGCACATTTTGTTTTCATGAGTCATTCATATTAGTTAGTGATGAAACGAACATTATGTGCATGATTTGGCTAATATGCAGGAGAAACTTACCACGAGGAGCTCGTATAGGGCCCGGTGAGACGCGTCGTTCCGGTTCCTCTCCACCTCCAACAGCCTAGCCGTCCTCTCCTCCATGTCCCTCTCCCTCTGTGTCGCCTGCCTGTTTGCCTCCGCCAGAAGCTCCTGGGCCCTAGGCTCAATGGTGAGCTCCATTGGCTGTGGACGAGGCCTTATCTCAGGATCAGAGCTCTTCTGGCGCTTCTTGATCTTTGGGAGAGTTCTAGGACAACGTATCAGTCCATCCCCAATGGCTACCGAGCCATGGGGCCTCCCGCCACCAGATATCATCACGAGCTCTGGATCAAAAGGACTCTGGCTCGGGTTGAAGTCCTCCCCTTTCCTCGCCTTCCCCTCATCCCTATACCTCACGAGCTTGTTGTTGGAGGAGATGTTGCTGAAGCTCTCTGGATGATCGAGGTCATCCTCAGAGAATGCCTTGGCCTTCTTGTACGAGGCAATATGGGCCATGGCATAGAGGTCGAATAGAGGTGGCACCTCCTTCTTATTTTCTCGCGCCTAAAAGAGAGGAACCCTATATTAGTTAAGGGCTCAAGCTAGCATGAAGAATGAAATTGCATGAATCATGAAGCAAACCACATACCCAATTATTCCCGTACTCAAGCAGGTTGGAGCTCCCTTGATGGTGTGGCACACCCCTCATTTGGGCACGCTTATCCCTGGCCTTGTTGTGTTCGGCTAGCCATTCGGGAGAGCACCACTCATCCACCAATGCCTCCCAACAGTCCATCCTATTTGGACACCATCTCGGGAGCACCTAAGTTAGACAAGAGAAATTTCAGTGCTACGCCTACGAATCAAATCAAAGAAACTAAGTACAAGGCCTTAGGAATAGATAATTACCTTCATTAGCTTCTCCTTACTAAGATAATTTTTGTGGCACTTCTTCTTGGCCCTCTTAATGTTATTCGAGGTGTAGTAGTCTCGAATAGCCTGCACCCAAGCCTCGTGCCGTAAGTTCTGAAGTAGGCGCTTGCACTCGGCTTCGAGAACAACAGCCGTTGTCGCCTCGTCTTCCTCAAGACACCTATAGAAGGTATGCAATCAAACAAGACAACACATTAGACACTGATTAGTACAATCACTAGGTGTTGTTGATTTTTAATTCTGTAAAGGAGAAATTACCCAAAAGTGACAGATCATAATGTCAGCCACCGTCTCGCACAAGACATCGTTGACCATCTCCTTCAGCGGGGCCGGGGTAGCCTTGTACAGCTCCCATGTCAGTGCTACCTGTGGAGCCTCACCCTCACCGGGCAACTGGACCTTCCCTAGGAAGTGGTGCTGGAGAAGCACACCAAGGACCTGGTTGGGCCTGCGGACACCCTGCTCGTATTTCCAACCCCTACAGTAGGACAAGGCCAACACATTAGATATTAATTTGAAGAAACATGAAGGCAAAAGGTTAAAAAAGAGTAAATGCACTTACTTCTCCGCATTAGGCGCAATAAACCACCTCTGCTCATGGGTCGTCGGCACGGGCGGCAGCTTTGTACAACCATGCTGGTAGACCTCTTGCCCTCCTCAACCAGCTCACCCTCGCTATAGGTGTCCTCAGACAAGTAATTGTCCTCGTCACCATCAGCATGGCCACTAGCCTCCGGAGTCACGTGGGACGAAGACTCTGGGACCCGAGTCTCCTGGGACGAAGACTCTGGGACCGGAGTCTCCTGGGACGAAGGCTCGGTGACCCGAGGCTCGTCGACCGGAGTCCGAGACGGGTCCAAGTCAGACGGGTCCACCTGAGACGGAGCACTCCTATGGTCGGGAGAATCAGCTGGGGTGGCGGCGAATACGGCGCAGCAGCCTTCCTACCTCTAGCACCTCTCTTCGTCTTCCCCCGACCTCTCCCGGTCGAAGAAGAAGAGACCGCCGGTGTCTGCATGCTGTGTACCAGCGCTCTCCGGAGCTGCTGGGGTGGAATAATAGCACCCCTCCCAGCACGCGCCGAGGAAGGAGGCTCAGAGCGCTCTCGACCCCCGCCCACCATCTGTCAACACCTGCAATGACAAAGAGTGAACGAAATTAGTTCAACATAAAAAAATTGAATACCTAATAACATGAACTAATTCTTTAATACATATGTACATAATAATAATTGAATACCTCACATTACTAATATTAATCTTCATCATCTATATATGCTTCGGGATCAATAAATGCATAATCATCATCACTATCAGTAATGACATGCTCATCAACATCATTAATAAATGCATCAACATGTGGCAGGCCTCTATGTAATCGGTCAAGCATTGTCAGGTCATCCGCAGTAGTAATCTCTTCTTCCTCCATCTCTTCTTGTTCCTGCTCTGGGGTGAAGTCAGGGTGAAGTCGGGTTCACTGTCGCTGTTGACCTCAATGTTCTGGGGTGAAGTAGAGCGGTTCTTGAAGCGTTTTTTGAAAACACGTGTTTCTTGGAAGAATTCTCCTTCATATGTGTCGGGGTTAATGTGAGGTTCATAATCATCTTCATTGAGGGGAGCTGGTCTAAAATGTGGCGGCACATCATAAACGACATCCCAACCTTTCAAATTTGGATTCGTTTGGCAGGCCCACGGTAGATAGAAAACTTGGGTCGCCTGTTGAGCCGTAATATAGACATCGGGAATATCTAAATGGGTGCTTTGTTTGATTTCGACTATCCCTATATGCTCATGAGTCCTTCTAGTCTCCTTCGGCTGGAACCAATAACATTTGAAGACTACGACGTTTGGTAGGTTTTCACCAAAGAATGTAAGTTCATAAATTGCTTCAACTCTTCCATAATACTCGACCCCTCCTTCGCCGACAGCGGAGACACAACAATTTGTAGACTTTCGGTCGGCCATAGATAGCTCTTTGCCAAAAGTACGAAAGCGATACCCGTTGATGTCGTATTTGTCGAATGAACAGACCTTAAAGTCAAAACCATTAGCGACTTGTCTCATTTCGGAGTCCATAGACTCTGCATTAGCCTACAAATTTAATACCAAAGGATTATTGCATTAGCCGCAAACTAGGCGAAGAAATGAAATCGTCTAATTAATGGAAATTACCGTTTGCTTGAACCAAGAGATGAAACCGGGATAGCCGCCTCCATGCTTTGCCAGAAGCTCATACTCTTCGATGGAATCCTTTTGGATCACCGCTCCATCCGAGAATTTGGCGACGTATCGACTGTATCACATATCCGGGAATAAGAGCATTTCAAAGGAATTAGAAGTTGCAAAACAATGTACCGAGAACTTACTCGATGTACGACCGCACTTATGTTAGGTTGTTGAAGATATACAACGAAATGGTCTGCCATTCTTCGACATCCAAACCTATTGATTTCGAAGCACCGGCTGGTGCGAGCTTCCCTTTGAATAGGCTGAGGTTGGATCGACCTTTTTCACGGTCGCCATCATTGTACCGAGGCTTCGGATTATGCAAATGACGATTCTGGGCTATGTAGTGTGCTGTCACAAAGTTTGCCGCCTCCTCAGTAATGAATGCCTCGGCCATCGATGCTTCAACTCTACACTTATTTTTACATTTTGCTCAAAGCATCTTCTGCATCCTCTTAGTTGAGAAGCACCAAAGATTTTGCATGGGCCTCCTAATCTTGCCCTGGTCGGGAGATGCAAAATCAAATGCTGCATTGGATTAAAGAAGCCCGGTGGAAAGATCTTCTCTAACTTGCAGATCAACTCTGACGCCAACTCTTCCAGTTCGTCTAGCACGGCAGGCGATAGTTCTTCCGCACAAAGAGCACAGAAGAAATAGCTTAGCTCTGCCAGTACTAGCCATTCATCCTCAGGGATAAAGCCACGCAACATCACCGGCATTACCCGCT
The DNA here is from genome assembly GCA_022496015.1 of Hordeum marinum. Classification (NCBI taxonomy): domain Eukaryota; kingdom Viridiplantae; phylum Streptophyta; class Magnoliopsida; order Poales; family Poaceae; genus Hordeum; species Hordeum marinum. Next base: position 35,683,896 of record CM039674.1, read on the forward strand.
CAAGCCATATGTGCCAATCATGACTCTTGAGACAAATATTTTCAATTTGTCAAGACTCGCTCCCCTCTTTAGATTCGCTGCATACCCATCGGGGAACATCAACTGCATTTTCACCCACAAGATCATTTCCCTCATAGCTAGCCTTCCAAGATTGAACCATGCCTTTGGCTTCCTCCAGTTCTACTTTCCTTTCGGTTGTCGAATGTTTTGTAACGGTCTATCACATAGAGCCTCCTGACCGACTCTAGCCTTACGATTATCCTTCGACTTACCCTCTATGCCGAACAATGTACCAAAAAGGGCCTCCGTGATATTATTTTCAATGTGCATCACGTCGATGTTGTGTGGGCAAAAAGTGCCCGCCAGTGTCTGCATATTGTTTACCAGCGCTCTCCGGAGTTCCTGGGGTGGAATAATAGCACCCCTCCCAGCACATGCCGAGGAAGGAGGCTCAGGGCGCTCTCGACCCGCGCCCACCATCTGTCAACACCTGCAATGACAAAGAGTGAACGAAATTAGTTCAACATAAAAAATGAAATACCTAATAACATGAACTAATTAATAATATATATGTACATAATAATAATAATTAAATACCTGACATTACTAATGTTAATCTTCGTCGTCTATATATGCTCCGGGATCAATAAATGCATAATCATCATCACTATCAGTAATGACGTCCTCATCAGCATCATCAATAGATGCATCATCATGTGGAAGGCCTCCTTTATGTAATCGGTCAAGCATTGACAGGTCATCCGCAGCAGTAACCTCTTATTATTCCGTCTCTTCTTGTTCCGGCTCAGGGTGAAGTCGGATTCACTATCGCTGTCTACCTCAATGTTCTGGGGTGAAGTAGAGCGGTTCTTGAAACATTTTTTGGAAACACATGTTTCTTGGAAGAATTCTCCTTCATATGTGTCTGGGTTAATGTGAGGTTCATAATCATCTTCATTGAGGGGGAGGTGGTCTAAAATGTGGCGGCACATCATAAACGACATCCCAACCTTTCAGATTTGGATCCGTTTGGCAGGCCCACGGTAGATAGAAAACTTGGGTCGCCTGTTGAGCCGTAATATAGACATCGGGAACAACTAAATGGGTGCTTTGTTTGATTTTGACTAGCCCTATATGTTCATGAGTCCTTCTAGTCTCCTTCGGGTGGAACCAATAACATTTAAAGACTACGACGTTTGGTGGGTTTTCACCAAAGAATGGAAGTTCATAAATTGCTTCAACTCTTCCATAATACTCGACCCCTCCTTCACCGACAGCGGAGACACACCAATTTGTAGACTTTCGGTCGGCCATAGATAGCTCTTTGCCAAAAGTACAAAAGCGATACCCGTTGATGTCGTATTTGTGAAATGAACGGACCTTATAATCAAAACCATTAGGGACTTGTCTCAGTTCGGAGTCCATAGACTCTGCATTAGCCTACAAGTTTAATACGAAAGGATTGTTGCATTAGCCACAAACTAGACGAAGAAATGAAATCCCCTAATGGAAATTACCGTTTGCTTGAACCAAGAGATGAAACCGGGATAGCCACCTCCACGCTTTGCCAGAAGCTCATACCCTTTGATGGAATCATTTTGGATCACCGCTCCATCTGAGAATTTGACAACATATCGACTGTATCACATCTCCAGGAATAAGAGCATTTCAAAGGAATTAGAAGTTACGAAACAATGTACCGAGAACTTACTCGATGTACGGCCGCACTTCTGTTAGATTGTTGAAGATATACAACGAAATGTTCTGCCATTCTTCGACATCCAACGCTATTGCTTTCGAAGCACCGGCTGGTGCGAGCTTCCCTTTGAATAGGCTGAGGTTGGATCAACCTTTTTCACGGTCGTCGTCATTGTACCGAGGCTTTGGATTATGCAAATGGCGATTCTTGGCTTTGTAGTGTGCTGTCATGAAGTTTGTCTCCTCCTAAGTAATGAATGCCTCCGCCATCGATGCTTCAACTCTACATTTATTTTTACATTTTGTTCGAAGCATCTTCTGCATCCTCTCGGTTGCGAAGCACCAACGATTTTGCACGGGCCCCCCAATCTTGCCTCGGTCAGGAGATGCAAAATCAAATGCTGCATTGGATTAAAGAAGCTCATGGAAAGATCTTTTCTAACTTGCAGATCAACTCCGGCGCCAACTCTTCCAGTTCGTCTAGCACATCAGGCAATAGTTCTTTCGCACAAAGAGCACAGAAGAAATGGCTCAGCTCTGCTAGTACTAGCCATTCATCCTCAGGGATAAAGCCATGCAACATCACCGACATTACCCGCTCAAGCCATATGTACCAATCGTGACTCTTGAGACCAAATATTTTCAATTTGTCAAGACTCGCTCCCCTCTTTAGATTCGCTGCATACCCATCGGGGAACATCAACTGCATTTTCACCCACAAGATCATTTCCCTCATAGCTGGCCTTCCAAGATTGAACCGTGCCTGTGGCTTCCTCCTATTATGCTTTCCTTTCGGTTGTCGAATGTTTTGTAACGGTCTATCACATAGAGCCTCCTGGTCGACTCTAGCCTTAGGATTATCCTTCGACTTCCCTTCTATGCCAAACAATGTAACAAAAAGGGCCTCCATGATATTCTTTTCAGTGTGCATCATGTCGATGTTGTGTGGGAAAAGGAGGTCTTTAAAGTAAGGCAGATCCCACAAACATATCTTGTGAGTCCAGGCGTGTTCCGTATTATACCCTTTGAAATACCCTGGACGATCTGGATCCGGCTCGAGAGCGTTTATCTCATCCAGGATCTGTTGGCCTGTCAACGCAGGTGCTGCAATTTTTTTGACAACTCTACCTTTCATGAAATTCTTCTTGTCTTTTCTGAACTTACGGTCAGGATCCAAGAACTGTCTATGCATGTCGAAGCAAGAAAACTTGTGACCCGCCTGCAGCCAACGGAACTCAAGAGCTGCCTTGCATGTGGGGCATGGAAACCTTCCATGCACACACACCAGCCAACGAATAGCGCATACGCCGGCAAGTCATGCGACGAGTACATGTACCACACATGCATTTTGAATTTCTTTTTGGTAGCGGCGTCGTATGTCTTGATCCCATTATCCCAGGCTTCTTGCAATTCATCCTTAAGCGGTTGCATGTACACATTTATATTCTTCCCCAGATATTTGGGCCCTGGAATTATCAACGTCAGGAAAATGTTCTTTCTTTTCATAATCTCTCTGGGGGGAGATTGAGTGGAATGACAAATACAGGCCAACAACTGTATTGTGCTGTCATCATACCATACACATTGAACCCATCCATGCTGATGGCAACTCGAGGATGCCTTGGATCTGCTGCTTTATCCTTATGTAATGCATCGAAGTGCTTCCACGCAAAAGCTTCTGAAGTGTGTCCCAACATCGTATTCCCATATGCATCTAGTTCTGTTCTTTTGCCCAATTTATGGGGCATGTCATCTGTCTGTCCGTCTCTTCGACCATGAAAAGACGTTGAAGTCTTGGTATGATTGGCAGATACCGAAGAACATTAATGGGGATTTTGGTCTGAATCTTCTCACCCATACCGTTGTCTACCACAACATACCTGGAAAACTTGCAAATGGGACAATAGTTGAAGCCCGCATACTCAAGCCTAAATAAGGCACATCCATTCTCACAGGCATCTATCTTCTCATAGGGCATCTTAAGCGCACGTAGGATTTTGTCCGACTGGTATAGTTTTGCTGACAATACATGGCCTTTGGGTAGAAAGCGTCCAAATATCATCATCATCGCATCGTAGCATTCTCTGCCCAGGTTGAACTGAGACTTCAGAGCCATTACTTGCGCGATGGCATCCAGCTGACAAAGCTCAGTGTGCTCGTGGAGAGGACGTTTTGAAGACTCCAACATTTCATAAAAGGCCTTTGCAGATTCCTCCATCTCATCGTCCGAATCTCGAGCATCATCAAACTCTTGCGCCATGTCTTCGATCCCGATACCATGCTCATCGGTGTGACGACGAACCACCTCAGCTCTGGCACGTTGGGCAGACTCACCATGAAATGTCCGGACCATATAATTAGGCGTGAAACCCCACTTCTGCAGGTGTTTGATCATTTCAAACTCTAACCTCTTCTTAAATTTGTCGCAATCGACACAGGGGCACCAGGTTATTTTCTGTCCATTCGCAAATGCGACTCTCACAAACTCCTTGGTTTTTGTTATCCATTCATGGGTCATGTCTTTCTGACTAGTGTGACCGGTGTACATCCACCCACGATCACTCATCTTGCCTAGCTACTGGACACACAAAAAATATATACATAATTCAGCAAACCATATTCATCAGTTAATAGAGTTTGTCAGTTTTAGTACGTCGATGCAACCTAGACACTAGTAGGTAAAGATAGGTCCTAATCCCACCCGAGTATGTGTAGATTGGGTTTGTTTTCCCATGCTCTACTCCAGATCCAACACACAATTTCGGCAGCACCTCCCCGCTGTTCTCCTGATACACGTCTCGACAATAAGCAAAGAGGATGTGTACCCAAAGAACAACAGGGAGGCACTGACGAAATTCTGCATCGGAACTGGAGATAAGCATATGGGAAAACAAACCCAATCCACACATACTCGGGCTGTCCATGGATAACGTCGGACAATTCGAAAGAATCACGGTTATAAATATGCTAATGAATGCATATTTATAGATGTAACCCTTTCGAACGGGAGATGCGTAGTGGTCCTGCATACTGATGATTGAAGACACCTATAGCTAGCAAGTTTCATCGACACGAAGACCGGAACAGAGGAAATGAAGGGGGGAGGAGGAGATGTCATTTGTGCTCACCCACGAACGCAGGGGCGGAGCTCGTCGAACGCACGGGGAGGTCATCGAACACCAGACCCTCGCAGCAACGAAACAACTGCACATTTACATCCACCTGATCAACATAAATGTGATGTTTTGTATAACAAAATCGAAAAATATATGACCTAACTCATAATTCACAAATATATGACCCGTCGTCCTCTGGAAGGCCGAAGAGCACCTTTTTCGGGATCGGGGTGTCGGGGGTGTCATGTCGGGGTCGGGGTGTCGAGGGTGTCGTGTCGGGGTAGGGGTGCTGTGTCGGGGTCTAGGGTGCCGTGTCGGGGTGTCGGGGTGTCGTGTCGGGGGTCGGGGTGTCGGGGGTGTCCTGTCGGGGTAGGGGTGCTGTGTCGGGGTCAGGGGTGCTTTGTCGGGGTGTCGTGTCGGGGGTCGGGGTGTCGGTGGTGTCGTGTCGGCGATCCTCGACCCAGTTACATCGTCACCGACGCTCCCCGTCGCCGATCCTCGACCCGGTTTTCCTTTTTCCTTTTCTTCTTCTCCTCTCCTCCTCCTTCTCTTCTTCTTCTCCTTCTCCTCCTCCTCCTCCTCCTCCTCTTATTCTTCTTCTTCTTCTCCTTCTTCTATTTCTTCTTTTCTTCTCCTTCTCCTACTCCTCCTTTTCTTCTTCTTTTTCTTCTTCTTGTTCCTCTTCTTCTTCTTCTTATCCTTCTCCTCCTCTTCTTCTTCTTTTCTTCTTCTTCTCTCTTCTTCTTCTTCTTCTTCATTTCCTCTCCTCCTCCTCCTAAAAAACTAACTAACTAACTTACTAACTTAACAGAACAAACTAACTAACTAACTTATTTTTTCTAACCTAATAAACTAAACTAAACTAATTAAACCTAAATCTAAAAAAACAGAAAAAATTTAAACCAAATTAAACTCACCGGGATCGGGTAGAGGAGTCGCCACCGGTGGAGGTCGGGGCGGCGGCGGGGTGCGGTGGTGGCGGGGTGCGGCAACGGCGGTGCGTCGGTGTCGGCGGGCGGGGCGGCCTGGGCGGAGGGCGGTGGAGGCGGGCCGATGGAGGGGGCAGGAGAGGGGCAGCGTCGCGTCAGGGGAGGGACAGGGCGGGGCCGATGGAGGAGGCCGGTGCAGGGGACGGGGCGGGCGCGGGAGAGATGGAGGAGGCCGGGGCAGGGGAGGGGGCGGGGCGGTGGCGGCGGGGGTCGGGGCGACCGGTGGCACGGGGGGCGGCGTCGGCGGCCGGTGTTATGGGGGGGGCTCGGGAATGAGGGAGGCGGGGGTGAGGGGAGGGGAGAGAGAGAGGGGTGGGGCACGCTGATAGATAGACAAAGGCTCTTTGTCGTCTGCTAGCAGACGGCAAAGAGCCTTAGTTGGTGGGGTGGGGCCGGGGGTAACGACGTTAGTTGGCCACTTACTTTGTTGTCTGCTAGCAGACGGAAAAGCTTCTTTGTCTTCTGCTAGCAGACGGCAAAGAAAGTGGTCGTTAGCTGTTTTTCGTTAGTGGGCCACCCTTCCTCTTTGCCATCTGCTAGCTGACGGCAAAGAAGCTTTGTCGTCTGCTAGCGGATGGCAATGATATGGCTGACGACAATGATATCTTTGTCGTCAGCTTTTTGTTTTCCATCAGTTTTATTTAAGCTGATGGCACAGACCTTCTTTGCCGTCAGCTAGCAGACGGCAAAGAGCTGGCTGACGGCAAAGATCCTGATTCCAGTAGTGTATGGACGGTACCCGTGGATTCGGCTCGCCGTGGAGTGCGATCGATTGGTGAGGGGGGGGGGTAAAAACTTTACCATTCTGTTTACGAACCGCCTATAATGTATCTATCATGGAAGATACCGAGATCTCTCGGTTATTGTGGTGACAATGTAAGCATACCGCCCAAAATTATTATTCATCTCTATTTTAAAAGCTCGAGTTCTGGCACCTCTGCAAATCAATGCTTCCCTCTACGAAGGGCCTATCTTTTACTTGCGTGTATTTACTTTTATGAAAGAGTCAATAGTATTCCTTTTTAGTTCAACCTCAGTTATTCTTTAGTTGGCAAGCATCATGTGGTGGGGAAAGATCCAAGCATATATGGCCATTCAAATATATTTGATCATGAATTATTATTGTTGACAATTATCTATATGATAAATAAGTTGGGATGCGAAACATTAAGCCCCTATCTTTCTCTGTGTTTGATGAATGCTATTTGCTCTAAAAATATGCTTTGAGTGTTAGCAATCATGGAAGACTATATGATAGTTGAGTATGTGGAATTTGCTAAATCAAAGCTCTTGCATAGACCCTTCCTGAAAATAAGATGAATTACAATCATTTGGTGACTGAAAGCATAGTTTGTTAGTCTATACTTTAACATGTGAATAGCTTGTTATTTCCTCATGAGAAGGTTTATGAGATGAGCTACTGTTTATGATATATAATGATGCTAGAAAAAGTGTTTGGAATTATCATTGATCAAATTTATGCACTATGCTAGCATTCACACTTCATAAATTGTTTCTTTTATCATTTACCTACTCGAGGACGAGCAGGAATTAAGCTTGGGGATGCTGATACATCTCCAACGTATCTATAATTTATGAGTATTCATGCCATGTTTACAATAATTCTATATGATTTTGGTATGATTTTATTAGAACTAACCCGGACTGACACTGTTTTCAGCAGAACTATCATGATGTTGTTTTTTGTGTAGAAATAAAAGTTCTTGGAATGGGCTGAAAATTCAATATGATTTTTTTGGACCAAATGAGACCCCCGAAGCATTGGATTCGTCCAGAAGAGCCACGAGGAGGTCACAAGCCTGCCAGGCGCGGCCACCCCCCTGTCCGTGCCTAGTAGGCTTGTCACCGCCTCGTGGCACCCCTTGATGTGAGACCAACGCCAAAAATTCCTATAAATACCCAAACCTTCAAAAAGAAACCTAGATCGGGAGTTCCACCGCCGCAAGCCTCTGTAGCCACGAAAAACCAATCGGGAGCCCATTCCGGCACCCTGCCGGAGGGGCCGGGAAATCATCATTGGATGCCATCTTCATCATCCCAGCGGTCTCCACGACGAGGAGGGCGTAGTTCACCCTCGGGGCTGAGGGTATGTACCAGTAGCTATGTGTTTGATCTTTCTCTCTCGTGTTCTTGAGATGCCACAATCTTGATGTACCGCGAGCTTTATTAATATAGGTGAATCATATGGAGTTTTCCCCTCTCTATCTTCTTGTGTGAATTGAGTTTTCCCTTTGAAAATTTCTTATCGGATTGAGTCTTTAAGGATTTGAGAACACTTGATGTATGTTTTGCGATGGGATATCCGTGGTGACAATGAAATGTTCTATTGATCCACTTGATGTGTGTTTTGGTGATCAACTTGCGGGTTCCGTGACCTTGGGAATCTATGCATAGGGGTTGGCACATGTTTTCATCTTGAATCTCCGGTAGAAACTTTGGGGCACTATTTGAAGTTCCTTGTGTTGGATTGAACATGATGAATCTGAAATTGTGTGATGCATATTGTAAAATAGCGCCCATGGGTACTTGTCGTGGATTTGTCACGACAGATGTCCGGATCAACGGACTTGGATTCGAGGCCATCGCTGCTGTGATGGACCCAAAGGGGTTGGTTGGGACAAAGGACATAGTTTTACCCAAGTTCGGCCCCTCGAGTCGAGGTAATAGCCTACGTCCTGCTAGAGCTGGTATTACTTAATGTATCGATTACAAGGGAGTGATTGCTTGACCTAATTTTCGATAACCTGTCTAATCCGCCCAGGGTCTAGCCTTTATATAAGAGGTCAAGACCACGGGTTACACGAGTCGTAACCGACTCTCTCTATACATGTTCGAGTCTATCTCTTACTTTCCCTTGCCTTCTTGAGTGCATCGTCTCCAGGCGACTTACGCGCCCGGGTCTTCTTCATCCGGGTCATGGGCCTGATCCCTCCGGCCCAAGTCTCCGCATGTCTTGAGCTCCAGTGTGTCGGCCCACTCTTGAATGGGCGTGCGAGCCGCCCAGTGTGACCCAGACCTTTCATGGCGGGTCTCACCGTGGGGTCATATCCCCAACATTAGGCCCCACGTTGATTTGAGCCCGCTCATCTCAGCCTTCTTCTTTTCTTCTTGGTGAGCCGCCTGTGATGAGCCGCCCGTGACAAGCCGGCATGATGTCATGCCGAAGCTGCAAAAAAGATTCCCTGTCGCACACACAACGGATCTTTGTTATTAAATGGGTTAGACCGGAAATCGAGGCATCCGTTTCGGTCGAAACGTCATTTGGCTCCTAGATTCTCGCGCCCCTTCCCACTTATTCCTCTTAAATAGGACGGGCAGGGTGGCAGTTTCCCTTTTCCCGCTCATCTCCTCTCCTTCCTCACTTCGACTCCTCCGCTTCCGACGCCTCTGCTCCGGCGCCGTCTCCGCTCGTCACCACCGCGGCCGCTACATCAACCTGAACGTGTCCAGAGCCCTCTCCGCGCATGCTTCCCCACTGTCTGTAAGTCCTTCTGTCTTCTAGATGCACCATTAGATTGATAGGGTAGGCATTGAAGCTCCGCCGCCGCCATTCTTTCTTAGAACTCGTAATGCCTCTCCGCGTTCCCCGTTCTTCTTACGGGCGCCCGCCCGAAGCCGGCGCCGCCGCCGTCGGATGAGGAGGTTATATCAGTACTGTGTATCTTAGTCGCGGTTCCGTCCATTGCGTTGTTTCTTTCCTTTGGCTAGTTCGTCGCCAGGCTGTTGAATAAAGCCTATTTCACCGATTTTGTAGATCCGTAATTGCAATGGTATATTGTGGATCCTGTTTCTAGGACTTAGCCGTATTTCTCCTCTTTTCTTGCTAGTCTGACCCGCCGCATAGTTCCGGCTCTCATTAGCCGGATCATGGCCTTTGTATTATAGCGTCTTAACCTATAAGCCACCATGAATTTTAAGTCGCCACCTTTAACTTGCCCAGTCTTTCAAATCCTGTATGATGTCTCGCGCATCCAATTCCTGCAACTCGGTTGGCTCCTGCATCACGGAGGAGTACTTAGTCGACTTTGTAGAGGCAGGCACCATCCCTGCAAAGGATGACATCCATTGGCGGGTTCTGGGTAAAGAGTCAAAACCTATCCCTCAAGATGGCGAGGTGGTTGTGTTCTCAGACCACATAGAGCGTGGGTTTGTACCTCCTGGCTCTAAGTTCTTTAGGGATGTTCTCCACTGTTACAAGCTGCACCCTCAAGACCTCACCCCCAATTCCATTTCCAATATCTGCAACTTCTAAGTGCTCTGCGAGGTTTACTTGCAAATTGAGCCATCAGTGGGCCTCTTCCGTGAGTTCTACTACGCCAACCGACACACAGAAGTGAGAGCCGGCCCGAGTTTGGAGCTTGCCAGAATTTCAATTCAAAGGCGTCGCGACATCATTTTTCCGGCCGTTCCAATGCAGAGTCACCCTAAAGACTGGAACAAGACTTGGTTCTACTACAAAGACACTTCTCCAGATAATGAACACCCACTACCGGGTTATCGCCCCTCCCGACTGAAGACGACTTCAGAGCTCCCTGGCCGGTTAACTCCTTCCGAACGCGCAAGGTTCGAGCCAGTTCATGCCAAGATAAAAGCCCTCATGGCCAACGGACTAACAGGCCTAGATCTGATCCGCTACTGGGTCACTTGGCGGATTATGACGCTAAGCCGGAGAAGCCGCCTTATGTGCGAATATTCGGGTGAGTACAACACTGACCTCTGCTTCAGCCAAGCCAAGCTGACTGAGGATGATATCTCCATGGTCATCTGGAGTCTTGTCCACGAGACATCCGGAGCTTGTAGCGCCATTGGCTTGGAGCCTTTCTGTGCCACTAACCCAGCCCCAGATGTAAGATCATTTCTTTTACTCCTTTCTCTTGTTGAATCATACCTCTGTTTATTTACTCTTGTGTTCCGTCTCATCTTTTCAGGCCGCTTCTGACTTCTGGTCTCAGGAATACGTTCTGCCTCCAAAGAAGACCCAGAAGAAGGCTCCAGCCAAGAAGACCAAGAAAACCGCTGCTCTGGAGGAGTGGTTTGAACGACCAGTCATCCGGCTCTGAGGTACTATTTGCTTGTCTTTTTCATTTCCTTTTTTACCTTACTAATGATATTCTTTCACAGGAAGAGGTAGACACCAGCCGCGCCGATGCCCCTGAGGTAACTTACGCTTCGTCCGACTCAGAATATTACGTCATCCGGAAGATCCGTCGAGTCGTTTGAAAGGTTCCTCTTTCTCATCTCCTTGCTTATCTGGATTCCCAATTTCTTTTGAAGAAGCAACGACAGGCCAATCATCGTCAGACCCGGAGCGCCGGCTCGACGGTGCTAATGTCGGGTCTACCAAATTCTCCGGCTAAGAAATGCCCAGCCGAGGTACACATCTCTTTTTTTGATTTTGCCGTCTCTTTCATCATGTTATGAACCTGCCTTACATTACTTGATCTGTTTTTTAGAGGTCACCTTCCTCCGGCGACTCTACAGCGACTGCGCTGCCGCCTCCAAAGATCAATCTGTTGTAAGTTTTTCCTCTGACCTTTTCATTCATGTCTTTTTAATAGTCGTAACACTTGGATTCTGACATTCATCTCCTTGCAGTGGTCAAGCCAAGCGCAGGAAGACTAACAAGTCCTCCCCCAGTCCCACTGCTCAAGAGCCGGCTCCTTCTAAGCCGGTGGAGCCTCAACCGGCCGAAGATCTCCCAGCTGCCTCTACAGAGCCGGCTGTTGAAGACATTATTGTCCATAGCCGCCAAGGGCTACATCTGCTCCACCGAGCCCTGCTCAGGCCACTAAACGAACCACCGGCTTACCCTCTCCTCCGGCTCGTGTGCTGACCAAGCATCATGAGCCAGCTGACTCTTCAAGAAAGTTGGACTTCGAATCTTCTAACCAGGAGAAGATGATAGCCGACAAGCTCCACACCAGCTATACAAGCCGGTTGTTCACCAGCCGTGACTTAGAGCTTCAACTAGTGACCTCTATGAAGGTCAAGTACGAGGTATGTCTTTAAACTTTCCTTGTATCCTTACGCAGCCCCGCAAGAGCCGGGTGAATATCGATAGATAATGATCCGGCTCTTGGACCATTGTAGAAGTAGAAATTCTCATATGCAAATTGTCATTGTCTTAATCCATTATCATTAGCCCCCAAGATCCGACACATCAATTGAGCTTTTAGCACTTCGACTTTTAGAGGAAATAGTTACTTGAGCAAGTAGTAGCCCCCAAGGGCCGACTTAATCTTGGTCCACGATTAGGTCGGGACTGCAATTGTTGTTAAGAGCCGATAGTAGCCCCCAAGGGTTGGCTTAATCTGGTCAAAGATTGAGTCGGGACTATAGATGTAGATGACCCGGAATAGCCTGAAATAAACATTAGCCCCCAAGTGTCACATATATTGCTTGCAATCTGTTTGAAACTTGTCGTTTCCGGTTCATTGCTTGTCTTGTCACACTTTTTAGGAGGCCCTGCACAAAGCCGGCTTGGAAACGGCCGGCCTAAGAACCAACCTCGCCGCCCAGCAAGCCGCCCACAGTGAGGCGGAGGAAAGATGTCGGCTGCTGTCGGATGAGTTGACCAAGTTGAAGGCGGACTTTACCGCCTTCCAGGAGAGCACCGAAGCCCAGAAGGCCGACGTAACAAAGCGGGCGGATGACACCGACCAGCGGCTGATGATCGTTTCTGACGAGCTTCAGTCGCTGAAATGCCATATTATGAAGATGACATCCGCTGTCTTCAGTAAGTACTTGTACATTTTTCATTTGATGATACTTTTTGATATTGTTGCGACTTACAATCCACTGTTCGACTTGTGCAGGTTCTAGGAGCCGGCAGCTGGCGTCGGACAGCCTGCTCCCGTTGAAGGCCTTGTACACCTTCACGGAATAGCTGTTCTGTGGAGCGCTGTGCACCATCAAGGCAGTGCAGTTTAAAGAAAACATCCCTCCGAATCTGAAGGGCGTCTTGGAGCTCTTCTCCACGGTGCCCAAGATGATCGGAGAGTTGAAGAAATCAGCCGCCCGCCAAGGAGCAATGGCGGGTGTCAGCCGGGCGTTAGCTTTCCCTCCTGAGCTAACGCCGGCTGAGATGATAGACAGCTACCCCTCCAAGAAAGAAGACGGCTCAGACTTCACCGACACCGACTATGCCCAATGCGTGAAGAGGTCCCGGGTCTTGGGTTCCATCTTAGCGGAGGAAGTCAACCTGGCGGTCTATCAGGCGGCGTACGGCCCGGACGAGAAGAGGATCCGCGGCCCACTCTTTGAGTACAAGGATCTAACGCCGGCTCACAGTAAGACCCTTTTCCCGGATGATCTTGATGTGTCCCCCTTCTTTGAAGAAGGGTCCTTTGCAGCTTTAACTCACTACAACTGGGACTTGGACCGTCTTCAGATCCGAGCAGTTGGAGAGCCGGCGCAGGGTGACTCGCCAGCAAACTGAAATACTTGTAATCTTCCCGTGGCATCAGCTCATGTATGACCCGCCATATGCGGTAAACACTTTACTATATTTTGGCTCATGTCGAGAGCATTTTGTAATAGTTTAAGAATAACTCTTTGAACTTGTGCCATCGCGCACATATGAGAAGTCTAGCTTATGGTGTATATATCTTTTGCTTTTCTTTGTCTGTCTTCTGCCGGCTCATCCTTGACTAATTTTCACTTGTATGTTTTGACCTTTATACCGTGATGAAGGCACTTAGCAGCTTTAACCCGAAAATGCCGTCCGAATCACTTTAGTACTCCTGATCCATAAAGGGGGAGTCTCCAGCTGTTGCAGAGGAAAGATTGATACCGTTAGGTAGAACACCATTGTTTAAATAATCCCCGGCTGAAAGCATCATCCGGAATGACATGAAGTCGGTTGTTTAGGGTGAGATAGCTATACCCGGAGGTAAGAAGCCCCCTTGTAAGAACTGTGGCTAAACAAGTTTAACCGTCATGGCATAAGTCGGCTTATTAGGGTAAGATAGCTACACCCGTAGGTAAGAAGCCCCCAAGCCAATGTTGAATTGTCAACACTCTTTGGCGCGAACGACGGTTGTTTAAAGGGTAAGTTTAAGCTATACCCGAAGGTAAGAAGCCTCCTTATGACAACCGTGGTTGATAAGAAACTGGGATTTGGCGTAAACGCCGGTTGTTAGGGTGAGATAAGCGAACCCGTCGGTAAGAAGCCCCCTTCGACAACCGCGGTTAATAAGTAACCGGAGATGGCATAAAGCCGGATGTTAGGGTGAGATAAGCTATACCCGTCGGTAAGAAGCCCCCTTCGACAGCCACGGCTTAACAAGTAAGCCGGAAGTGGCATAAAGCCAATTGTTAGGGTGAGATAAGCTATACCCGAAGGTAAGAAGCCCCCTTTTTAACAAGATGGCGCGAGCGTCGGTTGTTTCATGTAAGAAAAGCTATACCCAGAGGTAAGAAGCCCCCTACAACCACGGCTAATTATATGATCCGGAAAATGGCATAAAGCCGGCCGATAAGGCATTAGAAGCGATACTCAGAAGTAAAAAGCCACCTGAGCAATCACAGTTGATACTCCCATTGGGATACTCACGAACTCTTCTTGTATGAACAAAGATGCACAAAACAGCAGAGGCCCCGTCTTGTAGGGATGCTAAATTTATTCATATGACTATGATATGTACAATGATAGTGTACAATGGCGAGTCTCAACACTTTTAGGCGTAATAAGGGCATAGGTGCGCTATGTTCCATGGTCGGTGGGTATCCTAACCCGCCGTGTCTGATTCATCCCGGACATCAATGAGATAATATGATCCATTGTTAAGATTCTGGCTCACCACAAAAGGCCCTTCCCATGGAGGAGACAACTTATGCATATCCGTCTGGTCTTGAATCAACCGGAGTACTAAGTCGCCTTCTTGAAATGTCCGGGTCTTGACCCTGCGGCTATGATAGCGATGCAGGTCTTGTTAGTAAATCGCCGACCGGGCAGCCGCCAGCTCCCGGGCTTCATCCAAAGCGTCCAATGCGTCCTGCCATGCCGTCTCATTGTCCGTCTCAACATAAGCCGCCACCCGCGGCGAGTCATGTCGATTGTCACTTGGTATTACCGCCTCAGCACCGTACACCATGAAGAAAGGTGTATAACCTGTAGATCTGTTAGGGGTGGTCTGGATGCTCCATAAGACGGAGGGCAATTCTTCGACCCAACACCCGGGCCTTCGTTGCAAAGGAACCATGAGCCGCGGCTTGATTCCCCTCAAGATTTCTTGATTGGCCTGCTCGCCCTGACCATTGGATTGCGGATGTGCTACAGCTGAAACATCAAGCCGGATATGCTCTTCTGCACAAAAAATTTCCATAGCACCCTTGGACAGATTTGTGCCATTATCAGTGATGACGCTATGGGGATAACCGAAATGGTAGATCAACTTTTCACAAATTGAACCACCGCTGTCGCGTCACATTTGCTAACCGGCTCTGCTTCCACCCATTTGGTGAAATTATCAACCGCCACCCGGAGGTGTGGTTTCTTATCCTTGGATCTCTTGAAGGGTCCCACCATGTCAAGGCCCCAGACTGCAAAAGGCCAAGTAATTGGTATCATCCTCAACTCTTGAGCCAGAATATGAGCGCGCTGACCAAACTTTTGACAGCCATCGCACTTGCGGACCAAATCCTCTGCATCTTTGTGAGCCGTCAACCAGAAGAAACCATGCCGGAAAGCTTTGTCCACAAGAAATTTTGAGCCGGCGTGGTGTCCACAATCTCCAGCATGAATCTCCCTTAAAATTTCTTGACCTTCCTTTGGTGCAACACAATGTTGAAAAACCCTGTAACACTGCGTTTATGCAACTCACCTCTGATTATCGTCATAGACTTAGAGCGTCGGATGATCTCTCTCGCCAAATTTTCATCATTCGGCAACTCGCCCCGGGTCAAATAAGCCAGATAAGGCACCGTCCAATCCGGAGTAGCATGCAGAGCCGCCACCAGCTGCCCTTCTGGGTCAGGGACAGCCAAATCTTCCTCTGAAGGCAACTTAACAGTCGGGTGATGTAACACATCAAGAAAAACATTTGGCGGCATCGGCTTACGCTGAGAGCCTAAACATGATAAAGCATCAGCCGCCTCATTTTTGCGACGATCGATGTGATCTACTTGATATCCCTTGAAGTGGCCGGCTATGACATCCACCGCCTGACGGTAAGCTGCCATCCGCGGGTCTCTGGAATCCCAAGTACCTGACACCTGTTGAGCCACAAGATCTGAGTCGCCCAAACACCTTACCCAGCTTAGATTCATCTCCTTGGCCACTCTGAGCCCATGGAGGAGGGCCTCATATTCAGCCGCATTATTAGTGCAAGGGAACATCAGCCGGAGTACATAACAAAACTTTTCACCTTTGGGAGATGTCAATACGACTCCTGCCCCTGATCCTTCCAACTGCTTAGACATCAAAATGTATAGTCCAGTATGTATCATCCGGCCTTTCCTCTGGTGCTTGACACTTTGTGCAATCATTGGTGAAATCCCCAAGGGCCTGAGACTTAACCGTTGTGAGAGGCACATATCTCATGTTAAGGGACACTAATTCCAATGCCCATTTAGCAATTCTACCAGTGGCTTCTCTGTTTTGGATGATATCCCCCAATGGAGTAGAACTGACCACAGTGATGTGGTGTCCTAAGAAGTAATGTTTTAACTTACGATTAGCCATAAAAACTCCATATACCAGCTTCTGCCAATGCGGATACCTCTACTTGGACTCTGTTAAAACCTCACTGATGTAGTAAACCGGCCTTTGAACTGGATATTCCCTCCCAGCTTCCTTGCGTTCAACCACAGTTGCAGCGCTAATAGCCCGGTTGTTTGCTGCTACATACAGAAGCAAAGGCTCTCCTTCAACCGGAGCAGCCAACACAGGCGGCTCAGTGAGCTGCCTTTCGAGTGCTTCAAAGGCTTCACCAGCCGTCGTGCTCCATACAAAGTTGTCCGTATTTTTCATCATCTGATACAAGGGGATAGCTTTCTCACCCAGGCGGCTTATGAACCGGCTTAACGCGGCGATCCGCCCCGCCAGGCGCTGAACATCATTAACACAAGTCGGCTCTGCCAGGGAGGTGATAGCCTTGATTTTATCCGGGTTAGCTTCAATGCCACGTTCAGAAACCAAAAATCCCAGGAGCTTGCCATCCGGAACACCAAAGACACATTTGGCTAGGTTAAGCATCATCTTATAGACCCCGGAGATTATCAAAGGTCTCCCTTAAGTCGTCCAAAAGGGTCTCTTTCTTCCTTGACTTGATCACGATGTCATCCACATAAGCATGAACATTGCGCCCAATCTGACTGTGAAGGCAATTCTGTACACAGCGCTGATAAGTCGCCTAGGCACTCTTGAGCCCAAAGGGCATGGAAACATAGCAGAAAGCCCCAAAAGGTGTGATAAAAGTCGTCTTCTCTTGGTCCTTCACTGCCATCTTAATCTGATGATACCTAGAGTAAGCATCCAGAAAACATAAGCTTTCGCAGCCGGATGTGGCATCGATAATCTGATCAATGGGAGGAAGAGCGAAAGGATCAGCCGGACAAGCTTTGTTAAGATCCGTGTAATCTACGCACATACGCCATGTGCCATTCTTTTTTAATACCAACACCGGGTTGGCGAGCCACTCCGGGTGAAAAACCTCAATGATGAAGCCCGCCGCCAGGAGCCGGGCAACCTCTTCTCCAATGGCCTTGCGCCTCTCCTCATTGAACCACCGTAGAAATTGCTTAATAGGCTTGAACTTAGGATCCACATTAAGTTGGTGCTTAGCGAACTCTCTCGGTACGCCCGACATGTCAGAAGGTTTCCATGCAAAGATGTCCCGATTCTCACGGATGAATTCGATGAGCGCGCTTTCCTATTTGGGGTCCATGTTAGCCCCGATGATGAACTGTTTAGATGAATCACCCGGAGTAAAGTCAACAGCTTTAGTGTCATCCGCCAAAAACTTAAGAGGCGGCTCAACCTCTGTTGTAGGCTTCTTAAGTGGTGTCATGTCTTCCGGATCAACTCATTCCTTGTAAAACTTAAGCTCCTCTTGGCCGCAGCTGGCCTCTTCATAAGCCGCGTCTCCTTCTTCACACTCAATGGCTACATTTCGGTCACCATGAACGGTAATAGTGCCGTTTAAGCCGGGCATCTTAAGCTGCAAGTAGACATAGCAAGGCCTAGCCATGAACTTAGCATAAGCCTGGCATCCAAACAATGCATGATGTGGACTCTTGATCTTGACCACCTCAAACCACAAAGACTCCACTCTGTAGTTATACTCGTCGCCAAAGGCGACTTCCAAGGAGATTCGGCCCACCGGATAAGCCGACTTGCCTGGCACCACTCCGTGAAAGACAGTGGAAGAAGTCTTAAGGTCCTTATCCAACAGCTTCATCCGCCCAAAGGTGTCGTAGTAGAGGATGTTCATGTTGCTGCCTTCATCCATAAGTACCTTGTTCAACATGTATCATCCGACTTGGGGGTAACAACTAAAGCCACTCGGCTCGGGTCATCAACACGCGGCGGGTGATCTGCCCGACTCCATGTTATGTCATACTCCGACCACTTTAAATACTGTGGCAGGGCCGGCGCAACCGTATTAACCGCCCTCTTATGAAGCTTCTGATCTCGCCTATTAAGGCTGGTCGTAAAGACGTGATATTGACCCGAACTGAGTTGTTTCGGGTTGCTCTGATACCCAGACTGGTTGTGCTGCTGTTGGTGGCCATTACCAGAATGTGGCGTACATCCTCCCTGATTGTTCTGACTCCCTTGGCCATGAGGGCCTAAGCCGTCGGAGCCTAACCCGGCGCCTGATCCGCCGGGTCCTGAGCCGCCAGGCGGGCCACCACCCTAATTGTTGTTTTGTTGCGAATACTGATTTCTGAACCTATGCATGATAAAGCAATCACCCCACGCGTGTGTTGAGGGCTTACCAGGCATGCTATGCTCTGGACAGGGCTTCTTAAGCGCCTCTTCTAAATTGAAAGGAGCCCAATTCTTATTGGGAAATTGCTTGAACCTTCCGTTTCCCTTAGGAGCATTCTAACCGGCACTAGCATTGGCAACTAGTTCTGACCTGCCATCAGAGCTCTTCCGCTTGTTCTAATTCACACCATTTGCAAAGTTCTTACCTTGATTGTTTTTCTTGCCTGACCTGGCTTTATCCTCATCAGAGCCTGGATCCTTTGTGTTGTCCGAGTCAGCATACTTTGTTAGAGCCGCCATGAGCTCCCCCATGTCTCGGCACGTACGTTTGAGCCGGCCGAGTTTCTGCTTCAACGAGACAAAGTGACAGTTCTTTTCCAGAATGAGCACCGCTTGAGCCGCCGTGATGTGTTCAGAAGAGTGAACAATAGTCGACACCCGTCGGACCCAATGATGAGCCGACTCGTTCTCTTGTTGTAAACAATGATTGAGATCTACGATCGTCATAGGCTGCTTGCAAGTCCCCTCAATATTTTTTATGAACTTGGCCCTTAACTCGGCCCATTAGCTTATGGTGTTAGGTGGCAAACCTTTCAGCCAAGTGCGAGCCGGGCCTTCCAACATCATGATGAAATATTTTGCACACACGGCCTCGTTAATATCCAACATCTCCATAGCAAGCTCATAACTTTCGACCCAGGCCTCCGGGGGTAAGTCGGCCGTGTAATTAGGAACCTTACGAGGCCCTTTGAAGTCCTTAGGAAACCTTTCACTCCTCAGCACCGGAATCGGGCACAGCACCCCCACGGCTCTAGCACTGGCCGACACCCCGGCTCCCATCGAGACAGAGGGCACCGGCTCTTGATAAACCACTGCAACCGCTGCTTCCCGTCGGTTCCTACCTCGCTCCACGAGAGTTTGAGCACCCAAAGCCGTCCAGGTATTATCCGGGAGCCTCCTGTGTCGGTCACTGCTAGAAACTGCTTGCGACTCATAGCACCGGCTATAGCTGCGGCTCGCGAGAGGTGTCAAATGGACACGGCTCCGACTGTAAGTATATTTCTCCTGCTGAGCCATCGCCGTCTGAAGATATCCAATTGCATCTCGCACTTCATTCCCAAAAGGCGCTTCGTCAGGGATGGGAATCATTTCGAGCCGGGTTGCCGCCGCTACCAAGTACTCCGTCGGGTTAGAGTAATGACCCGCCGGCGTCGGTAAAACTGTTGGTGAAATCTGATTTCGCGGAGACGGGCACGGTTGTGGCCGAGCCGTTGGCCGGCTCCCAGGCTCACCTTCCGTCCTCCTTGCCCCTGGCGTATGGAAGAGGTTCCTCACCTCGTATTGCTTCGGCGGACGGGATTGATGCCTCATCCAATGTACAACTACTGTTGACTGCTGCTCCAAACCAAGGAGGAAGGCATCTGTCTTAAGGCGCTCCGCCTCTGCTTCCATCTGAAGCTTTAACTCTACTATCCTCTGCTGCTGCTCCGCCATCTGGCCCTTAATCCGCGCAATCTCCAAATTTTGAGCCGCTTGATTTTCAGAGGTAACTTCGGTGGCCATCACACCTGCAAGCTCATTCATTAGATCCAAAAGGACTTGAGTCGGGGATGGCGGATCGCTTCCCGTGTTGGTGGCTCCAGCCGCCGTGCTGCTTGTACCCGGAGCTGATCCTGCCATGAACACAGCCGCATGAACCGGCTCCGGCCCTTCCGACTCAGACCTCTCCGACTCAGGGTAAAGCGCCTCACAGCTGCCGAGTCCGCCATTGTGAAGTTGGTAAATTGATTCCGTCTCTCCACTTGATGATCCATCCTCAGAGTAGATGAGAGTCTCCTGTGACTCGGCCGATCCAAGATCCATACTTTGAGTGAAGCCTACGAAGAGGTGCTCCCGACCCGGATCTACACGGGCGGGTGATACACGCTGGATGGGCTGGGCGTGCTGGGCCAGCTCGATGATGTTGGTGCAGATGTCCGGCCCAAGCTTAGATCCACCAACCCTACCGATGAAGACATGGATTCCCCCGAAGGGAACCAGGAAGCCATACTCAACAGAGTCGGCATCGAGCCCCCGGCCGGTATCGTCGATGTAGAGCCGGCCGCGGCGACTCTTGGTCATCCTTCTGACCACGTATCCTTTGATCGCCGGAAGGGAGCCCTTTGAGAACTCAACACCACCAAGCGCTAGCCCCACGGTGGGCGCCAACTGTCGTGGATTTGTCATGGCAGATGTCCGGATCAACGGACTTGGATTCGAGGCCATCGCTACTGTGATGGACCCAAAGGGGTTGGTTGGGACAAAGGACACGGTTTTACCTAGGTTTGGCCCCTCGAGTCGAGGTAATAACCTACGTCCTGCTAGAGCTGATATTACTTAATGTATCGATTACAAGGGAGTGATTGCTTGACCTAGTTTTCGATAACCTGTCTAAGCCGCCTCAGGTCTAGCCTTTATATAAGAGGTCAAGACCACGGGTTACACGAGTTGTAACCGAATCTCTCTATACATGTTCGAGTCTATCTCTTACTTTCCCTTGCCTTCTTGAGTGCGTCGTCTCCGGGCGACTTACGCGCTCGGGTGTTCTTCATACGGGTCATGGGCCTGATCCCTCCGGCCCAAGTCTCCACATGTCTTGAGCTCAAGTCGGTCGGTCCACTCTTGAACGGGCGTGCGAGCCGCCCAGTGTGACCCGGACCTTTCATGGCGGGTCTCACAGTGGGGTCATATCCCCAACAGTACTCATGGTGACATTGGGGTATCTAGGTGACATTAGGGTTTTGGTTGATGTGTGTCTTAAGGTGTTATTTTAGTACGAACGCTAGGGTTGTTCATGACACTTATAGGGATAGCTCATAGGATTGATCAGAAAAGATAACTTTGAGGTGGTTTCGTACCCTACAATAATTTCTTCATTAGTTCTGCGCTATTTGTGACTTTGGAGTGAACTCTTTGTTGCATGAGAGGTATTTACATATGATTCAACTATGTTAGTATTGTTGAGAGAACTTGCACTAGTGAAAGTATGAACCCTAGGCCTTGTTTTCAAGCATTGAAATACCATTTGTGATCACTTTTATCATTAGTAACCTTGCTGTTTTTGTATTTTCAGATTACAAAAACCTATATCTACCATCCATATTGCACTTGTATCACCATCTCTTCGCCGAACTAGTGCACCTATACAATTTGCCATTGTATTGGGTGTGTTGGGGACACAAGAGATTTCTTGTATTTGATTGCAAGGTTGTTTGAGAGAGACCCTCTTCATCCTACACCCCCCATGGATTGATAAACCTTAGGTCATCCACTTGAGGAAAAATTGCCATTGTCCTACAAAACACTGTGCTTGGAGGCCCAACATGAGTCTACAAGAAGAAGGTTGTGTAGTAGACATCAATCCTATGCGATGATTCAGAACATAGAAAAATTTGCCCCTCCCCACGTATTCCCTGGTTATAGTGCACATCCATGTCATTGCATAATGTAACATCAACTACTAACTTGGGTATAGAAAATAGCGGACACACATAGCTCACAGTTACTAAACCGAGCAAGTTCACTAAATAATCAATCTGGTTGAACTAGACATAGCTCTTACAAAAGACTGGCTCTTTATACAAAGGCTATTAGTAGTAATACGCATAATTTTAACAAAGACACCGACGAGAAGCCGCCCTATGCCTCGCCGCTGTTCGATGAGATGTTGACGACTTGTCCGGGCGACATTCCATCTGTGCTGGACTCCGCGTCCCCCATGCTAACTTCGACCGCGGGGACGTACTCATCCTTGGTGTTGTCCTCGTCATTGGCATCGCCCTCATCTTCGTAGTACTCGTAGTAGTGGCACCGCCATATCTCGCATTGGTACTCCACCGTCGACTCCTCGATGGGCAGGCGCTTCTCGACCTCCTCCTGAGCCACGCACAACTCCTCCCAGCACATAGCTACAGCTACATCTCCAACTCTCGGACGGCTCCCACATCTCCAACTCTCGCTTGGAAATCTCTTGCAGAAGGGGATCCATGGCCTCCGCCGCCGCATCGTCGGCATTCATATCGGCATCTACAGCAGCCGCCTCTTCGGACATGTGGTGCATGCTGGATTCCAGCGAAGCTTGGAGTATCCTGGCATTGGCGTTCTCGATGATATAGGCCTGGATGGCCTCAACCCGGGCCAGGACGGCCTCCGCGGCACGGCACGCTGCTCGAGCGCTCTTGGCGTTTGCCGCTACTACCTCTTGAGCTTGCGTTGGTTTTCCCTTGAAGAGGAAAGGGTGATGCAGTGAGGTAGATAAGTATTTCCCTCGGTTGTTGAGAACCAAGGTATCAATCTAGTAGAAGGAACAAGCAAGTCACCGATAGATGCACCTACACAAACAATCAAACTCTTTCACCCAACGCTATAAAGGGTTTGTCAATCCCTTCACGATTACTTGCAAGGATTAGATCTGATAGAGATAGATGTAAAAGGTTACGGAAAGTAAAAAGTAAATAAATTGCAGCAAGGTATTTTTGGTATTTTTGGTATATAGATCTGAAAATATAACAGGAAAAGTAGACCCAGGGGCCATAGTTTCACTAGAGGTTTCTCTCTTGAAGGAAAATAATACGATGGGTGAACAAATTACTATTAAACAATTGGTAGAAAAGCGCATAGTTATCACGATATCCAAGGCTATGATTATGCATATAGGCATCACGTCCATGTCAAGTAGACCAAAACGATTCTGCATATACTACTATTACTCCACACATTGACCGAATCCTGCCTGCATCTAGAGTATTAAGTTCATGAAGAACAGAGTAACACATTAAGTACAATGACATGATGTAGAGGGATAAACTCAAGCAATATGATGAAAACCGCACCTTTTTACCCTTGATGGCAACAATACAATACATGCCTCGCTACCCCTACTTCGTCACTGGGTGAGGACACCGCAAGATTGAACCTCCCATTGCAAGAATTACCAATCTAGTTGGCCAAACCAAACCAATAACTCGAAGAGACTTGCAAAGATATGAAATCATGCATATAAGAATTCAGAGAAGAACCAAATAATATTCATAGATAAGCTGATCATAAACCCACAATTCATCGGCTCTCGACACACCGCAAAAGAGTACTACACCGGATAGATCCCCATGAAGATCATGGAGAACATGATATTGAAGCACAAAGAGAGAGAAGAATCCATCTAGCTACTAGCTATGGACACGTAGCTCTGTGGTAGACTACTCACACATCATCGAAGGGGCAATGGAATGAATGTAGATGCCCTTTGTGATCGAATCCCCCTCTGGCAGATTACCGGAAAAGGCTCCAAGATTGGATCTCTCGGGAATGCAGGCTTCTGGCGAAGGAAAAGTATTAGTGTGGCTCTTTTTGGTATTGGGAGGATATTTCGGAATTTATAGGCCGAAGATTAGGGTTGAAGGACTTGCTGGGGGGGCATTAGCCAGCCCCCCCCCCCCCCGCTGGCCACGCTAGGATGGCTTGTGACCTCCCGGCAGGTCTCCTGTCTTCCTCTCCAAGTCTGGTAGATGTCTTCTGGTCCAAGAAAAATCATCGCAAAGATTTTATTCCGTTTGGACTCCATTTAATATTCCTTATCTGCAAAACTCAAAATCAAGATTAAAAATAAGCTGGCACTAGGCTCTAGGTTAATAGCTTAGTCCCAATAATAATATAAAATAGCATATTAATGCATATAAAACATCCAAAACAGATAATATAATAGCATGGAACAATCAAAAATTATAGATACATTGGAGACGTATAAGCATCCCCAAGCTTAATTCTTGGTCGTCCTCGAGTAGGTAAATGATAAAAACAGAATTTTTGATGTGGAATGCTACCTAACATATATATCCATGTAATATCCTTTATTTTTGCATGAATGTTCAGATCCATAAGACTCAAAACAAAATCATAATGTTGACATAAAAACAATAATATTTCAAGCATACTAACAAAGCAATTGTGTCTCTTCAAAATATAATGGCAAAAGAAAGTTATCCCTACAAAATCATATAGTCTGGCTATGCTCCATCATCCCCACACAAAGTATTTATATCATGCACAACCCCGATGACAAGTCAAGCAATTGTTTCACACCTTTTATGTTCTCAAACCTTTTCAACTCTCACGCAATACATGAGCGTGAGCCATGGATATAACACTATAGGTGGAATAGAATATGGTGGAGGTTGTAAAAAAGGAGAAGATAGTCTCACATCAACTAGGCATATCAACGGGCTATGGAGATGCCCATTAATAGATATCAATGTGAGTGAGTCGGGATTGCCATGCAACAGATGCACTAGAGCTATAAGTGTATGAAAGCTCAAAAAGAAACACTACTAAGAGAAAGCCTACTAGTAGCGCTTGAAAAACCTATAGCAGTAGCGTTGGGTCCAGCGCTACTGCTAAGGCACTACAGCTAAGTTGTAGCAGTAGCGTTTGTTGGTGCAGCGCTACTGCTAAGTATGGTTAGCAGTAGTGTTGGCTGACCAGCGCTACTGCTAACTATCTATAGCGCTGCTGCTAGATGCCTTCCAACGCTGTTGCTAGTATTCCTGCTTTCATAGATTTATACCCCCTCTACGTATTCTTGATATATTTATACAGTCTCTATACAGTATTTTCATCAGATCACAATAAACATGCACTACTATCATCATATCATACACATACAGTAGTCTCATCTTACCATCATCATCATCATTCAACACAAATATCATCACATCTCGAAAATAGCGATACACAAGTCATGTCATTTCTCGAATAAGTGCAACTACATGGTCATGGCACACACACAAGTTTCATCATCTCTATCTAAACCATGATGTAGAAGAGAAGAGCGATCAGCATGAGCAAGACCGCAATTATGTAGTACTTGAGGCACCGGCGGTTCCGCCCCCACTCTTGCCGGAGCGTCCACCTCAAGTAACTCCTTTCCGCTTCGACTCTGCTGTCGAACCCTCTGTGGCTAGCACCCAGGTACTTGTCCACCTGGGCCTAAGCGTCTGGCCAGTGGTCGTAGACTCCTGGAACCTTCCCAACAAACACGGCAAAGCAGCCCTTCGCCATCTCTGATCTATGTACCTACATTGTGAACGATAATATGCAACATAATGTACTTAATAACACAATGAGGCATAATTAGCAAAATAAAAGCAACCTATAGTAAACATAAATGACGAAGTTCCTCATACCCAAACTAATTAACTAGAGCGATCTACGCTAGTTCAGGACCACGGTTTAATTACATCACATAGTTTCGTTTGGACGCTAGTGACACATATATTGTCAACGACAATCAGTCATCGGTCCAATCTTCATAGTCAGGGAGGAAGCACCCGAGCTTCTTGAAAGGCTTCAGGTCCAGACGCTGAGTGATTAGCAGTGCTCGGACATCATCCCGCATGATTGGCCCATGGTAAAACATCCTTGTTGGTTCGAGGACCTGCTTCATGATCACTTGGGCAAGTTCACACTTCACGTGATAAAACTCAGCTCGGATTCGATGATCCGGTGTCTTTCCTATGCTTGTGGCCCAGTTGACAATCTCGGCATCGTTGGTAGTAGATGACATGCGAAGGCGTTGATTATCCCTTCTGAACTCGAGTAGGTGATGCATGAGGTAGAATCCATCATCCTTACTGATGTGTGGTTGCTAGATGCAGCAGAAGCCGGTCTTATGGCTGAAAACCAGCTTGTTCCTCCTGTAATTATTCACCTTGATATATCCACCAGACAGGCTGAAGGTTAACAGGGCACTATCGAGAACACTCTTTATGTGCTTGTAATCCTTTTTCTTGATGTTCTTCGATGAGTCCAAGTATATAGCATGGGAGTATTCTGGGTACAGAACGATGAGGACGCCCCCCCTCGCTGCGTAAATTAAGTACACCTCAAATTAGCCTCCATGCTTGCAAAGGAATGATTAACACGTACGAAAGGATATGCACAGATGACTTACGTGGGATGATAAGGCAGAAGAATGCTTCCTTGTCCTTATTAGCGATCATGAAGCCGCCGATGTACTTGCTTGCATAGTCACGATGCTCTTTGCAGACATCCAAGAAGCTCTCGTGCATATGGTACCGGTCCGCGACGTAGATATATTTTATGTTCTCGATCCTGATGATGTAGTTGAGATACAGTGCATACATGCGGATGAACTGGAAATCCAGCTTGGTCATGTGGAACATGTCGTAGATGTAGTCAAATCGTAGGATGAACTTATCCGCGGGCCATCCCTCGACGTACAACTTCCCACCCGGCACCTGAGCCATGTAAAGCTGGTATCCTGGTTTTTCCGAGATGAGAAGGCTTTTCTCTCTGGCCAGCACATCATCATGAAGTCTCCTTAGATCATTGTTCGATATGTCCTCTAGCGCTTTTTGAGGTAGGATCGGATGGCCGGCGACATGGAAATGCTACTGCTAAAGTATCCTTCTTGCTACCTCTTGAGCTTGCGTTGGTTGTCCCTTGAAGAGGAAAGGGTGATGCAGTGAAGTAGATAAGTATTTCCCTTAGTTGATGAGAACCAAGGTATCAATCCAGTAGGAGGAACAAGCAACTCGCAAATATATGCACCTACACAAACAATCAAACTCTTGCACCCATTTCTAGAAAGGGTTGTCAATCCCTTCATGGTTACTTGCAAGGATTAGATCTGATAGAGGTAGATGTAAAAGGTTGCGGAAAGTAAAAAGTAAATAAATTGCAGCAAGGTATTTTTGGTATTTTTTGTATATAGATCTGAAAATATAATATGGAAAATAGACCCGGGGTTATAGGTTTCACTAGAGGCTTCTCTCTTGAAGGAAAATAACACGGTGGGTGAACAAATTACTGTCGAGCAATTGATAGAAAAGCGCATAGTTATGACGATATCCAAGGCAATGATTATGCATATAGGCATCACGTCCGTGTCAAGTAGACCAAAATGATTCTGCATCTACTACTATTACTCCACACATCGACCGACTCCTGCCTGCATCTAGACTATTAAGTTCATGAAGAACAGAGTAATGCATTAAGTAAGATGACATAATGTAGAGTGATAAACTCAAGCAATATGATGAAAACACCATCTTTTTACCCTTGATAGCAACAATACAATACGTGCCTCGCTACCCCTACTTTGTCACTGGGTGAGGACACCGCAAGATTGAACCCAAAACTAAGCACTTATCCCATTGCAAGAATTACCAATCTAGTTGGCCAAACCAAACTAATAACTCGAAGAGACTTGCAAAGATATGAAATCATGCATATAAGAATTCAGAGAAAAACCAAATAATATTCATAGATAAGCTGATCATAAACCCACAATTCATCGATTCTCAACAAACACACCGCAAAAGAGTATTACATCCGATAGATCCCCATGAAGATCATGGAGAACATGGTATTGAAGCCCAAAGAGAGAGACAAGAAGCCATCTAGCTACTAGCTATGGACCCATAGGTCTGTGCTGGACTACTCATGCATCATCGGAGGGGCAATGGAGTTGATGTAGATGCCCTCCGTGAGCGAATCCCCCTCCGGCAGATTCCCGAAAAAGGCTCCAAGATTGCATCTCTCCTAGAACGGAGGCTACTGGCGGCGGAAAATTATTATTGTGCCTCTTTTTGGTATTGGGGGAATATTTGGGAATTTATAAGCCGAAGATTAGGGTTAGAGGACTTGCTGGGGGGACACAAGCCAGGGGCGCCCCCCTGGCCGCACTAGGGTGGCTTGTGACCTCCCGACAGGTCTCCTTCCTTCCTCTCCAAGTCTGGTAGATGTCTTCTGGTCCAAGAAAAATCATCGCGAAGATTTCATTCTGTTTGGACTCCATTTAATATTCCTTATCTACAATACTCAAATTCAAGGAAAAAACAGAAACTGGTAGTAGGCTCTAGGTTAATAGGTTAGTCCCAAAAATAATATAAAATAGCATATTAATGCATATAAAACATCCAAAACAGATAATATAATAGCATGGAACAATCAAAAATTATACATACGTTGGAGAAGTATCAGCGGCCACCGTCTTAGCAGTTGCAGCTGCCGTCTCCGCGGCTACAGACGCCCTTTCGGTCGTCGCAGAAGCCCTGTCGACCGCCGCAGAGGCCCTTTTGGCGGATGCGGTTGCGCTCTCGGCCGAGGCGGCCACGTTCTCGACAGAGGCGGGAGCGCTCGGGGCCGAGGGGGCAGTCGTACGCACCCTTACGAAGCGTTCCCACGACGTCATTCTTTGCACAGAGGGTTTGTTGGGGAATGCGGGTCGAGGGTGAACGGAATCCGAGCTAGATGAAGCCGACGAAGCTTCCCTCGTAAGACATAAATTGATCCGTGAATTTTCATCGCAAACTATTTCCGTATGGAACCGTGTGTATGCAGTTCACTTTTTGTATTGAATTGTAAAACTATTTTTGGATCCAGCGGTAACGGATATTGTTTTATTTGTAAGAAAAAGATCCCTACCGTCAAAATCCACTGATGGCATCCTAAAATTAGGAAATATTCGGGGTATAATTGGCATTAGTAACACACGGTTCCAAATTTATGTACAGATTTTACAACCATAATTCAAATTTGTAACACACGAACATGCAAGATGAAGCAAAAACTGCTGGAAAATCATATTTATGTACTACGTGCT
Source organism: Hordeum marinum (assembly GCA_022496015.1). NCBI lineage: Eukaryota > Viridiplantae > Streptophyta > Magnoliopsida > Poales > Poaceae > Hordeum > Hordeum marinum. Next base: position 35,713,317 of record CM039674.1, read on the forward strand.
TCCCTATATATGCTGCTTGCAATAAATTTTAAGGAGTTCCAAACGGCTTGGGAAACGGTTTGGACACATGTGCAAGCATTGGAGATCTAGGTTTTAAAATCTTAAAAATGGAAAAATGCTCTGAAGTACATTATAATAATCTGCATGATTTCCCGACATGGGGCCAAGATGTCATGGTCAAAGTAATGGCTTGTTCGAGATAAGCTTTGAGACATACCTCTCACAAAACGTAGCATCACATGAAGAGTTGTGGTTCCGAGAGGGGACATGAGCCTTGTTTGATGACGAGCCGCTAGTCGTTGTCTCATTTGGCCTACCTTTTTTTGAATTCGTTACAATGCACGAATACGTCCGACAACCTGAAATTTGGAAATTTTCGGGGTTCAATGAGCATTTTTCTACATGAAGTTAGTTTCTAGATATCTAGTGGCCATAATTCAAAACTAAAACACATGAACATGTTCAAGATGAACAAAAGCTGTAGGAGAAATCATTTCTATACATGTACTAGTGCTTCCGTCTATATGCAGCGAGCAATAAATTTGGAGGAGTTCCAGACATCTTGAGTAATGGTTTGGACATAAGCATTGAGAATATTCTAGATTTTTAAATACAAAAAATAAATAAATATGCTATGGAGTACATGAAAATAATTAACATGATTTCCCGACATGGGGCCAAAATGTCATGGTCAAAGTGACGGCTTGTTCGAGATAAGTTTTGACACATGCCTCTCACAAACTGGAGCACCACGAGCATGCTCGTATAGTTCCGAGAGGGGACGTAGGGGTGTTGTGTGATGACGAAACGGATCGCTGCCTCATTCGGCCTACTTTTTATCATCGATGCAATGTAAATCTGAAAAAAATTACGGCATTCAATTGACATTTTTATACATGAAGTTAGTTTCCAGAAATTTAATGACCATAGTTCAAAGCTGGAACAGTTTAACAAGCAAGATAAAGCACCGCTGAAAAATCATATTTATATATTACTTGCTTCCGTATATATGCCACATGCAATAAATTTGAAGGAGTGTTCCGAACATCTTGAGTGATGGTTTTGACACAAAAGCATTGGGTATCTAGGTTTTTAAAGTCAAAAGTTGAAAAATGCTCTGAAGTACATGAAAATATGCATGATTTCCCAACATGGGGCCAAGATGTCGTGATCAAAGTAACGGCTTGTTCAAGATAAGCTTTGACACATGTCAAAGCTAGAAATGCATGGTTATTTGTTACATGCGTCCCCATGGGTAATTACTCTATTAGGGCACGGGTGCGAGCTTGAATGCCCATCTAAAAGTTGGTGGGTCAAATACCTTACTTACCGAGCGTGCAGGACGGGGATGAGGACGCGATAACGTTACTCGCCTTACCGATGAATTGAAGTACTCCCTCCGTCTCGGTGTATAAGTCATCTTACGAAAACCAAATAATACCAAAACACATAGGCACGGTGCATTAACTTTCACCTCCTTTCTTGTTTTTGACATGAATAAAGTAATCAACCAACAAGAGACATGGGGCATGTATTTTTTAAATGACTTGAGACTAACTAGCACGACATGCAGTGGTCAATTCATTGCATGCAATGATATTGATTAGCAAATTAACATCAAATTCTCTCGTTTTCTTCTCTATCTTGGTCATGGTGCACAACCTAAGATGACTTATACACCGAGACGGAGGGAGAGTACTTACGTGTGTGGGCTCTGAAATTAGTAGACCCCATGTAATTTGGGGCCCTCGGTCACCAAAATTTACACACATCCCACCCCATTGGCCCAAAATTCCCTCAGAAATCACAAACCTAGCCACAACATATTGTTTATTGTGTTGAAATACTATTATTGTATACGTGAAGGTTGTTCTTAAATGAATGTGTGAGTTTCCCCACGGTGATAAAGAACTCGGTGGGGACATGGATGGGAAACATTTTATCCTCGCGCACGGGTACGTAGACGGGGACGGGGATGGGAGGGCGGTTATGGGACGGAGATGGGACTCCAATACTCGCCTAAGAAATCCCCAGCTTTAGACACAAGCCTCTCAAAAAACAAAGCATCACACGAAAGCGCGTGGTTCCGAGGGGGAACATGGGGCATGTGTGATGACAAACCGTCAATTGCTATCTCCTTCAACCTAGTTTTTTTTATCGATACAATGCACGAAAACAACCGACATCCTTTTTTTTAATGACATTCTATTGGAAATTTTATATATTAAGTTAGTTTATAGAAATTTAATGGCCATATTTCAAAACTGAAACACATGAACAAGCTACATGAAGCGAAAACCGCTTGAAAATCATATTTATGTACTACTTTCATACATATATGCAACATGCAATAAATTTGAAGGAGTTCCAAACATCTTGAGTGACGGTTTGGACACAAAAGAATTAAGAATGTAGGTTCTAAATCCAATAATAATAATAAATTCTCTGATTTCTAAAGTACATGAAAATATGCATGATTTCCCGCCATGGGGCCAATATGTCATGGTTACTGCTCTCAGACTTGCTTCCATAACACAAATGGCAGGCAGACATTACATTTGGATAGAAAATGTAAATATTTGGGAAAACAAACGGCTCCCACATGATTGGCGCCCTATTTTGCCTTTCAAGTTTTGAAAACCAATTTTCATGGGCTATTAATCACATGCGGTCATGCATTGGGAACTGTCGGTGATGTTAATTCATGCATGGTTGTTGAGTAGGAAATCGTGTGCAATCACTGCTGGCGTCGATCAAGATTCCAGACGCCTATAAATGCTGCCCCTCGAGACCGTCATCCCGCCTGCATTCTCTCGTCTTTCTATCCCACCCCTTGCACAAAACATTGCCATGGCGCGGCTAGTTTTTGCATAGGCAAAGGAGGAGGCGTTACCCCGCGAGGACATGGCGAAATGCAGCGACGAGGAGGACCCCTTCGTGCACCCTAGACGAGGTCGTGCCAGACCCTCCAACTAAAGATTGGTTTTGGGGCCAGTACAATCTGGCTTTGTGTAAGGCTCTGCTGTCGGCTGAGAAAGCCAGGCAGGTGGGTTCAAGAAGGAGTGTGCTGAGGAGCACGCCAGGAACCTCGCGGCCTGGAATGCCCTTAGTTTTGCAAGAGAAAAGAAGGAGCTGCAGCTTTGGCGACAAGCGAGTCGACAAGTGGTCGAGGTGTACGAATATGGTCGGTACCACACAATGAAAGCCACGGGTGCTAGGCGCCTCACCGCTGCGTGGGCGTGGGCCGATAAGCTCGAGCGTGCCACCGCCAAAGAGCTCCAATGGGCTCCTAGTGAACTGTCCTCCATGGTCGCGCGCCTCTACCAAGAAGAGACTGGTCGATACGTCGAACGTTGTGAGGCGGAGGAGGTGGCGAACTCCCTCCGTGTTGGGAAGCCATCGCGCACCAGGGAGCTGATGGCGAGAGGCTGCCATTTTACTACTCCCCGCTTAAGAAGGGGTTATTACTAGTTTACTTTTTATTCATTGTACGTATTAGTTAAGTACTATCATCACGTATATGTGATGATATATACTGTATATGTATCATGTCTTCAATGAGCTATTCAATAATTAATATATATTATTAGTTTCACATTTATATATATCTGTTTTCATACTAATTTTTTGGCTCTAACTGTTAGCCTATTGAAACATAACAATAGAACATAAATCATTCACACATCGAAACATATCAATATTGCGATTGTTGTCCAGACATTGGGATCGACATCTAAACAGTTCAACAAAATAAAACGCGTCCATGACTAGTTAACTAAACCATATCCTACGGAAGCTCTTGGTTGTGCCTGAACTCGGTCAGGCATTCGTACATGCTGTTTACAGGATCGCGATACAGCTGGAGTGCGATCTCGAGCTCCAAGTTGGCTATTTCGTCGGATATTACCATCTCGAGGATGCGACGGCCATTTTCTTCTACCGCTCCCCGCTAGACACCTGGGCCAAGGAAGCGCTCGAGCCTACCGATGAGCCCGTCAGCATCGAGGGGGCCGCGGACAAGTCGAACGATACGACCCATGCGAACGGCACGAATGGCGTCCAGGGCAAGCACGGCACAGCCGGGCTCTAGTGCAAATACGGCACAAACCGCCGCTGCCCATTCCTGGCAAGAAATAGGGTTACTCACGTGCCTTGGGCACAGCTGCAACATTATGACGGGTGGGATAGCAGGCAAGCTGGGATGGAACCGCTCTTGCTCTGCCGGGCACCGCGCCTCTCGCTCTGTAGCCCTCCATCAGTCTTGTTGTGTGGTGCGCCTTGCCCTCTCGGTGCGAACGTGCATGTTTTTCTGTACGGAGCACCACTGATGATCTTCTTGTGTGGCGTGTTGTAGCCTCTCGGTGGTGAGGCAGCTATGTTGCTCGACGGTGCTGCCGTGTCCGGCTCTAAGGGTCTACTCAACCATTGCGATGACGCGCGGCACAACATTGTCCGGCGCATTGTCGGACACGCCATCGGCCTCGACAAGTCGTTGCGACTGCACCGGATCGTTTCCGTCATCGAGGAGGTTGATGGCATAGGTGGAGCTTGGTCGGGTTGGCATGCTTCGTAGATGGGCTAGGCTGCACTATGTGTGCATCCGTGTGTGAACGCGTGCACAGGCTCTTATGCTCATTAGCTTCTAGCGGGAAACCGATGGGGAAGCTTGCGCGGTTTCGCATGGGAACGTGACCAAAAGAAACGCCGGTGCGGTGTTGAAGCGTGCACTGCAATCCTCGGGCGAAAACGTGGTGACAAGACGTGAGAGAGGAAGAAGAGGTGATGCGCAGTCAGACGGGTAATAATAATAAAATGTATGTGATATTAATATGGGCAAACGACACTTTCGTACGTACCGTTGGTAATGATTTCATCAATTGCTGACAATTGTTTGGCAGCAACCGTCTGCCCACGACACACACAACTTGTCTGGATGAATTGTTTCCGTTATTATTGGTCTTCCCACACAATACTGTTGAATGAACCGATTGCTACGGATCACACACAGCTTCTTACGCTAACCCGTTTGTGTTCTGCTTGATGAGCGCAAACATTTTATCTGAGTAAACTGTATGCCATACTTTGCACACGTACTTAGTTTTGTTAATTGTTTCTGTTATCTTATCTAATCACAAATGGTCCATGGCGGGGGGATAACCCCGGGGTAGCCTTAGTTGGGATTTTGCTCCGACTTTTCGAAACGATTATGGGGCGAGCCGCCTCCCCCCGTAGTCCGGCTTCGCGCAGCTGGTTGTGACCGGCCGGCCGGCTAGAGGCGGAATGCCTGGCTCTCTAGCCAGCCAGCCAACTAGAGGCAGAGATGACTGGCCCTCTAGCTGGCGGTACCACAAGTACCGCAGTCAGGGCACGCATGGCTACAGTGGTCCCCGTCGCGTCAGGGGTTAACGCCCGCGTGGCCACAGTGGAGGCGACAGTGCCTCTGACGCTGGCCAACCGTGGCCAGGCTTACCGCACAGTGCCGGCACGCTCTCAACCACTCCATTACCTGCCCCGGCATGTCTACAGTGCGGTCGGCCGTACCACTGACCACAGTCGGCTGCCGCAAGACGATGCCCTGAAGGACGACCCGTGCCGCGGCGTGACGGGCATGGGGTGCTACTAAGTAGGCCCCTCTGGCTCCCGATGGGACCCTGCAGCCGGCGGGCCCTACCAGTGACAAGACCCCATAGTAGGGGGGGCCCATGGCCGCTAGAGAGACCACCAGCTAGGGCCCTTTGGCACCCTCTACTCACATTGTATTCCGGGGAATTGGCCTATAAAACCCCCCGGAGCCCCCCATGCACAGGAACGATCCTTTCCTTAGGATACCGCACTCACTCCCACGTAGAGAGGCAAGGCAAGTAGGATAGCTCCTTCTTCCTCCTCCACCCGCATAGCTCAAGGAGCACCAATGTAACCCCCCTCGGTTCATCAACCAGATAGGCAGGACTAGTGGTGTTACCTCCCGCGGAGGGTCCCGGACCTGCGTACATCGTGTGTCCCGCATCATTTGTCCCCGATCCCGCTCCCGGAGTCCACCGGCATCCATCGGCCCTAACCACTCTCGGTAAGCCTCCCCATGGCATCTGTCGTGAGAAAACAACGACACTTGGCGCCCACCGTGGGGCCGAACACGGCGCCAGCCGGAGTCATACTCCGGGCGGGAACCCTCGCCAACTCCGCCGGACGTCTCACGTCCGAGCCGATCAGCATGCCCGTGGGGTCCGGCCTTGCGGAAGCTCCCACGGCTCCTGACCGCGTTTCCACCTGCCCCACGGGCAGAACCGCCGTCTCCTCCCCAGAATCGAGCAGCATTAATGCCTTGCTCGACATCAACGCCCTCTGCGCGCTCACCGTCGAGCTACGCCTCGACGACGCACCAGCGCTGGATGAGTACCCCAGCGTGGTGCTTGACTGCTGCGACCCGCCCCCGTGCACGGGGGGATCACCACAGGAGACGCGCGGCATTTCCACATCATCGCGGAGGTTCTGCCCACCGGCTCCTCCACGTCTTCCGGCCACTCCAAGGCAGACGTGCTAGCGTCCGTCGCTGCCGCCGGTGCTGGCATCTTCGTCCCCATCGGCTTCGCCCTTAGGGGCCTAAGCACCCCCATTGCGCCGACAGCCAACCCCGCCACGGGTACAATCAAGCTGGAAGCAGCGCGCCAGCTGCTGCTCGTGGAGGTTACCTCCCTCGCCATAGCTAAGCCCCGGATGGAATCCACGTAGTGTGAGTATAACTCCGCTTACGGCCTCACCCCGGCTGGCAACTAGCTCAGCCGGTGGAACGACGTCCGTGGTCATGGCCGCATGGTCGCGGAAATCCTTGGTAGCCGGCTGCCCACCTACGATATGCCTGCGGACAACATGAGGGCTGCCCAGGTGTCCTATACCGATCTAGCTGGCTTGGAGGGCAAGGAGCGCTCCCAGCAAGACCAACACATCCAGGACCTCATCAACACCGCCAACGTGCAGCAGGCCCGGCTCGACCACATCAACCTCGGCTCCGAGGTCCCGCCTCCTGAGGGAGATGACGCATTGACTGCCGGCCAGCGTTGGCTGGTCCAACAAGCCTCTTCACCCCACGGCTTCGCCCGCCGCAGAGGAGGCTCCCGCGGTGCGCGTTCTCAACATGCAAATGAGTCGCCAGCCGGGGCACCAATAGGTCGGATGAGGACGGCCAGCGCCCACGTGTCCACACCCCGCCTCCATGGAGGGAGCACGCGCATTCGCCTACTCCAATGGTTTGCCCCGAGATCACATCTTGCCTCGGCCCGCGCGTCCCTCGGAGCAATAAGGATGCCCGGACCCGCATCGATCAGCCAGCACAGTTCAAGGAGGGCTCTATCGGCCCGGCATGTTTCGGCCCCTAGATCCGCAACGAGCTATTCCTTACCGAATTTCACTCTCCCTCACGACACCCCGAAGTACAACGGCATTGCCAAGCCGGAAGACCGGCTGATCGACTACACCACCGCAATCGGGATCACCAGTGGGAACAAGCGCGTAGCCATGCGCTGCAGCCCCTCATGTTGATCATCTCATCTCGGACTTGGCTCAATAGCCTGTCGGCCGGCAGCATCAACACCTGGACGGACTTCGAGGAGGCGATCGTCCGCAACTTCACCGGCACTTAAAAGCGGCCCAGTCGTCCCCTCAAGCTGGCCATGTGTGTCTAGGGGCCGAACAAGCCCCTCCGCGACTACCTCACCCGGTAGACCGACCTCCACAACTCCTGCGAGGGAGTGCACGAGGTGCAGGCAATCTAGTATTTCATCGAGGGTTGCCGCGATGGCACGCACCTCAAACACAAGCTCCTGTGCTTCGAGCCGGCTACCCTGGCAGACCTCATGGCCAAGGCGGACAAGTACGCCATGACCGACTCTGCAATGCGGGTCAAGGCCACCACGCCTGCCAAACCAACCCCGTCGTCTGCCGCGCGTGACCAGCTGCCGACAACCGGCAGCCGCAGAACAACAAGCACAAAACAGACTGGCTGGATCCCTGCTATGGGAGCCGGTAGGTCGCCACCGTCGAAGAGGAGCAACCGGCTGCCCAGGCCTCTAGCCAGCGTCAGCGCACCGGCAAGTCCGCCTGGGAGCCCAAGCTTACTTTCAAGCAGATGCTCGACGCGCCCTACAAGGTGCACTCCGGCACCAAGCCAGCTACGCACACGCTCCAGCAGTGCAGCTTCTCATAGCGGCTTGCACGCGGCGAGGGCCTTCCGGACCCTCTGCCACCACCGCCCCGAACTCCGGCCCTGGTTCCAGCATCGGCCCTGGTGCCGGCTCCGGCACCGTGCGACGGCCGGCTTCACGACCAGTTCCCCGACCAAGACAGGGCCTACGTTGTCTTCACCAGTGAGGAGACGGACAAGCACACCCAGCACTGGCTCTAGCACGAGCTGAATGCCACCATACCCTCGACCCCCTAGTTCATGCACTGGTACGAGAAGCCGGTCACCTGGAGCCGGGCAGACCGCCCTGCGGTGATGCCGAACCTGGGCAGCTACGCCCTTGTCCTCAATCCCACCATTGTCTCTGAGAGGCATACCTGCCACTTCTCGTGGGTTTTGATCGACGGCGGTAGCAGCATCAACATTCTCTACTGGGACACGTTGCTCAAGCTGGGGCTCAAGGAGAAGGACCTGTAGCCGAGTCGGACAGTCTTCCATGGCATCGTGCCGGGACAGTCCTGCTCCCCCATCGGCAAGATCCGGCTCGACGTCCTCTTCGGCGATAAACATAACTTCTGCAGCGAGCTGGTGTGGTTTGAGGTGGTGGAACTCAGCAGCCCCTACCACGCGCTGCTGGGGCGGCCAGCGCTCGTCAAGTTCATGGCGGTGCCCCATTACACCTACCTAAAGCTCAAGATGCTGAGGCCCAAGGGCATCATCACCATCGTTGGCGACTACAAAACGTCGATTAAGTGCGCACGCGATGGCAGCCGGCTGGCCGAGGCCCTAGTAATCGTGGAGGAGAGGTAACGGCTCGACCGGCTAGTGGCACATGCTACCGAGCAGCCAGCAATGCTCGCTCCCCCATCCCAGGCGGCTGGCGAGGTATCTTTTCAGCCGTCCAAGGACACCAAGCAGGTGTCGCTCGACCCGGATAACCCCAAGAAGTGTGTCACCATCGGCGCCATCCTCATCAGCAAATAGGAAGGTGAGCTCGTCGACTTCCTCCGTTAGAATCGGGACATCTTCGCATGGTCTCCCAAAGACATGTCGGGTGTCCCGAGGAAGTACGCCGAGCACAAACTTCATGTGCGGTCGGATGCAAAGTCGGTCAAGCAATCCCTGCGCCACTTCTCTAAGGAGAAGCGGTGTACTATAGGAGAAGAGATCGCCCGGCTTCTCGCAACCAGATTCATCATGGAAGTGTTCCACCCGGACTGGTTAGCCAACCCAGTCCAGGTGCTGAAGAAAAACAAGACTTGGCGCATGTGTATCGACTACACTAGCCTGAACAAGGCATGTCTCAAGGACCCATTCGCCGTGACGCGAATCGATCAAGTTATCGACTCCACGGCCGGCTACGATCTGTTGTCCTTTATGGACGCCTACTCAGGCTACCACCAGATCAAGCTGGACCCAGCCAACCGGCTGAAGACCTCCTTCATCAGCCCCTTCGGGGCCAACTTCTACATCACCATGTCCTTCGGCCTGAAGAATGCAGGCACCACCTTCCTGCGCTGCATGCAAAAGTGCATCCTGCTGTAGATCGGTAGGGACATCCAGATCTACGTGGACGACATTGTCGTCAAAACCAAGAAGCATTTCAGCCTCCTCAACGATATTCGGGAGACCTTCGCCAACCTGCACGAGTACAAGGTCAAGCTCAACCCGGAGAAGTGCGTTTTTGGCGTCCCAGCCGGCCAACTCCTGGGTTTCTTCGTGTCTGCTCGCGGCATCAAAGCTAACCCAGAGAAGATCACGGCGATTGAGCATATTCCCAAGCCAACCTGACTCCGCGACATCCAGAAGTTCACCGGCTGCCTTGCCTCACTCAATCGGCTGAGAAAGAAGGCCCTGCCCCTCTATCAGCTCATGAGGAAGACAGCGCTTATCGAGTCGGCCATCGACTCCACCAGGAAGCCGGCCAAATTCGAGTGGACCGACCAGGTGGACGAGGCATTTCACGACCTCAAGCGAGCCCTCACCAGTGCGTCCATCTTGGTCGCCCCAGCTAAGAAGGATCCCCTGCTCGCGTACATCGCGGTGACCACACGCATCATCAGCGTCATCCTGGTGGTGGAGCGGCTGGAGGAGGGCAGGACACTGTCGGTCCAGCGCCCCATCTACTACCTCAGCGAAGTCCTCTCCGCCTCCAAGCAAAACTACCCCCACTACCAGAAGATGTGCTATGGCGTATACTTCGCCCCCCAGAAGATCAAGCAGTATTTCCAAGAGCATACCATCACCGTGGTGAGCACAAAGCCACTGGGTGAGATCATGAGCGGCCAGGACGTCACCGGCCGGATCGCCAAATGGGCAATCGTCCTCACCGACTACGAGATCTGCTACGAGCCGCACACCGCCATCAAATCGTAGGCGATGGCCGACTTCCTCGTCGACTGGGCCGAGACCTAGTTCGTGCCGCCTCCCCCACACTCCACGCATTGGTGCATGCACTTCGACGGCTCGATGCGAACCGGCTTGGGAGATAGGATCGTCTTGTCATCTCTGAAAGGGGATGCCAGGGTACGAGTACGAGGCGCTCGTCCACGGTCTCCAGATCCATTTCGCCGCCTCCAACAACGTGGCCGAGTACGAGGCGCTCGTCCACGATCTCCGGCTCGCCAGGTAAATATGCATCTGGCACATCTTATGCTTCGGCGACTCTGACCTCGTGGTGCAGCAGGTCTCTGGCGAATGGGATGCCAGGGACGCCAGCATGGCCAGGTACCGTTTCCTCGTTCAGCGGCTTATCGGCTCCTTCGCGGGCTGCGAGTTCCATCACGTCCCCCGGGCGGACAACGAGGCAGCAGTCTCCTTGGCAAAAATCGGCTCCACCCGGACCCTCGACTGTCCCGGGGGCTCCATCGTCCCCACCGGCTGCGCCAGCCGCGTCGGCACCGGCCGCTGACATTTCAATGACTGTCGGCTCCGGGGCCGCGGCCGTCATGATGGTTGTCGACCAGCCGGCCCCGAGAACTAATGAGTCTGTCCTGGGGGCTCCAGCGACCGACCCGGGGGCTCCGGAAGCTCAGGGCTCCCAACTCGAGCCGGCCCCGATCACGGCTCCATCGTGGGCACAGACGATCTTGGTCTTCCTCTTGCGCGGTGAGCTTCCCCACGACAAAGACAAGGCCCGGCAGATCCAGCACCGGGCTCCCGCCTACAGCATCATCAACCGTGAGCTGGTCCACCGCAGCGCAACCGGCGTGTACCAGCATTGCATCGAGACCACGAAGGGATAGGAGATCCTCCGAGATATCCACTAGGGCGAGTGCGGGCATCACGCTGCCTCGAGGACCCTGGTGGCCAAGGCATTCCGGTACGGCTTCTACTGGCCAACTGCCCTAGAGGAGGCGATGCAGCTCGTCAACAGGTGCGAGGGGTGCCAGCATTTCCGCGCACAAAGCCACCTACCGGCTGCGATGCTCAAGACCATCCCAGTGTCATGGCCCTTCGCTGTGTGGGGGCTCGACGTGGTGGGGCCATTCAAGACTGCCCGAGGCGGCATGACGCACCTGCTGGTGGCCGTTGACAAGTTCACCAAGTGGATCGAGGCCAGACCGATCAAGAAGTTGGACAGCCCCACCGCTATTTGATTCATCAAAGACATAACAGTCCGCTATGGCGTCCCACACAGCATCATCACCAACATCAGCACCAATGTTTCCAAGGGCACACTAGCACGTTTCCGCACCAAGCAAGGCGTCTGGCTCGACCTGGCCTCCGTCGCCCACCCGCAGTCGAACGGCCAGGCTGAAAGAGGGAACAGCTTGATCCTGGTCGGCATCAAGCCCCGGCTCGAGGCACCACTTGTCCGGTCATTCAGCTGCTGGATCGAAGAACTGCCGTCTGTCTTGTGGAGCCTCAGAACCACGCCCAACCAATCAACCGGCTTCACCCCCTTCTTCCTCGTGTACGGGTCCGAGGTGGTCATCCCCACGGACATCGAGTTCGACTCGCCTCGCGTAACCCTGTACACGGAGACGGACACGAAGGAGGCAAGAGAAGACGGCGTCGACCTCCTCAAGGAGTCCCGCGAGCTGGCACTGAGCCGAATGGCTATCTACCAGTAGAAGCACCACCACTACCACAACAAGCGGATCCAGCCCCTCTTCTTTCATGAGGGGGACCTGGTGCTCAGGCGGATCTAGCAAACCGCCGGCCAGCACAAGTTGTCCTCCCCATAGGAGGGCCCGTTCATCATTAGCAAGGTGCTACACAACAACGCGTACTATCTAATAGACGTCCAGGAGCCGCAGAAGCGCAAGAGAGATGCCTCCAGCAAGGAGACCGAACGCCCGTGGAATGCGACGCTCCTCCGCCCATTTTACTGCTAAGGACAAGTGTATGTATGTACCCTCCCCTTTCGGGCTTATGAATGCAACGGGTTCCCCAAGCCAGCTCTTCGGGCATGCCTCTTTCGTTTCCTTCCAGAGCAGTTCGCCTCAATCAGCAGCTCCCGGACCCGGTCCCACGGTCTCGGGGGCTCGCCAGCCAGCCTTGACGTTGCTCCTCGAAGCCAGTCAAGTAATGTGAACTAAAGAAAAACCCTCCCACTCCTCCCAGCTATAGACTGGCTCCCGGCTGTCCGACTGGCGGGTTCTCGGGACGATAAACTTAGCGCACACGAAAAACGGTCACAGGGGTCGCCGGCTAGGGCTAGCCGAAACACTTTTCTTAGCCTATGCCACTTACCTTATCCAAAACGTCCTCACGGCTCCTAATATCATGACCGACTTCCCCAAGGTGGACGCCCTGTCCTAGCTACAAACCGGCTCCCAGCTGTCCGACTGGCGGGGCTGATACCGAAGGGGACAAGGCTTTGGGCAGACGGAGCCATAAGGGCAAAAGGCTAAGGCCGAGCCGACACGCATAAGAAACTTTGACAACCAAAAGCATAAACTTATATACAAAAGGCATGAACGGCCCGCGGCCACAAGTTCATTAAATTAACACCCCTAATGGGTGGAATTGCAGTCTAACAAAATGCAGGAAAGAAAGAAGGTCCTAAGTACCGGCGGCACCGTCTTCTCCCCCGGCATTCTCCGCGGTGGCTGAAGTAGAGGCCCCGTCCTTGGCCACGACACGATCTGTCTGGGTCGGCTCGAAGTCGGCGTAGTTGTCGGTGCTGGACTCGGTGTCTTCATCGTCCGTCTCGCCAGCGCTGCCCTCCGGGTCATCAAGGACAAGCGTGAACGGGCCCTCCGGGATCACCTCGCCGTCTGTCGTGCGCTCCGGGACGTACTCGTCCCACGCGGCAAAGGACGCGAGATCACTGGCCCGCACGGTCAGCGCATCGGCAACCACCTCCAGCTCTCTGTCGGTGCTAGCGCGACGGGCCGTCGGCAGCCCCAAGTCCAGCTCTGGATACCATGACCTCGCAAAGCGCATCGCCATGATGGACCCGGCATGCACGGAGGAGTGCCTCCAGGCAATCAACCGCGCGGACCCAAACTCCAGCCACCTCGATAGCCGGCTCATGGAGTTCGGATCAACTGCGTCTGGCCAGAGGGCTCAAACAAGCGAGGTCTTGTCCGCCTGGAGCCGCTTCATGGCTCGGACCACCTTGGTCAGGCACAACCTGGCTACGATATTCACCTCGTCCAGGGTCTAGCCGGCCTCCTCACCGACGGTGACCACCTGCGCCCGTTGATCCTTGCGGTGGGCCTCCACGGCCGCCTCCGCGGCCTCTTGCGTGCCTGGGAAAAGCCCTAAGGGAGAGGAGGGCGCAGGATAAACAACGAAGGCAACTAAAGACTTTAAAAAAATGGAGACGAGCAAGACGACATGACTTACGGGCCAGAAGCCGATTCACCGCAAGCCCCTCCTCTTGCAATGCGGCCTCCCTGGCCGACCACTCCTGGATCCGGTGCTCATGCTCGGCCTGGGCCGCCTGAGCCTCCTTGGCCCCTTTGCTAGCAGGGCGTCCTTGGTCTCCGACTCCTGGCAGAGGACCGTCCCCTGCTCCTCTAACTCCCGGCGGACGGCCGCCTCCTGCTCCTCCAGCTCTCGACGATGGGCCGCTTCACGCTTGTCCTTCTCCGCCTGCGCCCGATCCGCCTCCTAGCGGAGCCAGCTGCACTCCGCGGTCAGGAGGTCCCGCCGCTCGCCAAGCGGCACCACCTGGCAGCGGAGGCTGTCCGTCTTAGCGTGGGTAACTGCCCGGGATGAAGACGCCTCTGTCAGAAAGCAAATAAAGAAAGGGATTCGGCCCGCCTCCGGAGTAGCCGGCCTGAATCCCGGGGGCTACACCCAGTGGGTGCACTCGCGCGCCCCCACTGGAAACTTGCAAGAACCTCACCTTGCAGGTCCGCGAACAAGATGAACAGCCGGCTCTCGGCTCCATGATATAAGCCTGGCAGTGTGTTGTACGTGGCCACCCGACGGTCGTGTGCAGCCTGCAAAGGACACAAAAGAAAAGGCGCCATTAGACTCGACCCTCCTGCGTCCCAACCGTCTCGAGTCTCGGGGGCTACACCTAGTGGGTGCGCTGGCGTGCCCCCACTAGAGAAAACCAAAAGCAAAGTACGAGGCTTCGAGCCATTACCGCGACGGATTGCTCGAGATGCACCAATTGATTGCTTCCAGCCTGGGCATCTTGCGCCGTCTAGGCGCGGCAGGCGGCGAATTACGCGACAACAGCAGCCATCGCGGCTGCAAGGGCGCCCGGCGCGTCATCGATGGCCACGCCACCGGACGTGGACAAGGTCTCATGTGGCCGACCCCCGTCGGCGGGCCCGGGCACGCCTTTCGCTGTGGTCACCAGGGGACCCGTCCTTCTTGGCGCGATGCCACCGGGTGCCCTAGCTGACGAGCTCGGGGCGTCCACCCCTTGCTTTCAGAGACGAGACCTCCGGGTCCAGAACGACGACCTCCGGGGGGGCCTCCGCTCCCGGTGGCACATCATCCGCCCCCGATGGGGTCGTGTCGCGCCCTAAATCCGCCCCTCCGGCGGCACCCGCTGCGCTTCCTCCTGGGCCCACGTGTCCGCCTTCGCCCGCCGCACGGGGTTGTGCATGTCCTTGGACCTCCTCTCCCGACTAGGGGGAGAGGCTCCCATGATTGGTCGGCCGCCTTCACGCTGGCCCTTCCCGGCAACTGCTTCCATGTAACCTCCTCCCACGGGCAGTGCTCCTCTACGCGGCGCTCCTGCTCGGCCACCTCGAGGTCCCTCCATGCCTCACACTCCCTCTCCTCGGTGGCATTCGGCGGCGATGTCCCCGCTGTCTCGGCGGTCGTAGCCCTCCCGAGGGCACGCGGCTCCCTGGATGAACAAGATAAGAAGAGGTGGCCGACCAAAAACAAGAGAATATTTAGAAAAAACAACTTACCCAATGGTAATAGGGACCGCCCGCCTGAGGAGACCCGTCCGGACGACCCGCACCTTCTTCCTGCTGCCTCCATGGCTGCCTCCCGGCTGCCCGCTAGCCGCTCGTTTTGGAGCTGGCCTGGAACTGGTCGGCCGCTTCCCCCTATCACCTATGACTGTGTCGCCCCGGCTAGGCTCGCGGTCGACGTGGCGAACACGCCTCCTTGGCGTCGTGGTATCATCCCCTGAGGGTTCGGGGTCCTCTGGGGCCGCTGCATTGCACATCTCCTCCGCTTCAGCATCGTCGTCGGTCCAGTCCTGCAAAGGTGGTTGGGGAGGGAACTCACCCGCCGAATTGGTGGCCTCCGTCTTCGTCTTGTCGCCACCGGATGCACCGGCTCACTCTGATTCGGTCGGCTCCACATCATCGACGTCCTCAATCCCCTAGGGGTCTGACTTTGCCATGCCGGCGGCCGGATCCTCTTAGTTTTCCCGCTGCGGGAAGACCTGCACAAAAAGGAAGCCCTCCGTCGTTAGGCCGGGGAGAGGCACCGGCTTGAAAAGAAAGAAAAGGGGGTGGGGAACGGCTTGTCATGTACCCGTGGAACCGGACGGTCTCGGCTGTACGGGGCCTTCCCCCATTGCCATTCGCCCTCGTCCATCTTGGCGACCGAGATGGCGTTCACCCTTCGCGCCACCTACACCGCCTTCATCTCTTTGGTGGAGAGCCGGCAAGGGTCGCGCCGCCCTCCCATCTGGCAGATGAGGTGCGGTCGGCGCTGCAGCGGTTGCACCCAGTGAGCCACCATCATGGCCAGGAGGTCCGCGGCCATCAGCCCCTCGGCCCTGGTCATCACCACTAGGCCTCGCGAAGCCGGTCCGCCGTCTTGGGCGCCTGGGGCGGAGGCATCCTCTAGTTCAGCATCGTGATCGGTTGCTGGTCCACGAAATCGGGGAGGTTGATGTATGGTAACCCACAAGTATAGGGGATCACAACAGTTTTCTAGTGTAGAGTATTCAACCCAAATTTTTTGGTTCAACACAAGGGGAGCCAAAGAATATTCTCGAGTATTCACAGCTGAGTTGTCAATTCAACCACACCTATAAGACTTGATATCTGCAGCAAAGTATTCAGTAGCAAAGTAGTATGGAAGTAACGATAACGGTAGAAAAACTAACAACAGCAGTTTTGTAGTGATTGTAACAGTATCAATGGAGAAGTAACTTAGCAAAGATCAATATGTGGAAAGCTCATAGGCAATGGATCAGTGATGGATAATTATGATGGATGGCATTCATCATGCAACAGTTATAACATAAGGTGACAAAGAACTAGCTCCAATTCATCAATGTAATGTAGGCATGTATTCCATATATAGTCATACGTGCTTATGAAAAAGAACTTGCATGACATCTTTTGTCCTACCCTCCTGTGGCAGCAGGGTCCTAAGGGAAACTAAGGGATATTAAGGCCTCCTTTTAATAGAGAACCGGACCAAAGCACTAGCACTTAGTGAATACATGAACTCCTCAAACTACGGTAATCACCGGAAAGAATCCCAGTTATTGTCACCCTGGGGGATGCGGATCATAACTCGTAATAGGTTCCTACAACTTGCAAGATAGGATCAAGAACACATATATATTCATAAAAACATAATAGGTTCAGATCTGAAATCATCGCACTCGGGCCCTAGTGACAAGCATTAAGCATAGCAAAGTCATAGCAACATCAATCTCAGAACATTGTGGAAACTAGGGATCAAACCCTAACAAAACTAACTCAATTACATGATAAATATCATCCAAACCATCACCGTCCAGTAAGCCTATGATGGAATTACTCACAAACAGCGCAAAGCATCATGGAATTGGTGATGAAGGACGGTTGGTGATGACGATGGCATCGATTTCCCCTCTCTAAAGCCCAAAATGGGCTCCAGATCTGGTCTCCCTAGGAAGAACAGGAGGTGGCCGCGGCTCCGTACCGTAAAATGCGATGAACTCTTCTCCTTTATTTTTTTCTCCGCAAATAAGAATATATATATATGAGCAGAATTGAGGTCGGTAGAGCCACAGGGGCCTCACAAGCCAGCTAGGCGCGGCCAGGGGGGTGGTCGCGCCAAGCAGGCTTGTGGCCTGCAGGTGGCTCCCCTCTGGTTGATTCTTGCGCCAGTATTTTTTATTAAATCCAAAAATATTCTCCGTAAATTTCCAGGACAATCCAAGAATTTTTATTTCTACACAAAAATAATACCAAGGCAATTTTATTGAAAACAGCGTCAGTCCGGGTTAGTTCCATTCAAATCATGCAAATTAGAGTCCGAAACAAGGGCAAAAGAGTTTGGAAAAGTGGATACGATGGAGACGTATCAATGTAGTCCTCCTCCGGCTTCACGTTCTTCATGGAGAAGAACCCTTTCTGCCAGTTCTTCACCTAATCCTACAAGGGGAGCTGCAAGAAGCCGGCTCCGGCACGGAAGTGGATCAGGGCGGCTCCGCAGTCAGTCATGACCTTCTGGTCGGATGTCAGGATCTTTACCGTCTAGCGCTTGAGGTAGAAGAGTCGGCACCAGAGGTCAAGGCGCGGCTCCACCCCCAGGAAGCCCTTGTAGAGGGTATCAAATGACGCCAGCTGCAAGATGGCGTTGGAGGCCAGATGATGCGGCTACAGCCCGAACCGCGTGAGGAATCGCCAGAAGAATACGCTCACTGGCAGGCCAAGCCCACGGAGGAAATGTTCGACGAAAACAACCACCTCGCCCTCTCGCGGGGCCGGCGCATTCTCCACTCCAACGATGCATGCCTCTAGGTGCTCCTCCGATGGCAGCTTGCGGTGATGACGGAGGTGCTCGATGAAATGCTCATCGACATCGCTGCCGCCCCAAGCCCCCTGCTCGGCATCGCTCGCAAGGGTTTCGCAGCCACGGCAGCGAGGCGCGAGGGCTCGGTCATGATCTGGCTCTCAACAACGTCGGACGGCGGCACAGAGAGAGCACGGAGGGGGTGACAAAAACAAAGCACTGGGGCAGAGGGAACGAATGCACCGTTCTGCTCCTCTCCCCCATTTAAACCCTCATGTGGAGGTACTGGGGAGCGGATCCGTCGCGCACGATCCCCACTACTTCCGCCACACGCGGGAAGGGACTTAACGCGTCCCAAGAACGCCAACCTATGGCCCGGGCCGCAGAAGATCCACACGCGCGGGCTGAGGCCGCGGCCAAGGTGGGCCCCGCCCCACGGCCCGGTCTTGTCCTGTGCGTGGCTTGTCAGGTCGCGGCCCGCTGCGCTGCCCACGTGGCGCGTCTCCTCTGCCCATCGGGGCGTTCGAGGCGTCCTGCGAAACGTCGGCCGACTACGGAGCTGGCCGCCGCACTCCCGCGCCTTCCGGCTCCTGGATCGCGCATAATGCGAAAACATGAGACTCAAACCGGCGAGGCCCGCCACAGCCCTCCGGCGGGCCTCCCCTCCTTCGGGTACTACTGATGGGGGGATAACCCCGGGGTAGCCTCAGCCAGGCCTTTGCTCCGACTTTTGGAAATGACTACGGGGCGAGCCGCCTCTCCCCGTAGTCCGACTCCGTGCAGCCGGCTCTCTAGCCAGAACGCCTGACCCTCTACTGGGCAGTACCACAAGTACCGCGGTCAGGGCACGCGTGGCTACAGTGGCCCCATCGCGTCAAGGGTCAGCTGTTGGAAATATGCCCTAGAGGCAATAATAAATTGGTTATTATCATATTTCCTTGCTCATCATAATCGTTTATTATCCATGCTATAATTGTATTGATTGGAAACTCAGATACATGTGTGGATACATAGATAAACACCATGTCCCTAGTATGCCTCTAATAGACTAGCTCGTTGATCAAAGATGGCTATGGTTTCCTAGTCATGGACATAAGATGTCATTTGATAACAGGATCACATCATTAGGAGAATGTTGTGATGGACAAGACCCAAACTACAAACGTAGCATATGATCGTGTCAGTTTATTGCTACTGTTTTTAGCATGTCAAGTATCTGTTCCTATGACCATGAGATCGTGCAACTCACTAACACCAGAGGAGTACCTTGTGTGTATCAAACGTCGCAACGTAACTGGGTGACTATAAAGGTGATCTATAGGTATCTTTGAGGGTGTCTGTTGGGTTAGCATGGATCAAGATTGGGATTTGTTACTCCATGTGACGGAGAGGTATCTCAGGGCCCACTCGGTAATACAACATCACAATAAAGCCTTGCAAGCAATGTGACTAAATGTTAGTCACGGAGTCTTGTATTAAGGAATGAGTAAAGAGACTTGCCGGTAATGAGGTTGAGCTACGTATGGAGATACCGATGATCGAATCTCGGGCAAGTAACATACCGAAGAACAAAGGGAACATCATACGAGATTAATTGAATCCTTGACATAGAGGTTCGACCGATAAAAGATCTTCATAGAATATGTAGGAACCAATATGGGCATCTAGGTCCCTCTGTTGGTTATTGACCATAGAGGTGTCTCGCTCATGTCTACATAGTTCTCGAACCCGTAGGGTCTGTACACTTAAGGTTTTGTGACATTTCGGTAGTATAGAGTTATGCATGGTGGTGACCGAAGGTTGTTCGGAGTCCCGGATGAGATCCCGGACGTCACGAGGAGCTCTGGAATGGTCCGAAGGTAAATATTGATATATAGGAAGTCCTGTTTTGGTCGCCGGAAAAGTTTCGGGCTCATCGGTAGTGTACTGGGAGTGCCGGTAGTTTACCGGGGGACCATCGGGAAAGGTATTTCGACCCAAGAGGCTACATGGGCTGTGAGAGGAGGTAAACCAGACCCTGGTGGGCTGTCCGAAGCCTCCTCTAAGGGCCCATGCAGCTGGAGTGGTTTGAGAAGGAAAAAATCCAAAGGTGGAGAGGTGGAAAGAGTTTCCAAGTGGAAAGGCGGAATCCTACTCCTAGTAGGATTGGAGTAGGACTCCTCCACCTCCAATTTCGGCCAAACCTTGAGGGTTTGAGGCTGCCTCCTCCCCTCCCTCCCTCCAATATATACTAGAGGATTTAGAGGAAAAAGCTAACCCTAATAGCCACGTGCTACCTCTCCTCTACATCGCAGTTTCTCCTCTAGATCGGTTTTCAGGGGTGCTTAGGCGAAGCCCTGCTGGAATAGCTCCACCACCATCACCGCAGTGCCGTCGTGCTGCTGGAGAACTCATCTACCTCAACGCTCCCTCTTGTTGGATGAAGAAGGCGGAGATCATCATCGAGCTATATGTGTGCTAAACGCGGAGGTGCCGTCCGTTCGGCGCTAGATCGAAAGGACCGTGATCAAGATCGCGAGACGGATCATGATGAGATCGCGGGACGGATCATGATGAGTTCGCGAGACAGATCGTGATTGGATCGCGGGACGGATCTTGATGAGATCCCGGGATGCTCAGTGATTTGGATCGCGAAGACGTTCAACTACACCAACCGCGTTTCTTAACGCTTCCTGCTTAGCGATCTACAAGGGTATGTAGATCACTCTCCCTCTTGTAGATGCTCATCACCATGGATAGATCTTGCGTGTGCGTAGGAAATTTTTTGTTTCCCATGCAACATTCCCCAACACTGGCATCATAAGCTAGGTCTATGTGTAGATGAGATCTCGAGTAGAACACAAAGAGTTTGTGGGCATTGATGCTTAGATTGCTTCCTCCCTTGGTCCTATTTTGGTTCAGCGGTATTGTGGGATGAAACGGCCCGGACCAACATTACTCGTATGCTTACGAGAGACCGGTTCCCTCAACTGCAACTTGTTGCAAAAGATGGCTGGCGGGTGTCTGTTTCTCCTACTTTAGTTGGATTGGATTCGACAAAGGCGGTCCTTGAGAAGATTGAAAAGCAACTTATGTATCACCGTTGTGGTTTATGCGTAGGTGAGAATTGTTCTTGCTAGATACCCGTAGCAGCCACGTAAAACATGCACCAACAATTAGAGGACGTCTAACTTGTTTTTGCAGGGTATGTTGTGATGTGATATGACCAATTACATGATGAGATATATGTGATGTATGAGATGATCATGTGTTGTATAGAATATCACGACTTGCATGTCGATGAGTATGGCAACCAGCAGGAGCCATAGGGTTGTCTTTAATTATTGTATGACTTGCGTGTCAATCATTAAGTGCTATGTAATGCTTTACTTTATCGCTAAACGGTAGCAATAGTAGTAGAAGCATAGCGGGCGCGACACCCCGATGGTGACACGTTGATGGAGATCAAGATGATGGAGATCATGGTGTTGTGCCGGTGACGATGAAGATCATGCCGGTGCTTTCAAGATGGAGATCAAAAGCACAAGTTCATGGCCATATCATGTCACTTATGATTTGCATGTGATGTTAATCCTTTTATGCACCTTGTTTTGCTTAGGACGACGGTAGCATTATAAGGTGATCCCTCACTTAAATTTCAAGATAAATTGTGTTCTCCCCGTATGTGCACCGTTGCGAAAGTTCGTTGTGTCGAGACACCACGTGATGATCGGGTGTGATAGACTCTACGTTCACATACAACGGGTGCAAGCCAGTGTTGCACATGCAGAACACTCGGGTTAAACTTGACGAGCCTAGCATGTACATACATGGCCTCGGAACACAAGAGACTGAAAGGTCAAACTTGAGTCATATAGTAGATATGATCAACATGATGATGTTCACCATTGAAACCACCTCAACTCACATGATGATCGGACTGGAGTTGGTGAATTTGGATCATGTATCACTCGAATGACCGGAGGGATGTAAATTTAAGTGGGAGTTCTTAAGTAATATGATTAATTGAACTCATTATCGTGAACATAGTTAGTAGTGTCTTTGCAAATTATGTTGTAGATTACTAGCTCACGCTGTAGCTTTCTTGATTTTTATATGTTCCTAGAGAAATAGAGTTGAAAGATGATGGTAGCAATATTGCGGACTGGATCTATGATCTGAGGATTGTCCTCATTGCTGCACAGAAGGCTTATGTCCTTAATGCACCACTCGGTACGCCACCCCCTCTAGCATCGTCTGTAGATGTTGTGAACATCTGATAGGCACGTTCCGATAACTACTTGATAGTTTAGTGCATAATGCATTACGGCTTAGAATTGAGGCTACAAAAATGTTTTTAACGTCACGGAACATATGAGATGTTCTAAGAGTTGAAATTGGAATCTCAGGCTCATGCCCGTGTTGTGAGATATGAGATCTCCAACAAGATTCTTTGCCTGCAAGATGAAGGAGAATATCTCAATCGTTGAGCATGTGCTCAGATTGTCTGGGTGCTACAATCGCTTGAATTGAGTGGGAGTTGATCTTCCAGATAAGATAGTGATTGATATAGTTCTCCAAGTCACTGTCACTAAGCTACTAGAGCTTCGTGATGAACTATAAAATGCCAGGGATAGAAATAATGATCCCTGAGCTGTTCGCGATGTTTGACACCGCGAAGGTAGAAATCAAGAAGGAGCATCATGTGTTGATGGTTAGTAAAACCACTAGTTTCGAGAAGGGCAAGGGCAAGGAGGGAAACTTCATGGATGGCAAGTCAGTTGCTGCTCTAGTGAAGCAACCCAAAGTTGAACCCAAACCCGAGACTAAGTGCTTCGATTATGAGGAGAGCGGTCGCTAAAGCGGAACAACCCTAGATACTTGGTAGATAAGAAGGCTAGCAACATCAACAGAAGTATATTTGATATACGTGTTATTGATGTGTACCTTGCTAGCACTCCTAGTAGCACCTTTGTATTGGATACCGGTTCGGTTGCTAAATGTTAGTAACTCGAAATAAAAGCTACGAAATAAACGGAGAACTAGCTAAGGGTGAGGTGGCGATGTGTGTTGGAAATGTTTCCAAGGTTAATGTGATCAACATCGCACGCTCTCTCTACCTTCGGTATTAGTGACGAACCTAAATAAATGTTATTTGGTGTTTTGCGTTGAGCATGAATGTGATTAGATCATGTTTATTGCAACACGGTTATTCATTTAAGTTAGAGAATAATAGTTATTCTGTTTACATGAATAATACCTTCAATGGTCATGCACCCAGTGAGAATGGTTTGTTGAATCTTGATCATAGTAATACACATGTTCATAACTTTGATGCCAAAAGATACAAAGTTAATAATGATAGTACCACATACTTGTGGCACTGCCGCTAAATGTCATATTGGTATAAAGCGCATGAAGAAATGCCATGCTGATGGAACTTTGGACTCATTCAATTTTGAATCAGTTGAGACATGCGAACCATGCCTCTTGGGCAAGATGACTAAGGACTTCGTTTTCCAGATTGATGGGGCGGGCAAGTGATTTATTGGAAATGATACATGTTTATGTATGCAATCCAATGAGTCTTGTAGCGTGCGGTGGATATCGTTATTTTCTTACCTTCACTGATGATTTGAGTAGATATAGTGTATGTTTACTTAATGAAACACACGTTTGAATCGTTTGAAAAGTTCAAGCAAATTCGGAGTGAAGTTTAAGATCATCATGACAAGAAGATAAAAATGTCTGCGATATGATCGTGGAGGTGAATATCTGAGTTACGAGTTTGGCATACAACTTTAGACAATGTGAAAGTCATTTCACAACTCACGCCACCTGGAACACCATAGTGTGATGGTGTGTCCGAACGTCATAGTCATGCTCTATTGGATATGGTGCGGGCTATGATGTCTCTTATTGTTTTGCTACTATAGTTTTGGGGTTATGCATTAGAGACAACTACATTCACTTTAAATAGGACACCATCTAAATCCATTGAGATGACACCCTGTGAATTATGGTTTGATAGAAACCTAAGCTGTCATTTCTTAATGTTTGGGGCTGCGACGCTTGTGTGGAAAAATGTTTTCACCTAATGATCTCGAACCCAAAGCGGACAAATGCATCTTCATAGATTACCCTAAGAACAGTTGGGTGAACCCTTCTATCTCAGATCCAAGCATAAAGTGTTTGTTTCTAAAACGGGTCCTTTCCCGAGAAAAAGTTTCTCTCAAAAGAATTGAGTGGGAGGAAGATAGAACTTGATGAGGTCGTTGAACCTTTGTTTCAACCAGAGAGTAGCGCAGCGCAAAAAGATGTTTCTGTGGAACCTAAGTCAGTTGAAGAGGAAGTAAATGATGATGATCATGAAGCTTCGGATCAAGTTACTATCAAACCTCGTAGGTCGACAAGGATGCGTACTGCTCCTGAGTGGTACGACAACAATGTCTTGGAGGTCATGTTGTTGGACAACGATGAACCTACGAGATATGAAGAAGCGATGATGGGCCTGGATTCTGACAAATGGTTAGAGGCCATGAAATCCGAGAAAGGATCCATGTATGAAAACCAAGTATAGACTTTGGTAGACTTGCTCGTTGGACGGCAGGTCGTCGAGTACAAATGGACCTTAGAGATGAAGACATACGCTGATGATAAATGTCACAATTTATAAAGCTCGACTTGTCACAAAGAAGTTTCTAACAAGTTCAAAGAGTTGACTGCGATGAGACTTTCTCACTCGTAGAGATGCTAAAGTCTATTGGAATTATGTTAGCAGTTGCTGCATTTTTTAATTATGAAATCTGGCAGATGGATGTCAAAACATCGTTTCCTTAACAGTTTACTTGAGGAAAGGTTGTATGTGATACAACTAGAAGGTTTTGTCAGTCCTAAGGATGCTAAAAGGTGGGCAAGCTTCAATGATCCTTCTATGGACTGAAGCAAGCATCTCGGAGTTGGAATATACGCTTTGATGAGGTGACCAAAGTTTTTAAGTTTATACAAAGTTTACGAGAAACTTGTATTTACAATGAAGTGAGTGGGAGCACTATAGAGTTTCTGATAAGAGTATGTGGTTGACATATTGTTGATCGGAGATGATGTAGAATTTATGGAAAGCATAAAGGGTTACTTGAAAAGAGTTTTTCAAAGGAAGACCTGGATAAAGCTACCTGATTGTTGAGCATCAAGATCTGTAGAGATAGATCAAGATGCTTGATGAGACTTTCAATGAGTACATACCTTGACAAGATTTTGAAAGAGTTCAAAATGGATCAATCATAGAGAAGTGTTCTCGCCTGCTTTGTAAGGTGTGAAGTTGAGTGAGACTCAAAGCTCGACCATGGCAAAAGAAAGAGAAAGGACGAACGTCGTCCCCTATGCCTTAGCCATAGGCTCCGTGTAGTATGCCATGCTGTGTACCGCACCTGTGTGTGCCTTGCCATGAGTCTGTCAAGGGGTACAAAAGTGATCCAGGAGTGGATCACTGGACAGTAGTCAAGATTATCCTTAGTAACTAAAAGACTAAGGAAATGTTTCTCGATTATGGAGGTGATAAAGAGTTCGTCGTAGAAAGTTACATCGATGCAACCTTTAACACCAATCCGGATGACTCTTACTAGCAATCCGGATATGTATAGTGGAGCAGCCATTTGGAATATCTCCAAGTGGAGTGTGGTAGTAGTATTTACAGTTTGACATAGAGATTTGCAAAGTACACACGAATCTGAATGTCGGAGAGCCGTTGACTAAAAGACTCTCTCACATGCAAAGCATGATCGAGCCCCAGAACTCATTGGGTTTTAGATTCATAACAATGCGAATCACATGGTGATGTGAACTAGATTATTGACTCTACTGCAAGTGGGAGACAGTTGGAAATATGCCCTAGAGGCAATAATAAATTGGTTATCATCATATTTCCTTGCTCATCATAATCGTTTATTATCCATGCTATAATTGTATTGATCGGAAACTCAGATACATGTGTGGATACATAGACAAACACCATGTCCCTAGTATGCCTCTAATAGACTAGCTCGTTGATCACAGATGGCTATGGTTTCCTAGTCATGGACATAAGATGTCATTTGATAACGGGATCACATCATTAGGAGAATGTTGTGATGGACAAGACCCAAACTACAAACGTAGCATATGATCGTGTCAGTTTATTGCTATTGTTTTCTGCATGTCAAGTATCTGTTCCTATGACCATGAGATTATGCAACTCACTGACACTGGAGGAGTACCTTGTGTGTATCAAACGTCACAACGTAACTGGGTGACTATAAAGGTGCTCTACAGGTATCTCCGAGGATGTCTGTTGGGTTGGCATGGATCAAGACTGGGATTTGTTACTCCGTGTGACGGAGAGGTATCTCAGGGCCCACTCGGTAATACAACATCACAATAAAGCCTTGCAAGCAATGTGACTAAATGTTATCCACGGGATCTTGTATTACGGAACGAGTAAACAGACTTGCCGGTAACAAGGTTGAACTGGGTATGGAGATACCGATGATCGAATCTCGGGCAAGTAACATACCGAAGAACAAAGGGAACATCATACGGGGTTAATTGAATCCTTGACATAGAGGTTCGACCGATAAAAGATCTTCGTAGAATATGTAGGAACCAATATGGGCATCCAAGTCCCGCTGTTGGTTATTGACCGTAGAGGTGTCTCGGTCATGTCTACATAGTTCTCGAACCCGCAGGGTCTGCACACTTAAGGTTTGGTGACATTTCAGTAGTATAGAGTTATGCATGGTGGTGATCGAAGGTTGTCGGAGTCCTGGATGAGATCCCGGACGTCACGAGGAGCTCCGGAATGGTCCGGAGGTAAATATTGATATATAGGAAGTCTTGTTTTGGTCGCCGGAAAAGTTTATGAGGATGAAAGTAGCAACGACATGTCCAGCCTGGAGCTCCGGCGACCAAAATAGGACTTCCTATATATCAATCTTTACCTCCGGACCATTCCGGAGCTCCTCGTGACGTCCGGGATCTCATCTGGGACTCTGAACAACCTTCGGTCACCACCATGCATAACTCTATACTACCGAAACGTCACCAAACCTTAAGTGTGCAGACCCTGTGGGTTCAAGAACTATGTAGACATGACCGAGGTACCTCTACAGTCAATAACCAATAGCAGGACCTGGATGGCCATATTAGTTCCTACATATTCTACGAAGATCTTTATCAGTCGAACCTCTATGTCAAGGATTCAGTTAATCCTGTATGATGTTCCCTTTGTTCTTCGGTATGTTACTTGCCCGAGATTCGATCGTCGGTATCTCAATACCTAGTTCAAACTTGTTACCGGCAAGTCTCTTTACTCGTTCCATAATACAAGATCCCATGGCTAACACTTAGTCACATTGCTTGCAAGGCTTGTTGTGGTGTTGTATTACCGAGTGGGCCCTGAGATACCTCTCCGTCACACGGAGTAACAAATCCCAGTCTTGATCCATGCCAACCCAACAGACACCCTCGGAGATACCTATAGATCACCTTTATAGTCACCCAGTTACGTTGCGACGTTTGATACACACAAGGTATTCCTCCGGTGTCAGTGAGTTGCATGATCTCATGGTCATAGGAACATATACTTGACATGCAGAAAACAATAGTAATAAACTGACACGATCATATGCTATGTTTGTAGTTTGGATCTTGTCCATCACATCATTCTCCTAATGATGTGATCCTGTTATCAAATGACATCTCATGTCCATGGCTAGGAAACCTTAACCATCTTTGATCAACAAGCTAGTTCACTAGAGGCATACTAGGGACACGGTGTTGTCTATGTATCCACACATGTATCTATGTTTCCGATCAATACAATTAGAGCATGGATAATAAACGATTATCATGAACAAGGAAATATAATAATAAACACTTTATTTATTGCCTCCAGGGCATATTTCCAACATATCATAGAACCAGAAAAATCACTTAGTACTCATCACTTAGCACACAATAAGTCACTTAGTACTCATCATAGAACTTAGTACACAATAAGTCACTTAGTACACATCATAGATCATAGTACACCATAAGTCACTTAGTACTCATCATAGAACTTAGTACACAATAAGTCACTTAGTACACATCATAGATCATAGTACACCATAAGTTACTTAGTACTCATACATCAGTGATGGTTACCACTGGCAGTAAAAAAGGCCATCCAGCCAGAATGGTTTGTTAGCCTTTGAACAGATGATGAACCTCCATCTGCATATGTTGGGGCAGGAGCAGATGATGAATCTCCATGAGCAAATCTTGGGGTAGTGAAAGGCCTATGAACACTGGCACTACTAGTTGACCTTCTTGTAGATCTTGCGGGTGGAGGCTGTGATCTTGCTTCTGGCTGTTGTGGTCTTCTATGTGGAGGCTCTGATCTTGTTTGTGGCTGCTATGGTCTTGTATGTGGAGGCTCTGATCTTGCTTGTGGATGTTGTTCTCTTGCAGGTGGAGTAGCTTTAGCTTCACTCCTTGGTCTTGGAGGTGCCTTGCAAAGCACATAAACACAAAAGGATTTAGCACATGAACATAAAAGATGCAAAGCAATTAACAAGTACTATTAAAAAGGGTTTACCGCATGCTTGTTTTTCCTCAGAGCCAACTCTGGTCTCAACTGTTGTTTACAGTTGTTGTACCTGTGGCCTTGGAGCCCACAGTTGCTTCATGTTATTATGGCCATTCTTGAACTGTCCTTTGGTTTTGGAACCTCAAATCTGCCATTTATTATCTTCTCTTTCTTTCTTCATCTCTTCACATGAAATTTTGGTGGCTCTATGTCTGGTCCACTTGTCCTTGTCCAATCATGTTCACCAGGAACAGGATATATCATTGGCTGGTAAGAAGCTAGGTAGAAAGGTTTTTTGAAGAATTTGCACACATAGTCCTCTGGAAATCTTTTTGCCTTGTTAATTGTTGATATTGCATGGTTGCATGGTATGCCAGACAGGTCCCACTTTCTGCAGCCACATGTATGAACTTCCAGGTTTACAGCATGTGTTTGCTGCCCACTTGTCACTTGCCATAGATTTACACCAGCTTGGATAGGTTTGCAGAATCTGGCCCTTTCCTTTTCCACCTCTAGCTTCTCAGCATAATGTGGTGTAATCTCCCACAGAGCTGCCTTTCCTCTCTCTCTGTGTTCCTATGCCACCTCACCATCTGCTTGTCCTTAATACCATCAATCATAGTCCTAATAGGTTTTTTCCTAAAATCTAGGATTTAATTGTTGAACACCTCAGACAGGTTGTTAACAAGCAAGTCTATCTTGAAGTTAGTGTCAAAAGCATGCCTAGCCCATGTGTGCTTAGGTATTCCACTTAGCCACTTCCAAGCTTCCTCACTCTCATTTTTTAGATCATTCATGGCAATGTTAAACTTGTGTTGGTTATAAGCATAGCTGGCATTATCCATGCATTTCTTAAGATCTTCCCCTCTAAACCCAGCATTCTCGAAATTTGCATAGAGGTGTCTAAGGCAAAATCTTTGATGGCAGTTTGGGAAAACTTGATTTACTACATTTAGCAGCCCCTGATCACATAGCATGCTAAACTTAGTTGTTGTACAACTGCATCTATAACATAAAATGCTAATGCGGAACTTAATAACATGAAGATGCATGCATACCTTCTGTCTATCACACATGATAGTATGAGGACCAAATTTCCCAGTTTCACCTCCTAGACATATCTTCAATTGGTGCAGAAACCAACACTAGTTAGTTGTGTCCTCTTGTCCAACTATAGCAAATGCAAGTGGGAAAATATTGTTATTTCCATCTCTTCCAGTGGCAGCAAGGATTTGAGCACCAGTGGTCAGCTTAATGAACCATCCATCAACACTTGTTGATGTAAGCAAAGAACAATTTAAGTCACTATAAAGCAGTGGTAAACAATGAAAATTTGTGATGCACAATAAAGGGATAACTAACCAATGAATGGTCTGCATCCATTCAGAAATTCTTCCCTTGCTCCATTTATGCTAAAGAACATAGCATGAAACCTTGGTCCTGGATGTGGTGCTTTTGTAATAGGTTTTGGAGTAACTGTTGTAACTACAACTCTACTACCAGGGTTTGTATCCATGATGGTCTGAGCATAATCCCTAAGTCTAGGATATTGCTTCTTGTGCTCTACTAGCACAGCTTCTACAGCAAGGTTTTTGGCCCTATAGGCCATGTGCCTTGCCACATCAACACCATACTTCTCCCTACAGTTGTAAATCAAAGTGTGTATGCTAGTGGTGGGATCAGACCTGAACAATGACTCATAGGTCTTTGCAAGCCACTTTGCACTAATCCTTGATTTCTCTGTGTTGGTAGGGCAAGTGTGCTCCAGCCTCATTTTATTAATAGCAAAAGTCTTCTCCCCTTTGATAACTGCAGCAACTATGCAAAACTGGAAGTGATCTTGCTTACAACAAGCAATGATCCTTTGGTCTGAGTTTTTGTGATACCTGAAGTCTCTGGCCTGTGTGATGTGCAAGCTCAACAAAGCTTCTCTGAATTGATGTTGATCCTTAAAGAACATATACAGACATAACTACTGATGTGGTTGCTCAAGTTTGTCATTGTACCAGATCCTTGGTTTCCTTTTCTTGGCCCTACTCTTCCTCCCTTTAGGTAGCACAAATGAGAGTGGCTCATGTCCATCATCTTCATCCTCAAACAACAACCAGTCATCTTCTTCATCTGATCAAGGAATGAAATCAGGTTTCACCTCCTCTAACACACAAGAATGTGACCTAGTAGTGGGGCCTTTCCTAACTGCAAGTTTCTTCCTCCTTTTTGCAGGTTTTTGCATTGGAGGCTCTTCTCTTGTAAAAACATTGACCTCCTCCTCCTACTCCTCCTCCATCTCAAACAAATCCTCAACCTCGGTGTCACCCTCATAATGTAGTTGTTCCTCATCTGAATTTTCATCTGAATCTTCATCTTGATCTACATCTCCTTCCTCTGCTAATTTATCCCCCTCTATTGTCTCTGCATCTTCAGAAATCATGTACTTCTCCATGCAAAAAGGATTGTTATCACTATCATATGCATCCTTAGATTCATCACTACTATTATGTGCCTGCTCAAACACTGACTCTTCCTCCATTACAGCTTTGAGCTTGTCCTTTCTGAAGTTTATGCTCTCTTGGGTGCACAAAGGAGTAGGTTGAGTAGGACTGCTATGAAAAACAACACCTTCTGGATCGACAGCAAGAACTGCAGGCTCACTGAGATCATACAGAACAGCTGATTGATACAATATTGCTGATAATTATTATTCTCTATGACAGACATTACTGACATTTGATCTCTCTTCTCTTTGACATAAAAAAGTTGGTGCTGCCCTCACTAGCAAATGCAGAACTGAACTATGCTTATATTCCTTCTTCAGTTGTTGCGGTTTGATGTTTGTGTCAATCAATTCTAAGCCATGCTCTCTCTCCTCTCCTATGCCTAAATTTTTCATGTGGTACAGCTCATCAGAGAAATAAAACCCTTGTGTTTGCAACACTGCATATAGGTTTAGAAATGTAACATCTGAGCTACATAGCTTCATATCCAAATTTGGCTGCGAATCAAAGTGAATCCGAACTTCCCAAACAGCATCATGCAAACTACAATTGACATAAATAATTTCAAATGAGCAACTAACCCTAGCCCACCGGATTTTAATTAGCCAGAAAGAGGGATGGAGGAGAGGCAATTACACCACGCCGCCACCAGCACCACTGGTCTAGTGATGGCTACTGGTAGGGTTGGCCACCCAGATCTCTGCCAGCTTCACCCTGTCCTCCATGGACAGCGCCGCCTCCTCCTCCAAATCCTCATCGTCGCCGGAGGAGTAGTACGAACTGGAGCCGCCGTCGTCCACGGCCAGACCTACGTGGCCATCTGGCCCGAGGCCAGGAAGGTCTCCGTACCCGCCCGCAACGTCACCGCCGTCGGGAGTCGCCACCGCCATCGCCAGAGAGCCGCGTAGAGAGGGAGAGGGGAGAGCAAGGCTAGGGTTCGTCCAGTTCGACAGGGTTCGAACGAGACACATCGAGCGACTGAGCCGGTTCGGTCCGCGTCAGCAGCGCGGCGCGCGCGGGTACGCCATCGTGTCGCCTGACATGTGGGCCAGGTGTGTCAGATACGTGGTCAATATGCGTTTATACGCCCGTCAGACCGTTTCGCAACAATTAGTCTGTGAAGTGGTACTGACATGCAAAACTTTTGACTAATGGTACCTATCCGCCACGACGTGCCCAAGTGTGGTACTGCCTTGCAATTATCTCTCCCCCCCCCCCCAACCCTCTCCCCCTCCCCCTTCCTCTCTCCCTCACTTTCTCACTTTCTTCTCCCCCATTACTACTACCTCAGATTTCTTTTCTCTTCCTTCTCCTACCTCTTTTCTCTCTACTTTAATGTCCCCTCCACCATCTCCATTAATGCACCCAGCTAGATCTATTCCTCCTTCCCTCCACTTTAATGCTTCCTCACTTTTCTCTCCTCCCTCCACTAGTTAGAGCTAGCCATGCATCTCACCTACTAGCTAGATCTATCCATTTAGTAAGTGAAACTTATCAACTCACAACTAGATTTATTCTTTAATGAAGTAAAGCCACCATCTAGTCACTGTGCTTCTCTCTCGAAATAGCTAGCGAGTGAAAAAATTGTGCTTTGGAAGAATCAATGAAAAATATGTGTGCGATATGACCGAATCGGGCGATATGATGGAAATTGTGCGTTTGGCATGAGTTGCCGGCTATGTATATTTGCCGAATTGTGTGACATGAGAGTTTCATGTGTTGATTTT
This sequence comes from Hordeum marinum, assembly GCA_022496015.1. Classification (NCBI taxonomy): domain Eukaryota; kingdom Viridiplantae; phylum Streptophyta; class Magnoliopsida; order Poales; family Poaceae; genus Hordeum; species Hordeum marinum. The sequence goes on from CM039674.1 coordinate 35,746,416, forward strand.
GGAACCAGTCCCAATTCTCCAAATACAACTCCTTTTCAAAGTTTGTATACCTGCTACTATACTCTGCCACATAAATGAAGATCCCTTCTTTGGGCCTACATTGAGATTATTACCATCTGGATAGTATTTAGCTCGAAGCACTTGCGCACATGAAGAGTCAGGGTTCTGGATTAGTCGCCAATACATTAACCACCACCTGTATAAACCTTTGCCTTTTTACATGCACGGCACAAGAGCTCCTAGAATATGCTCTCTCTTTTCTTCTTCTTTTGATTGACATAATTCTGGCAGAGAGAAAGAGAATAAAGATACTGGTTCTATGACATTAAAGTGAGGCGACTCAACGCTCTTGCAGCGACCGCTACAAACAGGCAGCCAACAAAATAGAGCCAATACGAGTGCCGCGATCGCCGATCCAGAACCTGTGCCTGCTTCTCCCCGCGGGTCTCCAGAGAGTCGTCCAAGTCGGACCCCACTCGCCGCCATTCGTCAGATTCATCCTCCGAGTCGGATGACCCTTGCCACCATTCGTCAGATTCATCCTCCGAGCCTGATCCCCCTTGCTGCCATTCGTCGGATTCATCCTCTGTATGGTCGGGCTTGTCGCAGTGCTCACATACTAGCGTTTTTTCTTTCTGTTCCAGGCAGACATCCACAAGCACCTTCTGAATGCTCCTCGGCATACGGTTTAGTGGTACAAATTCCAAGATACTGAAAACGATGGATAAGGTGCGGAAATGAATAGGTCAGTAAATGATTCTCCTGATTTTGAAATATTTCTTTTTTTTTTTTCATTTCGAGTGGTAGTACCTGTCTAGAGCGCCAAGGGCAACCCTGATTTGACGCTTCATGGCTTCAGTTGTTGATGGATCACTCAGAGGCGACTCCTCCAGTAGTTTGTAGAAATCGTCCAAAGCTCTAGGGAAACAGGAGGCGTTAAATAGTCCCACAAACAAAGTGCAGTTCATAAAGTTTCCTCATATACACATACATACCGTAAGCACAAATCTACAGCCATGGATGCACCTTCTCCTTCACCATTATAGGAAGCATAGTTTACTACCTGCACCAAGTTTTTTTAAAGGATTTAGGTAACTACACAGTTCATAACTTAGAATACAAATACGCTAGCAACAGCTGTGTCATAGTTTCAAGAGACTTCAAAAAAGAATTTGAAGCTCTGGAAGGAAAGATGTGTGCACAATTTGAAGATAAAAACAAGAAGTTAAGGACAAAGGTTTAGCAAAAAGAACACGATGATGGACTCAGAATATGAAAACCTGGACTACTTAAGCCTGCAAGTCACCAAAACAGAACTTACTGCCTTAATATCGAAACACAAAGCTGATGCTGGACACCAGTAAGGTAGTGATTTGCAGCACGCATCGCAAGCTGATCCCTGAGAATCCAACCATTCATCTGCAACGGACCAAACACCAAATACATGTGAATATTCTGGCCATCAAAGTCAATTCACAATATGCGCAGAGGCAAACAATTGTTCTGTAACAATTTAGCAGATATGCTTGCTTAACACAATTTCCAACAATAGTATTATTGACTTGAACAAGAATTTACAGTAATGCTGCAGATTAAACTGAAAAGACATTTGCAGAGGTGGTAAGGAGAATAATTCTGAATCAAAACTCTAAGCATGAACATCTCAACCTGAAGATGTGCTGTATTACAACCAAATCAATCTCATAAAAAATTAGTATTTCAAGGAGTGGACTTATCAATTACCAAGTTCCCTGAACCAGCGTTGAGTCAACAGCACTTGCAGAGCACACTGTGAAGCACTCATCCTGGCAACGGGCAGCCAACAGCAGCAGCAGACATCAACACGATGTCATGCAAATGAAAATTCAAATACAGGTAAAGATAGCAATGCACAAGTTACCTCTTAAAGTATTTGTCCACTGGGTTGCCCATCTCAGGCCCTGCAATTTATTCGACAAAGGAAGAGTTACATACAAAAGATGGGGAAAGAGATGATACAACTTCTCAAGGGGGCATTTTTTTATGAGAGGGGGAATCTCAAAGTACTTGTTCTCTGGATTTTTTTACATAATATGTCATGGTAGGCACAAGATAGCATATCATTTAAAATAAATGATACTAGAAATACAGTGCATATAACATAGATAACGAAGTAAATACGGAACATAAACGCAGATCAACATGAACAAGAAATGCGACTTGCCTCTTATCTTGTGCTCGGCTTGAATTTCCTCTTCTTCCAAGATTCCTCCATCACATGCAACAAGTGGTTCTTCGGACTTGTTTCCTAATTGAAAAAAAAAACTGACAGTCTGCCAACAAATCCAACTGGGAGCAAAATGCAAATTAAAATGCGTTGTTCCTGTTTGATTAGAAAAACGGAACAATTTGACTCATCACGGCCTCGAACCCCATAAGCACGACGCTAATTAAGGAAGTCATGTACCAATCATTCCACAGAAATCATGAGTCATCTTGACTCTGTGGTCTATGCTAAACTGAGAGTCTCTACCATGAATGGCTCTTCCAACTCGTTTTCTAATAGTTGCCGGAAAAAAACTAACAGTCTCTGTGAAAATATGCAATTGGGAGTAAAATGCAACTTTTTCCCCTGTTTGATTTGAGGAACAGAACGAGTTGGCACATCACCACCTCACATCGCATAAGCACTATGCCAATAAAAGAAGTAATGTACCAATCATCTTACAAAGATCCTGAGTCATCTTGACTCTCTGCATTGACAGTATCGGCAGCTGTTTCACCTTGCATACTTGCAACTAACCACAACATGAAACATAAACTCATGAAATTTACTGAGCTGGCTGTTGATTTTCAAGTTTGATGAACAGCTAAATGTAATGAACACAGAGTCTAATGCCAGTAATGTCAAAATTAAAGCATAGTTGTCCTAAATAAACACTTAACCAACCAAGAGTTCAATAGATATCATGCTGAGAAAATCACATGATATGAGGTATGAGGAGAAAGAAGGCAGAATAACCAGACCTTGGGTCATGTTGTTGAGGTAACTGGGGAAGGCACATGGGTAGAACATTGTACTGGGGCAGTACCGTCCGGTCGAAACCGGGGCTAGTCCCTCCACAACCGCACTTTTCATGTCAACAGCAATGACCCAGGCCTTGTCATGTTCCCCACTCACCTTGGCCATGATGTAAAGAAGATCATCGTTGCGCACGCTCAGGGTGGGTAGTAAGAAAACCAGCTTCTTCAGCTCTAGCTTATGGGTCTCATGATTCCACAGCTCAGGCAACAGAGCAGAATATCTCGGGTCAACCGAGATGTTAGCAACATCAACTCTGGTGTGCTTGCGCCAACTTCCCCAAGAGATGTTTCTGATCCATACGGTGGCTCTCCAGCATTTACCATTTATCATGCAGTCAGGTTCATCGAAGCCTATCTCGACGAATTTGATCAGACCGTCACAGCAGGCGACATCGTGGAAGCATTGCGCCGAGTGGCGAGTGAGACGGTAGTAGGGTGTGATGCAAGCCCCTGGCAATGGTAAGGGGATGTATTTTATGACAGGACACTCGTCGAACAGGTCGCAGAGGAGAGTAATGCCGTGTGAGATATCAACCCAGCCCAGCGCGCTTGCTCCGACCGCGATCTGCTTGGAGGTCGAATAGGGACGCAACAATGCCGCGTCAGACTCCGATAAGCCCAGTGAGGCCTCCTTCCTGCTCCAGGAGCATGTCTCTGACGAGAAGACGTAGGCATCGAACTGCCACTGCCAGGCGTCATCTCCGGCAGTCCAATTGCGATCGAGGAAGGCGACGGCATAGTGCTCGCCGCCGCGCGGCAGGAGGCCAAGCTGGTGGGATTTGACGGCCTCGACGCCGGGGGGCTCGGGGAGGAGCTGCAGCGAGGGCGCCCCCGCAGTGCCGCGGGCCGAGTAGACGAAGTGGTGGGTGGAGATCCGCCTCTCGGTCGGGAAGCTGAACCTGACGCTGAAGAGGACGAAGGCGGCCTCGGCGCAGACGACCTGGGGCTCGCCGGAGAAGTCCTCCTCCTGGAAGCCGGAGCAGTGGACGGAGAAGTAGGAGACGCCCGGCGGGTCGACGAGCCAGAAGGACGCCTCGATGGCTCGGCCCTCGGCCGTGCGGCCCTCGGCGGTGGTCGCGTTCCGGAACGCCGAGATGCGCGCCGTCTTGCGGAGTAGGGCCCAGTCGGGATAGGCGGAGGGGCGTGGGGAGGTGGCGGCGCCGCCGCCGCCGGCGACGTATGGCCCGGTCAGAGAGGAGGGGTTGAAGGAGGCGGTGGTGATCCACGCCATGGATCTCTCTAGAGGTCGAGGTCGGCGCCGGCGGCGCGGCGCGGCGAGCTAGGGCACGGCCGCGGGGAATTGGATTGGCTTTCTCTCTCTCTCTTTTTTTTCCCACTGTAAGCTCCAGTGGTAGCATCTGTAAAAGTATCACCAAAATATGCATCTCCGTTCACTGTTATAAAAAGATGTTTGTTCACCTGTTTCAGTATACTAGATGTTGCCGCGGAAAACTTGCTAAAAATATCTATAATTAATGAAAAGAAAAATGTAAATTTAAAAACAAAGAAAATACAAAGGGAGTAAAAATGAATTACTTTTAAAAGAATGTCTTTGTGAATGTAAACTATATAGGTATGGTGCAACCGGCAAACATATATATTTTTAATAGAAAATCTAATGCAAAAATAAAACTTGTGAGTAACATACATGGATTGATGATGTGATGCTTGCATGCATTGAGTAATGTAAAAACAATGTAATTTATGACTTACATGACTTGTTTTTGTGGCATAGTTGCATGTGTAGGAAAAATAGCTAGTGGGTTGTAGCTATTTAGGAATAGAAGATATGTAATTTATATTTAAAAAATCGAAATATTTATGAGCGGAGGGAGTCGAAGTTTAGATACTCCCTCCATTCATAAATATAAGATGTTTAAAAAAATTCTGAATCGGATGTATATGTATATGTTTAGTTTTAATTCGTGTATATTTAAAACATCTTATATTTATGAACAGAAAGAATATCTATTATAGCCGTTTCGAAACAAAGACACTAAAATACAGTTGATGGTTGAATCGCCGTCGACCCCCTTCTTCGACGCCAATAAAATCGCCGGCCTGTCAACCATCAACCCTTTTCACGGACTCCGCCAAACGACATGGTAGTCGTCGTTCCCGGCTCTTCACCCCATCTCCACCTCGCCTCGCTTAGTGCTAGGCACATTCATTTGAGCTCTTCACTCCATCTCTATTTCGCCTCGCTTAGTGCTAGGTACATTCATTTGAGCAGCGACAAGTAATTTGGGACAGATTGAGTAGTGAGGTTTTACGGCGCTGCAAGGCCCCTCTAGCCCAATAGTTTATTTTCCCCGGGAAAAAACTTGTTTGAAACTTTAAATGTTACTCCCTCCGTTTCTAAATATACATCTTTTTTAGGCTAGTTTAAGGCTTCACTAGCGGGCTACATGCAGGCATATATGGACAAATTTTAGAATGCAGATTTACTCATTTTATTTTGTATGTAGTCCCGAATAGAATCTCTACAAAGACTTGTATTTAGAAACGAATCAAGTAGATCAATAAGTGGGATTAAACGGGTTTACACACACGTCATTTGCATCCTTATCAACACCTCAACTCGATTTTACAGCCTCCAGCAACAAAACATGACTCGAGTCCATCTTATGACACAATAAACAACGGTGTAGGCAAAAGTGACAATTGAATAAAACAACTGATACTTCATTCAACTACTAGGTACAACCAGGATTGAGATTTAGGGTTCTAATTGCACTTAACTTAGAGGAGCACAAACTGCCACCAGTTTCTTCATGCACCCAAGTAGCAAGAAGGTATAAGTAGCAACAACATATGTAGTAGTAAGTACTACTAGGTGTCTACTAAGTAGGTAGCAGCAACTAGCACCCTCACATAAGCATGTCCATGCATTACCCATGGCCGAAACCATAACTCAACACTCCATCTACAATAAGCTTAGGTTTCTTCAGACATTCCGTGTCAGTAAGATACCGACTCCGTTACATAACGGCGGGAAGAAGACATAACGACGACCATCGATATCAGAAAGAAGAAAGACAGCAACCAGCCACCCGGGACCGCCGCCTTTTCCCTTCGAGGGTTACCGTGCTTGAATTTCCCTTGCTGCCACTTGTCAGGTGTATCCTTCGTTTCGACCACAGCTCGTTCACGGCTAGTTTTCCTCCATCTCCTGCGACGTTGATACCTCTCCTGATGAATGGGCTTGAATCTCACTTGCAGCCACCCATGGAATGTATTCTTTGTCTCGATTGGCTTCTCACGAGTTTCAGAAGTTCCCTTTGATCTTTTTTGGTCGCAGGCATCTCCAAGCATCTTTTCTTTTGGTAACAGTGTTGATGGTACAATTTGCATGATGCTGAAACAATTGAACCAAGTATAAAATTGAGATCACTAAAGGGCTCCTTTTAGTAATAATAAAGAAGAGAGGCGACTCATTTTCTTGTACTTGTCCAAAGCTTGAATGACATCACTGATTTTGCTACGCATGGCTTCAACAGATGCCGATGGATCACTCGGTGATCCGTGTAGAGCCAAGTCGAAATCTTCCAAAGCTCTAGGAAACAACAGAAATTATGATCAGATATAAAGGCAAGTTTATTTCACAAACAAATGCCTGGTTTCCTCATCTATATACCTTTGGCAAAAACCCACAGCCTTCGATGCAGCTTCACGTTGACCATTATAGGAAGCATATTTTACCATCTGAAAACATCACGATTTTCTTAGGATTCAGTCAAACTGAGAATTCATAACATGAATTTTAAATAATTGTCCAAGAATGCTGACGGTTCATAATTTGAAATAAAGCAATTGTTTTATAAACACGCTAGCACGGCTGCCTAAATAGTAAATAGTTTGGACAAATAAATGAAGAATCTGAAGCTTGTCAAAGAAGTTGTGTGCGCAGTCCAAAGAAACAAAAATAGAAACTTGACCACAAAGGGTTTATAGCAAAGAGATAAGGATACACTCGTAACATGAAGCCCTGGACTATATCTGTGGGATACAATAACAGAACTTACTGGTCTGATACTGGCACGCAGAGATGATACTGGAGAAAACTGAAGTAATAATCTGTAGGTGCTGTCAGTTGACCTCTCAATTTCCAAGCATTGATCTGCAATTGACCATACAGATGTGAATGTCCTGGTCATGACAGCCAATTTGCAAGAACATATATCTGCAGAGCTAATAATGCTATCACACGAGCTGCACTTGCTTAAGATTTTCACCAAGAAAGTTACAGATATACAAATGAAGTGAAATCACATAAAATTTTACAAGCATATTATACTTGACATGGGCAAGCATTTAGAGTAATGCTGCAGATTAAATTCAGCAGATATTCACAGATGATGATAAGAAATTAATTGTAGATCAACGGTCTAAACATGCACTTGGTGAATGTTGGCTGCACATCTAGTATTGTTATAACCAAGACAAATAAAGAGCATATATCAAGAAGTCAGGCTTATTAGTTACCAAGTTCTTGAAGCCAGTATAGAGTCCGCAGCACTTGCACCACAAACTGCTTTGCACTCAACCTGGCAACAGGCATCCTGCAGAAGCAGTAGCATAAATGAAATAGATATATCATGCAAAAAAAACAAATACTGAAACAGCTAAAATTAGCTATGTTTGAATTACCCCTTAGAGCACTTGTCCGCTGGATTATCCACGTCTGCCCCTGCAAAAGTTTGGACAATGAAAAAGTTAGATAAAAAGGACGGGGAAAGAAACATGCATAACTTTTCAATTGAGAAATTTTATTGCCCCCTCAGCAGATCATGGATTAAAAAAAATGGAGAATGCATCATTACATCATTGGATTGCTCTAATTTCTTCTAACGAATTATATCAGTGTGCCATAAACAGCACACATAGCAAGGCCATCCTGCAGTGGTAATATGGTGTCTGAGGATGTGCGCAGGTTGGTCAAGCAAACATGGCTGAAAGGACCAGCAACATGGGATGAAAGACACTGGCCCTAGCAGTTTGCTGTTATTAGTGGATTTTCATGATAGTTTTGGTATTTCATGCTGCGTAAGCCACTTGAGGTTGTCTATATCCATCGATGTTTTAATTTGGTTCATGGAACATCATGATACCCCTTGGTCATCTTTGACAATATCAACAGCTATTTCATCTTGCGTACTTGCATCTGACCACAATATGAAACTTGAGGTTACAGAATATATGATGTGTGTTCATGAACCCCATGTTGCCTACCTGCATAAGTGAGGTCTCCATACACAGGGTACATGAATTTTTTAAGTATGGGCTGCAGCTCTATTTATGTTCTAACACATCAACATGTATATGAATCAAAACATTGGAAAACATAGTTAGATTTAAAGATTAATGAACACCAGCTAAAGTTAATGACCAAGAACAGTCCAATGTCCATAGTGTCAATACAGAAAACTTTGTCCTAAGCACATATAACCAACAGAAAACAAAGAATTCAAAAGACAAGACTGCTAGTTAAGAATCACCTGGGGTCATGTTGAGGTACTTGGGGAAGTCGCATGCACAGTACATTGCAAGGTGGTACTTGTACCGTCCAAGAGAGAACGGGGCCATTGCTTCCACAGCTGCCGTTTCCATGTCAACTGCGACGGCCCAGGCAGTGTCATCATCAGCATTCACCTTAGCCATCATGTAAAAAAGATCGTCATCGCGCCTGCTCGGCAGCGGGATATAGAAAATCAGTTTCTTCAAGTCCAGTTTTTGGGTCGCATCACACCATAACCCAGGCAATATAGCAGAAAAACTTTGGCCAACTGAGATGTTAGCAACATCGACTCTGGAGCAGATCTCCCACTTGTCCGAAGAGATTTTCCTATTCCACACAGTGGCTCTCCAACCTTGGCCGCTTGTCCTGACAACAGGGTCATCGAAATCTATCTCGATGAATTTGATGACATCGTCGTAGCAGGCAACATTGCAATAATACTGAGGGGCGCGCTCTGGGTGGCCATCCTCGTCGAGAAAGCTAATCCTTGCTTCGGGGAACGGGATAAATTGGACGATAGGAGGATCAACACCGTCCAACAGGCCGCGAAGGAGGAGGATGCCTCTCATGAGATCAACCCAGCCCAATGAGCCTGCAACAACGATCTGCTGTGACAAGCCATGGCGACAACACATGAGCTTCTCAGACTGGGATAAGTGCCGCAACGACAGACTGTGGCTGCTCCACGCCCGCGTTTGAGATGAGAAGACGCGCGCATGAAACCACCAATCAAAATCTCTGGCAACACAATCGCGGTCGATGTAGGCCACGGCGTAGTGCTCGCCGTCGGCGCAGGGCAAGAGGCCGAACCCCGACCTTCTGAAGACCGTGGAGTCGGGGTCCCGGTCCGGGAGCAGCTGCAGCGACTGCTTCCCCGCGGGGGCGGCTGTGTAGACGAAGTGGTGGATGGAACCCCTGAACGAGAGGCTGAAGACGATGAAGGCGGCCTCGGCGCAGACGAGGGAGGGCGGCTCCTTCTCGTGGAAGACGGAGGCGTCGAGGCCGGGGCAGTTGAAGGTGAAGTAGGAGACGCCGGGCGGGTCGACGAGCCAGAAGGACACCTCCACGGCTTGGCCCTCGCTGGTCCGGCACCTGGCGGTGGTCTCGTTCCGGCGCTCCGAGAAGCGCGGCTCCTCGCAGAGTAGGGCCCAGTCGGGAAACCCGGAGGCGGCTCCGGCGGCTTTTGAGCCCACCAGGGCGGAGGGGTGGAAGGAATGAGCGGGGAGCGGCATGGATCCGGGTACTGAGATCGGACCAACAGGCTCTAGGGCGACAAATTTGGGGAATCGGATTGCCTGCCGGACACGGGATCGCTCGAATCCGGGGAGAGGTTGGTGGTGGTGCGACTTCAGGCACGGAGGCGACTCGGCGGGAGGTGCAGGCGGCGGCGAGATTCGCCGGCGCCGTCGATGCGGGGGGCGAGCTTGGGGATTTTTCTTTTATTAGGATAGGAGCATTTGATTTTGATTGAGATCGAGGACGGGGAACCCTCAATTTATTTCGCTATCAGACCCGCCAAAACTTGTGAAAATTTCACTCGAGTCCAAAACGGACTCCACTACGGCGCGACGCCTGTCCGGCTCGGCTGGTGTCAGGCGCGCTCTACGATCAAGCGAGCGCACGGCCGCACACACAAATCCAACGGCTGTTACTCCATCGCGCTGGATGATTGTAGGGAGAACGTTCGCTCCTTCAAATGGTCGTCGACCCAAAGTCTTTTCTTTTATACAGAAAAAAAAGAAACTTTGTTAAATTGAATCAACAGTAACATCGTTTATGAGGAGGGGTAAAATGCTGGTTGCTGCGCTGCTGCTGTGAACACATGAGTTTAACTTTACTAGTAAAAGTGCACGTGCAACACACGTCTAGACAAACATAAATTGTTTCAAACATCCTGAAATTTGAAATTTAGACAAAGTGCATAATCGCAAATTTGATAGACAAATAATTACAAATATTATTCTTCGTGAGTCAGCATGCCTCTTTTTTTTAAGGTAAATTGGTATGGCACAAAATACAAATATCAAGCCATCTTTCGTTTCTGTAAATTGGTCCCAGACTATGAGTAACTAAATTCACAAAGAAAAGATTATGAGTAAGTAATGCTTAATTACAACCTCATGAAAATGGTATCAATGTGGCTAAAGTTCAGGGAAAATAATTCTTACATTTTACACATATTCTCTGCAATAAGGCTAACGGGTGCATGAAAACACTGCATGTTCCAACTTGGATCTTGTGGGTCGCTTTTTTGTATTTTTACTACGTAGTTTGTATATGCGCAATAAGAAGCTCCCCTGTCATTTTTGTCAGAAGAAATAGTTCAGTTCTAATATTCTCTTATTATAGAAGATATGTCCAAATAAATCTCACATAGATCAGAAATTTAGAAAAAACCTTTAAATTATTATAGAAGTCCATTTCTGCATGACAATTTTAGAAAAATAAACCAGACATCAACATATAATAATATATTAAAGTACAATGGGAGTACCATGAAGAGTGACATCATTAGCATGACACCCAAACATTGAATACCAACATATTGATCATGTATATACCTTCCCAACCTACCAAGATAATACATCATTCCCTTCAAATAAGTTCTAGCTGAACTGTAAGATGAGTTCTTGCAAACCATGCCATAGTGTACTGGAGCTCTTCAGGTTAATCACATGCAACATAAAAGCTGCAAGGGAAGTAGCTGGGAGCCTACCAGATGTTGGACCTCAATTAAGACACACACAATGCTGAGAAGACTTCAGTCTAGCAAGGCCAACAAATGCCAAGACTTGTGAGATATAATTGTAAGTTCGTAAGCCTTGGGATCAAGGAGCTCGTTCACATCATCTCTAGTACATCTAGACCTTGATGACACACCTATAAGGAAAATACACCAATTGGGTCTAATTAAGCATCACTGAATCTCACCATCTTTGGAGAAAAGATAAATTTGAGCAATGGAGTTTTAATATCGCAATCTATCTTAGATGTTGCAAGTCCAAATTAATAGCACCAGCATGGATGATTTGTCCCCTGTCACCTTAGCGAGACCAGAAGCGGTCACTGGGTTAGAAAAGCACGAGGCTTCATCGTTGTTTTGTCCCTAAGCAACAAAAAAGTGTGAAAATAAAGTTGGTATAGATACATTTATCTAGTTTGGCGCTTAGAAACAGTGTTTACATATACTATTACAATGTGAACTGCAGATTGAAGGTGCCGAGGCCTGAATAAAAAACTATAGCATCATGGTCTGATAGTCTTATGGTGCTGAACCCAAATGTCGAATTGTTCAGCAATTCATAGCCAACACGCCAAAGTAAGAACAAACACCCATTTTAGTTACATAGATACATAGGATCCATTAGGGATTCCAAATAGGCTGCCCAGCAAAATACCACCCCCACCGTAGAGCAGAAGGAAGATGCTTACATGTAATTACTCAGATAAACTAATTGAAAAGCAATAAAGGAGTATCATACCGTATCATAACAGAAAGAGGGCATGGTGTTGCACTTGTATACCGTGAAACCGCAATGAAAGCTATGGCATACTGCATTATAAAATAGGGAGTATTATCCCTCGCCAAAAAAAAAATAGGGAGTATTATGCAGAAATGATCTATACCTACTAATTATCATCATTTATCCCCAATACATCCAAAAGAGCAAGAAAATAAAAGTAGTGACCATGGTAAAGAATTTACCAACATAAAAAGCTTGTGCTCCCCATTTTAATGGATATGTTACACTTATCCTGCGAACTGAAAAGTCATGATCTACTAATTAGCTAATTCTATAACGGTCCCTAACAATATGTAAAAACATGCCTAGTATTGCGTGGAAACAAAACTGTATAAGGAAATGCATAAATGAATGTTTACCTTTATGGTTCTGGTGATGTGCACGAACGCTACCTCCTCCTTTCATTGAAACTTATTGGGCCTTGCAATCCGTCGACGAAGATAAAAGTAGAACACGGGTCTTCATCCGCCGCCGGCGACCAAAACGGTGAGCCACGCCACCACGCCTCTCTCTTTTCTTTTATCTCCTCCTTCATTCTCTAATCACGGGTGCAGCCGTACAGGAGACATCACGCCGCCACCGAAGTCGCCTGCAATCGCCGCCGCCTATACCCAACACCGACAGAAGTGTCGGCGTCCTCCCCGAGCTCCTGCGTGTCGCCTCGCTTCGCCGCAAGACGTCCCTGCCGTCGCCTTCCGCGGATCCGGCGAGATGCGCCGCAGGCACCTGGATCCCGCATCCCCGACCCAGCAGTCGCGGACTCCGCGCTTATGGAGAGGCTGGTGTGCGTTAGGCCGCGACCGAGTGGAGGAGTGCCGGGGCGGCGAGCCGCCCCGAAGGATGGCAGCAGGGGCGCCTGGTTGTAGCGCCTACAGTTTTTTAGATGATCCACGACCACGATGAGGCTGTGCGTGCGTGTGTTTTAGTTTAAAAAGCAGCAGGAGGCAGGATGATGCTTACAAGGAAACCATTTACATGATTTCAGGATCGGGATGGCTGCCTTATCGGATCGCGGGGGACGGGTAGCGATACACACGGTGGCAGACCACGGCAGAACATGGAATCTAAGCCGTTAGATGCTATGGCAGACCATCAAAGTAATCGTAGACTCTTGGATTTCATTAGGTGGGAATGATCTAAGGGCTCTGGTTGATATATGTATATTATTTTTGGTGGCCTTAGAAGAATTCTAGTTTGCTTGTTTTATTATAATAAAAAATAAAATAAAAATAATAAATAATAAATAATAAAATAATAAAAATAATAGTATAGAAGTGTAGCCTTGAATTCTATATAATGTTTCATGAGTTGGGTGTGTGTGGTCATTTGTATCTGTTTTGCATGGTTTTCGGTAATTAACCGAGCATCATTATTCATCTTCGTTGAGACGTAGCAAATGACCTCGGTCTATTTTCTTGAAAGGAAACATCAATTTTATTAATTGGAGATAATAGTTACACCGTCAATAAGAAAATATATAATACCAGGTATAGTCTTCTCAAACCAATCCCTTGTAACAATTTTTTTTGCTATTTCTGACAAGTTCATGAGCAACTTTATTTGCTTTCCTACTACGATGTTCGAAACTAGTAAGAGAGACATCACATGCCATAAAAATGGCATCATCAAATATTGTCGCCGCCGCTCCTGTGGAATGTCCTTCATTCTTCATCGTGTCAATGACTTCCATATTGTCAGAATTAATTACAAAGCGATTGCATCCCGCCTTCTGTGCAAGTAATAAATGAAATGTTAGAGCCAACGCTTCCACTTTCATAATATCAGCACACCAATCGATCTTCCAATCTCCTCCAGCAATGAACCTTTCTTTGTCATCTTTGACAACAACCCCCATTTTGTCCCTAAGCAGATCATGATCAAATAAAGCATCAAAATTCGGCTTTACAACACCTCTAGGAGGTCTGCTCCATCCCCCGATTTTATTGGTTGCTTTTGGGGACTAGGCATTAACATAGTTTGTCGTTATGATACGAGCCCTCGTCGCAGTTTGGTATGCATGTTGAGACTTTCCTTCATGAACCCCCAACGTCTCTCCCACCACAAATACCAAGCTATTATAGTGATCAATTCACGTGCATTCTGGATGCCCAAAATGGCTAGATCTTGATCTGGCATAAGAAGTAAGAACTCAAGAACGGTCTCTCCTGCATGATCGGTAGCGCAAGCTTTACTGATGGCCTTATACAACCCCAGTTTATCAGAAACCTCTTTTGCCTTGTGCACAAAAACAGCACATGTTTTATGCCTTTTGGTCCATCCGAACATTATGGGTAGGGCAAAATTTTCATATGTCTATTAGCAAGTGTAATACGACACGGAAGAGTGTCATGCAACAAAGATTTTAACCTTTACGAAACAATATAATTCCAAATCTTATCCCAAATAGGATTTACAGTGACTCTACCCATACCATTTGTATGTTGCAAATTCCACCCATGTTGTTGTTTCCATTCCTGCAAATGGGCCGACTGAACAGTGAATAATCCATTTTTTATATAACTCCAAGTAATGAAGTCTGTCATATTATTCATAGGAAGGGGAATCATGAGCATCCTTTGAGCGTCAATTGGCTACAACGTTTGTCTCACCAACTACTCATGTAACGTCCCAAAATTTCATTTTGCAATGTTATGAAATATAGCTGTGCATCCATCATCATCATTTCTTGAATACATGTAATAGTTGAAATGTTCTTTCTAAATTTCTGAAAGCCCTTTCTACTTTCAATGTGTTGCTTTCACCTATTTGAAATCTTGGTAGAAAGTTCAAATAAGAGAGGAGGAACATGACACTCCACACCAGGACCCATTTGGTGATCTATTTGAACAAAAATAACCAGGGGTTATTTTGAAAATATTTGCAAAAAGGATTTAAAAACAATTAGGCAATTTCTAAAAAAAAATTCAAAGTGTTCAAATGACAGAATAAAAATGTTCAATAAATGGCATTTATTATCCTGTTAATTTTGATATATAATACTCCTATATTTAGAAATGATTTGAATGCTTTAAATGTTTTTGAAAAGCGCTGGAAAATCATTAAGTGAAAACGGTAATCGTTTTTGTATTAAACGGGCCGGCTCACGGGCAGTTACTCGCGGATTTAATACCGACCGGCCGACCGACGCGCAACGGACGCCCCCTCTCTCACTGACACCGGGCCCCACCTCGACCGACCGTTTCGCCCGCGCGGCCGCCTCCTTCCTCTCGCCCGACCTCGTCGCCGGCAGTTACTCCCCCGGATCTCTCTCCCCTCTCCTCCCCCGCACCCCCGAGCACCCTATATAAGAGCCCCAAGTCCTCGCTCTCCATTCCCCCCCGAGCCCCCTCTCTCCCTCGCCTAGGCGCTGCCAAATTCCTCGCCGGAGTTGCTTCGACCACCGGAGCTCCCATTGCTCGTGCCCGTCGCTCCACTCTTCCCCTCGCCCCTCCGACCTCACCATTCGACGCAGGACGTCCACCGCAACCGTCTGAACCCCTTTGCTGCCTCCCTCGACCACCAGAGACCCCTCCGGCGACGTCCTCGACCATCGGCCGCCGCCACCATCGCCGGAGTTCCACCTCCCTCTCCGGTAAAGTCTTCGAGTTCACCCCATCCATCGGATCCCCACTCAACGGTCCCGATTAGATTGATTTTAAAACCCGAAACGTTTTCCATTAGAGATCGGTCGCCCGCTCGAAACCATCCAACACATGCGCTAGCCAACCAATAGGATCGTGCCACGTCACCCCCTGGCCGTCCGGTAGATATTTCACTTTTTCTGATTTTGTTTAGAAAACAGAACCTGTTATGATTTTGTTTTGTGAATATCTTTTGTTCTGTTTAATGTTTGGAGTTGATTCTTTTCGCAATAGCTCACATTTTTCATGTAGTTTCACCCTGTACTTTTAAATTTTAAATTTGAACCCTAAAATTTGAATTGAATCAAATTTGCTCAAAATATTCAAATCTGAATAACTAGAGTTTGAAAATAGATTTTGACATGAATCTTTTTGCTACTGTTTGGTATTAGTTAGGACTACCTCCATGTTTAGTTTGAGAATTTTTAGAATGATTATTGTTAGTGTTTTAGCTATAAACAGAATCTGCCTAGTATTAAAGTATAGTTTTATTTACTTAGTTTTAGTTAGTTTAACTTAGATTTAGTTTTAATTTGTTTAGTAGGTTTTGTTGATTAAACATTTATTGTTCTACTTATTGGTAATAAAAATATAAAATTGATTAGTTTATTTTCTTTGTTAATATAGGAATCACAAATTCTTTTTAAATAGGTTTATTTAGATTTAAACAACTAGTTAGTAATAGTTTTGCTTTCAAACAAAGTTTTATATAATCTAATTCTGTTTTCTAAGACAAGTTTATTTGTAAAATTCTTTTCTGTTAAGAACATGTTTTGCTAATAAGTAATAAGTTTTGTTTTGATCTTTTGTTAGTAAAACTATAGTTGTTTCATATAGTGTTTATCAAAACTTTCAAAAACTTTACTAAAAGTTTTCCCAACAAACTTAATGTGGTTTTATTCTGTTTATTAATAAAATATTTTATTGTTTTCTTGCTGTCAACTATTGTTTTGGTTAATACCAATAGTTTCATTATGTTAGTAGTGTTTTATCAATCATCTTTTAGAAAACAAAACTTTGTGTGTTTTCTTGCTTGTGATTTTTGTGCATTGTTTTGTCTTGATTGTTTACTAGTTCTTGGTTGATGGCTGTGAGTTACAATATTTTGTTGTATGCTTATTTGAGTGCTCTTGTTTGCTTCGTTAGATTATCCGGAGTGCGAAGCTTGTTACTTAGAGTCACTCGCGTACGAAGATCATCAATCAGGAAAGTCACTTTGACCATGTTTACCCATGTTTTATATGCATTAGTTCTACCATCTTCCCCAGTTGCATGCAAGATAGGTTAGTTGGAAACTTGGTTACTTTGTAGTAGTATCATGTGGTAGGTACCCCCTCAACCCCTTTGACAACATTGGCCCCGGGAAACATTGTTTTACTTTTGCTATGCTATTAGTAGACGGGGTTGGTTGTGTGATTCATGTGAGTTGAGAGAGTTAATAATTTCAAGACCTACATAACGATCAAGATTTAAGACTCCG
Source organism: Hordeum marinum (assembly GCA_022496015.1). Classification (NCBI taxonomy): domain Eukaryota; kingdom Viridiplantae; phylum Streptophyta; class Magnoliopsida; order Poales; family Poaceae; genus Hordeum; species Hordeum marinum. Next base: position 35,763,642 of record CM039674.1, read on the forward strand.
AGTTTTCAACATACCTTTGGGTGGATGATGGTTGAACGGCACCCTGGAGAAACCAGTGGAATTGCCTAGGTGATGCTGGAGATGGCCAGTATTCACGCGGAAAGATCCACCCAGGCACAAAGAGATGGATGGGTGCTTCAAGACCCAAGGCTTACCTGCACAGCCACAAGTCATTATGGGCTCTGGCTTGGTTGGATATCGTGGTGACCCTGGACAGGCGGTGCTACGAGATGTAGAAGAACGGTAGGAAAGGATGGGCACCGACAGAGTCGTAGGGAAACCCTTTGGAAGACCATGTTTTGGTCATCCGTTTCTCAAACACCCTAAAGTGCGAGAAATCAAACGGAGGCGATCAAATCTTGTGGGGAACGTGTGCAAAACTCTGCAGAGTACTCAAACCTAATCGATTAGCCGTGTCCACGGTCATGGACGACTTGAGCCAAAGGAACTAAAACATTCGGAATTCTCAACACAAGTAATATGATGATGTGGGTATTTAACAATTGGGTATGAGAATTGGTTGGTGGAACCATCTCATTAATCAACCAACTTAGTAATATTCTGCTTAGCCCTCTCTTGATGTAGGAAAAATTGGCTTTACGCAAAAACTTACCACCCCACATGCCATATAAGCATGTAGACTAGATGACTATCTTTTCACCCCTCTTTTGTGACCTTGCCGGCATATTCCATATGCTGACCTACACGGCTGCAACGTATCATGTTGCAGAGTATTTTTCCGACCAGGAGCGAGGACACGTTCTACGCTCGGTGAGATGCCCTTGGAGTCAGATGGACTCATCTACCTTCGACGCTTCCGCAAGATTTAGACATTCTCATGAGTTGGCCTTCAGCCACTTTATTGTAATCTTTTTTGTAATAAAGGACTCGATATGAGATTTCGATTATATAATGCTGTGTGATTTCCCTTTGATATATACATTGATGTACCGTGTGTGTACCAGCATGATCTTGGGATGGTACGGAAACACCGGAGATTCGACCTTTCAGATCGGGTCACTACAACTCATTCCAAAAATTTATGACTGGATCAATGAGACCGCATACCTTTGACAGAAGATGCCTTGTTATAGGAGTAATAACTTTTCTGTTTGCACAATTGGGTATCCATGCATTTTTCCGAGATATGAATTAACATTTTGTTCATTTTCAACTCATCAGATATAATCATTTTCCAAAGAATTATCTCCAGCCATAATGTTTTGCCAAGTAAAAGAAAAACTCTTTATAGACTTGCATTAATTAAATCGTCCTCTGGGAAATATTTTGCTTTCGATATAGTGGCATATAAAGAATAATCCAGGAGACGCCACAAAAGGCTATTGTTTTCTTTTGCGGCTGTACAAAAGACTTTTTTTGTTGGGTGGTGTTATTATACACTGAAGGCCACGCCGGGGTAACAAAAATACGTAAACGCCACCGAATTACATCAGGGCAGGAAAAACCAAAACTACTATATATGGTCAGTGATCCTCTTTTATTACATTTATCAATCAGCACCCACGGCAAAATGTCTTCCGCACGAGCTTGCTCATGTTCGAGAACTACTTGGTGTTCCTGAAAGTAGCAACATTCCTTTTGTGAAACTGGTATACTGATCTGGACTATATGCTCACATTAGTTAGCATTTTACCCATTTCTCACCGTTGCCTTGCTTCAGTACCACATCTACTGCCATGCTGACATGTTAACCCTAAGTTGTCATCAAAACCCATAGATATTCATACATACTCCCACTAGTAGAATGTCTGTCTGTAATCCCGATCGGGATGGCCTTTAGTACCGGTTCCCCAACCGGTACTAAAGGTGTACTAAAGGGTCGGGACTAAAGGTCCAGACCTTTAGTACCGGTTCTCCCACGGACCGGTACTAAAGGCCCATCACGTGGCTGTCTGCGTGGGCTGATGGTGGAGGATCTTTAGTACCGGTTAGTGATACCAACCGGTACTAAGTGTTCTGTTTTTTTTAGCTTTTAGGTTTTAACTTTCCTCTCTATTTTTTGTGTTTTTCATACAATATCTCATACACAGTATATATACAAATGGAATTACACATCCATATATATATTCCGGATTTATAAAATAAGGCCCAAAACCCGGCCGGGACTAGCTAGCTAGTGCTTCGGATGAAATCTCAGTTTTCTACTACTGATTTGCTGGCATTATTGAGGCAGCGGTAAGGAATAGTGCTCTCCGTTTACATCAATGACATGTCGAAGAAGAAATGCCGCAAATTCCTCTTAAAGTGTTACAAAGCGTTTCTGTGGTGAGAGCTTCGACATCATCTGTCAAACCTCGAGTTGTCTTTCACGTGCTCTTCTGCAACGTATACGATATTCGGTCTTCGTGCGAATGTTCTCGAAGAGGAAGTATCCACATAAATTCGTCCCCTGTGGCTGCTTCGCGCACTTTGCAAAAGAATAGAATTCAATAAGATAATTAATAATCAAACATGATAATGGTATTGAAACTAGAATTAAAGAGATGCGTGGACCTAGTAGTACTACTTAATTGCCTGGATCCTTTTCCACTTCAACTTCGGTTTCCATTGACGACCGTGATGGTTTTCTTCTATGATCTTTTTCCAAAACACTACGTGGCAAAGAAAAAGAACGAAAGAGTTATTATAATTACTTTTAATATCAGAAAATAATGAAAGAAAGCGAGGTCAATAAAGATTGAAATTACCTGTCTATCATAAAATACAAGTCTACGTATGATTGTTCTAGTGTATCTAGTGAGTCATACACTTGAACAAGTCCATCCGCAAGGATAATATTTAGGAGGATATAGTGGTCTCTACGCAGAAGTTTATATAATTAAGCAGGCATGCATATAACTCATCAACTACACTTGACAGCGAGCTAGTAAGTAAAAATAGAATTTGTAGTATACAAGAGAGTAAACACTCACCCCATGTTGTAAGGAAATATGATAGTAGATTTGGTATTCATTAGTGCCTCTAGAAATCTTTCCAAGAGCTCTTCTGTGTCCTTGGCATAATGTTTTACCACATATGACCATGAACGGTATTTGGGTCGATGAACCCAATGTCATCGATTCCCTCTTGTTTCAATTCCCACATCTTCAATCTGTATAATAGCATAGAAAAAAAATATAGTGAGGATAAGCCAATGAACGATATCTGAGCTAGAGACTTAAATTATTAAAGATATAAATCACTTACAGACAATAGCAACTGATAAGAGATTTGTCGATAGAGTCCATGTGGTATAACTGGAAAAGTTGTGAGAATTCAAGACATATTTCACATCCATTGAAGTAATGCTCTTTCGTTACTTTGACCATGACCGCCATCTCCCCTCGCTTTGCTTCACGCAGGTATCAATCATGCAGCTGTCGCATCGCAGTTGGTAGTTCCTTGTACTGCTCGGGTATGACAGGTGGTTTTTCGGCGGCATATTTCATTGCGTACTCAGCTTCACCGTACTCGCGGATTTCCTCGGTGTCAAGGATTTGGCCAAGAGTGAGACCTGCAGCCTCTACTTGTTCAAGGTCGATTGGGTTGCCAGCAACGTCGGTGAACTTATCGGTACTCACCTTGAGCGGAGAGATCGATTGCTTGTATTGTTCTCCGAGCTGGGGAACTGTTTTCCCGCTAGTAGTACCACCTGTCGTTGATGTCATACTTCCCGACTTCTTCCTTGGGCTGGGCCGACTTCTCTGCTCACTTGCCTTCTGAATCAATCGCTCATAGTCTGTTTGCATATGCTCCACACATGCCGGGGGTCGATCAATAAAGTGTTCCCTAAAGTGCTCTTGGACTTCCTTGGGTATTACCTCCTTTGGCGGCAGGGGCTTCTTCGCAAAAAAGGCTTTCACTTGGCGATCGCTTTCAGTTTCAGTTTCCTCTGGTGTCATGTCGTAAGGCAGCTTCTTTTTGGCCGGAGGCTCGGGTTTCTTCTTTGCTTTCTTCCGAAGAGGACTGCTGATGGCCTTCCTCTTTTGGGAGCCCTGCTGGTGGGACCGCTGCCAGGGTGGAGTCGGCTCACGCGGCAGAGATCGATATCGACGATATGGACTCGCGTCGTGCTCCGTCCTGAGGTTGGGTGGACTCGCGCTGGGATCCTTATCAAAGTGGGACACCTCTCGAGGTGGGGAGGACTGCTGGCGCTGCGATGCCTCTGGTTGGGATCCCTCACGCTGGACATCGATACTCGGAGGAGCCGGTGGCCTTAGCGTCGAGTGTGGAAAGACGATGCAGTCCTTTCTCCATAGAATGAGACCACAGCCGGCTTCTGCCAGTGTGGACTCCCCCTCATCTTCAGGGATGTCAAGCTCTAGTCCATCATATCCTGGCTCTATTGCGTCCACCGCGACACAAGCATACCCATCTGGAACCGCATTGAAATGCCAGAGAACATCAGGTGTATTTGGTAAAGCATAGACCGTCGTGACCCGCATGGGTATGTTCTTCATTTTCTGGATTAGCTCACAAGATGTCCTCTCGGTGATATCATCCATGGGGGTGTGACCCAACGGTGCCCCCGTGGAACCCACGCTGCTTTTCGGCAGTGTAGATGGGACGAGTTCCGATGCCTACTTCCACGGAGTTGCCCTTTGCTGGGTCAGTACCTGTATCTGCAGCTGCTGCTGCTCGTACTTCTCTTCCAACTTTGAAAGTCGGTCTGCTTCCACCTTCTTTTTTCTCGAACGGCTTTTATAACTGTCCTTCCAGCCCGCAAACCCCTCATACCATGGAACAACGCCCATGCCTCGTGTTCCTTCTCCGTGTTCGGGATTCCCGAGGACGCGTGTAAGCTCGTCGTTCTCTCTATCGGGGTGAAACCGTCCTTCTTGGGCAGCTTTTATTGCTTCAATCAACTCATTTGAAGCATGCTTCAGACTAGCCAGTGCAATAATCTTCCCTGTTGCTAGGTCCAACTTTCCCCCATGCGCAAAAAACCAATTGCTGCACCTCCGGGGCCAGTGGAAGGTTACTGGAGTGATCCCTTCGGCATGCATCTTATTCTCTAATGCATCCCACTTAGGAATGGCTGACTTGTATCCACTTGTCCCTAGTTTATGGTGATACTTTTTTTTCTCCGCATTTATCTTATTCTTTGCCGACTTCTCCATAGCAGCTTCCGATGTCTTGTACTCGATAAATGTGTCCCAGTGATTCCTTATCTTCTCGTATATTCCTATGAATTCGGGTGCCTTCTTGCCTCTAGCGTTGTACTCGTTCCATAATCTTTTCTTCCAAGCTTGGAACGCGTCGGCCATCTTATGGAGAGCAAACTCCTTGACTTTGTCCCTTTGGCGCTCCAAGAGAGAATCTGGTAGGATGAAATGCTCCATGAGCTCTCGCCAAAGGGCATCTTTAATTCTTTTATCGACATAAATCACTCCTGGTTTTGGTTTGTTTGGATGAATCCATTCTTGCATTGTGATTGGGACTCCATCCCTAACAACCACTTCGCATTGATGCACAAATGTCTTGGCATTGGCTTCAAGGTGAGTCGGTTTGCCATAATGTTTGAAAGCATCAAGATTGAGCTTTACGTTGTCGTCCAACATTTTGGCAGCGCCTCGTACCTTTCTACTAGATTGGCTCGATCCGGAGGGCTGATAATTAAAAGAAGAAAGATTTGTTAATATATATATATACAAATCAATTAATACACATGTAATGATCACCAGAGGCTAATATGTATATACCTCGCTGGACATTGTTAGTTGTTCCGGATTTTGGAACATAAGTTGTTCTTCCTCGACCTCACATCCATCACCGTAATCGTTCAGATATTGTGAGCAGTCATCATCATGTGATTCACCCAGAAGGTCCGCTGGGTTTTCGGAGGAGCGTATCATGTCGAAGATGTCCTCTTCATGAGCTCTACCGGTATTGTACATAGGTTAATAACTAATCCATAATAATATAGATAAAACAAATTATTATTCAAGCTATCATGCATTCAAGAATCAAATAACTGATGGTTAATTAATAATGCATCATCGAATACATATATAGTAGTTCTTAGAAAAGATCTCATCATAATCTCAGATAATAGTTAATACATCGGTTAATCCATCGATCTAGGTAATACATCATAATAATACATATATAGTAGCTAATATATCGATCTAGCTAGAACCCTAGCGCCCGAAGGATATCGGGGCGAGCGGTGGACACCCAAAGAGAAGGAACCATCACAGGAGCATAGCTCAAGTGAGATCCCCGAAGATCTGCCAGGTATTTGTTGGGGAACGTCGCATGGGAAACAAAAAATTTCCTACGCACACGCAGATCTATCCATGGTGATGAGCATCTACGAGAGGGAGAGTGGATCTACATACCCTTGTAGATCGCAAAGCGGGAAGCATTAAGAAACGCGGTTGGTGTAGTCGAACGTCTTCGCGATCCAAATCGCCGAGCGTCCCGTGATCTTATCACGATCTGCCCCACGATCCAATCACAATCCGTCTCGTGAACACATCACGATCCGTCCCACGAACTCATCACGATCCGTCCCGCGAACTCATCACGATCCGTCTCGCGATCTTGATCATGGTCCTTCTGATCTAGCGCTGAACGGACGGCACCTCCGCGTTCAGCACACGTACAACTCGATGACGATCTCCGCCTTCTTGATCCGGCAAGAGGGAGAGGAGAGGTAGAAGAGTTCTCCGGCAGCATGACGCGCTCCGGCGATGGTGGTGGAGCTATTCCGGCAGGGCTTTTCCTAAGCACTGCAGAAATCCGATCTAGAGGAGAAACTATGCACTAGAGGAACGGGCAGCACGTAGCTGAAAATCAGGTGCCAAAAACCCTAAATCCTCTAGTATATATAAGAGGGAGGGAGGAGAAGGGGCTGGCGCACAAGGCCTGCCCTCTTGCCTCTTGCGCAAGGAGGAGAGGAGGAATCCTCCTCCAATCCTAGTAGGATTAGGATTCCTCCTTTCCTACTTGGAAACTCTTTCCACCTTTTGCTTTTTTTTCCTTCTCCTTCAACTCCAGCCGCATGGGCCTCTTGTGGCACTTCCACCAGACCACTAAGGGCTGGCATTCATCCTCCCACAGCCCATGTAGCCTCTTGGGTCGAAATACCTCTCCTAATGGTCCCCCGGTACACTACCGGCACTCCCGGTACACTACCGATGAGCCCGAAACTTTTCCGGCGACCAAAACATGACTTCCTATATACCAATCTTTACCTCTGGACCATTCTGAAGTTCCTCATGACGTCCGGGATCTCATCCGGGACTCCGAACAACCTTCGGTCACCACCATGCATAACTCTATACTACCGAAATGTCATCGAACCTTAAGTGTGCAGACCCTGCGGGTTCGAAAACTATGTAGACATGACCGAGACACCTCTATGGTCAATAACCAATAGCGGGACTTGGATGAACATATTGGTTCCTACATATTCTACGAAGATCTTCATCGGTCGAACCTCTATGTCAAGGATTCAGTTACTCCCGTATGATGTTCCCTTTGTTCTTCGGTATGTTACTTGCCCGAGATTCGATCGTCGGTATCTCCATACCTAGTTCAACCTCATTACTGGCAAGTCTCTTTACTCGTTTCGTAATACAAGATCCCATGACTAACACTTAGTCACATTGCTTGCAAGGGTTGTTGTGATGTTGTATTACTGAGTGGGCCCTGAGATACCTCTCCGTCACATGGAGTAACAATTCCCAGTCTTGATCCATGCCAACCCAACAGACACCCTCGGAGATACCTGTAGAGCACCTTTATAGTCACCCAGTTACGTTGCGACGTTTGATACACACAAGGTACTCCTCCGGTGTCAGTGAGTTGCATGATCTCATGGTCATAGGAACATATACTTGACATGCAGAAAACAGTAGCAATAAACTGACATGATCATATGCTACGTTTATAGTTTGGGTCTTGTCCATCACATCATTCTCCTAATGATGTGATACCGTTATCAAATGACATCTCATGTCCATGGCTAGGAAACCTTAACCATCTTTGATCAACGAGCTAGTCTATTAGAGTCATACTAGGGACATGGTTTTGTCTATGTATCCACACATGCATCTAAGTCTCCGATCAATACAATTATAGCATGGATAATAAACGATTATCATGAACAAGGAAATATGATAATAACTAATTTATTATTGCCTCTAGGGCATATTTCCAACAGTCTCCCACTTGCACTAGAGTCAATAATCTAGTTCACATCATCATGTGATTCGCATTGTTATGAATCTAACACCTAATGAGTTCTGGGGCTCGATCATGCTTTGCATGTGAGAGAGGTCTTATAGTCAATGGGTCTGCGACATTCAAATATGTGTGTACTTTGCAAATCTCTATGTCAAACTGTAAACACTGCTACCACACTCCACTTGGTACTATTCCAAATGGCTGCTCCACTATACGTATCTAGATTGCTACTACGAGTCATCCGGATCGGTGTTTAAAGCTTGCATCGACGTAACTCTTTACGACGAACTCTTTTACCACCTCCATACATTAGTAGAATATCGATGTTTAGTCCCGGTCTGGATGGGCCTTTAGTACCGGTTCCACAACCGGTACTAAAGGGTCCGGACTAAAGGGTCCAGACCTTTAGTACCGGTTGGCCTACGGACTGGTACTAAAGGCCCACCACGTGGCTGCCTACGTGGGCTGGTGGTGGAGGACCTTTAGTACCAGTTGGTGATACCAACCGGTACTAACTGTTCTGTTTTTTTTTGTTTTCACTTTTAATTAGGTTTTAGTTTTCCTCTCTATTTGTTGTGTTTTCCATTCATTTAAAATTTATTTTATGGTAATATAATATATATATATATGTAATATAATATACACAATTTGATGCATATATATGTAATATAATATAAAATATTTCATACAGTATATATATATATATACAAATGGACGCATCCATATATTCTGGACTTATAACTTAAGGCCCAGAATCCGACGGTAAGTAATAGTGCTCTCCCTTTACATCAATTACATGTTGAAGAAGAAATGCCGCAAATTCCTCTTGAAGTGCTACAAAGCGTTTCTCGGGTGAGAGCTTCAACAACATCTGCCAAAGCTGGAGTTATCTTTCACGTGCTCCTCTGCGACGTGTACTGCCTTCGGTTTGGATGCGAATGTTCTCGCAGAGGAAGTATCCACATAAATTTGTCCCCTGTAGCTGCTTCGCGCACTTTGCAAAAGAATAGAATTCAATAAGATAATTAATAATCAAGCATGATAATGGTATTGAAACTAGAATTAAAGAGATGCGCGGACCTAGTAGTACTACTTAATTACCTGCATCTTTTTCCAATTCAGCTTCGGTTTCCATTGACGACCGTGATGGTTTTCTATCATCTTTTTCCAAACACTACGCGGAAAAGAAAAAGAATAAAAGAGTTATTATAATTACTTTTGATATCAGGAAATAATGAAAGAAAACGAGGTTGATACAGATTGAAATTACCATTCTATCATAAAATACAAGTCCACGTATGATTGTTCTGGTGTATCTAGTGAGTCATACACTTGAACAAGACCATCCGCGAGGATAATATTTAGGAGGATATAGTGGTCTCTGCGCAGAAGTTTATATAATTAAGTAGACATGCATATAACTCATCAATTAACTACTACACTTGACAACGAGCTAGTAAGCAAAAATAGAATTTGTAGTATACAAGAGAGTAAACACTCATCCCATGTTGTAAGGAAATATTATACTAGATTTGGTATTCATTAGTGCCTCTAGAAATTTTCCAAGAGATCTTCTGTGTCCTTGGTATAATGTTTTACCACATGACCATTAACGGTACTTGGGGTCGATGAATCCAATGTCATCAATTCCCTCTTGTTTCAATTCCCACATCTTCAATCTGCATAATAGCGTAGAAAAGAACATATATAGTGAGGATAAGCCAATGAACGATATCTTAGCTAGAGACTTAAATTATTAAAGACATAAATCACTTACAGACAATAGCAACTGATGAGAGTTTTGTCGATAGAGTCCATGTGGTATAACTGGAAAAGTTCAGAGAATTCAAGACATATGTCACATGCGTTGATGTAATGCTCTTCCCTTACTTTCACCATGACCGCCGTCTCCCCTCACTTTGCTTCACGCATGTACCAATCATGCAACTGTCGCATCGCAGTTGGTAGTTCCTTGTACTGCTCGGTTTGACAAGTGGTTTTCCGACGGTATATTGCATTGCATACTCAGTTGCACCGTACCCGTGAATTTCCTTGGTGCCAAGGATTTGGTCAAGAGCGAGACCTGCAGCCTCTACTTCTTCGAGGTCGATTGGGTTGCCTTGCACATCGACTGGTTGGACCGATTGCTTGCTTGGATTGGTACCCACCTTGAGCGTAGAGATCGATTGCTTGGATTGTTCTCCGAGCTGGGGAACTGATTTCCCACTAGTTGATGCCGTACTTCCCGACTTCTTCCTTGGGCTGGGCCAACTTCTCTGCTCACTTGCCTTCTGAATCTGTTGCTCATAGTCTGTCAGCATACGCTCCACATATGCCGGGGGTCGATCAATAAAGTGTTCCCTAAAGTGCTCTTGGACTTCCTTGGGTATTACCTCCTTTGGCGGCACGGTCTTCTTCGCAAAAAAAGGCTTTCACTTGGCGATCGCATTCAATTTTGTTTTCCTCTGGTGTCATATCGTAAGGCAGCTTCCTTTTGGCCGGAGGCTCGGGTTTCTTCTTTGCTTTCTTCCGAAGAGGACTGCTGGTGGCCTTCCTCTTTTGGGAGCCCTGCTGGTGGGACCGCTACCGGGGTGGAGTCGGCTCACGCGGCGGAGATCGATGTCGATGATATGGACTCGCGTCGTGCTCCGTCCCGAGGTTGGGAGGACTGCTCATGGCGAGGTGGGGAGGACTGCTGGCGAGGTGGGAAGCCTCTCGAGGTGGGGAGGACTGCGGGGGAGCTCGAGGTGGGGAGGACTGCTGGCGAGGTTGGGACTGTTGGCGAGGTGACTGCTGGCGAGGTGGGGAGGACTGCTGGTGAGGTTGGGACTGCTGGCAAGGTGACTGCTGGCGAGGTGGGGAGGACTGCTGGCGCTGCGATGCCTCTGGCTGGGATCCCTCGCGCTGGACATCGATACTCGGAGGAGCCGGTGCCCTTGGCGCCGAGTGTGGAAAGACGATGCCGTCCTTACTCCATAGAATGAGACCACGGCCGGCTTCTCCCAGTGTGGACTCCCCCTCACCTCCAGGGATGTCAAGCAATAGTTCATCATATCCTGGCTCTATTGCGTCCACCGCGACACGAGCATACCCAGCTAGAACCGGATTGCAATGCCAGAGAACACCAGGTGAATTTGGTAAAGCATAGCCCGTCGTGACCCGCATGGTTATGTTCTTCATTTTCTGGATTAGCTGACAAGATGTCTTCTTGGTGATATCATCCATGGGGGTGTGACCCAACGGTGCCCCCGTGGAACCCATGTTGCTTTTCGGCATTGTAGATGGGACGGGTTCCCCTGCCTCCTGCTGCGGAGTTTCCCTTTGTTGGGTCAGTTCCTGTATCTGCAGCTGCTGCTGCTCGTACATCTGTTCCAACTTTGAAAGTCGGTATGCTTCCACCTTCTTTTTTCTCGAACGGCTTTTATAACTGTCCTGCCATCCCGCAAACCCCTCGTACCACGGAACAACGCCCACGCCTCGTGTTCGTCCTTCGTGTTCGGCATTCCCGAGGGCGCGTGTAAGCTCGTCGTTCTCTCTATCGGGGTGAAACCGTCCTTCTCGGGCAGCTTTTATTGCTTCAATCAACTCATCTGATGCATGCTTCAGACTGGCCAGTGCAATAATCTTCCCTGTTGCTGGGTCCAACTTTCCCCCATGCGCAAAAAACCATTTTCTGCACCTCTGGGGCCAGTCGTAGGTTATTGGAGTGATCCCTTCAGCAAGCATCTTATTCTCTAATGCATCCCACTTAGGAATGGCTGACTTGTATCCACCTGTCCCTAGTTTATGGTGATACTTTTTTTTCTCAGCATTTATCTTATTCTTTGCCGACTTCTCCATGGCAGCTATCGATGTCTTGTACTCGATAAATGCGTCCCAGTGATTCTTTACCTTCTCGTATATTCCTTTGAATTCGGATGCCTTCTTGCCTCTAGCGTTGTACTTGGTCCATAATCTTTTCTTCCAAGTCTGGAATGCGCCAGCCATCTTATGGAGAGCAAACTCCTTGACTTTGTCCCTTTGACGCTGCGAGAGAGAATCTGGTAGGGTGAAATGCTCCATGAGATCTCGCCAAAGGGCATCTTTAATTCTTGTATCGACATAATTCACTCCTGATTTTGGTTCGTTTGGCTGAATCCATTCATGCATTGTGATCGGGACTCCGTCCCTAACAACCACTCCGCATTGACGCACAAATGTCTTGGCATTGGCTTCAGGGTGAGTTGGTTCGCCATTATGTTTGAAAACATCAAGATTGAGCTTTACGTTGCTGTCCAATATTTTGGCACTGCCTCGTACATTTCTACTAGATTTACTCGATTCGGAGGGCTGATAATTAAAATAAGAAAGATTTGTTAATATATATATATATATATAAATCAATTAATACACATGTAATGATCACCAGAGGCTATTGTGTATATACCTCGCCGAACATTGGTTGTTCCGGATTCTGGAACAAAAGTTGTTCTTCCTCGGCCTCACATCCATCACCGTGATCGTTCAGATATTGTGAGACGTCATCATCATGTGATTCACCTGGGTTTTCGGAGCAGCGTATTATGTCAAAGACGTCCTCTTCACGAGCTCTACCGGTATTGTCCATAGCTTAATAACTAATCCATAATAATATAGATAAAGCAAACTAGTATTCAAATTAGAATGCATTCAAGAAGTAAAATAACTGATAGTTAATTAATTGCATCATCGAATACATATATAGTAGTTCTTACAAAATATCTCATCTCATAGTCTCGGATAATTTTCAATACATCGGCTAATCCATCGATCTAGCTAATACATCATAATATATATATAGTAGCTAATATATCGATCTAGCTAGCTAGCTAGAACCCTAGCGCCCGGCAGATATCGGGGCAGGCGGTGGACACCCAAAGAGAAGGAACCATCACAGGAACATAGCTCCAGTGAGATCCCTGAAGAATCTGCCATGTATTGTCGGACCTGGCCTCCAAAGCTGCCATGTAGCGACGTACGTGCTCGTTATCCTTGCTGACATGGTACTGTACCACCTCCGCGGGGGACTCAAGCCTCTGAATCGTCCGTGGCCCATGCGGCCCCCACCACAGAACCTCCGGGTCGACGACGGGCTGGCTCCTCACCAAGCTGGGCCGCCCTAAAGGCAGCACCTCCCAGTACCAGCCCGGCGGAGCCCAGTCCCTGACAGGGCCCCTCGGCTCAAGCAAGTGACCTCCTCCGGCGACTCGATGACGAGGATGCAGGATCCGCATCGTCGATGTCGAGAAAAAACACTTAATTATGAAAACAAATTAAATAAAACTTAGCAAAATTAACACTTAGCATGCATCTAGCAAAATCAAGAATGACGGCACGCTTTGGATCCTAATGCGTGTGTGACTATCAGTCTGTCGATGCTCATATCTCATGGTGTTGGGGACGGGCGACGAGGGCTCACAGCGGGGGACGAGGGCGAGGTCGTCGGAGTTGGGGACGAGGGCGAGGTCACCGGAGTTGGGGACAAGGGAGAGGTCGTCGTCGGAGTTGGGGACGAGGCGAGGTCGCCGGAGTTGGGGACGAGGGCGAGGTCGCTGCAGGCCAAGGTTGCAGGGGCGAGGAAGCAGAGGAGGGAGGCGTGGCGAGGTCGCTGGGGTCGGGGGCAAGGGCAGGACTCCGGCGACGTCGAGGGTGAGGGCAGGGCTGCGGCGAAGGTGGATTTTGGCAGCCTGGCGGCGCAAATTCGCGTTCTCCCGGTGCGTGGCTCTGCCCGGGACGAAGACGGCCTATTTATACCTTAGCATAGCTTTAGTACCGGTGCAAGGCTAGCACCGGTACTATAGACCCTTTGGTACTGGTGCGAGCCACGCACCGGTACTAAAGATCCTCCCCATAACCGCCCGGGGCGGTGGACCTTTAGTACCGGTGCGTGGCTCGCACCGGTACTAAAGGTTTTTTATTTTATTATTAGTTATTATTTTCAGAAAACCCCCTAAACTTTAGAAAATCATAGAAAAAAATGTATGACTCCAATGTAAATAAGTAATATACGAAAAAATAACGGAAAAATATGAAGAATATGTTTATGGCATTTCCATGCATGTTTGAAGAACTTCAACTGCTGTATAAGACAATTTGATTAAGTGGCATTTCAAATGTCATATCTCGAGTTTGAAAAGCATTACAAATGAACTCTGAAAAGGTTGTAACTTGGCATGACATCATAATTTCACCCACATAGCAACTTCTAAAGAGTTGAGAGGGTTACGGCAAAAACTGGATGCACTTCGTGTACAAATTGGACAATCTCTTTTGAAGTATAAGGGTTTCAGACGAAAACTCATCTATTACAAAGGGATTTCATTTTTAATAACTTATTTTAACTCAATACTTTTTGTGTGTTCAATATGCACCATTCAAAGGCACATCACCAATTTTCAACCCTTTCTGACTTCATTTGATATTTTTCATGCATTTAATGATTTATTTTGAGCTAAATGACCCTGAATTTGAAAAGCATTACAAATGAACTCTGAAAAGGCTGTAACTTGGCATGACATCATAATTTCACCCACATAGCAACTTCTAAAGAGTTGAGAGGGTTACGGCAAAAACTGGATGCACTTCGTGTACAAATTGGACAATCTCGTAAGAAGTATGAGGGTTTCGGACGAAAACTCATCTATTACAAAGGGATTTCATTTTTAATAACTTATTTTAACTCCATACTTTTTGTGTGTTCAATATGCACCATTCAAAGGCACATCACCAATTTTCCAACCATTTTTGACTTCATTTGATATTTTTCATGCATTTAATGATTTATTTTGAGCTAAATGACCCTGAATTTGAAAAGCATTACAAATGAACTCTGAAAAGGTTGTAACTTGGCATGACATCATAATTTCACCAATATAGCAACTTCTAAAGAGTTGATAGGGTTACGGCAAAAACTAGATGCACTTCGTGTACAAATTGGACAATCTCGTAAGAAGTATGAGGGTTTCGGACGAAAACTCATCTGTTACGAAGGGATTTCATTTTTAATAGCTTATTTTAACTCCATACTTTTTATGTGTTCAATATGCACCATTCAAAGGCACATCACCAATTTTCAACCCTTTCTGACTTCATTTGATATTTTTCATGCATTTAATGATTTATTTTGAGCTAAATGACCCTGAGTTTTAAAAGCATTACAAATGAACTCTGAAAAGGTTGTAACTTGGCATGACATCATAATTCCATCGACATAGCAACTTCTAAAGAGTTGAGAGGGCTATGGCAAAAACTAGATGCACTTCGTGTACAAATTGGACAATCTCGTAAGAAGTATGAGGGTTTCGGACGAAAACTCATCTGTTACAAAGGGATTTCATTTTTAATAACTTATTTTAACTCCATACTTTTTGTGTGTTCAATATGCACCATTCAAAGGCACATCACCAATTTTCAACCCTTTCTGACTTCATTTGATATTTTTCATGCATTTAATGATTTATTTTGAGCTAAATGACCCTGAATTTGAAAAACATTACAAATGAACTCTGGAAAGGTTGTAACTTGGGATGACATCATAATTTCACCCACATAGCAACTTCTAAAGAATTGAGAAGGTGACGGCAAAAACTGGATGCACTTCGTATACAAATTGGACAATATCTTTCGAAGTATGAGGGTTTCGGACGAAAACTCATCTATTACAAAGGGATTTCATTTTTAATAACTTATTTTAACTCCATACTTTTTGTGTGTTCAATATGGACCATTCAAAGGCACATCACCAATTTTCAACCTTTTCTGACTTCAATTGATATTTTTCGTGCATTTAATGATTTATTTTGAGCTAAATGACCCCGAGTTTTAAAAGCATTACAAATGAACTCTGAAAAGGTTGTAACTTGGCATGACATCATAATTTCACCCACATAGCAACTTCTAAAGAGTTGAGAGGGTTACGGCAAAAACAGGATGCACTTCGTGTACAAATTGGACAATCTTGTAAGAAGTATGAGGGTTTCGGACGAAAACTCATCTGTTACAAAGGGATTTCATTTTTAATAAATTATTTTAACTCCATACTTTTTGTGTGTTCAATATGCACCATTCAAAGGCACATCACCAATTTTCAACCCTTTCTGACTTCATTTGATATTTTTCATGCATTTAATGATTTATTTTGAGCTAAATGACCCTGAATTTGAAAAACATTACAAATGAACTCTGAAAAGGTTGTAACTTGGGATGACATCATAATTTCACCCACATAGCAACTTCTAAAGAATTGAGAGGGTGACGGCAAAAACTGGATGCACTTCGTATACAAATTGGACAATATCTTTCGAAGTATGAGGGTTTCGGACGAAAACTCATCTATTACAAAGGGATTTCATTTTTAATAACTTATTTTAACTCCATAGTTTTTGTGTGTTAAATATGCACCATTCAAAGGCACATCATCAATTTTTCAACCCTTTCTGACTTCATTTGATATTTTTCATGCATTTAATGATTTATTTTGAGCTAAATTACCCTGAATTTGAAAAGCATTACAAATGAACTCTGAAAAGGTTGTAACTTGGCATGACATCATAATTTCACCCACATAGAAACTTCTAAAGAGTTGAGAGGGTTACGGCAAAACCTGGATGCACTTCGTGTACAAATTGGACAATCTCGTAAGAAGTATGAGGGTTCCGGACGAAAACTCATCTATTACAAAGGGATTTTATTTTTAATAACTTATTTTAACTGCATACTTTTTGTGTGTTCAATATGCACCATTCAAAGGAACATCACCAATTTTCAACCTTTTCTGACTTCAATTGATATTTTTCGTGCATTTAATGATTTATTTTGAGCTAAATGACCCCGAGTTTTAAAAGCATTACAAATGAACTCTGAAAAGGTTGTAACTTGGCATGACATCATAATTTCACCCACATAGCAACTTCTAAAGAGTTGAGAGGGTTACGGCAAAAACAGGATGCACTTCGTGTACAAATTGGACAATCTTGTAAGAAGTATGAGGGTTTCGGACGAAAACTCATCTGTTACAAAGGGATTTCATTTTTAATAACTTATTTTAACTCCATACTTTTTGTGTGTTCAATATGCATCATTTAAAGGCACATCACCAATTTTCAACCCTTTCTGACTTCATTTGATATTTTTCATGCATTTAATGATTTATTCTGAGCTAAATGACCCTGAATTTGAAAAACATTACAAATGAACTCTGAAAAGGTTGTAACTTGGGATGACATCATAATTTCATCCACATAGCAACTTCTAAAGAGTTGAGAGGGTGACGGCAAAAACTGGATGCACTTCGTGTACAAATTGGACAATATCTTTCGAAGTATGAGGGTTTGAGACGAAAACTCATCTATTACAAAGGGATTTCATTTTTAATAACTTATTTTAACTCAGTACTTTTTGTGTGTTAAATATGCACCATTAAAGGCACATCACCAATTTTCAACCCCTTCTAACTTCATTTGATATTTTTCTTGCATTGAATGGTTTATTTTGAGCTAAATGACCCTGAATTTGAAAAGCATTACAAATGAACTCCGAAAAGGCTGTAACTTGGCATGACATCATAATTTCACCCACATAGCAACTTCTAAAGATTTGAGAGGGTTACGACAAAAACTGGATGCACTTCCTGTACAAATTGGACAATCTCGTAAGAAGTATGAGGGTTTCGGACGAAAACTCATCTATTACAAAGGGATTTCATTTTTAATAACTTCCATACTTTTTGTGTGTTCAATATGCACCATTCAAAGGCACATCACCAATTTTCAATCCTTTCTGACTTCATTTGATATTTTTCATGCATTTAATGATTTATTTTGAGCTAAATGACCCTGAATTTGAAAAGCATTACAAATGAACTCTGAAAAGGTTGTAACTTGGCATGACATCATAATTTCACCCACATAGCAACTTCTAAAGAGTTGAGAGGGTTACGACAAAAACTAGATGCACTTCGTGTACAAATTGGACAATCTCGTAAGAAGTATGAGGGTTTCGGACGAAAACTCATCTATTACAAGGGGATTTCATTTTTAATAACTTATTTTAACTCCATACTTTTTGTGTTTTCAATATGCACCATTCAAAGGCACATCACCAATTTTCAACCCTTTCTGACTTCATTTGATATTTTCATGCATTTAATGATTTATTTTGAGCTAAATGACCCTGAATTTGAAAAGCATTACAAATGAACTCTGAAAAGGTTGTAACTTGGCATGACATCATAATTTCACCCACATAGAAACTTCTGAGTTTAAGTAGTTCTACAAACTGGATGCAATTCGTGTACAAACTATTAGAAAGATACCATGCTAGGAAATGCATGCATGTCCTTCACATATATAGAAAGTGATGACGGTGAAGCCGGTCACATCCCAGAGTGGGATCTCGTGGTGTAAGACATTTTCTGCGTGTTTGTCCCTTGCTTATGATTGCGCCGTAACCATGGATAATCTTCATCATTTAACAGGATGCTTGGGTCAATCTTCACTCTGAAGGGAGGGATTTCATGAAACTTTTCATAATCTTCTGACATGTCTGTCTTGTCCTCCACTCCCACAATGTTTCTTTTCCTTGAAAGAACTATGTGGCGCTTTGGCTCATCGTATGATGTATTCGCTTCCTTATCTTTTTTTCTCCTCGGTTTGCTAGACATGTCCTTCACATAGAAAACCTGAGCCACATCATTGGCTAGGACGAATGAGTCGTATGTGTATCCAAGATTGTTGAGATCCACTATTGTCATTCTGTACTGTGGGTCTACCTGTACCCCGCCTCGAGTATATTTGACCCATTTGCACCGAAACAAAGGGACCTTAAGATCAGGTCCATAGTCAAGTTCCCATATCTCCTCTATGTAACCATAATATGTGTCTTCAAAGTTGGTTGCATCATAGCGGACACCACTGTTTTGGTTGGTGCTCTTTTTATCTTGGGAGATCATGTAAAATTTATTCCCATTTATCTTGTACCCTTTGAAAGTCGTTACAGTCGAACTTGGTGTCTTGGCCAACCAGTACAGTTCATCTGGAACATCGTTGTCATTGATGAGCTTTGTTTGCAACCATCCGGCAAAAGTCTCCATGTGTTTACATTAAATCCAGGGGTCAGACTGCTCCGGGTTCTTGGACCGTACAATATCCTTGTGTTCCTCCATATATGGAGTCACCAAGGTGGAATTTTGTAGAACCATGTAGTGTGCTTGAGTGAAAGAATGCCCGTCCATATTTATTGCTTCTTTCTTTCCTAATGTGCCTTTTCCACCCAGTCTCCCCTCATGCCGCGATTCAGGAAGACTAATCGGCTTAATGTCAGGAAAAAAGTCAACACAAAAGTCAATAACCTCCTCTTTTCCATATCCCTTGGCGATGCTTCCTTCTGGCCTAGCACGGTTATGAACATATTTCTTTAAGACTCCCATGAACCTCTCGAAGGGGTACATATTGTGTAGAAATATAGTACCCAGAATGTTAATCTCTTCGGCTAGGTGAACTAGAACGTGCGTCATAATATTGAAGAAGGATGGAGGGAACACCAACTCGAAACTGACAAGACATTGGACCAGGTCATTCTGTAACGTTGGTAGGATTTCCAGATCGATTACGTTCTGAGAAATTGCATTGAGGAAAGCGCATAGCTTCACAATGGCTAATCGAACATTTTCCGGTAGAAGCCCCCTAAGTGCAACCAGAAGTAATTGCGTCATAATCACGTGGCAGTCATGAGACTTTAGATTTTGAATTTTTTTTCTCTGCCATATTTATTATTCCCTTTATATTCCACGAGAAGCCAGACGAGACCTTGATACTGAGAAGGCATTCAAAAAAGATTTTCTTCTCTGCCTTCGTAAGAGCGTAGCTGGCAGGACCTTGATACTGCTTTGCAGAATGCCGTCTTTTTCGTTAATTCCTTGCTTGTCCTCCCGTGCCTCCGATGTATTTTTTGTCTTTCCATACACGCCCAAGAAGCCTAGCAGGTTCACACAAAGATTCTTCGTCACATGCATCACGTCGATTGCATTGCGGACCTCTAGGGCTTTCCAATATTCAAGTTCCCAAAATATAGATTTCTTCTTCCACGTGGGTGCGTGTCCGTTGGCGTCATTCGGAACAGATTGTCCGCCATGACCCTTTCCAATGATTACCTATAAATCCTTGACTAAATCAAATATATATTCACCAGTACGGAGGCGAGGCTTCTTTCGGTTATCTGGCTCACCTTTGAAATGGTTGCCTGCCTTTCTTAAGATATGCTTGATCGGTAGAAATCGACGATGTCCCAGGTAGACATTCTTCTTACATTTATCCAAATATATACTTTTAGTATCATCTAAACAATGTGTGCATGCATTGTATCCCTTGTTTGTATGTCCTGAAAGGTTACTAAGAGCAGGACAATCATTGATGGTTACAAACAGCAACGCTCGTAGGTCAATTTCCTTCTGTGTGTGTGCATCCCACACACGTACACCTGGTTTTTTCCACAACTATAGAAGTTCATCAACTAGTGGACTTACGTATACATCAATGTCGTTGCTGGGTTTCTTAGGGCCTTGGATGAGCACTGGCATCATAATGAACTTCCGCTTCATGCACAACCAAGGAGGAAGGTTGTAGAAACATAGAGTCACGGGCCAGGTGCTGTGACTGGAGCTCTGCTCCCCAAAAGGGTTCATGCCGTCTGTACTAAGACCAAACCATAAATTCATTGCGTCGGCTACAAAGTCCTCGAACTCCCTCTCGACTTTTCTCCACTGCGACCCATCAGCGGGTGCTCTCAACATCCCGTCTTTCTTACGTTCTTCTTTGTGCCATCGCAACAACTTGGCATGCTCTTTGTTTTGGAACAAATGTTTCAACCATGGTATTATAGGAGCATACCACATCACCTTGGCAGGAACCCTCTTCCTGTGGCGTTCGCCCTCCACATCACCAGGGTCATCGCGGGGGATCTTATAGCGCAGTGCACCGCATACCAGGCATGCATTCAAATTATCGTACTCCTCACCGCGGTAGAGGATGTAGTCATTAGGGCATGCATGTATCATCTTCACCTCTAATCCTAGAGGGCAGACAACCTTCTTTGCTTCGTACGTACTTTCAGGCAATTCGTTATCCTTTGGAAGCATCTTCTTTATCATTATCAACAATTCTTGAAATCCCTTGTCAGTTACACCATTCTTCGCCTTCCATTGCAACAATTCCATCGTGGTACCCAGCTTTTTCTGGTCATCTTCACAATTTGGATACAATAATTTCTTGTGATCCTCTAACATGCATTTCAACTTCAACCTTTCCTTGTCACTTTCGCAGTTTCTCTTTGCATCAGCAATGACCCGACCCAAATCATCAGCGGGCTCATCTGATGCCTCTTCTTCAGCTTCCCCCATTGATGCCTCTTCTTCAGCTTCCCCCATTGTTGTATCGGCGAAAGGATAGTTGTCGTCATCCTCTTCTTCTTCATTGTATTCCATTATAACCCCTCTTTCTCCGTGCTTCATCCAACAGCTATAGCCGGACATGAAACCGGACTTCAGCAGGTGGTAGTGAAGGGTTTTTGAGGCAGAGTAATTCCTATCATTCTTACAGTCACGACATGGACAACACATGAAACCATTCTTCTTGTTTGCCTCAGCCACACGAATAAAATCATGTAGGCCATTAAGAAACCCTGTACTTAGTCGGTCATCGTACATCCATTGCCGGCTCATGTTCACTACACAAACATCTAAGTGACCAAATTAATACAACTCATCATCACATTACAACCAAAAGTAGAGCTAGCATTGACCAAATGTTATTACTACAAATAATAGATACTTAGAGTTCATACATACATCTCATAAAACAACATACAACTATCTAAAACATGTAAATGCAACAACAAATGCGATCATAATCGCAACTAAAGTAACAATTGAGCCAACGGCATAATGATACCAAGCCTCTTTATCAATGGCATATTTTCTAATCTTTCTAAGCTTCAAGCGCATTCCAGCCATCTTGTTCTCGTGATCATCAACGATATCGGCAACATGCAACTCCAATCCCATCTTCTCATCTTCAGTCCTTTTCAAATTTTCTTATAAATGATCAATTTCTTTTTCAGCTTGTGTTAATTTCTCGAGCAGAATTGCATAGTCGGTTGGAATTTCTGGCTCAACTACTTCCTATAGATAAAAACATCTACGTCAATTTGGTGGCATAATTAATTGTCATAGACATTAGATGATGTGTGAAATATTTATAAAAGATAACGACATACCACATCTGAATCATAGACTGGACGAGGGCCAACGTGGGCTGATACCATAACCATGACACTATAGAATAACTAACAATAATACAAGTAAGTAAATCTTACACGCAGCTATCTAAATCATACAAATAATATTTTTTAACAAAAAGGTTTTAAGAAGAACAAGAGGCTCACCAAGGTGGCCGGTGCCGCGAGGAGACGGTGCGGACGATCGACGGTGGTTAGGACGGGGATGGGAAGGCGCACCAAATAAACCACACCTACACATATGCAACCTAACAAGTTAATTTGAGCTCAAATTGCATATAAATCAAAAAACTCCCACATTGATCACTCCTCCAAAACCTAGCTAAAACCCACGAATCACATATATATCTTTGAGCATACCAGAAGCTAATCTAGCAATGAGAGATGAAGGGTCAAAGTTGCTAACCTTTGTGAACACTTGGATAGATGGGGTGCCTTCCAATCTTGACAAACCCTTGGCAAAATGGAGGATGAGCTTCGAGCAAGAAGAAGGGGAGACAACAGAGAATGAGAGCATCTTCGATCGGCTGAGGACGAAGAGTATATATAGGAAGTCTTTAGTACCGGCTGGTGGCACGAGCCAGTACTAAAGGTTTCCCTTTAGTACCGGCTCGTGCCACCAGCCGGTACTAAGGAGGCACGCGGGGCCCAGGTCTGACCAAAGGCTTGCCACGCCCCCTTTAGTACCGGCTCGTGACACGAACCGGTACTAAATATCCCTCATGAGCCGGTACTAAAGATCACCCTGCTCCTAGCCGTTGGAGCCGACACGAACCGGTACTAATACCATCTTTAGTACCGGCTCGTCACCAGACCGGTTCTAATGCTCGGGAAGAAAGGTCTGTTTTCTACTATTGGTAATCGAGAAACATCTCCTTAGTATTTTAGTTACTAAGGATAATCTTGACCGCTGTCCAGTGATCCACTCCTGGATCACTCTTGTACCCCTTGATGGACTCATGGCAATTCACACACATGTGCGGTACACGGCATGGCATACTATACAGAGCCTATGGTTAAGGCATGGGGGACGACGTTCGTCCTTTCTCTTTCTTCTGCTGTTGTCGAGCTTTGAGTCTCACTCAACTTCACACCTTACAAATCAGGCGAGAACTCTTTCTCTGACTGATCCATTTTGAACTCTTTCAAAATCTTGTCAAGGTATGTACTAATTGAAAGTCTCATCAAGCATCTTTGATATATCTCTATAGATCTTGATGCTCAATAATTAGGTAGTTTTATCCAGGTCTTACTAAGAAAAACTCATTTCAAATAACCCTTTATGCTTTCCATAAATTCTACATCATTTCTGATCAACAATATGTCAACCACATATGCTTACCAGAAACTCTATAGTGCTCCCACTCACTTTATTGTAAATACAAGTTTCCCTTAAACTTTGTATAAACTACAAAACTTTGATCACTTCATCAAAGCATATATTCCAACTCTGAGATGCTTGCTCTAGACCATAGAAGGATTGCTGGAGCTCGCACACCTTTTAGCATCTTTAGGACTGACAAAACCTTCTGGTTGTATCATATACAACCTTTCCTCAAGTAAACTGTTAAGGAAACGATGTTTTGTCATCCATCTGCCAGATTTCATAATTGAAAAATGCAGGAACTGCTAACATAATTCCAACAGACTTTAGCATCGCTACGAGTGAGATAGTCTCATCGCAGTCAACTCCTTGAAATTGTCGAAAACTTCTTTACGACAAGTCGAGCTTTATAAATGGTGACATTCACCATCAGCGTCTGTCTTCATCTCAAAGATCCATTCGTACTCGACGACCTGCTGTCCAACGAGCAAGTCTCTCGGAGGTTCATCGTTTTCCAACAACATGACCTCCAAGACAGGGTTGTCGTACCACTCAGGAGCAGTACACGTTCTTGTCGACCTACGAGGTTTGATAGTAACTTGATTCGAAGCTTCATGATCATCATCATCAACTTCCTCTTCAACTAACGTAGGCTTCGCAGAAACACCTTCCTGCGCTGCGCTACTCTCTCGTTGAAACAACGGTTCAATAACCTCATCAAGTTCTATCTTCCTCCCACTCAATTCTTTCGAGAGAAACTTTTTCTCGAGAAAGGACCCGGTTTTAGCAACAAACATTTTATGCTTTGGATCTGAGATAGAAGTTTCACCCAACTGTTCTTAGGGTATTCTATGAAGATGCATTTGTCCGCTTTGGGTTCGAGCTCATTCGGTGAAAACCTTTTTCACATAAGTGTCACAACTCCAAACATTAAGAAATGACAGCTTAGGTTTCTATCAAACCATAATTCACATGGTGTCATCTCAACGGATTAAGATGGTGCCCCATTTAAAGTGAATGTAGTTGTCTCTAATGCATAACCCCAAAATTATAGTAGCAAAACGATAAGAGACATCATAGCAAGCACCATATCCAATAGAGCACGACTATGACGTTCGGATACACCATCACACTATGGTGTTCCAGGTGGCGTGAGTTGTGAAACAACTTTCACATTGTCTAAAGTTGTATGCCAAACTCGTAACCCAGATATTTACCTCCACAATCATATCGCAGAAATTTTGATCTTCTTGTCACGATGATCTTAAACTTCACTCTGAATATGCTTGAACCTTTCAAACGATTCAGACTTGTGTTTCATTAAGTAAATATGCACTATATCTACTCAAATCATCAGTGAAGATAAGAAAATAACGATATCCACCGCACGCTACAAGACTCATTGGATTGCAGACATCAACATGTATCATTTCCAATAAACCACTTGCCTGCTCCATCAATCCAGAAAACGGGGTTTTAGTCATCTTGCCCAAGAGGCATGGTTCGCATGTCTCAACCGATTCAAAATCGAATGAGTCCAAAGATCCATCAACATGGAGTTTCTTCATGCGATTTATACCAATATGACATTTAGCGGCAGTGCCACAAGTATGTGGTACTATCATTATTAACTTTGTACCTTTTGGCATCAATGTTATGAACATGTGTATTACTACGATCAAGATTCAACAAACCATTCTCACTGGGTGCATGACCATTGAAGGTATTATTCATTTAAACAGAATAACCATTATTCTCTAACTTAAATGAATAACCGTATTGCGGTAAACACGATCTAATCACGTTCATGCTCAACGCAGAACACCAAATAATATTTATTTAGGTTCGTCAATAATCCAAAAGGTAGAGAGAGAGCGTGCGATGTTGATCACATCAACTTTAGAAACATTTCCAACACACATTGTCACCTCACCCTTAGCTAGTCTCTGTTTATTCTGTAGCTTTTACTTTGAGTTACTAACATTTAGCAACTGAACTGGTATCCAATACCCAGGTGCTACTAGGAGTACTAGCAAGGTACACATCAATAACACGTATATCAAATATACTTCTGTTGACGTTGCCAGCCTTCTTATCTACCAAGTATCTAGGGTTGTTCCGCTTCAACGACCACTCTCCTCATAATCGAAGCACTTAGTCTCGGGTTTGGGTTCAACTTTGGGTTGCTTCACTGGAGCAGCAACTGACTTGCCATCCATGAAGTTTCCCTTCTTCGCCCTTGCCCTTCTCGAAACTAGTGGTTTTACTAACCATCAACACTTGATGCTCCTTTTTGATTTCTACCTTCGCGGTGTCAAACATCGCGAACAACTCAGGGATCATTATTTCTATCCCTGGCATTTTATAGTTCATCACCAAGTTCTAGTAGCTTAGTGACAGTGACTTGGAGAACTATATCAAACACTATCTTATCTGGAAAATTAACTCCCACTCGATTCAAGCGATTGTAGTACCCAGACAATCTGAGTACATGCTCAACGATTGAGCTATTCTCCTTCATCTTGCAGGCAAATAATATTTTTGGAGATCTCATATCTTGCAACACGGGAACGAGCCTAAGATCACAATCTAGGTTCTTAGAACATGTCATATGTTCCATGACGTTCAAAACGTTTCGGAGCCTCAATTCTAAGCCGTAATGCATGACGCACTAAACTATCAAGTAGTCATCGGAACGTGCCTGTCAGATGTTCACAACATCTACAAACAACGCTAGAGGGGGTGGAGCATTGAGCGGTGCATTTAAGGACATAAGCCTTCTGTGTAGCAACGAGGACAATCCTCAGATCACGGACCTAATCCGCAATATTGCTACCATAATCTTTCAATTCTATTTCTCTAGGAACATATAAAAAATACAAGGGAGCTACAGCGTGAGCTAGTAATCTACAACATAATTTGCAAAGACACTTTGACTATGTTCATGATAATGAGTTCAATTAATCATATTACCTAAGAACTCCCACTCAAATTGACATCCCTCCGGTCATTCGAGTGATACATGATCCAAATTCACCAACTCAAGTCTGATCATCACGTGAGTTGAGGTGGTTTCAATGGTGAACATAATCATGTTGATCATATCTACTATATGACTCATATTCGACCTTTCGTTCTCTTGTGTTTCGAGGCCATGTCTGTACATGCTAGGCTCGTCAAGTTTAACCCGAGTGTTCTGCATGTGCAACACTGGCTTGCACCCGTTGTATGTGAACGTAGAGTCTATCACACCCGATCATCACGTGGTGTCTCAACACGACGAACTTTCGCAACGGTGCACACTAGGGGAGAACACAATTTATCTTGAAATTTAAGCGAGGGATCACCTTATAATGCTACCATCGTACTAAGAAAAACAAGGTGCATAAAAGGATTAACATCACATGCAATTCATAAGTGACATGATATGGCCATGAACTTGTGCTTTAGATCTCCATCTTTAAAGCACCGGCATGATCTCCATCGTCACCGGCACGACACCTTGATCTCCATCATCTTGATCTCCATCAAATTGTCGCCATCGGGGTTGTCACGCCCTGCATGCTTCTACTACTATTGCTACCGTTTAGCGATAAAGTAAACATTATATAGCACTTAATGATTGACACGCAGGTCATACAATAATTAAAGACAACCCTATGGCTCCTGCCGGTTGCCGTACTCATCGACATGCAAGTCGTGATATTCTATACATCACATTATCATCTCATACATCACATATATCTCATCATGTAATTGGCCATATCACATCACAACATACCCTGCAAAAACAAGTTAGACGTCCTCTAATTGTTGTTGCATGTTTTATGTGGCTGCTACGGGTATCTAGCAAGAACATTTCTCACCTAAGCATAAACCACAACGGTGATACATTAGTTTGCTTTTCAACCTTCTCAAGGACCGCCTTTGTCGAATCCGATCGAACTAAAGTGAGAGAAACTGCCACCCGCAAGCCATCTATGCAACAAGTTGCGGTCGAGGGAACCGGTCTCTCGTAAGCTTATGAGTAATGTTGGTCCGGGACGCTTCATCTCACAATACCGCTGAACCCAAACACGACCAAGGGAGGAAGCAATCTAAGCATCAACGCCCACAAACCTTTTGTGTTCTACTCAAGATCTCATCTACACATTGTTGGGGAACGTCGCATGGGAAACAAAAAATTTCCTACGCACACGCAAACCTATCCATGGTGATGAGCATCTACGAGAGGGAGAGTGGATCTACGTACCCTTGTAGATCGCTAAGCGGGAAGCGTTAAGAAACGCGGTTGGTGTAGTCGAACTTCTTCGCGATCCAAATCGCCGAGCGTCCCGCGATCCAATCACGAACCGTCCCGCGAACCAATCACGAACCGTCCCACGATCTCGTCATGATCCGTCCCATGATCCAATCACGAACGTCTCGTGGCCTTGATCACGATCCTTCCGATCTAGTACCGAACGGACGACACCTCCGCGTTCAGCACACGTGCAGCTTGATGACGATCTCCACCGTCTTGATCCAGCAAGAGGGGTGGAGAGGAGAGAGAGTTCACCGGCAGTGTTACGGCGCTCCGGTGATGGTGGTGGAGCAATTCCGGCAGGGCTTCGCCTAAGCACTACGGAACTACGATCTAGAGGAGAAACTATGCACCGGTGGAACGGGTAGCACGTGGCCGGAAATTCTGTCCAAAAAACACCCAATCCACTAGTATATATAGGAGGAGAGGAGAGGAGAGGCAGACAAGGCCTTTGGATCGGCCGAAATAGGAGGTGGGAGCAATCCTACTTCACCTCCAATCCTAGTTGGAGTAGGATTGCCTCCTATTGGCTGATTTTCCACTTTTTGCTTTAGGACTTTCTCTCCTTCGCCATGGGCCTTTGTGGCTGTTTTCCCGGCCCACTAAGGGCTGGTTATTATTCTCCCACAACCCATGGACCTCTTGGGGTCGAAATACCCCTCCCGGAGGTCCCCCGGTACACTACCGACACTCCCGGTACACTACCGATACTCCCGGTACACTACCGATGAGCCCGAAACTTTTCCGGCGACCAAACTGGAACATCCTATATATGAATCTTTACCTCCGGACCATTCCGGAGCTCCTCGTGACGTCCGAGATCTCATCCGGGACTCCGAAAAACCTTCGGTCACCACCATACATAACTCTATACTACCGAAACGTCACCGAACCTTAAGTGTGCAGACCCTGCGGGTTCGAGAACTATGTAGACATGACCGAGACACCTCTATGGCCAATGACCAATGGCGGGACCTGGATGTCCACATTGGTTCCTACATATTCTACGAAGATCTTATCGGTTGAACCTCTATGTCAAGGATTCAGTTAATCCCGTATAACGTTCCCTTTGTTCTTCGGCATGTTACTTGCCCGAGATTCGATCGTCGGTATCTCTATACCTAGTTCAATCTCGTTACCGGCAAGTCTCTTTACTCGTTTCGTAATGCAAGATCCTGCAACTAACAATTAGTCACATTGCTTGCAAGGCTTATTGTGATGTTGCATTACCGAGTGGGCCCCGAGATACCTCTCCGTCACACGGAGTAACAAATCCCAGTCTCGATCCATGCCAACTCAACAGACACCATCGGAGATACCTGTAGAGCACCTTTATAGTCACCCAGTTACGTTGCGACGTTTGATACACACAAGGCACTCCTTCGATATCCGTGAGTTGCATGATCTCATGGTCATAGGAACATATACTTTGACATGCAGAAAACAGTAGCAATAAACTGACACCATCATATGCTACGTTTGTAGTTTGGGTCTTGTCCATCAAATCAGTCTCCTAATGATGTGATCCCGTTATCAAATGACATCACATGTCAATGGGTAGGAAACCCTGACCATCTTTGATCAACGAGCTAGTTCACTAGAGGCATACTAGGGACATAGTGTTTGTCTATTTATCCACACATGCAATGTGTTTCCGATCACTACAGTTATAGCATGGATAATAAACGATTATCATGAACAAGGAAATATAATAATAAACACTTTATATATTGCCTCTAGGGCATATTTGCAACAGTCTCCCACTTGCACTAGAGTCAATAATCTAGTTCACATCACTATGTGATTTACATGGTAATGAATCGAACACCCATACAGTTCTGGTGTTGATCGTGTTTAGCCCTTGGAAGAGGTTTAGTCAACGGGTCTGCAACATTCAGATCCGTGTGCACTTTGCAAATATTTATGTCCTTCTCCTCGATGTAGAACCGGTTGGAGTTGAAGCGTCGCTTTATGTGTCTGGTCCTCTTGTGAAACCTTGGTTCCTTGGCTAGAGCAATGGCACCAGTGTTGTCACAGAACATATTTATTGGATTCAGTGCACTAGGCACTACTCCAAGATCTGTCATGAACAGCTTCATCCAGACACCTTCCTTCGCTGCCTCCGAGGCTGCGATGTACTCCGCTTCGCATGTAGAATCAGCTACCACGCTTTGCTTGGAACTGCACCAGCTTACCGCTCCCCCATTAAGAATAAATACGTATCCGGTTTGCTATTTAGAATCGTCCGGATCAGTGTCAAAGCTTGCATCGACGTAACCCTTTACGACGAGCTCTTCATCACGTCCATAAACGAGAAACATGTCCTTAGTCCTGTTAAGGTACTTAAGGATATTCTTGACCGCTTGCCAGTGCTCCATTCCAGGATCACTTTGAAACCTTCCAGCCATACTTATGGCAAGGCTGACATCGGGTCTTGTGCACAACATTGCATACATGATAGAGCCTATGGCTGAAGCATAGGGGATGACGCTCATCTTTTCTTTATCTTCTGCAGTCACTGGGCATTGAGTCTTACTCAACTTCACACCTTGCAACACAGGCAAGAACCCCTTCTTGGCCTGTTCCATTTTGAACTTCTTCAAAACTTTATGAAGGTATGTGCTCTGTGAAAGTGCTATTAAGCGTCTCGACCTATCTCTATAGATCTTAATGCCTAATATGAAAGCAGCTTCTCCTAGGTCCTTCATTGAAAAACTCTTATTCAAATATTCCTTCACGCTTTCCAGCATTTCTATATCGTTACCGATCAGCAATATGTCATCCACATATAACACTAGAAACGCTACAGAGCTCCCACTCACTTTCTTGTAAATACAAGCTTCTCCATAAACTTGTATAAACCCAAACGCTTTGATCACCTCATCAAAGCGTTTATTCCAACTCCGAGATGCTTGCACCAGTCCATAAATGGATCGCTGGAGTTTGCAAACTTTGTCAGCATTCTCTGGATCGACAAAACCTTCGGGTTGCATCATATACAACTCTTCCTGAAGGAAACTGTTGAGGAACGCCGTTTTGACGTCCATCTGCCAAATTTCATAGTCGAAATAAGCAGTTATTGCCAACATGATTCTGACAGACTTAAGCATCACTACGGGTGAGAAAGTCTCATCGTAGTCAACTCCTTGAACTTGTGAAAAACCCTTTGCCACAAGTCGAGCTTTATAGACGGTGACATTACCGTCCGCGTCCGTCTTCTTCTTATAGATCCATTTGTTCTGAATGGCCTTTCGCCCTTCAGGTAGTACTTCCAAAGTCCATACTTTGTTTTCATACATGGATCCCATCTCAGATTGCATGGCCTCTAACCATTTCTCGGAATCCGGGCCCATCACTGCTCCTCCATAGCTCGTAGGTTCATTGTTGTCCAACAACATGACCTCTAAGACAGGGTTTCCGTACCACTCGGGAGTAGTACGCGTCCTTGTCGACCTACGAGGTTCAATAGCAGCTTGATCCGGAGCTTCATGATCATCATCATTAACTTCCTCTTCTACCATTGTAGGTTCCACAGAAACATCTTTCTGTGCTGCGCTACTCTCTGATTGAAGTAAAGGTTCAATAACCTCATCAAGCTCTATTTTCCTCCCACTCAATTCTTTCGAGAGAAACTCTTTCTCAAGAAATGTTCCATTCTTAGCGACAAACACTTTGCCCTCGGATCTGAGATAGAAGGTATACCCGACTGTCTCTTTAGGGTATCGTATGAAGACACACTTTTCCGCTTTGGGTTCCAGCTTTTCAGGCTGAAGCTTTTTGACATAAGCATCACATCCCCAAACTTTAAGAAACGACAACTTCGGCTTTTTGCCAAACCACAGTTCATATGGCGTCGTCTCAACGGATTTTGATGGTGCCCTATTTAAAGTGAATCCAGCTGTCTCTAATGCATAACCCCAAAATGATAGTGGCAAATCGGCAAGAGACATCATAGAACGCACCATATCCAATAAGGTCCGATTACGACGTTCAGACACACCATTACGCTGTGGTGTTCCGGGCGGTGTCAACTGTGAAACAATTCCACACTGTCTTAAGTGATTGCCAAACTCATAACTCAGATATTCACCTCCTCCATCAGATCGAAGAAATTTAATCTTCTTGTTACGATGATTCTCAACTTCACTCTGAAATTGCTTGAACTTTTCAAATGTTTCAGACTTGTGCTTCATCAAGTAAATATACCCATATCTACTCAAGTCATCAGTGAAGGTGAGAAAATAACGATAACCACTGCGCGCTTCGACATTCATTGGACCGCACACATCAGTATGTATGATTTCCAATAAGTCACTCACCCGTTCCATTGTTCCAGAGAACGGCGTTTTGGTCATCTTGCCCATAAGGCATGGTTCACATGTGTCAAGTGATTCAAAATCAAGTGACTCCAAAAGTCCATCAGCATGGAGCTTCCTCATGCGTTTTACACCAATATGACCTAAACGGCAGTGCCACAAGAAAGTGGTACTATCATTAACTACTCTACATCTTTTGGCATCAATGTTATGAACATGTGTGTCATCACTATCAAGATTCAATATGAATAAACCCCTAACATTGGGTGCATGACCATAAAAGATATTACTCATATAAATAGAACAACCTTTGTTCTCTGATTTAAATGAGTAACCGTCTCGCAATAAACAAGATCCAGATATAATGTTCATGCTTAACGCAGGCACTAAATAACAATTATTTAGGTTCATCACTAATCCTGATGGTAATCGAAGAGAGAGCGTGCCGACGGCGATCACATCAACCTTGGAACCATTTCCCACGCGCATCGTCACTTCGTCCTTTGCCAGTCTTCGTTTATTCCGTAGTTCCTGTTTTGAGTTGCAAATGTGAGCAACCGAACCGGTATCAAATACCCAGGCACTACTACGAGAACTAGTAAGGTACACATCAATAACATGTATATCATATATACCTTGTTTGTCGTTGGCCGCCTTCTTGCCAGCCAGGTACTTG
Organism: Hordeum marinum; assembly: GCA_022496015.1. Classification (NCBI taxonomy): domain Eukaryota; kingdom Viridiplantae; phylum Streptophyta; class Magnoliopsida; order Poales; family Poaceae; genus Hordeum; species Hordeum marinum. Next base: position 35,796,761 of record CM039674.1, read on the forward strand.
GGGCAGTTCCGCTTCCAGTGACCAGTTCCTTTGCAATGAAAGCACTCAGTTTCTGGCTTAGGTCCATGCTTAGGCTTCTTTGTAGGAGTAGCAACTGCTTTGCCATCCTTCTTGATTTTACCCTTCTTGCCTTTGCCTTTGCCGTTTTTCTTGAAACTAGTGGTTTTATTGACCATCAACACTTGATGTTCTTTTTGGATTTCAGACTCAGCGACTTTCAGCATCGCAAACAGCTCGGCGACTGACTTGTTCATCCCGTGTGTGTTATAGTTCATCACAAAGCTCTTGTAACCAGGTGGCAGCGATTGAAGAACTCTATCAGTGATCGCCTCCGGCGGAAGGGTAATTCCCAACTCCGCTAGATGGTTTGAGTACCCAGACATTCTGAGTATGTGCTCACTAATAGACCCGTTCTCCTCCATCTTGCAAGCATAGAATTTATCGGAGGTCTCATACCTCTCAATCCGGGCATTCTTCTGAAAGATAAACTTCAACTCCTGGAACATCTCATATGCTCCATGACGTTCAAAATGTCTTTGAAGTCCCGGTTCTAAGCCATACAATATTGCACACTGAACTATTGAGTAGTCTCTAGCACGAGCCTCCCAAGCGTTCTTAACGTCTTCGGAGGTCATGTCTTCTGGCTGGTCACCAAGCGGTGCATCAAGGACATATGACTTATGGGAAGCCGTGAGGATAATCCTCAGATTACGGGCCCAGTCAACAAAGTTACTTCCACCATCTTTCAATTTAGCTTTCTCTAGGAACGCATTAAAATTCAGGGGTGCTACTGCGCGAGCCATTGATCTACAACATAAATATGCAAAGGTTACTTAGACTATTGTTCAAGATAATGAGTTTAGTTAATCAAATTACTAAAGCTCCCACTCAAATTGACATCCCTCAGGTCATCTCAGTGTCACATGATCCAAATTCACCAACTCAAGTCCGATCATCACGTGAGTTAAGGTGGCTTCAATGGTGAACATCATTATGTTGATCATATCTACTATATGACTCATGTTTGACCTTTCGGTCTCTTGTGTTCCGAGGCCATGTCTGTACATGCTAGGCTCGTCAAGTTTAACCCGAGTGTTCTGCACGTGCAAATCTGGCTTGCACCCGTTGTATGTGAATGTAGAGTCTATCACACCCGATCATCATGTGGTGTCTCGACACGACGAACTTTCGCAACGGTGCACACTCGGGGAGAACACAGTTCATCTTGAAATTTAAGTGAGGGATCACCTTATAATGCTACCGTCGTACTAAGCAAAACAAGGTGCATAAAAGGATTAACATCTCATGCAATTCATAAGTGACATGATATGGCTATCAACTTGTGTTTAAGATATCCATCTTTGAAAAACCGGCATGATCTCCATCGTCACCGGCATGACACCATGATCTCCATCATCTTGATCTCCATCAACGTGTCGCCATCGGGGTTGTCACGCCCTGCATGCTTCTACTACTATTGCTACCGTAGCGATAAAGTAAAGCATTACATAGCGCTTAATGATTGACACGCAGGTCATACAATAATTAAAGACAACCCTATGGCTCCTGCCGGTTGCCGTAATCACCGACATGCAAGTCGTGATAATCTATACATCACATGATCATCTCATACATGACATATATCTCATCATGTAATTGGCCATATCATATCACAACATACCCTGCAAAAACAAGTTAGACGTCCTCTAATTGTTGTTGCATGTTTTACGTGGCTGCTACGGGTATCTAGCAAGAACGATTCTCACCTACGTATAAACCACAACGGTGATACATAGATTGCTTTTCAATCTTCTCAAGGACCGCCTTTGTCAGATCCGATCCAACTAAAGTGAGAGAAACTGTCACCCGCAAGCCATCTAAGCAACAAGTTGCGTCGAGGGAACCGGTCTCTCGTAAGTGTACGAGTAATGTTGGTCCGGGCCGCTTCATCTCACAATCCCGCTGAACCAAAATCCAACCAAGGGAGGAAGCAATCTAAGCATCAACGCCCACAAACCTTTTGTATTCTACTCGAGATCTCATCGAACCATCAAACTAGCTCATGATGCCACTGTTGGGAAACATCGCATGGGAAACAAAAAATTTCCTACGCACACGCAAACCTATCCATGGTGATGAGCATCTATGAGAGGGAGAGTGGATCTACGTACCCTTGTAGATCGCTAAGCGGGAAGCGTTAAGAAACGCGGTTGGTGTAGTCGAACTTCTTCGCGATCCAAATCGCCGAGCGTCCCGCGATCCAATCACGAACCGTCCCGCGAACCAATCACGAACCGTCCCACGATCTCGTCACGATCCGTCCCACGATCCAATCACGAACGTCTCGTGGCCTTGATCACGATCCTTCCGATCTAGTACCGAACGGACGGCACCTCCGCGTTCAGCACACGTGCAGCTTGATGACGATCTCCACCGTCTTGATCCAGCAAGAGGGGTGGAGAGGATAGAGAGTTCACCGGCAGCATTACGGCGCTCCGGTGATGGTGGTGGAGCAATTCCGGCAGGGCTTCGCCTAAGCACTGCGGAACTACGATCTAGAGGAGAAACTATGCACCGGTGGAACGGGTAGCACGTGGCCGGAAATTCTGTCCAAAAACCACCCAATCCACTAGTATATATAGGAGGAGAGGAGAGGAGAGGCAGCCAAGGCCTTTGGGTCGGCCGAAATAGGAGGTGGGAGCAATCCTACTTCACCTCCAATCCTAGTTGGAGTAGGATTGCCTCCTATTGGCTGATTTTCCACTTTTTGCTTTAGGACTTTCTCTCCTGCGCCATGGGCCTTTGTGGCTGTTTTCCCATCCCACTAAGGGCTGGTTATTATTATCCCACAGCCCATGGACCTCTTGGGGTCGAAATACCCCTCCCGGAGGTACCCCGGTACACTACCGGCACTCCCGGTACACTACCGATACTCCCGGTACACTACCGATGAGCCCGAAACTTTTCCGACGACCAAACTGGGACATCCTATATATGAATCTTTAACTCCGGACCATTCCGGAGCTCCTCGTGACATCTAGGATCTCATCCGGGACTCCGAACAACCTTCGGTCACCACCATACATAACTCTATACTACCGAAACGTCACCGAACCTTAAGTGTGCAGACCCTGCGGGTTCGAGAACTATGTAGACATGACCGAGACACCTCTACGGCCAATAACCAATGGCGGGACCTGGATGTCCACATTGGTTCCTCCACATTCTACGAAGATCTTATCGGCTGAACCTCTATGTCAAGGATTCAGTTAATCCCGTATAACGTTCCCTTTGTTCTTCGGCATGTTACTTGCCCGAGATTCGATCGTCGGTATCTCTATACCTAGTTCAATCTCGTTACCGGCAAGTCTCTTTACTCGTTCCGTAATGCAAGATCCCGCAACTAACAATTAGTCACATTGCTTGCAAGGCTTATTGTGATGTTGCATTACCGAGTGGGCCCCGAGATACCTCTTCGTCACACGGAGTAACAAATCCCAGTCTCGATCCATGCCAACTCAACAGACACCATCGGAGATACCTGTAGAGCACCTTTATAGTCACCCAGTTACGTTGCGACGTTTGATACACACAAGGCACTCCTTCGATATCCGTGAGTTGCATGATCTCATGGTCATAGGAACATATACTTTGACATGCAGAAAACAGTAGCAATAAACTGACACGATCATATGCTACGTTTGTAGTTTGGGTCTTGTCCATCACATCAGTCTCCTAATGATGTGATCCCATTATCAAATGACATCACATGTCAATGGCTAGGAAACCCTGACCATCTTTGATCAACGAGCTAGTTCACTAGAGGCATACTAGGGACATAGTGTTTGTCTATTTATCCACACATGCAATGTGTTTCCGATCACTACAGTTATAGCATGGATAATAAACGATTATCATGAACAAGGAAATATAATAATAAACACTTTATATATTGCCTCTAGGGCATATTTCCAACACACATAGACCTAGCTCATGATGCCACTATTGGGGAATGTCGCATGGGAAACAAAAAATTTCCTATGCACACGCAGATCTATCCATGGTGATGAGCATCTACGAGAGGGGGAGTGTATCTACATACCCTTGTAGATCGCAGAGTGGGAAGCGTTAAGAAACGCAGTTGGTGTAGTCGAACGTCTTTGCGATCCAAATCGCCGAGCGTCCCGCGATCTCATCACGATCCGTCCCACAATCCAATCACGATCTGTCTCGTGAACACACCGCGATCCATCCCGCGAACTCATCACGATCCGTCCCCGCGAACTAATCACGATCCGTCTCGCGATCTTGATCACGGCCCTTTCGATCTAGCGCCGAACGGACGGCACCTCCACGTTCAGCACACGTACAGCTCGATGACAATCTCCGCCTTCTTGATCCAGCAAGAGGGAGCGGAGAGGTAGAAGAGTTCTCTGGCAGCGTCATGGCGCTCCGGCGATGGTGGTGGAGCTATTCCGGCAGGGCTTCGCCCAAGCACTTCAGAAATCCGATCTAGAGGAGAAACTATGCACTAGAGGAACGGGCAGCATGTAGCTGAAAATCAGGTGCCAAAAACCCTAAATCCTCTAGTATATATAAGAGGGAGGGAGGAGGAGGGGCTGGCGCACAAGGCCTGCCCTCTTGCCTCTTGCGCAAGGAGGAGAGGAGGAATCTTCCTCCAATCCTAGTAGAACTAGGATTCCTCCTTTCCTACTTGGAAACTCTTTCCACCTTTTGCTTTTTTTCCTTCTCCTTCAACTCCAGCTGCATGGGCCTCTTGTGGGACTTCCACCAGCCCACTAAGGGCTGGTATTCATCCATCCACAGCCCATGTAGCCTCCTGGGTCGAAATACCTCTCCCGATGGTCCCCCGGTACACTACCCGCACTCCCGGTACACTACCGATGAGCCCGAAACTTTTCCGGTGACCAAAACATGACTTCCTATATGTCAACATTTACCTCCGGACCATTCCGGAGCTCCTCATGACATCCGGGATCTCATCCGGGACTCCGAACAACCTTCAGTCACCACCATGCATAACTCTATACTACCGAAACATCACCGAACCTTAAGTCTGCAGACCCTGCGGGTTCGAGAACTATGTAGACATGACCGAGACACCTCTACGGTCAATAACCAATAGAGGGACCTGGATGACCATATTGGTTCCTACATATTCTACGAAGATCTTCATCGGTCGAACTTCTATGTCAAGGACTCAGTTAATCCCGTATGATGTTCCCTTTGTTCTTCGGTATGTTACTTGCCCGAGATTCGATCATCGGTATCTCCATACCTAGTTCAACCTCCTTACCGGCAAGTCTCTTTACACGTTCCATAATACAAGATCCTGTGGCTAACACTTAATCACATTGCTTGCAAGGCTTGTTGTGATGTTGTATTACCGAGTGGGCCTTGAGATACCTCTGCGTCACACGGAGTAACAAATCCTAGTCTTGATCCATGCCAACCCAACAGACACCCTCGGAGATACCTGTAGAGCACCTTTATAGTCACCCAGTTACGTTGCGACATTTGATACACACAAGGTACCCCTCCGGTGTCAGTGAGTTTCATGATCTCATGGTCATAGGAACATATACTTGACATGAAGAAAACAGTAGCAATAAACTGACACGATCATATGCTACATTTGTAGTGCCCTCACATCATTCTCCTAATAATGTGATCCCGTTATCAAATGACATCTCATGTCCATGTCTAGGAAACCTTAACCATCTTTGTTCAAGGAGCTAGTTCACTAGAGGCATACTAGGGACATGGTGTTAAGTATGTATCCACACATGTATCTGAGTTTCTGATCAATACAATTATAGCATGGATAATAAACGATTATCTTTAGCAAGGAAATATGATAATAACTAATTTATTATTGCCTCTAGGGCATATTTCCAACAGTCTCCCACTTGCACTAGAGTCAATAATCTAGTTCACATCACCATGTCATTTCACATTGTTATGAATCTAACACCCAATGAGTTCCGGGGCTCGCTCATGCTTTGCATGTGAGAGAGGTCTTTTAGTCAATGGGTCTAGGACATTCAGATCCGTGTGTACTTTGAAAATCTCTATGTCATACTGTAAATACCGCTACCACACTCCACTTGGATCTATTGCAAATGGCTGCTCCACTATACGTATCCGGATTGCTACTAAGAGTCATCCGGATTAGTGTTAAAGCTTGCATCGACGTAACTCTTTACAATGAACCCTTTATAACCTCCATAACTGAGAAACATTTCCTTAGTCTTTTCGTCACTAAGGATAATATTGACCGCTGTCCAATGATCCTCTCCTGGATCAGTCTTGTACCCCTTGACGGACTCATGGCAAGGCACACATAGTTGCGGTACATAGCATGGCATACTATATAGAGCCTATGTCTAAAGCATAGGGGATGACCTTCGTCCTTTCTCTTTCTTCTGCGTGGTCGAGCTTTGAGTCTTACTCAACTTCACACCTTAGAAATCAGGCGAGAACTCTTTCTCCGACTGATCCATTTTGAACTCTTTCGAAATCTTGTCAAGGTATGTACTCATTGAAAGTCTCATCAGGCGTCTTGATCTATCTCTATAGATCGCGATGCCCAACAGTTAAGTAGCTTTATCCAGGTCTTCCTTTGAAAAACTCTTTTCAAACAACCGTTTATGCTTTCCAGAAATTCTACATCATTTTTGATCAACAATATGCCATCCACATATGCTTATCAGAAACTCTATAGTTCTCCCACTCACTTTATTGTAAATACAAGTTTCTCATAAACTTTGTATAGACTCAAAAAACTTTGATCACCTCATCAAAGCATATATTCCAACTCCGAGATGCTTGCTCCAGCCCATAGAAGGATTGCTAGAGCTCGCACACCTTTTAGCATCCTTTAGGATTGACAAAACCTTCTGGTTGTATCACATACAACCTTTCCTCAAGTAAACCGTTAAGGAAACAATGTTTTGACATCCATCTACCAGATTTCATAATTGAAAAATGCTGCAATTGCTAACATAATTCCAAAAGACTTCAGCATCGCTACGAGTGAGAAACTCTCATCGCAGTCAACTCCTTGAACTTTGTCGGAAACTTCTTTGCGACAAGTCGAGCTTTATAAATGGTGAAATTTACCATCATCGTCTGTCTTCATTTTAAAGGTCCATTTGTACTCGATGACCTGCCGTCCAACGAGCAAGTCTACCAAAGTCTATACTTGGTTTTCACACATGGATCCGTGCTCGGATTTCATGGCCTCTAACCATTTGTCGGAATCCGGGCCCATCATCGCTTCTCCATAGCTCGTAGGTTCATCGTTATCTAACAACATGACCTCTAAGACAGGTTTGTCGTACCACTCAGGAGTAGTACACATCCTTGTCGACCTACGAGGTTCGATAGTAACTTGATCTGAAGCTTCATGATCATCATCATTAACTTCCTCTTCAACTAATTTAGGCTTCACAAAAACATCTTCCTGTGTTGCGCTACTCTCTTGTTGAAATAAAAGTTCAATAACCTCATCAAGTTCTATCTTCCTCCCACTCAATTCTTTCGAGAGAAACTTTTTCTCGAGAAAGGACCCAATTTTAGCAACAAACATTTTATGCTTGGATCTAAGATAGAAGGTTCACCCAACTGTTCTTAGGGTATTCTATGAATATGCATTTGTCCGCTTTGGGTTCGGGCTCATTCGGTGAAAACATTTTCCACACAAGCGTCGCGGCCCCAAACATTAAGAAATGACAGCTTAGGTTTCTATCAAACCATAATTCACACGGTGTCATCTCCATGGATTTAGATGGTGCCCTATTTAAAGTGAATGTAATTGTCTCTAATGCATAACCCCAAAATTATAGTAGCAAAACGATAAGAGACATCATAGCAAGCACCATATCCAATAGAGCACGACTATGACGTTCGGACACACTATCACACTATGGTGTTCCAGGTGGCGTGAGTTGTGAAACAACTTTCACACTGTCTAAAGTTGTATGCCAAACTCGTAACTCAGATATTCACCTCCACGATCATATCACGGACATTTTTATCTTCTTGTCACGATGATCTTAAACTTCACTCTGTATTTGCTTGAACCTTTCAAACGATTTAGACTTGTGTTTCATTAAGTAAATATACACTATATCTACTCAAATCATTAGTGATAATAATGATATCCACCGCATGCTACAAGACCCATTGGATTGCATACATCGACATGTATCATTTCCAATAAACCACTTGTCCGCTCCATCAATCCGGAAAACGGGGTCCTTATTCATCTTGCCCAAGAGGCATGGTTCGCATGTCTCAACTGATTCGAAACCGAATGAGTCCAAAGATCCATCAGCATGGAGTTTCTTCATGCGCTTTATACCAATATGACATTTAGCGGTAGTGCCACAAGTATGTGGTACTATCATTATTAACTTTGTATCTTTTGGCATCAATGTTATGAACATGTGTATTACTACGATCAAGATTCAACAAACCATTCTCACTAGGTGCATGACCGTTGAAGGTATTATTCATGTAAACGGAATAACCATTATTCTCTAACTTAAATGAATAACCGTGTTGCAATAAACATGATCTAATCACGTTCATGATCAATGCAAAACACCAAATGACATTTATTTAGGTTCGTCACTAATCCTGAAGGTAGAGAGAGCGTGCGATGTTGATCACATCAACCTTGGAAACATTTCCAACACACATCGTCACCTCACCCTTAGCTAGTTCTCTGTTTATTCCGTAGCTTTTATTTTGAGTTACTAACATTTAGCAACTGAACCGGTATCCAATACCCAGGTGCTACTAGGAGTACTATCAAGGTACACATCAATAACACGTTTATCAAATATACTTCTGTCGACGTTGCTAGCCTTCTTATCTACCAAGTATCTAGGGTTGTTCCGCTTCAGCGACCACTCTCCTCATAATCGAAGCACTTAGTCTCGGGTTTGGGTTCAACATTGGGTTGCTTCACTAGAGCAGCAACTGACTTGCCATCCATGAAGTTTCCCTCCTTGCCCTTGCCCTTCTCGAAACTAGTGGTTTTACAAACCATCAACACTTGATGCTCCATCTCGATTTCTACCTTCGTGGTGTCAAACATCGCGAACAGCTCAGGGATCATTATTTCTATCCCTGACATTTTATAGTTCATCACCAAGTTCTAGTAGCTTAGTGACAGTGACTTGGAGAACTATATCAATCACTATCATATCTGGAAGATCAACTCCCACTCGATTCAAGCGATTGTAGCACCCAGACAGTCCGAGCACATGCTCAACGATTGAGCTATTCTCCTTCATCCTGCAGGCAAAGAATCTTGTTGGATATCTCATATCTCACAACACAGTCACGGGCCTGAGATCCCAATTTCAGCTCTTAGAACATCTCATATGTTCCGTGACGTTCAAAACGTTTCGGAGCCTCAATTCTAAGCCGTAATGCATGACGCACTAAACTATCAAGTAGTCATCGGAACATGCCTGTCAGATATTCACAACATCTACAGACAACGCTAGAGAAGGAGAAGGTTGCTACTGTCCTACAAACCTCTGCACTTGGAGGCCCAACAACGTCTACAAGGAGAAGGTTGCGTAGTAGACATCAAGCTCTTTTCTGGCGCCGTTGCCGGGAAGGTGAGTGCTTCAAGGTATATCTTTAGATCTTGCAATCGAAGCTTTTAGTTTCTTGTTTTATCACTACTTTAGTTTATTAAAAGAAAAAAAATGGAATTAAGGTTACCTCATATGCTTCATCTTTTTAATATCTTTCGTGAAAATGATGGAAAAGAAAATTGTGCTCAAATACTAGAAGAAGAAGTTGTTAAAATGTTTGGCACTAAATCTTTGAGTGATGAGCATGATAGTGATATTGTTAGTATGAATTCTATGAATATTCATGATTCTAATGATATGCAAAGCCACAAGCTTGGGGATGCTATTTTTGTTGAAGATGATATTTTTAGCCCCCCAAGTTTTGATGAGCAAAACTATTATGATTATGACATGCCTCCTATCTATGATGATTATTGTGATGACACGTATGCTATAAAGAGTAATGGTAACCATGAAACTTGTCATCATTTTTTTAATATTCAAAGTGGTTATGTCAATCAAGTATGTCATGATAGTTATTTTGTTGAGCTTGCTCCCACTATTTTGAATGAGAAGAAAATTGCATATGTGGAGAGTAACAAATTTTCTATGCTTGTGCATCATCAAAATAATGATTTATGTGTTGGTTATATTGTTGAATTCATTCATGATGCTACTGAAAATTATTATGAGAGAGGATCATATGCTTCTACATATTGCAATAATGTCAAGTTTCCTCTCTATGTGTTGAATTTTTTGAAGCTATGCTTGTTTTGCCTTCCTATGCTAGATGATTCTTGCTCCAATAAGTTGGTTGTTCACAAAATCCCTATGCATAGTAAGTGGGTTAGACTTAAATGTGCTATTCATATGCTTCATGATGCTTCCATTATGTTTCAATCATTATCTTTTATGTGAGCATCATTGAAATCATCATACCTAGCTTGAAAGGCATTAAAGAAAAGTGCTTGTTGGGAGACAACCCAATATGTATCCTTACTGTTTTTGTGTGTTCACGTGATTATTATACTGTATTAATCATGTTTTATAGCTTTTATTTCAATAAAGTGCCAAGTAAAGCCTTTATGATTAGTTTGGGTGATAGTTGTTTGATCATGCTGACAAAGACAGAAACTTTGTGCTCACGAAATTATTTTTAGTTTTTATTCAGAGGGAGATTTTGAGTTTATTATTTTTTATTCTGATTTATATACAAATTTCCTTAATTTTCATAATTTTTTCGGAATTTTTGGAAGTGCATAAGTATGGTTATCATTCAGATCATTACAGACTATTCTGTTCTTGACAGATTCTGTTTTCAATGCATAGTTTGCTTGTTTTGATGTTTATATAGATTATATTAAGTGATATAAATTGTGGAAATGATAAGATACAGTAGTAATTGTGTGGTAACCTTTATGAATCTTGTCTTGACCATACCAAGATGAATGATTTGTCTTTATTATACTAACCCATCTCACGAAGTTACGTTAAGTTTTGTGTTGTGAAGTTTTCAAGTTTTGGGTAAAGTTCGGATGGACAACAGAACAAGGAGTGGAAAGAGCCTAAGCTTGGGGATTCCCAAGGCATACCAAGCCATATTCAAGGACATCAAAGAGCCTAATCTTGGGGATGCCCCGGGAAGGCATCCCCTCTTTCGTCTCCAATCCATCGGTAACTTTACTTGGGGCTATATTTTTATTCACCACATGATATGTGTTTTGCTTGGAGCGTCATTTTATTTTATTGGTACTTACTTGATGTTATTTATATTAATTTCAATGTTTTTCGTCATTTAGTTCAATAAAAATGTCAAGGATAGCCTTTACCATGCTTAATTTGCAAGTATAGGAGTTGCTGTTCCAAAACAGAAAGTTTGCTTGTAGTGCAAACATTCCCTAGAATTTTCTGTATGTCAGAATAACTTGAAATTTGGACACAGTATGATATTATAAATTTCGTACAGCGTGGAATTTTTTCAGATTTTTTGGATTTAATTAAGTATGGATCTTGCTGCATTCTTTACATACTGTTCTGTTTAGGCAGATTGCTGTTATGTTTGCATTGTTCGCATATGTGTGCTTGTTTAATGATTTCATTTGATGATGGGAGTTTTAAATATGCAGAGGAATTTAGTGTGCAATTTCAAATAATAATTTTAGTAATTTTCTACAGTATAGTATGATATATTTTTGCATTGATTTATACTAACCTATCTCACGAGTTCTTGTTAAGTATTGTGTGGATGAAGTTTTTAAGATTTTGGAAACCACCGTATGAGAGGAATTAAGGAGACACAAAATCTCAAGCTTGGGGATGACCAAGGCACCCCAATCCATATCTCAAGAAGTCTCAAGCATCTAAGCTTGGGGATGCCCCGGTTGGCATCCCACCTTTCTTCTTCAACAATTATCGGTTAGTATCTGTTGAACCTAAGTTTTTGCTTCTTCACATGATTCGTGCTATCCTTGGAGTGTCATTTTATTTTGTTAGAATAAGGTACTTAGGATCTGAAATTATTATATGGGAGAGACTTCACATAGCCAAATAATTATTCAACTACTCATTGATCTTCACTTATATCTTTTGGAGTAGTTTGTCTTTTGCTCTAGTGCTTCACTTATATCTTTGTAGAGCATTGCTATGAATTTATTTTATATAAATTGATGAACGCTCATGCTTAACTTATATCATTTTGAGAGTATTAAACAGCATGGTAATTTTCTTAGGTTATGAAACTAGTCCTAATACGATAGGCATCCAAAAGGGATATAATAAAAACTTTCATATTCAAGTGCATTGAATAGTAAGAGAAGTTTGATTCCTTGCATTTAATTTTGAGACATGGAGATGGTGATATTAGAGTCATGTTAGTAGAGTGTTGTGAATCTAGAAATACTTGTTCTGAAGTTTGTGACTCCCGTATCATGCACGTATGGGGAACCGCTATGTTAGGAAGTCGGAGCATAATTGATTTATTGATTGTCATCCTTTGTGTGGCGGTCGGGATCGCGTGATGGTTAACTCCTACCAACCCTTCCCCTAGGAGTATGCGTTTAGCACTTTGTTTTGATTACTAATAAAACTTTTGCAATAAGTATATGAGTTCTTCATGACTAATGTGAGTCCATGGTATAGATGCACTTTCACCTTCCACCATTGCTACTCTCTCTAGTGCCGCGCAACTCTCGCCGGTGCACAAACCCACCATATGCCTTCCTCAAAACAGCCACCATACCTACCTATTATGGCATTTCCATAGCCATTCCGAGATATATAGCCATGCAACTTCCACCGTTCCATTTATTTGACACACATCATCATTGTCATATTTCTTTGCATGATCATGTAGTTGACATCGTATTTGTGGCAAAGCCACCATTCATATCTTTCATACATGTCACTCATGAGTCATTGCACATCCCGGTACACTGCCGGAGGCATTCATATAGAGTCATATATTTTGTTCTAAGTATCAAGTTGTAAGTAAATAAAAGTGTGATGATCATCATTATTAGAGCATTGTCCCATGTGAGGAAATAAAAGAGGCCAATGATGCCCACCAAATAAAAAGAGGCCAAAGATGCCCACCAAATAAAAAGAGGTCAAAGATCCCAAACAAAAAAATATGAGAGAAAAAGAGGAGAAGGGACAATGCTACTATCTTTTTCCACACTTGTGCTTCAAATAGCACCATGTTCTTCATGACAGAGAGTCTCTTGTTTTGTCACTTTCATATGCTAGTGGAAATTTTCATTATATAACTTGGCTTGTATATTCCAAAGATAGGCTTCCTAAAATTGCCCTAGGTCTTCGTGAGCAAGCAAGTTGGGTGCACACCCACTAGCTTTCATTTGTGAGCTTTCATACACTTATAGCTCTAGTGCATCCGTTACATGGCAATCCCTACTCATTCACATTGATATCTATTGATGGGCATCTCCATAGCCTATTGATACACCGAGTCAATGTGACCATCTCCTCCTTTTTGCCTCACAACCTCCACCACACTCTATTCCACCTATAGTGCTATATCCATGGCTCACGCTCATGTATTGCGTGAGAGTTGAAAAAGTTTGAAAAATTAAGAGTGCGAAAACAATTACTTGGCTAATACCGGGGTTTTTCATGATTTAAATTCGTTGTGTGGGGATGATGGAGCATAGCCAGACTATATGATTTTGTAGGGATAACTTTCTTTGGCCTTGTTATTTCGGAAGTTCATGATTACTTTGCTATTATGCTTGAAGTATTATTGTTTTCATGTCAATATTAAACTATTGTTTTGAATATTGTGGATCTGAACCTTCATGCCACAATAAAGAGATTACATAAAACACATATGTTAGGTAGCATTCCACATCAAAAATTCGTTCTTTATCACTTCCCTACTCGAGGACGAGCAGGAGTTAAGCTTGGGGATGCTTGATACGTCTCCAACATATCTATAATTTTTGATCATTCCATGCTATTATATTATCAACTTTGGATGTTTTCTATGCATGAATATGCTATTTTATATTATTTTTGGGACTAACTTATTAATCCAGTGCCCAGTGCCAGTTCCTGTTTTTTCCGTGTTTTTGACCTTTTTCAGATAGGAATATCAAACGGAGTCCAAACGGAATAAAACTTTCGCTGTGATTTTTTTTGGAAAATATCAAAAATATCTGACTAAAAAGATACCGGAGAGGTGGCCCGAGGGAGTCACGAGCGCACCAGGCGCGGGCACCCCCCTGGTCGCGCCTGGCAGGCTCGGGACCTCCTCGTGGCCCCTCTCAACTTGTTCTCGAGCCATACAGTCTTATACATACAAAAACTATCAAAACTAAACCTAGATCAGGAGTTCCGCCGCCGCAAGCCTCCAGAGCCACCAAAAACCAATCGGGAGCCCGTTTCGGCACCCTGCCGGAGGGGGAATCCATCTCCGGTGTCCATCTTCATCATCCCGGCGATCTCCATGACGAGGAGGGAGTAGTCCACCCTTGGGGCTGAGGGTATGTACCAGTAGCTATGTGTTTGATCTCTCTCTCTCATGTTCTTGAGACGTCTTGGTCTCTATGTACCGCGGGCTTTGCTACTATAGTTGGATCTTATGATGTTCTTCCCCCTCTCCCTTATTGTAATGAATTGAGTTTTCCCTTTGAAGTTATCTTATCGAATTGAGTCTTTAAGAACACTTGATGTATGTCTTGCACGTGTCTATCTATGGTGACAATGGGATATTCATGTGAGTACTTGATGTATGTTTTGGTGATCAACTTTCGGGTTTCGTGACCTCAGGAACCTATGCATAGGGGTTGGCACATGTTTTGACTCTCCGGTAGAAACTTCAGGGCACTCTTTGAAGTTCTATGTGTTGGTTGAATAGATGATTTTGAGATTGTGTGATGCATATCGTATAATCATACCCACGGATACTTGAGGTGACAATGGAGTATCTAGGTGACATTAGGGTTTTGGTTGATGTGTGTCTTAAGGTGTTATTCTAGTACGAACTCTAGGATAGATTGAACGGAAAGAATAGCTTCATGTTATTTTACTACGGACTCTTGAATAGATCGGTCAGAAAGAATAACTTTGTGGTGGTTTCGTACCCGACAATAATCTCTTCATTTGTTCTACGCTATTAGTTACTTTGGAGTGACTCTTTCTTGCACGTTGAGGGATAATTATATGATCCAATTATGTTATCATTGTTGAGAGAACTTCCACTAGTGAAAGTATGAACCCTAGGCCTTGTTTCCAAGCATTGCAATACCGTTTGTGCTCACTTTTACTATTAGTTACCTTGCTGTTTTTATATTTTTAGATTACAAAAACCTATATCTAATATCCATATTGCACTTGTATCACCATCTCTTCGCCGAACTAGTGCACCTATACGACTTATCATTGTATTGGGTGTGTTGGGGACACAAGAGACTCTTTGTTATTTGGTTGCAGGGTTGCTTGAGAGATACCATCTTCATCCTACGCCTCATGCGGATTGATAAACCTTAGGTCACCCACTTAAGGGAAAATTCCTACTGTCCTACAAACCTCTGCACTTGGAGGCCCAACAACGTCTACAAAGAGAAGGTTGCGTGGTAGACATCAGCGCGCAGCCCAGCCGACGTCAGTCTTCGTCCTCCTATATGGTTGTACATCCAGGGAGGCCACGTCGCATCTTCGGGTGATTTGACAGCCGGCGGTGCCCCCCTGCTCCTTTTAAGGTGTCGCCATTGCCCTAGGGTTCTCCCTCGCCCCATTTCCTCCCTCTCCTCCTCGCGTCGCGCTCAGGTGAGTTCCCAAGCGCTATGTCGTCGCCGCGCCTGCCGTGCTCCAGCCGAGCAGCAGCTCGTGCCCGGAGGTAGCCCCTCGCCGCGTCTCCGTCCCTCTGGTGTGCAGGGAGGGACCCCCCTCATGCTCCTCTTCTTCCCCGTCGTCTGAGGGAGCGCCAAGGCCATCGTCTTCTTCGTCTCTTCTTTGCTGCCGCTCGGTTCAGATTCGAGCCGGGAGTCGCCTGCTAGTCGCCATCACCTCGTTGAGCCCCAAGCCTTCTCTCCTTGTCCTAGGTAAGGAGGTACGGTCCCTCCTTCCCTTCCTCCTCTCCGTCGCGTAATTGTCCATGCGTGCGCGTAGATCCCAGGGTGCCATCCTCGTGCACTCCGTGCTCCGGCAAGGTTCGTTTTTTTCAGCTTCAGAGGCTGTTGTTGTGCGCGTGTGGTGGCATTGGTGGCCGTCTTCCCTGTGTTCGAGCCCGGTGGTGTTTGTCTCCTTTCCCGCGTTCTCCTCGTGCGCGTAGTTGCCGCTTCGCCGCTCCATGCCTCTCCGCCGGTGCTTGTTGTCGCTGCCTGTAGCCGCTGTCGCCGTTGCGAGCCGACTTTCGAAGCCCCGCGCCTCGCCGCGCTAGCGCCGGGAATGGGCTTCCCCTGAGATCCCGCGGCCCTGTCGTAGGTCGCCGGCCCCGGTGGTCGCCGAAGGGCTCACCGGCGTTGCCTCCTTCTTCTCTGTCGAAAGGTAGGAGCAGAGGGGTCCTTTTTGTTTTCCTGTTGTTATCCCCCTTTGGTTCAGACCTCCCCATCTAGCGCAATGGTAGTAAACCCGGGGCGACGACCAGCCGGTCGTGGGATCGAATCCCAGCCCCGCGGGTTGCCTTTTTTTTTATTGGCCAGTGTGGTGTTGTGTCTTTGGATCCGGTGTGGCTACGTGGGGTCCCGTGTGGTTGTGCGCAGAGTGTGCGTGTGTGTGCTGGCGTGTGGAGGAGTAGTGTGGATCGGTTGTGGTTGGACGATCCAGAGTGTTGTGTGTGTGCACATCAGTGTTGTGTGTGTGAGTGTGGTGTGTGTGAATGACAAGTGGGCCTTGCCCCACTTGTCATACACTAAGGGGGCCCTGGTGAGTATGCCAGGTCGGTCCCCCTCCTAATTGTGTTCTTTTATTTTTGTGTGTGTATTTTTGTGGTGTGATAAATAGATATTTCTATCTCTGGTATATTGCTAATTCTGGACATGAACAAATATGCACATGGGCAATTTTAGTAACTTTTCACTTATAGGAATGGTGGGCTTTTGCTATCTATTGTTTTGCAATGTTGCTCCACACAAACATAGGGGTATGATATATGATTTTGGGGTAGAATCAACCATGGAATCCATTGGTATAACTTGTTTGGTCATTTGAGCAAGTTTGACAAAATGTCATTTTATCTCAAAGTGTCATTTTGTCATTTTTGTTATATTTAATCCATGGATGCTATGATAATTGTGCCAACATGAAAGTGGTAGACTTTGATGAGTAGAAAGCCATGATATTTTCTTTTGTCATGTTATACTTGCATCTGAGTGGAAACCATGCTCTAAAGTAGCTACTATAATGTTGTTGTTTTCAAACATGCTACATTTTTCTAAGTCTGAGAATCTGCTATTATTTTTATGCCATGTAGTGTGGGTGCCAGCTATTCGTGTGTTGAGAATTAGCTGATGCTCATTGTTAGTTATTTGGAGTAGATGTTGTCTAATACCATCCTGTTAATTTTCATGCCAATAGGAGCTCCCTAGCATATTTAAATACTGTTGTCAACTTGCTACTTTATTAACTCAGATTCCAGAAAACTGGGATTATCATGTCAACTTGTTAGCTTCATGCTTATTGATGAGTGCCTCCATTGCTGATTGTGTAGTTGGATAAGTTGGAGTGTATGTTGAGTAGATTCCTTCAATATCTTGTTTATGGTTGTATGGTTCCTGTAGCTCCAGTTGTGCGTTGTGCAAGTTGCTATGTTGTTGTTTTGTGGCAGATTGGGTGTTTTAGTGTTTTGTGACTTGTGGGAGCTATGCTCCATGGAATTGATTGATTATTGAGCCTATTGTGATTGGTTTTTCATCACCTATCCAGTGGCTACCTTGGAATGCCAAGAATTAGCCCATGTCTTGCTGGCCTTGTGTTTTGCCTTCGTACCTTGTCGTGAGCGTATCGTAAGAACCGCAACTCCGTTTCCAACGTTCTTTATATGCATATTCATCGATTTTGCATGATGCATCCATAATTGACATGTTAATGCATGTCTAAATAACTTAACATGAGGTTATGTTCAGATTCATTAATAAACAAACTTCGCATGTGAAACATGACTAGTATTGGGTTGCCATGGTAAATTCTTCACAAATGAATCATGCATCATCTTGGTTGTGCATTGCACATTGGTTGGATATTTATTGTTTATGTTTCTCTTGGGTAGACACGAGTGTTGAAACTGAGTACGAGGATCCAGGAGAGTACCACTACGAGGACCCAGCTACTTGTTTCACTGAAGATCCAACAGGCAAGATGATCGTACCCAGATCCCGTTACTATTTTCGTTTGCTAGTTCTCGCTCTTATCATTACAATTGCGTTACCTATCACTTGATATCAGCCTCCTAAATGCCATGAAAGCCTCTAACCTCCACATCCCAGCAAACCTTTGATTGGCTAAGTTACCGCTGCTCAACCCCTCTTATAGCGTTGTTAGTTGCAGGTGCAGGTTGATCCATGTGATAACATGGATTTGGATATCACAAAATTATCTGTTATTTAATTTAATGCACCTATATATCTTGGTATTGGTGGAAGGCTTGGCCTTTAAGTGTTTTGTTCCGCTGTTACCGTCCTAGTTTCTTCTTACCGGTGTTATGTTTCCATATTTTGCGCTCCTAACATGCTCGGAGTTGTTATGGGGACCCCCTTGCTTATTCGGTTGAGATTTAAACTTGTCTAGCAAGACCCAACATTGGTACTACATTTGCTTAACAACTTAATAAAATTTGCATAGGGATTTGCAACCCCGTGGATAATTAATCAACCCCGGGCCAATGCTCCTCATGAGTGTTGGTCCAAACTAGAGCACTGTGCGGGGCCAACCCAGGGCACCTTGGGAGATTTCTATCAGGCCTCCGTACACTAGCTTATTCGTCGTGTCCTGAGAACGAGATACGCGGCTCTTATCGAGTTCGTCGACACGTCGGGTGGTCTTGCTGGATTTGTTTTACCTTTATCGAATGTCTTGCGTGTGGACTCTGACTTTCTTTGGGTTTTCTCGAGGTGTTGGAATTCCTTTGGAGTTACCTATGATGATCACGAGATCCGTGGTCGAGGCTATTCCCGTGGAGTGTGGTTAATTTGTGATGGATTAGTTGGAGCACCCCTGCAGGGTTAAAACTTTCGGAAAGCCGTGCACGCGGTTATGTGGAAACTTGGATTTTTGTTTAACACCCGGTTATAGTTAACTTGAAGTAAACTCTAATAAAATGAACCAACTGTGTGAGTAACTGTGATCGTCTCTGCTCGTGAACATGAACCGAGAGAGAACACGGTGGGGTTATGACTGATGTAAGTAGCTGTTCAGGGTCTCATAGAGATCATGCTAGTTTTCGACCGTTTGTCGTAGGCCACTCATATTTAATTCATGTCGCATAAGTTAGCCACCATATATACTTAGTGTTGCTGCAAACTAAACACATATCCCCTCCCAACCTAAGCTTGAATAGTTTCCGTACCCGGTTGCATGATTGCTGAGCCCCTGTGGCTCACAGATTACTACAACACTCCAGATGCAGGTGCAGACGAGTACGTGCAGGATGACCCTACCCAGCTTCAGTGGGAGTATGATGAAGAAAGAGGCAGGATGTATGTGACGTATCCGGATGAGTAGAGGACCGTGGTCGTGATCCTTGGGCTAGCTTGATAGTATCATTTGCAACTGCTTTTATCGTTTGTTTTCGTCCGTAGCCGGACCCTGTCTTCAACTTGATGTTATGAATTTGTGTGGAATTGTAAGTTAGCATGTGGCGAGTGTAAGCCAGTCTTGTATACTCATGTCTTTCAGTACTGTATGTTGTGATGATACTATTCTTGCTAACGGCAAGATGCGCATCTATCCCTTGTGAGGCCCTCGAGCCTCAAAATGGATAGGCGCGCATCTTGGGCGTGACATAATGTCAGGAACAATGTCAACACAAAACTCAATAACCTCCTTGTTGACACACGAACACGTCACCGTGTACCCTCGATGCCGGGGGTGATGCACCGCAGCTCACGTTGAAGGAGGTCCGTCCGGCAGCGCGATACGCAAGACAGTCGACGGGCGCTTTTGCAGACCCGAAACCCCGCACACCCGGGAGGGACCAGGTCAGGGAGTGCGGCGGCTATGGGCTGCCATAGGTCGATTCGCTCGACCCTAGAGCCTCAGGATTCGCAGCTCTCAAACGAAGAACAACGAAGAACGAGAAAGAAAACGAAGAACGTAGATGAAAAAGTAGTATAGATTGATTTGTTCGATTGTGTGTTGTTCAATCGGCCATCACCCCTAACATATATAAGAGGCAGCTGTACTTCCCATACAAGCAAAGGATTTCATCTAGGTTTTCCCTACAAGAAAATTACATTAATTCACGTCCTAGAGTCCTAGTTCTAGTTCCACTCGGATTCAACCCAAATCTGGCCCAATCTTCTGTCTTGCCTCTTGCCTGGGCCGTCGAATATGCATATGACCTCCGATGGAGACAGTCCAAACATCAATTTTGTGTGTTTAGACAAGATCAACAATCCGTATGTTGATCACTTTCCCAAATAAAGCCATCTTGAGTACTCCACAAGGTCATCTTTAACTTCGAATCAGACTCGGTCACGTAGCAGACTGGACTGTCCGAGTGTTATAGCGTCTCTGCAGGCCGCATACTATCTCAGATGATAATGACCTTAAAAGCAAAGTTGATTGTTTCGATGTTACGAACAACTTTCATGTTGAACACTTTTCCATCCAAGGCAATTTTGAACTTTCACTCGACCGTAACTTTCACTCGACCGATACTTTTCACTCGGATGATGATTTTCACTCGGACGGCAATTTCACTCGGCCGGACGGAAAACATTTCACTCGACCAAACGGCAAACTTTTCCCTCGGCCGGCAAACTTTCATTCGGAAATCCCGAGTGAAACTCCAGGCTGATTTTGTTTTGCCTCCCCAGGTCGCATATGACCTCGGACTGAGAAGAACTATATATCTCGACGACATGAAACTTTTTGATGTTGTAAAATTTTCCATCCGAGGACGTCCTGAGGTCTGAATGACTCGCGCGACCCGTCAGACATGTGTCTGATCTCCCGCGCCGCATTTTGCTCTGTAGTAGGGCTGCACTCTGGTTGCTATAACTTTTGCATACGACCTCAGATTGAGATGATTTATATATGAGAACCGATCAATTCGATGAGACAAAGATAATTCATGTAGACATTCCTTCATTCGAGGCTGTCTTGGAGGCGTAATAGACCAAAAAATCACGTCAGGACATCTACATGACAATCCAAGTGTAATTTGGCCCTTGAAATGATGCCGAATGGTGATGGCCTAAACATCATGGTTGTTTCACTCGGCAATATGAATTTTCTCGTAGAAAAAACCTTTTCATTTGAGTCCATTTTAACTGCATTTTGCATCGTGCCAAAATCAGGTGTCAACACATGCCCCCCTATTTGCTAGCATGCCGAAAAATAATTTGCACTATATTTGTTCTAAGGACGATGTCAACACTCCATCGGCCATCTATATTTCTCAGGGCGATAATTATGTATCGGCCACGTTTATGCTAAGGGCGATAATCATATATTGGCCATTGCCTAATAAGGCTTCTTGCCATACACTCGGGTGGTACTTTTTCAGATATCTGCCATTGAGAGCTGGAGGTAATAATACTCCTTGTATGGATTCGACTAAATATGAATTTCCAGGAAGTATTCTTGCAATCCTGAAAGGACCTTCCCAGTTTGGAGACCACTTCCCAAATTTTCTATCTCTAGAACCAATCGGCAGAATTACTTTCCACACAAGATCGCCAACTTGAAAATTCTTCAACTTGACCCTTTTATTGTAAGCTCTTACTACCCTCAATTTGTCCTTCTCCATGGCTTTTAATGCAGCCAAACGCTTATCAGCAACCTCATCAATATTGTCCATCATGAAATCATAAAAGTCCACTGCCAATAAATCATTTTGTTTGGCTATTCTCAAAGCATTCAAATTTACCTCCACTGGTAAAACAACCTCTTGACCTTATACTAGCTCATAAGGGGTTACCTTCATAGCACCATGCCTTGAGATTCTATGTGCCCATAAAGCCTCAGACAACAACTCATGCCATTTTCTTGGATTATCCTCAATCTTCTTCTTGATGAGCTTAATCAATATTTTGTTGCTAGACTCAGCTTGTCCATTAGCTTGGGCATAATACAGAGATGAATTGAGCAACTTTATGTTAAATGATTTGGTAAACTCTCTAACTTGATGTGACATGAAAGATGAACCTTGATCTGTAGTTAACGTCTAAGGAATGCCGAATCTATGAATGATGTGTTCGGTTATGAATTGAATTACCTTTGTATGTGTCATGTTCTTGGGAGGTACTGCTTCAGACCATTTAGTGAAATAATCGGTTGCCACCAACACGAACCGATGCCGCTTTGAAGAAGATGGATGAATTTGTCCAATGAAGTCTAAACCACATCCTCTAAAAGGCCACGGTTTGATAATAGGATGTAACATAGCAGCAGGAGCCAACTGAATATCGCCAAATTTTTGACAGGCTTCACACCCTTTATAATACCTGAAGCAATCATTGATCATAGCTGGCCAATAAAATCCAGCACGTTGTAAGATCCATTTCATTTTGGGTGCCGACTGATGAGTACCACAAATGCCTTCATGTACCTCTCCCATAGCAATTCTTGCTTGGTCTTCGTCCAAACACTTCAAAAGCACATCTTCAATCGTTCGGCGATGAAGACCATCATCTCTCATTGTATATTTGAAAGCCATACGCCGAACAGCCCTGTCCATCCTTTCACTCGGATTACACAAGTAATCAATAATGGGCTTCCTCCAGTCATGTTTTTCACCTGTACTAGATTTATTGTTAGTGGCCAAATCAGTGGGCTCTAGCCTGGCCTCTCTCATATTAGCAAGACAAGACATCGGCTTCTGAGAAATATGAAGCATGCCATGATCAACATGATATCCGGATGCTTGTTGTGCTAACTCATTTGCTCTCCAATTATCATGTCTAGATATATGAGCAATGTTAAAATAATCCAAAGTAGAAATCGTATCTAGACACTTATCAAGATAAACATTAAGTGATTCATCTAAACATTGAAAGACTTTGGACACTTGTCGCACTACTAATAACGAATCACCAAAAGCCTCAACATGTGTAGCACCTATAGCAAGCAACATCTCTAAACCAAACAACAATGCTTCATATTCAGCTTGATTATTTGTGGAAAAATATTCCAGTCGGCACGAGGCTTCAAAAACAGCACCATGGGGAGATATATAAACAATACCAACACCTTGACCATTGCTAAAAACTGAACCATCAAAATATAACCTCCATGGCACTAACGATACAAGATTTATATCAACATCATGCTTGTCACTAATCCGATGCTCAACAATAAAATTAGCAACAATTTGGCCTTTCATGGTTTTTAGAGATTCATAATCCAAATCATACTCAATTAAAGCATAAGCCCACTTGCCAATCCTACCACTAAGAATTGGCCTATGCAACATGTATTTAATGACATCGGTTTGACAAGCTACTATGCAGGCACTCGGCACAAGGTAATGTCTCAGTTTTGTGCAAGCATAATATAAACATAGACATAACTTTTCAATAAATGTATACCTTGTCTCTGTGTCCAATAAGCACCGACTTAGATATGTAATAGCATGTTCTCTTCCTTCGGCTTCTTGAGTCAATACAACACCAATAACACCTTCCCCCGCCACAATGTAAAGCTTAAAGGGCTCTCTATGTTTGGGTGCTTTCATCACTGGAGGAGTGCTCAAATAAGTCTTGATCATGTCGAATGCCTCTTGTTGTTTTTCCCCCCATGTAAAATCAGCATCATTCTTTAACCGAAGGATAGGAGTAAATGCATCAACCTTCCCTGACAAATTAGCTATGAACCTTCTCAAATAATTGACCTTGCCAAGGAATTTTTGCATATCTCTCTTGCACGCTGGAGCTTCCACTTTTTGTATAGCTTCTATCTTTTTGGGATCAATTTCTACGCCATTCTCATGAATAATGAAACCCCAAAACTTCCCAGCCGATACGCCGAATGCACACTTCAAAGGATTCATCTTCAGTCCGTATTTTTTCATCCTTTCAAAGGCCAAACGCAAATCGGCTAGATGAGATTCAAAAGCATCCAATTTGACAACAATATCATCAATATAAATCTCAAGTATAACACCGAGTAAGTCATGAAAGATTAAATTCATATCCCTCTGATACGTGGCGCCAGCATTCTTTAACCCAAAGGTCATCATTGTCCACTCAAATAAACCAAGGAATCCGGGGCACCGAAAAGCCGTTTTGGACATGTCCTCTTTGGCCATGAAAATCTGGTTATACCCCGCATTGCCATCAAGAAAGCTAATGACCTTATGTCCAGAAGCATCATTAATAAGCATATCAACTATGGGCATGGGATACTCATCTTTGGGCATAGCTCTATTCAAATCTCTGAAATCAATGCACACCCTTATCTTGCCAGAGCCCTTCTTCTCTACTGGCACAATGTTAGAAATCCACTCGGCATACCTGCAAGCTCTAATAAAATTAGCTTTAAGTAAACGACCGATCTCTTCTTTGATCCGGTCATATGTTTTTGGATTAAACTTCCTGGCTGATTGCTTATGAGGTCTAAAACCAGCCTTTATAGGTAACCGATGCTCTACTAACTCTCGTCTTAAATCGGGCATCTCATGATACTCCCATGCAAAGCAGCAAACATATTCTTTCAACAACTCGATCAACCTAACTTTATGATCGGCTCTTAAGTTCTCATTTACAAACGTCGGCCTAAGAACTGAACCATCCCCTATATCTATTTCTTCTAATGGATCTGTCGATTGAAAACCCTATCCTAATTTATCCATGTCATCCAACTCCTCTACAGATTCATACATATCGTTCTCACTAGGCCGATATTTTGCAAGACGTTTCTGCAACCACTCGGAATTAGAATCCATTTAAACATATCATACCTTGGAGCCGATTGCCACTAATCCGCTTTAAAGAGATGGGCACAAAGCCATTCTTCGTTGTGCTAAGGAAATCAAACTCTGACAAGTCGCGTCCCGTCAAGCAAGTAGCATTGGGATGTTGCCAATCCACCGATGCATCGGCCAAAGCAACACAAGCCGAATTATCCGCATGAATGACTTCCACCTCATCATCAACCCACTAGATCAAAAACTAGTACATGGTAGATGGCACGCACTGGTTTGCATGAACCCAATCACGACCAAATATGACATTGTAGTTACCTTGCACCTCAGCGAAAAATAATGCAGTAGCCAAAGTTTTGCTCCCGACTGTAAGCTCCACATACATCACACCTTTGGCTTCAGCTTTCTCTTTGCCTTCAAACCCATTAAGCACCATATTAGTCCTGATTAATTCATCATCGGGCAAACCCAATTTCTTGAAGACCGAATAGGGCATGAGATTCACCACAGCACCACCATCAACAAGCATTCGAGTGAGTGGCGCTCCATTGGTATGACCTCTGAGGTACAATGGTTTCAAGTGTGTCACTGATTCTTTTGGCTTCTCGAATATTGCATTTCTGGGGCCAAAATCCAGCTGAGCCACTTCCCCTTCTTCATATACAACACGGAATTCAGCGGGTAAGTAATACACCATATTGATATACATACCTTCATGAACCAGTGTAGACTCATAGTCTAACAGATCGTCTTCCTCTTCGCGTGCATCCACCAAATCTGAATTCTGTCCGAGTGAAGGAGAAGTAATAGGAGACTGAGACGATGTCATAGCTACATCGTCCTCTTTTGTTGGTGTAATTTCTACTATGATAGATGTAGAAGCCACTATGTCTTGCATTGGTTTAGGCTTCCACACTTGCTTCGCTGGTATCATGGGCCGAGTGACATTGAACAACTCGTCCCTTTGCTTCTCAGCCTCTTGTCTTGCCATCTCTTGATTCCTCAACCTCTGTAATTTCCTCTTTTGTGTCTTTGTTAACCCTGGAGGACACCACCTTGGCCGAGTGTATTTAGGATCGATTGGCCTTACTTGGCTGGTACTTGCTTCATGATTATTGGTTGAATGCTTTGGCGCAATAACAAGTATCGGCTCAGTTGGGTTGCTACACACAGTCGGCTGTTGCATGGTGAACGTTTCACTGCCCAAGACGAGTGAGTCAGCATTGATATTTTCCTTGTCTTTCCCTGACTCCACTGCTGCAACACTTGGTAGCTTGACGCGCCACTCTTGTTGACTTTTTTGGCCTACGAAGTTTTCACTCGGGTGCACCTTTTTACTCGGATGAAATCCATTTGGACGTTCGACTGAGTAGAATCCACTCGACCGTATTCTTTCATTCAGATAACTTCCACCCGGGTGCATTCTTACACTCGGATAGTTTTCACTCGGAGGCATATTTTAACCAACCGAGTAATGGACACCCATGCTTAGTCAGTTTTCATACGAGCATCCAAGTCGATCCCAAACAGGTTGTCGTTGTTCAAGTGGAAATGGCACCCTTGATCCAGTCGGTTTTGCATGCCGACTGAACACATCAGCTGATGGTGACCTTGGTCGCTTTAGGTACGATGACCGATTAGAGCTAGAACCGGTCGACTGATTTGCATATTTGGATAACAGCATATCAAAAGTTGGCTTGATTCTCTTACGATGTACCTTGGCTTTATTCCTCTTCCACTTGCCAACTTCTGGACTCTTGGGTTTAACAAATTTGACACGAGTGTCTTGTTGCACTTGTGGTTGCCCCCCGAGTGCAGGATTCTTGATGGTGATCTTGATTACTTCCTTGCCATTGGGTTGCCTGTCAAGCACAACCTGCCTCCCCAAGACCTTGTTGTTCTCCTTGCTTTTCCTAGGCTCACCAATAATGACATTAGTTTTATTAGCAGATTCGGCAACCTCTGGCCGAATGAGCAACTTTTTCCCTCCAAATCTAGAGTGTTCATTGGGAAGGGCTGCTTATCAACTTGCATCTCATAAAAGTTCAATCGTCCGTCATTAATGGACGATTGTATCTGTCGTCGGAAAACATTGCAATCATTAGTAGCATGAGAAAAAGAATTATGATATTTGCAATAAGCATGCCATTTCAACTCTTCGATCAACGGTAAAGTGTGAGATATCCTAATGATCTTAGCTTGCAGCAAAGCATCAAATATTTTGTCACACTTAGCAATGTTAAAAGTAGTCTTCATCTCTTCATCACGTTCTTATGAATCGGTTTCAGATCATTGCAAGTAAACGGTTTGGCCTTAGACGGCCAAACAAATTCAGCAGCATACATATCACCTTCATCGTCCGAGTGATCACTACCATACTCAACCATATTCATCTTAGGACGATCGGTTTTATATCTATGCACCTCCTTGAGATCTTTGCTCCGGCTCTCCTGAGCCAAAGCTTTTTGCAACACTTGGTTGACACTTAAGAACTCACTTCTAGCTTTTCCCTAATGTGAGTTTTCAAACCACTGAGGACAAGGGCAGCCAAGTCCCTCTCGGTTATCACCAAACTATAGCACCGGTTCTTTGTATCTCTAAATCTCTTGACGTAATCGGAGACTGATTCATCATTTTTTTGTTTAACCAATGTAAGATGTGATAATTTAAGTTCGTTGTCGCCGCTATAAAAGTGATCATGAAATTTCTGTTCTAGCTGCAACCACACATGGATAGAACCATGTGGTAAAGAAGAAAACCATGAAAATGCAGTACCAGTTAATGATAAAGGAAACAAGCGCACTTTCAGTTCATTCAGCGAGCCTGCTTCACCCAGTTGTGCTAAGTATTGACTAACATGTTCCAATGTGGTTTTTGTGCCTTCTCCATTGAACTTAACAAAATCTGGAATTTTATATCCTGGAGGGCACTGGATAGCGTCAAAGTACTCGGGGTACGGTTTTTGGTAAATCCGATTCCGAGGTAACTCAACTCCAAAATTCTCTCGAAGCATCTTAGCATCTCCTCTCTAAAATTAGCTAAAGTATCGTCCGTAGCACAAGGTGAAGCTTGCTATTGTGGGATGGGAGGAGTAGAATTACTAGCAGTAGGCAGGAACTGTGGTACATATGCCAAACCATAGTTCAGATGTGGCCGAGTGCTTACACCTATAGGTACAATTTGGTTCGGTATAGGTACCAAACTTGGCATGCTCATGATGGATTTAGCGGGTGCAGCCACAATCTGATTGGTGTGAGTAGGATAGTAATTCATCGGCATGGGAGGTGCCGATGAAAGAGGCAAAGACACATTAGGGTTTTCTACACTAGCAGCCACACCAGTATTACCACTAGACGATTGAGGCATATTTTTCTGCGCATTGGTGTTTTCTATGAAAGTTTGATAATCCAAATTATTACCATCGGCAATACGACTCTCAATCTCAGGCCGCTTCTCGGGAGAAAAGGTAGTACTTACAGGAGGTTTAACCTGCTCGGCTTGAAGAGGAGGGAACTTGATTTCTCCAATTGGAGTGATATTGCCTTGGCGATCTTTCTTGAAGTTTCCAAGGAACTCCTGCAACTCCTTCTCTTCACGTGCCTTCTTGTACTCCTCATAAGCTTGGCGATGATCAGCCGATAGTTCATCAAGCTTGGGCTTAATGATGTTATCGGCATCTATATCGGATGGCTTGGGAAGATCAGACATGATGGTTGATGAGGATGATTGATCTTTGTTCCCCAGCGGAGTCACCAAAAAGTGTGTTGACACACGAACACGTCACCATGTATCCTCGACGCCGGGGCTGATGCACCGCAGCTCATGTCGAAGGAGGTCCGTCCGGCAGCACGATACGCAAGACAGTCGGCGGATGTTTTTGCAGACCCGAAACCCCGCATGCCCGGGAGGGATCCCGTCAGGGAGTGTGGCGGCTATGGGCTGCCCTAGGTCGATTCGCTCGCCCCTAGAGCCTCAGGATTCGCAGCTCTCAAACGAAGAACAACGAAGAACGAGAGAGAAAACAAAGAACGTAGATGAAAAAGTAGTATAGATTGATTTGTTCGATTGTGTGTTGTTCAATCGGCCGTCACCCCTAACATATATAAGAGGCGGATGGACTTCACGTACACGCAAAGGATTTCATCTAGGATTTCCCTACAAGAAAATTACATCAACTCACGTCCTAGAGTCCTAGTTCTAGTTCCACTTGGATTCAGCCCAAATTTGGCCCAATCTTTTGTCTTGCCTCTTGCGTGGGCTGTGGAATCTGCATATGACCTCCGATGGAGACGGTCCAAACATCAATTTTGTGTGCTTCGATGAGGACAACAATCCGTATGTTGATCACTTTCCCAAATAAAGCCATCCTGAATACTCCACGAGGTAATCTTTAACTTCGAATCAGACTCGGTCACGTAGCAGACTGGATTGTCCGAGTGTTATAGCGTATCTACAGGCCGCATACTATCTCAGATGATAATGACCTTAAAAACAAAGTTGACCGTTTCGATGTTAGGAACAACTTTCATGTGAACACTTTTCCGTCCGAGGCCATTTTGAACTTTCACTCGACCGGAACTTTCACTCGACCGGTACTTCTCACTCGGACGGCAATCGCACTCGGACGGTATTTTCACTCGACCGATAATTTTCACTCGGATGGTGATTTTCACTCAGACGGCAATTTCACTCGGCTGGACAGAAAACTTTTCACTCGACCGGACGACAAACGTTTCCCTCGGCCGGCAAACTTTCACTCGGAAATCCCGAGTGAAACTCCAGGCTGATTTTGTTTTGCCTCTTCAGGTCGCATACGACATCGGATTGAGAAGAATTATATATCAAAATCAATCGCCTCGACGACACAAAACTTTTTTATGTTGTATGTGTTTCCATCAGAGGGCGTTTTGAGGGCCGAATGACTCACGCGACCCGTCAGACATGTCTGATCTCCCGCGCCACATTTTGCTGTCTAGTAGGGCTGCACTCTGATTGCTATAACTTTTGCATACGACCTCAGATTGAGATGATTTGTATATCAAAACCGATCAACTTGATGAGACGAAGATAATCAATGTAGAACATTCCTTCATTCAAGGCTGTCTTGGAGGCGTAATAGACCAAAAAAGCACTTCAGGACATCTACATGACAATCCAAGTGTAATTTGGCCCTTGAAATGATGCCGAATGGTGATGGCCTAAACATCATGGTTGTTTCACTTGGCAATATGAATTTTCTCATAGAAAAAACCTTTTCATTTGAGTCCATTTTTACTGCATTTTGCATCGTGCCAAAATCAGGTGTCAATACTCCTCTGTTCCATATCCCTTGGCGATGCTTCCTTCTGGCCTAGCACAGTTATGAACATATATTTTTAAGACTCCCATGAACCTCTCGAAGGGGAACATATTGTGTAGAAATACATGACCCAGAATGTTAATCTCTTCGACTAGGTGAACTAGGACGTGCGTCATAATATTGAACAAGGATGGAGGGAACACCAACTCGAAACTGACAAGACATTGGACCAGGTCATTCTGTAACCTTGGTAGGATTTCTGGATCGATTACCTTCTGAGAAATTGCATTGAGGAATGTGCATAGCTTCACAATGGCTAATCGAATATTTCTGGTAGAAGCCCCCTAACTGCAACCGAAAGTAATTGCGTCATAATCACGTGGCAGTCATGAGACTTTAGATTTTAATTTTTTTTTTCTCTGCCATATTTATTATTCCCTTTATATTCGACGAGAAACCAGACGGGACCTTGATACTGAGCAGGCATTCAAAAAAGATTTTATTCTCTTCTTTGGTAAGAGCGTAGCTGGCAGGACCTTGATACTGCTTTGGAGGCATGCCGTATTTTTCGTTAATCCTTTGCTTGTCCTCCCGTGCCTCTGGTGTATCTTTTGTCTTTCCATACACGCCCAAGAAGCCTAGAAGGTTCACACAAAGATTCTTTGTCACGTGCATCACATCGATTGCATTGCGGACCTCTAGGGCTTTCCAATATTCAAGTTCCCAAAATATAGATTTCTTCTTCCACATGGGTGCGTGTCCGTTGGCATCATTCGAAACAGATTGTCCGCCAGGACCCTTTCCAAAGATTACTTGTAAATCCTTGACCATATCAAATATATATTCACCAGTATGGAGGCCAGGCTTCTTTCGGTTATCTGGCTCACCTTTGAAATGGTTGCCTGCCTTTCTTAAGATATGCTTGATCGGTAGAAATCGACGATGTCCCAGGTACACATTTTTCTTACATTTATCCAAATATATACTTTCAGTATCATCTAAACAGTGCGTGCATTCATTGTATCCCTTGTTTGTATGTCCTGAAAGGTTACTAAGAGCAGGCCAATCATTGATGGTTACAAACAACAACGCTCATAGGTCAATTTCCTTCTGTGTGTGCGCATCCCACACACGTACACCTGGTTTTTTCCACAACTGTAGAAGTTCATCAACTCGTGGCCTTAGGTATACATCAATGTCATTGTCGGGTTGCTTAGGGCCTTGGATGAGCATTGGCATCATAATGAACTTCCGCTTCATGCACAACCAAGGAGGGAGGTTGTAGATACATAGAGTCATGGGCCAGGTGCTATGATTGGAGCTCTGCTTCCCAAAAGGATTCATGTCGTCTGTACTAAGACCAAACCATAAGTTCGTTGCGTCAGCTGCAAAGTCATCGAACTCCCTCTCGATTTTTCTCCACTGCGACCCATCAGCGGGTGCTCTCAACATCCCATCTTTCTTACATTCTTCTTTGTGCCATCGCAACAACTTGGCATGCTCTTTGTTTTGGAACAAACGTTTCAATATAGGATCATACCACATCACCTTGGCAGGAACCCTCTTCCTGGGGCGTTCGCCCTCCACATCACCAGGATCATCGCGGGGGATCTTATAGCGCAGTGCACCGCATACCAGGCATGCATCCAAATTCTCGTACTCCTCACGCGGTAGAGGATGCAGTCATTAGGGCATGCATGTATCTTCTGCACCTCTAATCCTAGAGGGCAGACAACCTTCTTTGCTTCGTACGTACTTTC
The DNA here is from genome assembly GCA_022496015.1 of Hordeum marinum. Lineage (NCBI taxonomy): Eukaryota > Viridiplantae > Streptophyta > Magnoliopsida > Poales > Poaceae > Hordeum > Hordeum marinum. The sequence goes on from CM039674.1 coordinate 35,828,975, forward strand.
AGGCAATTCGTTATCCTTTGGAAGCATCTTCTTTATCATTATCAGCAATTCTTGAAATCCCTTGTCAGTTACACCATTCTTCGCCTTCCATTGCAGCAATTCCAGCGTGGTACCCAGCTTTTTCTGGTCATCTTCACAATTTGGATACAATAATTTCTTGTGATCCTCTAACATGCGCTTCAACTTCAGCCTATCCTTGTCACTTTCGCAGTTTCTCTTTGCATCAGCAATGACCCGACCAAAATCATCAGCAGGCTCATCTGATGCCTCTTCTTCAGTTTCCCCCATTGATGCCTCTTCTTCAGCTTCCCCCATTGTTGTATCGGCGAAAGGATAGTTGTCATCATCCTCTTCTTCTTCATTGTCTTCCATTATAACCCCTCTTTCTCCGTGCTTGGTCCAACAGCTATAGCCGGACATGAAACCAGACTTCAGCAGGTGATAGTGAAGGGTTTTTGAGGTAGAGTAATTCCTATCATTCTTACAGTCATGACATGGAAAACACATGAAACCATTCTGCTTGTTTTCCTCAGCCGCACGAATAAAATCATGCAGGCCATTAAGGAACCCTGGACTTAGTCGGTCATCGTACATCCATTGCCAGCTCATGTTCACTACACAACATCGAAGTGACCAAATTAATACAACTTCATCATCACATTACAACCAAAGTAGAGCTAGCAGTGACCAAATGTTATTACTACAAATAATAGATACTTATAGTTCATACATACATCTCATAAAACAACATACAACTATCTAAAACATTTAAATGCAACAACAAATGCGATCATAATCGCAACTAAGGTAACAATTGAGCCAACGGCATAATGATACCAAGCCTCTTTATCAATGGCATATTTTCTAATCTTTCTAAGCTTCAAGCGCATTCCAGCCATCTTGTTCTTGTGATCATCAACGATATCGGTAACATGCAACTCCAATCCCATCTTCTCATCTTCAGTTCTTTTCAATTTTTCTTCCAAATGATCAATTTCTTTTTCAGCTTGTGTTAACTTCTCGAGCAGAATTGCATAGTCGGTTGGAATTTCTGGTTCAACTACTTCCTATAGATAAAAACATCTACGTCAATTTGGTGGCATAATTAATTATCATAGACATTAGATGATGTGTGAAATAGTTATAAAAGATAACGACATACCACATCTGAATCATAGACTGGACGAGGGCCGACATGGGCGGATACCATAACCATGACACTATAGAATAACTAACAATAATACAAGTAAGTAAATCGTACACGCAGCTTTCTAAATCATACAAGTAAATTTTTTTAACAAAAAGGTTTTAAGAAGAACAAGAGGCTCACCAAGGTGGCCGGTGCCGCGATGAGACGGTGCGGACGATCGACGGTGGTTAGGACAGGGATGGGAAGGCACCAAATAAACCACACCTACACATATGCAACCTAACAAGTTAATTTGAGCTCAAATTGCATATAAATCAAATAAACTCCCACATAATGATCACTCCCCCAAAACCTAGCTAAAAACCACAAATCACATATCTTTGAGCATACCACAAGCTAATCTAGCAGTGAGAGATGAAGGGGCAAAGTTGCTAACCTTTGTGAACACTTGGATAGATGAGGTGCCTTCAAATCTTGACAAATCCTTGGCAAAATGGAGGATGAGCTTCGAGCAAGAAGAATAGGAGAGAAAATAGAGAAATGAGAGCCCCTTCGATCGGCTGTGGACGAAGCATATATATAGAAAGTCTTTAGTACCGATTGATGTCACCAACCGGTACTAAAAGGCACCTTTAGTACCGGTTCGTGTCACGAACCGATACTAAAGAGGCACGCGGGGCCCAAGTCTGACCAAAAGTCTGCCACACCCCCTTTGGTACCGATTCGTGACACGAACCGGTACTAAAGGTTCCTTATGAGCCGATACTAAAGATCGCCCTGCTCCTAACCGTTAGAGCCGGCATGAACCGGGACTAATAGCCTCTTTAGAACCGGCTCGTAACCAGACCATGACTAATGTGTCGAACGAAAGGTCTGTTTTCTACTAGTGTCCCTCCATCCAAAAATAAGTGACTCCAAAGTTGAGTCACTTATTTTGGGACGGAGGGAGTACAAAGTAGGAAAACGAAAAAGGCAACCTCATTCATAACAATATTGATGCAAGCACATATCCCGCAAAATCAGCAAGCCAATTCACCTGTGGCCCGAAAATTGACACTAAACTAGAGATGTACTCCCTCTGTCCCAAAATAAGTGTCGCTGCTTTAGTATAAAAAATAAGTGTGACTGCTTTAGTATAAAATTTGTACTAACTTAGTACTAAATTTGCGACACTTAATTTGGAACGGAGGGAGTATTTGCACTAGGCTGTACCCGTCCGTCGGCTCTTCATCCCCACATAACAGGTTCAAGACATGCAACGTGCTGGCATTCAACTCTACATGTATGTGTGTGCAATAGCCAATAACAAAGCACTATTTGAATGTCCCATCAGGGGGGAAACCAGAAGCATGTATCAGACCAACAAAACTTAACTTCAGCTATCCTCCAAACATGCTTGCAGAGGTCCCTGCCCACCAGGGGGAAGACCAGAACCATGTATCAGACCAACAAAACTTAACTTCAGCTATCCTCCGGAAATGCTTGTCGAGGCCCCTGCCAACTTGCGGGTCACTCCTGAACTTGGCCTCTACCAACTTGCTCATCATTCCCGACCTTTCTCTGCAATTCAGAGCAAAAATAAATAGATAAATAAGGCAATGGCTAATTTGTGGGAGGACCACCACAGCTGGGTCTAATAGGTGCGTACATGTTAAAACCAGTGCTTATTGCATGTTATCCAAGTAGATAATAAAAAAAATGCTGCAAGACCCATGTACCAGATTTCTATCATTGGAAAAGAACCTAGTCCTAATATTATCCAGCACATTCCTAAAACTGAAGACACAGCTCATAGCGATCCAAATTTTCACTAGGCATACAACGGTGTCCCTTGAGATTGGATTATCTTGTTTGGAACTCTGGCCATCTGGGCGCATACCCAAGAGGCTGTGTCTTATGGCTTGACACCAAATTTTGACATCGAGCTGCATAGTTCTATGGTGGTATTTACCTCTACTGTTTTATATGTAAATAGACATAGATATCCATTGTGCGGCATGGATAAATGGTTAAACAAGCCAATATCCTATCCTATTGTTCCAGAATATTAGGCAGTTATTTTAGATCAGAAAAGTAACAACCTTGGCTAAAAATCGGTGCACTCGGTGTAGTTCTTCCATGCATACTGAAGCCTGCATAAAAATGTAACCGTTTACGATCAGATAACAGTTTAAAAGAAATGAACAAAATTCACAGTTTAGATACTCACGATCCCGACATGTCTGTGTGTACAATAAGCTGACATATGAGCTTTGATATAAAGGTAGAATGCACGTATGCAGAAACATATTCAAGATCTTCCAGGTTATGCATGCATTGGTCTCCATTTGCCTACACCACAGCAGCATGGATCATGATGTCACATGAAAATTAACAGTAACATGTAGAATACTCACATTATGGGTTAAACTTACCTTCCTTTCCCCTCCATGCGCATGGAAGTTTCTTAGGAACCGAAAAAGCTCTGCTGCATTCTTGTCATCATAGACTGGTGCAGTGTTTTTTGGGTCCCTCGTCTTGTAGGTCAGCACCTTTACGAGCACTGCCGTATTGTCATGAAGCGTCTGGGAAACCCAAGCGTCAACAGCTATACCTGCCAGTGCACTGTCAACGAGCTGTCGTTCTGTCTCACCCATGCTTTCATACGCTTGATAGAGCTCAAAGATGAAGATTATCCGTTGTCTTGCAGAGCAGAGTGCTGGGTGATTTTCAAGAAACTTCAAGAACTCTTCCTCGGTTGGCGCCGGTGTAGAAAGACCACTAGGTTTCTTCATCCCAGTGTATAGTTCTTTGATGTAGTGAATGGAGCCACCGTGGTCTTTAAAATGACATACCAATAGGTCTGCCAGAGTCGACAAATCCAGCAACAGGTTGGCATATGTTCCATCGTACGTGGCTTCCCGGGTGATGCGACACCTGTGCCCACTCAACCTCAGATCCTGCATAGTGAACTTTCCCCCCCAACTCCTGTTGCGCTTGTGGGTCTTAACTACAACCTCGATGAAGCCACGCCATAGGTTAACTCCATACTTGGTGCAAACAGTAATTTTCCGTCCACTGCGTGGTTTATGCTCCCTGACAGCTCCATACAAATGAACATATTGCTTCACAGATATCTCTTCATGAAACTTTTGTTTACATACACAAAAGAAAAGGAACAGGGTAAGAATAACGAAAAGATGTTGATGATATCGTATTGTGATGCTTTGAACATGTTACATCCTAATATCTACTCTTGCTTCCGGTATGCCTTTGAGATTCGTGTTGCCTCTAGTAAGAATCGCATTCTTAATCAATGATCGGCTATATATTATTTTGGACTCATAACAGACATTGGTGCACGAGATGTAATAAAGACGCTGGTGCATGAGATCTTTTTAATATCTACCAAAGCTTAATTTGTCAGTGCTAAACACATAATGGTTGCAAAACCTACCAACTAATCGACTTTCTAGGCCAAGAGAAAACAAAATAACAGCATCACCTATCATAACTGTCATTTTATCTATGACAAACCCTATGGATATTTGAATGTTTCACCCTGTCCTGTGTCCTCACAGCTTCTTTTGGTTGTTTACTACTCCCTCCGTACCAAAATATAAGACGTTTCCAAGTTCAAATTCAACTGGCTTATATTTTGGTACAGAGGTAGTACTTAGCATTCATATTGTCCAGTGGGAAATGAGTGCAAATGCTTGCTAAATGAGAAAACATTACATGGTTTATTCGTTTTATCTCTGGGTAAGTTGCATACATGAACATGTTGTGACTTATAAGTTATGACATATTTTTGGCAAAAGGGGCACTTACCAGAATTCCTAGAAGCCACTGGGGCCACACCATAACCATTAACATCCATGCTAGACGGCGTATCAGATCAGATGCGAATTGAAGAAATCCTGCTACGATATAGATTGAAATAATTGCCAAAGGTGTTTGCAGCATCCTTTCCAGAATCAGCTGACAGAGAACGTCCTCCCTGCACTTTTCCGGGATCCAATCAAGATTGACGCAAAGCCAGATACCCCAGAATGCCAGCATAAGTCTCATCCTCCAGAGCTCTTGAAGTTTCCCTAAAAAGGAGGTCTTGACTTTATGCAGAACATCATATCGAGCCGGCTCCTGGGCCTGGCCTTTTTGTTTCTTCTTTGGTTTTGCCATCTGTTAAACATGATTTCATAAAGTATCAAGCAAACATCACATTTCCAAAAGCATCTTAGTTATCTATACTATTGTGGTCACAAATTCAGATAGCTCAATTTGACATGTATTATGCACTGCATATACATGGGTTTATCCTAATACTATCAACGCATTGATCTTAAACAGAACAGAGGCATCATGCATACCATAAGCATATACATAGAGATTCTGGATTCAACAAGTACATGAATATAACAAATTAAACAACTCCATGTTGGACCATCACCCACTGTCATCGCCTAATTCATGATGGTGATAAAAGATTACATCTAATAAAAGTGATAAAACTACTAAAAAATGCTTACTCTGACCAGTGAAGATGCATTATTTTGCAAAGTGTTTTATTATGGATCAACTAATATATGGAGATCAATCTAGCGGTTTGAAGAAGCTAATTGAGATGAAAAATAACTAAGCAGGGCGGATCTAGATGCACCTGCACATGCAGAAATAGGGAGGAGCCAATTACCCTGGCTCAAAGGACAGGATCACAGCAAAGGATGAAAAAGAAACAGGACTACACAAAAATAATCTCTGGAAACTCCATATGAGGTAGGATATTGAGACCTGGAGTATGCACCACAGATACATTGGTTTATGCCTAACATTGTCAACACATTGATAGTATAACAGAACAGAGTCATCATCTTACCCTAAGCATATACACATCGATGCCGGATCTGAAGATCAAAGAAAAAGAAAAACAACAGCCCTAATGGCTGCAGCACAACACTCCATACCAACCAAACTAGACAACGCAGTTCCGACTCCAACGGTGCACTACAAAGGAAAAACAAGGCAAGGTTGGCATCATGGAGGATCACCAAACGAACCGCCTGTCACGCGTCATCGTATACCACCGGCTCCAACTCCAACACTACACAAGTAAGGAACATACATTTGTACGGCGCAACTAACACCCAACATGGTTACAAAGCATATCTTCAGCGTAACCAAATTACACAAGTAACGAGTAGTGAAAAGGGAACAGGTAACGGACTGAAGCTACCTTAGGCTCTCGAGTCTCCACAACCCCTGGACGACCTCCTGCTCGAGGCCCGGGTACTCGCTGTCAGCGTTCTCCGCCGTGATGACGACGATGTCGTCCTTCCTGGTGCGCAGGTCGTGCAGGCGCAGTCAAAATCTGTGTATCGAGGGGGAAGAGGTGAAACAGGGGTTAGGGTTTGGGGCTTACTTCTTCCGCCCGTCTGTCGAGCCCGAGAAATCGACGAACCCGCGGGTACGGAGGCGGGCCGCAGGTGGGAAACGCCGAGGCGGACCAGGCGCGGTGGCGTGGCCGAAGCTCAGCGAAGCGCGAAGCCGTTGCCCAGCGCGGTGACGACGCGGGGAGGACCTGAGGTGGCGCAGAGGGAGGGACCCGAGGCGGAGACGGGCAGCCGCAGCGTCGTCGCGGGGAGGAGCCGCCGCAGGCCGAGGGAAGGGTCCGGAGGCGGAGGCGGAGGCGGGGCCGTCGGAGGAGAATGCGGTGGCGGCAGCGGCACTCGCGACGGCCGCGGTGTCGCCGCAGGGAGGCGCCGCCGCGGGCTTCAGGAGGAGAGCGGGGGAGGAACCCGGAGGCGGAGGCGGGGCCCGCGTAGGAGGATGCGGAGGCGGAGGCCGAGGCCGAGGCGGAGGCGATGCCGGCGGCGGCGGTGCCCGCGACGGCTGCGGTGGTCGCCGCACGGAAGACGCGCCGTGCGCTTCCGCGGGGGAGAGCGGAGCGGAGAGCGAGGTGGAGGGGAGCGAGTTTTGTTCTGCCTTCGCTGGGGTGGGATGCGGACGGAAATGGCAGAACGAAATAAAATAAAGTGGCAAGAGGAATTTTCATTTCGTTTCCATCATTTGGGATTTTTTTCCCTTGGGTAACTTTGGAGAAGAGCCTTTTCTTTTCTTAAAAACACGGTACGGACGCATATACTTATGAGCGCGCATCCACATCATACCGTTATGAGCATATTCGAAAGATTGAGTCGATACATCATCTTGAGATTAAGAAAGTCATCACAGATGATTGCGCGGTTACTTTGGACGGCGGCTGCGAGCGGGGATGGATGAAGACCTACGAGACACAAGTGAAGATGCGAGGGGCGACGACAGAAAACTACCGGCGCGTCAGTCGACCGACGACGGGATGGCGTCTAGCTATGGTTGGGAGAGCAGAGTTGTGTCGGATCTACAGACGAGCTCGCTCTCGTCGGGCTGTGCTTAGAGCGAGTGAAAACTTTTCGACCAGTGGTACTTTGGGGTGATATTCCCATGTAATTTCTAGGAACACAATTTTTTCGTTTTCGCAAAGCTGCACTTCCGTTGCTCCTCAAAATTGCATTGCAGGATCCTTATCTACGCAAAGCGGGCTTCTCGGAGCTGAAGTCTTTGAGGTGGCTTCACACATGTATTTGGGAAAGCTGGCTCATGGAGAGGATCCGAACCAAGCCTAAATCCAGAAAAATACGATCACAAATGTCAAGTCTATGATTTGAACTTTGGTGGATAACTATCTGAGCTACACTCTCGCACTTTCAAGAAGCCCTCGTCTTCGTCTTCTTTTTTCCTTTTTAGGGGTATTCTTTTTATTTTTCCTTTTTAGGGTTATTCTTTTTCTTTGTCAAAAATATTATTTCCACACCATCAAAAAAATTCTGAAAAGGGTGTACATACATGCATACATACAATATGTGCATACGAGTTTCATGGGCAGTTTGTTTCATATGTGGTGCACATAGAACATAAATACGTGCAGGATGGGCTTTCCTTTTAATTGCAGTCAATTCACAATTGTGTATACATTGTGTAGTCCATTAATCATCATATTATTGCATGAAAATTTGTAGATATACAGAGACCATGTCGATGTATTTCTAACAATATATTATTGTGGAACCTTTAAGCAGTGTTATTCTCTCTTTTTTTTTAAAAAAAAATCCGGGTCTCCAAAATGCCACACTTGTAATCAACATGGCTCTCGAGAGGTGGAGAGAAGCCAGACACACGTCGGCTGTGATATGTTGAGCCATTTGGAAGCTACTCCTCCACTTGTTTATATAAGGTGTATTTGTTTTCTAATAAAATTTTCCAATGTAAGATTATTATTTCCAATTCCTCATAATTTCTTATTAGCCCTGAAGAAAAAAGAAAAAGAATCTTTGGAGACCCTGAAAAAAAATCTTTGAAGAAAAAAGAATGAGATCGATTTGCACCTCGTGACCAACTTTCAAGCTGGTGGACATCAAGTTTGTATTGTAGAATACTGAAACCCTTCAAATTTTATTTTTACAACACTAACTTTCGTCTAGTTTACACATGGGTTTCCACTATAACAAGCAGCACTTTCAACCGGTCTAAAATCCAACTTTAAATCAGATAACTTGGGGAATTTTACTAGGAAATCGATAGCTTTTAGATTCGACTCTATAATCTCCCATGTTCATCTACATTTCAACCAAGACCACAGATGATGTGGCACATGTACCATATCTACTAATTTCCATAAAGAAAAAATCAAACTAGAGTTGTCCAACTCCAGAGGAAAAGGCATCAAGAAAAATTTCACACATAATAATGAAGTCTCTTTCGGACAAGCAGAACAATGCGCGCGCGCGCGCGAGAGAGAGAGAGAGAGAGAGAGAGAGAGAGAGAGAGAGAGAGAAATGACCTAACCAATGCAAACTATTTTTCTTTGCGAGGGAACCAGTGCAAACTACCAACACATTGCAAGAGCATAAGTGTCCGGTTTTAAAATTCAAGTGATAGTCATCAATGAAAGTGATTATATTATATGATTTTTGGTTAATTTCTACCAGCATTCAATATATTCACATTTTATGCATATTTGCAAAAAAAAAACGTCATGGAAATCAGGGAGAATGTTAAATGTTGAAGATTCTAGAGGAACTGGTGTTGGAAGTGTGATATATGTGCACTAAGTCTCGTTGTATAGTCTGCACAAGAGCATGTAGTATATACCTACATTCAATCACCGAGAAAGCACGCAATAACGGACATGGCAAGGTGTCACCTTCGATTCATTTTCAATCGTTACTTTGTTTCATGTTTTTGTTTCTTGTTTACTAAGCCTTAAAGACTAAAATTAAATATGCATCAAGAGTCATTGCACTTGTGTCGAAAGCTCATTTTAAATATTGCACTAAGAATGTCATCATCACTATATATGACTTGAGGTGATTATAAAGTCACCGACTCAACGTATAGCTCCGTATTTTGTCTACTTTAACCGGTCAAACTGCCTATCTGGCAAATAATGCAGTGATGTTCTTTTATACAGAGGCACGCAGCAGGCAGCACGCACGACGCACCGTGCACATTCAAGACCCCGCTTGGATTCGGTGTAAATTTATACACCCGGATTTATTCTACAGATGTATATTACCGGTCACTGTGTTACTTCCGTCTGGATTCAAAACGATGGCAGAAGGTCTGTATGTATAACGAAGGTGCCTCACGCTACTTACCAGCACGGTGCACGCACCATGCAGCCCGTGGAGTCCTCCCTCCCCAACGCGTCTGCCGTCCGAGCCCTCTCGCCATGTCATCCACGTGGTCACCTCGACCATATATCTCCCGGCCTTCAGCGTCTGGTTCGCACGCAGCCTGCCGCCGCTTGGCGCGACCGTATGGCTTCTCACCATTCTCGCCATCCACAACATGCATTTTACACACACGGGCAAGCACAAACACAACTCAATACACACGCACAGCAAGCCGCCGCCGCCTGGCACGCGAGCACCCCACGCACGCACTGTGAGTGGTTAACATCATGGCGAAGAAGAGCGGAGAGTAAAACCGATGGTGGCACTGATTTATTTACTGTACCTCTCGAGCGTTGAAGGTGCCTGCGTCGTAGACCGGCGTCCTGTCGGCGTGGAACAGTCCGAAGTGAGCCTCGGCCTCCCCGTCTCGGTCACGACGATGTCGACCGGTCGACGTCGCCGGAACCGAGCAGCTCCATCACCGAGTGCACGCCGTCGAGCTGCGCGCTGGTGTACCACAGCCCAGCGTCAGAGTGCACGGCGTCGAGCTGCGTGTTCAGCGCGTTGGTGTGCCGCGGCCCAGTGCGAGAGTCCATGACACCTTCGGCGCTCACCCGCAACAGCTCCAAGTCGAGCTCGGTGTCGCTGGTGAGGCCATAGAAAGGGTAGGCGTTCGCCGTGAGCGGCGCGCCCGTCGCGCGCAGGAGGCCGGCGAGTGGCATGATGACGGCGGCGTGGACGCGTCCGGGACGCCCAGGGAGTGCCCGGTGGAGAGTGGAGACCATACTTGGCGGTGCAGCGCCGTGGCTTTTTTTTTTGGAAAAGGAGGTTAAACTCCGGTCTCTGCATCAATCGATGCATACAACCATCTTTATTAATTATTTCATATAGGCCTGACAAAAAAATATATCAAACCATCCGAAGCCATCATTCACACCTACAAATTCGATAATGCGGAGTGTTCTCACCCCATATCTAAAACCGGTGTCGTCGCCAATCCATTCACATAACGTATCGGGACAAACAGCCGGTGCAGCAGACCTAAAACGCGCACCACATGCACACGTTTTAGAAGCCAGAAGCCGTTATCATCCTCGGACCGCTGACCCATCTTCAGGATAGAGAGCCGCATCATCCTTGCCATTCCAGACATCCGTCGACGCCACCACGACGCCCAACGGTACCACCGCCCTGCGCGCATTCATCCAGACGCGAAGACTCTGGAAGATCTGTTGTGCGTAGCACCTGCCGACCAGGCATGACACAGCGTAGCACCTGTCGGCCAGGCATGACTTGACATCTCCGCCAAAGCTCCGTGCAAGACTTAGCCGCTCCACCTCCTGCCTCTATCTTCCAACGCTGCTTCACAAACGATGCTCCGAAGAGAGTAACGACACCGCAGTACCGCCATTGTCCGATCTGGATGACCAGATCTTAGGGTTTCCCCCGAAGCAACACGAGTGGGTTGACAAAAGGTACATGTCGATGCCTTCATCAAGGTAACGACGCGAGACGCCGCCATCGCCCGCCATTGGCTTAGTTTTCACCGGCAACTCTGTCTCCCCAACTCGCAGCCGGGACTAGATGGCGGATCTGGAGATCCGACCATCCAGCCTTAGGCTGACTATCTCCGGCGAAGGAGACGGCCACCACCGCCACGCCCAGGTCCGGAGCCCCCGACGTCCTCGTGATGCAGATCGATTCCAGGGGCAGCCTGCCGTTGACGAGACGATATACGACATCAGCATGTGCAGCCCGCCCGAAGCCCATTTGGACCCAGATCGAGCGTCCAAGCCGCCAACGCAAATACCAGTCGCCGAACGCCGCCGTCGCGTGCCTGGCCGCCGCCGTCCAGCACCACTGCTATAGATCCGACCATCGCGAATCGCCGCCGTCCTGACCGAGTCTTTGGCAAGGAAAAATGCCGCCGCTGTCGCTGCGGCACCCAGGCTTTACCTGCGGCGCCCCGGGAGAGGATGTGCGCGAAAGGAACGGGAGACGGCCGGCGGGGACGCTCCGGTGCGGCGCCGTGGCTACCAGCGCCGTGTGCAATTTTTGCATGGCCGGTTGGCCTGCAAGATCTGCACGCGAGGATCCGCGTAGCCCGCCCCCGCCGTGTAGGGCATAACGCTGGCGCGCACCCAATGCCGCGCTTTGGTGACGCTGCCCCCGACGCGGTAGCGGTCAAGCCAGAGTAGGCGGTGCCAGAGTAGGCACGCGTCGGCGACCGCCGGTTTGCACGGAGCACCCGTCCGACGGCGGCGGGTGCGACGCTGTTGGTGATCTCGGTGTCTAGCTCGCCGGCGCGGATGTCTCGGCGCAGGCATGGCCACTGCTTCCCGAGGAAGTGGACGCCGCGGGGGAACCCAGACGCAAGACCGCGCCGACGCAGAGCACGTCAGCGTGGTGCACTGGGCCACGGAGTAGCTGCGGGTAGATGCTCTGGTACGCGTCGACGCACAGGATGGCCTCGTCGGGGCTGGTGTGCACACGGTATCCAGCGCGTGGGCGTGGTGCTCATGTCACGTTTTCTACGAACCGGAGGAGATGCCGCCGATGGCGTCCACGCTGGGGCGGCTGTGGTGGGACGACACGATGGGGGTGGGCGACGAGAGAGCTGCGGTGCGGCGTGCAGGACTGCGTCGACGTGCTGCACATTCCATCATACACATCGCGTGCATTCCACAGCAGAAGGTTGTGAGAGAAAAAAGACAAGGTACCTTTGTTAAAACACAGTGCCACCGCTACGGGACTGAGCTTAGACACCGACGGCCGGCGGCCACGCCAAATGTCGGGGCCGTCGGCATAGATGGCCCACCTCGTCAGTCCTGGCAGCGGGCCGTCGGCGTCCGCGAGCCGTCGGCGTAGGCCGCTTTAGGCCGAGGGCCGCCGTCGACGTAGGTCCATTTTAGGCCGAGGGCTGCCGTCGGCGTATTGCTAGCCGTCGGCGTAGGATTGCTAGGTGGGCCCCGGTGACGGTCGGGCGGTAACGCCGTCAGCCCAGCAGAGGCTACGCCAACGGCCTCGACCTTTGGCCATCGGTGTAGACCCTATTTTTATTTTTTGTTTTCATTTTTGTTTTCTTTTGTTTAACCGTTTAATCTTATATTACTAATACATAAAATAATATTGGAAATGGGATTATAATATATATCATCTCATTTCAACCCTCGATATACGCCTCTTTATTCTTTTTGTGTTTACTAATTAATACATAAAATAATATATTAATAAATTATAATATTTATGCTACTAAATTAAAATATATTATGCTACTATTACTATATTAATATGTATGCTCCACAGTTGAACCTCGTGCGGAGAAAGCTATAAGGGTGAACCGCCGCCCCCTCCCCGACCCCCTCGCGCCCGGACAAGGCCGGGTTTCGGTGAAGAAAGACCGCCGGAGCGCCGTAGTACCGCATGAACTTGCATGTGATTGTAGGGTATGTGTCCAAGTGTGGTGTAAGATCCATAGATGCAATGTCTAGCTCCTTGGTGTGACCATCTTCACATTCATGCGATAACACTATGGAAAGTCATGGACATGTAGGTCTAATACACCCATTTGCGGGTATACCGGGGGCTACAATGTGTTACAAGGTCCCAACCTTGTTTTCCATGTAGTTATGTCCTAAACAAACCTCAACAAACAAAAAAGTACATTGTTGGAACATCGTGCGGAGAAAGCTATAGGGGTAGACCGCCAGGCCCCCCTCTGGAGCAGGATGTCACAGGTGAATTACCGCCGAAGCGTCGGAATCCTACAAAAACTTGCATGTGGACCTAGGGTATGTGTGCAAGTGTGGTGGAAGGCCCATAGATGCAAAACATAGATCCCGGGTGTGACCTTCTTCACACATGGATGCGATAACACTTAGAGTGATTCATGCACACGTGTAGACAGAATACTCCCAGTTCGGCTTAACCGGAGGCTACGATGTGTTACAAAGGTCTCAAACCTAGTTTTCCATGTAGCTATGGAGTAAACAAAACTAAGCCAATGAAAAAGTACATTGTTGGAGCCTCGTGCGGAGAAAGCTATAGGGGGTACATTGTCGGACCCACATTACCCCTCCGGAGCAGGATGTTGTAGGTGAATGACCGCCGCGGAGCGTCGGAATGCCACAAAAACTTGCACGTGGACCTAGGTTATGTGTACAAGTGTGGTGGAAGGCCCATATAGATGCAAGACATGGATCCCGGGTGTGACCTAGCTTCTTCACACATGAATGTGATAACACTTAGAGACATTCGTGCACATGTAGACGGAATACTCCCGGTTCGGCTTAACCGGAGGCTACGATGTGTTACAAGGTCCCAAACCTAGTTTTCCAGGTAGCTATGGAGTAAAAAAACATAAGCCAATGAAAAAGTACATTGGTGGAGCCTCATGCGGAGAACGAAAGCTATAGGGGGTACAATGTCGGGCCCACATTCCCCCCTCCGGAGCAGGATGTCGCAGGTGAATGTCCGTCAAAGCGCCGAAATAGGCCCAACCTTGGTTTTCCATTACATATGTGCTAAACAAACATAGATAGAGAAAAAAGTCCATTGGTCCACCCTCGTACGGAGAAAGCTATAGGGGTAGATCTGCGGGTCCCCCCGATCTAGGGTTTCTGAAAGTGTGTTATATCGACTAGAGGGGGGGTGAATAGGCGATTTTTACAAATTCATCACTTGAGGAATTTCAACTTTGAGGAATTTGAAATGTGATGAATAACTAACAGCGGATTAAGTACTTAAGTGCATGAGGGACATAGTAACAGTATATTCTTCATGATGAAATGAAACATGCACAAACAGTGAGTAGCGTGATACATGATAAGCAGTGATGAACAAGGTAACTTGAAGAATTTGAGATGAGGAATTTGTGAAAGTCTTCAGTCAAATTCTTCAAACAGTAACAATCAATTTCATCAACAAGTTTATGAGGAATAAGAAGGTTGAGGAAATAGAACCAGGTAGCTCGATGAAGACAATGGTTTGATGACCCAGTTCCAACTGCTGTGACAGCCATACGTCTGGTTTGGAGCGGCCTGGTATTTAAACCAGAGGACACACAGTCCCAGGACACAAAGTCCTTACCGTATTCTCCTTGAGCTAAGGTCACACAGTCCTCGCCCAACACTTGTGGTAAGTCTTCAGGGTAGACTTCCAAAACCCTCACAAACTGGTCACCCGACAATCCACAATTTACTGCTGGATGCTCTAGACCAAGGTGAGTTCGTGGTCCCCAATTGACTACAGGAGCACTAGACCATGAAGCCTAACCGTTTGGAGGATGCACAGTCCTCAGAGGTAACAAGCGTCGGTTCCACACAGGAATTTCTTCAGTGATGCTCAATCACTATGGGTTTTGTGGTTTGGTTGTGGGTTTTTCCTCACTGATGATTTTCTCTCAAAGTCCTCGGAGGATGGGTTGCTCTCAAATGACAAGTGTCAGTTCTCTCTCGGAGCAGCCAACCAGCTAGTGGTTGTGGGGGGTCGGCTATTTATAGCCAGGGTGCAACCCGACATGATATGACATAAATGCCGTCAATCATATGACCGTTATGCGGATAGTTGTGAATGGGGACAGCTGGCGCTAAGCACAGCAACGGTCGGATTTTCGAACTATGAAAGTCCTCAGACATATCACGTTCCTCACTTGTAGGCAATTCGCACTGGTGAAATCCTAACTCCCCAGTCAGATCAATTTCCTCAAAGACCAGAAGAACATCGTCTCTGTCACTGAAGAACTTGACTGAGCCGTAAGAGATTTCCAAAGGCTTCACTCGAAGGATTGTGTAGGTTGAGGATTTTGGAGTTGAGCATCAGTTGGAAACTTCCTTAGTATTACCTCGGCCCCCTTTAACAGTACGGTGTTTCCTATGACTCAAGTAAAGGAAATGAAACTACGAAAACAAGTATTCACGCTTCATAATCCTCATTCATATCTTCAAGGTCACACTAACTTCTTCATTTCCAAAGTCTTCACAAAGTCTTCACCAAGGTCTTCAGAAAGTCTTCAGCAAAGTCTTCACTTGAAGACATACATTTTTAGGGGTCGATAATCTCCAACTATATCAAACTCCTCATCGACTTATAGAGCCTGTGTACACTCACAAACACATTAGTACCTTAACCTATAAGTCTTCAATACACCAAAATCACTAAGGGGCACTAGATGCACTAACAATCTCCCCCTTTTTGGTTATTGATGACAAACAGGTTAAGTTTTCAATGGGGATAAACATATAAAGTGAAAGTACAGAGTTTGAGGAATTTGATTGCAAGATATAGAAGAACTCCCCCTGAAGATGTGCATATTTGAGGAATTTGCTTTGGACTGCAAATGCACATGGCATGTTAAAACATGGAGAGCTCCCCCTATATCTTGTAATCCATACACGCATTTGAACATATGAAATTAAGAATTTGAAATGCGTGAGGAAAATGATGTCTGACGAAATTCAGCATGTATGCATTAAGGTACTTGAGGAAATAAACATGCGAGGAAATAGTTCAAAAGTGTCAGACCACCATCGGACTTAAGTTTACAACTCAATCAACAAAAGTTTCGGAAGAGCGAGAGTTGTAACTTAAACAAAAATAGCCCATATATAGCCCATATATAGAGACCCGCTTGAAGACTAACTCAAATTTTCTCCCCCTTTGTCATCGAAGACAAAAAGGGAAGAAAAAGTGATGACTAACGCCCCCTTGAGGAATTTCATCTTGTTGGTGAAGAAGGAGCGCCAGTGTTGTCGAGGTCGTTTGTTGATGCAGGGCCAGCAACAGTATCTTCAATGTCTTCATCGTCATCGCGCTCGCGAGATGAAGAATATGAACTCGTGACCATCAGAGGAACTTGAACTTTCTTGAATTTCTTCTGAGGACAACGAGCGAAGTTAGGATATTCTTCAAGGTCCAGCTCATCCAATTCATCAGAAGACATGATGTGAGTTAGCAAAGCCCAAGAGCGTTTGAGGTTTTCATGTGCATAATAGTGGTTCCTCTTGACAGTGTTCTGCGTCATAGTCATATTCTGCACAATATACCCAAGTTGACGCTTTACCCACTTATGATTACGATCGACCTTCTGATGAAGACTTACGAGAAGTTCGCGATCCATCATCAAACGAGGGGCACACTCTTGATGTTTTTGAGCTGAGGCCTTTCCATCTGAGTCTTGTGTGGCTGTGTCATCATTGGTTGAAAAGGAAGCGGCTTTGCGAAATTGTCCACCCAGAGGGAGAGTTCCTTCATCAATAACCGACTTGCCTTTCCCTTCAACTAAAGAAATTGTACTCTTGATGACTTCAATGGGTGGCAGGAAACTGAAGTGGTTCTGGAAATCAGCTTTGTAGTGCACTGAGGACTTTTCTCGGATGAATTTCATAATCCATGGTGCATATGGCTTCTGCTCAAATGGAGCGACAGCTGCACTGGCCAAAGTCCTCATGAAGAAATCATGCAAGTTAATGGGAATACCACGTATGATGTTGAAGAGCATATTCTTCATGACTCCTTCAACTTCTTCTTCCTTAGAGTTGTGGCCTTTCTGAGGACATAGCGTGTTTGTCAGAATGCGATAGACGGTTCGAGGCACATATAGCAGATCATTCACTAAGAAGATTGTGCGTTGAGGCTTTCCATGTGGCAATGCCTTCATCAACACTTTCATCAGCTGATTGGGTAGAGGAGGTTCATCAAACAGCTTGCGGGCTCCATCTGAGGGTATTGGGACTGGGACACATTGAAGCAATTCAGAGGTTTGAGCAGTGAAGTGTGTCGTGCCAGTCATCCAGTCCAATATCCATGAGTTGATATCTGAGGAATCTCCGCTGATATGTAGTGTGGCATAGAATTGAATGATGATTTCTTCATTCCAGCCGCAGATTTCGACACAGAATGGGAGAAGGCCTGCATCATAGAGAACTTGGAGTACGGGACTGAATGATGGAGGACTTTCCATATCATCATGAGGAATCTGATGGTGCTCGAAGACTTTCTTCTTCTCATATAGTACTGAAGCATAGTAGTTGAGTTGAGAGGCAGTCCAGAATTTGTTGCGACCAGCCCTTGCAGAGTCATAGGGGTTTGGTCCAGAGAAGAACGAGTGTTCATCAAAGAAATTGTTCTTGAGGAATTTGGGACGAGCAGTGCCTTTGAATGGCAGTCTTGGCTTGGGTTGAAGATTTGTTCGTGTGCACCCCTTGATCTCCATTGGCGTTGGAGGAACAGCAGACTGAGTAATTTGAAGAACTGGTTCCTCGGCAGTGGCCGGAGCATCAATTTCCTTAGCTGTTGCAGCTGGAATTTCTTCATTGTCTGGAAGGTACAGATGTGCAGAGTCATCAGGTATTTCTTCAGTCTGTGTGGGCGACTAAGGAATCAACATCAGAGGAGTCCCATTGGTGAATTGGGATGTGCAGATTCCCAATATTCATCATTGACGACTAGAGTAGTGTCACGAATGTCAACTTCTTCATCAATTTCTTCAATGCCAGCATCCTCAGCAGTTAACTGAAGCTGGGGCGATGATACCTTGGGAGTTGAAGCAGTGTCTTCAATTTCAATTTCCTCATCAATCTGCTCTGTGGTAGCAGCAGACTGATTTTCTTCTTCTTCAGGGATGACATACTCCACCCCATATGGCACAATAGCGTAGGCAGGTGCCGAGGAAATTGGAGTTACATCTATTGGTGTTGCTGAGGAACTTGGCAAAGTTTTCAACTTCTTCAACGCAGGGGCTTTAGAAGTTGATGCTTTTCTTTTGAGGGGATTTTCCTCAACAGTAGCAGTTTCTTTAGGAACGACTGATGCAGCTGCCCTGGGTGGTTCAATTTCTGAAGGCACAACAGATTCTTCAGTTGGCCTATGAGATTCTTCAGGCACAACAGCAGTGTCTGTTGGCATAGCCGTTTCTTCAGGCACAACATTGGAGGTTGCCCTGGCATGTTCATCAGTGGTCTGAGTTTCCTCAGCAGCACTGGCAGTGGCTTCTGATGCAGAAGCATTTCCTTGAGCAGTTTCATTAGGCTGAGCATTTTCATCAGCTGCCTGAGGAATTTCATCTGCAGTCTGAGGAATTTATTCAGACCAAGGCTTTTGTGGTTGCGATCGAGCTACAACCCTGGAGTTGTGGTCCTTCACAGTAGCTTGAGCAGCCCTGACAATTTTGACCTTTGTTCCTTTCCATTCTACATCATATCTGTCTTGATCCTCAGAGAGAGTACGGATCTCTGACTAAACTGTGACTAACTGTTTGGGAGTCAAGTTCATCACATTGTCACGCAGGAACTTCTCTTTGCGAGCTCTGTTTCTTCTTGCTCTCAGAGCTTGCTCTCTCTTCCACTTTTCTTTAGAAATGAAGTGGGTGAGAACATGATATACGCCCAGAGGCAGATTCAGTGAGGAGAGTGGAGTGTTTGGATCTTCATGCCAAATATCGATCAAATTTAGGATTACCTTGGGATCCAACAAAACAGGAATGGAGCTTCCCTTTGCAATGGCAACCCTTTGCTGACTTTGTCTGATGATTTCCTCCAATTCCTCATCATCAGCTTCATCATCATCTTCATCATTACCCTCTGAAGAACCTAAGGGATTGTTACCACAGCCTTGCTGGTGTGAGGACTTGGTCTTTGACCTCGTCCGACAGCTTTCTTCAGTTTTAGCACAGAGGGGCTGGGTGAAGACTTTGTAGTTGTGGAGGGGCTTGCAGTGAGCTTTGGAACCTTGGTGAAACCTTCAGTCCTCTTGCATGTTGCCAGATGCACTGAGGTTGAGGACTTTGTAGCTGCAGCAGATGACTGAGCAGCAACAGTTCCAGGTGTTGAAGGCTTTGTAGGCTAAGGCCTTTGACCTTGAGGAATCTGCAATGAGGATCTTGATGTTGAAGAACCTATCTTCAGAGCAGATTTCTTCATCATTTTCTTTGGAGCACTGGTAGAAGCTCCGGCAGAGGCAGCAGCAGCAGCAGAATTCTCGTTGAATTTCTTCACAGCCTCTTTGGCTTTCCTTGCGAGCTTGGCTTGCTGCTTCTCCCATAGATGAGGAAAGTCCTCACCAATTTTGAGGCTTGTGGGATCAACAACTTGATTTGGAGCTAGAGGAGGCCTGCTACAAGGTGGTTTCACTGCAAATTTCATCATGTACTTTGGGGTTACATAACGATATTCTCTCCATTCTTTTGCCCATCTCCTCTCAATCTTTTGCAAACGGATCTTCCTCTACTTCCTCGTCTCCTTTCCATGTGTTTCTTCATAAGGTGTGCAGTATTCATCATACACATCCTCAGGGATCTCAAATGCAGTGTGCACATCTAACTTCTTCCCTCCTTTCTGAGGTTTCTTCCCATCAGACATTTTCTTCACTTGAGGAATATGAACTCTTGAAGACTCTGAAGAGGTACATAGTGTTTCTTCAAGTAGCGTTGCAAATGAGTTAAGTTGATGAGAACCTAGTGATTCATCAGCGGACATGTTGTACCTATGAACAGAGTATAGGTGCGAGGAATTTGAAGAGGTCATATGCGTTCTCAGAAATTTGAAGAAAAATAGGTGTGAGGAATTTGACCATGGATGTCTTGAGGAATTTCATTAAGTGTTCTTTGTCTCAGGTTCCAGAGTTGTGCAAATTTGAGAATTCGCACAATTGAGGAATCTTGGTGAAAATCATTACTTAGGGAAAATCATCAAGTATGAGGAGATGTAAGGTGCTTGAGTATTGGATTTATAACGTATAAACACCTTTTGAGTAATAGTGGACGTAGTTGAAGATCAAACAAGGGCTGTAAAAATAAATTTTAATTACCCTGGTGAAGAACACGACGAACAAAGAGATGAAATGAGGAAGTTCGTCCATTCAGATCTCCCACGCCCTAGCTTGACAGAGGGAGACAGCTACAGCGGCGGCGGGATGAAGATTTCCGTGGCCGATGCGAGTACGGCGACGACGAGGTTGAGGCAACGAAGCTCTTCCTCACCGGCGATGATGACTTTAGAGGGAGTAATCGAGCTAGGGAGAGGTATGGGATGAGGAGTAATCGAGCACAGTTGGAGGGGAGGGGGGTATTTATAGAGGGAGTGAAAAATGATCCACCCAAAGATTTTGGACAGGTTTACCCCTGACCCTTGTTCTCCTCGCGACAGGTGTCACCCATGAACTCAGCGGTGCCGATAGTGGGGGGTCGTGGGTTATCCAGGCGCGGGAATAGGAACAGTTTGAGTGGGAACCGCCGAAAATTTTGGTAGTGAAGATTTAAAGTTTTTTTTCGCAAATTCTTTAGCTGTCAAGGACATAGTGAAGACTTTGAACGAGTTTCAAAGTAGAACACATATGAAGAATTTGTGAACAGACTGGGTTGAGTTTAGCATAGATGGGGAAAGGGTCAAAGAAGAATATGAGTCTCAAAGTTTTGAAGAATTTGAAAAGTTTAGGAATTTGAAAACTTGAGGAATTTGGCAGCTTGAAGAATTTGCAAAGACAACGAAATGCTCAATTTTGAAGAATTTCAACTTTTGGTTTGTGGCGTGACCCACCGTATAAGAATGATGATTTCAGACACTGCGTACAATTGTCGTAGGGTTCTGAGAATCAAATTCTTCGTTAATTTCTTCACACTTAGAGAGTTATTCTTCATTGATTGAAGAAAAACGTTACTTCATGTGTTGCACATCTAAGTCATCAATTTTGCATAAGTCTTAGGATGTGTGTTCTTCTTCAAAGAACATTCGAAGATTCTAAGATATTTAGCTCACACCGCAACTTGCAAAATCTCTTTTCATCCAAGGGCTTTGTGAAGATATCAGCTAGTTGTTCTTCAGTGGGAATGTGGTCGATGGAGATGTCGCCCTTGAGTACATGATCTCGAAGAAAGTGATGACGAATCTGGATGTGCTTGGTCTTGGAGTGCTGAACTAGGTTGTATGCAATCTTAATAGCACTCTCGTTGTCACAGTAGAGAGGCACATTCTTCAACTTGATGCCGTAGTCCTTGAGGGTTTGCTTCATCCATAGTAACTGAGCACAACATGAGCCAGCAGCAATGTACTCAGCTTCAGCAATAGAGAGAGAAACGGAGTTCTGCTTCTTCGAGGACCAGTAGACTAAGGATCGTCCGAGGAAATGGCATGTTCCTGAGGTTGACTTGCGATCCACGCGATCTCCAGCATAGTCAGCATCAGAGTATGCGACGAGGTGAAGATTTGAGCCCTTGGGATACCATAATCCAAGTGTTGGAGTGTGAGCTAAGTATTGAAGAATATGTTTCACATCCTTGTGGTGTGATTCCTTCGGTGTTGCTTGGAATCGAGCACACATGCAAACACTTAGCATTATGTCAGGCCTAGATGCACATAGATACAATAAAGAGCCAATCATGGAGCAGTATACCTTCTGATCGAAATCTTTACCATTTTCATTAGTGCAGAGGTGTCCTTTTGAAGGCATTAGAGTTTTGACGCCTTTGCAATCTTGCATGTCGAATTTCCTCAGAACATCTTTGAGGTATTTCTCTTGTGAGATGAAGATGTCGTTGTCTTGCTGACGAATTTGAAGACCTAAGAATAATTTCAATTCTCCCATCATAGACATTTGATATTCTTCACTCATCATATAGGCAAATTCATCACTATAACGTTTGCCAGTACATCCAAAGATAATATCATCAACATAGATTTGGCATATGAACAATTCATTGTCATAGGATTTTGTGAAAAGAGTTGGGTCGAGTGAACCGGGTTTGAAGCCTTTGTTCATGAGGAATTCCTTCAGAGTGTCATACCAGGCCCGAGGGGCCTGCTTGAGGCCATAGAGGGCCTTGTTGAGTCTGAAGTCTTTGTCAGGATGCTTAGGATCTTCAAAACCTAGGGGCTGAGCAACATATACTTCTTCCTCAAGTTTACCACTGAGGAATGCACTTTTCACATCCATTTGATATAAGATGATATTGTGATGGTTAGCATAAGCAAGCAATATTCGAATAGCTTCAAGTCTAGTGACAGGTGCAAAAGTTTCATCAAAATCAATTCCTTCAACCTGTGTGTAGCCTTGTGCTACGAGTCGAGCCTTATTCCTCACGACAAGGCCATTTTCATCTTGCTTGTTGCGGTAGATGCACTTGGTACCTATAATGTTATGCTTGCGAGGATCTGGCCGCTTGACAAGTTCCCACACATTGTTGAGCTTGAATTGATGCAATTCCTTTTGCATAGCTTGAATCCACTCAGGCTCCTTGAATGCTTCATCAACTTTGGTGGGCTCTATGATTGAGACAAAAGCAAAGTGCCCACAAAAGCTAGTTAAATGTGAAGCTCTTGAGCGTGTGAGAGGACCTGGTGCATTGATGTCATCGATGATTTTGTCAATTTGCACTTCATTTGCTACTCTTGGATGAGGAGGCTGACGAGGTTGAGGATTTTCATCAGCACCATTTTCTTCAGGTATATCAGCATGAGAGTCTTCATTTGATGGAATGATTTCCTCAGTGGGTATGACATCTTCAGTTGCCTTTAGTTTGATGGATTCCTTAGGAGATTGTTCATCTAACACAGAAGGCAGGTGCTCTCTTTGTGAGCCATTAGTTTCATCGAACCGCACATCTACAGTTTCAACAACTTTGTGATGATAGGTGTTGAAGACTTTGTAGGTGTGCGAGTCCTTTCCGTAACCAAGCATAAAACCTTCATGTGCTTTCGGTGCAAACTTAGAACTATGGTGAGGATCTCTGATCTAGCATTTTGCACCGAAGACTTTGAGATAACTTACATTAGGTTTCTTACCTGTCATAAGCTCATATGAAGTCTTCTTGAAGAATTTGTGAAGATATACCCTGTTGATGATGTGGCAAGCAGTATCAATTGCTTCAGGCCAAAAACGTTGAGGAGTCTTGTATTCATCAAGCATGGTTCGAGCCATCTCAACTAGAGTCCTGTTCTTGCGTTCCATGATGCCATTCTGCTTAGGAGTATAAGGAGGAGATAACTCATGAGTAATACCAAGTTCATCAAGATATTCATCAAGGTTAGTGTTCTTGAATTCAGTCCCATTATCACTCGTGATATGCTTGATCTTGACGCCAAAGTTGGTGGAGGCCCTTGAAGCAAATCATCTGAAGACATCCTGCACTTCATTTTTGTACAGAATGATATGCCCCCATGTGTAACGAGAGTAATCATCAACAATGACAAATCCATACAAACTTGAAGAATTTGTTAGTACGGAGTAGTGAGTGGGACCAAAGAGATCCATGTGAAGTAATTCAAAGGGTCGTGTAGTGGTCATGATTGTCTTCAAGGGATGCTCGGATCTGGTCATCTTCCTAGATTCACATGCACTACAAAGGTGGTATTTCAGGAATTTGACGCCCTCGATGCCAATGACATGCTTCTTCTTCACGAGCGTGTGCAAGTTCCTCATACCCGCATGTCCAAGACGTCGATGCCACAGCCAACCTTCTGAGGACTTTGCAAGTAGGCATGTAGCAGGCCAAGGTCCTGTAGAGAAATCAACAATATACAAGTCTCCTCTCCTAAAGCCTTTGAAGACTTTGGAATTGTCAGATTCCATGATGACAACACAACGATATTTTCCAAATACGACAACCATATCAAGATCACAAAGCATTGAGACAGACATAAGGTTGAACCCAAGGGATTCGACAAGCATCACCTTATCCATGGTTCTGTCCTTTGAGATAGAAACCTTACCAAGTCCCAATACCTTGCTTTTTCCTTTGTCAGCATAGGTGATATGCTTCAGATGAGATGGAGCAAGTGGCAAATTCATCAGAAGACTCTTGTCACCAGTCATGTGGTTTGTGCATCCACTATCGAGGACCCACTCAGTAGCTTTTGGAGTGTCATCCTGCAGATGAATTAGTACAACTTACGAACTCATATGCTTCAGAGTGAAGAATATGACATCATCAGACAGAAATTCATCACACAAGATAATAAGCAAGTAGCGTGTGAGGACGTGAGAAATGAAGAATCATTTCTGCGTGGTTAGCTTGCGTCCTTTCAAGCATTTTCCTCAGGTCTCCAACAAATTCATCAGATGTTCAAATTCATCTGGAGACCTGACCCTGCATTAAGAGATTAGTTCGATTTCTTCACCACCCACATCTTAAGGGGTGGCAAAGAGTTCATCATTCTGCGAGCACCATATGAGAAGGGAGGTATTGAAGCAAGTGTGCTTCGTTTCACAGGGCGAGGGTTAGAGTACTCATATGAATAAGTAGAGAAATTCTTCGAGAACTTATGAACATAATGGTTTGAAGAATAATGCACATATTCGTAACTCTTAGGTTTTCCGTGCGAAACAGAGGCATTAGCACGAGAATGATGATTTTGACCATTTGAGGAATTTGGTCCAAGTGAGGACTTTGATCCACTTGAGGAATTTGATCTGGGGTTCCTTTTCTTCAAGAGTGGTGTCGTGAGGACATTCACTTGAAGATTTTGTAGGTAGCTCTTGGGAACCCAGATTTTCTTCAATGGAGAGCCATTCCTGCAGTTAGTTCCAACAAATCTAGAAAATACTTCACCTTTCTGATTTTTGAAGAATTTGAAGTTGGAGTCAAGTGACTCATCAGAGGAATATGAAGTTTCACATGCAAAGCCAGATAAAGTGGATGGATCTACAGGAGGTCCTTTTGCAGCAACCCATGAGGTTTTGGGGTACTGCTTAGGTGTCCAGTAGGATCCATCAGCATTGATTTTCCTCACAAAGGCAATACCCTCTTTCCTAGGGTTCCTATTTAGAATCTGCCTTTTGAGGACATCGCAAAGGATTTGATGCCCTTTGAGACTTTTGTATATGCCTGTCACATACAATTCCTTCAACCCTGCAATGTCATCAGTGATGCTTGTGGTATCCTCAGATGAGGAATTTGAAGAAATTGCAGCAATAGAAGAATTTGAACATTCAGGTGAAGAATTAGCAGTTTCACGTTTGATGCATTTCAAACAAGGTGGAACAAATTCTTCCTTAGCGGTACTGATCTGTTGAGCCAGTAAGGAATCGTTTTCCCTTTGGAGATCCTCATGTGACACCCTTAGTTTCTCAAGATCTTGCTTTCTTTGAAGAAATTCATAGGAAAGCTTCTCATGATCGGCTAAGAGGTCATTATGATGACTCTGTAGGTTATCATACTTTGTCTGAAGACTTTTGAGATCGACAGACAGAGTTTGAGTCTGATCCACTTCATGGTTTAACAGATCATCGCTTTTGTCTAGTATTTTCTGAAGCTTTTCAAATGCACTTTGTTGTTTAGTGGCGAGCTTAACAAGTTAGCATAGCTAGGTTTCACATATTCATCAGATTCACCTTCACTTGATTCAGAAGAGGAATGATGTTTTTGTACCTTTGATCCTTTTGCCATGAAACAATAGGTGGGAGCATAGTCATCATTGCTCACGTCAGAGTCGTTGGTGTAGTCGGATTCTTCATTGTTGAAGATGGACTTGCTGACGAAAGCAGTAGCGAGAGCAAGGCTAGCAACACCAGATTCTAAATCCTCCTCAGATTCTTCCTCTTCTTCATATTCTTCAGATTCTTCCTCAGAATCCATTTCCTTGCCGATGAATGCTCGAGACTTTCTGGAACCATTCTTCTTGTGCTTTGAGGACTTTGAAGATGAGGACTTTGCAGATGAGGACTTTGAAGACTTCTTATTTTTCTTTGAGTCATCAGAACTATCATCCTTGTATTTCTTCTTCTTCTTTGAGTCTTTTTCCCAGAGAGGACAGTCAGCGATAAAGTGGCCAGGCTTGTTGCAACGATGACATGTTCTCTTTTTGTAATCTTCTGAGGAACCTGATTTCCTCAAGCCACTTTTTGATGACTTTCCAAATCCGCCTCTCCTTGAGATCTTTTGGAATTTCCTCACAAGCATAGCTAGTTCCTGACTTAGTTCTTCAGGATCACCAAGGCTGCTGTCAGAATCTTCTTCTTCAGATGAGGAAATTGCATTTGCCTTCAGAGCACGAGATCTTCCAAAGCTGGGCCCGTGGAGGTCTATCTTCTCAGCTTGTTGGAATTCATGAGTATTGAGTCTTTCCATAATATCAGCAAGATCAAGAGCTTCGTAGTCTCCACGTTCTTGAATCATCAAAGCCAGAGTATCAAATGAGGAATCGAGTGATCTCGGCAGTTTCTTCACCACTTCATGGTCAGTGATATTAGTGGCACCCAATGCTTGAAGTTCATTGGAGATATCAGTGAGGCAAGCAAAGGTTTGCTGAACATTTTCATTGTCAAGCCTCTTGAAGCGGTTGAAGAGATTGCGAAGAACATCAACACGAGAGTCACGTTGAGTGGAGACACCTTCGTTGACTTTGGACAGCCTATCCCAGATAAGCTTAGCAGTCTCCAAAGCACTCACTCTGCCATACTGACCTTTGCTCAGATGGCCACAGATGATATTCTTCGCTTGAGAGTCGAGTTGCTTGAATCTCTTCACATCAGCAGCTGTAACAGTGGGTGTGACAGAGGGCACACCATTTTCCACAACATACCAGAGATCGTTGTCAATAGCTTCAAGGTTCATACGCATCTTGTTCTTCCAGTAGGGGTAGTCCATCCCGTCGAAGGTAGGACAGCCCGCGGAGACCTTGATCATACCTGCAGTCGACATAACTAGAACTCTAGGTGGTTAAACCAAAATCACACAGAGCGAGGGAGTACCTGCTCTGATACCAATTAAAAGTGCGTTATATTGACTAGAGGGGGGGGGGTGAATAGGCGATTTTTACAAATTAATCACTTGAGGAATTTCAACTTTGAGGAATTTGAAATGTGATGAATAACTAATAGCGGATTAAGTAGTCAAGTGCATGAGGGACATAGTAACAGTATAGTCTTCATGATGAAATGAAACATGCTAAAACAATGAGTAGCGTGATACAAGATAAGCAGTGATGAACAAGGTAACTTGAAGAATTTGAGATGAGAAATTTGTGAAAGTCTTTAGTCAAATTCTTCAAACAGTAACAATCAATTTTATCAACAAGTTTATGAGGAATAAGAAGGTTGAGGAAATAGAACCAGGTAGCTCGATGAAGACAATGGTTTGATGACCCAGTTCCAACTGCTGTGACAGTCGTACGTCTAGTTTGGAGCGGCCTGGTATTTAAACCAGAGGACACACAGTCCCAGGACACACAGTCCTTACCGTATTCTCCTTGAGCTAAGGTCACACAGTCCTCGCCCAACACTCGTGGTAAGTCTTCAGGGTAGACTTCCAAAACCCTCACAAACTGGTCACCCGGCGATCCACAGTTTACTGCTGGATGCTCTAGACCAAGGTCACTTCGTGGTCCCCAATTGATTGCAGTAGCACTAGACCATGACGCCTAACCGTCCGGAGGATGCACAATCCTCAAAGGTAACAAGCGTCGGTTCCACACAGGAATTTCTTCAGTGATGCTCAATCACTTTGGGTTTTGTGGTTTGGTTGTGGGTTTTTCCTCACTGATGATTTTCTCTCAAAGTCCTCGGAGGATGGGTAGCTCTCAAATGACAAGTGTCAGTTCTTGCTACTTCTTGAGCTTGCGTTGGTTTTTCCCTTGAAGAGGAAAGGGTGATTCAGCAAAGTAGAGATAAGTATTTCCCTCAGTTTGAGAACCAATGTATCAATCCAGTAGGAGTATCAAGATGAGGCACCAAGGCACCTGCGCAAAAACAAACAAACTTGCACCCAACGCGATAAAGGGGTTGTCAATCCCTTTACGATTACTTGCAAGGTGAGATCTGATAGTGATAATAGGTAAATATAAATAAATAAATAAAAGTGCAGCAAGGTATTTTTGGTATTTTTGTATGTAGATCTGAATATATAATGTGGAAAATAGACCCGGGGGCCATAGTGTTCACTAGAGGCTTCTCTCACGATATCAAGTATTACGGTGGGTGAACAAATTACTGTCG
This sequence comes from Hordeum marinum, assembly GCA_022496015.1. Taxonomy (NCBI): domain Eukaryota; kingdom Viridiplantae; phylum Streptophyta; class Magnoliopsida; order Poales; family Poaceae; genus Hordeum; species Hordeum marinum. The sequence continues at coordinate 35,857,736 of CM039674.1, forward strand.
AGCAATTGATAGAATCGCGCAAAGTCATGACGATATCTAAGGCAATGATCATACATATAGGCATCATGTCCGAGACAAGTAGACTGATACTTTCTGCATCTACTACTATTACTCCACACATCGACCGCTATCCAGCATGCATCTAGTGTATTAAGTTCATAACAAATAGAGTAACGCCTTAAGCAAGATGACATGATGTAGTGGGATAAATTCATGCAATATGATATAAAGCCCATATTTTTACCCTTGATGGCAACAACATGATGCATGCCTCGCTACCCCTTCTGTCACTAGGTGAGGACACCGCACGGTATGAACCCAAAACCAAGCACTTCTCCCATTGCAAGAATTATAGATCAAGTTGGCCAAACGAAACCCATAACTCGAAGAGACTTACAAGGATACGAAATCATGCATATAAGAAATCAGAGGAGACTCAAATAATATTCATAGATAATCTCATCATAAATCCACAATTCATCGGATCTCGACAAACACACCGCAAAAGAAAGTTACATCGGATAGATCTCCATGAAGATCATGGAGAACTTTGTATTGAAGATCCAAGAGAGAGAAGAAGCCATCTGGCTACTAGCTATGGACCCGAAGGTTTGTGGTGAACTACTCACGCATCATTGGAGAGGCAATGGTGTTGATGAAGAAGCCCTCCGTGTCCAAATCCCCCTCCGACAGGGCACCAGAACGGTCCCCAGATGGGATCTCACGGAAACAGAAGCTTGCGGCGGCGGAAAAGTATTGTCGTGGCTCTCTCCGTTGGTTTTGGGATTTTAGGGAATTTATAGGCGAAAGAGGTAGGGCAAAGGAGGCACGGGGGGCCCACGAGCCTGCTAGGCGCCCCCCCCCCCCCGGGGCGCGCCTAGGGGGCTCGTGGCCTCCTCCGTGGCCCTCTGCCTTGGTTCTCAAGTCTTCTGGATCCCTTCTGTCATGGAAAAAAAATCATCCTGAAGGTTTTATTCTGTTTGGACTCCGTTTAATATTCTTATCTGAAAAAGGTCAAAAACACGAAAAAAACAGAAACTCGCACTAGGCACTGAGTTAATAAGTTAGTCCCAAAAATGATATAAAATAGCATATAAATGCATATAAAACTCCCAAGTTGATAATATAATAGCATGGAACAATAAAAAAATTATAGATACGTTGGAGACGTATCAAGCATCCCCAAGCTTAACTCCTGCTCGTCCTCGAGTAGGGAAGTGATAAAGACCGAATTTTTGAGGTGGAATGCTACCTAACATATTTGTTCTTTGTAACTTCTTTATTGTGGCATGAATGTTTAGATCCATAAGATTCAAAATAATAGTTTAATATTGACATAAAAACAATAATATTTCAAGCATACTAGCAAAGTAATCATGAACTTTTGAAATAACAAGGCCAAAGAAAGTTATCCCTACAAAATCATATAGTCTGGCTATGCTCCATCATCCCCACACAACGAATTTAAATCATGGACAATCCCGGTATTGGCCAAGTAATTGTTTTCGCACTCTTACTTTCTCAAACCTTTTCAACTCTCACGCAATACATGAGCGTGAGCCATGGATATAGCACTATAGGTGGAATAGAGTGTGGTGGAGGTTGTGAGGCAAAAAGGAGGAGATGGTCACATCGACTCGGCGTATCAATGGGCTATGGAGATGCCCATCAATAGATATCAATGTGAATGAGTAGGGATTGCCATGCAATGGATGCACTAGAGCTATAAGTGTATGAAAGCTCAAAAATAAAAACTAGTGGGTGTGCACCCAACTTGCTTGCTCACGAAGACCTAGGGCAATTTGAGGAAGCCCATCATTGGAATATACAAGCCAAGTTATATAATGAAAATTCCCACTAGCATATGAAAGTGACAAAACAAGAGACTCTCTATCATGAATAACATGGTGCTACTTTGAAGCACAAGTGTGGAAAAACATAGTAGCATTGTCCCTTCTCTCTTTTTCTCTCATTTTTTTTGTCTGGGCTCTTTGGCCTCTCTTTTTTCATTTTTTTCTCTTTTTTTGGTGGGCATATTTGGCCTCTTTTTTTTTGGGCTTCGCTGGCCTATTTTATTATTTCTCACATGGGACAATGCTCTAATAATAATGAGCATCACACTTTTATTTACTTACAACTCGATACTTAGAACAATAATGACTCTATATGAAATGCCTCCGGCAGTGTACCGGGATGTGCAACGATCTAGCTTAGCGTATGACGTTGAAACATCTCGCTAGCTATCTTACGATCATGCAATGGCAATATGAAAGTGATGGCACATGTCATGAGACGGAATAGTGGAAGTTGCATGGCAATATATCTCGGAATGGCTATGAAAATACCATAATAGGTAGGTATGGTGGCTGTTTTGAGGAAGGTATATGGTGGGTTTGTGCACCGGTGAAAGTTGCGCGGCACTAGAGAGGCTAGCAATGGTGGAAGGGTGAGAGTGCATCTATACCATGGACTCACATTAGTCATGAAGAACTCATATACTTATTGCGAAAGTTTTATTAGTAATCGAAACAAAGTGCTAAACGCATACTCCTAGGGGAAGGGTTGGTAGGAGTTAACCATCGCGCGATCCCGACCGCCACACAAAGGATGACAATCAATAAATTAATTATGCTCCAACTTCCTAACATAGCGGTTCACCATACGTGCATGCTACGGGAATCACTAACCTCAACACAAGTATTTCTAGATTCACAACACCCTACTATCATAACTCTAATATTATCACCTCCATATCTCAAAACTAATCGTGAGGAATCAAACTTCTCTTACTAATCAATGCACTTGAATATGAAAGTTTTTATTATATCCTATTTGGATGCCTATCATATTTAGGACTAATTTCATAACACATGCCAATTACCAAGTTACTTAGAGAGAGCACTCTCAAAATGATATAAGTGAAGATCGAGAGTTTTTATTTCTACAAAATATGACACCGCCATGCTCTACAAAGATTTAAGTGAAGCACTAGAGCAAAATTTATTAGCTCAAAAGATATAAGTGAAGCTCATGGGAGCAAAATTACCAAGATCAAAAGATATAAGTGAAGCTCATGGGAGCAAAATTACCAAGCTCAAAAGATATAAGTGAAGCACATGTGAGCTAAATTGCCTAACTCAAAAGATATAAGTGAAGCTCATTGAGTATTCTAACAAATTCACGATGAGTGCATGTCCCTCTCAAAAGGTGTGCAGCAAGGATGATTGTGATAAAAAAAGCAAATACTCCTATAATACACGACGCTCCAAGCAAAACACATATCATGTGGTAAATAAAAATATAGCTCCAAGTAACGTTACCGATGGATTGCAGACGAAACATGGGATGACTTCCCGGGGCATCCCCAAGCTTAGGCTTTTTGGTGTCCTTGAATTTGGCTTGGGATGACTTGGGCATCCCCAATCTTAGGATCTTTTCATTCTTTATTCCATTGTCCATAAGAACATCACCCAAAACTTGAAAACTTCACAACACAAAACTTAAACAGAAACTCGTGATAGCATTAGCATAAGAAAACAAACCACCCACTTTTTAGGTACTGTAGTAAACTTAACTTCCATTTAGATTGATGTTATATTACTGTATTCTCACTTTTACATGGCTCCTACCCCCCGATACTAACCATAATTTCATCAAAATAAGCAATCAACACAACAAAAACAGAATCTGTCAAAAACAGAACAGTTTGTAGCAATCTGTATATTTCATATACCTCTGCTAATCCAAAAATTCTGAAACAATTCTGAAAATTTGGTAAATTTGAATATAAATCAGCAGCAAAAAGAATCAACTCAAAATCTCTTTCTGGATAGGAATTAAAAATAATTTCATGAGCACAAAGTTCCTATCTTTTTTTAGCATGATTAAACAACTATCACCAAAACTAATCATAAAGGTTCTACTTGGCAGAAAAACTAAAAAAACACAAAAAACACAAACATAACAGAATCATGATGGTGTGGACTCAACAAATCATAAAGTAAAAAGCAAAAATAAATCTATTCATTGGGTTGCCTCCCAACAAGCGATATCGTTTAATGCCCCTAGCTAGGGTTAACGATTTCAATGATGCTCACATAAAAAGTAGTAGTTGAGATATGCAAAAGAGCATCATGAATGGAAAAAACACATTTAAGTCTAACCCACTTACTATGCATAGGGATTTTGTGAGCAAACAATTTATGGGAACAAGAATTAACTAGCATAGGAAGGCAAAACAAACATAACTTCAAAACGTTGAACACATAGAGAGGAAACTTGATATTATTGCAATATGTAAAAGCATATGTTCCTCTATCATAGTAATTTTTAGTAAAATCATGAAGGAATCTTACAATATAACTATCACACAAAGCATTCTTTTCATGATCAATTAGAGCATAAGGGTCATCACCAAAACTTGGGGAACAAAAAATATCATCTTCATCAAGCATAGCATCCCCAAGCTTGTGGTTTTGCATATCATTAGCATCATAGATATTCAGAGAATTCATACTAACAACATGGCAATCATGTTTTTAATTCAAGCAGATATCATGAACCACTTTATAATTTTCTTCTTTCAACACTTCATCAAAATTTTCAGATTCATGATTTTCAAACAAAACTCCATAGAGATAGTCAAGTGCACTCAACTCACTAGCAAATTGTTAATAATAATTTGGTCTTTTGAAAAGATTAGCAAGTGGATGAGGATCCATATCAATAGATTTTTAGCAAGGGAAGATGCAAACAAATAGAAGGCACATGGCAACACAAGCAAACATAGCAACAAAAAGGTGAACGGAAGATGAGCGAATAAAAAGGGAAATCTTTTTGCTATTTTCGAAAAATCATTTTAGAGGGGGGGGGGAGAGAAAAATGAGAGGCAAATGGCAAATAATGTAAATGCAAGAGGTGAGTTTGTGATGGGTACTTGGTAGATATGCTTCACTTGAATACTCCCTGGCAACGGCGCCAGAAATTCTTCCTGCTACTTCTGGAGCTTGCGTTGGTTTCTCCCTTGAAGAGGAAAGGGTGATGCAGCAAAGTAGAGATAAGTATTTACCTCAGTTTGAGAACCAAGGTATAAATCCAGTAGGAGTATCAAGATGAGGCACCAAGGCACCTGCGCAAAAACAAACAAATTTGCACCCAACGCGATAAAGAGGTTGTCAATCCCTTTACGATTACTTGCAAGGTGAGATCTGATAGTGATAACAGGTAAATATAAATAAATAAATAAAAGTGAAGCAAGGTATTTTTGGTATTTTTGTATGTAGATCTGAATATATAATGTGTAAAATAGACCCGGGGGCCATAGTGTTCACTAGAGGCTTCTCTCATGATAGCAAGTATTACGGTGGGTGAACAAATTACTGTCAAGCAATTGATAGAATCGCGCAAAGTCATGACGATATGTAAGGCAATGATCATACATATAGGCATCACGTCCGAGACAAGTAGACTGATACTTTCTGCATCTACTACTATTACTCCACACATCGACCGCTATCCAGCATGCATCTAGTGTATTAAGTTCATAACAAACAGAGTAACGCCTTAAGCAAGATGACATTATGTAGAGGAAAAAATTCATGCAATATGATATAAATCCCATCTTTTTACCCTTGATGGCAACAACACGATGCGTGCCTTGCTACCCCTTCTGTCACTAGGTGAGGACACCGCACGGTATGAACCAAAAACCAAGCACTTCTCCCATTGCAAGAATTGTAGATCAAGTTGGCCAAACGAAACCCATAACTCGAAGAGACTTACAAGGTTAAGAAAACATGCATATAAGAAATCAGAGGAGACTCAAATAATATTCATAGATAATCTGATCATAAATCCACAATTCATCGGATCTCGAAAAACACACCGCAAAAAAAAGTTACAACGATAGATCTCCATGCAGATCATGGAGAACTTTGTATTGAAGATCCAAGAGAGAGAAGAAGTCATCTAGCTACTAGATATGGACCCGAAGGTCTGTGGTGAACTACTCACGCATCATCGGAGAGGCAGTGGTGTTGATGAAGAAGCCCTCCGTGTCTGAATCCCCCTCCGGCAGGGCACCAGAACGGTCCCCAGATGGGATCTCGCGGAAACAGAAGCTTGCGGCGGCAGAAAAGTATTTTCAAGGCTCTCTCCGTTGGTTTGGGGATTTTAGGGAATTTATAGGCGAAAGAGGTGTTGGGGAACGTTGCATGGGAAACAAAAATTTTCCTATGCACACGCAAGATCTATCCATGGTGATGAGCATCTACGAGAGGGAGAGTAGATCTACATACCCTTGTAGATCGCTAAGCAGGAAGCGTTAAGAAACTCGGTTGGTGTAGTCGAACGTCTTCGCGATCCAAATCGCCGAGCGTCTCGCGATCACATCATGATCCATCCCGCGATCCAATCACGATCCGTCCTGTGAACTCATCATGATCTGTCCCGCGATCTCATCACGATCCGTCCCGAGATCTCATCACGATCCGTCCCGAGATCTCATCACGATCCGTCTCGCGATCTTGATCACGGTCCTTCCGATCTAGCACCGAACGGACGGCACCTCCGCGTTCAGCACACGTACAGCTTGATGATGATCTCCGCCCTCTTGATCCAGGAAGAGGGAGCGGAGCGGTAGATGATTTCTCTGGCAGCGCGACGGCGTTGCGGCGATGGTGGTGGAGCTATTCTAGCAGGGCTTCGCCTAAGCACCGCTGAAAACCGATCTAGAGGAGAAACTGCGATCTAGAGGAGAGGTAGCACGTGGCTATTAGGGTTAGCTTTTCCCTCTAAATCCTCTAGTATATATAGGAGGGAGGGAGGGGAGGAGGCAGCCTCAAACCCTCAAGATCTGGTCGAAATTGCAGTTGGAGGAGTCCTACTCCAATCCTATTAGGATTAGGACTCCTTCCTTATTTAGACTTTTTCCCACCTGTTTGTCCTTGGTCTTTTCTTCCCAGACGCATGGGCCCTTTGTGGGACTTCAACTAGACCACTAAGGGATGGTATTTATCCTCCCACAGCCCATGTAGCCTCTTGGGTCGAAATACCCCTCCCGATGGTCCCCCGGTACACTACAGGCACTCCCGGTACACTACCGATGAGCCCGAAACTTTTCCGGCGACGAAAACAGGACTTCCTATATATGAATCTTTACCTCCAGACCATTATGGAGCTCCTCATGACGTCCGGGATCTCATCCAGGACTCCGAACAACCTTTGGTCACCACCATACATAGCTCTATAATACCGAAACGTCACCAAACCTTAAGCGTGCAGACCCTGCTGGTTCGAGAACTATGTAGACATGACCGAGACAACTCTATGGCCAATGACCAATAGCGGGACCTAGATGACCATATTGGTTCCTACATATTCTATGAAGATCTTTATCGGTCGAAGCTCTATGTCAAGGATTCAGTTAATCCCGTATGATGTTCCCTTTGTTCTTCGGTATGTTACTTGCCCGAGATTCGATCGTCGGTATCTCCATACCTAGTTCAATCTCGTTACCGACAAGTCTCTTTACTCGTTCTGTAATACAAGATCCCGTGACCAACACTTAGTCACATTGCTTGCAAGGCTCATTGTGATGTTGTATTACCGAGTGGGCCCTGAGATACCCCTCCGTCACACGGAGTAACAAATCCCAGTCTTGATCCATGCCAACTCAACAGACACCATCGGAGATACCTGTAGAGCACCTTTATAGTCACCCAGTTACGTTGCGATGTTTGATACACATAAGGCACTCCTCCGATGTCCGTGAGTTGCATGATCTCATGGTCATAGGAACACATACTTGCCATGCAGAAAATAGTAGATATAAACTTACACGATCATATGCTACGTTTGTGGTTTGGGTCTTGTCCATCACATCATTCTCCTAATGATGTGATCCCATTATCAATGACATCTCATGTCCATGGCTAGGAAACCTTAAGCATCTTTTGATCAACGAGCTAGTCTACTAGAGGCATACTAGGGACATGGTGTTGTCTATGTATCCACACATGTATCTGAGTTTCTTATCAACACAAATATAGCATGGATAATAAACGATTATCATGAACAAGGAAATATGATAATAACTAATTATTGCCTCTAGGGCATATTTCCAACAGTCTCCCACTTGCACTAGAATCAATAATCTAGTTCACATCACCATGTGATTCGCATTGTTATGAATCTAACACCCAATGAGTTCTGGGGCTCGATCATGCTTTGCATGTGAGAGAGGTCTTATAGTCAAAGGTTCTGCAACATTCAGATCCGTGTGTACTTTGCAAATCTCAATATCTAACCGTAAACACTGCTACCACACTCCACTTGGTACTAGCCCAAATGGCTGCTCCACTATACGTATCCGGATTGCTACTAAGAGTCATCGGGATTAGTGTTAAAGCTTGCATCGACGTAACTCTTTATGACGAACCCTTTATCACCTCCATAATCGAGAAACATTTCCTTTGTCCTCTGGTTACTAAGAATAATTTCGACCGCTATCCAATGATCCACTCCTGGACCACTCTTGTACCCCTTGACAGACTCATGGCAAGGCACACATAGGTGTGGTACATAGCATGGCATAATATAGAGCCTATGGCTAAGGCATAGGGGACGACATTCGTCCTTTCTCTTTCTTCTGCCATTTGTCGAGCTTTGAGTCTCACTCAACTTTCACACCTTAATAATCAGGCGAAAACTCTTTCTCTGACTGATCCATTTTGAACTCTTTCAAAATATTGTCAAGGTATGCACTCATTGAAAGTCTCATCAAGCATCTTGATCTATCTCTATAGATCTTGATGCTCAACAATTAGGTAGCTTTATTCAGGTCTGCCTTTGAAAAACTCTTTTCAAACAACCGATTATGCTTTCGAGAAATTCTACATTATTTCCGATCAACAATATGTCATCCACATATACTTATCAGAAATTCTATAGTGCTCCCACTCACTTTATTGTAAATACAAGTTGTTGGGGAACGTCGCATGGGAAACAAATTTTTTCCTACGCACACGCAAACCTATCCATGGTGATGAGCATCTACGAGAGGGAGAGTGGATCTACGTACCCTTGTAGATCGCTAAGCGGGAAGCGTTAAGAAACGTGGTTGGTGTAGTCGAACTTCTTCGCGATCCAAATCGCCGAGCGTCCCGCGAACACATCATGATCTGTCCCGTGAGCTCATCATGATCCGTCTCACGATCTTGATCACGATCTGTCCCGCGAACTCATCACGATCCGTTCCGTGATCACATCACGAACCGTCTCAGGATCTCGATCCCGGTCGTTCCGATCTAGCGCCGAACGGACGGCACCTCCGCGTTCAGCACACGTGCAGCTTGATGACGATCTCCACCGTCTCGAACCAGCGAGAGGAGGTGGAGTGGAGAGAGAGTTCACCGGCAGTGTGACGGCGCTCCGGTGATGGTGGTGGAGCAATTCCGGCAGGGCTTCACCTAAGCGCTGCAGAAAACCGATCTAGAGGAGAAACTATGCACCGGTGGAACGGGTAGCACGTGGCCGGAAATTCTGTCCAAAAACCACCCAATCCACTAGTATATATAGGAGGAGAGGAGAGGAGAGGCAGCCAAGGCCTTTGGGTCGGCCTAAATAGGAGGTGGGAAGCAATCCTACTTCACCTCCAATCCTAGTTGGAGTAGGATTGCCTCCTATTGGCTGATTTTCCACTTTTTGCTTTAGGACTTTCTCTCCTGCGCCATGGGCCTTTGTGGCTATTTTACCAGCCCACTAAGGTCTGGTTATTATTCTCCCACAGCCCATGGACCTCTTGGTGTCGAAATACCCCTCCCGGAGGCCTCCCGGTACACTACCGGCACTCCCGGTACACTATCGATGAGCCCGAAACTTTTCCGGAAACCAAACTGGGACTTCCTATATATGAATATTTACCTCCAGACCATTCCGAAGCTCCTCGTGACGTCCGGGATCTCATCCGGGACTCCGAACAAACTTCGTTCACCACCATACATAACTCTACACTACCGAAACGTCACCGAACCTTAAGTGTGCAGACCCTGCGGGTTCGAGAACTATGTAGACATGACCGAGACACCTCTACAGTCAATAACCAATGGAGGGACCTGGACGTCCACATTGGTTTCTACATATTCTACGAAGATCTTTATCGGTCGAACCTCTATGTCAAGGATTCAGTTAATCCCGTATAACGTTCCCTTTGTTCTTCGGTATGTTACTTGCCCGAGATTCGATCGTCGGTATCTCCATACCTAGTTCAACCTCGTTACCGGAAAGTCTCTTTACTCGTTCCGTAATACAAGATCCCGCAACTAACAATTAGTCACATTGCTTGCAAGGCTTATTGGGATGTTGCATTACCGAGTGGGCCCCGAGATACCTCTCCGTCACACGGAGTAACAAATCCCAGTCTCGATCCATGCCAACTCAACAGACACCATCGGAGATACCTGTAGAGAACCTTTATAGTCACCCAGTTATGTTGCGACGTTTGATACACACAAGGCACTCCTACGATATCCGTGAGTTGCATGATCTCATGGTCATAGGAACATATACTTGACATGCAGAAAACAGTAGCAATAAACTGACACGATCATATGCTATGTTTGTAGTTTGGGTCTTATCCATCACATCATTCTCCTAATGATGTGATCCCATTATCAAATGACATATCATGTCCATGGCTAGGAAACCTTAACCATCCTTTGATCAACGAGCTAGTCCATTAGAGGCATACTAGGGACATGGTTTTGTCTATGTATCCACACATGCATTTAAGTCTCCAATCAATACAATTATAGCATGGATAATAAACGATTATCATGAACAATTGCCTCTAGGGCATATTTCCAACAGTCTCCCACTTGCACTAGAGTCAATAATCTAGTTCACATCACCATGTGATTCGCATTGTTATGAATCTAACACCCAATGAGTTCTGGGGCTCGATCATGCTTTGCATGTGAGAGAGGTCTTATAGTCAAAATATTGTCAAGGTATGCACTCATTGAAAGTCTCATCAAGCATCTTGATCTATCTCTATAGATCTTAATGCTCAACAATTAGGTAGCTTTATTCAGGTCTGCCTTTGAAAAACTCTTTTCAAACAACCGATTATGCTTTCCAGAAATTCTACATTATTTCCGATCAACAATATGTCATCCACATATACTATCAGAAATTCTATAGTGCTCCCACTCACTTTATTGTAAATACAAGTTTCTCGTAAACTTTGTATAAACTTCAAACACTTTGATCACCTCATCAAAGTGCATATTCCAACTCCGAGATGCTTGCTTCAGTCCATGGAAGGATCACTAAAGCTTGCACACCTTTTAGCATCCTTAGGACTGACAAAACTTTCTGGTTGTATCACATACAACCTTTCCTCAAGTAAACCGTTAAGGAAACAATGTTTTGACATCCATCTGCTAGATTTCATAATTGAAAAATGCAGCAACTGCTAACATAATTCCAACAGGCTTCAGCATCGCTACGAGTGAGAAAGTCTCATCGTAGTCAACTCCTTGAACTTGTCGTAAACTTCTTTGCAACAAGTCGAGCTTTATAAATGGTGACATTTACCATCAACGTCTGTCTTCATCTTAAAGATCCATTTGTACTCAACGACGTGCCGTCCAATGAGCAAGTCTACCAAAGTCTATACTTGGTTTTCATACATGGATCCTTTTCTCGGATTTCGTGGCCTCTAACCATTTGTCGGAATCCGGGCCCATCATCGCTTCTCCATAGTTCGTAGGTTCATTGTTGTCCAACAACATGACCTCCAAGACAGGGTTGTTCTATCGCTCAGGAGCAGTACACATCCTTGTCGACCTACGAGGTTCGATAGTAACTTGATCCGAAGCTTCATGATCATCATCATTTACTTCTTCTTCAACTGACGTAGGTTCCACAGAAACATCTTTCAACAACCTCATCAAGTTCTATCTTCCTCCCACTCAATTCTTTCGAGAGAAACTCTTTCTCGATAAACAACTCGTTTTTAGCAACAAACACTTTATGCTTGGATCTGAGATAGAAGATTCACCCAACTGTTCTTAGGGTATTCTATGAAGATGCTTTTGTCTGCTTTGGGTTCGAGCTCATTAGGTGATAACATTTTTCACACAAGCGTCGTAGTCCCAAACATTAAGAAATGACAGCTTAGGTTTCTATCAAACCATAATTCACACAGTGTCATCTCAACGGATTTAGATGGTGCCCTATCTTAAAGTGAATGTAGTTGTATCTAATGCATAACCCTAAAATGATAGTGGTAAAATGATAAGAGACATCATAATTCGCACCATTTCTAATAGAGCATGACTATGACGTTCGGACACACCATTACACTATGGTGTTCCAGGTGGCGTGAGTTGTGAAACGACTTTCACATTGTCTAAAGTTGTATGCCAAACTCGTAACTCAGATATTCACCTCCACGATCATATCGTAGACATTTTTTATCTTCTTGTCACGATGATCTTAAACTTCACTCTGAATTTGCTTGAACCTTTCAAACGATTCAGACTTGTGTTACTTTAAGTAAATATACACTATATCTACTCAAATCATCAGTGAAGGTAAGAAAATAACGATATCCACCGCACGCTACAAAACTCATTGGATTGCATACATCAACATGTATCATTTCCAATGAACCACTTGCTCGCTCCATCAATCCGGAAAATGGGGTCATTAGTCATCTTGCCCAAGAGGCATGCTTCGCATGTCTCAACCGATTTGAAATCGAATGAGTCCAAAGATCCATCAGCATGGAGTTTCTTCATGCGCTTTATACCAATATGACATTTAGCGTCAGTGCCACAAGTATGTGGTACTATCATTATTAACCTTGGATCTTTTGGCATCAATGTTAAGAACATGTGTATTACTACGACCAAGATTTCAACAAACCATTCTCACTGGGTGCATGACCATTGAAGGTATTATTCATGTAAACAGAATAACCATTGTTCTCTAACTTAAATGAATAACCGTGTTTGCAATAAACATGATCTAATCACGTTCATGCTCAACACAAAACACCAAATAACATTTATTTAGGTTTGTCACTAATCCCGAAGGTAGAGAGAGCGTGCGATGTTGATCACATCAACCTTGGAAACATTTCCAACACATCGTCACCTCACCCTTTGCTAATCCTCCGTTTATTCCGCAGCTGTTATTTCGAGTTACTAACATTTAGCAACCGAACCGGTATCTAATACCCATGTGCTACTAGGAATACTAGCAAGGTACACATCAATAACACATATATCAGATATACTTATGTCGACGTTGCCAGCCTTCTTATCTACCAAGTATCTAGGGTTGTTGGACTTCAGCGACCATTCTCCTCATAATCGAAGCACTTAGTCTCGGGTTTGGGTTCAACTTCGGGTTGCTTCACTGGAGCAGCAATTGACTTGCCATCCATGAAGTTTCCCTCCCTGCCCTTGCCCTTCTCGAAACTTAGTGGTTTTACTAACCATCAACACTTGACGCTCCTTGATTTCTACCTTCGCGGTGTCAAACATCGCGAACAACTCAGGGATCAATAATTCTATCCCTCGCATTTTATAGTTCATCACCAAGTTCTAGTATCTTAGTGACAGTGACTTGGAGAACTACATCAATCACTATCTTATCTAGAAGATGAACTCCCACTCGATTCAAGCGATTGTAGCACCCAGACAATCTGAGCATATGCTCAATGATTGTGCTATTCTCGTTCATCTTGCAGGCAAAGAATCTTGTTGGAGATCTCATATCTTGCAACACGGGCACGAGCCTGAGATCCTAATTTCAGCTCTTAGAACATCTCATATGTTCCATGACGTTCAAAACATTTTGAAGCCTTAATTCTAAGCCGTAATGCATGACACACTAAACTATCAAGTAGTCATCAGAACGTGCCTGTCAGATGTTCACAACATCTATAGACGACGCTAGAGGGGTTGGCGCACCGAGCGGTGCATTAAGGACATAAGCCTTCTGTGAAGCAATGAGCACAATCCTCGGATCACGGACCCAGTCCGCAATATTGCTACCATCATCTTTCAACTCTATTTCTCTAGGAACATATAAAAATTTAAGGGAGCTACAGCACGAGCTAGTAATCTACAACATAATTTGCAAAGACACTACTGACTATATTCATGAGAATGAGTTCAATTAATCATATTACTGAAGAACTCCCACTCAAATTGACATCCCTCCGGTCATTCGAGTGATACATGATCCAAATTCACCAACTCAAGTCCGATCATCACGTGAGTTGAGGTGGTTTCAATGGTGAACATCATCATGTTGATCATATCTACTATATGACTCATGTTCGACCTTTCGGTCTCTTGTGTTCCGAGGCCATGTCTGTACATGCTAGGCTCGTCAAGTTTAACCCGAGTGTTCCGCATGTGCAACACTGGCTTGCACACGTTGTATGTGAATGTAGAGTCTATCACACCCGATCATCACGTGGTGTCTCAACACGACAAACTTTCGCAACGGTGCACACTCGGCGAGAACACAATTTATCTTGAAATTAAAGTGAGGGATCACCTTATAATGCTACCGTCATCCTAAGCAAAACAAGGTGCATAAAAAGGATTAACATCACATGCAAATCATAAGTGACATGATATAGCCATGAAATTGTGCTTTTGATCTCCATCATGAAAGCAACGACATGATCTCCATCATCACCGGCATGACACCATGATCTCCATCAACGTGTCGCCATCGGGGTTGTCACGCCCACTATGCTTCTACTACTATTGCTACCGTTTAGCGATAAAGTAAAGCATTACATAGCGCTTAATTATTGACACGCAGGTCATACAATAATTAAAGACAACCTTATGGCTCCTGCCGGTTGCCGTACTCATCGACATGCAAGTCGTGATATTCTATACAACACATGATTATCTCATACATCACATATATCACATCATGTAATTGGCCATATCACATCACAACATACCCTGCAAAAACAAGTTAGACGTCCTCTAATTGTTGTTGCATGTTTTATGTGGCTGCTACGGGTATCTAGCAAGAACAATTCTCACCTACGCAAAACCCAAACGGTGATACATAAATTGCTTTTCAACCTTCTCAAGGACCACCTTTGTCGAATCTGGTCCAACTAAAGTAGGAGAAACAGACACCCGCTAGCCATCTTTGTGCAACGAAGTTACACGTCAGTCGATGGAACCGGTCTCTCGTAAGCGTATGAGTAAGGTTGGTCCAAGCTGCTTCATCCCACAATACCACTGAACCAAAACACGACCAAGGGAGGAAGCAATCTAAGCATCAACGTCCACAAACTCTTTGTGTTCTACTCGAGATCTCATCTATACATAGGCCTAGATCTGATACCACTATTGGGGAACATTGCATGGGAAAAAAATTCCTATGCACACGCAAGATCTATCCATGGTGATGAGCATCTACGAGAGGGAGAGTGGATCTGCATACCCTTGTAGATCGCTAAGCGGGAAGCGTTAAGAAACGCGGTTGGTGTAGTCGAACGTCTTCGCGATCCAAATCGCCGAGCGTCCCGCGATCACATGATGATCCATCCCGCGATCCAATCACGATCCTTCCCGCGAACTCATCACGATCCATCTCGCGATCTCATCACGATCCGTCTCGCGATCTTGATCACGGTCCTTCCGATCTAGCGCCGAACGGACGGCACCTCCGCGTTCAGCACACGTACAGCTTGATGATGATCTCCACCTTCTTGATCCAGAAAGAGGGAGCGGAGCAGTAGATGAGTTATCCGGCAGCGCAACGGCGTTGCGGCAATGGTGGAGCTATTCCAGCAGGGCTTCGCCTAAGTACCGCTGAAAACCGATCTAGAGGAGAAACTGCGATCTATACGAGAGGTAGCACGTGGCTATTAGGGTTATCTTTTCCCTCTAAATCCTCCAGTATATATAGGAGGTAGGGAGGGGAGGAGGCAGCCTCAAACCCTCAAGATCTGGCCGAAATTGGAGGTGGAGGAGTCCTACTCCAATCCTATTAGGATTAGGACTCCTTCCTTATTTAGACTTTTTGCCTTTTCCCACCTTTTTCTCCTTGGGCTTTTCTTCCCAGCCGCATGGGCCCTTTGTGGGACTTCAAACAGCCCACTAAGGGCTGGTATTTATCCTCCCACAGCCCATGTAGCCTCTTAGGTCGAAATACCCTTCCCAATGGTCCCCCGGTACACTACCGACACTCCCAGTACACTACCGATGAGCCCGAAACTTTTCCGGTGACCAAAACAGGACTTCCTATATATGAATCTTTACCTCCAGACCATTCTGGAGATCCTCGTGACGTCTGGGATCTCATCCAGGACTCCGAACAACCTTCAGTCACCACCATACATAACTCTATACTACCGAAACGTCACCAAACCTTAAGCGTGCAGACCCTGCGGGTTCGAGAACTATGTAGACATGACCGAGACAACTCTATGGCCAATAACCAATAGCGGGACCTAGATGACCATATTGGTTCCTACATATTCTATGAAGATCTTTATCGGTCGAACCTCTATGTCAAGGATTCAGTTAATCCCGTATGATGTTCCCTTTGTTCTTCGGTATGTTACTTGCCCGAGATTCGATCGTCGGTATCTCCATACCTAGTTCAATCTCGTTACCGGCAAGTCTCTTTACTCGTTCCGTAATACAAGATCCCATGACCAAAAATTAGTCACATTGCTTGCAAGGCTCATTGTGATGTTGTATTACCGAGTGGGCCCTGAGATACCTCTCCGTCACACGGAGTAACAAATCCCAGTCTTGATCCATGCCAACTCAACAGACACCATCGGAGATACCTATAGAGCACCTTTATAGTCACCCAGTTACGTTGCGACGTTTGATACACACAAGGCACTCCTCCGATGTCCGTGAGTTGCATGATCTCATGGTCATAGGAACATATACTTGACATGCAGAAAACAGTAGCAATAAACTTACACTATCATATGCTACGTTTGTAGTTTGGGTCTTGTCCATCACATCATTCTCCTAATGATGTGATCCCATTATCAATGACATCTCATGTCCATGGCTAGGAAACCTTAAGCATCTTTTGATCAACGAGCTAGTCTACTAGAGGCATACTAGGGACATGGTGTTGTCTATGTATCCACACATGTATCTGAGTTTCTGATCAACACAAATATAGCATGGATAATAAACGATTATCATGAACAAGAAAATATGATAATAACTAATTATTGCCTCTAGGGCATATTTCCAACAAGAGGTAGGGCAAAGGAGGCACGGGGGGCCCACGAGCCTGCTAGGCGCCCCCCTAGGGCGCGCCTAGCGGGCTCGTGGCCTCCTCCGTGGCCTTCTGCCTTGGTTCTCAAGTCTTCTGGATCCCTTCTGTCGTGGAAAAAATCATCCCGAAGGTTTTATTCTGTTTGGACTCCGTTTAATATTCTTCTCTGAAAAAGGTCAAAAACATGGAAAAAACAAAAACTGGCACTGGCACTGAGTTAATAAGTTAGTCCCAAAAATGATATAAAATAGCATATAAATGCATATAAAACATACCAAGTTGATAATATAATAGCATGAAACAATCAAAATTTATAGATACGTTGGAGACGTATCAGTTCTACCTCGGAGCAGCCAACCAGCTAGTGGTTGTGGGGGGTCGGCTATTTATAGCCAGGGTGCAACCCGACATGATATGACATAAATGCCCCCAATCATATGACCGTTATGTGGATAATTGTGAATGGGGACAGCTGGCGCTAAGCACAGTAACGGTCGGATTTTCGAACTATGAAAGTCCTCAGACATATCACGTTCCTCACTTGTAGGCAATTCGCACTGGTGAAATCCTAACTCCTCAGTCAGATCAATTTCCTCAGAGACTAGAAGAACATCGTCTCTGTCACTGAAGAACTTGACTGAGCCATAAGAGATTTCTAAAGGCTTCACTCGAAGGATTGTGTAGGTTGAGGATTTTGAAGTTGAGCATCAGTTGGAAACTTCCTTAGTATTACCTGGGCCCCCTTTAACAGTACGGTGTTTCCTATGACTGAAGTAAAGGAAATGAAACTACGAAAACAAGTCTTCACGCTTCATAATCCTCGTTCATATCTTCAAGGTCACACCAACTTCTTCATTTTCAAAGTCTTCACAAAGTCTTCACCAAAGTCTTTAGAAAGTCTTCACTTGAAGACATACATTTTTAGGGGTCGATAATCTCCGAATATATCAAACTCCTCATCAACTTATAGAGCCGGTGTACACTCACAAACACATTAGTACCTTAACCTATAAGTCTTCAATACACCAAAAGCACTAAGGGGCACTAGATGCACTAACAATCTCCCCCTTTTTGGTGATTGATGACAAACAGGTTAAGATTTCAACGGGGATAAACATATAAAGTGAAAGTACAGAGTTTGAGGAATTTGATTGCAAGATATAGAAGAACTCCCCCTAAAGACGTGCATATTTGAGGAATTTTCTTTGGACTACAAATGCACATGGCAGGTTAAAACATGGAGAGCTCTCCCTATATCTTGTAATCCATACACGCATTTGAACATATGAAATTAAGAATTTGAAATGCGTGAGGAAAATGGTGTCTGACGAAATTCAGCATGTATGCATTAAGGTACTTGAGGAAATAAACATGCGAGGAAATAGTTCAAAAGTGTCAGACCACCATCAGACTTAAGTTTACAACTCAATCAACAAAAGTTTCGGAAGAGCGAGAGTTGTAACTTAAACAAAAATAGCCCATATATAGCCCATATATAGAGACCCGCTTGAAGACTAACTCAAATTTTCACCCCCTTTGTCATCGAAGACCAAAAGTGGAGAAAAAGTGATGACTAACGCCCCCTTGAGGAATTTCATCTTGTTGGTGAAGAAGGAGCGCCAGCGTTATCGGGGTCATTTGTTGATGCAGGGCCAGCAGCAGTATCTTCAATGTCTTCATCGTCATCGTGCTCGCGAGATGAAGAATATGAACTGGTGACCATTAGAGGAACTTGAACTTTCTTGAATTTCTTCTGAGGACAACGAGCGAAGTCAGGATATTCTTCAAGGTCCAGCTCATCCAATTCATCAGAAGACATGATGTGAGTTAGCACAGCCCAAGAGCGTTTGAGGTTTTCATGTGCATAATAGTGGTTCCTCTTGACAGTGTTCTGCGTCACAGTCATATTCTGCACAATATACCCAAGTTGACGCTTTACCCACTTATGATTACGATCAACCTTCTGATGAAGACTTATGAGAAGTTCGCGATCAGTCATCAAATGAGGGGCACACTCTTGATGTTTTTGAGCTGAGGCCTTTCCATCTGAGTATTGTGTGGCTGTGCCATCATTGGTTGAGAAGGAAGCGGCTTTGCGAAATTGTCCATCCAGAGGGCGAGTTCCTTCATCAATAACCGACTTGCCTTTCCCTTCAACTGAAGAAATTGTACTCTTGATGACTTCAATGGGTGGCAGGAAACTGAAGTGGTTCTGGAAATCAGCTTTGTAGTGCACTGAGGACTTTTCTCGGATGAATTTCATAATCCATGGTGCATATGGCTTCTGTTCAAATGGAGCGACAGCTGCACACGCCAAAGACCTCATGAAGAAATCATGCAAGTTAATGGGAAATACAATGTATGATGTTGAAGAGCATATTGTTCATGACTCCTTCAACTTCTTCTTCCTCAGAGTTGTGGCCCTTCTGAGGACATAGCGTGTTTGTCAAAGTTAGGAGCCTGGCCAACAATGACAAAGTTAGGACCATTTTAGTGAACAACGGTCCATTATATGGAATTCCTTGAAAGAACTTCGTTTTCCCGTGACGCGTGTCAGCGCATCGGGTCAAATTTTGTGTCCTCGACACTTGAGATATTGCTTCCACATTTATGTTGATCATTTACACGAATACCCTCTTGTTCTTGGGGGTCACGCACATACGTAAAGGCTTGCAACAGGAAAAAAACAAGGAGAATAAGGCCTATAGTAGCTAGATTTTCTTTAATTTGCAACCAAATGTGATTTCCCCGATCATACTAAATGTGTGGAAAGCAACCTTCGAACTTACCAAGAGGACATATGTTTAAAATCACCATAATCTATCGAATTTCCTTCCAAGGGAAGTGTCAATGGCTTCAGAAACTGGTGTGGAAAGCAGCGGCGGATGAAGTTTTTCACTTTCGAGGGCTAAAAGTGCACCTTCCAGGCCGAATTTGAGGGTCCACCGCGTCTCCGAGCGCAAGCAGGGAGCTCTTTTTGGATTCACACGTTCGCCGCGAATAGTTTGAGTACCTATGGGTCAAAAACGGGCTCCGTATGACAAAGTTAGGACAGTTTTAGTGAACAACTGTCCATTATATGGAATTCCTTGAAAGAACTTCGTTTTCCCGTGACGCGTATCGGCGCATCGACTCAAAATTTTGTGTCCTTGACACTTGAGATATTGCTTCCACATATATGTTGATAGTTGACATGAATACCCTCTTGTTCTTGGCTGTCACGCACATACGTAAAGGCTTGCGACAAGAAAAAACAAGGAGAATAAGGCCTATAGTAGCTAGATTTTCTTTAATTTGCAACCGAATGTTATTTCCCCGATCATACTAAATGTGCGAAAAGCAACCTTCGTCCTTACCAAGAGGACATATGTTTAAAATCACCATAATCTATCGAATTTCCTTCCAAAGGAAGTGTCAATAGTTTAGAAACTTGTGTGGAAAGCAGCGGCGGATGAAGTTTTTCACTTTCGAGGGCAAAAAGTGCACCTTCCGGGCCAAATTTGAGGGTCCACCAGGTCTCCGGGCACAAGCTGGGAGTTTTATGGATTCACACGTTCGTCGCGAACAGTTTGAGTACCTGTGGGTCAAAAAGGGACTCCGTATGACAAAGTTAGGACCGTTTTAGTGAACAACGGTCCATTATATGGAATTTCTTCAAAGAACTTCATTTTCCCGTGACGGGTGTCGGCGCATCGGGTCAAAATTTTGTGTCCACATCACTTGAGATATTGCTTCCACATATATGTTGATAGTTGACACGAATACCCTCTTGTTCTTGGCTGTCATGCACATACGTATACGCTTGCGACAGGAAAAAACAAGGAGACTATAGTAGCTAGATTTTCTTTAATTTGCAACCGAATGTGATTTCCCCGATCATACTAAATGTGTAGAAAGCAACGTTTGTCCTTACCAAGAGGACATATGTTGAAAATCACCATAATCTATCGAATTTCCTTCCAAAGGAAGTGTCAATGGCTTCAGAAACTGGAGTGGAAAGCTGCGGCGGATGAAGTTTTTCACTTTCGAGGGAAAAAAGTGCACCTTCTGGGCTGAATTTGAGGGTCCACCGGGTCTCCGGGCGCAAACAGGGAGTTTTTTTGGATTCACACGTTCGTCGCGAGCAGTTTGAGTACCTGTGGGTCAACGGACTCCGTATGACAAAGTTAGGACCGTTTTAGTGAACAACGGTCCATTATATGGAATTCCTTGAAAGAACTTCGTTTTCCCGTGACGCGTATCGGCGCATCGGGTCAAAATTTTGTGTCCTCGACACTTGATATATTGCTTCCACATATATGTTGATAGTTGACACGAATACCCTCTTGTTCTTGGCTGTCACGCACATACGTAAAGGCTTGCGACAGGAAAAAACAAGGAGAATAAGGCCTATAGTAGCTAGATTTTCTTTAATTTGCAACCGAATGTGATTTCCCCGATCATACTAAATGTGTGAAAAGGAACCTTCGTCCTTAGAAAGAGAACATATGTTTAAAATCACCATAATCTATCGAATTCCCTTCCAAAGGAAGTGTCAATGGCTTCAGAAACTGGTGTGGAAAGCAGCGGCGGATGAAGTTTTTCACTTTCGAGGGCAAAAAGTGCACCTTCCGGGCCGAATTTGAGGGTCCATCGGATCTTTGGGCAAAAGCTGGGAGTTTTTTGTTGGATTCACACATTCGTCGCGAACAGTTTGAGTACCTGTGGGTCAAAAACGGACTCCGTATGATAAAGTTAGGACCGTTTTAGTGAGCAACGGTCCAGTATATGGAATTCCTTGAAAGAACTTCGTTTTCTCGTGACGAGTGTCGGCGCATCGGGTCAAAATTTTGTGTCCTCGACACTTGAGATATTGCTTCCACATATATGTTGATAGTTGACACGAATACCCACTACTAGGGAAAACCTTATAGACAGGAGCCTACTAGTAGCGCTGGAAAAATAAAACTGCTGCTGCTAATTACTAGTAGCACTGGTTTATACCCATCACTACTACTAAGTTGATAGTAGTAGCGCTGGTTTATAAACCAACGCTACTAATAAGTGGTCTTCACTGTGTCCCCGAGACAGGCCATAGTAGTAGCGTGGGGTATAAAACCTGCGCTACTGCTAAGTTGATAGCAGTAGCGGTGGTTGAGAACCATCGCTACTACTACGGGGTACCTTATCCACATGCGCATGTCCTCACTTTCCCCCTCGACTCACTCCGCCACGCGACGTCGCCTTCGTCGCCGCCGTTGCCCACCGTCGCCCCCCAAGGTCCCTCCCTCCCTCCTCCTCCCCCTCCTCCTTCCCCTCCTCCTCCCCCTCCTCCTCCCTCCTCCCTCCGGCGGCCCCCTACTCCTCCCTCCTCCCTCCGGCGGCCCCCTCCTCCTCCCTCCTCCTCCCTCTGGCAGCCCCTCCTCCTCCCGCCCCCTCCTCCTCCCACCTCCTCCCCCTCCCTCCTCCTGCTCTCTCCTCCTCCTCCCTCCTCCTCCCACCTCCTCCTCCTCCTCCTTTATATAATACAAAGTTTTTTAGTAATAAAAATTTTAGTTAAAGAAATTAGTAACAGAATTTTTTAGTAAATGTAGGTTTCTGAATACAATAGATTTCGTTCGATGTTGGTATCAAATAAAATATGAAAATGCCCGTGTCGATGATTAGAACTAGGGTTTATGAGGATATATAGAGAGATGGATGGATGGACAAATGTTAGGGCTAGAACTATGGTATTTTTAGTAAATATATAGATGATGTAGATGTTTTTAGTAAGTGTTTAATAGAATTAGTTAGAAAATTAATAGAACTAGTTAACCAAGTTTATTTTTAGTAAGTACTAGTTTATTTTATTTATAGTAAGTGCTTAGTTGAACTAGTTGAATTAATAAACTAGTTTATTTTAAGTAAGAAATTTTTGGTATATGAGATTTGATGATCTAATTGAAATTTTGTTTTTATTTATAATAAGTCCTAAGATGAGGATAATAATGTTTTTGTTTATATTTTGTTTTTGCAGAAATGAAGGAGCCCCTGCATCATCCCTTCCGTCGTCCCCGTCACCAACCACCTCTAACCTCGAGGTGAGACCAGCCAAATCCCCATGTCGATGACGATGTAGATGTTTTGATAGTTGTAGTAGAGTAGTAGCTACATGAGTAGCTGTGATAGTTTTCATAGAATATGTGATATGTAGTGTTCTATAGTACTAGTGCTTGCCCAAGTGGCCTATGTTTGCAGGGAACACCTCACAGTGGCCTATGTTTTGCCGGAGTGTTGATTCATTTCCGTTCCGGTAAATTTTAGGTGCTCGATATGTTCTATTTTAGCAAAGGTCATGCCGGATTTTTTCATGAATTTTAGCATGACTGTGCTAGAATATGTAGGAAATATCGAGTGACCCAGATTTGCTAGAAAGAGAATTAAACGACATTTTGAGTTGACTATAAGTCTATCGGGGCTCCATACATGACAGTCAAAAAAATCAGTGAGGGAGAGTCTCCACCATATATGAGAGAAGAAGAATGCCGACTGTTGTCGTGGGGGTCGATTCTCCTTCTTCTCCTTGTGCTAGACCTTTGTTATGCACTAGGGGAAGAAGGAGTCGCGACCATCATCGACGGTCGAAAAATCAATCAGGGAATGTCCACCATATATGAGAGAGGAAGGAGAATCCCGACAGACCGATAGTCAACCAGTGATGAATACTAATGATCTAATTTAGTTTTT